>OX346228.1:9265376-11765376 GCA_947049295.1 Ligdia adustata
TTAACATTCTGGAGACCTATTAGACCCTAAACTATTCATACAAAATGAGGTTCAACGTGAAAACCCTCAAAATGAACAACGAAATGCGAGGGTTAATGAATATTTAAAACTTTATTGTAGTTTACAGCATTGTAGGACGTGTACCTATGTTACTTTTAAACGAGCGCTTTTAACCCCCGACGCAAAAACGACGGGGGTTAAAAGCGTGTGTGCGAACAGATCTACTGATTTTGATTTTGATTTTTTTTGTTTGTTATGTGAACTAGTCTTTAGTGTTTATGTTTATGAAAGTCAGATCAAGATGGCTGCCCTTTGCCACAAACCCTTTTTCAAAACTCCCTCAATATGGGATAGCTAAATAAATAAATATAACTTTTGGAAAATTCTAGCTAGCCGACAACTCCTCAGCTGTGTAATATTATAAAATAACCACTGCATACAATTATCGTAATACAATTTTACTCTAAGTTGAAGTAATCTGGAGCAATTCTCTAAAATTTTTATTTAGTTTGTTCTGCTTAAAACTTCTTCAACTCTCTATAGCCTAAACACACGTAATCACAGAAGTGCGTGGCAACTGACAACCTACTCAGGAGTTATAAAATTGCCTCAAATCGCATTATCAACAACAACCAACACAACCAGGTCTGTTACTGCGGACATATCTACTGAAAAATCAGAAGAGACACAGGTCTTAGTATATGGCCGAAACGTGTAATAAAGTTTACAACTTGACGTTAAAGCGTAAAACATTACGCTGATAACAAGGTGGGTGGGAAGCCCAATGTCTTATCTCTTAGAATTTTCCATGCTTTCAGTAAACGCAAATCGGATGTAACCTAAATTAGCCGTAGTGAATAATAAGAATTTGTCTTGAAGTTTGCATATTATTGTTTATTTTTCTAACTAATGAACACGTAAAATAGGCTTAAGCCGCGCTTATACCCGTCATGTAGTATAATTATCATATACGTTATTAATGTAAGCGATTTGTATACGTCAGAAATTTGTTTTTCATCCTGTTTCTATTTTGATATAACAGAAATACAGGGAACGATTATATATCTTTTTTTATCTTTTGGAATGCTACACAATGAAACTGATCTTAAAGCTAATATTAGTTTTTGTATATTTTGAGTAACAATTGTTGGAATGGTCCAACTATAGTTTCGTTCACATTCGGTGTCGCACCATCGCCTTTTGATACTGCGAATAGCGCGTACGTTCGAATAGTTGTCACAATCAGGGAGAAAATTTTCCTTTAAAATATACGTGGTTATTGGTAAAGGGTGTACAATACCGTAAGTGGGTCATAGTATTTCATTGCGATCAACAATTAATATTTTTTTACTATAATAGTACCAACCAGAATTCGAGGGATAAAATCGTCAGTTCCACACACTTCGTAATTGATTCTGCTTTAGATACAGATCAAAAGTACGCTAAATTATTTCAGTCATAAATTATTAAGATACTTACCTTGGATTTAAGATGTGCTTTATAATAGAAAAACCAGAAAGTGCACCAGATATTTTAATCTGACAACATTTAGATTTGCGTCCGTATTATCTTGAGGCAAGATGTTTTTAAACTAAGTAATAGCATTGTATAACATGACCTCTCTTAAGACTTACAGCTTATATTTTTATGAAGTCTTAAAATTGCTTTATTATTATAATAACAAGCACAAGAATACCGTCTTATAAATAAAAAATACAACTCAAATATTTCAAATATTCTTGAAATTGCAAAGAAATAATAGTAGCAAGTTTTTCCAAGATTATTGCAACACAACTCCAACTACAGCAGTTAAAATTAGCACTAAACCTTATCTAAATATTTCGTCAAAAACATCTTACTCTGTCTCATAAATCTTATCTTTGCGATGCATTATTCTACATATTTTGCAACTACAAAGAAAACTATACTAGACATTTTCTATCACAAAGCTTTTGCCTCTCAGGCTTGCTTGACGTATAAGTTTAAAAGAAAGCCATACTTCGAAAGTTTTGTACTTTTTCTTTGTATTTTATTTAGAAAACTTTCTTTTGCATACTTTTATACTTATTAGTCATGACGTTTTTATTCGAATATTCTATTATTTTCTACACGTTTTTGTTTCTACCATTTTCATACTGTGGGACGGTGCAAAATACCGGAGGTTTGTTCACAATTTCATTTCAAACTTATTTCTACTCAGGAAAAGTTTGTCAGTCCATTGATTTGTTGGCGTTCGGACAGAAAATAACAAAGCAAATAGAATACGGAACTTTCTTTTGAAGCTCTAAGCTTGAATATGAATAGATTATAGCTGGAGGATATTAAACTAATAATTACTCTAATTTCGACTTGAGTAACCTAATTTCAGACTCATGATACCAAATTCTACAACTAAGTTTGCATCATAAATCATTGAATCGTTAATTTATTCTCTACTTATTGAGGTTATTCTGAATCAAAGCTGAACATTTGCTATAATGGATTTGTATTATTTACAAGTAGACATGAAGCAAACTTATAAAACATGATAAAATTTAGCTAAAACTTACACGACTAAAAGTTAATAATTAAAACTAACTTAAATCCAAACTGCTGCCATTTGGTAGAGTACCCAAAATTCTGGCACCATTGCCTCGTTGAATGGCAATGCTGATAAGCTGACCCAGGTAGAGGCCGGCATTTAGCAGGAGCTGTTAGTTGATAACCATATTCAAATTAATCTGTACTTAATGATGACTTTCATTAACAAGTGGTTAAAAGTGTTTAAAAAAAACCAACTGCAAGAACTTTAGACAATTGAAATCACGGGATGCAGCTAGTATAGCCTATGACTATTTGCAGGTGAAGACGAATCTATTGACACACACATAAAAATATAACAAAGCTTTAGGGCGTATCGAGGAAAGAAACATACATACACTCGAAAAACTCTCCTTCTTTCGCAGTCGGGTTAAAAAAGAACCGTAGTTTTCTAGTAAGATTCATGCAAGTGGTCGAAGTAACGCCGGTATAGAATGTGATTAACTTAATATTACGGGTACAAAGCTAAAGTGTGAGTGCACAAAAAATATCTGACAAAAAAAAATTGAAATCAATTGAAAATTTCAAATATCCCCGACACTCAATTAATAAAAATATATAATTAGTTAATTTTGTGATGCCGGTCATATACAATTTGAATTTATCATGGTATTCTACTAGTCATGCTAACTCATTTGATATCTCTACTCAGGGAGTTATGAAAACATATTTAATCTGCCATGGTGTGCCGGCGCGGACAGCATCAATTTTCATAAAACATAATAGAAAATTCTCGACTACTGATGTACCTTTAAAAGATAAAGAAATAATAATAAATTGGTCATACGTTTAGGAGCTTACCTATTCGGGAGCTACAATGTCTCAGACATGTCAAACTTATCATAACACGTCACAAATCTAGTAGCTGATCTTTAGCTCAGTCATGACGTAGATGCATTTATCACGTCGAATGCATTGCACATCATGCACTTATAAAAAGTAACATGAAAGTAAAGAAAACAAAAAAGATATATAACAGGAAAAAATGGATATATCAAAGCAAATTCTATAATATCCTTTTATTCATAAATTCCGATTTAGTTTATACCTAATTGTTTTCAGATCTTAGAGCTCCACAACCTTTCATGCTCCTTTCAAGCTTTTGCAATGACTACGAGTATCTGCGTAGCACACACATAAGAAAAGTGAGTAACTACATAACATACCTTCTACAGGGTTATCGCCTAGAGGTGTACTAAGCCGAAAGGGGTAGCTGTAGTCAACCTAAGAAAACAAATTTGACTCAGGGACCAGCTCTGCTGCCCCATACATTTGGTCGACGACCGTTAAATTATTATTCAATGGAACAGCTGATATTTTTTTCTCTAATTTGGAGTTAGCCCTATAGTAAAAGTTGTTCCTTAAGTTCAGTAAAAGACTCACTTTCTAACCGATAACCCTGTATATTCTTGTATGTTTCATACTTAGCATGATGTTAAACCTGCATAGAGATGATAAATTATGTGATCTAAAAATAAGATAGAATGGAGAAAATATTTTCTCAACTAACGTCTACAGTTATTCACTTCACTAAAGCATGCAACAGCTTGTTAACCTAGTTTCATAAGAATCTAGAAAATAACAGCTTTTATTATTTGGTATTAGTTAAATAGGTAGCTGAAGTATGAAAGTACAAAACATTTATATTCACAAGCTTTTTGCGAAACATAATTTTAGTGAAAAAGTAATAATTGACTGGGCGAGTGAAAGTTCTGGGAATGATGTCATTTTGTCATTCTGTATGTTTAGATGTTGGTATTTGCGTAAAGGTTGAACTTTCTATAAATCTTGAGAAAACTTCCTATTGACTTAGAATTTATTTGGATTTTTTAATCGTTGTTTTTTTTTCGACTGCAATCTAATTTATTTATCAAACGATAGCAAAATTTGGTGCTAATTTATCACTAAAAAAGGAGATTGCTACGGCGCTATTTACCTGTTTTTTATTATTATTTGGCAGAGATAGGATAAATACAATCCTGTGACTATAAAACAGGAATAATTTTTCATATAACGAGGATTATATATTAAAGAGGATTATTCTCACTAAAAGTTTTATTATATTTTTTAGAAACTCCTTTCATTAATTTGGCGAGATTTCCCTGAAATTCGAAAACTGCTAAGTAGAACAAGCTACTTACTCAGTAGAACTTACTAGAAGTTTTACTGTAGTGTTGCCAGAGATTAAGATCTACAACTAGCATTTAACCATTTACAAGAGATTTGGCAATTTTCCGAGACAATTTAAAACTTGCGCATGAAAGTATTATTAACAGTTGTATAATTGTCTATTTAGCAGCTGTAATAATCTTTTAACGGCTGCGAACGTCGCGGCTGTAAAAGCTTCTGGTTTATATATACTGTAATTGTCCGAGCTAGCGAGGCAAGCGAAGCGCCTCTGCTTCGAGTCTGGCAAAATTTTCTTACGTCTGTCAGTTTGTATGTTTGTAAGTATGGATGTTTGTCCGTAAAAAAATTTGCACTCGCGTACTGGTCGCAATTTCCAACCAATGTTGACGAAAACAGATGTTTCAATAATGTATTGAGCCCGACCAGGACAGCGTACATGATTCCATAAATACGTTAGGGATTATTAATTATTATTCTATCCACCAAATTCAAAATAACGTAACTTATCGCAGTGTACAAAATCAATTTAGATTCAAACGGTTTACTCGTAACACACTGGACATTTTTGGATACTAGATACTACCATTCTCTGTCTAAAAGAATATTTCCACCTTATTTCCGCAAAAGGGTGATCAATGCGTTTTTGATGGATCAATTTTGTCATTTGTGATGGGTGGTACAATTGATAATCCAACGTGACCATTGGAGTCAACCTAGGATATTGGAGTCAACCTAGGATATTGGAGTCAACCTAGGATATTGGAGTCAACCTAGGATATTGGAGTCAACCTAGGATATTGGAGTCAACCTAGGATATTGGAGTCAACCTAGGATTCCAGAGATACTATTATTCCACGATAATTCACAGTAATTAGATAATTTTGTACACTACGAGTATGAAGTAGGCAACTGATGCAGGTTTCATTAATATTATGCATTAATGAAACCTGCATCAATTAGCAGAAATTGAAACAAGTCCTTTGGTTAATTGGTTCTACGATTTCTTAGTCGTCGGGGATTTCAGATTTGTTTGGTGTTTCTCTTAGAAAAGGGTATAGTTAATAAAAAATGGTTTGAAACAAGGCCTAAAATTAAAATACTGTGGCAAATCTACCTATATTATACCCATGCCTTTTCCTTTACAAAGGTAATGAGCACAAAAATAATTGCTTTTATTTCAGATAACATGCATCATCTGCAAAGGCTTTGATCCCACGTGTTTCATCAAAAAGGCTACAACAACTACAAGCACTAGCACTACGACCTCTTCTCCAACTTCAACTCAACCAACTACAAGTTCAACCACAAGTCCTACCACGAGTTCAACCACAAGTCCTACCACAAGTTCAACTACAAGTCCAGCTTCAATTACAACAACTACTGCAGCTGATGACACTACGGGTCAATAAAGACTATAAGACCTACAGCTACACAAAGCAATACAAATTTTTCCGATTCATTTACAATTATACGAAAATTTTTCAATAAGTGTAATAAGTACTAAGCTATATTTACTTATTTCTCTCTAACCCACATCAAAAGGATTTTATCTGATGGGGTTATCTGAATTTGATTGTCTTTTTTATCACGGACAGATAATATCGTCCATGTGTTACTCAGAGATGTCAGGAATGATTTCGAAAATATTTTGTTTTTATGATTTCCTTATGTTACGGTAATTTTTTCATCAAATCGTTGGGAGAAATGTGTCTACGTGCATGCCGATTTGTTTTTCTTTATCATATTAATAAATAAATAAAACAAATAATTGTGTATGTGTTATTATTAGTAGCTACTCATTCTTTAGTTCTGTTTAAGAAATAGAGTTAGAGTTGTGACTTCCCCACCTTCTGAGCATCTTCTAAAAATCTGTCTTTTATTAACGTCCTTCCAAAAAGGACAATCAATTTTCTATGTTTGTCTTTATGCATTTTTTGTGTATGTATATCAATATATTATAAAACTATTTTTTATTTCGAATTTTAGGGTGTACTCCCGAGGTGTTCCCATTGTCATCCAATCAAAATCTCATGATTATTATGTGATTATATCGTTTTTATGTGCCTATTAAGACGAATCTGTTGACATAACTCACATTAAAATACGACAAGCCGTTTAGGTTCTAGGGCGTGCCAAAGAAATATAAATACATTTATAAATATATACATACATAAAAAAAAAAAAAAAAAAACTAACACGAAAAACATAACCCTCCTTTTTTCGCAGTCGGGTAAAAAGACTGACTCGTGGGTCTAGATAAAATTGTTTAGCCAAAATGAAAAGATGTAGCTTAAAGAGCACTCCATAACTTGTGGCAGAAATATTTCACGCTTGATGGTTGCGGTATCAGGTGGAGAGAAGGCCAGGGGGAGGCGGCCGTCATCTTAAGTTGTCCTGTGGAATATATTTATCTTCGGGGAAAGTAAGAAAGACGTCTCATGAGTCTTTTTATTATTTATGAGAGACTTCATAAATAATAATATTTTTACCTTGTCTCATATCTATAATATTATCTACACCCACGTATTATGCAAAATACTTCCGTCATTGCTCTCTCTCTCTGACGGTTGAGTATAGAAATAACTTTGTTATTAAATGTGTTTTTTACTGACTTCCCAAAAAAGGAGGAAGTAATCCATTATTTTGTTAATCGATTTCTCGGGGACGTCAGGACCGATTTGTAATATTCTTTTGTAAAAGGTACCTATACAGTATGCTTCTTTTGAAGGTGTTATTTTAATTTTATCAAATTTAGCGCAGTAATAAAATGGTATATAAAAAATATTGAGTGTTTTTTCCGCCTCGTCTTGATGCCAGCGTGAGAAATCGAAAAATATTTTTGTTTTTATGGTGTGGTTTTCCTCACCACAGCCACACCTCACCTTATTATTTCTCTCAGTATCCGACTTCCTCGACACGTGTTTCGCCTTAGCACTCTTCAAGCGCTCGTCCGAAAGTGGCCTGTTGCGCCTCTGCGAGCTTCTTATGTAGCGGCCTTGGTCAAGTGTTTCCCTCACCCAAATCGTTTAACAGTACTGAGTCATGATTTCTGTGTTTCAGTATTTCTAACTGCTCCAATACACGCAACCACATGTGTGCCTGACTTCATATGTGTTACTTACTTGTAGTGAATGTCCCGTCTCAATAAAATGTTTCGCGAAATGTGATTGTTCTGGGTGATCATTTCTATAGGCGGCAAGAGGTTCTTTAAACATTGTTTCAAAATTTCGTCCAGTTTGTCCAATGTATACCGTATCGTGTTCGTCACATTTGAGTTTGTAGACACCAGATTTCTTCTAAACGATCCTTTTCTTTTGTCAGGTGCTTTAGATTATTATTTGTGCAAAATGCTACGCTGGTATTTTTTTTGTGTAGAATGTTTGCAATCCTCTCTAATAATAATATGTAGGTCACACTCCTCATAAATTTGTTAAATTTTTCCGGAGTTAAATTTAAATGATTTGACTTTGACTTTAACTTATAATCAGCCTTGAAAAGTCAACATCTCCTGAGGATGCCTTGTGCTAAGGCGAAACACGTGTCGAGGAAGTCGGATACTGAGAGAAAGAGAAATAATAAGGTGAGGTGTGGCGGTGGTGAGGAGGAACCACACCATAAAAACAAAAATATTTTTCGATTTCTCACGCTTGAATCAAGACGAGGCGGAAAAACACTAAATATTTTTTACATACCATCTTATTATAAATGGATTTCCGTAAAGTAACGCCTGACTCCATCAATTAGCGCAGTAGTTTGATTTTTAAATCAACATAACATTTGGATCGGGGCGCCTGCCGAATTAAAGCGTTAATACTTATGTATTTTATTTTTGTAAAAGTTTTGTTAGGATGCGCTTGCTTAATGATCATTATGAACAGTATCTCAATAACTTTGTACTGACTTCAAAAAAGCTCAATCCATTTATTAAGTTTTTTTTTTAATATTTGGTCCCGTCTGTCCTAGTTAGTCCCACTTAAATTATATCGAAAAAGGTCTGGTAGTTTGTTTAATAAAATAAAACTATTGGAAAATGTTATACCTACCGAATTAAAGTCGGTTTTGCATATTTTTAATTCGAAATTTCATTTATTCAAAAAAATAGGGTAAAGTAAATTTCTTGCATAATTTGACAGTTCTGCCTATTTTGCATGTGAATATGTTTAAACTAAAGTTATTTCGTTTATCAATAAGCTGCAGATACTTGTTCAGTTTACATTAAACTTATTTTTCCTTATAAATCATAGTGATAATTACGAAAAGTTACGTGTCTTTGTGGCCCTCCACAGCCTAAATTTTACAAATTATTTTAATGTGCGTGCATTTTACGCGATTTATATTTATCTGCAGATTCTGCTCGCGGTTTCACTCGCTATGGTATATATCGGTCTAAATCTTCTCACCAATAACCAGTCTTTCACAATAGAGTAAAAAAATATCAGAAAATAAAAATAATTTTTTTGTTTTGATATTAGCCTTTGCATTATTTTTTCCCCCTTAGTTAAAATTTATTTTAACCAGTTCAAATTTCTATGCTTAAATTTTCCCCGTTCACGCCAAGTAAAAGTTTAAAATTCGAAGCAGTAGCAGATAAGATATGTCTGGCTGAATGATGGATGCTTCTCCTAGCTAGACTGAATAATTCGCAGCTCAGAACGTAGCTTTTGAGTGGTACTAGGAATTTCCATTTCAACTTTCCAATCGGTCGCTGCGTCTGGTAAAATTCTGTTAAAGAATGTGTGAAATCTGTACTGGATTTATTAGGACTAGCACACCGCCGTTTCAAACACGTTTATTAAAAAATGTAGTGATGGAGATGATGATAAATTACCGAAATCATGTTTCTAGGTTTTTCTTATTCTTTACCAAACGGCATAACTTTTAGAAAGTTTTGCTGTTTGGTAATACATAATACAAGAGATAAAGTAATTGTATCGAATAAGTCAAGCATAAAATTTACAACTCCAACCGATTTCTTGACAAAATGTCACAATTTTCTAGACTGCTCAAGAAATGCTTGATATTTTGCCATCACTTGATGCGTCATTTCTCATTAAGTGACTCTCGTGCATGTTGGTTATAAGGTCGTGAGCCGATTCGTGAGTCGTTCACAAGCAATGGCATTTAGAGGTAGACAATGACACACTTTTCTAGAGTATGACAAGTGTGTCGTTTTGTCTTCACTTTACCTGAGTACGTAGACCCACTACTTAAACGAATCTGCTACCGCTACTTCCATGCTATGACGTTAAGTTCGCAGATTAAATACTCAATAACAGCTTTGTTCCACTAAATCATAGCCCTTGAGAACAAAGGCTGGCTATATTCCATGAATGCCTTAGATATTAAGCCAGCCATGGTATCCTGAAGGTGTTGAGGGTTAAACTCAATGGAGCTATTGTGTTTTATGATTGGACCACGCTTCTGGAAAATAGATATACAAGTAGGTACAAGTGCCGCGATTCAATGTGATCCAAGATTGTTTTGTGCCCAAATCGGTTTTTATACTGTAATCACAGACCTGTATCATAAAAGTACGCTGGACTTTATATTGTTAAAGTGACAATGAATCCATTTGATTTCCTATTGGAAATCGAACTATAGACTTATTTAATCTGTGTTCGTTGTCTACCAAATAGTAAAAAGAAAGAAAAATCACTTCCTTCCGTCAATGGCGAGCGTAGGTGTACATACGAGTAGGTCTCAAAACAGTGTTTGTAATATTTTCTTTACTAATAAAACTGTAGTATCTATCTTGATCTTGGGGCTTTCATTTACTATTAGGGCTATGGCCGTAGAGCCCATTGGTCAGTCAGATCGACACAGTTTAGAATAGGAAAAAATACTTAGTAAGGTTAGGCTTATCAAAAAAGTAGGTCAAACTACTTTTATTTCCGCCATTTTGACGGCGATAGCAGCGTGTGCGTACAGTGTGAGTGGATGGAACTAATATTAGTGATTAGATAATGTAAATTTTAGCCCCCGGTACTCACACCAGGCGCTTCTTCTTCAAATCGACACAAAAGTAAATTACTAGTAAATAGTTAGTCCATATTATAATACATGCCAGTGACTGAAATGGACAACGGCCAAGAAAACACTTCAATTACAAATACAGAAATACATCGTATAATACGAATAAACTACTTTTAAAAACATGACCTTTACAGACCGATTTGGAAAAAAAAAACCAAACTGATTCAAGACGTCATTTTTTTGTCGTCTTTTTTGAGAGACACTTGAATCGCCTGGAAAATTCTGGTTTTGGGACTGCCTACTCGTACTTCTCAACATATATAAATTTTATCAAAATCAGTCTAATAGTTTGTTGATTAAATCAATATAAATTATAACATATATTACTGTATGAGCGATTTCATACTTGAAACCATGAAAATCCTTTCTTTCATATATCCTATTTTATGTACACCTTACAATAAATACACCCTCCAAATATACAGATAATTGGAGCGCTTCGGCCGTTTATGGAATCGAACTGGTTCCGTACGAGGCTTTTAATTTATTTGTATGGAACCAGTTCCGTACAAGTAACTGTCGTATTCCATCAGCCGCGTATAGAACAGAAGTAGATAAAAAAATGAGCATTGCAGGAACAAGTGAGCAGCATAGAAACAAGTGATTATCGCAGAAAGAAGTAATCGTCGGAGAAATAAATAAGCATCGCAGAAACAAATCAGCTTTAACGAATCAAAAGAGCGTCGAAAAAACAAAATAGAAATAACATATATTACATTTATTTTTTGACTTGGTTGCAATCGACGTAATCACCTGTTCTCACGATGAATAATATTATATATTGCAACAATTTTGTTTTTGCGACGCTCTTTAGATTCTGAGATCCTGATTTGTTTCTGCGATTCTCAGTTGTTTTTCGACATTTACTTGTTTCTCCGACATTCATTTGTTTCTTTGATGCTCACTTGTTTCCGGGTGTTCAGCAGTTTCGTAAAAGTAAATAAAAAGCTTCGATCGAAACCAGTTCTGTATATGTAAATTAAAAGCCGCAAACGGAACCAGTTCCATAAACGGCCGAAGCGAATAGGAGGTATGTAGGTTCAGCGGTTTAGTCTGTGTGTTGATTCCTAGTAAATGTCAGTTAGTCAGTCAGGACTTACTTACTTTTATATATATAGATATAAATGTAAAAACTCAAGTCGTTTTCTGGCCGGTCTTTACAATAAAATACTATTACTAACGAAATCACAATCACAAAGAACTTCTCTCTCTTGCTATCAAAGCTATTGACTACCTAGAGACAAAGGTTACTCAAATCAAATCGCGGCTTCTGCTCGTTATTCAAATGTGGTTTATCCATCGAAATGCGAGTAGGTATTGCTTTCAATTGGTAAAGCTATTTGTCTTTATTCAGGGCATCGCTCAGATTCCCGGTCCTATGATATGGTGGACAATACAAAACCTAATTGATATACAATCTCGCTTTGATGTCAAATCAATCTATCGGATGAGAACTTGTTGCGAACGAGGTGCTTATTTTATTTATTTATTGCTTGCAATTGAACATATCTCGCGACAATGGCCTGGAAGAAAATGTCGAGAAATAGTGAAGCTGGTAACGAGTTCCGCAATCTGGCAGTTTATAAAAAAAAACCTCTACCGGTGGCGTCTTGCAGTACCTCAGATACTCCAGTAGCAGAATGGGGATGGTTTCCATTTCGAAACCACTGGACTTATTTTTATAAATTTTATTTGGGACCATTTCAGAAGTATAGCATTTCAAAAAAAAATTAAATCGGTCCATCCGTTTCCGATAAATAAAAGAAGAAAAGGAAGGTATATTTAAAAAAAGAGGGTAGAATATTGTAACCTTACTCTTCTCTGCCTGGGAAATCTGTAAAAAAAATATATGTTTTTCATAAGGCACTGTTTACTTTCAAACCACACGAGAATATTATACAAAGTAATAGATCAATTAAAAACAGTATTAATAATGATGGGTGGTCATTTTCTTTTGGCTCGATTTCTGATGATGATGCTTCCCGCTAGATGGCGTTGACAGCTGAAACAAGAAATATTTTTGACTAAAAAATTGTGTAGAACCTATTAAAGTTTTCAAACAACTTATCAGTATTGACGATGGCCCACATGGTTGATTCTAAATTGACTGCGTATATTTTTACGACGCAATCAGCATCGTTAATTTTATATATTTCGCTAAACACAAAATATTTTTTTTTTCATGTTTGTTTACAATAAACTATCATTACATTAATATCTGGGTAATGCGAAGAAGCGTGACCTAGTTTCGCACCGGTACGGCGCCGTGGATTAGGTGGAGTCCATGAGTTTCGCGTTCACTTTGCATGACTTCAATCGACGTTTTCTCAATATTTTTGTACTAAAGTGAGTTAAACAAAAATAACACTTGTATTATTTTTAAATTTTTCAGATATACTAAATATACGCACTCAATTTAGAATAAGCCTATAAAATTCTACACAATCAACCATTTTTAAGTAGGACGTGAATTTTATGCCATGGTCATGTCTACTAATACACAAGTAATATTTAAACTCCGCGACGCAAAATAATAAAAAAAATATCGCCATTAGGTGGTGGACACATTGGATTCAAAATTTAGTGTATAATACTACCAGTTAAGCCCTTTCAACTGATTGAATGAGTTGAAAAAATATATAATCCGCCATTTTGTAGTGGCTGCCATTTTTACTGATTTTCATCAAACATAGCTAAGGACACCCCGAATATTTTACCTTAATAAAATAATCGGATCATCAGTTTCTTAGCTACGATGTTACAGCAAACAGACACAGACACACACACATGTCAAACTTATAACTACGACGATAAAACTATATATATAAATATATATAGTTTTATCGTCTATATATATAAATATATATAGTTTTATCGTCGGGGTTAAATACAAAAGCCAAATATCATATTAACTATACAATTCAAGGTGTATTTGAGTAGGCAAGCATAATCACTAAAAAAATTATTATAAACGCTGCCTGCTAAGCGTGCTTCTATAAAATAAAGATAAAATAACTTGGAGCATGTTAGCAAATTCGTGTAGCTTAGTACTCTTATGTACGAGCGCTGCAGCTATAAAATATCAATAGGTATCATTTTTTGCTTTAGAACATAAAAAATTGTCTCATTACATTATCCTATACCATAAAAAAATATTTTTTCTATAACTTTAAGTTAATGAACTAGAATTATAGGCTCTATTTCAATAACCCGACTGCGAATGAAGGAGTATTATGTTTTCGAGTGTATGTAAGTATGTATAATTCTTTAGCACGCCCTAGAGCCTACACGGCTTGTCGTATTTTTATGAGTGGTGTCAATAGATTCGTCATAGAGTGAGAGTAAAACTGAATACATAAAAATTTACAAAGGTTTAAAGATTTAGCACTTGGGTTTTTTTAAAGTCACGTCTAACTACTTATTTCAAACTAGAACCTGTAAATTTTCTCTGGCTAAATGATATTGTCGGTAAAACTATCTGAACGTCATCAAAGACTGCACAAAATAATTCATCAATGGAGCTAAATGTAAATAACTGTAAAAATCGGTCAAGTGCGAGTTGGATTCACGCACGAAGGGTTTCGTACATACATGCACCACCTGTATAACTGGAATTGTTACCTCAGCAGCATCTGTCTGATGAGAATGCTCTGTAAAAGCCTCGGGTACTGTAAAACTGCGCACTGCCTCTGGCTGAGGCCATTCTTCTTCTTCGTAGTCCTCAACGCCTTCTTCGCTCTTTGCATGCTTGGCTTGATGCTTCTTGCCGTAAGCATCTAGAAGAAGAGAAAGAAAAAGAGTATATGAAATTATGTTTAAGAAGGTAATTGAAAGAATGAATTAATTAACTCTATATTGCATATACTCAAACATCAAGTATACAGGAAAAATCTTACATCTAGTGTCACAAATGGCACAAGATAGGAATCGTAATTAAGTGAGACAATGGTAAAATGATTGAACCGCAAACAAGTGGTCTACGAATTATATTATGATAAATTAGTAGCTGTCACCCGCGGCGTTACCTGCGACATGAAATGAAATGTAAAGAAAATTCAAACTTTGAACACCCATTTGAACTGTTCGGGGGTGGTATTTCCTAAAATCATTTCTAAATACAAATTCCTTAAGCCTAACTCAAAAGCTTAAATAAATTAGGTAAAATCGGTTTTGGAAATAAATGCTGCTGAGTAAATCTGTTCGATAAAAAACTGAAATAAAAATCTAATTACTAATGAAATCATTGAAACAAGTTTCAGGCACGTAAGGCGAGTAATAAGAAAATATTTATAAAACACAGCGTCTAGAACACCGAACATCTTAAAACTCTAAAAACTTATCAACCGAAAGACCCACTTTCTGTCTGCCACTGAAATATCCAATCTGTCTTTAAGAGGGAACATAATTCTTTACTTCCCCTCCGTTCGCTTGTCACCAATTTTCCGCGCTTTATCAGTAAATGTCAACATTTTGAAAGTTGCGCAACATCTTATAATAGCAAGGATATTTTATCTGTATTGTTAATTTAACACGGTAAATTTAAAAGTAAATGATGCTAAAATATAATATTTATTATTTTACATCATATCGACTTCTGAGTATTCAGGGAGGGTTAAGAATACTGTTATTAACCATTTAAATTTAAATAGAACATAATTTAGTAATGTATGTAAAATAACATTTAAAATGTCTGCAATAATATAGTATTTAATGAAATTTGGTACGGCTAGATTAGACTTTTAAAAAGGACAGGTTAACTTTTATTACGAAAAAAGGCTTGAAAGGGTTCAAACAGGGCAAGCAAGTGCTCATACTTGTCAAAAGACTTGGTAAACATTTCAATAGCATAACAAAAAAAATAAGACATCTACAAGAAACCGTATTGCAAGTACGTTTTACAAATTTTTTAAATAATGCATGCGGATGACGTCGCGGGTAACAGCTATTATGACATGATTTATTAAGCAATGATTAATTAGGTCTATATTAGTGTTGGTGTCTGCCTTGAATACATTTATAAACACAAATGATAAACGCAAGAATACAAATAAGTTAATTATTAAGACAAACGAATTACACGTCCAAACTCAAAACAAAACCTCTTTGGATTCAGCCAAAGTAACGGTATGTTGAACAAGAAAACAAATGACAGTCACGTTTATATCTGTTTATATTCCACCAGAGGGTAACATGAGTTTGTCACCGTCGCAAAAGTTCATTCGGACTGTTTGTTCGTGCGAGTTAAATATTAGTTTCGTACGTACAAAAGCTTTGGAGCCGAAATGGAGTCGCTTTGAGGGTTGAATTGAACAATGCCTATTTAATGATGCAGGTTGCGAACGTCACTGTTGATTGGCCTAACTGTCATTAAGTTACTGATCAAAATTATATGCCGTTTTCTGATTGTATATCAGAAAAAAACGCGGCTCACCTCAGAAATACTTCTTAAATATTTATCTGATATCGAACATTAAAAATGACATTAGACGAATCACGAGTCTTTAAGTGGGCATGGAGATGGGCAGGACACTTTGGACCAAAGCAGTCACAGTATGGCGGCCACGAAACCGTGATCGACTACCAGGCAGACCACCTTAGTTGATTGTAAATAGATAGTAGACCTCACATCACATGATACACTGACATCTGATCTTTCACCCTGTCACATCTTTCACCCAGCACTAGCTGGGCTAGCTAGTGTTATAGGTAGATCAGATGTGACAAGGGCGTTAGGATCTAAGTAGACGACAACTGATGTACTAGCTGATAAATTGAGTGTATTAGTGGGGAGGTGTATCACATATTGTGAATCTTTAGGATAAGTTTGTAAAAAAATATTTTGTAAATCTGGTGTAAGTATTTAATTTAATTTATTGGTGCCTTGAGAGTGTAATTTTACGTGTTGTATTAATTTTTTTTTTTTGGGTTTAACAGTGTAAATTTTAATTTATAGTTACTTTAGATTTTTTATATATTATCATTTTTGTCAAAATTATAAGTAGATAGTATAGCGACATAGGTAAATCTGGTAATGTTATATTTATCGTGTCTTAAATAAATAAATAAATTAGCACACGACCGGTGAAAGGTTGATGATGATTATGATTTATGAGCTAAAAATAATTACATAGCAAACTACTTCTTTTTTCATGCAAGTGTAATACTTTTTTAATAAAACAAAGCAGACTTCTTTTGTTCACAAAAATTTGATACACTTATTCATTTAGCTCCAAAGGCGAACGATACTGTAACAAAAGTTGCAAACTTTATGAAACTTAATGAAAAATCTTCAAGGAGCAAGCTTTCGCTTTAAAACCCCGACTAACAATTTCGGTCTTAGATATGGGAAGCCTCAAAAAGTCGGTTAAGATGCTAAGATAAACTTGATAAGCCTAGCTTTGCACAGGTATTATCTTTAATACTCACATAAATTTATCGTTACTGTGGAAACTGGAAAACTTGAGAAAACTGAAATTTTCGTTAATTTTAATTAATTAGCAGCAGCGGACAGTGGAACCTGATAGTACCAGTGTAAAGTGACTTTATTAAGTGAATGGATATAGAAAACCATACAGCATATTTATACTTAAATTAGTTATAACTTTGTTAGAAGTTTATGTCTTAAACTTAATTCGAGGGTTCAAAATATCCGCTGAGCACAAAGGTATTATGATAGCTACGATGTTTAATAAGGTATATTAAAAATATTGCATGCTTATTTTAGTTTTATTTTTAAATATATATATATATATACATTAAAATAAATTCCTTACCTTAATAAATAAAAATAATAAAAATAAAATTCACGCGTCGACTTTAGAAGCCAGACTGCATTAAATATGTTATAAACTTTGTTGTCATTATGCCTTACTTATTATGTACCTACATAAAATCTCAATAGCATTCTTAAAAATGTTGTTTCTATTTATCTTTCCACCGATTTCAGCAGTCACTAACTAAATTTGATACTTTGGCAGGTTCTAATCTAATTTTCTCTCTGACTTCAACTTTCCCCAATAATCTTATTTGCCCGTTAGTAAACGCACCATTTATAATGGGGATATAATATTTATCTAATGTAATATGATTGCTATCTAGCAATCATATTACATGTCATACAACAATCACATTGAAGAGAACAATAAAATTTTGATAAATTTAGAGTTAGGGATGTTCTCCTTTAGAGGCCGTTAGGGATGTTCACCCGATATCCGTGCAGAGCAAGTTCATTAATTAAGTTTTATTTAAGTTGTTGTTCAGAATTGCGGTACCAAAGGAGTTAAAAACGTAAAATACATATTTCAGATTTTCGAACATTTCGTTTTATAAATTTCATTGGTTTCGTTTTATAAAATTGTAATAAACAGTTTTGCAAACCAAACCAATGAAATTTATAAAACGAAATGTTGTCTTAATAAGTATTATACCTTTCGTTGCAAAAATAGCTAGGTGTCTATATTTAGAGTTGGTACTCCACTGAGTATTTTGTGAACAAAGCATATGAATGTTTTATATTGTGTTCACAGAATTCACCTCTGAAACGTTTGTACGCCGTGTTAAATATTCACAAAGTTCGTGGGTGAAGCTTGAATGAATACACACAGATATTACAGTATGGGAACTTGTAACAAACTTTTATTTGCTGTTAACGCAAAATCTCTCTCAAAGCAGTCAGTTGAATTAAATGACTGTACTAATAGGCATGAACGGAAATAAAAAGTGCAATACATTAGGATAAGTACGAAATTGTTCAGGATTTCTCGTATTGACAATTAATTATTTTTGGTAAGAAATATCAGATGTCCCTTGCAATAGAATATTGACTTGAATGATGACTTGAAAAAGATGAATTAATAGTAATTTTTATGATTTTTTTATCATTCGGTAAACAAAAGTTGTTGATTATCGTCTTCAGAACCTTTGAAAGATTGCTAACTCGTTGCGCGCTGTGTACTAAAAACTTCACAGTTCAGTTAAAAATATGATGCACGATTTCTTGACATGTTCTTTGCCGATTTAACGCAAAGAAAAGATGAAATTGGTCTGAACTACAAAGCTTCGAGTTAATTAAAGCTATTCAAGTCTGAGACTTATTTTGTTCGTTCAAGTTAACAGTCACATTTTGGAACCTTCGATATCAAAGATTCTATACTGCATATACGTCGTACGTGCCAATTTGTATTGAATTCTTGACATGACACATAACATACCTACATAACTGCTTATTACACGTTTATCTCTTACCACAATGTTAAGAGGCGAGACATCACGCATTTTACCATACAAAACCCTCGGAAAGCCGCGTGTGGAAATAATGGCAGACTTTTATATGCGTAGCCAAAATGATATTTGGCTCCGAAACTCTCTTTGGCAAATGGGCCTTTCTTGCAAATTCTTGAAATGAAAACAACATCTAGATTTTGTGAAGCGTTCACTTTATCTTGTTGGCTGGTAATACTGAGATCTTTTATTAAGAGCCATAAAAGTGTTGGAAACATTGCAACTTGAATGCATTCTTAGAAGAGACACTATATTTTTTATATCAATTATTATGTTGAATATAAAAATTAAAACAATATGTAACAAGTAGTTATAGCATTTTACTCAAGAGTCATTATGACAAAAAACGTAGTAGAACCAGTACACCAAGTTTCGTCAATTCGATTCGGAGTACGATACTACCATACATACAAACTGACAGAAACTTTTTGCCAGACTCGAAGCAAAGACTGCTTGTCAATTAAGCATTAAGTGATTTATTGAATGATTTATTTTATGCACATAATAAATTAAGAATAAAAATGACATAGGACAATAACACGACACGTAACATAGGACAATAACACGACACGTAACATAGGACAATAACACGACACGTAACATAGGACAATTATCTTTTACAACTTACGTAGACATACATGTTTCTAATATTTACATAGATATTTAAAAAAGAATAAATATACCTGCGTAGCTCTAATTTCTAAGTGATGGGCATCAAATCAAATCTCTACTAGGTGAAGTTTCTGGAAGAAAGCACACTTGTCCCCAGACCTTATTGAAAGCAAAAATCCGAGGCATATCATACGAAACTGGTCCCCTAAGACTCGGCCTTTTTTATAAACTCCTTACAAAGGAAGTGTAAAGGGTCCCTTCGCGATCCTGAGCTCTGAGATCACTTGAAAAGTTGTTTATATTGTGTTCTGCATAATGAGGCAGAATCCTTCGCAAAAATAGACCGTTGTCAGCAATCAATGGATTGTTGGGCACTTAGGCGGGAAAGAGATTGTTATGCAAGTAAGCTTAAGGCTTCGTTTTATTGACCAGCGATCGAAGCGTCTTAGCTTCGGGTCTTGCTTTCTATCGTCTGTCAGTTAGGATGTTGTATGTCTCCTGAATGTCGTAGTTTTAAACCAATCTTAAGGAAACTTTGTGTCTAATTTCTAACTCTAAAACTTATTTTTATAAAAAATATGGGGTAGATGCTACGGCGCCATTTTCTTACTAATTTCAATAATATTTGGTTCAAACATGCGGAACACAACATTAATTAAGATTTTGAAAACATCGGTAAAGTGAAATATTTTGGTTGCGAGATTGACAGTTCACAACTTGGAGTATTTATTTCCTTTAGATTTCCGAAATTTAACGCACTTAATACTTATAATTTTCTATTTGGCTAAAATCATTTATTATAAGAGTCAATTAAATTTACAAAACTGTTGCATATACATAAAACTAGTAGTACTGTGTACTATGAGGCTGAAAGCGTCAGTTTTTTATTGTTATTATGAATTTATGATGCAATGATAATGTATCTGTAATGCACCTAAATCCTGCTAATTAGCCCGCAGCTACTTACACTGATTGCAATGCTTTTAGTGCAAAATGTGTGACGCGACATTAATTTGTCAATGTCGATAGAGCTTAGTGAACCTTATCGAAACGTTCTTGAACTAAGAGCAAACATCGTCCCTAAGTTTACATACAAGTAAAATCATCAGTTTTCACTCTGATGTTTAGCCGCTTTTAAAATAAGAGGAGGTTCGCTAGTTCATTTTTCGTATCATCCCTTTTTTTCAAAATTGCTGCAGTAGTTTAAAATTATGGGACGTGCATGCTGAATTGTAGATATCGACGTCTCAGTAAACCTTAGACCCGTTTGATAATTATTTTTTTAGTTTACAAGCGTAAGCTTATTCATCGGAGTATTGTTATTTCTTCCATGACATCGTTGATTATGTATAATAATCCAACATATTAAGAAATCCCTCCTTGTTTTCAAAGTCCGTTATAAATACTAAAATAGAAGCCCAATTGAATGGTTCAAGTGAGGTCAAGATAAACCTAATGTCACACTACGTCTATTTCACTAGAATTCTAAACTCTATGTTATCCACATTTTTGAAAACAGTAATAAAATCCTAGAATCCTTAAATCCATATTCAACTCGCGTACTGCAAACATCGTTGATCTAAGTGCTTTCAAATAAAAATCCAATTCTCACAGAGACTTAACACGTTATAGTAAAATCCCAAAAGAAAACTCAATGAAGTATTAAACAAGTAACGAAATCACTTCAATATAGTAGCACAGTTAGGTACCGATCATCGAAGTTAAGCAACGTTCAGCCAGGTCTGGTTTTGGATGGGTGACCCTTCAAATTCAAATTCAAATATAACAACAAAAAAAATACACAATAACCCTTTCACTCCAACTATCTATATAGACAAATGAAAACAAAAAAGAAAGAAATAAAATAATATTTGTACCAATGAGATATGTAAAAAGCATAGAAGTTTCGTTTAATAACTTATTGAAAGATTGTTCAACAAATAAATCCTTCGTAGGCTATAAGCCTTAAAGACTGAATAGTAAGATAAGTAGATTGAATCTACATCAAATGTTTGTTTTAGGAAACTTCAACGGTCTTACCATAAAAGATTTGGAAATTTTGAGCCTATCTATTGAGCAAATTTTTCGATTCATTTCATTGAACATATCCGCGGCTATCACTTGTTTACAGATATCCTGCTCATTTAATTTTATGCAACCGCGTAACTTTGTTTAATTATTGTCACATTCGATCTCTAATATATTTTAAAGGTATTTAAATTTTGTCATATCTTAGTAAAATAATAGTTTGAAGTGCGTTTAATTTTTTTTTTTTTTTTTGGTTTGTTAGGACTGCAAATTATTTTCAACATTTGTGAATTCTATTTTCTCAATATTCACTTCTATTAAGTATACATACTTTCGTGGTCTGCTTTTTCCCTAACGCATTGATAGGCCAAAGAATTATGGCAGTTGGGAAAACTATAGTTTGCTTATACGAGGGAGGAAACCCTTATAATTCGTAGGTAATATTTCGTAAGAGATACCGTAGCCCCAATTATATTTCAGGATAACTGATAGTGTATTCGCGTTCTCAAGAGATCCTTATACTTAATTATTGGATGTCATAAAAACGCTATTTATTAATATTTTATCAAATTAAGTGTGAGGCCATATTTAACGACTGCCTGAGGACTTAGAAATTAATATTGTACTTATTACGTAAATGTTATTAAGATATGCAATATTTTTTATTACTGAAAAATATACTGTTATTTTAAGCTATAAAAATCTTGTTGTATTCACATGTGTTTTTTTTAGTTTTCGAGAAGAAAGCCATGTGACTAAGAGGACCATGAAACTGATTGTAGATTGTAGCTCCGGGAGGAGGCGACCTAAGAAGATGTGGATGTATTGTGTAAAGAGGGATATGTGTGAAAAAGTAGTGAATGAAGCGATGACGGTTGATAGAGTATAATGGAAGAGAAAACATACTGTGCCGACCCCATGTAGTGGGATAGGGTCAGGAAGATGATGATCCTAAGTATATTTCTAACAATATATTTTTTGGTTTGATTGTAAGTTTTTACTTTCATGATTTCCATAAACTCTTGAGTCAGAGTTCACAGGTTTTTACAGTGAATACATATTTCTGAATCTATATATTCTCGACCTAAACCTTACAAATATAAATCCGTGTCGAGTAAATCTAAACTCACCCTCCATGGCGAACGCGAAAAATATGAAGAGAAAAGCGACTGTGACCCTCATTGTTTCTCACTTACTTTCAACATAAAAAGGATTTTCTGTCTTATATATATTTTCCAGAAAATATTTTGTTCTTAAGAAAATTTGTGAGATAAGGAACCCTGTAATTTGACGCCAATTTTCTACAATTTAACTGTACGTATCTCCTTAATAGGCACAGTTTAGTATCAGTAATTGTTCATAATATCACTTTTTATCTGGCTTTAGAATGACTTTTGTGCGAAAATAACATTACTTTATTTTACCGAAAAAAGTAAGATCTCAATCCATTTTTCTATTTTTTGCTTGGACCGAATTGGAAAATTCGTTTTTTGGGTATACCTACTACCCTATCGAGGGTTACTGTCGGGGGGTGTACGAAGGCGAAAGGGGAAAAGAACAACTTTCACTATGGGACCAAATCTGAACTTACGAAAAAAAAACTGTTGTTTCATACATTTTAATGACGACGGATATTTTTTTTTTTGTATGGAACAGCAGATTTTTTTTTGGTTAGTATCTTTGGTCCTATAATGAAAGTTGTTCGTAATGATTAGTATAGCTACCCCTACCCTTTTGGCTAAGTACACCTTTAGCCGATAACCAATAAAGCGATCGATACAGCATTTTAGAATATAAATCCAAATAACATAATGATTTGCCTGCCAAATTGAACTAGTTTCTTCACCCTTAAAAGTATTTAGGCACTATTATACTTTCTATCTTGTCGAGAACAATTAAAAAATCCTAATAACTCAAAATCAAATTAGGATAAACTCCGTCCGTTAGAAATTTAAAAATCCAATTAAGTTGAAGTGAAACCGTTTAATCTTCAATATTTAATTATTTTTTACTTAAGCGACCGATTAAGTTTTAAGCTAAGGTTTTTAGCTAAATTCATTTCAATTTGGTGAGGTTGTCGATCAAATTAGAAGCCATCGTCATCTTTCGTTATCTTCGAACATCCACTCAATAATTATTTTCAAACAAGTGTCTACTGACCTCTATGACGGCAGGCGCCGCGGCGATAGAACTTTCAGCTATTTCGATTTAAAAATCTAACCTCTTGTCCAATATCGATAAAACTAAAATGGGGCCACATTGGAAACCATATCATGGTGATAGGGCGTTTCCTATCGCTCACCTGGCTAGCTAATACACTCAAGTTATAAAACTTTCACCAAGCTACTGACGGTGTGTTCCGCCAGCCTTACTTGAAAGCCGTTGTATTCCAGACTAGGCATGCTCCATCTAGGGCTACAGTATCGCTGACTTCCTTGGTCATGCGAACTTGTGGTCAAATACCTAGCAGTGTAGAATAAAAAAAATAGGAAGTAAACCATTTCAAATAAAGAAATATTTTTTCAAATCGGTCCCCCGGTAAAAAAAAAAGTACAGCCGCAGCCTAAAGTACTCCTCTTTTTGGAAAACGGTAAAAACTGGGCCGTGCCCGAGATGTTACTTTTAGAAAAAAAATAAAAATATAAAAAATAAAAAAACTATACTGGTCCTAAATTTAATCAAGGAGCTTGAAGAAGAGAGGATGTTTTCAATTCTTCTGAATCAGATTTTTTTCTTGTGATATTCCCCGATAGCTCAAAAATGTATGGATTTAATCACAAAATAGAATTCAAGGTACATACATTTTATCAAAATTGATCTAGAAGTATGATTTTCAACTAAAATACGCTATATTTTTTAAGTGCTTGTTAAATCCATATCTGTTATTTTAGTATTAAGACATGATACCATGAGTCAGTCAGTCAATTACTTTGGTAACACAATCTGATGAAGATTTTAATTAAAATTACCAGAGCGACTCTTATTATATATTATTTGCTAACAAAAATATATTTGTTGAAATTGATCTAGGTATTGAACCAAAATTATGTACTTACTAATTGGAGTCGCATAAAATCATTTTTATGTCGTGTTTACAGGTATAAATTTTAATGTGCTAACTATAACGTATATGTTACGTGACAAAAAAAAATCTGGTAGTTGTATGTGACCTTGAAACATGATATCATTTTTAAATAACAAGATTAAATTTGACAACTATTTTTAACGTCTTTTAAAAAATAAATCCTTCTTTATTTTATGCACCTCAGTTTCTCAGATATGAACTGGTCGATATTTCACTTTTTTTAAGTAAGTAAGCAGTACTTGCTTTATAACATTGAAAGGCACTATCTAAGAAGCTACCTTCGCCTCTGAAATTGACTTATTCTAATTTGATTTCAATCCAATCTCCTTCCCGTCTATTACAATAGTGGCAATTAGTGCTATTTTAAATTTATGCATACGAGAATCTTTTTTCTTTGGCATGAAAAATTAAATTAGATGGAACACGTGGGAATACAAGTGTCATCTGTTCCCAATTTTTTAATTCGGGAAAATATGAGAGTGAACACGTCTCATCTCTTCCTAAATTGCGTTTTGTTACGATTCACATATTCTGGATCTAAAATTTCTCAAAATTCAAAAATTATATCAATTCCAATCATGTCGCAGTATTGTCGAACCTCAAAAACAGAAAAGAAAAACCAAGTAGGATATGAAGACAATTTTAGTTATGCGTATTACGAATCTTCACCATTCAAACAAATGCAGCAATATCGATTGCTTCTCTTTTCCCACCCATTGGCCATAACAATACGTCTCAACCCATAAACGTTCTATTGCTGGGGTTGAGTCTTACCTATGAAGGTGGTGTAGGCCATATTTCACCACACTGCCCTCATTGGGGCTAGGAAACTTTACTTATCTTCGAAAGCTATCAAATTTCTCCGACTAGCAGGATCCTTTACCGTTTAAGCATGTGGTAATTAATTATAATATGCACATAAGTATAAAACTCAGAGGTGCATGCCTTTACCTGGGATTAAGCTCGCGCTCTTTGGTTTGAGAGACGAGGCGTTTGACGACTAGGCTACCACTAACTTATTTATTTAGGCCATAACAATAACAAACTATTTGCTCGCTATTTCTTATCAAAGTTTCCTTTTTCCTTCGATAGTATTGGCACGTGCCACCTGTCTATCTATCAGCGAATGTTTGCAGATCGTTAGATTTGGGGACAGTGCCTAAACCAAAGTACTAAGCAAACAACGCCAGCGTTGGACATCACAAGGTAAATAAATGGCTGAAGCGAACAAATATATAGGCGTTTATTGTTTTTTATCGGTGGAAAAGTTTTGCGTGAACACACCTCTGGCATGTATTATACGAACTAAATTACATGAAATGACAGTTATTTTTATGTCATTTGGAAGCGCCTGGTGTGACTACCGGGAACTAAAATTGACATTATCCCATCAATAATATTAAGTAGGTCCATGGACTCACATGCCATCGCCACCAAAATGCCAAAAATTAAATGGATTCATTGTCACTTTGACAATCTGAACTCCAGCAAGTACAATTCAGGTCAGTGTTTGGAGAGTGTATTTATTATAGGATGTAGCGTTGTGCTAAGAAAAGATTTTTGGAATTTCCAAAAATCGTTTCTAATGGGGGTTCAAAGTTTTATATTCTCGTGCATGTAAGAAACAAAAAAAAAACTGCTTATTATTATATGATTATTTATCCAAAAAAACCGGGGTCTTGAACTCCGCAATAACCCGTGACTATTTTTGGTGTACCGATTACTCTGTTTTGTGGTAATTGTTATACCCATACATGCCAAGGCAATTAACAAAATGAGATACCTACTACCTACTCGTAAAAAAAGTATTTTTTCGTAATCTCAGATATATATTTATTGTATATGTGGCGTATTCTTACCGGCTGCAGAAGCCTTCCTGCAATTCTTCAGCCGCTAAGTATAGCGGTTCCGGAAAATTACTTAAGTGCTAGAGGTCATCGTTTTTTCCGGATTCCGCAAGTAGGGACCTCTGTCCCTACTTGCGGCAGGCTGGCTCCTGTGACGAGAGCAATGAACTTGCTGAATGCAATTGAGTCATGATCTAGATCTTTTTATTTATAAGGAAGCTCAGCTACACAGAATGATAATAGAACTGTACGACATAGTCATGGTTAAGCCTGTACAGTAAAGCTAGTTATTTAATGTTGGCAATGTAGAGCAATGTTTGTTAAAAGTGCATTTTAGTCAATTTATTGTTTTTGTTTAAGTAGTAGTTATAAGGACCGTGGGTAAGCGCATTGGGAATAAATTCTGTAATGCTTATCCAATGGTATCTTATTAAATAAATATTTTCCGGGTAAATGATAAGAGATTTATGCCCATTATATTTTGTGCTCCTATGTGTGCAAGATAAGTATATCTAGCTTCCATGTGTGTGCCCTTCACTAAAGCCTTTTTTAATCAGCCCTAGCAACAGAGTATCTCAGTAACTATGGCAACGGGTTGTAAAAACCGTGTTGTCGTAAATTAGAGAAAGGAATAAGATTACTCCCGTATACAACGTGATTACAGTAAATCCTACCAAATGCCTATTAGGCAATAATGTAGCTGCAAATAAGTTTATTGGCCAGCTGCTTTCGAGCTTGATAAAGTAATAAAGGCTAATGAAGGGAATTGTCGATATCAGGACTAATCTAAAGACAAAGAAGAAGATAATACAAGGGAAATGTACAAAAATACAAAAAGACCTCATTATTTTATATTAGTGTAGATAAAAAACAAAATTGATAGAAATATACAAGAAGATCTTTATTTATTTAACATAATTTGATAATAATAACAAGGTTTACCCCGACTACAAATATCTTAAAAACTGAAATCTCGGGATGCAGCTAGTTTTGCCTATGACCATCTCTTTGCTGGTGAAGGCGAATCTATGCATACCACTCACATAAAAATACGACAAGCAGTTGAGGCTCTCGGACGTGCTAAAGATATACATGGTTAATTACTTACACCCGAAAAACTTAACCACCCTTTATTCGCAGTCATATTCGCAGTATATCGCAATAAATAGCTTTAATTGAGGCTAGAAACACATTTGTAAAGATCTGAAAACAAATTTACATAATACTAATATTATAACCTACGCGAAAGTTTGTAATAATGTATGGGTGTTTGCTTATTATTCTTTTACGCAAAAACTGCTGAACCGATCTGAATGAAATTTGGTACGGAGATAGCTTAGACTCTGAATTAACTTATAGACTACAATTAACATACATTGGTTTTGTCCGCCTAGAAAAAAATATTGTTACTATTTACATCATCATTGTCTTCAGCTTATTTCGTATTCTTCCATAGCTGGACGTAAAGTACGTTTCTTTCTTTTACTTCTAGACTTCGAGTACAAAGTCTTCGGTGTCGTAATAAGCAGGAACTGTAAAGACTTACCTTATTTTGACATTAATTCAACCAGTTACCTACCTCAGGTCAACGAAACAAGTGTCACTGGTTTACCTGCATTTGATAAAAAGTGAGAGTTGCAACCGTTTTGCATATTGCAATGATCCGGATAATTAGATATTACACAACTGAATATTATACAATTTACATAGCGTCTAATTATAATTCCACTATGATGATTCTCAGATAAAATCAGAAAATTATGGACAAAACTTTGAAACGCAGTTTTCTTCCTAGGGCTATCGTCTTACACCATTAGCTGCAATATTCTATCTTATAGGCTGTATGTTGATTGCTAGCAAAATATATCAGTCAGTCAGTAGGACTTACTCTTTTATAAATGATTTATAAATAAATAATAATTTATAAATCGCTGAACCTAGACACATGAATTTTGGAGGGTGTATTCATTTTAGTATTTGGGGGAGTACTAATGGGGGAATAAAATTTTAATTTTTTTATTTAACTTTAACGCCTCGGGTGACAGGCTCTAGTACAGAGATCAATTGCAAATCAAAATGATATGATTAATAAATACACATAAAACAGTATATTGGATAGCCTTATCGCTTACATAGATTATATTCAGGCTACCTTGGGTGTACAGGGTCATCTTACCGAGGTGTACTTAGCCAAAAGCGCGTCACTATGATCATCATTACAAATATCTATCACATGGATCCAACCCTGAATTCGAGAAAAAAAGGCTATATTCCTCGACAAAAAGTATGTAACAGCTGATTGTTTTTCTCGAATTGTACAATCCTATAGTAAAAGTTCTTCTTTAATATGAGTAGCTATAGTGACTGATATATTTTTTCATTATCTCAAAATTTCGAAGTATTTTGACACGCCTTATGAACTATTTAAAATAATATATTTCTAAAGCAGTAAAATTAATTAGGTAAGAGCTTTTGAATAATGTAGATGAGTGGGTATAATTATATTAAGTTTATTATCAACAAACTTACTCTTACATACTTGTACGAAATTACATAATTTGTTTCATAAGATTCCAACATTCATATTAGTCAAACTTATAAAGTGTACTTAATTTCAAATACGTAAGAATTAATCACTTATCACGACTATCGTATTTTTAGATTAAATACATGTAAACTAGTAACCAAAAATTAATATTTGTAATATGAATGCAATGACACTAATTTTCTAAGACCAAGTTTCAAAACAGTGGCGTTATCGCGTAGTGAAGAGAGAAAATTGGTTTCGTTTTAACAGTTTACGGCTTCAACTTTGGCAAATCAATACAAAGATTACTTTCATTATTTTGTTTCACTTCTTTCATTATAAACTTTAAGCGGTAAGCACCACTGGTTACGTGGTGAGAAATGTTAATTTGACAACTGTAAAAAAATTACAATCACGAATGCGGGTATTTATCTGGCCAAACGTATAAGCATTGTTATAATTCAGCGTCGTAATGCCGCTAGCATTCTGGTTATTGTGAGTTATCGTGCTGCTAGCTGATCCATCTTCTATTTTGTTTTGCTGGTTTCAGTCGTTTTTCCTTGATAAAGGCACTTACAAAAAATGACAATAATATAAAAATAACATTACCCTTATCCTGAATAGATAGATACCTCATGAGTTATTTATAGCGCGGCTTACAGAATAAGTCTCGCCGTTTTATCGAGGACTCTTCGACATTTGACACATTAAGCTCCCAACGAAAATCCTTCGCCAGAGATTTTTATAATATCTCCACAATAGTATGTTATATAATTTATACAAAAATGCCATATTCGTTCAATATCGATAAAAAAAATTTAAAGAAATTTGGCCATTTGTACTTGTAGCCATACCGCATTTTGTTTCGTTATCTCATCGTTGGTCAAGGTAATGACACTTCATGTACATGTAGTAAAGAATAATGTACTAAAATTATTGCAAATTGTCTTCGGTAATTTTTGTTCCAGAATGTGCGTAGAATATTAATGGACTAATAACACAATAAACAAGTTCATTTAAAAAAAAAATGATTACCAAATTCCATTACAAGAGACGCCGTTACAACGTTTCAGTGACGTATTTATTTCGTTTTAAAAATATAATCACTGTAATGATTTTTTTATAAAATTTAATTTTGCTCACTCGATAAGTATGCCCTATCCGATAGGTATGTCAGATAGGGCCTATCGAACAAAAAAGAAAACAGGTAATAAAGATAAAAAACATACAGTCGAATAGAGTAAGTACCTCCTATTTATTGGAAGTCAATAGAAAAGTGTCAACCAATTGTAATTCAACCATTAGGTATACAAATTTCTCAGATATTTTGATTAGGTAAATAAAAAAACTAAAAATCTTTACAAGCAAAACAAAACTTCTAATCTGTCCAGGCGTGTATAAGCAAGCACATGGGAAAATACTTTCACTGACATAAAAACCACCTCTTCTCTTGAAGTCGGTTAAAAAGCATTCACTTGAAGTACTCAGTACAGTTACATGGTATAGAAAACAATTTGTACTCAAGTTACACAACTAACAATGGGTGACAAATCATAATCGAGTAACGAACTTTCGCTTTTCCGTTTCAAACTATCTATTCAAAGGTAAGACGCGTGGTTACAGGTGGGGGAAAATAATAAATAATTGGCCAAGTGCGTGTCGAACTAGAGCTACTAAGAGGGTTCCGTACAACATTAATTCAAATATCTACCCGTTTTTATTAATATCGAGCAAAATACGACAACACACATAACACGTCTGTTGTATGGGAAATGTGAAAATTACAGCTCTCTAGCTAGTACAGTTCATGAGATACACCCTAGTGAGAGACGGACGGAGAGACAGCCGCAGCGAAGTCATAGTAATAGGGTCCTGTTTTTCCTTTAAGGTAAATAACCCTAAAATTAATATTTTCGATTATAAAAGCTTTGTTACAATTAAAAAACACTTTATTATTGTCATAATCATTATTATAAACAAGGTTAAATTTTTTGAGATATAATCAATTAAAGAATCAAATCTCTGGACCATTTACGATAAAATTTCAAAAGGGACTGCTTGAGATTTGAGAACAAAACAAGAAAAAAAATCAAATCGGTTCAGCCGTCTCAGAGAAATTAGGTAACAAATGTTTGTAAGATTTTCTATGTAGGAAAACCGTCGATTTGTGGGGTTTATATCCATGGATCTCGTGATCTGTTGGCCAATCGTGATTTTTACCTTTTGAGAAATGATATGACACAAAAATGTGCTTTATGCATTGAGATCAGTTTCGACTAATTTTTTTTTTCGTTTTTTTTCGATGATAACGTGATCTGTAAACAAAATTTTAATTTATTGATCTGTCGGAAACCGTTCAGTGGAAACAACGCGCCGTGATCCGTAGCCAACATAGTCTGGTCACGAGATCCATGGATACAAACCCGATTTGTGCCTTTTTGGGATGGCAGTATAAAATGATATGTGACCTTAATTCCGCAGGTAGGCGCTTATTACATATTAAACAGTTAATTGAAAATACGAAGTAAATTACTAACAGGACTTTTATCCTTCGATTAATATCCTTTTTCAATAAAAAATGTCATTCCAAATCGGTGCAGGCATCTCTGAAATGAAGAACATGCTAAAAAAACCGACGTATTGAGAACCTCCTCTTTTTTGAAGTTGAAACAAGGGGTGTGTTTTTAAAAAGTTTTTTGTTACAGGATAAATATGTAACTTCAAAAATTTGCTGACTAGACGAACGAAATCTGCCTGTGTTTATTTTTTTATTTTCCTAAAATATTTTAAATTATAATTTATAGATGTTATACATTAATTGCTATAACATTATTTTGTTAACTATGCACAATTGTTAATTTACTAAGCTTTGTTGCTAAGTTACAACCACACAAACATCTTATTACTCGTAATTTACATATTTCTCGCAAATCTTGAGGCTCGGTAACATAAATCCAAAAGCGTCGAAGTTTATTAAATTTAATTATTGTACAAGATTGTGTGTAACATAAAATAAACATGTAGAACATAGAATTCGTGAAAGCGATTAATATAACGGCAATGGTTTAGAATTTTAAGAACCGATAAAACCAAATTTGTCAATAGACTGGTGTAATTAGATAATTTAATTTTTAGAAAAGTATATTAGTATTGAATACCTTTTTTTGTTGACGAGGGGAAATCTTCTACTAGGTACCCGACTACATTAGTATGCAGCCGGGTTATGTAGGACTGTACCTACTAACACTCCCCTGGTGGCCTGCCTCAGTGCTCTATGGAGGGCTCCGGGATCACTAGACAACCTCACCGGTGCAGTATTGAATACCTAGTCAAGGTATTCAATACTACACTTATTCAATTCGTAATTTGGGGTGACGTTTATCATGTGCTGAATAAAGACCCTATGTGGGATTTTTTTACTGAAAAGAGCACATATTGAGGTGAAAGATCAAATCTATCAGCAATTTAAAACATCTGATTCAGATCCAAATTTAATCTAACTTTTAATAACAAACATCTAACACAAAGCGAATTTCAGTTTCACTAATTGCCACGGCCTTATAACTAGCTGTAGCTTTTGTAGTTTTGTAACGATAGCTTTAGTTGACTGATATTAATTAATAATTAATTAAACTGAGACAAACAATAGAGATTGGAAAACCCAAAATACGATATTTGATAAGCTGTACGGTGAATACCGGTACGTTACTTAAATAAATGTTTAGGGAAATTCTGAAACTCAATTTCTAAATCATTTGGTTCCATGAAATGTTCCATAAGAGGGTGAGGGGTTGGGTTCCTATCCCGTCGCGCTTATCAGATGCGTCTAGAAAGCACCAGCAAAAGTGAAGCTGGGTAGGTCACAGTGTTGTTTTATGTAGTTGTATAGAAAAACATATCGCCTTTCCACCCGGTAAGGGGATAGTATTTATCTACTCAATAGGCCTAATATAATACCCTAATATACCCGACCACGAGGTCAGCTGCCAAAAAAGTTAAGTGGAGTCAAAATCTTCGAAAATTTCTACACAATGGATCTGCACTGGTAGAAAAAAAGGTTGCGGGAAATATGGGGAAGAATGGGACCCGATAGGTTGAGGAATAAAAAGTTCTTTAAAACAAAGTAATCACAGACTTTCATTACTGCAGCCGCCAATAGAAGTTTCTAAGATACTAATAACTTTCCTTTTACTTTGTATTTAAAATTCAAATCTTTTGATAAAATAATAGCACTATTTCAGAACTATACTTACCCTATAATACAAGAAAACAATTTATCAATTTAAAATAAAAAAATAAAACCGTCGAATTAAGAACCTACTTCTTTTGGGGAAGTCGATAAAGAAGAGTTTAGTTCCAAATCAATCATGCACTTATGTCACAAAATTCAATTCTCGTGTATTTTGTGTGGCTAAAAAAACATAGTCAATCAATAAATAAAATGCAACAAATTCGGTTGTAAAGAGTTCTATGAGTCGAAGTAAAGTCCAAAATTACGATCCTTTGGAATAATCGTAGCTGATATTCTTGATGAATTTTGTACGCCTAAACGTTGTTAACGTAATGGTTTAAAGTCTTGTCAATAGGATTACAGTACACGACAAATCTTATATATATCTTGCTGATTACATAAATATATAGTTGATGCTATACACTCACTAAATAACATACGACACGATGTTTGCGGGAATATCTCTTTGAATTAATCCAATAGGTCCTTAGGAAAAGTAGACATTGCCGAAATTCCAGGAAGGAGTACCTTACACTATAATTACAACGTAAGCATGCCTATGTTCTAAGATCAAACATCCATTTGTAAACATTCTTTGACAAAGTATCAATGTAAATTCTAGACATATCGTGGTAAATTATGATAAGCGTCATATGGCGTGATGCCAAAAATAAAATGATGCAAGCTAAGCGCTAATAATTAAAGTGGACAAATAAATTAAGAAAATACGAGCGATCGCAAGACTGAGTTTGCGTTGTAGACAATGTGACAACAGAGACGCCGAAAAATTATCACTCTGTAAAAATGATATACGGCCGCCCCGTCCGAAGTAATATATATCTCTGTATGACTTTGCGTTTAATTTTATAGTGCTTATATACTTCCAGGTTGTGGTACTCTACACTGACTACATATAACCTAAGTTCTAAACCAAACTTATTCGAACTCGCTCCAGAAGAAATGAGTAAAAATAATACATCTTCAAAATTATTAATAACTGGCTTCATCTTACTAACTTCCCAAAATAGGAGAAGTTACTCAATTCGACGATTTTTTTGTTTGTTACTTGATTTCTTGTAGACGGCTGAACAGAATTAAAAATAATCTCATTGGTTTGATGGGGTACCTACTTCTGAAATAGATTAACTTAAATTTTATGAAAACGGTAAACAGGTTTGATTTATAACCTGCCGAAATGATGTCGGTAAGGACTTGTGGTGTATAAATTTAGTGTGCTGAACGAAGCATAACTAATAATTACTAAAATATTTTCCTAATCACAGTTTCGGTATACCACATTTCTTCTGACACACTTCACATATCCAAGTAGGCTCTTCAGTGGTTGTAGTAGGTTTTTTGGTAGTAGTTGTTTTCTTTGTAGTGGAAGGTTTTTTGCAGTAGACGTAGCGAGCCACCGGGTAATGATGGACGTAAAGAGGAGGTTCGTCTTCATCTTCTGTAGAAGTCGGCGGCCAATCGTAGGTGACCTCGCTGTCATCCCAATAACCTGAAAATAGATAATTAATTAATAAAATTATATGAATTAAATATTTCGACCAATATTATAAAAACGTGTACGTTAGAAGAAACGGGCCCTAACTTAACATATACTTTAGGTACTTATAATTTTATTATCCTACTTCCTACTATCCTGCTTATACAATAAACGCGAAAGTTTGTAAGAATGTATGGTTGTATATTTTAAAGTTCTAAAATTGTCTCCTCTCTATTTGTTTCTATAATTTTAGGAACTTATAGTTTAGTCAGTGTGGCTGGCCGAAGTGACGTCACTTGCTTTCTTTCGATTTGGTATACCCCTGACCATGTATAGATATATGTACTCTAAGAAACATCCTACATTTTATTGTAAATTTTATTTATATATTCATAAATTGTAATAATAAATCAATTTCCATGTATTGTCCCAATTTATCAAGAGCATTAATATTGTATATTATTTTTCCGAAGAAAACACAGCGTGTTATTTGCTGATAGGCAAACTACATGGCATCTAACCAAGACACAATAAAAAACCAATAAGAGTAAGTACTCTTTTATAACACGAGCTATGGACATACGATAGAGAAGACAACCACTCATAACAATCCATATTGCTGGACACAGCTTTCTTTTACAACTGAGTCATATTATAGTCTACCCCATACTTTATAAACCTGGGGCAGACCCAAGCCCAGCTGTGGGACGTTATGGGTTGTAACATAAATGCTTACCCGCGCTTCGTTTCTGCCGCTTGGAACAATACAGCGGACATACCTTCAGGCATAGAAATATGGCTTTCTTCTCTGAAAACAAAAAAGTTATAGACTTTAAAAAGTTTAAAAACCAACCTCTAAGTTTTGAGGTATTTCGTGTTTTAAACCAAACTGAAGGGCCGATTTTATTAAAATATATACCTACACCACCAGGAAAATATACCCTTTAAAACAAAACAGGAATTATTCAAATCCGTCCAGGTTTTTTAGAGAAATTGCGGAACATAAAGAAAAAGATTCTGACGAATTGAGATCGTCCTTTTTGAACTTAGTTTAAACAATGTATTACTTTTAAATTGGCTTTTTAATAAAAGGGAGTCACTATTTTTTTTATTATATTAATAACTACATAGCTGTTTCCAGCGAGTGCTAGCGGTCATTTGAAAATCTCAACAAAGTACTTAAGATTAAAAATATAATTTTTTCCGCAGTATAGAAGTAAAATTTAAACAGCTTCTTAACGCGTGACTGATCCGTTGTAGCAACACAAAATTTGAAATACAATGGAAAATTATAGCATAACACAGTGCGACAACTGACGATCTTATCGCTAAAAGCGATCTATTTCTAACAACGTTAGGACGGAGAGAAGTTACAAAAATAAATATGGTATAGGACGAGTATACTGTATTATTGCTCGTTCTATCTGCAATTGCTGTATACCGTAAACATAAATATTAATAATTATTATTTTAATTTTAAGCAAACCCAGTTAACAAAATATTTTTAAAAAAACTCGTAAATCCTAGCTCTAATATTTAAAATGCAGCATCCACTTACCGGGAAATAGAAAAAACGCTTCACTGAACTCTAAACAAACCACTAAGGAATAAAATACGGCGAAAAACTTCATTTTCCCAACGTACAAAAATGTGCACTCGCCTTTCACCGCTTTGCAAATACAGAGTTTTCTCGAAAATATTACGCTATCTTTATATGCCAGCGTCCAGTACTTTGGCCGTGCAGGGCTCTATTTTCAACCACTCGCACGACTTTACTAATCGCTAATGACGTCACTAACGAAATGTATGCAAAAAGTCGCATTTTTGAAAAATTCTTATCACTGATGAAAGTTTAACAGACCAACCGTATAAATTAATGTACTCTTACTTTTTTTAATTAACTTATTTCAAACAAATTTCAAAATGTTGTGCTTGATTATGAATGACGTCATACTATTTTATCCTTACTACTATTTTATTTTTGCGTGAAATGCAGTCAGTAGTTTAAATATTTCTGTGAAAAGTGGTAACCCAGCTTTCGAATAGTTGAAAAAGCGCATAGATACATAGATAGATGAACGCTTTATTGTAGACACACAAAATATAAGAACAAATATAACATAATTTTACATGTAGTGACATAACTAGCGGTTGCCTAACTGGAAGATTTCGCTTATAGCGATCACTTCCAAGCAACCTTTAGATGGAGACTGTCGAAAAAATTAATGTATATTACAAAAATGAAATAAATCTGTTCTTAATTATACATATACAATTATATACACATACATTTATAAGCAGAACATTCGAAATGAAAATCACCCGTGATTTCTTTCGAATGCGAATATTGAATTCATGCGAGCGATCTGAAAAATAAATCCCCTGTCGATAACTTCTTTGTATACTCGTAGATGAGTGGTTCAGCCTAGTGTATTTCTAGACCATCTAAAGGCCTCTATTAGATTTAGCATATGATTGACCAAGCGAACGAAGCGTTTTTACTGCGGGTCTCGCAAGTTTATGCCTGGATGTCTCCTTTAAATTTCGTACTCGAAATATTGACAAAACATAGTGTTAGGTGTTAGGTGATTTTCGATTAGGTGGGTATTTCCCTCAAAAGGAGGGAAATTTGCAACGGAGACATTTATGTCTAAAAATATTGTACAAAATATTATTGGAATCGACCAATCCAGTAATATTTTGTAAAAAAAATAAACTCATTTATTTCTGGGACTTTAGTTATAACATGGCAGTCCTAGTACAATCTTGTGAACCACAACATTAATTAATATTTCTAAATGTAAAAACCATGTTACGTTTCATATACATTTTCTTGTTGCAAAAACCCACGAAGTTATCAGGAAGACTTACATCGAACGAAAATTTACTTCGCCATGATGTAAATTCTTCAAGACTAACTAGGCATGTCTCACTCAACCTACTAGATAACTTATTATATACTTGATATACTTCCTATGCTTTATTAAATTAATATTGTAAATATGTAATGAGATTATGTTCGTGAGTTTGTTTGCAGGAGCTATCTTTTAAACTGCTTAACAGATTATGAAATATTTTACCAGAAGAAAGCATCACCGTGAGCCTAGTCCTGGTCCTAATGTACTCAACCCGCGGACATGAAAAGCAGGTATGGGTGCATTATGAGATTATTATTAGACTTAGCTAAATTAATTGTGAGTTAGTGGTAGCTTAGTTTTTTAAATCCCCTTGCCTCACAAGCAAAAGGGCGCGGATTCATTCCCAGGTTGAGGCATGCACCTCTGAGTTTTTCACATATGTGCATATCAGAATAATTCTAAAAGAATTCCAGAAGAAAAACATCGTGAAGAAACCAGCTTGTAGAAAGAAATAAATGTAGTCTTAATTAAACATATACAATTATATACACATACATTTAATGCAGTAGGTAATATACGAAATTAAATTTACCAAGACGAGCGATCTCAAATATTATCAGAATTATTACCAAAAGTTTTAATGCTTAAGGAAAACATTGTGAAGAAACCTGCTTGTAGGAGAAGATTAATAGCTTTCGAAGATAAGTATAATGCAATTTGACCCGCGTGGTGGACTATGGCATACAGCCCCTTCATAGAGGAGATATAAATGCAGCAGTGGAACCCATAGGGGTTGAGACGTTAATACATAGAATATTTATGAAAGTAAGTTAGGATTTATTTAAGAGGGGAATAGAAGGGGCTTGGCGAAGAGCAGCCGTGACATATATGAGGCTTGCGGATGCAAAGTCGTGAAGTGAAACGGTACAGATGAATTTATTTAATTCTCATCAAGATCAAGAGTTGACAACATTTCATTTTTACAAAGTGATGGAAATTCGAAAACCGTTTCGAGATATGAAATGTAACAAAGAGTACATACAAAATATTTTCAAAAAACTGAAGAAATAAATCTCGTATTTATGTAAAGACCGTCAAATGCCACCAATAAAAAATATTATTGTATCTGTCATCTGTGAACCATACAAAAACAAACAAAAAAAAACAGAAAATTGATGACATCATTTTTTTATGAAAAAATTTGAACTTTTCTTACATTTTCAAAAATCTCTTAAAACGTATTTATCTTTTTTGCACCAACTTATAAAACATGGTAAAAAATTAACTAAAACTTTAACTATGCAAAGTTATAATCTATATGTACAAAGCAATACCCAATAATTAAAACTAACTTAAATCTAAACCGCTGCCAGTTGGTAGAGTACCTAAAATACTGGCCCCATTTCCTCGTTTAAAGGCATAATGCGCTGACCTTTACATTCTGAGTAAAATAAAAAATAGGACTACGTTATTTTTCATACATCTTTCCATCATTGTAATAATAATGGGGGTGACAAAATTTTGAAATGTTGTCAATTCTCAGTTCAAGAGGTAGAATTCACTGGCATGAGCTAGTAAGTCAATAACTTTCCGTTCATTGAGACAATCTATCTAACGTTATAAAATTGAAAGTGCATGTTTTTTGAACTCTTTCAGCTATTTCAGTTGAATATATCGAGACCGATTTTGATATAATTTTAATATCAGCACACGACAAGTATACGCAATCCAACAAAAAAATAATTTAAATCGGTCCATCCATCTCTAAGAACAAACATAAAAAATACAGTCGAATTGAATACCTCCTATATTTGAGAAGTCGGTAGAAAAGTAATTATTTATGTGACTTTGATAAAACGAGAAGTTATTAAACACGAATGGGTCTTACGAGATGAACAGAAAGTATATATTTTCTATGTATTTTGCTGGAAACGCTTGAAGCGCCACATTCTCGGATGCCTCATAATATTTTTAGCAATCTCTCGCAAAGTAAGTCTTATTTTACCGGGCAAAATATTAATTGGTACTCTAAAATCCTTCCATACTTATTATTTATTTATTTATTTATACTTATAATAAAAGTGTAACAGGTCAAATTCTGTACATAATATTTTTAAACAAATTATCGCGGTGGGTGTTATTAACGATACAGACCCCAAATCTATTTTTTTTTTCATTTTTGCTTGTCTGTCTGTCTGTTTCTAGACTTTCCATAACTCCGAAACCACTGAATGGATTCAAATTAAACTTCGTATGCTTAAGGTTGTTATCATGACGTAGGATTTTATCTACTTTTTATCCCGAAAATTCGAAAGGGCTCCCGTGGGAGCGGAGATGAAAGTCACATTTAATTATAACTCAGTAACGCGTGCTTTTGGATTTGGATGATTCTTTTTTTTTTGTTAGAAAGGACTAACTGAAATTAATGTTATGCGTAAAATTAGAGGGGGTTCCCGTGGGAGGGAGGGGGCGTAAAACTCGTATTTAACTATTTTAACTCGGTGATGCGTGTTTTGATTTGGATGATTCCTATTTTGTTAGAAGCAGTAATGTTATCCGAAAAATAAGTGGGGATTCCCGTGGGAAGGGGGGATGAAAATCGTATTGAACTATAACTCGGTAACGCGTGCTTTGATTTGGTTGATTCTTTTTTTGTTGGAAAGGTCTAACTAAAATGATATTATCCCGAAAATTTGTGTGGGTTCCCGTGGAACGCATGAAATTCGTATTTAACTATAACTCGGTAACGCGATGTGGACGATTTGTTATTGTGTTATAAAGGTCTACCTAAAATGTTACCCCGAAAATAAGTGGAGGTTCTGGTGGGAGAGGGCACGAAAGTCGTAATTAACTATAACTCAGTAACGGGTGCTTCGATTTGGATGATTTATTAGAACTAACTAATTGTTATCCTAAAAATCACCCGTGGTACCCGTGACAGAGGGGATGAAAGTCTTATTTAACTATAACTCGGTAACGCGTGGTTTGATTTGGAACTAAAGTGTATCGCAAAAAAAGGTCATCGGTTTTGTAGTTTTTATAAAAATATTGTGGTAGACGCCAACATAAAACGTTATAGCAAGTAATTTTTGTTATAGAAATCAAATAAGGATATACTCGTAATTATTTTTTTGCTAGAAATGACTAACTAAAACTAATGTATCCCACAAAAATATCCCTTCGGTTTTGTAGTTGTAACAAAAAATCTTACTGGACGCTTAGGTTCATAGAACGTTAGCAAGGAGGTATTTTACTATTGAAACTTTATTGGCATAGTTAGTATTTATTTTTCGTTAGAAAGGACTTACTGAAATTACTGTTCCACGAAAAAGTACGACATTGGTATTGTAGTTCATATTTTCGATAAACTATCGACAAGGTTCTTTAATGGAAATCTAAATAAGATGTTCCATACAAATCTTACGGGTATCTTTGCAATAGTTAGACTAAAGGTATACCGCCACAAAATACAATGGTCACAAGTTTATAGCTGCGGCATAGATAATGATTGTATGTGTATCAACACATAGAATGAATGTATGAAGTAATTAATTAATTAAAGTTTATTTCTTCAAAACACACAAAAAAACAGTAAAAAAGTATACACTACAGTTTAACAGAAAAACTATAACGTTATAATAGGTTTGTCAGAACCCGACAAAATAACAAAAAATAAAATAATCAGAACAACTCAGCATACATGCTAGCTGCAGCTGGTGCAGCAGCCAGCGCTGGTCTTCCGCTGGGACCGGGCAGTGACATTACGCACGTGTGACGTAGGCAACAAGCTACTAACAAAAACTTCTTACATAAAAAAACTGTACATAAATATTAAATATAAGTAGGTGCATAAATTACACAGGTTTGTTATCTTAAAATACGGAAATCTACAAACGAAATAACTCTAAAAGCAAAAACACGTCAATATAAATCATAATATATGCGAAGGGCAGTTGAAGTAGAAGTACTGGATAAATTTGGACAAATAGTAATAATAATTATGATTTCTACATAAATGGATTATAGATGAAACTGAACAACAGATTTACATATTCAAATACATAGAAATAATATCAACAATAAAACGCAGTAATTTGAACATATGTACATTAATATACACTAACAATAATGATGCACTTTCGAATTTTACATGAATGCATAGCGTCCACCATTTTTTGTAGCGATGGCGACCGAGTAGTTAAATTTGGTAGATTGCCGTGCGAGAGGTTCGAGGTTCCATCCCACGCAATACGCAAGCAGAGCTTGAGCTACCGTTGAAGAAATACATCTCAAGTTGAAAAATCTGTCACCAAGCACGTAACGGTGTGTTTCGGCGAGGTCCTTTGAGAATCAGTGTATTTCAGACTAGGCATGCTCCATCTAGGGCCACAGTGTCGCTGACTTCTGTGATCGTGCGAGCTGGTTGTCAAATGCCTAGCTGTCTTAAATAAAAAATAAATTGGCAATCAGGATACACATAGATACATCAGCAAAAAATCCTACGGGTTAAAACGAGTGCTGAATTCGAAATATTTAATAGGCGGTAATGCTACGCAGCATCTTTAGTTCTTAAAAATTGACCACTCATGCGGAACATAATTATGCGAACTTCTCTGTATCGCTATAATTAATCAAATGTACAGTTCAAAACATGCTGTCTTATTGTATCTTTTACAAGACTTTCAGAAGGACCAATTTCTCAATATTTCAGTCCTACTGACATAATTATGAAAGGTTAGCAACCGTATATATACATACAACATGCATATGTTTTTTTATAAAAATTGCACAAAATTAAAATTAAAAAATGACTAAATATTAAAATGAAATATAAGTTCAATAAACATACATTAAAATGAAATTGTATCAAAAAATGGTCATAAAGACTACTAAATTATATTAATTTTCTCATAGAATACATTTCCTGGCGTTGATCAACCAGCGAAGCGCGTTTAGCAGAGAGACGGCTCGATTGGATATCTTGGTACCTAATCTTACTATCGAGTTTATTTGGTTCTAGGAATATATATCTCCAAATCTTTTTTTCTGTAAATCTAACAAATTACTTATGCTAAGTTACTGGTAATCTTTTTATATGTAAAAATAAATTGTTGTCGTTTGTCTCGCAAAAAGTCGAGTACGGCTGAGCCAATTTAGCTGATAATGGTCTTGAAATGATTGTGAAAGTTCAGGGAAGGTTTATACATATATAACTGTTAGGCGGTACAAAGTTCGCAGGGTCAGCTAGTTAGATTAGATAGATTCGCTACCGGCTTTCTTATAAGGTTTTTTTCAGGCGTTGCTCTACATCAGGAGATATAGTCAAACACAAGCCTATCTTTTATAAAAAAAAGTTATTAATTATTTCTATTAGTCTACATATAATATCACTTAGGGGAGTACCAAGCCTAAGGGGTAACTATATTCTTAATTACTCAGGGACTAATGGGTCTCTCTCCCATAAACATTTGTAAAGAGAAAGAATAATTGTTGTAATGTTTTGATTTTTAAATCGAAGTTACTGATAAAGTTCTATCGTCACCTGCCGTAATGTTTTTTTTTTTTTTAAAGAACTTGGTATTTTAATTTGTTTCTTTTTTTTCACTTATCCACACATAGGTACCACTATACATAGTCAGATTGATCCATCTCAATAAAAACGTTACGGTCCTTCACTACGAACAATTTAGTGTGAACGAGGCCGTGTTATTTTAAGCGCGTAGAATTCACATCATCACCAAGTAAATGTCAAATTTTACATTGTGCCGTGGCACGGAACGCGCCTTTCTTGGATCATTAGAATAACGTATTCAGGCAATATAAACCATAAACACGCCAAGCGTTTTCAGCAAGGAATCCTGTTTCGTTACAGAATAAGTGCCCAGGGCCCTTATTAATAGATAGATATGTAATTTTAGAGCCTAGAATATATATAATATAGCACGCTTGCCTTGACGAAACCGATTCACTCACAACTTGAAAAGACCGAGACATGCTACTGCTACTGTTTGTAAATCTCCTTCAATTTGTAATATTTGTCAAATTTTCACTTTTCAGTATAAAACAGTGTTGTTTTGCGCCTGAAAGATTTACTTTAGTTACGCATAAATCTAAGTACAAACCAGATTTTCGCAAGGAGTTTTTCAACTTAATAACTCGAGGCACCCAGAAAGTATTTCGAAACAGTTTCACGTGGCTCAGTACCTTTGAAAAGTGTGGAAATTTCATTATTAGTGTTCCTTATACACACGGCAAAAACAGCACCCTATTACTAAGACTGCTGTCCGTCTGGCGTCTGTATCTCATGAACCGTGATAATTAGATAGTTGAGTTGGCGTTCCAATGAAGCTTCTCGCAGATTATGTAGTTCTTTTGTTTTAATAGAATAAATTTAAAAAAATAAGTAAGGGTGACTCAGATACAACAAACGTGTTTAATTTTTGCTTTTTGCTAGACAAAAAACTAGAACTAATATTGTACAGATAATGAACGGTACGGAACCCTTAGTGCGCGAGTCTAAGTCGCACTTAACCGATTTTGTTTTTTACAAAATTAAGCGTACGCCTTACAAAGAGCTGGAAACTTTAGCAAACTTTTTAATTGTGAAGTTTGATACGTACTGTTTCGATATGTTTAATTATACTCAGTAATTGCTTACGTCTACTTACTTACTTCTTTGTGTGGTATTCTTATACAGGGTTATAGGCTAGGGGTGTATTACTAAATAACCGAAATAAGGTCACTATACTCATCATTACAAACAACTTTCTATATAGGATAGATATGATCTAACTCAAAAAAATATGTGTTTCATAAAAAAAGTTTATCGGTCGTCGACAAAACTTATGAAATAGCCGATTTTTTATCGGGTTTAGAATTGGTATCATAGTGAAATTTGTTTATTAGGTTGAGTTAGTTCGATAACCCTGCATTATTTATAAACGCTTCGGTGTTGCACGTGGATTAAATTTGTTTCAAATAATTCGTAGGGACATGTGGAACACGCGAGCACGATAATATGTAACTAAGAATTCTGATTATGTAATAAAAACTTGGGCAAGTGGTTGTTGTTTCTTCGTAAAGTAAAAAAAAATATTGTGCACTTGGAGGGAGAGTTCACAGAACTAGTACTACTATAGTTATTTTAATAGTTATTTTCTTCAAGCTCTATTATACTATTTTTAGATGAGCGGGAATTTGACTAGCCCACGGGAACACAACATTTTCAGGGATTAAGAGTATCATATATGTTAATCTAGGATATGAGCTATTCTGGGAATAAATTTGGTTCAGCCGTTTAAGCACACATTGAACACACTTACTCACACAAACTTTCGCCTTCATAATCGATTCGATTTATTAACTAACTGTGATGGAGGAATGCTACGTTGAGTCGAGTGTATGTATGTATATTTCTTTGGCACCCCTAGAGCCTAAACGGCTTGTCGTATTTTTATGTGAGTGGGGGCTTATACTAGCTGCATCCCGCGATTTCACTTGTTACGATACGTGGGTCTAAAGTTCTTTCAATTGGGTTTTTAATTAACTTTTAACCACTTGTTTACTGATGTACTCTTATTCTTTTAACCACTTGTTTCTGATGTACTCTTATTCTTTTTTGTGATAACACGTTACATTATTACATGTTGGAAATGTCACAAATTGTATCCACTATAAAGCCTATAAACTCTCTTTTGTGTAATTTTATCAAGGACAACCACAATAGGCAATCCTCCATGAATGTATTGAGAGCAAAATTAGGTCTATTCAATATAAGGACCGTAGACGCTTAAAAAGGGTTGAGTTTGGCGACATAAAGAGATGTTATCTATCTCATATGTCTGGATCTGACCTCTACTAGGGCAAGGTTTTGCCGTTACATACAATATAGGGTCGAAACAGTTATTCTTCTACGGTATTATTGAGTGCTTGATTTTTTTTAAAGTACTAAACTAAAGATAATGTTGTTTTAGTTTCACACTAAAACAACAGTTATATGGGCGGCCTTATTGCTTAAGGAGCACTAACTTCTTAACATCTTTTAAAGCCGTAACTCGCTAATCCTGGAACCGGGGTAGTAGAATTCAGTTTAGGTTTCCCCCTGCCTGTCATAAGAGGCAACTAAAAGGGGGGTTCGGGCCTGTGGGTTGACAATTTTGCAATGATAGTAACCCAATCGTTAACCTAGAAAGGACAACAACGTGACAGTGGCTCACGTGAAGTGCAACGAGAAGAAGATGCCGGGACGTATCGCGTAGTATTGGAATAGCTTTGGTGGAGATCCAATGAAGATCCCAGAGCCCTTCGAAGTACACACAGGAGCAGGTCATCAAGGGGTCTTAGTGAATAAAAATCTCACATAACCCAGCTGTATCCCAAAGCAGCCGGGTGCCTTGAGAAGATTGCCTCGTCGTAACTAAAAAAAAATACCCGTAAAAATGGTCCCCTTCACATAACAATATTGTAAGATACCCAATCGGGAGATCAAAATACCTATACTTGTGAAAAAACTATACACATTTTGGTCCATAACCGTAGAAGATAGACCGAAGGACTGACAGAGTGAAACTCAGGTTCTTAGTAGTACAACTTATGAGTAAGAAATACAGTTAAATTGAGAATCTTTGACTTTGATTATAACCCTTAACCTTTCCTTTAGTCGACGACTCTTTTTTTTCTATGTATTTACGGTATTTTTTGTCAATTCCGAATTGGTCCCGTTGTAAAAGTTGTGTATTATGATGAGTATAATAACGGCTTAGTTAATCACTATCCATAATGCCTTCATGAAACTCAAAACTATTCTCTTACCTATAAAACAAAGTCTGCAAAATAAATGCTTGTAGAAACGGATACCTGCATTGCAAATTTACAGGCACCCTAAGGCGAAAATGTAATTTGTAATTCAGACGAAGATGTTGCTAGATTTAAATTCGGTTTCTTTTTCTAAGCTAAAACAAATTTCGCTCGTTTGCAAAATGTATATAGAGTGCACAAAGATAAAATTTGCAAGCCTCTACCTACAGAATTAATTCACACCTTTAATCATAATAGTGCTAACAAAAGAAAACCGTCTCAAATACATCTTTATGTGAAATAAATTATACGTAGAGAAATAACGTTCGCTTTTAATTTGCCAAGTTTATCAACCAAGTTCAACCAAACTTTGTGTATAGGAGGGGTGGAGGGAAAATCGCTACAGCGTCATTTACCGATTACCGAGTAACTATATAGCTGAAATGTGAAATTAACAATGTGGTTGTCGTTTTGACGTTTTTGAAACTTGTTTTTAAAAAGTTATTAGCTTGAACTACCAAACAGATTTTGAAAATTATTTGAGCAGTAATGAGATATTAAATTTATTAGTTGACATAGTTAATCAAGCGTCTTTGCTTTGGCTCTGGAATTGTTTACTTTTGTCGATCTGTTTGTGCGTTTGGAATGTTTCATGAAATTTTATATTTGCGTAAAAGTCATAGTTTCCAATCAATCATGACGAAACATGGCGTATGATATCTTAATTTTTTTTTTAAATTATTTCAAATAAACTCAGGAGATCAAAAATGATTTCATAACAAGTATAAAGTTGAACATTTTTAAACCCCTGACATTTGTTGTGGCAGCCATCTTAGATTTGAAACCATCATATTATATATAGTATTGTACTAGTAAAGTTTTGATACCCAAATCTAGGGAGTTGTGAAAAATTCTACTTCGCCATTTATGGCGGCGGCCATCTTGGACCGATTTTCACTAAACATAAGATAATAATAAGACAACTCTTCATTTAAAAACCAGCAACAATACATAAAATATGATTAAAGAAAACCTTATACACATATACCAGCTTTTAAATGGCGGCCTTATCGCATAAAGCGATCACTTCCAGGCAACCTGGCACGTAAATGATAATAACTTGTATTAAAGAAGCCTTAAAATATTACACTATCAACTAAATAGCTATAATAAATAATAATAAATACAGTCAATACTAATATAACTACACAGATACATATATAAATACATATACTATACTATGCAAGGAAATAAATAGACAAATTATAAGAAATTATAATTATAAGAAACAAATTTTAGTGCTATAGATAGATAATGTATTATGACTCTCTGCTTAAAAACGTTCAACGAAGGAGCACACCTAATGTCAACGGGAAGACTGTTCCACAACAAAATAGCTTTAACAGTGAATGACGACTTATGGAAAGTAGTAGAATGTGATGGAATAGATAACTTGAGATTTTCAGATGATTTTAAGGTCTCATAGTTAAGAACACTATCGAATATAGCTTTTGAACAAAAAAATCAAAATCAGCCCATCCGTTTGGGAGCTACAATGCCACATACAGTCACATACGGCACACACGTACACAGACATGTCAATTTTATAACACCCTGTCATTTTTGCATCACGGGCAAAAATATATTATTTACTGTAAATTTTAATTCCTCAGTCGTCGGTATTGTCAGTAGAAAAACAATGGGAAAATTTGTAGCAACAAAACCACCTAAGAAAGAACTCTGCTACTCGCTGGCAAAGTATTCGTGTCATCGAAAGCTGTTCAGTGAAGTGTAATAGCGGGTAAAATTACTGTTTTATGTCGCCATGTCCCGGGGAAGAAGTCTTTTGAAACGATCCTTCGCTTTCGTTTCGATGTTAAAGCCGCTCGGCGGATATGGGCGACTTTTGATGGCCATTTTGTATAGAAGCCGTCCTTGGAATCTTCTATCTTCTAGGTGCTCTAGTGACAAAGATTTTTGGCCGTCTTATCGCTTGAGATTGATATCCTAATATAAGCTACCAGTGTCAACAATATAACGAGTAATTCTGCCAACGATCAGTTAGAAATTCAATTAATGAATGAATACATCTTTATTGCAAACCAAACAAAATATAAAAAGATACAGTAAGACCTATAAATCTATACAATGGTAGTACATTGGTGACAGTACAAAGCAATTTCTTCCAGGCAACCTTTAGATGGACAGAACATATATAATAAAAAACGATTGGTGCAACCAAACGTAAATTAATAAAAAATAAAATTTGTAAAAAATAAAAAAAAACAAACTAACTAATAAGAAATACCTAAGCTATAAGAATGTATTTAAATTCTCATTGAACTCTGTAGGTAGTAAGACTATGTATATTATATTATATTTATCTTTTTAATTCTAAAACATTTGTCAACATTATTATTAATTGCTATTTAAATGCAAGTAAGTTTTTATGTTTAGTTTCCCCGTTTAGACTTATGCTTTAGTTTCTCTCCATCCAAAGGTTGCCTGGAAGAGATCGCTATTAGCGATAAGGCCGCCGCTTGTTGCACGTAATCATAAGTTTTATTAAGTTAATTGTATTATTTATATGTGCAATAAAGAGTTTTCTATTCTATTCTAATGTGTATACAGTGTCAGTACCTGTTAAATTGATAATTGTTCAAATACAAATTGTTTATTTTGAAAAATCATTTGCTAATATTATAAAGTTAGTAATGGTATGTAATGCTATAGTATTATGTATTCTATAATACGAATAATTATATTGCAATATAATAATTAAATTGATACTTTGATTTTTTCTTTGATCTGTCTAGCATAAGTACTAAAATTGAAACAGCCCCGACACAAAATTTTAAATATTTTTTTATGTTGCGACACTCTTGGATTGGAAATGTGTTATAGTGTATTTGTTCTACTAGTCAAGCCCTTTCATTTGATACTAATGTTGTGTGAGTTGTGAAGAAATATGTGATTCGCCATTTTGTGGCGACGGACATTTTGGACCGATTTTCATCAAACATAGCTAAGAACACTTCCAATTAGTCGATCCCACACTCGTTACTCAACTATCCACAAAATTTGATCGAATAATCTACGCTCTTCTTACAGTTTGACTATCCCAAATAATTGGCGCTCTATTGTACGAATAAAAACTCTAAAAAGTGACATTTTCACGATATCTAGGTTGTTCGGAAACGATTTAAAAAGTGGTCCGGGAAAGAAATGAGGTAAAAAATAGGTGAAGGACGAACAATAAGTCCACTTTGACACCATTGTCATGTTTTAATGTTCTCTAGCATCTTCTAGTTTTTTTGTAACACCCAAAAAACAAAGAATGATTTCATCAATTATTTATGATTGTTATTTTTCTTTGTTAAATCCGGTAATTAAGGATCGGATTAACTTACGTATTTACATTTTATTTGTGAATTCTAAATATTTCCAGTTAATAAATGTAGTAAGTATCTACATATAATTGGCCAGGTTAGCTGGCAATTTGCTTGCTCATATAACCATGGAACCTCCATCATTAAAATATAATCTTCTAAATCCTACTTCTAACATTATTTTCTCCCTAACATGCTGGGAGCCTCACGTCATTTATTATCTTTTCCCCATTAATGCCACCATGACACATATTATTGGAACATTAGCTTCCATTATAGGAAATCAAACAATTCCTTTATTCGCCCTATTGGTATTCGGTACGAGTATCATGAATCTATTAAGAAAGGATTGTGTTATCAAAGTAGTCCTGACGTCATCAAAGCTTGCACAGTTTAGAAAGAACATTTGTTTTATCTCCGTTACTGGAAAAATTCTTAGTAGTTGTCACTATTTTTTAAAAACAATTGCTATTACAGTGTGTTATTTATTTATTATAATATGTATTGAAAACACTACATTTTTCTTAATGTGGGAGCAGGATCTGTCTACCAAAAAAAAATTAATCAAAATAACGAATAAGTCAACTCATCCCGCGGGATAGGTTCGAAGCGAGATCAGTTGACGTACGAGCCGTAGTTAGTTTTTTTCCAGATCGAATCTATTGAATACACAAGAATTATATTTTCCTCTCATAATTTGCTTAATATAGTTAGAACTACACTTTAGGTATAAGCATTCGTCAAGGATTTGGAGACTAATTTAATTGCGTTTAATCATCACTCTTATGGTCTCTACATACTTACAAAAATAATATCGTCGGTGGAAAGGAGAAACCCTTGAATTTTACAGACAATTTAAGAAGTTTACAGGAGAGACGACCAAGTTTTTTTTTACGAAAAAAAAATTATAAAAATTACAATTTTTAGTTAAAGCGACAGAAAAAAATACTGTTTTTTATTTACTATCTACGATAGAAGTTATAAAAATTTAATGACATGATAAAAGGATTTATGTGTCGCTTAATTATTTATTGTCAAATACAGCGCAAGGAAAAACACTGTCACGCCTTATTCGTATTCGTTAAAGATAACCAAACCAAGGTTCATTAAAATAGGTAACCGCGCGACCCCTGTGTTGGGTATTTATTTCGATTCAATTCAATTCAGTTCAGTTCAGTTCCGTTCAGTTCCGTTCAGTTCCGTTCAGTTCCGTTCAGTTCCGTTCAGTTCCGTTCAGTTCCGTTCAGTTCCGTTCAGTTCCGTTCAGTTCCGTTCAGTTCCGTTCAGTTCCGTTCAGTTCCGTTCAGTTCCGTTCAGTTCCGTTCAGTTCCGTTCAGTTCCGTTCAGTTCCGTTCAGTTCCGTTCAGTTCCGTTCAGTTCAGTTCAGTTCAGTTCAATTCAATTCAATTCAATTCAATTAAGCAAGCAAAACCTTCGGTTTTCCCAAAGAGGTCCGCGAACCGTAGCCAGTTCACCGAAGCGAGTAGGTCAACGTAGGGCCCCGCTAGAGCTCGATAAAACCTCCCGTGCAGCTCCTTACTCTTCCATACTTCCTTGCGATCCTCAACGCTCCACCAGTCTGCGCCAAGTCTCATTAAAGATTTTCATTCCTGTAAAAGAATGTGATCTACGATCAACAGCTTAGAAATAAATTAGTCATCATCGTCAGAAAAGAGCTTGTACAACAGTAGAATTTACTTGGTAGGATTACCTAAGGAAACATTATTTTAGCCTCTTCATGTTTTAGCGTATTGATGATTAAACATTTTTAATGACGTAAATGTTTTAGGTTTCTAGTTAAATCAAGGGTTTTATGGAGCGGACTGATTAATTATACAAATATGTTTATGTCAAGCTCAGTTATCATTTTCCTTTTATGGTATTGTCCGTAAAAATGGTAAATATTATTTTAGTATAAATAATTCTGCTTATATTCAAATATACGCTTTTTGATATAGGTATTTCATTAATATAATATTTATTTATCCTCTTAATTGGCAAATAATATGTTAATGCAGTTATTTTAACGCACTGAAAATACGTGGAGAAGTTATTGGATTATGAAGGACTTAATAAAGGGTAAACTCTCTAAAATTGCCTGAAACGAAAACTCATGGACATGACATATGCATTCTCCCCATTCTGACATATGGCTAACTTGGGCCAACTTGGGCTTACACTATCAAGCAAAAGTCCACACTTGCGGCTAACAAGCGATGGAGACAACGTGAAAACAGTAGCAGAAAGGTGTGATAATACTAAAGGATGTTAATCTACCCATCAAAGTGTTCACTTTTTAATACAAAATATTGCAAAATTAATAAGAAGAAAATTAGGTTTACGATACGAAATTTGGTCACGAGATCGGTGAAGATAATTTTTTAAATATATAATAAAAAGATTTTCAAAATTTTGATTTACTATTGTCTCTTTGACACTTTTAGTATTATCACAGTTCTCTGTTACGTTCGTTGTATATTATATTGCCGTGAAGCTACCATGCATCAATCATATATCGGAAGCGGATATGCTCAAATGGAATTGGGCTAGTCCTGTGAGTCGCATGCCTTAAGACGTAAAAAGCCAAAGTTAACACGGAATGGACTCTACGAACAAAGCGACTAGCTGGCCGCTCACCGATAAGATGAAGAAAAGAATTTGACATAGGGCTTGTTTCATTTTCAGCCAGGAAAAAAATGCCTAAAGATATGGTACGGTCGGTCACCTCCTTCATTGTGTACAAAAATATCTAAATACTGTGAATTGTAGTGGAATTATGGCATCCGTGGAAGATTTATATATAGGTTAGGTTGACTCCAATGGTCACATTGGTCTATTAATTGTACCGCCCGACACAAATGTTAAAATTGACACAATAAAAACGCGTAAATCACCTTTTTGCGTAAATAACATGGAAATATTTTGATTCGAAATTAATTTAGTACACTGCGATAAGTTATTTAAAATTTGGTTGATATATTAAAGATGAATAGTCCCTAACGTATATACCTATGGTATCATGTACACTGTTCTGGCTGGACTGCATACATTTTTGAAACAACTCTATTGCAAAATATTGACGTACATACATTTCTTTTTGTTTTTCTTAGGTCTACTAGAATTCTTAGAAAAATATTGTTCTTATGCTTAAGTAAACAACTATGGGTGAATACGAAGTTAAATAAATAATGAAAATACGTTTAAAACCAAAAAGTAAAAAACGTTAACTAAGGTTTTTTAGCTATAATAAAAAGTAAAACTCTACTGCTAAACTGCCTACGATTGACACTATCACTCTGTGAATCGTAGGCAGTTCCAGTATCCATTCCACTGATTATTCGGTTTGGCCAGAAAAAAGTTAAGACACAGTTACTCGTAAACTTAAAACATAATTATATCGAGACTCCCATTAAACACTAACAGCATCTTAACAAAAAACTTAATAAAGGTCGTCATAATTAATTACAATTACCCAGTTTCTGCTGTTTTGAAAATTAAAGAGGGGCTTTATTGGATTTTTATAGATTAAAAGAGGGAGCGAAGGTTCAAAAGAATTCGGAAGGGGACTTCAGATGTTAAAGTTAAAGTGGTTAGGGAAAAAGTAACGAAGTAAATTATTAACAATTAGCTTAACGGGCAATAGTACAAGCTTGTTATCTGAGATTTTTTAAATCGTTTATAGGCTATCGTTTGACCGCAACTCGTCTGATGTAATCATGTAAGAGGTTGGTACGATGATGTAGGTAGTTATTGAGCATTTCAAATCATTTTTTGTCACCTATCTAGTCGACAAAAAAGTTATTTAAAAACCTAATAACAAGTTGTCCTAAACGTTGTGCAGATTGTTAAAACATAAATATCGTTTGCTCATTCCAAGTATTTTGACAGATTGTAAAAGTGTAGTGTATCTATAAAGACTTTTCGGGACTTCTCTTTCTAAATACGTCGTTTACAAATGCATACAACTGATGGCATAAATACGAGGTAAGTACTTATGTTTCTCGGTGGAATTCAAAAAACTCCGAATAGAAAGTTAAAGTGCGCTATATTCGCTGCACAATAATCGACCCATTAAAAAGGTCTAGTAAAAAAGAATAATAAGATGATTCGTCAAGGCCAGTCAATAGGAAAATTGTCTGTATGGACACCCTAACAACTAGTAGTTCTTTGATCATTCTCTACATTTGATACGGTTACCGTAAAATATCTTCGATTCGTGTTGTTTATGTAACATTCGATTACCGCAGTAGCTATTTTGGACCTTGTTCCAAGGTAAGAAAGCAAAATGATATAAGTTCTTACGTATGGATACCCTGAAATGTGAAACTTGTAATGAAATCTTATTACAAAGCGTTTGAAGAACTTTCGGGTACAATGGAATTACTGAAATAGATAACATTTATTTATATAGCTGGTGACACGGAAGGGACGGACGTCAGGGTGCGGATGTCACAGGAACTGTGGTCCTGTATTATTAGTGATGAGATAGCGGATATGGGAGAATTTTGACATTCTGCCCGACTTAAAAGATCAGCCATAAGCGAGTCAGATTCGCGAAATAAGGTGTTCATACTATTAGTTCAAGTTTATAAATGTTGTCATTATTAATATCTAGAAAAATCGGAAAAAAAAATCGTCTTTGTTGTGTTTGAGCTTATTATTAACCTAATATTAATTTGATTCTTTTTTTAGTATTTATTTTTAGCGGCAACAGAAATGCATCATCTGTGAAAATTAATGCAACTGCCTTGCTATAATGGTTCATAAGATCAGCATTAGTAATAGGGCCCCATTTATACCCGTTGAGTACGGATCTCTAAAATGTAGGTTATCTACAATGACATTTATAAAGAGATGAGTGACTTTAGACCTGAAACTTATCCTACAAAGTTCTGTTAAATCTTTCAGTTAGCTTAGAAGCCCAAGAGTATGTTTTGTTGAACCTTATGTTTTTCAGCTTTACAGATAGAACGTCACCGGTCTACCTCTATAAAACTGTCTTTAGTTATCAACGGAACAAAAATTACTTTAACTAAGCATTATATGTGACACAAATAACCAATTCTGCTTATTTTTACTGTTGTAAGTTAATTTAATGTTTTAAAGGCACTTACGCAGAACCATAAAAAACAGTATACGAAAGTTGAGAATTAACGTTTTGGGATCCTCTGCTGTAATGCTGAAATGAACGCTGCTTTTTTTACCCGACTCTCCGAAGGGCGTTTAATATTTTCTAGTGAATAATTGTATTATTAGTCACTAAAAGTTTGGGTTTCTCCCACAACAAAGCTACGAGGGTTCTAAAATTGTGTGTTTAAAATAAATGTGTTCTTTATATTACTTGTGTCAAAAACGATCAAAATTAATTATTTAAATACAGTGCAATGTTTGATGCAGAGCGCTAAAATACCTTCAGGTAGGAGGTAAAATTTGATCGATATTTCATGATAGGTATATAAAAATAACTACCAACCCAGGAAACTGCATACAAGGATGTTTACAAGAATGAAGTTAAAAATACTGAACACTAATATGCAAATTGACGCAAATGAAATCCTATAATTCGAATTATATTTATTTTAGTATCGTTTCAAAATATATGTAAAAACAACGTAATTGTAAACGGTAAAAGGCCCGATGGAATGACACTTATTCCTTGGAAGTTGGGACGGCCTCTTGTTTGGGATGCAACTTGTGTAGATACCCTGGCGCCGTCCCATCTCTCAGAAACATTTATACAGGCTGGTGGTGCCGCCATAAAAGAATTTATAAAGCGGTGCAAATATGAAAACCTTGATGGTTTCATATTTGTGCCGTTTGTAGTAGAAACCTTGGTCACATGGAGATCGAGCGCTTTAAAATTATATTTCGAAATATCAAAACATCTGGTGGAAGCGACTTCTGACCAAAATGCCAAATTAGCATTGCCATTCAACGTGGATTTTCAAATGCGGCCAACATTCTTGAAACTTTTCCTTCTACTGGCGGATTATTACTAGATTAGTTTTTATAGCTGTGAATATTTTTTTTTCCTTTGCTTTTGTGTTTTATTAAACCATATATGATCAAAATAGATAGGGCTGGAATTTGATCTGATTGATAATAAACTTTGCCCTTTACAGTTGCTTTTTAGAATTGAATTTTAAAACTAAGATTGGCACCGGACTGCATTTGAATACTTAAATTAAACAAAGATATAAGTGCCAACAATCAAAAAGTTGAGGAAACGGACTTAGACCTTTTTCAAGAATAACTACTCCCGCGTCTCAGGTGCACATACGCGCTCTTTCGAGATCTAAGTACCAAGGTTCTTATGCCCGTTTTTATTAACATCGTTTCCTAAATTTAGTTAGGCTCCTTAATAAGACTAGAGGCCCATTTAGTTTTTATCATTTTTATACCAACTTTACAAAAAGTAAGTACTTCTTAGTAAGGAATCACATAAACTGGTGCAAATTTAGGTATGAGAGTGATTTAGTGCACACCCAACAAAGAGTTCCTTAGTTATCTGGGAGGCGTTTGTATCTTGAATGGTGAAAACAGACAATATTCTCTTAACGAACAACGTGATTCCTTGCTGTGAACGGATGACGTGCTTAATATTATGTTGTCGCAGTACTAGGCAATTACGTTTTTCTGATGTTGCAAAACCAGCGCGTATCGTGCCCCGGCACGATATACAATTTGACATTGCGTTGATTATTTCAATGTTAGATTTCTAAAATATATGAAATTGGTTTACTGCATACCGTACCACTTGAATTCTACGCGTTACGTACGTTTACTTTTTTCTTTTTTTTAAAGGATTAGCCCTCGGACAGCTTGACCGGACGTTTGGCAAGCGCAAGTGCGCTGGGCCGCGGTTTGGTTTTGGGGCGACAAGCACAAAGGCGCCTCAGACGGCACGAACCTCGGCTTGAGCCGTCGCCCAGAGATGGACTAACGAACTGCCCTGGCAACCCAGACGGGGAGTGCCTAGAGCCCTAGCCACTGGTAGTGGCATCCTAGCTAAAACTTTTTAGAGCGCATTGCCCAGACCTCCCTGCCTGCTCCTGTTCGCGAGGACCCTACACTTGATTGGCATCTGAAGGACGCTTTTTGGAGAGAGGTGCCCTGGCCCGCGCCAGAGCGCTATCATTAGGGCAATCAAGTGTAGGTTCCTCGCAAACTCTGGCCCCAGAGTTCCAGGACAATTAGGTCTTGTGTCCATGGTATCCCGGGGAGAGGCCTGGACCCTAAACCTAGCTAATTTAGGCAACTGATTAGATTATTTGACCGAACTGCCCTGGCCTCCCAGACGGGGAAAGGCCTAGGGCCCTATCAGTCAACTGGGTGACCCTAAGGGTCGTAAAACATCACGTCCTCGTCGGCGAGGACGCATTCTGTTTCGTCGGAATATATGTCGAACCTGATAGCCTGGGCCAGTACCAAAAACGGAGTGTGTGTTAGGAGACGAGTCAGGTGTGCCGGGCGACCCCAGGGCGACCGATACTACGGCTGTTACGGGATCGTCCGGATCATCCAAGAAGTTCCTTCGGGTCCGTCGAGTAGTCCGCCGCTTGAACCGCGAGTTCGGATGGTGGGGAGCAAAGTCGAAGTACCTACGCGAGGCATCCTTCATGAATTGACGGATGGAGGGGAGCTGGAGGTCCGCGTTGCGCATATACCATTGACGTACGTTTATACAGGGTCACTGGTAATGAACTAGCATCCTCTTAAGGGTGACTTCTGATGATCATATGCAACAAGTTTTGTTCTAAGACTTTTGAAAATTCGAAAGTAAAAACACAGATGTTCCATACATTTGGTCGCTTCAATCAATTTTTTGTATGGAAAAGTAAATTTTTGAGCTAGAGCTAGAACTAGTAATATACAACCCTCATTTGAGTGAGGATAAGCTAAACTATAAGTTAAAACAATACTCAGTACGTTTAAACACTGCCATTACCTGTCAATCTCAAATGTATTGAACAATACGCCAAGATTATATTTCTGTGAAGCCATAAATACATGCATTAATAAACATGGCTATGAGGCTTTATTGGAAAAATTACAAAATCACACAAGTCTTACAATACGAGTACATCACGTCAGTTAATTAAAGGTACAATTCCGTACCTTTTCAACATGATCACTAACACACTATCGTATCAAAACAACCCGAAGGACAAGCTGATAATACTCAGAGTCAGGTAAAAAAGCCGGCTCAGGGTACCATACCTTTTTTTAAAAAAAAAAACCTAACACAACTATCACATCCGACATAATATGCTCACCAGACATCTTCACATGCGACTCCAACGCCAACAGTTCGCCTCAGCTTTTTCGTGTCTAACGATAATGAAAATGCCTACATAAATATTGCACATCTCAACATACGTAGTATTAAAGGGAACAAGGACAAGTTCCAACAATCCTGAGCGTTAGCGAGAGAATCAAAAATGCAACACGTAACTTTCATCCCACTTCAGTGAGAAAATGAATAAATGAAAAAAAATACGGCACCATAGAGGTAGAAGTAAATAGGTTTAATAATGTTTTGAATTCTCAAATTTAGTGCACGCTATGTTCTAAACTCAATTTGTTTTATCCTCTGGCGGGTAAAAACGGTTTTTGCACTGAAATGTCGAAGAACAAAAATACTTTTTCCGAGATATGGGGATGAAAAAGCTTTATGACCTTTCTTATTTCCAGTATTCATTTCAATTACTTATTGTGTTAACTATTATAATTTCAGATGCTAAATACGAGTATAACATACGTAGGTATATGAGGCCAATTAATAACATCATTTCATTTCAATATTCTAACTACTTGTGGATCCTGAACCTGGGTGTGTACTAAGCCAAAAGGGACTTACTATACTCGTCATTACGAACAACTTTCATTATGGGACCAACCCTAAGTTGGAGAAAAAAAACAGCTGTTCCATACAGAAAGTCAAAACAACAGCTGATTTTTTTCCGAAGTTAGAGTTTGTTCCATAGTTAATAAAGTTGTTCCTTAGGATGAGTATAGTGGAGCCCCTAACGGTAGAAGTAGCAACACCCCAAGCCATAACCCGGTATAATTATAATAGTACCTTATGATAAATTATCCTGCTGATCGCCACTGACGTAACCATGTAAATTTATTTATAACAGTAATTTAAGTTATATATTTTCAAATATTTTTGTGGCGATAAACAGTATATAAGGCCTCATTACATCCCGCGCCTGTTTATCAGAATCAGTCAGTCCATTGACCAGTACTGTATTGGTAGAATAGCCATATTGTATACTAAATCAGTCGATTTGTTACTAAAAATTAAAATATGGCGAAGTTTAACTTATTCGTCATCTGTATCGTGGCGCTTTTCATTAAAGAAACCGTTGCTCAAAGTGTTTTATCCATTGAAAAATACCAGAAAAAAGTTGAAGAAATCTCCTCAGAATTAGCTGCACTACACAAAAATAGTGAGAGTAACGAATTAACAGACGAGGAAAAAGATAAATTAGTCTTACTTCTCTATAGTAAAGAAATAGATAATCTGGCAAATAAAAAGGAGATAAGCCTTGATTCGATAGAAACACATCCGGCATATCAATACATTCGTAGAAAACTCTTTGGACCTGTTCAAACAACAAGCAAAGAGATGCACACACTAACAGTATACTTACTACTTGAAACTTACCCAGACAACTTAGAAAATAAGACTACAGACGATATTTTTGAAATATTAGTGCGTCCTATGAACGAAGAAATAAAAAGACTTCAAAAGGAAAAGGCCAAAAAAAGTAAGAAAAATAAATCTAAGAAATCTCGTTCCGAGTTAAGCAGCACCCCTTCGCTCATGCTTATCCTAGCCGCTGCATTATCGACAGTGAAAGTGCTCGTACATTACTAGTAAAATATGTTCCAAGACAAATAAAGAAGAGTGAATGTCAAGCCCGAAACCCAAGTCTAGAAGAAAACCAGATTATCACAAAGCCAGCGTACAAACTATTCAGTGTGTTCCGCTTTGACCCGTTATTATTAATATTATTATTAATTTATATATAATATTCCACGCAACAATTTACTCTACCGACAACTAGATAAATATTGTTCGATCTTCATTTAGAACGCAATAGAACAGGTAAATATTTAAAATAAAAAATAAAACAAATCGTAGTGTTGTGTTTACGGCCATCTTGGATTAAAATTAATCCTAGTATGTTAGTAATTCTAATAGTAAAGCCCTTTCATTTGATACCTATATTGAGAAAATTGTGATTTTTTTTTTAGCGGCGGCCATCTTGGAAGATATAATGTTAATAAAATTTATTTTCTTACTAAGTAATAAATAATTTTAATTATTAAAATTAATTCTAGTGTAATATTAATTCTAATAGTCAACCCCTTTTATTTGATACCCATATCGAGGAAGTTGTGAAAATAACATGTAATCCGCCATTTTGGGCGCGGCGGCCAACTTGGAAGATTATGTTAATAATATGTATTTCTTTATTAAGTAATAAATAATTTTAATTAGTCTTTAATATACAATTTATATTTTATAACGTAATGCATAGTATGATTTGTTGTATTGTATGTTTCTTGTGAGCAAAATAAAGTTAACTAAAGATTGAGTAAGCAGTTTTTCGATCCCACAAAAGGCTGAAATTGTAGGTATTTCTTATACCTACAATTTCAGAATTATTAAAAACTATAAAAAATATATTATTTTATTTACAACTCTATTATACTGGTCTGTAAATTATTTATTCTCATAAATAATTTAAAAAAGATAACACAGCATAATATACTAAACTAGCTGCGCCCTGCGGTGTTACCCGTGTTAATACAGGATTTAACAAAAAGTGTTAATCCAAGGTCTAAGCTATCTCCGTAGGTACCAAATTTCATTACAAATGCTCCGCCAGTTTTTGCGTGAAAGAGTAATCATAGATCCATAGATTCTTACAAGTTTTCGTGTTTATAATATTAGTAGGAAGTAGGATAGGATTTATTAAATCGAGCAAGCGAAGTGTATATTCTTCTGATTTGTAATTTTTTCTTTCGTCTGTGAGTTTGTCTAAAAATTTCGTACTTACGTACAAGTCGTAGTTTCATACCAATCTTGAAGGCACTTAGTGAACAGTAGTGCTATCGCGTAGAGTAAGCGATGAATTCAGTGGATAGAACAAGTGTAATATACCTAGAGTTACAGCGACGAACAAAATTAAATGAAAAGCAACACTTGTTTCACTTTTTCAATGTCTAGCTCACGCGATATCACCACAGGTTCTAAGAATTTTTAGAATTTATTATTCGTAATAATTTAAATAATTATAATTCGTAATAATTTAAATAAAAATAAAAGTATGGGATCGGATCAAAAATATAGGAAGTTTGGTGCGGTGCGACTTACTAGCCGATTTCAAGTTACTAACTTTCCTTAAAAGAAGGAGGGATCAAGACTGAAACTGTAACGGCGCGTGACGAATTGACCTGCCATTTTTTAGGGTTTCGTTTCGAAAGGGTCAAACGGGACGCTAAGACTTCGTTGTTGGCCCATCGTGATAGCTGGACAGTAAAATCTTATCTTAGTATACATATATTAGGTCCTTACATATGAAATTGGCGTTTTGTCGTACTGGCCACTTTGATCTCAAATATCTCTTCTTTGGTTAGGGATTCCAATTTCAAATTTATACAGCTATTTATTCATATATTTGTATTTCGAAAACCGTAATTCATTTGTTTTGTCCTCCCTAACCAAAGAAGAGATATTTGAGATCAAAGTGGCCAGTACGACAAAAAGGACCTAATAGTAATATTAGTTTGATAGACTGAAAAAACATCTGGTTGTTGTATTTGTAGTCACGAGTATTGTCAGTATCATCATTGATACCTAGTACTTACCTATACAACGTGAAACAGAAAGGTGTGACAATACTTAAGGGTGTTAGTCTAACAAAGTGAGCCTACATTATAGAACAACATTTTGTAAAACTCGAGAATAAATTATTGCGTCCTCCATAGGTACTAGTACTTGACCGATCACGTGACTCATTTTTGTAAGGAGGACCTAATATTTTAGTCTCGAATTTTGCAAAATTCTCTTCTACATTGGGTACACCAGTTTACCTTGATTGGTTGACCAACAACTTTAATTATTGTCACACCTTTCTGTTGCAAGTTGTTTAGTAATATCGTGAACATGAACTATTTAATCTTCATGTTTACAAATAATATCTAACTATGAAATATGTGTTCTAAATGTAAGATTAAGTCTTAGATATCCAAGATTTCCTTTAAATTGTGCTAAATGTAGGTATATGCTAATTACATAATAATATCGCTATTGTCCGTCCCGTATTTGCTTAATATTTAACTTTACTTAGTCTTAGTCTTTTTTGGTTTTTCTCTATAAAAGAAATAGTGTATTTCTTTTGTGAAAATAAACCACTTAAACCATAAGCTAAAAACTGCGTCATCTACAAAAAATGTTACAGAACTATATTGTTTTAGTCGAACCGCGACAGATGGTAATAGTAGCAGGTACCAACTAACTTTGAGAGTTGGAAAAACTTGAACGAGCTAGTTCATCAAAACTTCGATAGAGGTCTCTTGGCATATAAAATCATGTGGCACAAGGGCCACATGGTGTGTGTCCGTATATTGCACATACGCGTATTATCTGTTATATCCGTTTTGCCCATATTACTAGTTGTTCTGCGCACGGTTGACCTTCAAAAAACAATAATATTGCTACTTTAAAAATATTTCAAGCTCCCAAACATGTTAACATATGGCGTTGACGGACATTATATCATACAGGAGCTACATAACTATACGATTATATGATACTGGTTACAACATGGTGGAAACCAACAAACATAATATTCTGTTCGTGCCATCACCGGTGGGCCATATTATTATGGACCATCGACGTTTTGGACCTTATTTGTCGAGTAATAAAACTTAGAATAGACAATTTATTTATTATTATTATTTATTTATTTTATATACTATTTCTACTTATTATTAGACTAGAGTACTTGCATTTAATTTTACAAAATTAAATGTTATAGTAATTTTACAAAAAGAAACATTATTACGAACTGGAGTTTTGTACGCGAGTAATAACATTTGGACCTATTCACAAACGAATTGTTTTAATATAAATTTTAAGCAATTAACTTTCGTTCGCTCGGTTCATTAATGAAATTACGTGAAACGATTTTTACAGTTTCCATGAATAGTATGCCACGTGATTGATATATCTTCCATGTAAATTGAATAAAATGTAGTGCCTACCTAATAATTCACACTGACAATTCAGATTTTTAATTATGATAAGCAAATAAACAGCAGATTTCCGGTCTGAATGTTCCTACCACTATTAGACATTCATTATTTTCCGCTAGGGAAAAAATTTAAAGACAAAATAACATACTCGTACCTGCTTACAACTAAACACAACTAAATAATTTAAAATGAGAATTACGTTTGTATTCGAATTTTAAATTTTGTCCAATTAAGTTGGATTAAATAAAACCATTTTAAATGAAATATTTCCGAATTCGGATTTTTCATATCAGTTCAGACTCCGAGGAATCTGATAGCTAACAGAAAAAAGTTGTCGAATACTAAAATATATTATGTTTAAATACCTCCTCCGTTTTTTTGGTTAGGAATTACGATCTGTAGGCGAGTACGAAATTTTACTAACTGATAGACGAAAGAATAAATCTAAACATGTGTCCAGAACCTAACTATTAACTACAATTTTCATTTTATAATCAAGTTCCAAAATTATAACCAGCTAAAGAATTAGTTGAGTTCGTTTATTTTTTTCAATATAGCAAGAATTAAAGGTTCTAAGAATTGTTTTTATTAGCCGGCCCGATAACCTTCGGAACCCTTTATACTAGTTAATAATTCGCTATTCCATACCTATTTCTATGTCGTGCCTGTTTTATTTATAGCATTGACCTCACACACGTTATCAGACACAGTTCTTCCGTTCATCACGTTAAACGTATTTTGACCAAACTGATTAACATAAAAAAAATGTTTCGCAGTGTGATAATCGTTATTTATTCAGTGTTAATTTTCTCCGTGAATAGTGGACCAACAGGATTCACCTCTCAGCAAGACCAAGAGATACAAAAACGATTGTCGAAAATAGACTCGATTTTTGCGGGTCACGACAGCTCAGACGCATATGGAGAACTTTTTTCCGAGTTCTCAAAACAAATTGAACCGCTTGTCGAAGAGAAACATGTAACTGACAGAAGACGTGGATCCGGTCTCTATAAAAACTTCATGTCATTCCTGAGACCATCTGGAAGATACATTAACCAGGAAGATCATATGATTGTAGACGAGACGGCCATTTATTTGAAATATGAATTCTACGGTCGAGACTGGGGCTCTATATCGAATGAAGAAATACTCGCAGCGACGACACGTCTCTATGACAGGATAATTGCAAGGCTTGAAGCGGGTAATGGTTCAAATAGAGTCTCAATTCCGATAACAATTCTGCTCATAATTGCTGCAAGTGTAACAGCATTAGGATGTTATTGATAAATTTTGTGCAGCTCAAACATGGCAAGAGTTGCAATCTTTTATTTTTGTGTTCAGCTAACAATGAAGGTTATTTAAGTTAAACAACCAATGGCATGTACAAAAGCACTCGTCTTTATCTACAAGTCTTCAAAAATCTTCAATTCCAACTATCACGTTTCCAGAACGAAAAGAAAACGTGTCATTTAATTATGGTTTAATATTTTTTGTAATTACTATTCTATTAAATTTCTTAAAGTCTCTTGTTATTTCTTTATACCCACCATTTTATATAATTTTAGCATTAGACATAACAGCACGCAATCTTTATGTGAATGTCTGTATGTATTACAAAAATATCCGAACAAAAAGGTTTTTTATTCAATGATTCCTTCAGAAAGTAAATCTGTTGGTTCGTAGAAACCCTCCGCTGTAGGTGCTATTACTAATCATGTTAGGAGCGTTTTTATTTATCGTGTTGGTTTTTCTCCTAAAATTATTAAACGATTGTTAGTACAATTAAAGTTTTTGATAAAAATGATAATTATTTCTTATTGACGTACCTACATACAATTTTTTTTTTAATTTGACTTTCTAATTTACAATCGAAATAACTTTAATTTTAAGCTTAGCTTTTAAGCATTAACACATGCCTAGCTGAGGCAAAATAGGCAGAACTGTTAAATTGTGTAAGATCTGTAGGTACTTTGAAATATTTTAATGAATAAAAGATTTGAATTTGAAAAAATAAAATAATAAACCGTGTCTATTCTTCATTATGCTCGAAGTCCTCTTTACTAAAAAGTGTTAGTTATGTTGACACCTCATCATTCAACGGTAAGTTCACTGTTCATTCATTCTGTTTATTTGTGTTCATTCTCACAGTACAGTTAACTCATTCTTTCTGAGTCATGCAAAACGTAGTTGGGTGGGTTTCCGTGTTCACATATCTATCATAGAGGAACTGTGATATCTATCAAAAAACCACACACAGGAGTTATTAACATATAAAAGTTAGTAGTAGAGAAGTATTTAAGGAATTTTCTTACTTGTGTACTTATAAATAAGTTTAATATATAAATTGTGACTATTCTCCGGATCCAAGAGAAAAACAAAACTATCATCAGCACTACTTACCCTTAAATATGCGTAGGTATATATATGTTAATAGGTAATTTATATTATCCCATTGCAACAGACAATTCATTGATAATTAGAGTTTGTGCGGAAATAGAACCGTCTTCAGATGTAAGGCCGCTACTGAGTTTAATTAACGTATTTGCTACGATTGTACTCGTATTGACAACACTGTTACGTCATGATAGCGCGACTCTGTAAACTAATTATTTGCTTTTTGACCATTTTACTTATTTAGTACCTACTAATTATTCATTATTTTGTACTAGGCTGAGGCTTTCATATAAAGTCATAATGTTAGTTTCATTTTACGCCACGACGGTTCTCTTTCCGCTCAGACTCTAGCTGTAGGTGTATTTTAGCGTCTTACATTAATAGTCCTACTTTATCGCTTTGACCCATTATCAATTTTTAGGTACATAGCTACTGTCAATGTATTGACCTCACAAAAATATCATTAACTGTTGTGCCGTTCACCACGTAAAACTTCTTTTAACGAAAGTGATATAGAATTATAAACAGAAATGTTACACATTAAGTTGTTTATAATAAATACAGTGATAATTTTCTCCGTGAATACCACACCAACCGGATTCAACGAGCAACAAGATCGAGAGATACAAAAACGATTATCGAAGATAGATTCGTATTATAATAGTCAAGATACTCGTGATAGCAAGCTAGATGCTTATGGAGAGATTCTAACCTTATTCACAATAAAAACAGACCAGCTAGCAGAAGAAAAACACATTCCTGATACAAGACACGGGCCGGAGCTGTATAAACGTTTTTTGAATCTATTGCGACCATCTGGTGAATACAGAAACGAAGAAGATCAGTTAGTTATAGATGAGACGGCTAATTTCTTGAAGTATGAATTCTACGGTCGCAACGTGTCTTCCATAACTGATGAAGAAATATTTGAAGCAACTACACGCCTTCTAGACAAAGTGATTGCCAGGCTTTACAATTCTGGTTCCTCACTTTCAAATCCTCCAGCAATCATTGTCTTTGCTGGTGCAATTTTAACAGCTGGGGGTTGGTATTACTGAAGAAGCCTGCCTAGAATAATGGTTAAAGACGTTAAACTTCCAGAAATTGTTTAATAGAGGCAAACAATAATTGACAAAAGCAATAATATTTTTAAGACTGTATCTCAGTCTTAAAAATATTAATGCTTTTGTCAATTAGTAACCTCTAAACTGGCATATCTAACTTTATTTCATTAAAAGAGTTAGGTATTTATTATAATTTTGTATTTAGGTAGATAGTGGATGTAAAATAAATGATTAGTTTTTATAATTTCCCATTTTTCATTTGGTTTTCACAAATTACGTCCTAAGTAAAGATTTTTAGGTTCTTATTTTATACATCCGAAAACAATGAGATAGACTTTTGCTCGTATAAATTATTTGTTTACTCATTTTAAGTCATCCGCGTATTAATAGTAACCTTGAGTTCTCGAAGTTTCCTCATATCGGTATTAGGTATAAATAGATACATCTATGCCTACCTAAACCTAAAGATACAGTCCGAAAATGTGAGTATGGCAAGCCATTTTTTGTAGAGTTGTTACCATAGTTATAATTTCAATATCTGTACTTTTTTTTTACGTTTTGTTCTCCTTCCTACAGAATTTTAATTGCCCTGCTCAAAAATTTGAGGCGAGGTCGCGTGTCGCTTGCGTCATCTAACACAAGGTTAACTAATGTTATTCTTTTACTCGATCTTCAATAGATGGATTCGGCTTCTTAAAGTTTACATTGCTGGTTGGCAGAATAGAAACAATTATTTGACACAAATTTGGATAGATGGCGCTAACTCTGCTTCTTCTAAATACTTGTTTAGAAGAATTATTTCATTCAATCAGAAACTTATTTCATGTAATAATAATAATAATAAATATAAGATGTAATAATACCTATACTTGGATATATAGCGCCAGCTCTACACAGCCGTACACACACATCTCACATTGTTATTTGGCATGAATAAAGCCATACTTTTAACTTGAACCTTGAACTAAATTTGATAGATGGCGTCACTTGTGACATTGCAATTTGTTGAAAATAACGCCCCACTTTAGCTGGAGAAAATTTAAACACACGGATAGAATGATTTTCGGGCCTTTCGGTAGATGTCTCTATAGCGAATTTGTCAAGAACTTCACGCTACTTCAACTATCGATATTATTATTCTGTGTTATCAAGAGCTTTTATAAATTGGAAGTTCCTGCCACGGCCTCTAGGGGACATTGACTTGCAAAACTCAGGCTTCATTGGGGGCTATCTTATGAACTCGTAATCACTAAACATTTGGTACATGCTGTGTGTTAGTTGTTTGGTGACAGACGCTGTATTTACCTATCACTACAGCATTAAAATATGTGTCTTCTTCTTTAAATTAGTAACTAATTTATGTATTTCCGTGATAATTATTTGATTCGTATGTTATGTGTATTTATTTATCTGTGTATCCATTTGTATGTATTTGTTGTATTTTAATTTGTCCATTTTATATTAAATATGTTGATCAGTGTCATATTTTCCTCTCTTATTTTGTGTCATTCATTTTAGTGCGTGGTTGCCTGGAAGAGATCGCTTTATGCGATAAGGCCGCCATTAAAAACCCTAGTATATATCTATAAGCTTTTACTTGTAAATATCTATAATTATTTATTGTTAATCTGGTTTTTTTAGTAAAGAGTTATCTTAGAGTTGTCTTAGTTTTGTTTATTTGTGTTGCTCGATTTCTCTGAAACGTCTGACTTTACTGATTTAATTGTTTAATCTGTTTTATTTTAATGGTTTAGCATAATTTCTTTATCTTCATCATAATAAATAACTTTCATTATGGAACCAACTCTGAATTAGAGAAAAATAAAATCAGCTGTTTACAAAAATGAATCATTCACAAATATTTTGAAACAGCTGATTTCGTCTCGGATTCTGATTCAGACCCAGTATAGGCCAGAGCTAGGCATGAAAGAGGCGAAAAAAAAGAGCAAGCAATGGCTTCGATATTTGACAGTTTTGAAGCAGCGAACTGTCAAATATCTCGTATCTCATAACGTTAGCCGATAATTCCCATAAGATAAGATAAAGCACCTATTCATTGAAAATCAATTCAAAACACTATTAAATAAAACAATACAAAAAAACATGCTATATTTCTAATGGCAGCCTTATCGCATAAAGCGATTTCTTCCAGACGTGAAAATTGTTTCTTAGTATTAATATAGTGACCTTCTTTTGGCTTATTAACCGACCCACCCGTTAACGAGAACCCTGTATAGTCGTATCTCAGATTGCTCACACAGTTTGGAAACTTGTCCCGTCTCTGAAGCCAGCGACATTCATGCAGGCACACATCCGCTGCATTCCGAACTTCATTCCGAGTCTCCAAAGAAAAACGACGAACAGTTGGCCTACCAAACGAGCGTTCCTGTTTAGAATTTTTTCGTCAATCGATGTGAATGATAATCACTCTCCTATTATAAAGGTGAACGTATGTGTTAGTTAATGTTTGTCAGGTAGTACTCCTTAACGCTTAAACCGCATAACGGAGAAGGATGAAATTTCGCACCAGAATAGTATATGGCCTGGAATAAATACTACTGTGAACACAATATATATAATTCCTTAAATATGTAGTGTTACCAATGGAAAAATGTCTGTGGGTTACACCGCGGGGTGTTGCTAGTTTTTGTATAAGTACCTTTACCAAAGATTTTGATAATATATTATATATTAATACATATATTCTAGTAATTATTTTATGCCTATACGGAAGTTTGTCTGGAAATTTTGTACCCGCGTAGTCATAGTTTCCAAAGAAGCTAGACAAGAAGATAAGATAGCAACAAATTATAATAGGTAAGCAAGCTTGTATTGAGAAGTTAATTTGAAAATAATAAATACCTCGTTACACATTATACCACCATAAATAAGACTTACAAATATGAAAGAAAAATTGGTCAAGAGGTTGCCTATTTATAAAGTTGCTAATACCTATATTGTGTCAACAGTTCGCATAACTACCAGTATTTAATGCAACAAAAATGCTTTGGTTAGTAATCATAGCTAGCTTTTGAAATCGTGTCGTTATTGCGGCATGCATTCTTACACTGGAGAGCCGGCTTTATCAAGAGACCTCGACGGAAACTTGGTGCGAATCTGCAGATTATTGGAATCAAATACCTTGCCCCACCTACACGCTTATACAGGGTTAACGGTTACGGGATCACCAAGCTGAAAATGGTTCACTTACTTACACTGAAATAAAAAAAAACATAAATGATGTACTGAGTCACGAATAGTGCGAAGCAAATGTACAGAAAGTTTACGGTGTCAAGCAAGATAATATTGACCCTTAAATCTGGAATCAATACTACGAAAGTAGTGGTATATAATCTATATTTATTTATTTACTGGAACAATTTGTTTAAATCTATATCTATATATATAAAAGAGTCCTTACTGACTGACTCATATTTTCTAGTAATTTACGTAGAGTCTATCTGCTGAACCTACAGACTCTCTACTAGAGACATGAAATTTGGCAGGTATATTCATTATACGATGTGCTAAGAAAGGAATGCTGGAAATTAGACCTCTAAGGGACTCAAATGGGGGCTCAAAGTTTGAGCCTTTTTTATTCCATTTTGTCGCGGGCTACGCCGCGAGGTCAGCTGTTGGTAATACGAGTAATATATTATAAAGTAAAACCTAATAGACTGATATGTTGTGGACTAATATATTGTGGACTGATATATTGTGGACTGATATATTGTGGACTGTTATATTGTGGAATGATATATTTTGAACGGATATATTGTGGACTGATTATACTATAATATTACTCGTTAACTATAGAAGTATGATTCTATAAGTTGAAAGGATATATATTCGCTGGACTTACAAAGAGGATAGCTTTAATTTATTTTAATATTTTGCTTGAATGTATTAAAATTGAGATCTATAATAGTATCTGGTAATCCACATATTACATAATATATCTCCTAGTGGAGAAACTTAAATATCCGGGCTACCAAATTAAAAATAATAGGTCACCTATTATAAATTGACGGTCTTGCTTACATAGCCGTAGTTACACACATTACATGCCCCTTTCTGAATAACCCTGTGTGTTGGCTCTACTCGTATATTTACCGTAGCTCGTTCACAATATATAAGCTTTACATACGAGTAGGACCCGACAGCTTTCCCGGAACTATACCTACCTACATAAACCAGAGTATTGATTTTAAAATTTTAGTGGAGTGAAATGTCCGTACAATGTACGAAAAGCTTGTTTTTAAAATAATATTTAATCATACGTTTTGTTTCACAGTTTGTAAGTTAAAAAATCTTGATGGTTGTTTGTAATACAGTTCATTAAAGAACATAATGACATACACACATTAAAGTATCATAATTTGTATATAAGCCTTCTGTATTTCTGTTACTTATCTATTATATAACAACACAAAGACGAAACTACGCAATTCCCTGTCTAATCCATCCGAAGACAGATCGACCGCACGGACAAAGACGTTACCTATACCGGACGCATCCCTTTGTTTACTATCATGTTGCAGTAATTGCAGGTATGTAGGCACCTTGAGACGCAGCCAGTGAGCCAGTGAGGCACCTGAGCGCTCCCGCCGGCAGATGTGATCCAGCTGGCGGCCGGGCCAGTCCTGTGCGTCACGCCTCCCCTAACCTCACCCCGCACGAATCCGCGCAACCGCGACTAACAGTTTTATTTCCCCGAATAAAGTTTATCAAACAAAGCGAACGTGCCCCGCGCCCTGCATCTGCTCGGCCCAGCTGTTCCCGGTTGCAGCCGGCCAGCTATCCCGCTCGCACTCGCGCATTACGTCCGTACGCACCGGCGCGGCGCGGCGACGGCACATCGCTGTAATCGCGCGACCCTTCGCCTCCCTGTGCCGGGCCATTCGCAGTCCGCATCTCGATGCCGACGGGCATTCGTTCTCTCCGCGATGAGTAAACGCAAGATCGAAAACAACGTGACCGGCGAGGGTCCGTCGAGGCAGCGCCGTCGCACGCGCTCCTCGAGCGTCCCGCTGCAGAACGAGACCGAGGAACCTGAGAAACGAGAGGTGCTACGTCGTCTTTTCGGCCGCTACGTCATCCAAAACAACCAGCCACCCGCGACAGCTGTCGACGACTCTGACGATGAGGACTATGAAGAATCTTTGGACGAGAATGAAGATCCGTTACTCGACGACGTTCCAGTGAACATGGACCCAGAGCAGCTGGGATTTCTGGTGTGCGCTCAGGAGACGCTTCGGTTCCTGCACGGTCGTGGGTTCACGGCGGAGAACCCGATGTTCATGCGGCTCCGCTCGCGGCTGCTGCAGGGGATCAACGACATCGCTGCTGCCTAGGCCCGGCTGGGCCCCCGGCCCTCGTAACTCTGAATCCTTCGCACTCGAAAGGATCCCTCCAACCCTTGATGTGTTTCCCCTCGCTCGGTGTTCTCGGTGTGCCCCAGTGAAGATCTGTCGTACTCTCGGTGTCCTTTGTGCGTATCAACAGGTGGCCCCTCGCGGCCTCTCTAGTCACTACTTCTAGTCAAATTTTAAAAAGTTTTATTATTGTTAGGAAATATTTATTAATGTGTACCTATTCGAAAATAAATGTCTGAAAAAGGATTTGTTTACTTTGTTTTATTTTTGTAAGCTTGCGTAAGTAAGGCTTAGATAGAACTTTTGATCTTTAGAGCCGAGCACTAATTCTTCGTAGTATATCTTCGAGGTATCATTTTCAGATAGTTTTTTCTTTAGTAATGTTCTATTATCACTATAATTACTTACGTAATGAGCCATGCGAGATCATATTGCGAAAATAAAATTAATACTCAATTTATAAATTGCACTCAGTATTAAATGCAGTTTTTATTAAATCTAATATTTTAAACCTGATTATTTAATGGATAATTTACAAAAACTCAACCACCATAGGTTAGCGACAGATAGCTCTCGTATTTCAAATTCTGTCATTTTTAGATGAGATAAAAAGATTCACCTAATATTTTACTCAGAACTAGCTTATAACGTAGTAGCACAATTAACAAAGCTTCTTCAAAATAAACACTTACTTACTAAACGAGCTACAGATAAAAGAATTTTTCCGATAAAAGCGTAGGCGGGTATACAAACTTCGTCCTATTTTTCCAGTGCTCATATTACTATGATAAATAAAGCTTTATTTCAAGGGAAAACATGAAAATGTATTTGTTTGTAATATTTTAGTACTACTAACTGTCCCCGCGGCATTGCCCGTCACATAAAATGAAATATAAAGAAGTTTCAAACTTTGAACCCACAATACACCATTAGGGGTTGAATTTCCAAAAATCTACGCCATATACGACACCTACGCCATATAATAAATACTTTCACCCTACAAATTTATTTTTTTCGGTTCAGCTGTTTAGGCTGTGCGTTGATTACTTGCGAATATTAGTCAGTCAGTCAGGACAGGGTCTATTTTATATACAACGTGTAACAATAGGTACTCGTACTTAATAGTTTGTCTACTGTCAATGGGTCCACTTTGAAGGGTAGACTAACAACCTTAAGTAGTGTCACACCTTTCTGTTACACGTTGTGTATCGATTTACGACAGCCTACGCATTTATACGAATGATTCTATTTGAGTCAAGACTCATTTTAACTCTATAGATTGGCTATCTATAGAGTTAAAATGAGTCTTGATTTTTGAATTTGATTAAAATGATCTAACTGACCGAGCGAGCAAAGCGTCTCTGCTTAGTGTCTGGTAAGTTTTATTTCGTTTCTTAGTTTGTTTGTATGAATGTCTGCAAATTTCTTACTCATGTACAGGTCGTAGTTTGCAACAATCTTGAAGAAATTTAAAGCAGGCGCTACGAATTATTTTAGTGGAAGGGTTTTTTTCTTTCGGGGTGGTAAGGTAACTGCGGCACATTTATCGACTAATTTCTATAATAATTATATGGCAGAGACATGTGAAAAAATATGTTACATAAAGAAGCGGTAAAGATAGTCTTTTTCTGCCGTCTTCCAAAAAAGAGTAGGTTAACTCAATTCGAATGTATTTTTTTTTTGTGTATGTTACCTGTATTTTCAGTGACGGTGGACTAATAAAAAATAAACTGTTTTGTTTGTAAGAGTATATCTTCCAGCTCTATTTTTATGTTATATAATGTTGTCTAATTTTAGAATCTTGTGCTGAGGAAAATTACCAATTCCGTGTAACAGATGAAGCCCCACCAAGCCTTGTAAAGAAAAGTTTTACAGCTGCACTTACATAATTCTGTAAAATTAGAGTTCGTACCGTTTATTTCTAACTTACCTGTTCAACAAAGTAACAATACTAGGTACTGAAACTTCAAACATAGGACATTTTGGGTATTGTATTATACTTTAAATCTAAACTTTTTTTACATAGCATATACAAACGGCTTACGAGGCAACTGGTTTACCGACTAGGCTACCACTGACTTTTTCGGCGGATTCAATCCCAAGGTCAGACATGCACCTCTGAGTTTTTCACTCATGTGCATATTATTATTGATACTAGCTTAAAACGGAGAGGAAAAAATCGTGAGGAAACCTGCTTCTCGGAGAAGGTTTCGAAGATAAGCGAAGGCCCCAACCCACAATTTGGCCAGCGTGGTGGACTATAGCTTACATAAGAAACAGGGGCTTTATACCAAAATACTGATGTACAATAAATTACCTAATAGTGTAATGGATCTCAATTTTATTACATTTAAACAAAAATTGAAGTATTTTTTTGAAAGCAATCCTTTTTATAAACTCAGCGAATATATGTCAATGCAGCTTGTAGAATCATCGTTCTTGTGTAACGAACAACCATTATAAAATATCACTAATAACTAAACAAAACAATCATAATGTAAATATTTGTCAAGAGAACTGTTAAACTAGGAACTAATATTAAGTAATCGTATATAAATGAGATTTGTAAGTAAAATTTTTTAAGTAATTCTTAATTCAAATGTAATAAGACTTGCCTATAACGAACGTTATTTAAAGGTCAATAAATATTACTTTACTTTACTTTACTTTACACACTCTTCTCTCGTTAGGGGAGACCCGTGCCCAGCAGTGGGATATACAGTACATATATAGTGTGGCTTAGATGCAACTCTCCCGTACTAAAACGACGATGCGGTCTAAGATCGAGCACGAATGCCTAGAAAGACTGATTTACACAATTAGTTTAACACCTTTCCTTTTATTGAAGATTCTCTGATGACTTAACTTAAGGAATGATTTGAAAAATTCTTCTTATATTTGAAAATAATGGTCTCCCAATTGATCCGCTAATGTTTTTTACTTATGTATTTAAATCTAATAGTTATGTTTTTAAATCAAAACAACTGAAAAAATTCTATCGATCTGTCCGCAGCTTTTAACTTTTACTTAATTGAAAATGATAATTTTTGTATTGAAACATACCGTGTGCGAGTTTCAAAATGTCCTTTATAATCAAAGTGAAGTTTCGTAAATAAATATTTTTGTCATAAAGTAAAATATTTTTTAAAGTTACTGGCCTTAAAAGTGGTTTGTAAGTTAGTCACTCCCTTGGATTTCTAAACTAAAAGAAATATTCAAATAAGTATTTAGGGAATATGATATTGTAGCCTAGGTACTATTAACTGCCACCCGCGGCATTGCAAATGACAAAACGTTGAATATAATGAAGCTTCAAAAATTGAACCCCATTTGATACCTTCATTGAATTTTCATAAAGCCTTTCTTAGTTCACCCCTACGCTATAATGAATACACCCCCGAAATTGTATGTCTTTAAATTCAGCAGCTGCAGCACTGCGTTGTTTTTAGCGAATATCAGTCAGCCAGGACTTATTCTTTTATAAAAGTACTTATTGCATAGATAAAGTCTAAGATATAAATATATTTATTTTATATTATTTATGAAGATAAACTCTAATAGAACCCAATAAAGCTGTTCACATGTAATCATGTAAATATACTATCAACTAAAATGTAGTTTCATTATTACGTCAAAATTATCCCTTAAAATCCTTAAGTTCACGGTTACATAACTTTGATCCCATAAGCCTCAGCAAGTTTAGACCCTCCTAGTAATTCTCAGGTGACCTAGATACCTGGCAACTTCCATTTAACGTCAACTTAGAGACTAAAATTATCCGCCCAGAGCTTGCATTAAAATTATCCGAGTAGATTGGTTCTTGCATAGGTCTAGCTAGAATGTAAATAAGTTGTTGTCACGTTTGAATTTGATTTGTGGAGAGCCTTACAGCCATTAAATTTAATTAATTATATTATTTACAATTTGGAGTAATATATTTTTTACTGACTGACCAAAATGAGTGTATGTATGGTTGAGTGTACATATATAGGGTTCTCGGTTAGGAGTGTACTAAGCCGAAAAGGGGGCACTTTTCTCACCCTAATGAACAACTTTCACTATGGGACCAAGACTAAATAAAAATAAATATGTTGATCGGTCGTGGACAAAATCTATAAAGCAGCTGATTTTTTTTCTAACTTCTTTAATTGTTTTGCGTAGGTCGTGAAGGTACTTTCGTAGGAGAGATACCAAATTAGAAATGAGTAGAATTTACTGATGATTTTATCAGAATACTCTTATAGTAATTAATATGACATATAAGTAAGAGAACAAGCTTTCAACCTCCAAGTTTGACACCCCGCCAAAGCGTCGCAACCGCCCGTCGTATTCGCTAACTTTACACTTCACTTCTATACAAAATGACAGGTGCTTTTCCACTCTGGTAGCTCCAATAAACATGGATGGATTTAACGTGGTGGAAACTCCAGTGACGTCAGGGGTCAGGGGTCTACTTATATCGTACTATAGAGATTAGCTCGGCATATACGAGTAGCTGCAATTTGCTCTCGCGCGAAGTTCGTTATACATTGGTTTGAATTTTGAATCTACTTCAAAAATAATATCTTCAATTCGACTGTACCCATTTTTTTATTATTTGGTACCCAGGTCCATTCTGGTCCGTGACCCATATTTTAATATTATATAGTATTTCCAAATTACTGGATAGTTTGGTTTTTAAATCAAAACAACCGAAATTAATTAATAGGTTATTGCAGCCGAAATAAAGTAAGTAAATCAGGAAAATATAACAACTTTTCCAGAGGCGTAGTTTTTTGAAGCTTTTGAAGTATTTTACATTTCTGTATTATACTTAAAATGTATTATGTCATGTTGACAAGAACTACCTATATTCTTCAAAGTTTCCACATTTAGTGGTTTACATAACTTGTTACTTATCGTTAATTCAGATCTTTATTCATATATCCTATAACACCAATTTTGATATATGTACTTTGCTTATTTTGTCTTGCCTACCGCCGAATATGTGTTAAAATATTCTAAGATATGTTCTCTTTTTCTGAGTAAGTTATAAGTGATGTTTTATAAATGTATGGTGCCAGGACAGAGTAGGTAATTCATACCAGAAATACGTTAAGAATCTTTAATCTATCAACCAAACTCAAAATTACTTAACTTATGGCAGTGTATAAAATTTAAATAGTTTTCACGTTATTTACGCAATAATCCGGTTTACACGTTTTTGTTGTGTCAATTTTGACATTTGTGGCGGGCGGTACAATTCATAGACCATGCCATGACCAGGGATGCCATAATAACAACAATTGACAGAATTAAGATATTTTTGTACACAATAAAGTAGGCAACTGATGGAGATCTTTGGGCGTTTTTGGCAGACATACACCCTCCTGGGCAAAAATGCAATAAGTCCTTTCAGATTGTTTGAGGACATCTTTAAGAGCATACAATTTTCATAGATTATTTAGCGCAATCCGTTTCAACCCATAATGTCCCACTGCTGGACTCGGATCTCCTCTATGTAGGGGGTGTAGGCCAGAGTCCGCCATGCTGGTCAAATTGTGCGTTACAGACTTCACTTATCTTTGAAAGCTATACATTTTCTCCGACAAACAGGTTTTCTCACAAAGTTTTCCTTTACTCTATAATCATGTAGAAAAAATTAATATCAATATGCCATGAGTGAAAAACTCCGACGTATATGCCTGTACCTGGGATTGAACTCATGCCCTTTCGTTTCTGAGGCAACGGGTTTAGGTTACCACTAAATTCTAAAGCTAATTTCTTTAGCGCAATATGTTTTTTAAATTATCCATTTGTAATTTTAGGGAATAAGAGCTTACAGGCTGACTATATATTGAAAGTCTCAAAGCTTTAAGACTAAGTTTTACTTATAACCTTTACCACACTCTCTTTTACAAGTCGATAAAGTTTTATTATAGGTAAGTTACATTACTTCAATTTAATTTACTCAAAGCTTCTAGCACCTCTAAGGCAGCGTTCATTTCCAACTGAAGTACATGGCTTCGCATTTCAATAGAAAAAGTAAATTAAGGTTCTTTTACACGGACATCGTTTTATTGTAGAATATTAATGATGAGAGACTATTTTCTCGGGAAATCTGATGGAAGAAATTTTTTAATAAAGATAAAAAAAACGTAAAATTAATTATCTAAGTACAGGGTTATCGGTTAGGGGTGTACTAAGCTGAAAGTGGATTATTTTGTAGGTACCCATGACGACGAACAACTTTCAATATGGGACAAACTCGAAATACGTGAAAAAATGTCAGCAGGTGAGTACTAATCTACTTTTGTCGACGTGCGAGAAACTTTTTCAGTGTAACTGCTGATTTTTGTCCTTAATTTTCGTGTTGCTGCCTTAGTGAAAATTGTTTGGCATAACGTACAGTGACTCCATTTTAGCTTAGTACGCCCCCAGCAGACAACCCTGTATATTCCATTACTTAGTTTATTTTACTTTGTAAGGACACAAGGTATATTAAAAACATCGATTGAAACACAAGTATAAAAAAACATTGACTTTTAGTTTTTTACTGACTCCCGAAAATATAGGGGTACTATGTTCGTCTGCGTGTTTTTTGTTCATCGAAATTTTCGTCAATTAAGAACCGATACAAAAAAACTTTTTTTAGTTCGTAAAGGTACCTCCCGAGGTGTTCCCATATACATTTTGTCAAAATCGTTTGTAATTTATGAGTAATGTAATTTTTGCGTGAAGAATGGATGTCGGTTTTCTCTTTTTAAAGTATATAAAAAAAGAATATGTTTTATAAGGAAATCAAAAAAATGACAAATGAAACTAGTGTATAAAAAAATTCATTTAATTTCAAGTGTATCTAATAATTTATATTAATCGATTATTGTAATAAATTGCAAACGAAATTATATTAATTTATTAGGTTAGTCTTTGGTATATCAAATACGTACTTAAAGTAAAATAATTTTATACAGAAACTATTATCCAATATGAAACGAGCTTCTTCCAGCAAAAATAACTATGGAATTGTAAAAACAGGGTACTCTCAAAACCAAGGAACAGATATTTCGAAATTATAAATTCTTAACATTTACTATTCTCGTCTGTTCTCCCAATTTGGCTCTGATCTGGTATAAATTGTACTATTCTGGAATGAAATTCGCACTGCGAGTCTATGATCCCGAGGTTAGTTTACACTATCCGATTTTATTTTCAATAACGCTAATGCTTTTAATTTCCAAAATCACTTATCAAGTTCAGTTATAATATTATAATAATGACAGATTTAACGTGCAGTGCACGTTGCTCTTCTGGACTTACTTATTTTTTAAATTTAATTATAATTAAATTAACATTAATTATTTGGGAAATATATTAAGCTGTACTGTATAAGTAAGTAGTGCGTATATATGTATATATGTACCTACCTACATACGCAATACAAACTTAAAAATACATATACAATTTAAGTATACCGAACATGCGCAGAATCGCAAGTTTTAATTTGTACATCATTGAAACGTCGCAGTTATTTTACTAAATTAAGGATGGTGTATGTGATATTCGGCATTGAAGGAAACTTATGTCTTACACACTTAGCACAGGATATTAAAGATTTTTGTATTAATTGTAGTGATTAATACTATAACAGCTAGTTTTTTTTTTATTAAAGTTTGAATTTGTATCTGTATATTTATTATAAGCATTATCAAATACTTTCATACCTTAGATACATGATCGGATAGTGTAAATCAGCCTCTAAACACGTGGAACGCCAACCCGGAGGTTTCAATTTCGCTCGGCAGTCAACTCGGTAAAATAATAACTGAAATGATACCTGCCTATCATTCACTTAGCCCCTAATTGCTGGATGGAAGAAGCCAGATAATATCCGAGGACGAACTCAAGGAGGGGGGCAAAGTGGGCTATCAGGGCCCTAAAAATTAACACTAATGACTACAATACACGACATTACTACCGTTAGTTTTAGTCGTAAATATAACATATTTCATAATTATTATCTACCAAGATGTTTTAAGAATTATTGTAAATATAATGTAAGCATGTACGCATGTATGTCGAAATCTTCAACTTTCCTATTAAAGTATATAAATGAGTATTTAAAATATTTTAGCAAATAATTTGTCTAAGTTCACAATACTATTTACACAATTACTCCCCAGTAAAATATAACTATCTAAGAGTATATGTTTGACTTTTGAATTGTTAAAAATAATCTATAATACCTAATTGCCTGAATAAACCATATTGCATTGTACAATTAATAGTATTTACCTTGTAATCTTAACTTCAATATAAAAAATCAAATAAATCTCAAAATAAATTATACAGACTTTGGTAAATGATTATTGCTAGATAATAATTAGTTATTTCGAATACAAAATAATGTATGTGAGTAAATAATATCTTTGATTTTATTTAATAATTATTGTGTAAAGCAAAATAAATATTATGACCTTTTTTATTGCAAAGTAATATTTTACCGACTCTTTTTAATTGAGTTTCATGGCATCTGCAAATTAGAGCAATACCAAATATTCTTGTTTCTTCACTTTTTGAAACATCACCGCTCGCCCTGGATTGCGTCCTGCATCCGTGCCTGGCTATAATACCTGATATCTGTGCCTCTGTAAATGTATTCTTTCAGCAGTCTATTGATTTCATCAGCAGACAGGGCCGCAGTTAGATCGGCCCTGTTCAGTAGTAGCTCTAACAGAGTCCTGTGCAATTCGTACGCAGACAGCTTTGTGAGCTCAACTGTTTCCTCTGACATTGTGTCGGGGATCATTCTGGAAGGAAAATGTAAACTTATCGTTAAGTATCTGTTTCAATCATCTGTCTATAAACCTAATATCATCTATAGGTACATACATCTAAGGCCGCCACTTGTAAGGCCGCCACTGCCATATTTTGTAAAAATTGTTCTCTTGAATTTAATTTTTGCCGTAACTCAAAATAACTAATTAATTTTATGAGCTTTATTTTACTAATTTTACTTTGAATTGCATGTGTGTATCAATATAAATACATCTACATATGGAATTTATCGAAAGTGCGAGGTACAATGCAATATATCTTTATTGCACACCAAGAAAGATATATATATAGCAAATATATTATAAACAAAACATTGGCAGTACATTGGGAGGTCTTATCGTTTAAAGCGATTTCTTCCAGGCAACCTTTGTATGGATCGGACTAACTGCAAATAGTAACGTCAGTGGTGTACCAATAAAAATAAGAAAAAAACGAGACGGTACAAATACTTTACCACAAAAAAAACAGAAAACACACACATATATATATATATATACAGTAATGTTAAGCACATACAACAGATACATACGTCATATTCATATATATGAGCTATTTTATGTTGAATGAAAATTTAATGAGTAAGAGGCTTTTAATCATTTGCTACACAATTAAGATATGTATTAGCAAGTTTTTTACAAGTTGATCATTATTCTACGCAATTATAAATAAAGTACTAGCAATAGCAGACATGTTAAGCCATTCAAATAGAAAATATCAAACGTCAATTTACTGAGTCACAACGACCCCAAATCAAGTTCAAATACACCAGACTTATGAATGAATGGCTCACTTGCCAGAGGAATGAAAAGAAAATAAAAAACAGGCCCCACCTGCGTCTGTGCCCTTGTCCTTAATCTTGGGTAAACTTCACGATACACCTTTTAATGTTACGGAAATAAGAATAAGCACAGCACAATCATGTATAGACTGGCGATGAAATGCCAGACCAGCCGACACTGCGGCGTTGCCCCTTACTCAATAGCACTTTTTAACGAACTCTTGTTGTTAGATCACAAACAAAATTCTAATGTATTCCACTTAAAAATAGCGTTTAAAATTGAATGTTTGTAGTTTATTAAGGGGTGCATCTGGTATCCGTCTGCTATGTTTGTGTGATTTACCCCAGCATGTGGCGTCAGCTTTGCTCGGAAGCCGATTATGGTATTAAAAGGACGGAAGTGACAGAATTTAATCATTTTGTAGTCGACATTGACGCTTATGTCGTACTTATTACGGTTTATTGTTAGCGTGTTGTTGAAGAAGCTGTTGCGGTAATAGGTCTAAATTGATGTAGTTTATTAGTTTCAGCCTCGATTCTGTTATTGGTTTAATTAGTCTCTAAGGCATTGGAGAGTCATTTACACAATTTTATCCAATACAATCATTCCTAAAAGCCAGCCCAAGTTTCATTCAATGTAATAATATATTATATAACTCATACGTATGTACGTACGAGTTATATAAGATATTATTACATCAAAAATTATATTAATATACTAAACTTTATTGTAATTTTAATTTATTATCCTTATTGAATTATCAGTAGAGCCGTGGCAAACATTTAGAGGCCCTTTACAATAAAAACGTGTACAAAAATACACATATAAAATAAAAGGTAAAAACGGATGTAATGAACGATTGTAAACTAAGTTTTATAAATATATGGGCTATTGTGATGTTTTTTTTAATATAGTTCAACTCTTTTTGACTAATAAAATCATAAGTGTGGCAGATAAATTATAGTTTAGGTTTATAGGTGACTGTGGGCATTTCTTGAATATAAATTCAGTTAGCTAAACTGAAAAGTTGGCTTCAGCAAACTCAAATGACAACAAAAAGAATTCATACTCCATGAGTTTATTACAAACTATATATCTTGAGTCACGTCTACAAGTCGATTAGTAAGATTAAATAAACATTTTTTATTTGTTAAGAAATGTTAAAACGCTTATTTATATGTATAAAAGAGTGATAAATGTCTCACTGACTGATTTAAGCTAGGAATCAACGCAGACCCTAAACCGCTGAACTTAGGGACATGAAATTTGGAGGGTAGGTCCATTATAAGGCATACGAGTGTAATGAGAAAGGTTTTGATGTGAACGTTTGATATTTATTTACATTCCATTTTCCATTATTTATTTACATGTCGGGGGTAACGCCGCAGGAGACCGCTACTATTATTTATGTACTCGTAAGAATGATATTTTAAATAAGAATAAAAGTAAAAAAACAGTTCTTTCAGTTGTAAATTTATTGAATTCAAAATAAGTCATAGCTTGACCTATAAAAATTTAATGATTTATATTTAATAATCTATGCTGTATTGTGAATCAATTCATCGTCGTTTACCAAAAAATGGTCAAGTTGTCTTCAATTCGGCAGGCACTATAAGTTATTTGAGTTATTTTGATTTAAAAAAACAAGCTACTGTACTAGCTATTTTGATAAAATTTACTTGTATGGGACTCTACCAGAATGTTATTATCACAATAATAATTTTTCCAAATCGGTTCAGACGCCTCTGACAAATGAAGAAACAGTAAAAAGTTTAACACTCGAAGGACTAGAGTAGAGAATACTTCCTCTATTGAAGTCGGTTAAAAAATGCAGTCGCATTTTATGAATCGAAACAGAGAAGCCCCGCTCAATTTCCTAAGTTTTAAAAAGCTTTAACTTTATACAGGGTTGCTGCTAAAGGTGGCTTCGGATGACTATAAGAAAACAAGTTCTTTTTAGAATAATTCTTTAAAAAAGTGAATAACGACGTCCATTACGGTAGGCGCCGATAGTTGATGTGATGATCTGATAGTTGATGTGATGACCTGATAGTTGATGTGATGTCCTGATAGTTGATGCGATGACCTGATAGTTGATGTGATGACCTGATAGTTGATGTGATGACCTGTCAGTTGATGTGATGACCTGATTATTGTATTGAGTACCTCCTCATTTTGGAAGTCGGTAGAAAAACTGATTACTGACTACGGCAGGTGCCGATAGAACATTTTCTGTTATTTCGATTTTAAAATTAAACCTGATAACCTCTCTGATAAAATTTAAATTGGACCACTCTATTGCCCTTTAAAACAAAAAACAATCTCGCCTAAGGCTAATAAGTAATTTAAATTTATTGTGGTCGATTAGCTGAGCATCCTCGAAATTCACATGGTGGTGAAGACGGTTTTGTTGAGCTTCGGCATATGTTTGTATCACCTGATCAATTCCATTTGAAGGTCCCGATGGAGGTCGTGGTTTCTAACGTACCAAGCCGCATTAGTAATAAATAAATCCTCCTTTTTGGGAAGACGCTCGGCCGAACGTCAATTATTTTTTCTTGTCTATTTCCAAAAGTTCTTGTACAAAACTTAATGCTTATGGTCATCAAAAGTTACTTTATTTACCGGGCACTCTGTACCGATAACTACAATAACACCCCCTGTACGAGTACATTATCCATTTGTCCTTAAAAAGCGGTCCGACAGTCTGACACGCACTATCGTAGTGATTATCGATCGTGGGGCTATTTGCATAAACCCTTTTTACGCCGTCCAAAGGGATGAATAGAACAAATTCACAATAGTGACTATGGACACAATATGGAAGAATTTTCTCCGTATTATTATTAGTTGTACATTCTCATGGTTTCAGATAATATTAATTAAGATATTAGATAAAATGTTAATTTATATATTTATTTAATTGCTACTAAATGTATGTTAAGCCCGAGTAGATACGTAGATGTGTAGAAAAGAGCAATATTTGTGCACAAAATACAGTTATTACCTAATTTGGGGCACTCTATATCTGTGTATTCATGTAAGTATTGCTTGTATTTATAGCTGTAAAGTTTATAGTGCAGTATTTTGAAGCCTCTTTAATATTATGTAATTATCTTGTACGTGCATGGTTGCCTAAAAGAGATCGCTTTAAGCGATAAGGCCACCAATTAAAAACTAGTTAGGTTTATAGGTTTTTCATTGTTATAGTTTATTTATTGTTAAGCTGGTTTTTGAATAAATAGTTGTCTATCTGTCTATCTATATTTAAAATCTGTATAAATAATTTTAAAGTCTAATTACACATGTAGCTATGCTATGGTCTTGCTAATAACAATTTAATTTATTTGGAAGGCTAGGTTAAGACATTGCATATTTGCCACATTATTGTAGGTATAGTCTCAGTATGTGAATTGTAATTCTTTTAAGATTCAATTATTCTAAAACAGACTTATCCGATACCGACTATACTCGTAGTTACTAAGTACAGTTTTGAACTTTTTTTGTCTCCCAAAGTTCTACAAATGTTGCACCCATGTTGCAGACTTTAGTCTCTAAAACATTTATTTACTTATTTATTACTATTATTCTGGTATACATATTTCAATTAATACAATGTGTCATAGCTAGCCAACTGTCAATTTTGTGACTATGTTTTTTTTTAAATTTTTTGATTACTTTTTTTTTTAAATTGTAAATGTTCCGTGTACCGACATTACTAGTATGTTGGACTCATGCAGAAGAAACTCCTTTCTGTTACAATACTTACAAAAAAATATTAGTACCAGCCCCTTATCGGCAAGAGTTACATATGTAAGAGATGAAAACGAGACAAAAGCAAGCAAATTTGGTTTAATTTCAACAACAAGTATAGGATATAGAATAAAATATACGTATTCAGAGGGTTGCGCTTGAAGGATACACAAGCCCAGCCCCCGGATTGAGGGCCCAGAATACCCATTATTAAAAGCCCTGGGAAGACGGCAACGTGCGTGGCACACGTTGTCGTACAGGGACGATATATCTGGTTGTCACGGGAGTTGCTTAGGCATAGGTTTAGAAGGGTACCGGTGAGTTCCTCTGGAGATGCCAAAACCCTTCATCAAAGCACTGAGGCAGGCCAACAACAACAACCGAGTATCTTTAGAAGATTTCCAACTAGTCAAGGAAAAAAATAATTAGTTATAATTTTATTAATATATGGTATATTTTCTTTATATACCATCTTATTATGATAAATAATCGATATTATAAAAAGTGCAGTCATAAAAACACAATGCAAACAGCTCCAGAGTGTTTTGTCTAAGATTTTACCATCAGGCTTCGAAACGTGACTTCTATTGAGACAGCTTATTTCGGATAAATAAGTGCGCCATCATGAAAATATACCACTACGTCCCGCGGCGTTACTCGCGGAGATTTGAAGAAACACAGGAACACTGCATTTTTCGAGATAAAAGTAACTAACCTATGTGTTAATCAAGGACTACCTAATATAATATCTATCCTGATGCGAAATTTCATCCAAATCCGTTCAGCCGTTCGTGAAGCAGTAACAAACAAACACACACACATGCAAACTTTGTGTTTTTGTTAACAAAATGAGTGTAGATATAATTGTACGATAACTTCGAATATTAGTAAGTTTCTAATTATATTTTGAGAAGAACAGCTGTGAGAGTTCGTTCTGGTCATGTTCCACTAAATATGTTCGGTCATATGATGGGTAAAACAGAGTCTGCTACTTGTGATCGATGCGGTACTATTGAGGATGTCTACCATGTTTTGATGCAATGTGCCTTGAATGATGATTTGCGCCGTCAATTGTTTGATCGTAACCATGTCTTCTGGCAGCTGGGGGGCTATGACAACGTGCGGACCCAGCGTCACCAGATGCCACAGGATTGTACTGTGTATATCGAGCAGCTCTTAGACAACGAAAACTATTGTTATAATTAATTATTACAATAAGATTAGTTATAAGAGTGTCATATTTATACAAAACCCTAGATAAAAAATTAATGACAAAAATATTGAGAAAAAAAATGTTTTTTGTGGGGTTTAATAGTTTAACGGCAATAGGTACATTTATTGAGGGTTTCTTTAATATCTAGGTACTTACTATTTAGTTAGTAAGTTAGTTTACCGTTTAGTTTTGTTTCGTTAGTAATTCTTTTCCTTCCTATGTTTAACACAAATTTTATACAGCGTTATCGATTGAAGGTGCACTTAGTCGAAAGGTGGATAATAAACTCCTAATGACCGAATTTCCATATAGCATCAACTTGGAATTCGAGAAAAAAAATCATTCAACCGTTTCATAAATTTTGCCGAAGACCGATTAATTATTAAATTTTTGTCGTACCTAATGATGAGTACCTATAGTAATCCCCTTTCGGATTAGTACAACCCTACCCGATAACAATGTCAAATATACGATTCATAACATATACGACAGGAAAAACAAAAATAAAACGGAAGCATATTTGTTAGGTTTTTACCCGTCTGCGAAAGAAGGAGGCTTATGTTTTTCGAGTGTATGCATTTATGTATTCGTATGTATGTATATTCCTTTGGCACGCCCTAGAGCCTAAACGATCATATTTTTATGTGAATAGTGTCAATAAAATCGTCCTTATCGTCAGAGAGAGTGACACTGGGTACATCAAAATAAAAAAAAAGAAATTAAGGATGATACACAAGTATAACGATTTAGCAGTCAGGTTTTTCGAACTCGCTTCTTACCACTTGTTACTCATTCTGAAGCTCCTTACATGTACCTGCATATTTAACTGTTTCTAGTTGTAATAAAACATCAAATTATTACGCAACTTCATTCCAACAAACCATTTCAAAGCTCACGTAATCCTTAGCGACCATGTTACCAAATACGTTCATTTGTATATATATTATGATGTTGTAACATCTTGGGTGATGTCTGCAAGCTAGGACACTAATCAATAATCTACTTTAGAGAGGGACAGTCCTATTAATATAGAGATACTAGGACATTTCATACAAAAATAGATGCTTGGGTATTGAAAAGAAAAAAACCTGCAATTGTGAAAAACTGTAATGCGAGAGACTATGGAATATCGTTTGGTTTAGGTACCTACCAACTTATTAAAGAAATTAGTTAGGCTTCATTATAACCACTTAAGAATACTGAAAACATCATAAATTTGGATTATAGCCCGAAATTATTCCAGTAAAAGGACTATCCTAAGGTTGCTTCCAAGAGAATGATATTAGCGATAAGGCCGCTGTAAAAAAAAAGGTTGTCTGTAAAGTCGGTTTACTGACGATAGTTGAACGTGACCAAGTCTTAAGACCCGTATTACAGCATACCGCGTAAATACGCAGTTTTCCACGTTCAAATTGTATACTTTGCCATAGTTTTTTTTATTTGCAATAACTCAATGAAAGCAGTTTGTTTTCTCTTCTTGCACTATCATGTTGTGTATTTAAATTTTTTTACTTACTTATTTAATTTTTTTTTCCCGGTACATGGTTAAGCAAAAACTCGCGCAGACCTCATTTACGAGCTCTGTTTTGAAGATTCTATTGATTGTAGTCCCCTAAAAAAATTATTTTGTCTCTACAGATATCATGAGCCTGATTACCAAGATTCGTATATTCCCTAGAAGCTGTAAATAACTGTGAAAAAATATATTTTCTAATTTAATTTTCAACCAAAATAAAATGGCTTTGAACCATGTCCTTAAATTTCCGAAGTTTTTCTTCCTTTTCTACGCAACTTTACACCAAAGTATTATTTGGTTTGTGCTGAACACATAGACATATATATCTTTTTTTAAATGCTGTATCTATTTTTTATTTAATTATTTACAAGTAATATATATTTTACTGCGCTAGCAACGTGCGCTCAGTCGTGCTTGAGCGCTCGTCAAGAACAGATGTGCGTTTGTCATTTTCGCGCGCTTTTGTAACCAATTCTATCGGAAATGTCGCTGCCCTAGTAGCGTTTTGATTGTGTGCGTACTAGAACAACATACACTTGTATGGACCGTATTTGATATTTTGTGAGAATTCTTTATTTTTCATGTTTTAATGAATCATCATCAAGTTGCATGTTACATTTTAACCGACTTGATAAAAGATAAGGTTACACAATTTGATTGTTCTTCCTATATCAGAGATGCCTGGATATATTTTGGAGATTTTTTTGGCCTAGGAGGTAATTAAATTTGGATGGTACATTTTAATCGACTTAATAAAAAAAGAGGAGGTTACACAATTTGATTGTTTTTCGTATGTCAGAGATGATTTAATAGTTCTTTTTACAACTCAGGGACAACTCAGGTGCAAATCAAATGCAGCTTAAGTTCAACTCAAATGCAGCTCAAGTACAACTCAGGTGCAACTCAAATTCAACTCGAGTGCAACTCAGGGACAACCCAGGAGCAACTCAAGTGCAACTCAGGTGCAACTTGCAACTCAACTGCAACTGAAATGCATCTCAAGTGCATATCAGGTGCAAGTCAAATGCAGCTCAAGTTTAACTCAGGGACAAGACAGGCGCAACTCAAATACAGCTCAAATGCAACTCAGGAACAACTCAAGTGCAACTCAAATGCAGCTCAAGTGCAACTCAGGTGCAACTCAAATGCAGTTCAAGTGCAACTCAGGAACAACTCAGCTGCAACTCAAGTGCAATTCAAATGCAGCTCGACCACAACTCAGGAACAACTGAGGGAAAACTCAGACACAACTCTGAGACAACTCAGGGACATCTTAGGTGCAACTCAGTACGGCAGCCTATTAAAAAAATTTTTTATTAGTAGTTAAATCTTCGTTCATTCAAATTATAGATTTGTGGTGGGTCTACCTCTTACCGGCGTAAATATAACCACAATCAAAAAACCCCCAATATTAAAATTTTCCGAAATAGACAGACAACATAACGTTTTTCCCGTCTAGAAGCAAAGATGCTTCGCTCGCTCGGTCAATAAAATATAGTATACTATGGATCAAGATCGTTTTAGTAGTCACGCCAGCAGCTCACTGGTGCTGGGTGGGAAGCTATGACGCATCGCTCACTCAAGTAGGAGAGAGACAGATGTCGAACGCTGCCGAACGCGGAGGCCGATTCTGCCCCTTTGTCGCTCGTTCCGCGCTCTCGCTTACACTACAAGCCTTAAATGGAACGTCTCAGAGCGAGGTAACGCTGCATGAGTCATGTTTTTTCGTCCGTCCGTCGAATTATAAGACGTTGTCACGTCAAAATCTAGCACGCAATTAAGAAACCGTTTTTCGTAATAGTTTGGGTTTTAATAAAGAGTTAAATATAAATATAGGAGCGCTCAAATGGATGTTAGCTTAGACTGGTGTTTTCGACCGATCACCAATGTTAAGCAATCTTCTGTCCGGTCAGGTTGTGGATGGGTGTAAATTACAACTGAATGCTGCCGTGGGTCAGATGACATGTAGAATACAACAATCGTAAAACCTGTCAGAGGCCTTCAGGCGATCCAGAAAGTTTGACACCAGTTAGTTAGGGTGAACCACTTCGAATAATAATAAAGAGTTGTCATATCTTTATAAAACCTCGTTTGGCCTGTACTCTTAAATCTTATTATTAAAAATATAACTTAATTATTCTAGCTTTTGAACGCACTTCACCCGCATTTTGTTTGCTCCCGAAATTAAGTAGCCCAATATGAGTGATATTGGGCTACTTCAGACCTCGAACGATATCTGTGCAAAACATCAATTCGATCTCTCAGTCAGTTACTAAGGAGAAGAAGGACGAAAAAACCATCAGCCACACTTTCATATTTATAATATCTGTGGAGATTATCATCATCGACATCAGCTTATTGTTGCTGGACATAAGTCTCTCACAAAACACGCCACTTGGACCTATACTGCTTCTCGACTCCATCTCATTTCCTACTATAGTCTGTAAATCTTCGCTATAAATAATGTTATGATACATGACGATTAAAATCAAATGACACTGTCAAATAATACCTAAAGCGAAGCGGAGCATAATGACCGCAACTTTTGCAGTTTTCACTCGTATTCATTACCAGCCGCTTTGTAATTACCTACCAGTTAACTACTGGTATATAGCAACCAGACCTATCCTATGTACATAACTGGTTACCAATGATACAGTGATTTAGGTTAAGACAATGCAGATGTAACGATTGTCACAGTTCTAGGATGATGCAACGGTACTCGACAAAGTTGTGGGGTACAGTTGCAGCTTTAACCATGATGGATTTATTGGTTGGTACCCAACCACCGCAACCTACCGTCATGCTTATAACTCGCAGCTCCGCCCGATTTATGTTTTTATTCCCGGGAAACATTAGCCTATAGCATTTTCCAGACTTCTAACTATCCTGTGTAAAAAAATCAAGTCGTTCCGTCACTCAGTTAATAAGAAGAAGACGAACTAACAAACACACTTTCGCAATTATAATATGTGTGGGAATGGGGATACAAGAATCTAGAGTACACAATTTGTATAATTATGGTTAAGCACCGAAAAAGATTCTTCTAACTCACAAAAGATTAAGTCAAATAGGAAATCTTTCTTTTCGGATTTTATATAAATTTTATTACAAAAGATCCGTTACGTTGTGATTGTATTGGTTTTTTATTAAATATAACTGAGAACAATTGTATCGATGCCTGTCATGTACTACTGAGGAAGAGGCTAGATTTGAAAAAAACAGTCTTATGCTGTCAACCCAGCAAGTGAGTTGTAGTGTAAGTAAGGTGATTTTTTGTCTGTCGTGTATACGTAACGGAGACATGTAACCAGTTACGATATAGTAAAAACTCATTGTGATAAGTTTCTGGTTACAACGAAATGCGTTTTTCTTATTAGCATGCCACTAAAATAATTTGGAATAATAAGACGAAGTGACGACAGGTGGAGTAAGGTACTCCGCTCTCCTAGCCCGGTCGCCCAGGCTAGGAAAGTGGAGCGTTGGTCGACCGTAGGTTGGTAGGCTGTAGAATAAGGAAGGCTGTGGATGATGATGATGACATAGCTATTGAGTCATAGACAATGGTATTTGTTCATACTACTTCTGATTCCAGCGTTTCAATTTAGAGGTCCTAAGCTCAACAGCTGCGGCACACTGTCACAGAATGCAACGCAAAACAACCGTGAATTTCAAATAACCCGAAGCCATTTTTGTCCAATTTACGATCGATACTGACATAGGGCTATTGCTGACGCATCACATCATGGCGGCACGTTAAAACTTCCCGGGAATCACTGAGAGAACTCCATGTTTCCCGGGATTACCGGGAAAATTGACTTAACCATTTAGTTTTCCCGGTTTCTCCGAGGCTGCTAGATAATCCCTTCACATGTCGGCGGTAGTCCGGGTAATACGATTATTCCGACGCCCATAACCTGGGAAATGGTATTAGTCAATAACAATTTAAGCTAGACTGTTATCTACGGATACGATTAGACTTTGATTTCTGATGAGGTGATTGTAACTAGATTACGGCCTATTAATTGCTGTTGATAATTTTGATTTCAGATTATGAAGGGCAAATCTGTTTTGTTGTTTCTCAAAATTTGTTATTGCGTCAGGTTTTGTAAGAGCATTTCAGAAACCAATTTTGTTTGGTAACATACCTATTTAATATATATATATATATAAGACTAATCTAAAAATTAAAATAATTTTAATTCGCCATTATATGGTAGTGGCCATCATGGATTTATTATAGTGATATTGTACTAGTCAAGTCGTTTCATTTGATACCCATATTGTAGGGGTTGTGAAAAAAAATCCTATCCGCCTATTCGTAGCGGCCATCTTAGACCGATATTAACCAAACATAGCTTAGAACACTAATTCACGTTTCAAACGAAGAAAACATAAAATAAGATGCCACAGACTGACGACGTACACACATATAGACACGTTTTTGCGTCAGGGTTGCCTTAACAACGCGTAATAGAAAGAAAAGATACCTTGAGACTATTGATCTGCTCATCAAATAACTAGAAGATTACAGTCACGTTTGGTAAATTCTAAAACATAAAATGGTATCTATACATACGTATTATTTATTCTATAACCATACATAACATAAATGTACCCCATTTATGTTATGTGTGGTTGTAATCGGTCATTTTGCATGAAGGACATATACATCCATGTATATGTCCTTCATGCAATACTGAAAGAACACACATTTTCTTTGTGATTGAGCTAATTTGACAAAAACTTCGATAAACTCTTCTAATATATAGGTACAAGAAAAAAAATTACGGACTGTGCACGTGAGCAAAATGCTAAATGATGTATGTAGATATTCTGTCCAAAAACTATAAAACCTAGCCATTCAGTGGGGTAACGCTGCCAGCATTTTGGTACACGTCAGACAAAAGACACCGACTGAAATAATAAATATTCTTACTTCTTATGATAATCTTAGTTTTTGCAGTAATCTACTTGTAGGGCAGGCTGCACACGCCTACATCACACATGTACTTAGGCGTAGTTTATTTGTATTAAGTTTGCAGTTCGTTTCACGGACCGTCAGGCCAGTCTATTGCTGGCGCTCCAATAAAGCGCATGTCTTAGAGCCTAAACTGCATTTCATTGACTTACATAGAATACTCACCTCAATTAGACAACAAAATAACATAGACTCAACAACCAACACACCAAACAGTATTCTATAGTGGTGATCCCGACGCGATTTATAACTTAAAATTAATATTCTTGATATTTCGCTTGTAATCAACGCAGATAGGTAATAAACCGCTGAACAGATAGTAGACGCATGAAGTTTGGAGGGTATAGGTATTCATTATAGGGTATTGGGGTGAACAAATTCATCCCTACTCAATCAAATATTTTAAATATTGGTCAAAATAAGGGAGTCAAATATTGGTTCAAAGTTTGAAAGTTCTTTTTGAAAATTTTATTTTGGTTGTCGCGGGCAACGCCGCGGGTGATATAGTAATAAAATATATGAAAGGCGAAGGCGTCGATTTATTTTAATCTTAACTGCAAAATGCTATCGTGCCCGTAGTGTACCTACAACTAATTGGTCACATCCATTATAGTAATACATCATCATTTGCATATCAACGTCAATACGAAACTGCAAAAAAATATTAAAATTAGTTTCGGCATAATCAGAGGACAGCCATGCGTGAAATCGAGTTGCTTGTGACTTTGAGAGCAAGCACACAGTTTCCATACAAACAGAATAAAAAATTGTTAAAATTAATTTTATAAATAAAAATAAAAGACTTTAACAGAGTAAAGCCTCAATTTCTAACTGGATTCTAATACTACAATACTTAAACATTAAAATATTTTTTTACCGATAATGTAGATAGAACAAGTAAAACCAGGCTATAAGATTTACTCTATTAACCACGTACAAACACACTAACATGATAACTGAAAGACGAAATAAAAACTTGCCGAACCCGAAGCAGACGCTTCGCTCGTTCGTTCAATTAAAAATGAAAGAATAATAAAATTATTACCAAATTCCACTTAATAATAATAATAATAATTTTAGATCCCGGTATAGCACGCGGCAAACAACTTAACTTTGCGCGAGACGTGTTGTACTGTTTGCACTTACCAAACTACCCGTAAGAGTGAAAGGGACGATGCAGCCATCTTGGTTCTAGTTATTTGCCGCGTACTATACTCGAACCAGGTGATTCATAAAAATAACTTTAATTTCCTAATAAATATTTAGTCCATATAATTATACATATCAGTAACAATTATTTAAATGAATGTTGTAAAATTAGTTTGATTTTGTTGTTATTGAACAGTTTGTATGAAAAGTCGTGGCTGGCAATGTTATCAAGACAATACACGGCTACTGGCAGTCGCAGGCGCAGATCTAAATACGAATACGCCAATCGTTTACAAACTAGCCTCGAAGACGGACGCTCAAAAACAAAACGCCGACTGAATATCAATAAGTCAACAACTACGCGGTACTAAATAATATACCGCACGTGACTAAACTGAGTGAATAATTACCTACTACCTTATTTTTATATACCAATACTTATATCGCGAACTGTGTTAATATTTGTAACAAGATGGAATCGTTTGCGAAAAACTATTCTCAAACTGTGATAATAGTGAACTAGTGAAAACTACAGTGAAACGTTGTTATGATTTGAAGGAAAATAATATTGACGCTGTAAACGTTGAAGGCCTCAGTGAATAGCCCGATTATGAATGTAAGAAATGTGGTGAAGCTATTGTTTTGTAGTTTATCGTGCAGTGTTTATTTAACGTCGTCGTGTTATAGTAATTAGGTACTAGGCACTTGATAGCGCTCGTAACACGATTAACTAAGGTGTAACTAACTGATTACCGAAGTTAAGCAACGTTCAGTGTCTTCAAGATCTGAACAGTGTAAATTTAACAACTGAGTGCTACCACGGGTCGGATGATACATTAAATTGTCGCTTTTGCCGCAATGCCGGATGATTATATCTTGAATTCAATTTCTTATCTTCTCTTGTTCTTGAATCAAACTGATTTCGAAGCTTAGGTTTCGAAAGTGGACGAAAGGGAATTTTAACCAATCGTAGGTCATGCCTGAGACATTTAATCGATTAAGAAACTCTTACACCAGAGAGCGAGTCACTTCTTATAATATACTTACATCTTAAAAAGAAGACAGGGGAATGTAGTTTATGATAAAGTTTTAGTCATACACGGCCGATGAGGTACTCTTTGCTGAAATATCGGGACCTTAAGCACTAACCTCTTAAGCTTAACAAAACTCTTATAATAATAATAATAGTATGGGACAACATCCACACAAAGGTATATCTATAATCGTTTTAGTAAAGGCATCTTATCCTACTGTTGTTAACATCGAACTGCAAACTAGAGAGCTAACTTATTTGATGTAGAAAAACAATTCACATTTAAAATTTAACAATTACACAACTTTAAATTTAGTAAAAACGTCTTCATACATTTAGAAACATCTGTTTAAACGAGACGAAATTTTCTACACACTTGTTATATATTTCTTCATTGAGTTTTACACTATATTGTGTACTAACTACGTCTTTTCACAGGTGTTTGAAATTTACTCATAGTATTGATTAGAATGGTTTGTTTACCTTACATTAAGAATTAAAAAAAAACCTAATAATATTATATTGGAAATGTACTTCAATTACGACAGGCGTCTATACAAATCAAAGCTAATTTGATTTAAAAACCAAACCTCTAATATCGGGTGATTTTGATAATAAAGAGTTCAAAATAACGTAATTTACCGCAGTGTATACAGAATTGATTTTGAATCAAAATATTTCCATGCTTTTGTGTTAATTTTGATATTTGTGACTGGCGGTACATATATACTTTATATAGACGGCTTAAAAGTTACTTTAGGTGTACTAAAGAATAAAAATACCCTAACTCTTTTATCTTATCAAGTATTACGTGGTTTAAAATGTCAAAGGAGCTGTTATTCAGTAGGTACTTATTCGAAATCCGCCTTTAAATAACTTAAAGTCAAATGCATTTCGAAACTGTACGGTTCCGTAGTTTCATATGTAAGATCTGATTAAGGTTTGTGTTTACTGCGAAAGAATATAGGCATATATATATGTATATTTCTTTGGCACGCCCTAGAGCTGAAACAGCTTGTCGTATTTTTATGTGAGTAGTGTCAATAGAATCGTCTTAGTTATCAGAGTGACACTGGAGTCGAACTTATAAACACAGGTTTAACGAATAGGAGTCGGGTATTCCGAACTCGCTTCAAAGTTGCCTTCAAGCGCAAGTCTATAAGCTATACATTATTATAAAATGAAGTTGGGAGGTAGACAAGTGGTTAGAAGCGACTTGAAACAAGCGGTTATAAGCGTCTTTAAAAAATCTTTAAACCTGTGTATCTTCATAAATTTTTGTATTTTTATTTTTCGATGTACCCAGTGTCACTCTTACGACTAAGACAAAATCTATTGACACCACTTACATAAAAATACGACAAGCCGATCGCAGCCGGGTAAAAAGATAAAAAAATACATGATAAAAATAAATTCTCGGGTGTGTTAAATTGCAAAATGACAAAACTAGTAAATTACTGCAAATGTCGATTGTAACAATAAAATAATTAATTATGTATGATGTTGATAATATTATATTGCTATGAAGTGATTGCTGTTAATTACCCACTGTGTGCTACACTCCTACTGGAGGTGGACTTCGCTATTGTTTCTTTAATGATCAATACCGTTAATTATCTGTGATTTATGATTTACTTCGAAGTCTTATACAACACTTATATCTTTTATTCTTATTGTATGAATGGTACACAATAATAATTTTGCTGTTATGAAAATTTGTTAACAACTCAGATAATGCCCAAATGACAGTATTTCGCGCATCATTATGATCACTCGCATTTCATGATATCGGCGCTCGAATGTGAGCGAAAATAAAGCATTTTCTCCGTAATAGACAAAATACCGGAAAAATATAGATCAGTAATCATTATTTCTATTTTCTATTTTCAGGCGGTGACACACAGAAAGCAAGGAAAATGTGGCAATATTCCAGCGTGGATTTTCCAGGAGTACGGCACTCCAGAATGGACCGTATCAAAATATATTTATCAGAATGTGTTGTGTGCTTCTGTATAGTATTCTTTATAGTGTGCGTGGGGCTGTTATTATACCTCTTCTTTCACCTATACACAAGCATTAACAATAATAAAATGGAAGGAAATCTCGTCGCGAGCTGAATTTAAGTAATTAATTGTATGAAAAATTTAGGTGCCTACTGTAAAGACGTAGGTCAACTAGACTAGTTGCATTTTTAGTTGTTATTATTATAACCTATGGATGTAATAATAAATATAAGAGTAATAGGTCAACTTACGACGGTTGTCATCCTAGCATAGACCAACATACGTAATAAATCGTAGTACTTTAGCAAGTAATGTTCCTGGTTAATTTTGTTATTGCGTTAGAAGGTTGGAAGATTAGAAGGTTTGTATCATAAATTGTCAGACTCGAATGATCTCGCTTACTCTATCGCTTCGAGCTCAACTGAATCGTAAATTTGGGAGTAGCTGTATAATTATTTACCAGCTCTGTATAATATGCTAGAAAAAAAACAAATATAGTAGGTATAGTACCCAGTGCTACGGATCTGTATTTACTTATTGTTATTTTATTCCAAAAAAGTACATAATTTTTCGTGCAATCAAACGCATGCCAAGGTTAGCTGACGGTAAGTCATGTGACTTGTAGGTTAAATAAAAAAAATAAGGCGAAATGTGCATAAAAATTTAAAGCATTTAGATAAAGCAACAGTCGAATATATTATTATATTTGTTTTGCCTGATTTTTATCTAATCTCTGTTGCTTGAAGTGCATAAACACGTGAAATTATATGCATTTAATTTAGAAAACTGACGTGTTTGTGATTTTACGTTTTGATTGTTTTTGTATAGCAAAATTAACTAAAACCTTCCACCACCGTCCTCAATATGTAACAAGTAATTACTTAAAAAAGAGTGCAAAACGAATTAAACTCGACAGGCAAAACTTAGGTAACAATCCATGTGTCAGTATGACAAAGAAAAAAAAAGTAAATTTCGATAAAAAATAACTGACACGTTTTTGATAAAATTTTCATAGGAAAAGGATATAAAACATATTGTATATCCATTCAAAAAAATTTAAATTATATTGATCCAGCCTTTTGAGAAATCAAGGAAGATACATAAAAAAGATTTAGAAAATAGTATAGAAGATAGATAGATAGATTTTTTTTTAAAGGATATAACTTAATTACACAATTTAAAAATTTTGACTAAAGTTGCAAATAACTGCTTTCTGTCACATACCGGTCCTAACTCAACATAATGCTGGTAAAAACAACCAGCGTCGGACCGCGAGACGTCACGCACGTCACAATCGGCAGTTTTACTTCATTCAGTAGCTACATTATTATGTAGATATGTAGGTACACAATATAGGAAATAATTAATTATATATAAAAACTCTGTTCTATTATGATTATGAATTTTTGAAGTCTGTGTAAAATAAATATTTTAGCGGTAGGCGTTTTAGTTCCCTTATTCACTATGAACATAACGCCATATTTATTTAAACATGTAACACGGCCGCGTTATTTTTATCTAGGAGAAATCACGTAGAACTGTATTCACCAAGCCAATGTCAAATATTATATCGTGTTTTGGCATGTAATGCGGTCGTTTTGCATCAACAAACCGTTTCACGCGACGAGACTAATCACGCGTTTTCTGAAAAGAATCTCGTTGTACGTTATTAAAATAAGGGCCCAGAGGCAGTTTTTGTGAGAAAAGAACAATATTTTACAGATTATTTTCTCTCAGAATGCCTTTGTAGTATGTATTATTATATCCTTTTCTTTATGGGTAGCAAGTCATATTTATAACGCAACAAAGGTGGTCCATAATAGAAACCTGAGTTCTAATTGCGGTTCATATTTATCTGTACTATATTTCAATAGTATTCGACATATTAAGACTTACAAAGAAGCAGATGAGAAAAAGTTATAGAGGTTTATCGAGTAAAATTTAGACATTGCATATTTTTAGCATAAATAGATTAAAGATTTTTTAAAATAGATATTTGGTTTGAATTTAACCATAAATCTGAGTCTGAGAATCTTTAGTGTGTCTGCAAATTAGACAAAGTATTATGATAAAAATATTCGTCATTACGTAACTTTAGTGTGTGTATCCAAATTGGACAAAGTATTTTTAGCATACTGTAGCAAATAAGGCAAACATGTGTGAAAAATCGCGAAGGCTAAATAAAGTTGTTTGGACACTGAGAGAAACTGATCAGGACTGCTATTAGTTAATGTACTCTTTCTAACGTTACCAACGAGCACAGTGTCTTCCGGCAGTCTTCCTTGAGAGCCAGTGTATTACAGACTAGGCGTGCTCTATGGTCAAAATATCGCTGCCTTCCGTGGTCATGCAACCAAGTGGTCAAATACTTATACATCTAGGAAAGCAGATAAAAATCATACTAAGTCGCCTTTAAATTTTAGTATCATCATCTAAGTATACGAAATTGTATCTTTTAATAACACTAATTTGTTTAATCACTATAAATATGGTTATCTACTAGGGGTGTACTAAGCCAAAAAGAGGTCACTATACTCATCCTAAGGAACAACTTTTACTATGGGACCAACTTTGAGTTCGAGAAAAAGAAATCAGCGGTTCCATAGAAAAAGTTTCTCTGTCGTCTACAAAATGTATGAAACAGCTTATTATTTTCTCAAATTCAGATTTACTCCCATAGTGAAAGTTGTTCTTTAGGGTGAGTATAGTTACCCCCTTTCGGCCTACTACACCCCTATGCTATAACCCTGTATATCATAACCTCAATCGTAACTCTCCTTTTTGCGTAGAAAAAAAGTTGTCTTGTGAACAGTCGCAACAGAATAAAAATGATTGATATGTTTACAAAGTATTTGCGATCGCGGAAGAGAAAGAGGGTAAATAATTAATTAATAGACAGTAAAGTAACTGATAATGTAAGACATATCTAGGACAATGACCTCTTAGAAAAACAACTATAGTTTATACTCGTAGTTGGTTTGAGTCAAATCTTTTTTGGTTGAATCCTACTCATATTGCAAACGCGAAAGTTTGTATGTACTTATATGTATGTATGTTTGTTACTCTTTCACACAATAACTGTTAAAAAAGATTTCAATTTCGGATGAAATTTGGCACCAAGATAACAATGTCCTGGATTCACACATAGGAGTATCCTACGGGAACACAAATTTCCGCGGGTTACACCGCGGGGCGCAGCTAGTATCATCATGCACTTAAGTTCCGTAGTAAAATTTAATCATGAGAATAAATACAGTGACTCCCTTTCGGCTTAGTGCACCTAAATCGATAACCGCCAGTTAAGACAACACAAAACATCACTGGAAGCCTTTATACCATTATAAACAAAAAACGAATTTTTTAAATCGTTCCAAGCGTCTCCGTGAAATTAGGTAACAAAGATGATAAAATTGACATGAAAATACTCTACCTATATTGTACCATATTTGAGTGACAGTGTACGCGTTATGAAAGATATCTTATTTAAAATTATCAAAATAATATAAATAATATCCATAAATATTATTATAATCTAAGTAAGGATGTACGTGCTAGTCATGTGTAATAAAACTGTTGAACTAATCTTGGTAGTAAAGATAACTAGGACTACTACGACTGCGCGGCGTGTTGCTTCTTAGATATTATTATAATAAGTAATTTTAAACCAGTGCTGTATTAGAGCCGCGGGCGTGTAGGATTTTCCGCTACAATTACAAGTTCATCTTTCTTTGTCCATTTCGATTTATAAGTCAACCTCTCGACTGAAATTGTAAAATTAGAGACCACAACAGGACCCTCCACCCTTTCAAACAAAAAGAATTTATCAATATAGACCCATTCCGATTTTATCAAAGACGGTCATAAGGTTACTTTTTTACTCGACAGCGAAATAATGGTATGGTTTTCGAGAGTATGTATGTATATTTCATTGGCACGCCTTAGAGCCTAACGATAAGATAACGGCTTGTCGTATTTTATGGTAGTATTGTCAATAGATTCGCTTTCACTTGCAGATGGTGATACGGGTAGGACATATTAGATACATCCCGCGATTTCACTTGTGTCTAAAGTTCTTCACTTTTATCCCCTTATTTATTCGAAATACCTGAAAAGGTTCTATCGGCACCTGCCGTAATGGAATTTTAAAGCCAATTTTTTAAAAAGAAATAATCCGGAGTATCTTAATGACAATGGGTTAAATATTGTGGTTTGGATATCAAAATAACTTAATATTTAGCCTGTTGTTCTCAATATGTAAGAATAAAAATATATTGCCGGATTGTTCTCGGTGTACACTATGTACTATGTACCAACATACTATACTCGTAGTTCTATAACTGTTACGAATATAACACAGAATATACAAAATTTAATATAATTTAGGAATCAGTTTAATAGTAAAGTAGCAAAAAAATATTTTCCTCCGTTTGAAAACCCAGGAATAAAAAAAACAGTACGAGTTGTGGATTAACCCAATTAAAGTTCAAAATATGTAAAAGTGGCGCGGATCATGTAGAAGTATAGTATACAAATATACTGTAGTATATTGTTTTCCCGAAAGATATAAGCAATAATACTCATATGCCCGAATTTTACTTGCCCGAATTTAATTTGCCCGAATTGTTTGTTTACCATAAAATTCATTTGACAATCTCCTGCCCGTACATTAGATTCCATAATGATACGAGTGCCATACGTATTGTTATCTATTATATTAATTGCAATAATATTATTTGAAAGATTATTTCAACGCCATACTAAATTAATTTCAAATACACCCAAGCCGTAAACTTGTTTAAACCGATTTTAGGTATTTATTCTAGAAATAATTTCGATGGAAAATGATATTATGGCTTATGATAATTACGGCTTACAATGATGATAACAAATGATTTAATTGAAATTGACTTTATGGGAAACATAGTAAACAATGATAAATAAAATTATTAAAATTATGAGAAACAATATTATGTCTGTTGACTAGTATAGCAGATGAAATTATGGCAAATGAAATTCTGGCAAACCGGTGTACCCCCAAATATACTACCTTCAGTAAAGAAGAAAATTATAAATTATATTATGTATGCTCATTTATTCTGTTTAGGCCTACCTACCTAAATATGTAGTTAAAATGTGAGCATAAAGAATTCTAACTATTTTTTTACTCTTGTATATAATTCTTCTACAGAATCCGTGCAATAAATTCAATCAAACCGACATTGGCTTTGCAATGTCTAGAAACTAGTTTTTAACTGACCTTTATTTTATACTAAGCTATGTTAATTTATGGATAAAGGTAAGCTGCAAAGGCCTACCTGGCATAGTGCCTACACTATGCCTGTTTTTTTTTTCCATAGCAATCATTGACCCACTATTCGATTCGGTAGGTACTGGTGGCACTAGATGAACCAACAAAATATTTAGTAGTAAATTATATTTTATGTGTCTATACTAAAGAGTAAATCAATCAATAATACAATCAAAGTAAATAATTGTTAATTGACTTGACTTGATCAACTGACTTCAACTCTACAAGCGTCGAAACAAAATATCATAATTTATCATTTTATGACCAATGCTCAATATATTTATTTCTTGATAAGATATCACATGCAGATCTTAGCATGATGAAGTAGGTACATATAAATCAAATATTAACCCTACTTGCCACTGTATGGCCCACTTAAGACCACCGATATAGGATAGCATTAGATCGGGTCTAAATTATACCGCAGGGATCCACGACAAATTTTTCCTTTTAATTCTTTTGATATATGGCACCATACGATTTGTATATTTGTCAGCGTGAAGTTTATCAATTTTTTATAATTTTTTTCAAGTTAATTATCAATCAATTTAAATCAAATATCAAGGAACAAGTCATCGCGGTCAAGTTAAAGTCACATCATGCACTCTTGTAAAGCGGTGGAGACTTTACCAAGGTTTCTATGGAATTTTTACAATAAATACACAAACAGAGACGCCATTTTTTCAGCGAACGCGGGAAAACTCCATAACTAATTCCCTTTAGTAGACAGTAAGCGATGACGTCACAAATACAAGTTATATCATATTTAGCCTCTGCGACTACTGTATCACGACATGAGGTGGCCTAAAATGAAATCAAAATCATATTTTTTGGAAAAACAACAGCATAAAGATTCCGTCTATAAGAGAGCAAGATTTTTTTTCTCGTCGATGCCTACGACGAGCAGAGTATATAGCAATATTTCGAGTGGAGCGCACTGATTTATTTTATTTCATTTAAATGAATGAATAAATGAATGAATGAACTCTTTATTGCAGACACACAATCATCAAATAATATACAAGAAAAATCTCACATTTAGTGTCACAAGTGTCACTCAGATATAAAAGTTTTAAATAATACGACGGTATAATAGCACTTATCTAATACTAAACTTTTCAACGATTTGTCGAAGTCTTTAAATATCTCTTTCTTGTTTTTCAGTGACTCAGTTAACTAGGTATCCAGAACATCAAACTCAAATAATTAATCTAAAACACACGCGATATACAAGGCTATCGCTTAGATGTGTACTAAGACGAAAGGGAGTCACTACACTCATCATTGCGAATTACTTTAATTATAGGAGCAGCTCTATATCCGTGAAAAAAAAGATCAGCTGTTCCACAAATAAAGTTCATCGGTCGTCGACAAAATGTATAAATATGAAAGTTGTTAGTAATGATAAGTACTGTGACTCCTTCTCGGCTAAGTACACCCCTACGCGATGACCCTGTATGTGGACTAGTCCAATAGGTATTTCTTATCATCAAATTATTTGTGCTGGTGCTTGTGCAACGTTTGTTTAGAAAACACTTGAACAAAAATCTTTCAGTTGAATAGACGTATCTAATCGCAGTAAAATATTTGCTCGGAGAGGCCATTTTTATCTGTATTCCCAAGTACTTTATATTAACTAAAACAATAACCGCTAATTGCAGCAGCGTGACTTTGACACAAAGTCAACCTTGTAACGTGATACCCACCTTCTGAAGATTCAACGAAACCTCAGACAGTAAATAAATGAAAAATACTTGAGAAAAACAACTACAATAAACAAAAACAGCGTCATCAAGATCATCATCAAAACAAGATCTTCGAAATATTATACAGGGTTACTAGTAATCTATTAGCATCATCTTTAGGATGACTCCTGATAAATAAGCAACAACTTTAGTTCTATATATTCTTTGTTTTCATCAGCATCAGAAAACGTCCACTGCAGAACATGCCCCCCCCCCCCCCCCCTTAAAACGCCATTCTGAACGACAAGCTGCCAATTGCATCCACTGTTTACTTGTGACTTTTACTAAGTCGTTGGTCCACCTACGATGCGTCTTGCGGTTCGTGGTCGCTACTCAAGAACCCTTCTTCCCCATCGGTTATCGGTTCGACAGCTTCAGCTTGCAAATCCTACGAGCTATGTCGGCAACTCCGGTTGGCGAATATCCTCAATACGCATTAGTTCTTTTACGTCTTTGAAGATTCGAAAGAATAAAACATACTGACGTTCCATACATTTGGCCATGCATCAATGAATGTTTTGTACGATTATACAAACATTTTTTTTTTCGAATTTGCAAAAGCCTTGCAAGATGTCTCAAATGTCTGTATAAAATGTCTAAAAAATATAATCTAATTACTTGTCGTTTTTTCAAACTATTTAGGCAAATTACACTATTGTAGATAATGAAGTAAGGTAAGGTAGGTACACACGTTAATCTTTTCTCTGATACTAACATATATAGAGAAACCTTGTCTAACCTGCTTATTCCAGACTATCTTTCCAGTCTTATAAATTAGTATGATGTTAAACTTAATAAATATACTTAGCTTAGCAAATGGCAAAAATATAAAATTCAAAGCTAAAAGCATAATAGCTGTCGAGCCTTTTAACTTTACTCTTGCATAATGTAGAAGATGTCCCGTCTATTTAATTATTTTTAGAATATCTACGTTAAAAAGACCTACAATTATAACTTGGGCATGGATACTATTTGTCAAAGAGAGAGCAAACAAAAATACTGGTTCCTTTCTTCTATAAGGCAAGTATATTTTCTTATTAAAGTACCTAACTTCCTAATATTACCTAAATGACATTATGCTACAAAATTTATCCAAGTAAATTCAATTTATGGGCAAAGAATTACATCAAATACGTGGTCGCAAATTTTCATTGACAAAAAAATACATAGCTAGTGTAATTATTTTAGGCGTTTAAAATTTTAGCATATTTCCTGTAACTGTATTATTAGTAGCAAAGAATAAAGTCACTGATCACCGTTGTTAGGTATCGTCTTTTTTATCCTACACAGCTAGGCATTTGACCACTAGTTCGCACGACCACGGAAGTCAGCAATACTGTAGCCCTAGATGGAGCACGCCTAGTCTGAAATACGCTGGATCTCGAGGAAGCCTTCCGAAACACACCGATAGGTGCTTGGCGACAGGTTTTATAACTTGAGGGTGGTAGCTAGGCCAGGTGAGCGATAGGAAACGCCCTACCAACTATGGTTGGGTGGTTTTATTCCGGTCAAGTCGTCGATGGTTAAACGTGGAGTTGTATTTACTACTGAGCGCTACATACAGTTAATCGAGTGGTTAGTTTATAGGTCCAGGGCTCAAAGTCTGTTATTTTAATAGTATCAGAAATACGATTGCTGTACAAGAGCTATCGGCTAGGGTCGTAATTAGCTGAAGAGGGTCACTATACTCATTTTAAGGAACAACTTTTACTATGTGACCAACTCTGAATTCGAGAAAATAAATTAGCTGTTTCATTAAAAAAATGTCTATCAGTCGTCGACAAAATGTATGACACTGCTGATTTTTTCTCTAATTCAGAGTTGGTCCCTGTGATACCTGATACCCCCTGACACCCCTGTGATGCCTTTATACTATTTTTGATTCTTTTCGACATAGAATATTAATATTAGGAGGTACAACCAACGGCTGGTACACATATCGCTACCGAGATATCTCTACTTTGTTAATACTGGGATAGATATACCATGCCTCTTACAAGCAGAGCAAGTCCGGTTATATGTAGGTAAATAAAAACGAACGCGTGTTTTGCTCATGTTGTTTAAAAAGACGGGTTGAAAATGTCCAACTATAGTTTCGTTTACATTCGGTGAACTTCATCAGGGATGAAATGAGTCGTTCGTGTCCTTAACGATGACACGTCTCGCACGCGTACGATCAGGTACGCTCTAAAACCAGTGTTCTTAAACAATATAAACTAAAACGGCAATATACATCATATTGCCTTTAAAACATTATGCTATAACATTTTGTGCAAGCACAGATCCTGGCATCCATAACTTCATTGATGTCAATTTGACTAGATATCCATTTAATCCGTTTGACATCAAACGCCAGTACCTAAGTATAACGGATGTACGAAGTATAAGTACACTTGATATAGTACTTGCGTTTGCAAGTACTATATCAAGTGTAATCAGCCCTCGATAATAAGCCCTTACTATCGATATACAAACGTACTTGCGGTGCAGTTGACAAACAAACAAATGATTCTGTAATGCAGAAGCAAATATTATAAACATCGCAGAAACAAGTGAACATCGAAGAAACAAATGAGCATCACACAAAAAGGGAACATCGCAGAAATAAAAATAGTTTACAAAAGACTAATTAGTCTAATCTATACTCGCTATGAATATACATAATATGATGAATTTGCATATTAAAAACAAAAGAAAGCCGAAAAAGTGTGCTTTAACTATTACAAGTGGAAAAATCAAGTCCGATCATAATATCAAGTCCGATTAGGTGATCTTACATAATATGATAACAGTCGTAAGTTTAATAGAGCCTATACGGAAATGATGACGATGATAATATTTGATATTCGAACTAAATGTCACGTTCGTAAAAATTTACTTTTTTATGATCACAGTTCCCCACAGCGCCTGAAAATATATTTGAGCATCTGCCACACGTTCAACTGATTCATTGACTGTAGAGTTCGCATCACATCTTGTGTTTCAATACAGTCAAACATTCTAAGTTTTTTGAATAAAAATAAAAATAAAACTTCCAAGTGCGCGTCAAACTCCCCTACGAAGGGTTCCGTGCTATCTTTGAAACAATAGTGCAAGTGTCTTACAGTTGTGCTTATTTATTTATCGAGCCAAAAGAAAATCACGTTTTTTGTTTGGTACATCAAATATTTATTTAATTCTGTTGTTAGTTTCTCGTTTTGTTATTATAGCGGTTACAGCAATAATCATAATCATAATCATTTATTTCTCTATAAATATATCTTTACTGTAACTATAAAATATTAAGTAGATGCAAAAGTTTGTTAATAATTATGTTATGTTTTTCTAATGTATGTATGTGTTATATGTATAATTCTTTGTCACGCCCTAACATACCAATACGTCCTTGTACACTGAAGTTGGTTTAGTGGCTAACGTGACAAAAGTGTTCATCAGAAAGCAACACCCCAGCTATTAATTGGCCGCACGCTTGATACTTACATCTAAAAAACCACCTTATTGCAAAGCTTAGCATGTACTATCCATATACAGGACCTAACCACGTAACTTACCACTACATCCTTGTACACAGCAATTGGTTTAGTGGCTAACGTGACAAAAGTGGTCATCAGAAAGCGGTACGCCGGCTAGTTGGCTGCATAATTGATCCAATTAAGTCTGTCTGGTGCCGCGCTGTCTCCGCTGAGTGTGCTGCAAATAGAATCACAGAGGATCCGCCCCGCAGGGCTACAAACTGAAAGCTGTTGCCAACCAACTTCTTCTTATCAACGTCATGCCTTTTTTACCGACTTCAAAAACAATGAAGTTCTTAATGCATCGGTTTTTTTCTGTTATGTTCCAAGATTTCCCAAAGACGTCTGGCCTGGTCCTACTTATACTCCTCCTTATACTTATATAAAATATTTTTGTTTGAAAGTGTACTTTGCCATATACGTTTTATTAAAATCAGTTCAGTCGTTTCTCTTATAAAACAAAAGATAATAAAATTCGTCTGCTTATTTGAAGTCGGTAGCTAAAACGACAGAATGTATCCTAAGTATTGTAACTGTATTAACCTATTTAAGAAAAACTGGTTATACAAATTTTTTCTTGATATCTCATAAACACCTAGGGGCAATAAGGAAAATTACTTTATTTGTTTCAAAAGGTACTTTACGAGTAGATTACTTTATTTATACTTCTCATTTTTTTCAGGTCTTTATTCATTTTAAACCTTATCAATAACGGTGAAATATTATAGTTTGTGAAATAACTAAAAAAAAAATACATGTCTTTTTTTAGTATGTATTACTTATTGGTCATGTAATGATAAGTGTCTGTAATATCAAGGATGACCAATCTTTAGACTTCATGGTCAACGACCAAATAAATAAGAATAGATTTGGTTACGCCCATCATAAACTTTTACGTGAGGCAAAAATAAAGCAGACACTGACCAATTTAATTTGACCGTGGCAGTTATTTGAATTACCTGAAGTTTCATGCAAATGTAACATTAGCAAGTGTCTATGTAGGATAGTAGTGACGCACGAGACCTGAATAAAATTGTCGACTTTGTTGCTTATCGTCATCGTCGTGTTAAGTGCTGGAAACTTTATTTCATAAATATTCAGACACGTTTTAGTTTTCCAGCAAAACAACCTAAAGAAAGCGATATAAAATAATAGCAGTTGAAATATCCATTTATCGTTTAACTATAAGACATATTATAAACGCCAAAGTTTGTAAGAATGGATGTATCGTTACTCTTTCACGCAAAATCTGCTGAACCGAATTGGATGTAATTTAATACAGAGTCCCTAGATTAACTCATACGCAGGGCGCGGCTAGTCTTATATATTAAGAAATAGGAAAACTCTATCTTTCAGCAATCCAATAGTGAATGAGTAAATGTGAACTTTGCAATTATGATTGCAGAAACAAACTTTATAAGATTCATAAAATAAACTCTTGAAAAAGTTCCGACAGTATTGTTAGTCCCTACCCCGTAAAGTGGATAGTGTTTTTCGACAGTGATTAGTATATTTGTAGGTAACTATGTATTTATGGTAACTCTAGGTAACCCTCTACAGCCTAAACTGGTAGACTGATTCTGATGTGCGAGGAGTCTAAAATTTCTCGTAGTCATTTGAGTTCCAAAATAGTAAAACTACTGTTTTACGAAGTCTGAGTCAGTCGGGAAATAATTCTTTTACCCAATTTTTTTTACAGTGGGTACATGATCTAAAATGATCTAAAACTGAGCCAAAAGTATTCCATGGCGTATTTTGATTGAGGAAGAAGCACCAACGTTAATCGGATAAGTTCCACGCTATATATGGTAACTAATAAAGTTTCGATAATATAATATGGCAGTGTATGATGTGATGGATAGCTGATAGAATTAATAAACATCTCCAAATATTTCTGAGAAGTTAAAAATTACACTTTTTTTAACATAAAGAAATAACAAAATACTAAATTCATATTTTATTTTTACTTATTTTACATTCATACTTTTTTTGCTATTGACAGATATTTTGGCTTATATTTTACCCAAAAAATAAGCCTAGCGAACCAGCGGGGCAACGCTAGCTAAAATTTGCCAGAAATTCAAAATTTGTTGAGGGAATAATTTATTTTAATTTTTTATTTGAATTATTACAATTTTTAAATTCGAGAGAATAGTTTTACATTTTAACATTAAATATAACAAAGGTTGGAGTAGAGGTCGCCAAATTATATTATCTACGTTTAAAAATGGAATCATAAAACTGCCTTGTTATTTTTCTAAAATTTAAGCCCTTATTACTCGAGATGGAGTCAAAACTCTGATGACGATAGCGTTACGTTTAACATTCAAGCCTCAGGCGTTATGAAGAAATAAATATACATTAACCCTGAAAACTACTTTCTTTTGCACTTTATCACGGTGTTCCACTTCTTAATAAAGCAACGTGAATATTTAGCATAGTGAACCAGAACCAAAATGAATATTAAATCTAAATAAACAACAAAATTGACCGTGAGAGTGAAGCATAACCATATAACTGTCTAATGAAATTTCAATCTTGGCGATACTTGGTAGGTATGGGCTATACGAATTCTCGGAATATTTTTGTCGGATGGGGGATAGGCTGAAAGTATATTTTTATCTAAGATTTCTGAATATAGACAGATAGATATTTAGATCAATTCTTTATTGCAGACACACAAAAAAATAACTAAATACAATAGAAAAATTCCAACAAAAAATTGTTGTTTTCAGGATGTATACCAAATAATTATCGTAGGATGCGAAACGTAAAAACAAACGCCCTTTGTACTCCTACTCTCTCCGTAAATATTCGTCTGAATGAGAGCTACCTACTGTAATTCCCACACAAAATCATACCCGCTAAATCGAACTTTTCTCATTATGTTACCAAGTGAAATGAATGACGAAGAAAAACCTACATATCAAGCCTTCCTACACGCGTACACGTGTCACTTGGCTACCTACATAACATACAATACATATCTCGTCGCTTTTCGACAATGATACATTAATGAAAGTACATACAGTTACGGTGTCAAATTAAAAATAATTTGTAAATTATATCAGAATTTTACCGAGACCGCAACTTCTCTGATAAAATTACGATGCGGCCTAGGATGTAGTGCGCTTGCCTAGAAGAAACCGATACACTCCCGACTTGAAGAGACCGAAATCATAGCTATCGGGAAATAGAGAACTTGGCAGGAATTTCCACAACCTGGCAGTAAAATCAAAACAAAAAGGAAAAAAATAAGTAAATTGGAAAATTATGAAATACTGATAACTATATGCAATAAGCATACCGTCTCACCACAAAAGATATGGACATATCTTTGTTAAGTATTTAGCAGATGTTTCAGTTCATTTATTTCTACAAATCCGCGGCTATCACTTTTCATAAGTTTTAAAAAGCCAAGGAATTAAACGTTTACATTTAATCTTTTTATTCCTCTAGGATTAGGAACATATAATAAAAATGTCCATGTTATGTAACTTTTGTGGAAAAAAAAAAGATAATTTAAAAACAAACTTTTTAGAACACCTCATTTAAGTTTATGGCTTAAAGTAAACTTGTGGCACTACATGTTAATTTATATTTTTGTATTATTATGTTTTGTGTGTCTACAATAAATCGTTGATTTATCTATATATCATCTATCTGACAACCAATTTTGAAATTGGATCACATTTTTTAACATTTTGTTTGGTATTTTGTTCTTGTATATTTTAGGGGTGTTTAAATTGTTGACGTTCCTGAGCAAAACAATAGATTAAAGTATGTTTAAAAATATATTTTGCGATAACACTAAAATAAAATAGAAAGAAGAAAGAGTTCTTTGGATTGTAGATTGTGTAGAGCAGTTTTATAAGGATTTTGTATAAGCATAAAAAAATATTTCGCTGTTGCTTTTCTCATACGTCGACTGTTCCCGCTGTGAGATTATAAAGCGGTATAACTTCCTTAAAAAGGAGGAGTTACTTATTTCGTTTTATTATCTTAAGTCGAGAATTTAGTTCTTCACGTACCTAAATTACAAGAGCAGTCGGTGAAATTTCAAGCTTACATACTCAGAACAATAACCTAAAGGGTAAAAGAGAGGAGTTTTAGTTGCAGTTTTCATTGCACGGAGGTACCCATTAGCTTCCATAATTCTTCTTCTATTCGTTTCAAACTAAAGAAAAAAATTGCCAAATCAGATGCAGAGTTGCTTCGCTCGCTCGCTCAGTCAATTAATTAGTTTTATTAGGACTAGTCATGTTGCTAGCTGCTAAAATGACCATCAATCGGAGAAAGACAGATAAAGCTACAATGCGGTAGTTTTTTTGCCATCCATTGGCGACCATTCACCTCCCGACAGACAGGTCGAAAATAAACACAACTATTTGTGACTAATACCTACCGCTGTGTAAAAAGCTCTCATTTGGCAAGTACTTTGTAAAGGTAATATGCTATACAAATCATTACCAGTTTTTCATAATATGCTCCGTGAAGATTTATTCAGAAAACTAACGCGTGTTTGATTCATATTGTTTAAGAAGACGGGCTTTCACGTGTACCTGATTGTTGAAAGGTCCAACTATAGTGAAGTGAAGATAGGTAGTCAAAATTGTTATCACCGCCTTTAAAAAGGCGAAACCGCAAGGCGCAACTAGTCGAGAAAAGTGTCTATTATAGTAAAGAATCATTCATTGATTATTTACTAGAATATTTAAAATATTTATCCTCATCTGTTATTTAGGTATAAGTGATGAGAAATACATAGTAATTAGATATATCTTTTTAAATCAGTATCTCTTTCAATAATTATCAGGCCCACGAACATAAGAAACGATCATCAACAGAAAACTTGGATATGTAGATTTCACCAAATTAAATGCACACACATTTAATTCTGGCTGCGACTGGAACATCATGAAACCCTGAAAACTGAAAATGCGAGAAAGTGACGTTTTCATTTATTATATTATATTTGTCGATCGGTGTTGTGTTATAATTAATAACTGTTAACAAATTACGTGTTTCCTGTTACATTATTTAATTTAATTTACCTGTAGTTTGTACATTTAAGATTTTGCAAACAGAAGATAAAACAACGGATGTTTTATATAGATAATATCTATCTCTTAATTTCTAAAACGTTTGTTGCACAAAGTATTATATTACTGTAACGATCTTAACTATTTCTTATCGCTTCAGAGAAATTAACATAATGAAAATATGTCACGTTTACCTTTACCAAGTTTTTTTTTTTATTATACACTTACGTAGATGACAATCTCTATTGATTATTTACCTAGATGATAAAATAAACCTAACAGAAATTAGAAGTTGATATTTTATCATGGAAGGTAGGTAAAATAGATTAAAAAACTTAACTGTATTCTAAAAAATATTAAAGAAGGGTAGAGTCTACTGTATCTTTACAATATTTTATCATTTACTTATTTTTTACATATAACAGAGAAGATATAATAATACTATCCTATACGTAAGACAAGCAACTCGGACTTTGCTTGATATTTTTTCATATCTATTCCGTTCAGATAATTATCATTTCTCACAAGAAGTTATATTATAATTCAAGCAGAAGTTAAAAGCTAATTAAGACGAAGCCAATTAGTATATACTATACAATGCACATTTTTTTTTCACGTTTCAATGATTAAACTCAAAAATAAATTAAATTTAAATCCGAATAGCCTTTCTATAAATAGACATAGTAGTTTTTACAGGCTCTGTTGCTATACTATTGCGTTCTAATAAAAAACGCCCTTATTATCAACGCTTTTATCATCGGGAGAGATGCTCACGCGCAGTCTCGCGCAGGTACGATATTCATGATGCTAGTATCGCCCCAGCCACCTTCGGGGGCGCACGTGTTTTCACCGCTCTCAAAATTATATACCACATCGTAGACCGCGTGTTATCAAACATGGTGAGTGATAAGTGAATATGTGTAATTTAAGTGTTGTCTTTTGGTTTTTTGGCTTTGGATCGCCTAGAGTTAAAACGCCCGGTATTCGGGACTGAATTAGTTTGGCGGCGAATGCATTTCGACCACGTGCGTGATTGCAGCAATGGAATGGAGGACGTCGCAATTTCTATCGAATTCTCTAATTACTAATTGTCTTGTGGTCTTTTCCGTGTAATTTAATATTTATGAACGAATACTTACATAAGAACGGATTCTTCTCTATTTATTGGAGACTTCCAAGAGACTAAAAAGTGGCAATGGTAAAAAATATGCAAAGGCCATGACATTTAGTGTTTTCCTTGTAAGTCAATTATAATCTTATTTCAAGTAAATCTATTATAAACCAAACGAACATCATTTGTAAATCGTCTATCAATGAACAAAATACTTGTAAAATCTTGTCAATATATAATCCTTATTTAATAGTGAATATTAGCAACATCAAATATTTATCGACAAATCGATAAATGTATATCTTAAGCTTAATTCTGAAGTCGAATCTAAATACCTACACTGAGTAATAATCTAGGTACACATAGGTAGGTATAATGCCGCGATAATTTTCTACCGGCCTACTCCATTTCCTCATTAAACAAAATATTGGCAGTAGAGACACAGTAGTATCGTACATACGTAATGATTATTGAGGCACTTTTCCAATGAGAGTTCTTATTTGCGGAAATATAAAACGCGTTTAAGAGTATTATATATTATGTACCTTGATACGTAATCGTTATGTTATGCCTACCATGATTCTCTTCATTGACGATGTATAAAGGTACGTTATTTACATTATTTCTGATTATACAGACAAAGCTTATCTACTTTTAGAGAACCTAATTAGAGAATTGGAAAACAAGAAGATTCGAAAACCAGAGGAAGCAAATTTTTGACAATGTAGAGCTAATAATTTCCTTGTTTTTAATACTATATAGACAAGAAACTTTTATTTGTCAATATCATTGATTACTATTTCATTTTAATAAGTTTTTATTTGACATAAGATACTTATAATTGAGCCGTAATAATAGTTCTTCAATTATTAATAAAATCACAGGGTAGATAACACCTACCTACTCCTTATATAGATACAGGCAACATATAATTATCATAATTTTGTATACATACTTACGTGATTATTTATTGTGCCAAAGAAATACTAAATTGTTGGATGCAAAATGAGTTGTTAAAATTACAATATTATTTTACGTCTTGGTTTTTCCCCTTGTCTAGGTACATAACATTTGACATGCAGCTGGAAATATTATAATTTACAAATAGTTATGCAAAATGATGACTCTACTTTTTTTAAAGTTAGGTATTGTATGTCTTCTTTAACTAATGTTTCTCTTTGCATTATGATTTACTGAAACAAAACTGTACCGATATATTCTTGCAGTAGTCATCTGTATCAAATTCGCTGACAGTTTCATCGCAATTTCACCGGAATCCAAGAACTAATTCGTACTTATGCAAGCTACTTAGGCGATGCTGTAGCGGTATGCTAAAGCAGGTATAAATGGCATAGGTGAACAAATTATGCTGAAATAGGTATAGTGAAATTACATTTGTTTGTTTTTGCTTCTGAAAGCCCTTATTTAAGAAAAATTAAATGACTTACCACAACAAAAAATAGCAATTGGATAATCTACAGATTACTGAAGATCTACAGATACTGCATGCCTATTCTCCTTGACTCTCACGTTATAAGAAAGTCGTTTTAGGGAAATAAATTAACAAGGAGTAGCGTTAATAAGGAAAATAAATTAAGGGTCATTAATGGCAATTTGCAGATAATAGAGAATCAACTCGATATCACTGGCATCGCATCGCACCGCTTCGCTTCTATCATGTTTATGAGGCTATACTTAGTTCTTGATCGACGGCTGTCAAATTCGGTGGTCCAGCATTCCTGCAAACCTGTCTTTCGATAATGGCACGCAAAACAAAAACTATAACACAAAATTCTGTCCCTTTCGCACTTACATATGTAATAATGATATCTACAACAGTAGAACAAGAAGAAAGCAAATTTCGCCAGTAATGTTTCTTCATCCGAAAGACACAGGCAGTACATTGTTAGCCTAGGGGTGAAAATAACTTATTAATTCCTTCGACTATTGGCGCCCTCGGTACTAAATAGAACTTTCACACGAGGTAAACACTACATTGCAAACACAAGGAAAGTATGATAAAAAACCTGAATTAGCTAAAGATAAAATGAGTGAATTTTATGTATACTAATATTTTAAAAAGAAAACATTTTAATTGAATAAATCGAAACTACTGAACCCATTCGAAAAATACTTTCACAGTTGGGAAGCTATACTACCTCCGGGTGACATAGGCTATATTATTATAATTTTTTTAAATATTCTCCTTCTCTAATATGATCCTTAGTAAAACGCCCATAATGTGACCCTAGGTGCAAAAAAAACTTTATTACTGCTAGTTTTACATATATCGTAAATTTTGGTGAGATATTTAATTGAAGTTTCTACTACTGCTTTAGTTTCCACTTAACTTGCAGCGCAAGTAGGTACGGTTCTCTTACTGCAAGTGGGCGTTTGATGTCAAATGGATTAAATAGATTTCTAATCAAATTGACATCAATCAGTTATCGACGGCAAGATCAAGATCAAGATAAAGAGCAAGATAAACGTTATTGCATAACGTTTTATACCGGCAGTAATAAATATAAATATACAGTTCTATAGCCGTACTTACTTGCACTGCAGGCGTTAGATCCATTTCTAAATCAGATGAATTAAACAACAAAAAAAATCAACAACTTGAAAAATCAAACGAAGATCGTATTGCCGCTTTACCGACAAAGACAATAAAAAAGCAGCCTGTTGATTGATAGATCTAAGTATATTTATTTGCAATATAACGTAATAGCAGAACTTTTAAAAAATTATTCGTCTACCAATCAGTCTTGGAATGAATACAACAACGAACATGGTTTATCAATATCAATGCAAAAATGATTACATATTTCGTCATTGATCATTTGTTTATCATTACCAGGTAAAAATAAAGAACATTTAATTTATAATATCTTACTATCCGATACAATATAAAACAATTCAATTCTTATAAAAATGTGATTACCGAGTTCCATTACGGCAAGCAGAAAGAAGTTTTTCAGTCATTTAGATTTAAAAATCAAACCGCTGAATCGTTTGATAAAATTGTAATGTGACTCGAGAAACAAAAAAAGAATTTTCGAAGTCGGTCCGGCGTCGAATTGAGTACCACCTTTTTTTCACCTCTTTGGAAAGTCGGTAAAAAATAATGAAGATCACAATGCTGGTCAGAAATCCAGCTTAACTCGTCATATTTATGTTGGTTCTAAGTAAAGTTAAATTTTTCATTTCTAGGTGGTAGAATTTAAGGTAGGTTTAATAATTCGAATTATTTATATATTTTTCATTTTTTGCTGTAGTCAGACATTTCGTTTTTGGTAATAAGGCACTTGCTCGGTATTTATCAAAAGATATCATTGGTTAGTGGAGCAATTGTTGGCTTGATGAGATTCTTACTATGAAAGTTTTAAATTATTTTTTATATAATTTAAATTTAACGTACGTTAACCTTTTCACATGAAATATTTGCAGTTATTTTTAGCTTAGTTCATAAAATTGATAGAAATTAAAATAAAATATTACCGCAAATAAAATCAGTTTCCACCGCGGTTTCTTTCACGGCTAAAGCGGGCGATAAACATCCATACAAACAAACAAACAAACAAACTGACAAAAGAGACGCTTCGCTCGCTCGATCGGTTATAACTAGGTTTTCTTAAAATTTAATTATTAATCCGGATGCCACATCAATGATTAAATTAACTAAAAATTAAGTTCATACAATAAAATAATATGCTTTGCACATTGCCCAACGCAAGAATTTTCACTGTTCACGACAATGAAAACTCTTGCGCTACAAATTCAAATAGTTAGGCGTAAGTAATTCATACGTATTTATAGCGGATACGCAGATTATTTTCATTGACCTTGTGCTATATTATAATGTTTTATTGTCTCCGGCCAACTTCTACAGTTAACTAGATTTTAAAAGACTTGTTAAGTCTAAAAATAACACTTAACAGACACCGTTTTTAAAGGTAGGCGACCACATTTGCGCATCGTACGTATCGGACGCATCGCATCAAACGGATCGTAGTAGATATTTTTGTATAGAAAGTTATACAAGTGCGTCCTCTGATCCGCATCGTACGTTTCTAAGCTTTTTTTGATATTAAAAATAACAAAAAGATAAATAAATCAACAACATAATTTAAAAAGTGATACAACTCAATAAACACTAAAATGATGCCCATTTAAAGTAAAGCAATTTGTTTTATTGAATCCAACGCTCTTTGTCGTCTATGGACTTGTCCACAATGTTTCCAATCTTCTATGTGTTTTGAATAAAGTCAGTACTCATGGATCAATGTATGGAGCAAACTCCTTAATAAGTTACATCTTTAGATATTAATTTATGGCCACATAATGAAACAGCGATGTAATGGTTTTACCAGAAACAACCGTCCACAAATGCAATATGCCACAACATTGTCACAAATGAATCAATCAAACAATTATCTCAAATTAGATGCCCCTAATAGGTGAGCATATTTTAAATCCGTTTCTGCGTCTGAATTACGAAATTACGTATTACATAAGAGTACCGACTGATTAATTGAAATCTTGAATATTAGGTTGTTGGGTAATCTCGAATTTTCACGAACTCGACTTCTCTGAAAGACGTTGTGGTACTTCATAACTCGGTTATAGATTTTACTAATTGTCACGAAAATTAATTACTTTGCAATGAAGGAATCATTTACTTCGTACCAATATTTCTAGGCATATTTTAATGGTTTATTTTATAATAATATTTGCTTTTTAAGCCGTTGTTTCCAAATACACTCAGTAAATTGACTTTCCTATATAAAAAAACAGTTATAAATCCCTTTGATTCCCAGAAACCTTTCACGTCAATTATTCGTGTTTGCAGAATTGTGAATTTTCCATTCCGTTTATTATATCGATAGAAAAGAGGATTACAATTTAATTAATTGAAAGCTGAGATTTTACTGGACTCATATTTCTGTAAATCTACATTAAATTTTCTTATTAAATACCTAAATAATGATTATAGACATATAGTTAATCGTCATTACACAATCAAGTTTGTTCCTCGCGACAGGTTAAAGTCGTGCTACGAGTATATACACGTTAGATTTTACATTAGGTATAAAGCATGTAAAGTTAAGGGCGGTTATACTAATTATAATAAATACTATTGAACGCTAAAATTATAATTATTACAGCATAAGTCCCACAGTAAAAGTTGTTTACAATGATAATTTAAAAATACTATCAGTCCATCAGAACACGCGGTTATTAAACCTTGTTTAAACATTTTTTCTAGAAAGAAGCGAAGCTTTAAAATGCAGACTAAATTTTTTATTACATTTGCTTCTACGCAAATCCAGTTTCTAAATTGGGCTTGGACTTTCTACTCAAAGCTTTATTGCTAAATCACTTGAGCATCCGTTTACGAAGGAAGTAATATAGAAAGAAATTCTACTCGTACAGTAGCTACTAAAGATCCTTTACTCATCTGATTAAGGCGATGCTGCGAGATCAATAACAAATCATAATATTTTACTTGTCATATTCATATTCATATTATTTATTGATAATTGTTATTTACAAGTCAGGTGTAATATAATAATATATTTTACATGTGACAAGTGATTTTTTTTTTAAATATATTATTATTTTATTATTATACATAACTTATCGGAGCGTTTGATCGATTCGACGCGTGACCAGAATGCCGGTTTTTATCTGGCGACGATGCGGTCCAGGATGTGGCACGCTTTCCTAGAAGAAACCGATTTACTTTTTATTTGAAAATATCGAGATTATAGTTATCGGGAAATAGAGAACTCGGAAGGGAATTCTACAACCTATCTGTACGCACAATAAAAGTAGATGCAAAGCGTTTTGTGCGAGTCCGTAGAACCTCTACCATGTAACGGTGGCGTCTTGCAGTATCTCTACTTGTCCGATTGTAGAAAGGGGATGGGGGAATCAAATTACTATTTCATTAATTATTTGAAGTTCTGTCGGTCAATTATTACATAACCAAAAAAATTAAGATACGAAATACAAATAGACATAACTACTATATATTTTTGTATACAAAGTATGTAAATATGTCACCAATGTAGGTTATTTATATATATACTAATATTCGTTATTTACTACCAATATTTTTATGTACGCTTACTTTTGATAACACTTACACAAAACTTGGCGGAGCTACCACACTCCTACGAGTATAACTAAGCAGAATATAATGTGTTAGGTATAGTTCATTTTAAGTATATACTATGGACGAAGGTCAGGAATATATATATTTTATTTTGTTTCATTCCTTTATGTAATGTTACCTTTTTGCTTACCCTTTTTTGAATGTACAGCAACAAAAAGGTGTGATAAATGTTATCACTCCTTTCTATTACGCGTTGTATATAATGTGTTCCTTTTTCTATTAAAGAATCCAAATAATCGGTGATGCAATTTGAAGACTATCACTTATTACTAAACAGTGGCAAGTGCCTTTATTAACATAAACAAAATGACTACCTACAACAGCAAAGAAAATAGCAGAAAGAACCTATAGACCATTTAAGATATACAGATAATCTAAATGCTCCAATCCACCACCAGAGGGCAGCCATTACTTAACTATATCTCTACATTATCTTCGCATCGCGTCAGCTAGTTGCATGAGTAAGCAGCCTACTCGTAACTTGTGCCTTAACAATAAGGAAACGCAATGAGACAACGTTTTATCTAGATCAGACCAATTCTGAATTCTAACATGTCTACCTATAGACACCGTAGTGCTCATACGAAGGATGGATAAGAAACAATCCGATTTTGACGAATTAAGTTTAAATTGATCATGATTTATCAAACTTGCCTTGCGGCTTAAGAAATTTTAAATTATCTAGCACTATCTGAATATAAAAATTCTAGGTTTGAGCTATCTCAAACCTAGAATTCAGTCAATCTCTATAGATTGACTGAATAATTCCTTAATTCCCTTAAAGGGCAACACTGCCATGAAACCATCCTAGCTTCCAAGTATTATTCGCGGCCGAGGCGGCTTAACGAGTGATGAGTAATTAATGATGTAAAAAATGTCAGTCTTTTCGTAAACATATCAAGGGATGTTATAATTCAACTCAACCGATTTTGCTATCAGAAAAAATCCCTAGATTTGAGAAAAACATTGACTGAAAAATTCCTTAATACCTTAAAACGGCATCACTGTCATCGAAAAATCCGTGTGCGTTTCTGAGTTCAATTCGCGGCCGCCGAGGCAGCTGTTCGAATGATGACTAAAGGATGTAAAAGTTGTCAACTATTTTGTAAACATAGGATTCTATAATTTTAATAATAAACTTTCGACTATAAAACCGCACAATTCGTCCAATATGCTGACATAATGAACGAGAACACAAATAGGTACCTACTCGCGGTGCAAACGTATTGCAACGTTTTTCCAATAACCACACTGATTGACACTGTTTCATTTTGGTGAATTCACAATTCGAACAACACGTTGAAACTCTAACTAGTTATATACGTAAATACTCGTTCTATGTTTTGTGGTAAGCTTTTATGTATCATGTAAAAGCGAACTAAATAAAGGTTGAGCTAAATAAGAGTTATCCCAGAAAATTAATATTTTTTTATAAATAGTGTATAGGTACGTTGACTCGAATCGTTACAGATAAAGATAGACGTCGGTAATAAATGTAGATGATTTTATTTATTCCGTAATTACCTATTCTAAAACCTAGATGATCCCGACTCCACTTGCCACCCAAGTGAGTCTTGCACTACACTTGGTTTTAAGTTTGATACCTACTCTATCTAGTGGCTACGTGCAATGCATTCAAAATACCATTACTAAACTGAAACTGGGCTGCAGTCGTTTGTCAGTTTTGAAACAGTTTACGTCAACTGCACAAATTCTGCAACTTCGAAACTTGCAGGTACAATCCTGACTCCAAAAATTGAGAGCGGTTTTTTCACGATTCACTTGTTCACTCACGCTGTACTGACTAATAAAGTTGGAGTGACGTATCTCGACAACAAGAAGCCACCACCAAAAGTTATTTTATCTATCTTGAAATATGAAAACAAAAATCTGACGTTTCATACAAAAAATATATGACTTACGACAAAATAGAAACTAATAACTGTGATTTTTTATTGCGAATTTAGAATTTTTTGATTTGAATTTGAAAATTAGATAAAAAAGTTGTATATGTAGGCATGTATGTAAAATATATTAATATACCTGAATGTGTAGCATGTGTACAAGTAGGTACCTATTTACTAATGTCAATAAATTAAATTCAGTACCTAACATTGATTTCAAAATGGTGTTTAATGATGGCAGATGCCACGACTAAAATTCCCACGTAATAAAAATTACATTTAAAAACATTTCCATCGGTAAATAATCACAATATGTTTACAAGTTTTTCTATTGTTATGGTTTATTTATTGTAAAGCTGGTTTTTGAATAGAGTTGTCTATCTAATCACCGTGCAAAAAAAGGGCATTCGAAATAAAAAATCATCCTGAGTTATCCCAATTTTATAGATGCTCAAACATTTAATTTAGCTGATCGATACGCGACAAGCCATGTAATATGTGTGTTGGTATAGGAACTGACAGGCCCGCGGTAGCGCTCCGCTGAAAATATTGATGGAAAATGTTCGCTGTTTCGTTCGCGGTTAAACTAACATTAATTCTGAATCAGTTGTTGCTAATTACGAGAAATTTTGCCGCTTTGTTTGGTTACAGTTTCATTTTTAATAGCTATACTGTAGTTTGCAATGGACAATAGTTTTGAGTAGAATAATATTAAATCGTCATTAGTAATACATTCCTAAATATTACCTAATTGCGCTAAATTAACTATTGTGAATATATTTATAAACTATTTACATTTATTTCACGAGACATACCTAGAACATACTGACTGATAAAGTTCTTTTGGTCGGAAACACGGGCAGGTAAAACTTTTCCAAAATTTAATTAGGTACAGAAAAGATAACTTGGTATCAAATCAAATTATAAATTATTTATTTAAATTTCATTAATCGTGTTACAATTAATCGATGTGACGTAAGTATAAGTAAGATAATATACGAGTAGATAGAGTCCACGAAGCAATACATTTTGCTTGCACTTACAAAATTAAACAAATACGTATAATATATGGTATATTAAGTATGCGTAGCACAAGTAACTGCTAAATTTGCGTTATCGAAGTCTAAAACCACAAAAATACGGTATTAATTACACAGGCGAGTATCACCCCGAAATTTCAAAGTCGGAACTTCAGTATTGCAATCATTTTTCTAAGAATATTCTTGAGAAGTACCTTAATCTTCTTAAGACTGAAAGATGACGCAGAGTCTAAACGAGTTGATTTTGACAAATGAGCTAGAGCTTCTTTGTCATGCTGCCTTAAAAGAACATTATACAAGTACTTACTTTGAAATACTGCCAATCGGAACAGCTCAATCTCCTGTAAGTCAATAATCCAAGTCTCAAAACAAATGCCGTCAATTGTATCTTATTAAAACTCTTGCAAGTAATGTAACGTTACGTCGTTTTAGTATTGAGAAAACATTATGGACTAAGCCGAAAGATGGTCATATACTCATTTAACAGAACAACTTACATTATGGGACCAACTCTGAATTCGAGAAAAAGAAATCAGCTGTTTCATATATTTTGTCGACGACCAATCAACTTTTTGTACGGAAAACAAAACTTATTTATATTTACTTGGAAAATAAGTAATTAAATCAAAAAATATTAATATCTTCTTCTAAACAACGAACGTAACTTATTGCCGTTTTTTGCTCGTTATTAATAAATAATGTTCTATAGAATCCTACTCGCACTAAGCCGATTTATAATTACAAATTGTTATGATATGACCAATATCAGTTGACAATAAATAGCAACATAATGTAAACTCAAGATTTGAAAATAATTAATAACCTTATTGGCAATCGTCGCCGGTACCCTACGGACAATGGCTAGATATCGCTAGATATCGCTTTCTATACTTTATTTTAAAAACGGTATAAAATCAATTCTTAGAAATTCAGGTAGGGCGCGGTCTCTTCAGCTCCTTCCTTATAATTCAATTGTAACGGTGGCATCTGACCCATAAAGTACCGGTTTAGAATAGGATATATTCAGAGGTTGTCATCTAGGGTAAATTAATGGATATCGAAATTTATTTGAGGATGAACGTGCATGGTATCGTATATCTACTTATCTATATATGCTATCGTAATCAATAGTTCAGGAGCCAGGATTAACTATCATTGCATTCAATTTCATGAAAGACTGATAGATTGATCTTAATAATAATAGTAGATCTAGTTGTTCAAAATGTGTATTATTACCAATTATATACGATATCCAAGCTATATATTATAATTATTGTATATTCCACTTTGTTCACCCGGGTGAGTAAAGTAGAAACTAGGGTGTTCATTTTACTTTAGAATCATTACATGTAGGTGACATCATTAAAGTGATTTATGTCGACATAAATGGTGGAATTTGTTATTAATGAGAAAGAAATAAGGGCGACTTTAGCTTAAAAGTTGCAAGTCCATAATATCTATGTACTCGTATATAGTATCCACCGAGCCGTCAGCCTAGGTTTAAGTCGGCGTCTATTAATTTATTTTTACGATACTGATGAGGTCTGATTAATGATAGCTGTACCTACTGTCAATAGATTCGTTTAATTAAAGCTACGATAATAATTACTCAGTAATTACTAAGAGCAGTGACAGAGCATACCTACCTATAGATCCTTTGGCAGATCATCATTATCTTCATAGATTATTTGCAAGAACTTTTAGGATTTGCACTTTTACCTTGACGGAGAAAATGTAAAATATTTGTAAGAGTCAAGAAACTGGGTCCGTGGTCGCGAGCTCAACAGTTCGCAGAACTGTAAATTAACTATGGAAGCAACCTGGAATTCAACTGCTTCTGGTCTCGGCTTTCGGTAATAAGAGCTAATGAACGAGCGCAATAGCCCGGAAACATAAAACTGATCAATTAGACGAAATTAATCCGATGACTGAATGTCTGTATCTGTATTATGCTTTATATTACTATTGACGAATGTACTGTTTTATGCGGAGTAAAGTGCATCTGGTTACGAGTAAATAGATTATTGTAGTTTCATCATGTAGTTCTAGCGACAGGGCTAAAGACCTTTTAGTATAGTGTGTGGCTCAGTGGCTCTGCCTACCGAACAGTCAGTCATATTAACTATTAGTGCAAGCAACAAATCTAGGTAGAATGCAGGCGAGACTTGTCTACTTAAGTCACCCAGTGAAACTTGAAAAATTGTATAAAACTTATTAATTATAAGGTATTGTGTTTTAAACGTTATACACTAAACTACATAACTTAAAATATACGCGATAGTTTCGTTTTATCTCGCAATAATTTGAATATACGTACCTACTATTACTATACAGTTGCTAGTTTACAGAGCTGCCACCCACGCATGAAACATTAATTAAAAGTAGACATTTTCGGTTGTTAATTAAATTACAGTTCGATTCGATACACAATTACTGATCGAGAATTTTCAGAACCAATACAGTTACTGATACCTAGCTTTTTATGAATGCTGGCGTATTTTATCATCATCGTCTCTTCAAATAATGCAATTTGGTCATGTAATTAATTATAAGTAAACCCTGGTAACTTTATGCATCTAAATATGTAGGTAGTAAATTATACAGGACAAGCTTCTTGTTGATCTATCACTTTGTGGTTGTCTTTGTTTCTGTAATTAATCTTCTCTGATGTATTTTACATTAATTCTACAAGGAATTTAGGACCCTTAAAAGCCTGCCGAATTAAAGTCAGTTGCCACTTTTTTTAACATTTTCGTAGAGAACTTTACGAAAGATAATCGACACTAAAAAGTAACTAAGAAAACATTAAGCAGTAAAGTTATTATTTATTTTGTTTATGTAAAAACATACAACACAGCTGGCAACTACATATATGAATACTTTATTTTAGACACAAAAATCATAAAATACAAAAAAGCGAATTTCACACGTAGCGACCATTTCGCTAAAAGTGATCTCTTCCAGGCAATCTTTGGAAAGAAACTATTGCCAAAATTGTATAGGACGGGTGTACAACAAAGAAAGAAATCTACACTTTATTTTACATATGATAATTCTATTAACTTGGCTCATCCTCGTACGTTAACTGATCTCGCTACGAACCGATCCCGCGGGATGAATTGACCTAGTCCATATTTGAACCGGTCTACTGATCCTGGTGTCAAATTCTAAAAAAAGTTGAATACTGTATAGTCGTGTGCCTAAATAAATAAAGTAAATTTAAATACATACTAATATGATATTGAATGTATATAGGTACAAAAAGACATAGAACACACTTATTCGATCATAAAATGATACCAATGCTATTCAGTTTATTGCTATGTTTGCCCTTTTTGATACATGCAACAACGAATCAGCGCGATTTTTGCACAAAGGTAGGTAATTGAAATGCCAGAGAGTGACGTGCTTTTGTGTCCCGGAAAATAAATTTGGCAGTTCAACAACATAGAACTATCGTACTGTAAAAATAGCGTGGTGTTTTATAATTTTACGGTTTCTGTCAATATTTACTCGCACATTTTCTGAACTATGAGTTATCTCGTGATAATCGTATCGCTTTAGTAAATCTAGCAGAAAACAACGTAAAAATAGCGCAACATGCAATGTTCGTACGATTTTTGTGAAATTAAACGGTTTATCATTTAATAATCTTCATTAGATTTCATTATTTTGGACTAGTTTACATATACATATTTTTGTCTAAGCTTACGTCAATATACACCTTACGCAGTTGTATACTAAGTTTATGTATATGGAAGTGGTTCAAGTATCGAATAATAAAATATATTTGTCTTTCTTTCCGTCACTTATGCGTTCGCTGTATTAATTAATGGTTCTATACTTACTTAGGTATTGCTAGATAAAATGTAAGGCTCTACTAACGAACAAATTATAACCTTGAATAATTTTGTACCCATTGCGGCAACATTTGAACAGTTGTGTTGTTTTATATGCAACCCATGACCTTAATCTACTTTCAAGAATATAGTTCGTAGGTATTTGCCTCCGGTCTATATAAGAGGCAAATAAAAAAGCCAGGACTAAATTTTATAAAAGTAAAGTATATGTATCTATAAGTAGGTAATACTATTATGTATATAGTATAATTATATAATTTTAAAATAGGCTGATAAATGACTGACTGTTACGCTTTAAATTAACTTTGATGACGTTCAGTACGTACATTTCGTAGATAGATACGAAAGTTAAAAGTTGATTAGTCTAGATAATATGTATTAAAGTCGACAAATTTAGTACGTAATACATATTATCTTAAATATAATAATCTGCTGCGTGAAAATGATTCAATATAAATTCTAGAGTAGTTCCTACACTAACTAACAAATGTTATTAAAATGAATATGTAGGCATGAATCTTATATCTATGCTATTAAAACCGGTTTTATGAAGCTCAGAACACTGTTTGGACATAATTTATTCATTGCACACATACGAAAAAACAAGACCTACTAGAATTTTAATTATATTAATGAGGCCCTTTTATGTAAAATTATGTACATGATTAGAATTAACTAGTAATATAATTATTATCACTTGTCATATCACCTTTTTCACCTAGGACAGAGAAACTGTAAAGAATTGGAAAAAAAGAGAGTAATTTGTTGAGTAGGTACTAAATAAATACTTTATTGCAGATACAGTAGAAAGCAAACGTAATTTTTTTATAAAGTGGACAATTTATAGATACTTTATTGCAGATTTTTACAGCAGTTTAAAAACCAAGTTCTTTTTACTTCCACTACGGCAGGTATAATACGCCTGTATAATAATTTATAGATAAATGCTTTATTGCAGATTTTTACAGCAGTTTAAAAACCAAGTTCTTTTTACTTCCATTAAGGCAGGTATAATACGCCTGTATAACAATTTATAGATAAATACTTTATTTCAGATTTTTACAGCAGTTTAAAAACCAAGTTCTTTTTACTTCCACTACGGCAGGTATAATACGCCTGTATAATAATTTATAGATAAATACTTTATTGAAGATTTTTACAGCAGTTTAAATACCAAGTTCTTTTTACTTCCACTACGGCAGGTATAATACGCCTGTATAACAATTTATAGATAAATACTTTAATGCAGATTTTTACAGCAGTTTAAAAACCAAGTTCTTTTTACTTCCACTACGGCAGGTATAATACGCCTGTATAACAATTTATAGATAAATACTTTAATGCAGATTTTTACAGCAGTTTAAATACCAAGTTCTTTTTACTTCCACTACGGCAGGTATAATACGCCTGTATAACAATTTATAGATAAATACTTTAATGCAGATTTTTACAGCAGTTTAAATACCAAGTTCTTTTTACTTCCACTACGGCAGGTATAATACGCCTGTATAACAATTTATAGATAAATACTTTAATGCAGATTTTTATAGCAGTTTAAAAACCAAGTTCTTTTTACTTCCACTACGGCAGGTATAATACGCCTGTATAACAATTTATAGATAAATACTTTAATGCAGATTTTTACAGCAGTTTAAATACCAAGTTCTTTTTACTTCCACTACGGCAGGTATAATACGCCTGTATAACAATTTATAGATAAATACTTTATTGCAGATTTTTACAGCAGTTTAAAAACCAAGTTCTTTTTACTTCCACTACGGCAGGTATAATACGCCTGTATAACAATTTATAGATAAATACTTTAATGCAGATTTTTACAGCAGTTTAAAAACCAAGTTCTTTTTACTTCCACTACGGCAGGTATAATACGCCTGTATAACAATTTATAGATAAATACTTTATTGCAGATTTTTACAGCAGTTTAAAAACCAAGTTCTTTTTAATTCCACTACGGCAGGTATAGTACGCTTGTATAACTATTTAAGTTATTACGATTTAAAAGTCAAACCTCTGGACGGATTTTGAGAAAATTTAAAAGGTTCCGCTCGAGAAGAAAACTTTTAAATCGGTCGATTTAATTCTTCGAAAAGGTAAAGTGGCTGGTTGTTCTAGGACGCCCGAAAGCGATTGATATGGTCTGACGTAGCTGTCGCAATAGTGACCTAAAATTTTCTGTCACAGGACTTGCTTTAACCACTGGAGAAGATGGGAATACACATCTTTTCCGAGTCTTCGATCATAATATTAAAATAATTCATTTTAATTTCCAGAAAAGCCTGACCTCCCTTACCGTGCTGCTGGCGTCGGCAGCCGTGTGTCTCTCCGCGCTGGTCAAAGCGCCGAACAGTAACTTCGAGCTGCTCATCCTTCACAACAATGACATGCACGCTCGCTTCGAACAGACCTCGCAACTCAGCGGCGCTTGCTCTACCGCCGACAGAGAGCTGGGCAAGTGCTACGGAGGCTTTCCTAGAGTGGCACATGTGTAAGTTTTTTTTTAATAACTTATACGTTTGCGCTTGACAGCAACTCGCCTGATGTAAAGCGATGCGGCCTAGGATGAAGCGCGCTTGCCCAGAAGAAACCGATTTACTCGTGATTTGAAGAGACCGAGATTATATCTATCGGGATATAGAGCACTTGGCAGTGAATTCCGTAACCTGGCAGTTCGCATAATAAAAGTCGACGCAAAGCGTTTAGTGCGTGTCCATGGAATTTCTTCCATATAGCGGTAGCGTCTTGCAGTATCTCTACTAGTTCTATGGTAAAAACCTTGTACCTATAATAAACGCATTCAATACTAAATAATAAGCTACTTCGTCCTAATCCTGGCCACTTGCTGTGCTACGGAGGCTTCCTTAGAGTGACACATGGTGTAGGTACATATAGGATATCTATTCTTAAATTGAATCGTGACCACTGACTAGAATTATACAAGCACGCTGGACGTCATTTTACCATTGATGGCAGCGTGTGAGTCCGTGGAATTAATATTACTGAAGGCTTAATGACAAATTACTTTATAAATTTAACACAAATTTAAGGGATTTCTGTTACTATGCTAAATTTTACATTATATTAAGTTGCGAATTGTAAATGAATTCCTATAATGTTAAAGATATACTCCTATTGTACATAAAACACACGTAATTTGTTTGTTAAGACTGTTGTTTTGATGCTCAGGTAAAACTCTGTCCTTGCCTTTCAGAGCACTGAAAAACCATCATTGTTATACCTGTAAAGACACGAACATTTTAATCTGAATCGAATATAAAGCAAGCATAATTAAGTAACATTAAACAATTGGAACCAAAATGTTACCATAACTAAAAGACGTTTGCAGATACGATAAACAAACATGTTTTGTTATACGTGTAAGCCATTAGCAGTAGTGTGCAAATATTGAAACAATAGTTTAGTGCTACATGCCCAAAATGTAGTATTCTTATAACTAAATTATAGTAGGTATAAGTAAAAAATTAGTAAATCTGCAACCTGTCGACGACAGTTTGTAGTTTATCAGTTGTAAAGTAATGTCACGACCAAGACATTATTTTACAACTATGTAAAAAATCAACAACCACTTGACCAGTTTATTTATATTCAGGAGTACCTAGTAACAAATATTGTGTTTGGCATGTTTGTACCAAATATTATGAATGAAATCGGCACTTACATGGCGCCGTAACTAACTTCCCCTCTCTTTGAGAAACTTGAACTAGGTAATGTTGTTGTAAAAAATGGTGAGGAACTCTTAAGTAGTGCTCGAGTCCGACTCGTACTTGGCCATTTTTTATGCATGTTTCTAGATTTTTCATCGACACTTAGATAAACTTTAAAACACTTTGTTATTATTAATAAATAGTTATTTGTTATACAAGAGGGCAAAGTTACTTTTTAACCGCGTGCTCACTTTTGATGACCGAGCAAGCGAAGTATTCAAAAATTAGAATCCTGAGCGTTAGCGAGGGAATTAAAAGATCACAAGGTGAAAAATTTTTGCACTCGAGTGCAACACGTAACTTTTCATCCCACCTCAGCAAGGAACTGACTACATACGAAAACTAAAAAAAGGAATCACTCATTTTAGTTTTTTCACTTATTTTTAACATAAGGTTTTAACAATATGACGTGAAAAGACAATGTCGCGCGTAAAACAAATTTAAAAAAAAGTCCATAAGGTTCCGAGTCTGAGTATTTAACAAAATAAAAAAGGTTGTATGATGAATTCGGCACCATAGAGGTAGAAGTAAATAGGTTGAATGAAGTTTTTAATTCACAAACTTAGTGCACACGATATTCTAAATTCAAATTTACTTTATCCTCTAGCGGATAAAAACTGCTTTTGCACTCAGATATCGAATAGCAAAAATACTCTTTCCGAGAAGGTTGAATGAAAATTATATTGTATTGTACACAGCGTACCATATTTAATTAGTTAATGATGAAATCGGTCTAGTTTATTGATTTATAAATGAAAATAATTGACTTCAGAATTAAAGTCGGTTTCAACAATTTTTTAAGTATAACTACACCCACATAATACTAAGTAAGCCTGCCTGTAGCATAACTAAACTGCGTTAATGTAATCTTGAAACTAATTTTATGGATATTATCCACCGCTAAACAAGCATTTATTGTAGAGTTGTTTAATTTGTCATCCTGCCTAGAAAATATATCAGATTGTAACTGCTTAACTCAAAATCTGAATAAAAGTATAATTTAAGCTAGAGATCTAGAATTATATCTGAGGGCCAAGTCGCCTATTTGATTTTTGTCATATTTGCATGCATAGAATGATTGATTTTAATATCTGATCTTATTAATAAAAACTTACGTCTATTCGCGGCTTAATCGTTTAAAGTAATATTTTCCTGGCTGTACTTAAAATGTGATGAAGTAGTCTAGCACCAATTTAATTACTCTTATTGTATACAATAGTAAAAACAATCTTGATGACCTAATACAAATAACACTAGACCCTCTATGTATTACTGCAGGGAAATATATATATAAAGTATTAAAAAAACTACATTTAGTACAGAAAGTCATAGATGGTTAGCAGGAATCCGCTATAAGAGTTTATTTTTAAAACGCGTGTTGTTTTTCTATAACTAGGTATTTATCCTTTTATTACTGAGTTTGAAAATGCCTATTCTTAGATTCGTTTAAGTAAGAATAAAAACTCGTTAATGTTTTGCGTAATCAATGAACAAATTAAGATTTTATTTGTACTGCAAGTGTATTCTATGCATTAAGTAATCTCACTGTCTAATAAAACCTTTACTTCTCATGCCACGAACATATTCAATGTTCAAATCGGTAGGACGTAACCATAGGCAGATAAATGCCTATGGTTACCTATTGCTTTCTATTTTTACTCTAAACGCAGTTCCAGACAAATCCTACAGCTGTCCACTCGCCCATGGCCTGAGTAAACTCAAAAACTATTGGATTCGTGATATAAATCGCTTTTTCGAGCTGATGAAAAATCACCGAGGCTCGCTTTGATCGAACATATTAAAAACTATAGAGCACCACTACCTGTATTTTGTTCAGTTTTTTTTACTTAATATAGACAATATATGATATATTCACAAAACCCAAACATTCGTTTTGTCAACTCCGTTGCCTATATAGGCCCGAAAATCCAAACTTCCACTAAAAAGGAAATCTAATTTCAATTAGGTCCATTTTGGTCGTTGAGTGCGTAGAAGAAATTTTACGCACTTAAGTAATCGTGGAGTATTCGATTGGGATATACGAGTATTAATAGATATTTGAAGTTCCTTTAATTTCTGATAGAAGCTTTGCTGACACCATTTAGGTATATATTATCTAATAGATAACTTTAGACACAGCTACTGTGTACTCTAATACTATACACTCTATATATATATTTATATATATATATATATATAGTAATACAGTAAAGTAAATATTTTTAAATGTAACGAATACAACTACAAATAACTAAAACACTACCGCTACTAAAACAAACTACTAACAACTATAGGACCAATTTCAAAAATGTTTTTGCCGTTAAATAGCTACATTATCACTGAGAAACAGGTTATATTTTATTACAAAAATAAATTAGAGGACTGCGGGTAACACAGCTCAGCTAGTTTACTACTATTAAATTATATTTAGTAACCACTATGCCTAAGTACGAAGGTACCCCATTAAGAAAATTAGCAGTAAGTAACCTATAAGATGTCCCGACTGCCAGCGCAACCGTGACTATTCGCCAACCTTCACCAGTCTTATCATTATTCAACCAAGATAACAATGGTTGGAATAATTATCAAGCCAATGAAAATTGTACGATTACGTTGGTATTTTGCAATTGATCTAAACAAGACATCGTTCTAATTCTGGTATTCGTCTTGCTTTATGTTATGGTACCTGTTGTAATATAACAGGTTATATATTTGAGCCATTTGGAATCGAGACTTTAGGGCCTTGGGACCGGGAGCTTATCTTATTTTCTAAAACTTATCGGAGCGTTACTTCGATTCGACGCATGACTAGAATGCCGGTTTCTACCTGGCTCAACGTATAAGCATTGCCATTCAGCGTGGCAATGCGGCTAGCAATCTAGGCACGCTGCCCTCTAGTTGTGGGTTGGAGCATTTGGATTATCTGTAGATTTTAAATGGTAAATAGGTTATCATTCTGCTATTTTTTTGGTGTTGTTGAAGTTAGTCTTTTCGTTTTTGGTAATAAAGGCACATGCCCAGTATATGCAGTATTAGATCCATGAGCAAAGTAAAGTATTCGTCTGACATTAATCTTTGTTTGGCTCTACCACGACTTTTATAATTCCATCAATTTCAACAATATTGGGTACCATGCATTTTTAAAGAACGTCCTTACCATAGACGTTATGTCAAACGTTACATAATGATCATAATACCATTTTGTAACGAAAATTCACGAAATCGAACTCATAGTATATGAACATACACGTGTCCGTTACTCGACGCTTATATTATAATAGGGAAAACCAGTGAAATCAAAACGAAAGACAAGCTATCCACCACCGATGACCTTGCATGACCGACCGGTACAGACATTATATTGATTTAACATACGTAGTGGGAAGTCTGTCTAAAAAAACTGATCTAAATCTAATCAGCCATTGTAATTGCTGATTCCAGAGTTAAAGAAGCGAGGAAGGCGGCTCAATCAGGCGAGGGTCCGCCTGTCCTATATCTGAACGCCGGGGACACCTACACCGGAACAGCTTGGTTCACTATTTACAAGTGGAAAATTGCTGCAGAGTTCATCAACGCCCTCCAACCGGATGCCGTTGTAAGTAGACCTGGAGCTGGTGATGTCAATGGAAGCAATGTATAAGTTAGTAAAGGCGTCCTGGCGTATTATAAAATTTGTATCTAAACATTAATTTTTACTAAATATTTCGTTTTATAGGATTTATATACTTAAGATTTGAGTCAATAGGTAATAAATGTCTTATATATCATTCACCGGACACTATTTGCATTTCCTACCTATTGATCTATTTTTAAGGTTCTTAAATACTATAATTTGTGTATTGCTACGAGCAGTCAAATCACTAAAAGCGCTCGCGACGTCTCGTTATTTTAGTCCTAGCTTGCCTACTTTGAATTGATTTATTTCTTATTTATCCTTGTTGTATTTGCCATCTCCGCACGCACATTTCGACGAAATACATATCTCAAATTTGCTATAGTCAAAATGTCATAAAGATACGCCAGACGCCTTTAACGCATAATACTTGTAATTGCTCCTTATTGTTAGTGATATTCGTTCTTAAAACATTTCATGCGTAATATGGTAGTTATATCGACTTTACGTTTAAGGTAGGTACCAGCGGTATTGCGGAAAGTTAGAAGAAGTGAAACATATATTAGCAATATCAAAAAAAACCAACAACAGACAAACAAGATTGCCAACATTTGTTTTACATCTTTCATCGCTAACTTGACGCGACACCACCACTGGTACCTAACTATAGTAAAGGCACATTGATCAGGAACACGATCTTGATCATCAATAGCCTGTACCTAATTATAGGCCATCAAAATCGTGCAGCGTCTGCTACTACTTGTGACGTTTTTGTCGTTTGTTACGTACCCGTTCTATTTCGTGACGTTTTTTGTTTCTGTGTCCGTGACCGTGACTTTTTATAGTATCATCTTGTGAACGTAATCGAATCTGTTGAGATGAGATCGAGTATTTATATGGTGAAACGAGGAAAATGTTCAGAGAATTTGGGCAAACGAAACAAATAAACTAACCTTCGCAAGGCTCACTGACAAAGATTCTATAAATTAGATTTATAGGAGTAACAAGTTAAAAAAATATAGATATATTGACATCCATTATGGCAAGCATCTAACAAACATTTTCAGTGATTTCAATTGAAACAATTAACTTCTAGACCTTCTTTTATTTAAATGGGACCTACTCGAGAAGTATACCCATTCAAAAAAGTTGTTTAACCCGTTGAATTGAGTATCTCATCCTTTTTTGGGAAGTTGGTAAAAAGTGACGTTGCTCAAATCAATAAATTCAAGCAGCAAAATATTACCAACTGCTAATACGAGTAGGTACAGAATGTAAATAATTTATTGCAGCCCGTTCCCTCGATTTTTTTACATTGAGATAAGTCACAGTGAATACAATTTAGCAGAAAGTTTATCTACGTTATCTGTTACGTTGTGTGTTAGTGCAAGTGTGTTACAAGTCAACAACGTGCTCCGTAAAACGACGTGTGTCTCTACATGTGAACGTAATTATCTAGGTTTGCTTTTTGTTACCGAGCATTTGATGTCGCTGCTTCGTCGTCTTGAGATTGCATTATACAAATTGCATGCACGTAATAAATAGATATGCATGAATTATTTTAAACATAATTATGTTATGTTATAAATATGAAACTGTGTTATTTGGTCTATTTGTCCTTCTTCGATTGAGGTCCAAAGACTGCTTAGCGGCTACTTGTGAACCCGAAAAAATAAACCAAACTAAATCGATAAAATATTTGAATACTCTAGAATACAATACTCTGCAATAACAACCTAAACCATGAAGAGACTCGCAAGAAAATAACGATATCATGAGCATATAGCCAATATAGCCATCTCATGAACAGGATCACTAGCATCTTTTATCAAACCTTCCTAACTCTACGATGAAAAAAAACTAAATTCTTTTGTATTCGGAAAGAAATCTAGACTTTACTGTAAACAACTTGAAATAAAACCACAATAACGACTTTTTTTTAATCGGTCTATAAATAAATTCCATTTCAAAAAGATCATACGAGCCAAAACAACAAAGCCGGCATACCGAAAAAACCCGTTCGCAGTTCTATACAGGCCGAACTAGGACTGCAGTATGATAGTCAGATGGAAATTCGTAACTACGTATGTACACTATGTACGTAGGACGTGCGTTAAACACAAAGGATTCAAAATTCAGCGTGAAAATTGAAACGAACATTTGAATATATTTCAGCTGCGTTTCACTCAAACTATATTTACAACACTGCTCGTATTTTACAATATGAAGCAATTTGTACCTTGGATATTGCATTTGAGTAAGTCTGATGTTTCAGTATTTGACTAACCCCTTTCGTATAATTTGGTTCATTCTAACTGACCTTTTACTGACACAAAATGATATTCTATGGTAACCTAATAATTATTAAACATTAGATTTAATAACTCTTGTATTTCTTGTGAAAATTTGTCAAAATATCAAATAACCCACCCCTGACCGTTCCTGGTTCAAAAATGTCCATCACGCTCGCAGCATTTAAACGCTGAACTGCAACAGCTATCTTTTGCACCCGGAAGGAACTGGGGTGGGAGTCACCAGTTTTAACTATGAGCCTTTGCCTTATTTCCTTAATATTATTATTAAACTAAATCAATACATTATTTTTATATGCCGAATTGACTAACCTACTTAAGTGATATTAAACTGTGCTAAGATTATCATTCATATTTATACTTTGGGTGGTTTTAGGGATCGCAAAGAGATTCTCATGTCGGTTGGTGTTGGTTGAGGTGATGGTATCACAAAATAATCTCTTAATTTTCTAAGATTCAGTTCTAACAATTTTTACCTAAGAGTGAAGCTTTTCACACTTCATATGACCTTAACGGAGAACAAGCCTTTTGCTAACAATTAATGTTTCACTAACAAATGATTTTTTTCTTGCATGTTAGTATTGTAGATTATCTACAAAATATTTTCTTATTTCAGTCTCTTGGCAACAACGACATAGAAAGCGAAAACCACGAGCTCTCACCTTTCATGAAGAATATTCAGACTACAATCCTCGCGAGCAACGTCATCGTCAAGTCAGCAACGAACCACAAAAATGTACAGAAATCTGTAGTATTTGATATAAATGGAGTAAAAGTAGGTGTCGTCGGTTACCTGACCCCCAATGCAAATGTACTGGATTCTGATGGAGACTTGGAATATGTAGACGAAGTTATCGCCATCAAAGAAGAAGTTACGAAGCTGCAAGCTTTAAACGTCAATGTAATTATTGCTCTTGGTCACTCTACACACGAGAAAGATCTCGAAATAGCTAAAGAAGTAGAAGGACTAGATTTTGTTATAGCTGGTAAAAAAAACAAATTCTACTGGGACGGACGCGCCGTTAATGACGAAACACATATTCAGCCCACTGTTGTGACGCAACAATCTGGAAAGACTGTACCCATTATAGCATCTACTTCGTACAACCAACAGCTTGGTAAAATGCTAGCTGAATTCGATGAGAATGGTGAAATGATTACCTGGAATTCTGAACCAATCTTGATTTCTGATGCTCCTCAAGACGCCGACGCTCTCCAGATAGTCAAAGCTCACTATGAGGAAATTTCATCAAAATCTACCGAAGTTTTGGGAAACACTGCTGTTGTGTTAGATGGTAGTTCCTGCAGCACAGAAGAGTGCAATCTTGGAAACTTCATCACAGATGCCATCGTATACTATTACGCGACCAGGTTGAATAGCACAGAGCCTTGGACAGACGCCTCTATAGCTATTATTCATGGAGGAGCTATAGCTGGGTCAATCGCTCCCGCTAACCGGCCAGCTCCTGTCACCAGAGGAGACCTTCTCTCCGCTTTACCACTGGAAAGCAACTTGGTAGCCGTATCTATGTCGGGGACAATTCTCAATCAAGTCTTAGAACATTCTGTTGCCGATTACAGCACTAGCCGTCCTACCGGACAGTTGCTCCAATTTTCTGGCATTCGTGCCACTTTCGATATGTCTTTAGAGCCCGGGTCAAGGTTAGTGGAGGCGGTAGTTCGTTGCTCATCGTGCTACGTTCCAGAGTACTACGTTATTGACGATTGGAGAACATACAAAGTGCTGATGCCCGCTGCTTTGGCTAACGGCGAGTTCGGATACTCTATGCTAGTTGGGCTTGAGAGAGAAACTCTTTCGTATGACGAAGTCACATGTACTGCCGATTATATTGGTTTGAGAAGCCCAGTTTACCCGGAGGTTGCCGAACGAGTGGTGTTAGAGCGTGCGGCTGCTTCAGATTTAACCGCAAGTTTGTCAGTAGTATCTCTGATGGCATTACTTTTAAACCTAAGAGGCCTCTAGTTTTACACGAGTGCCAGAACCTTGTGGTAAAGTGACAGGTACACATTTTTTTGTACAGTAAATAAAGCATGATGATACTGTGTATAATTTTGTGCTAACCTTTACTTATGTTTCTAATAAGTTATAATTACTAAATAACAAAGCCAATAATACAGATTGGTTACCTAGAGACGTAAAAAAGCAACATTGCACACTCATGGCTCGACACGACAATTACTCCTATGTCGGGGATGTCATGCAACATTCACAATACACCTAGACTTAAAGACAGACATTTCAGCCTACCCCGGCCAAAAACATAACCCAGATTTGTGTAATCGTGCTTAAGTAAACATATTTCCCAGTGTTTTTGTAAACAAAAATGCAAAAAAATACCTTTTTTTAGTGAAATTATAATAGTCCGTATATCTGCGTATGTTCACTACAAATATAAAATCGATATTTACGACATAAGTTATCGGTAGCAGTAGTTTTGATAGTAATATTAAAAACTTCATGACTTTTTAATCATAAACCTGACTCTCAAAATAGGAACTATCAACTCCACGACATTTCACGGACGAGATATATAATAATCTACTTCTATAGTACATATATACTTTTAACATAATAATCGCATTGAATTCGAAAATGGCAAACTGAACATGATCTAGTAATAAATCCGTTAAACTTTGGTTTTGGTAGTGTTAATATAAATAATTGCAAAAACTTCTTATAAACCATTACAAAATCTATGAGCAGGATGGCATGCTAAAAATACCGCGATAAATGGACCAAGTCTATATTCATTCGCTTTATAAAACCGTCACGTGTAGCCTCTCGAGATCTGATAAAATACTTGGGTAAACCGAAGTCGTATATTTCTCTAAGTTACTTATTTATATTTCTACCCTGAATTAGTTAGAGGTACCTATGTTTTTAAGAGAAATAAGTGGGTATTACATTGTTATCCCTCTGTCTATGTTACGCTTTTACATCTGTTTTTATCAATGTTTCACCTATTGGCATTTGTGAGTCTTGAGTATAAATATTAGTTAAGTTATGCATGTGCCTTGGGTTCTTATAATATTTAGCTACACTAAAAAATCTGTCATGATTTTAAACTTTATGCATTTTATTTTTAACCTTGTATTTTTTTATCCTAGTAGAATTGTTGTATTTGGGTTCTTTTCACGGCATGTTATTGTAACATTTGCATGGGTTCATCAGCGTCGGACTTGATACTGAAGTATTTGTATTACTTGTTTCAGTCTCTTGGAAATCACGAGTTTGATAATGGTGTTTCGGGATTGACACCTTTCATTAAGAATCTAACCTGCCCGGTCTTAGCCGCCAACCTCATCCTTACCAAAGAACCAACATTACAAGCTGAGACAAATTTGATGAAATCAGTCGTATTCGATGTGAATGGAACCAAAGTAGGAGTCATCGGATACCTCACTCCTGACACAAAAATACTAGCAATCAGAAACAATGTCGAATACATAGAGGAAACTGAATCTATAAAAATAGAAGCGGCCAGATTAAAAAGTCAAGGAATAAACATTCTTATTGCACTCGGACATTCAGGATTTACCAAAGACTTAGAGATCGCTGAGAAAGTTGAAGACATCGATGTAGTCATAGGAGGTCATACAAATACATTCCTGTGGAATGGAACCAGTCCTGATGTTGAGAAACCAGAAGGACCGTATCCAACTCTAGTGAAGCAGAAATCCGGCCGATTAGTTCCAGCAGTGCAAGCTTACGCTTATACTAAATATCTTGGAAAGCTACATCTTGTTTTCGATGCCGATGGCGAATTAGTCAGTGTTGATGGCAATCCTGTCCTTTTGGACAGCACTGTTCCGCAAGATACCGATCTACTAAGGATTGTGAACTTATATAGCGGTGAAGTGATGAAAATATCGGAAACCGTAATCGGTAATACATCTGTCAAATTAATTGGAGACTCCTGTAGAAAACGGGAATGTAACATGGGTAACTTGATAACAGATGCAATGGTACATAAATATGCATCAGAATACAAAGGGAACGGCTGGACAGATGCTCCAATCGCTATTATACAAGGAGGTGGAATTAGAGCATCTATTGCACATTTGTACTTACCTGCTGACGTAACTAGAGGAGACCTGCTTACCGTCATGCCTTTTGATGGTAACATGGTTAAAGTAACAATTAAGGGACGGGATATTTGGAAGATGCTAGAACACGCTGTAGCAAAATATAGCTTAATAAGATCCCCCGGTCAATTTTTACAAGTATCGGGTTTGAAAGTGGACTATGACTTTAGGAAAAAACCTGGTTCTAGAGTTGCAAAAGTCGAAGCTCGTTGTGGAGCCTGCGAAGTACCCGAATTTTCCCTATTGAATAAAAGTGCCGAGTATATCATACTTATGCCTTCGTTTCTATCAATGGGTGGTGATGGGTTTTCGATGTTTGAAGGGTTGCCAGCTACATCTCTTATATATGACGAGCTACAGTCTACCATAGAGTATATAAGAAGTAATAGCCCTTTACATCCTGGGATAGAAGGTAGAATCGTCATGCACCACGCTGATAAATTTCATATGAGTTCGGGCTCTACTATAAGTTCGTCTTTATCTCTTCTGATTACAAGTATTCTTATTTTTATTATGGGTGGTATAAGTCATTAGATTAACTATTCTTGAAACTTTTGAGAACTATTTTGAATTTCTGTAAATACGATTTAATTTCATTTACATTTGGAATATTTTTGTGTAGCCATCGTTTAGTTTAATTTCATAATATAAAAATTACTTAAAAATCTTGCCATGTTAGAACCAATGGTTGTGATTTAATCAGTATTATCTTTATTATGGGTGGTATATTAGATTAACTATTCTTGAAACTTTTGTGAACTTTTTTGAATTTCTGTAAGTACGATTTATTTTCATTTATATTTCGATTTTTTTATGTAGCCATCGTTTAGTTCATTTATTATTTATTTATTTATATGGCACTACTGCTTGGCACGACTAGTAGTGCCATGGGAAAAGTCCATTTAATTTAATTTTAATAATATGAGTCCTACAGTACCGTCACCTTAAGGTTTATCTAAAAAAAAACAAAATTCTCAAGGTTACATGATCGATACCTGATATATTTACAAGAACTATTGTGTTAATAAAAATAACCCAGAACCAAATCGTTTAAAAATAATCAGCTTTATTATTGCAATACAAAGCTAGGAAAAATCAGACTAAAAAAAATTGGCGTTCAGTACCGGCCAGTAAGAATGTAACCATTTAGACAATACAATAATCGCAAATGTACCGATCGGAGAGCTCCGATATATTTGCACAAGCTTCATGTACCCAAATTTTACAGTTTCCGCACTGTATCAAATCTTCTTCATGACATTCAGCGCACAAAGGGCAAACTGTCTCTTCTTCCCAAAATCTTTTTGTACGGAGGACTCGTTATAATTTCACTTCTTTCCGCTTTAAGACGTCGTGCAGTAGCTCTTCTCTTGGAAGCATCAGGAACTGGTGAGACCTCTAAAAGTGCAGCTCTAAAGTTGGGTTGCACACAAGTTGCAGTTTGAGCAACAAAATCGGAGACAGGAGTTGGAGAATCAAGATGTCAGGAGGGTAAAGTTTTCGTTCCTGTTGCTGCTGCTGAGGATTGGGATTAGTCAGAATTGATGATTGAGTAATGCAAACCTTTTAAAACTAATTTAAGGAATGGCCGCTACTGTAGGACATCGTACTGGCCGGCACTGGAGGAAACGAAAAAAAAAAGAGTTTCGATTTCATATGAAAACAAACGTACAAAGGTTAAAATAATATTCGGTTTCTAATAGCCATATAAGCATACCTAGCAAACTTACCAGGAGTTATTTGTTTTAAATTGAATCCCTGAACTTCGAAAATCACAGAATTTTAATTACATAGCGTACATTCATCGCGCGCAGCAGAAATCTTTGCACTTACAGTAAACCGGTCGCGAGAGGTTGACGCCGCGCGGGGCATACACTTGCATGAGTGTACCGCACTATATAGGGTAAAACTGTCAGTGCCATCTATTATAGAATTAGAGAACTCGCAACTGGCCGGTACTGTAGGACTCTCCCCTAAATTTTTTGCCATGTTGGTATTATTGGTTGTGACTTAATCAGTATTGTTAATTAATGTGTAATAGTGAAGAAGACTATAAATGGTACCACGGCAAGTAAACGGTTTCATTCTGTAGATATTTATATAAATACTAGCTAGAGACGATAGATTAAGCTAGAAACTCAATAAGAACTATTGCAGTGTTTTTTAAGATAGCACTATTTAATAACATACCAGTGGATTGTGTATCAGCATGCAAAGTTGGATATGGTGTCTAACTGAGTGCCTAAACAGCATTTAATTAATAGTAATGTAAAACGTAGGTCATGAAATGTTTACTTATTATTTAATTCAATAAATTACAAAACAGTGATATTGTTTTTTTATTATTTGGTGATAAGAAAATTAAGTAAGCTCGAAAGTATCATAATACTTAAAAATCAGTATTCTATATCTACTGGTATCGTAAACTATTACTGGGTAGTAGTTGCAGTAGTGCCTAATGTAAATGTAAATGCGTTCGCTAGGGGCTAAGATTTAGCTATTTTGAAAGTTGGACCACAAAACTAAGTACCGTGGCTAATTATCGAATTATAAATAGTTTAGAACCTCAAGTACATCAAAGATAAATCAAGGTTTAAGGTGGAGGAGGTTTAATATGCAGTAAACCAATAGGTTTACTGTTAGTTACATTGAATTTCTTGTAGAGGCGAAAAAAAATAACAGAAATAAATGTTACTAAAAGAATTTTATTCAGAGACGCTTTTGTTTGAAATGGTCCTTACCATTTCAAACAAAAGCGTCTCCGATTCGTATTCAAATGGTTCGATGTTATTGAAATCGTCTAGTAGGTTGGTTGGTTTATAAATGAAACAAAATATTTAATTTAAAAAATGTTTGTATACTTACCTGCTAGTCGAATTGTTATTAAAGTCGGTTGTCACTGTCTTAAAAATAATGCTTGTTTTAAGTAGGCTTTTATAGGCATGTGTTAGGGGTGCCGCTCCCGGGACGGGCTTGTTTAAAACTGTAACCTATGTCGGAGCTATGGCTTTACGAGGTAGATTGCGATGTTTTAAGGTCGCAACTCTGGCGATTAGCCACCTCGCAAGACAGCGCAGCAATCAGACGAGAATTGTATTTATATTCGTAGCTGCCGAGGGATGTAGCCGTGGCGGAAGAGCCGTTCCTGTATTGAGGAGCTCCGCTCTCCCTACTTTACGCTTTGACGGGGGAACTACCTCATGTAATGTGAAAAACAATGTGTGAACAAAAGTAATTTACTGTTAGCCCGCCCCTCAAGCAATATAAAAATCATCTAGTATGGAATAACGTATTATCTGCATAGCCAGTAGGTAGGTATTTCAATGAAAGTCATTTCATCAAGTCACCATCGTAAAATAACAATTCACATAGATAAATAAAATAACAGGCATGAAATGGTAGTGGACGGTCAGCCGTAAATCGATAAATCGCACTTTTTACCATGAATATTGATATGTGCTTTAATAAATCCGCTGCACAACTTAATTTCGAGGCACATATAAATATATCATCAAATTCCTACTTGCATGAAAACGAACGGTTGGTGGAAAACGGGGAACACGGTTAATTTCACTCATACATATATTTTTTTAGTACCGCTGAAAATAAGTGTGATGCCTTCATAATCTACATAACAATAACTTAACGATTATGCGAAAATAATTCAAATAAAAAAATTTGTTTCAGTCGCTTGGAAACCACGAGTTCGACAACGGCGTTAGCGGACTGACTCCCTTCATAGAAAACCTCACAAGCCCAGTGATATGTGCAAACTTAGTGCTTGCGAAAGAACCTGAGCTAGCAAATGAAAAAAATCTCAAAAATTCCATAATAATAGACGTGGCTGGTCACAAAGTAGGCATCATCGGCTACCTTACACCAGATACAAAAATATTAGCTGTACAGAACGACGTCGAATACATCGATGAAATTGTTGCCCTAAAACAAGAAGTTGAGAAATTGCAAGATGAAGGGGTCAACATTATTATTGCGCTGGGGCACTCTGGGTACTCGAAAGATTTGGAAATAGCAAAGGCGGTAGAAGGTTTAGATCTCGTAATAGGTGGTCACACAAACACTTTTCTCTGGAACGGTACGAGCCCTGACGTTGAACAACCTCAGGCTCCTTATCCAACGTACGTTATTCAGGATTCTGGCAGGAGCGTTCCAGTGGTTCAAGCATATGCTTACACTAAGTATTTTGGAAAACTTCTTCTTACCTTTGATTCGGATGGCGAACTATTGAGAGCTGATGGTCTACCAATACTCCTCGATGAATCTGTACCCCAAGACGAACGCGTCCTCTCTATTATTGAAAACTATCGAACTGACATTCTATTGTCCACGGAAGACGTAATTGGTAGCACTTCAGTGGTTCTTGACAACAACTGTGGACAGGCGGAATGTAACCTCGGTAATTTGATAACTGACGCAATGGTTTATTATTATGCGATAAATTACAAAGGTGAACACTGGACTGACGCTCCAATAGCTATTATACAGGCTGGAGGCCTTAGGACTCCCATAGCACATGCCACTATGCCGACTAATATAACAAAAGGAGACCTACTAGGAGTCATGCCATTCGAAGGCAATTTGACGACGGTAACAATGAACGGAACCGTACTCCTAAAGATGCTCGAGCATTCTGTAGGTAACTACGAAAGTATAGACTTACCCGGAGAGTTTTTACAGTTCTCCGGTCTTAGAGTAGTCTACAATGTTTCCAGACCAAAAGGTTCACGCGTTGTAAAAGTAGAGGCTAGATGTTGGGCATGCGATGTGCCAAATTACTATGAATTAGAAGAAAAAGAAATGTACAAAGTAATAACATCAGGCTTCGTGGCACACGGTGGTGATGGTTATTGGATGTTGAAAAATTTGACTCCAAGTTATCTAGGTTACAGTGAACTAGCTTGTACTCAGTACTATGTTATTCATCGCAGTCCTGTCTATCCTGAAATATCAGGAAGAATCACAGTATTAAGAAGAGATCAGTCAAAAAGCTCCTCTCATACGACTGTTATCTCGTCAAATCCTATGTTGTTGTTTTCAGCAATACTTGTGTTCCTATAGACTTATTTTTGTATTATTTAATTTAGTACAACTTTCCTACTAATTGATAAGTTTGATAAAGACAAAGTTTTACACTATTTAATTTGTTTTATTTCTCAGTTTACAATTAGTATTAACGAGGTGTTTATATAGATATAAGTTTCCTCTAAATATGTTATCTTACTGCTGTACATAGATGCCTTAATATATTGTATATTCTGCGTGATTATATAATAATGTAACGTGACATTAAGTTTTTCTTTCAGTCTCTTGGAAACCATGAATTCGACGAAGCTGTGTCCGGATTGATTCCATTCATAAGGAATGTCTCCACACCAGTGCTGGCAGCGAACTTGCTACTTGATAAAGAACCTGAGTTGGAACAACAGGAGAATCTTCACAAATCTATAGTAATAGTGAAAAAGGGAGTCAAAATCGGTATAATAGGATATCTCACTGCGGAAACTAAGTTCCTTGCTCCAAAAAATAACGTAGAGTACGAAGACGAAGTATCAGCTTTGAAACGGGAAACAAGAAGACTAAAAGAACAAGGTGTCAATATATTAATAGCACTGGGTCATTCCGGCTATTACAAAGATTTGGAGATAGCCAGAAACGTTGATGACGTCGACTTGGTAATAGGAGGCCATTCAAATACCTTTCTTTCAAACAAAAACACTACCGAAAAACCAGAAAAGATAGTTGATCTTTATCCGAAAGAGGTAAAACAGCCTTCAGGGAGAATAGTGAGAGTAGTACAAGCTTACGCATATACAAAATATCTGGGTAAATTACATCTAATATTCGATTCCGATGGGGAGATCATAGAATGTGACGGGAATCCGATTTTGCTAAATCAAAAAATACCGAGAGATCCAGAGCTGCTCAGCATGGTGGAGAGATACAGTAAAAATGTAAATAAAATAAACAGCGTTGTCGTTGGCAGTTCCACAGAAACTTTGCACGGAAACTATTGTAGATTAAGAGAATGCAATATCGGAGATCTCATAACAGATGCTATGTTAAATTACACACACGCTATAGGTCGCAAGGATATTAAAATTGCTATAGTTCAGGGTGGTAGGATAAGATCATCGATCGATCGCCCACACAAACCGTTCGATATGACTAGAGAAGACTGGTTCACTGTATTGCCTTTCTCAGATTCTTTTACAGTCGTGACTATGAATGGTACAATATTGAAGAAGAGTTTGGAACACGCAGTGGAGGGTTGGCAGACGACTGACACTCCGGGACAGTTCCTGCAGTTTTCCGGAATGAGAGTTACGTACGACCTAGCACAGCCTCCGGGGTCGAGAGTGATATCTGCTAAAGCTGCTTGTAACGGATGTGAACGCAACGAGCTGACAGAAATCAAAGAACACTTGGATTACAGAGTAATAATGTGCACATTTTTGGCAGACGGTGGAGACGGCTTTTGGATGTTCGAAGGGCTTCCAAAAGAAATATTTTCCTACAACGAAGTAGACTCCGTAATATATTACCTAAATGCAACTGGACTGCTCACACAAAAAGAGGATGGTCGATTGGTTTTGCTAAACGAAGATGTAGCTATCAAACAAGCAGAGATCAAAATGAATCGTTTTATGGGCTCAAATGGGAAGCTTCATCAACCGAATGATATATTACAACGCCTAGCCATCATTTTAGCTATTTTTGCGATAAATATACTAAATTAACGGTATAGTTAAATAGACATATTAGTGATAATTTAATGTAGTTAATAATTTAGAAAAGACAAAATAACTAATCTATAGCGCATAAATAGTAACAAGCTACACTAATTTGAAACAAGGTAGTCAAACTTTGGGAAACTTTCAATAGCATTTATGACAAACTGGCGTGTCAGAAAATTCTTTCTATTTATAACATCAACTAAGTCGTTCAACAAATAAATCTGGAAACATACCTACATGCTTGCGTGTTTTTAGAGGAACGCTGCTGCACGGATCAAGCACCCATTATCAAACGATCATAGAGTGTAATATTGTGTTGTACCTACTTAAATTTATTTTTCTACAGATCGAAATATTACCGTTGTCGCGCGTATATTTTGCATAATTGTCGGTGAGGACCATCGACATTTATCGTGTCATGGACACTTATTATTACCGTTATTAATACCGTGCAAAAAAACCGGAGAAAAATTACGTTTGTTGTATGGAACCCTAAAAATTAACTTTATTTTATAACAATCGCACGAGTGCAACAACGCTAATTTTTCTTTAGGATGTAGAAATAAAAAAAATATATAATTTTGTATTAATACGTATGCCTTAAAAAGACATTCTATACTTCGTACCTTTTTTCAGTTACCTGGTTATAAAGATTAAGCTATCTGTATGTGATATAGAAACGTATTATGTATAGTAATAAAAACCGTATTGAACTTTGTAACATTATATATTAAGTGAAATAAGGAGGTGGTTTTTAGTAGGTAGGTTACCTTAATACTAGGATATGACAAAAGGCACAAAGACTAACTTTCGGTTTAAAAAGTACTAGAGTGTATTTAAAAGTTCACAAATGATTACTTTTCATAATTACATACATAAACTGCAATTTATGTATTTTCAGTCGGATTATAATTGACATAGGAACACATTCTTTTTAAAATACAGGCTGTTCGAGTGCGGTAATGTGAATTGAAAAGAACGAATTCACCTAAATATTATTGAATATTTTTCAGAAAAAAAATCACCTTCGGTGATCTTGTTGAGAGGAATATAACATATTTTTGGTTAGTAAAAAACATTACTTACAAGTTAGTTTTCATTAGTAAAATTGATACAATATTTCATATTTACTTTAATAAAAATTTAAGTAATAAAATTGGATAACATCGAAATGTTATTTCCAACATGTTGCCCATACCCCTTTTTAAATTATCAAAGAGTGCTAGCAATAGAGATATTTCAACCAAATGCTGTTCCTAGTTAGAACTGGTAGCTTGAAGTGAGCATTAAATTTAGCAAACTAAGAACGCAAGGTAAAATAAACATACATCATCAAACTAGACAAGATTCACGTTACCTAATATTAATGTCATATTCAGTCGTTACCAATTTTTATAATACTCAATATATTGCTTTAACATATCTAGAGTATCTAACAATTACCACAGCTTGGTACCTTCGCATATGGCAACTATGTAATAGTGCTGTTAATAATATCATAGGCATTTCTCTCATATTTTATAAATTCACAACCATTATATTTACTACAATACATATACAGAACTAATATATATATGTATATAAAATATAAATTATGTACAAAATACAAGGCACTTATGAAGTTGCATTATCACAATACTTTAATACTATAATACCAAATTTAATCTTAACATCTAAATATAATAAACTCATTATAACTTACACAACTAAAAACAATGCTGTATGTAACAACTGAAGACTTTTCGTAAAACATTAAAATTCAAGATAATTAGAAAGATCTTTTCGTAAATACTGTATTATGTAGTTGCTCTTTAAACGAGATTCAACAATAGCCTTAATAATATTCAAGTTTATCTAAGCACATAATTTTTAAAATATATAATTTGGGTTATTTTATAAATAAATGATTGTGTTATACATTTTTAGGCATAGCTTTACATTTGTGTATTTCTATGAATTTGGTGTGGTAGATAGTGGAAGTGTATAACATGTCTTGAATGGACATATTCAAGATACGTGAATAGAATTCAATGCTACGTGATAATAGCCACATTAGTTTTAAGCTGCTCACCCATTATACACACAACTGTGTATATCTCTCTCTATCTAGAATCGGCATGTAATTTTTTTAATAAATATAATTTTGGCTGTTTTTTTAATAGATGATTGAGTTATTACATTAGCATAACTCAAAAGCGTAATTCTTTGAATTCAGGTGTAGTAGTTAAATGATTTCTATTGTTAAAACGGTCCAAGCTGACTACTGGAACATCCATCTAGTGAGCACGATACTAACCAATGACCCTGTAGAATAGTTTGAATTTAAATTGTTATTATAAGAGATTATAAGAAATAGTACTTAGTATGAAAGTGATTATCAATAGTTTTTTATCACTGATGGATATATTTTTGTGAGTAAATTATATTTTAATGACAACATTTTTTATAGCTAAACTTCAACAGGTTCATTGGTGGTGTACTCAGCCAAAAGGGGGTCACTATACTCATCCTAAGGAATAAGCGTTTTTCTCAAATTCAGAGTTGGTTACAGAGTGAAAGTTGTTTGTAATGATGACTATAGTGACCTAATTTCGGCTTACTGAACCCCTAACTAATATCCTTGTATAAATAGTATTTAAGTACATAAGATGATTTGTATGCGTGTGTTTCAATTAAGGGTGTTTTCTATCAAGGGTTTGCACTCACTCTAATTTCTACCTTTTTATATGAAAAATAAAAATATAAAGATGGGTAAATATTAATAATCATATGATCAGACATGGATACACTTATCAAATAAAATTCTAGAAAATATAGCAATTTCTTTTTCAGTACAACTCCAAATGAATTTTCATTTTAGTGATTTTTCTTAAATCATGATCATTAGGTGATGAGTCATCAGTTTTCTAATAACCAAAAAAGCCATTGAACAAAAAATGTTTTACAAGGTTCTACACCTTTGGTGGTATAGCTTTCCAGTCAACAATATGACTATACCCATAAGGCACAAAACCTCCAAATATTGCAATGCATTGCTTCAATGACTCCTGACAGTCTGCCAACTCCTTGCAAGGAGCATATGGATCTAGCACAGTTACCAGATCACACAACGGTTTGAATAGTTCTAAAGCTTTACCTGTCTCACCATTCTCTAGGGCTTTAATGGCATCATTGGAAAGAAGAGCATGTTTCCATTGTCTGATAGACTCTGGTAGGGTCCTAGCTGGAGATAAGCCAAGGTAAGTAGGCCAGTCGTTGACGCATGCTTCGCAGACGCAATTGAACTTATATTGTGACTTGAGGTTATTTTGACGTTTCTCACGGCAGTCCAAGGCATGATGTGGCCTGGAATATATCAATGTTAGATGAAAATAGATTGATTGCCTTTGAAACCGATTTGGGTTTCTGACAGATCAAAGGCCTTAGTGTCTAAGAAGAGGCATTTGTTCCATGCTAATTTTAATAGCAGTTGAGACCTAAGTAAATATTATTTAAGGTACAAGATAACTTTAACATAGTTCAGCTAGACTAGACAACCACAATCCTTGAACAATAATTCAAAATTTCTTTAATAACTTGTACCTATTGTAATCTAAAAACTAAGTAATACAGTAAATTATTTTTAAATATTACTCAGTCTGAAAGTAGCTTTGATTATTTATTATGTCAAATAATCCAAATCAGTTACTTTTTTATTAGAAATTACAAAATGGGATTCTGCTTCACTTGCAACAATACACGGCTAGAACTGTATACATTTATAATACTTTAAAAAACACAATATGTTTATCTTCAACAATACAATGAGCAAACAAAGTAATTATAACTTACCCATAATTATCAAATAGCTGCATTCCTTTCTTAATAGGCCTCAAGGCAAACAAAGTCATCTGACTGGTTCCAAGCTTACTGAACCTCACCACATTAGGAGCACAAGAGTGGTTGAGCAAACTGTGGAACGCATATGGAGCGCTAGCAATACTGATCTCACCCACAACTCTTCCATCATTAGTAGCAATGTTAGAGCTCAAACCATGCATGTTTGTAGGACTAGTCATGATATGAAGCAGAAGTAAACCTGCAATGCAGTTCTTTATTTTGAGTCTCTCATGGTCGTCAGCACAGTTTACGAAGTCAGTCCCTTCCAATAATAGTTCTAGAAACACAGCAGCCGAGACACACTTCTGAAAGACATCTGAAACACTTCTTTTCTCAATGTTTGAAGCAAGTGTATGGATAGATGAGTAATATTTAGAGTCAAAAACCCATTTGTTGTCCACTTTCACACATCCTCGGTGTTTGGAATTTTCATATGCATTTGCTTTTTCTATTGTGTCAATTAATGAAAGCCAGTCTTCATGGTCGGTACGCGCTTTGATTACAGTTCTTAGTGCTAATAATTCCAGTTTTGTAAATTCCATGTGAATCAATGTAGGCATCAGAAGACATTCTATCTTGTGGTATTCTTTCCAAGCTTTGTCTTTGCATTCATCAGTACAGTATAGAGCAAAACAACAACTCTCACATGGCAGAAGGTTTAGGTTTCTTGACAAGCAGTAACTGCAACTGAATAGATGTTGATTCTTCAATAGAAGAGTGAAGTATGGATTTTCTTGTACTAATATCTCTCCTACTTTGATGTCTTCTCTGGCTACTACATGCCTTCCCATTTCTTCATTACATACTACTCTCAATTTTGTACTGGCACATAGATATTTGTTATCTCTTGGGCTTTTCATAACCAACATATCTTCTATTTGCTTAGTAATATCAACACATACCCCATTCTGCAACACCTTTGCAGCTAAAGCATCATTGCACGCAATTTGTCTTTTATATAATTTATCTCTAATTTTATCTGGATGTCTCATGGAGAGCACCATTTTTATGTCTGTCAAGCATTCCTCAAACTTCTTCATTGAAAAAAATACAGCTGATCTGTTTGCCAAGGCTAAAACATAGTGGTCAGACAGAGAAGGAGCATGCAGTAAAGACAAGTTATAATACTGCCATGCCCTATAGTCTTGAGATTTCTGGAAACACTCGTTGCCAAGGTTACGGTAGTGTATAGACACATTATCAGTCTTGTGAACCTCTAACACTTTAGGGAATGAATTTAGGTCTTTAATTAAATAGTAGACATACATAACCCGTTCATCATTACTGCTGATATAGAGTAACTCTTGGGAAACAGTTTTAATTTTACCTTTCTTCTGAAGTGTATCCAAAATCCTTTCATACAAAGAATCAATACTCATTTTGAGGTTATAAGGAGAAATATATATTCAGATCTTGTTTAAAGCTTGTTGCAATGTCGCACTATTCCAACCCGTTTATTGTGGTAAACTTGGGATGTGAAATGGTTTTCGTAATTGATCAGCGCTTGAAGGCTCAAAACATTCCACTGGATAAATCTGAAAAAGGTTAGTTTTTGTAAATATTAAATATTTTAACTAAAAGCACATCTAAAACTGTATTTTATTACTCCTGCAGTACTCACGGACGTGGTGACGGTTCTCCTGCACCCGAAGCTCTTGGACGAGCTATTTTTACCACAGCCGGTGGCAACTCACGCAGTCCTAAAGAAGCTACTGCAAGATATCTCAACTACTTCTATAATGAAACTAGACGATTATTCGATGAGTAAACTCTGGGATTTAATGACCATGATATTCAAATGGCAATTATCCGTAGCAACAAATCAAAACATCTTTGACATTACCCGCCGCCATCTGAAAAGTGTAGCCACACTTCTACCGCAAAATTTCCCTAAATGTCTTATCGAGCAGGCAATGCGCAGATTTGAAATTTTAGTTCAAAAATTGAACGATGATGATTATAAATGTCTGAGTAATACGATGATTTTGTGGTTTTCTGAATATCACACTAAAATATCTGTGCTTCTTAGATTGGGACTTCAAAAGAAAGATGGCACATTCAGTTTACCAGCGACGATTAACTCCAATATTCTACAAAATTTAGGAGAAAACATATATCGATACGATAACAAAAGAAACCCAGTTGAAGAATACGAACAACGCTGCTGTGCTGATGCATCCGAAATAAGTTGCATTTTGGAAACTATTGAAAAGATAAGTTCAAAACACAATATTGAATTATCCCTACCTGTACTGCAAGGAAAACATAATGACAAGGCAGTTAAAATTGATTGCACGACTCAATTTGAAAATATTGACACCTACATTATTACTAAGAATTCAGATCTTGCATATATCCCAAAATTACCAAAATCTGCTAATGAAGACCTCTTAGAACTGATGAATGAATCTTTGTGAACACCTACCTACAACGTTTTATAAATGCACCCCTTAATTATTGCAGTATTAGAGAAGTAGCTATTGCATTTAGTTAAAAATCTACTTATTCTTATAGGATATTGGGTTCAGCCTCAATTTACTTTAAAAAAACGTGCCATATTATATTTGAAGAAATCTGTCACTGTCATTTATAATTAGCAATGAATTATACTAATTATAAATAGCAAGTTTCTTATATCAGTACAATCATATGTTATACATATATTTCTCACGAAAGTGGGCCATCATTTATATCTTTCATATTCTACCAAATATTGCGAAGATCTAACACAATCAAAATTATATTTTAATTAAAAATACATTTTGTCAATTTACGCAAAATCTACTCACTAGAAAATGCATTTTTTAAATAAGGTAACACCTTTGCATGTTCAATGTTCTATGGCAGTTTTGTTTATGTTAGGTAAAGTACCGCCACGCAAAAGTTTTTGATTAGTTCGAAGCCTTTTCAATAAACATTGAACTTTATGCCATCTACAAAATGTTCTTTTTTCAAGTAATATTTCCCCCGCAAGCAAAACCTGCGCGTCAGGTATGATGAAGAAACATAAACATTATTTTGGCGAACGACGACTCAAGAATAAAAGAGAGGTGAGGAAGTTCCGAATTGCGGGACTCAACTTATCTTAGCTGTAACTATTAACTAGTTAACGTTTCACACTCATACTTTCAGTTGTATTAAAAGTTGTTAGCAACCTACCATTACTACAGTAGTACCTACCATAATTAGTAACTCTAGGTATCACTGATTTAAACTTAGGTATAGTTTGATTTTTGAAGAAAGAATATAGACGCGAATTGCTAATGTTTAAAAAATAATACTCACATAAAGAAATAAATGTTTAACCTTAACCATCTACATTATTTCATTACTAATTAATTTAACTCATAACTATTAATGTTATATCCTCAAGATCCGGCTACGAAGTGCAGGTTTGACCTAGTGCTTAAGCGGCCATTTTGCCTCAAACCAAGCTTCCGTAGAAGGTACATAAATCTAGGGCATAAATGTACGTCTTCTAATACAATTGGGTGCATGTTACCAAAGATTTACTGCAGAAATCACGAAGAAGTGCTAAACGTAGAGAAAGGATCTTTTGAAAAAAGTGCTACTACAATAAGATATAACTAGGTGAGTTTTTTACCTACAGGTTTTAAGAAAAAGACCAAATACCTAGGTATAATTTAGGTAGGTACGTTGTTAAGCGTACCTACACAAATCTATCTAGTATCTAATTGGTACTTAATGTGTTAATCTTTTCTGTTTATCTATAATTTATTGTTGTTAGGTTGGCTGACAGGCTAAGATATGCTCATGAGGCAGCAGAACTATAAGTCATAGGTACATCAATCGCTTATCCCAACAACTGCTGATGAAGTGTTTACAACTGGGGATGAAATTTTTACTGGTACCTATTTGTATTTCAGCCATCTCAATGGGTTTCGTGGCAATGATCATAGTGAATACTTTGGGTGGAATCATTCTACTGACTGGTGCAACTTGGCTGGCACCCCTCCTAGGCTTCACCAAGATGGGCATAGCAGCCGGGAGCTTGGCGGCCAGCGCCCAGGGCTGGTATGGATGCTTAGGCGCCGGGACTATCATAGCTGCGTTAATGTCCCGCACTATGGGACCTTAACCACCATGCAGGTAACTGTTTTTACTAAGTACTTTCTAGATCTAAGAGAACTTCATGTTAATTTACAGCAAGCTACATAATATTTATAAGACCAAATAATAAATTACGTTATCGGTTCGGGGTGTAATAAACCAAAGGGGATTACTATGCTCATTATCACAAGCTTACTTTCACTATGTAGGTATAGGATGCCGAATAGAAGCCGATTGAATCCAATGGTATTCAGTTGTTTCGGAGGCCAAGACCCAATTTGGTCGCTGCTCAATGCTAGAGAAATAAGTAAGAATGTATTAGACCAATCTATACTAAAATTTTTCTCACGTGTTGTCTTAATTCTGGATTGGTCAGACAGGAATAGTTGTTCATCATGAATAAACCACTTTACTTTTTCAGCTAGGTACAAGCCTAGGAAATTTATCTGTATTTAAATATCTACATGTCCATTTTTTACCAACTTCCCAAAATAGGAAGAGATACTCAAATTAGAGTTTTTTAAAATATTATTATCTGATTTCTGGGTGAGGGCAGAACATAATAAAAAAATATTACATTGTTTGAAAGGGTCTTTATAAGGGTATTACTTAAGAGTACATCTCAAGTGGTCCAATTAAAATTAGATCAAAATCGGTCGTGGTTTGATTTTAAATTAAAATATCTGCAAAAGTTCTACCAGCGCCTGCCATAATGGAAGTCAGTAATAAAATTTTTAAGAACTTGTTAATGTTCTTATTATCTAAAATAATAATGGGACTGTACCCAAACAAATGGTTTTATCAAGTGTGGATTTGATCAACACACAATAGCATTAGGTATTACTTATCAGCTATCAGTGTTATGTTAGCAGTGTTATGCAGCAGTGTTATATTAGCAGTGCCATGATAATATGCTCATTTACTGTTATGTTCGAGTTTTGTTTGAGTTACAAATTGTAAAGAAAACACTACAGTGCAACCATACACCTTATATATAAGACCACATATTTGTTCTGAGAAGTGACAGGTAATACAAGCCTAATTATTTGTCATTATTAATTTTGCAAAACTAACAATGTGATGAATAATTTTTCCGTTTCAGATTTTCACCATACATTTCATGAAAAATTGTTAAAAGTACGAAATAATATCCCAGATTTCAATTAAAAATACTTGAAAAATTAAAAAAATATTTTATTTCACACATCACATTATTCATCCTTAATAACAACTATGACAAACATATGTTTTATAATTACATAGTTAACAGTTCAACTCGTAATACTTAAAATAGGATCGACGAAATGTTTAGTTGTCAGAATTATTGACTTAAAAAAACAGTGACCCCTATTCAGGAAAGCCATTTGAAACATTTCAATAATTGTTGTGCAATTTTGTTTCCATAAGTGAGAAAATAATGGATACAATTTTAAGAAATATCAGTAATGTAATGTATCTCGCCGAATTAGGGTCATTATCAGTTGTCTGGCACTACTAAAAATGAAATGCAATTTCCTTTTGTAATACAATATACACAGGAAAATCACAACATCAATGAGATCCTTTTAAATTAAACGAAAATTGCATTAAATTTTCTTATCATATCATATTTACAGCTCTTTACAAAAATACTTCAGATATTCAAGTAACCTAAACTAGTGAGATATTAACAATTAGAGAACAGATTAATTATCTACGCAAAAGTCTTCATAAAGTCGGAAACAGGTCGATTAATTGTTTTGCACTAGGCACTGGACCAGCAGAAAAAAAGAATAACAGTTTTTTACAAGAAAACTAAAGTTTTTTCACTTATCACTGTTATATATATACTGTTAATTTTTGCTAGTCTTTTTCAAATACAATCTGCATAAACGAAATTCATTAATATTGAAGCAATTTGTGTCCTATTATGCAATTATATTAGTCTTGATTACAAATTAAGTAAACAACTGCTAGGGCGGGTTTATTATTCTAATTTAATATAATATACCCGCCCAAGCAGGAAACTTTGGTTGTATCTCGTCATAGTATTTTTTTTATAAATTATATTGGCAACTGGATACAAAGTCCTTAATGCCTTGTCAAATAAATTTTGATCAGTGTTGCAACAAATTTCACATACAAAAGTTAGTCGAAACAAAATAGGTTCTTTCACGTAATAAACAATTATAAACGTGTTTCATTGCGAAAATTACTTCATTGTCAGATAATATTAGTTTTATGGCTTGCTTGGCTAGTCTTATAATATATAATTATATAATACAAAGTCAGTTTTTCACAATGACGCGTTAATATCAGTCCCTGAACTTTGCTTTCGTCATTCTGCAAATGAAGTACCATGATTATTATTTTAAGACTCCACAATGTTGTTTGTATTTTAATAAAGAAACGGGGTAACGCCTGCCTTCTTATCAACAAGGTAATGAATACATTTGACAACAACGTTTACAAATACCAATTAATCAGAACCCTCACTCCATGATGTTATATAATACAATATTTTGTACAAAAGTAAAAACTTAATCGGTCGATATCACAAACCATTACAATTTCACATTTTAAATATCCTACCTACTTGCATACCTACAATATTACTGTAAACACATTCAATTATAAGTACTTTCCAGTATGAAGACTTAGAAGTGTACTCTGATAAATATCAGAGTCCTCGTCACTCGAAAAGAAAAAGGTCACGTTGTTAAATTTAATTATTATCATAGAATTTAATTATTATTTTGAATAATAGTGACTAACGACTTCCCTTACGTCAGGCGCCGACACAACTTTTTCAGTATTTCGATTTAAAAACTCCTTACCCAATTTAGATCGATTTTATATGAGACCATAACAAGGGAGGTATACTGTTTCAAACAAAAAATATTTCTCCAATCGGTCCACCCGTCTCGAAGAAATCATCAATCAAAAACAACATAGTCAGATTGAGTACCTCCTCTTATTTGGAAGTCGGTAGAAAACTATACTAAACGACACGCCTTTGGTTTTCGTAACTGAATTATTAATTTTTTTTTGGTTGATTTAGACTTCATTTCTTTTTAATACCTACTCATTATTATGCTCATAAAAAAAACAACTTTTGTTTGGTTGGTCACACACAAAAAAGGTTATAAGCGTTATGGAGGCGATTAGAATTTATAAATACTTAGTACACGATTTCATACGATTCAAGTAAATGACAACCCTATGAACGAGCTGAGCTTTTACTTCTGCTATATAATTAACATAATAACCAATATAACGACCAAACCACCAAACAATCATTAATTGAATAAAATAACGTAATATCGAAAGCCTTCGAGAACCCAAAGCATTCATTTATAAAAAGAAAATGTATTTTTATATTCATGTACACTGAGCATACCTACTCGCATCTTGTTCATTTTAACTTTTTTTTAAATATTTAGACTCGAACTACACTCAACCTTACACCTCTAACAATAAGGTTCATAATCACAGAAACGGATACGTCCTGCTAGATACACTAGGTGTACGACAACCAGGTGCGCGACTGGTTGAGCGACAAGTTGGTCGACGGTAGAACCGTTTGATTAATCCTTACTAGTCAAACTGCACTCAACATTACCCCTCCGACAATAAGGTCCATAATCACAGAAACCTCGAGTGCGTCCTGCTAGACGTGGGCGAGAAGCTGCTATCTGGCAGCACACTAGTGTCTCCGTACACCGGCACGCTCGGTCCGGCCGAGGCGTACGGACTGCGCGACCAGGTGCGCGACCGGTTGAGCGACGAGTTCGGTGATGAGTTGGTCGGTGGAAGAACCGTTTGAACTGGCTCTGTCGGTATGCGTATTTTGTTCCTCTCTTGTAGTCTTTTTTGTACTGGAAATAATATAAAAGTTTCCTATTTAATTATCAGGCCGTAGCAATTGCATATTCAAGAATTAATAAAAGAAAAACTACACCATTTGATATTTAAAGAAGGTTATTATACCTTTTGATTAGTTATTTATAAATCTACACTTCTCCTACAACCCACAATTTAAATTCTATAATTTTAGTAACATTATTGGAATGTATATGCTTTTTGATGACTAAAGTTTTACTCGCGGCCCGCCTCGTTGAGTTTATAAAAAACTAGCCTATGGCATTCAGCGGATCTCTGTTCTTACTTTGTTGAGGAGATGAAGGCCAAACAAACGTACTTGCGCGTTTATAATATGTGTAGGTATTAACATCATTTGAATTTGCATACTTATTATTTGTAGATACAGATATGTCCTACAATATTGCTGAACATTTTCCACAGCGCAAGCTATGAAAGACATATTATGTTTATTCTTTTCACACCTTGGGTTGGTTTTAGCAGGGATTTTTAAGGATCTCTAATTTTATTCTAGTATTAAACTATGTCACTCAGTAATAAGTAGCTTTCTAACGGCGAAATAATTTTAGAAATAGGTCCAATATATTTAAGTCTATTCGTCACAGACTACTCACTGTACATATAAGCGGCGGCGACTGCAGCTAACGTCGCAATGGTGGACATATATGGTCGTATCAGTGCAAAGAGTGCGCCGAGAAGTGTGCCGCAAGCCACGTCGCACTCCCTCTCCACCTGCACTCTGATCTCCTGTCCGGTCAGCTTGGAGTGCACGGTCAACCATCCGAGGCCGCAGGTGGACGCCTCGTTTGTCACCGTCACTATTATCTCACCTGGAAGTAAAGAAATGAATTCATAGATATAGTGCGCTGGCGTACTTTGAGATATCTACAAGGCTCGTGTTTAAACACCGCCCAACAATGTCTTATTTTACTACAAAAAAACTCTAAGCGGTAACCAAAATGGATAAATTGCCAACAAAAAAATGGATAAATGGCCAACAAAAAAAATTCCTGAACCTTCTGCGGACCTTGTTGCCGACAGTATTCATAGTGTCATAATTTGGTGACCATTAAGCCATTTAGGGAACCAAAAAATATTTATACCCTATCTACAAGTGCGACAAGAGTACCAATAACTTTAAACCGCTGTATCTTAACAAGTAAAACCGGAATGCAACCAGTATAGCCTATGACCATCTGCAAATAAAGACGAATCCAATGACACCTCGCAAATCAAAAGCAGCATTACCGGTTTAGGCAGTAGAGGCTCACAAAGAGTTAGACACACATACTTACTTACAAATATATACACTCCAAAAACATTACCTTCCCATTAGGCAGTCGTATAAAAAGAAAGTCGTCGAAAATTCATTATTTTCTTTTTTATATTAGAAGGGGTATATACTTTTATGTGGATGAACAAAGTGTGAATATATCGCCTAAACGACCGTTCTCATGACTAAAGCGCCAACTATAGTCGTCTAACGTATAACGAACAAACATTACAAAATATTAGTAATAACTAGAGAAATAAATCACAATGTGAATATATAGTGAATATATGTCATAAGAACTATAAAAGTATTTAAATAAGTTATGTAAGTTATTAAGTTTTTTTTAAGTTATCAGTAATTCAAATGTACCAACTGTAAATGTACAAGACTTGACTGAAACAAACGTTATTTAAAAGCCAATAAACATTTCTTACTAGCTGTGAACCGCGTTCTCACTCGCGTAGTTTCCTTTGGATCATCGAGATGATGGGGAACTACTTTTTTTTAAGTCGGTTAATAAGTATCCTATGACAATATGACCATTCCCGGGATCCAATCTACCTGTGCACCAAATTTCATCCAGATCGGTTCAGTGGCTTTGGCGTGAAGGCGAGACAGACTTTCAGAGAGTTACTTTTGCATTTATAATATTATAGTTAGGATTTAGTTTATCATTTTTACAGTTTAGGTTATTTTTAAGTTACTTTATATATGAGTTTTAGTTATAGTGTTTTAATTACTGTTTTTTAAGTTTTTGGTAAGATATATTTTGTTGTTAAGATTTTTATTCTATGTCATGTGAGGCTATGTGAATTTACCTGGTTTACCCTCAGTCTCCACCATCAGCTTCAAGCCAGGAGACGCAGTGACCTTAGTCAGTCGTAACGCTCTAGGATGTCCTGTCACAGTAAACGCAGCGGGCGGACTCAGTAGGGACACCTTAGTCTGCGACACTAGCACTGGAGGCAGTAGGAGAACTTTGGTGCAAGTACGAAACACGCCCCACTCCGCACAGAGGTCCACTTCTGAAGACTCCGTGATCTGCGACGCTGGGATTATCTTACAGCCGATTTGACCTGTGACATATATAAAGTATAACTCTTAAGAGGATCACCGACTCTTCCCTGTTTTCGTGTTAAAGTAAAGTAAAGTAAAGTAATATTTATTGACCTTTAAATAACGTTCGTTACAGGCAAGTCTTATTACATTTGAATGAATAATTACTTAAACAATTTAACTTACAAATCTCATTTATATACGATTACTTAATATTAGTTGTTAGTTTAATAGTTCTCATGACAAATATTTACATTAAAATTGCTTTGTTTAGTTATTATTAATATTTTATAATGGTTGTTTGTTACACAAGAACGATGATTCTACAAGCTGCATTGACATATATTCGCTGAGTTTATAAAAAGGATTGCTTTCAAAAAAATACTTCAATTTTTGTTTGAATGTAATAAAATTGAGATCCATTACACTATTAGGTAATTTATTATACATCAGTATTTTAGTATAAAGCCCCTGCTTCTTACATTTAGCTAATCTATTTATTGGTAGGATTCGCCCTTTTTTATTATTGCGTGAAATTCTTTTTTCCGGTATTTCCCTATCCTCGTGTACTTCTAATAAACAACTATAAATATAAAGTGATATAACTGTCATTATTTTATCTTTTTTAAAGTGTTTTCTCGCAGGACTACGTTTTTTCAAACCGTTAATTGTTCTTATAGACTGTTTTTGACATTTTAAGACTTTTATGATATCTTTAGCATTTCCCCAAACAGTAATAGCGTATCTTATAATAGAATGCACGTAGGCATAATAGACAGAGATGAGCGACTTTTTATCTAGTAATGGCTTAAGTTTAAATAAAGCATAATTACCACTTGCCATTTTCTTGCAAATTTTATCGATGTGCGCATTATGGCTAATTGTATTATCTATTGTATAACCAAGAAATACATTTGTTTTACTAATGGAATTCCCGAAAATACCTAACTTTGACTGATACTGCATAGAGATGGTTTTATCAGAGTTAAGAACAATTCCATTTGCGTCAAACCATTCCTTTAACAATTCCATAACGATACTAATTTTATTTTCTAAATTATGTATACATTTGTCTCTGATACCTACATGTGTGTCATCTGCAAATAAATTTATGTGAGCCCAACTTGGCAATGCATTGGTAATATCATTAATATATATCAAAAATAAGACTGGGCCTAAAATAGAGCCCTGTGGTACTCCAATTGACATCCTACCTTCTGTAGAAATTTGTTCATTAATCGAGACAATTTGACTACGGTTCTGTAAGTAAGTTATCATCATATTTAATTCATGACCTTGAAATCCGTAATATTGCATTTTTAAAATCAATATATCGTGCCTCAAACAATCAAAAGCTTTTGAAAGATCACAAAAGATACTTGCACATTTATTTGACGTATCTAAGGATTCTAGAATGTAATATACTACTTTTCTTATAGCCATTTCTGTTGAGCGGCCTTTTCTGAATCCAAACTGTGACATTGTAAATAAATTATTTTCTTCAAAGTATTTAACAATTCTCGATTTAATAATAGCTTCTAAAATTTTTGATAAAGTTGGCAAAATGCAAACGGGTCTATAATTACTAATATCCTCTATATCCCCTTTTTTAAAAAGTGGGATTACCCTACCCGGTTTCAATACGTCGGGAAATATTCCGTCAGTTAAACATGAGTTTAAGACAATTAATATTAATTCAAATAAATTATCGTTATTTATTATTAGGTTCCGTAAAGTCTTAGTACTCATATCATAAATATCTAACGTAGGTTTTTGCTTCATGTTAACTACTACCTTTTTGAGCTCAGTATAATCTACTGGTCCGAATGAAATAGATGTCAACGGTTTACTACAGTAATTTAAATACTTTTTGCAATCATCCGCGTCAATTTCTAGATTAAAAGTTAACGTATGAGCTATGTTGCGAAAAAAATTATTAAATAGAGTAGCAATTTTTTTAGATTCTGTAATACTTGCTCCGCTTTCGGTTTTTACTGATTTTATTCTATTACTTGTATTGCGTCGCGTATTTTGACCTGACTGTTCGTTTATAATTTTCCAAGATTCTTTAATTTTATTTTTTGATTTTTTTATTCTATCTCTATACTGTATTTTTTTTGCTACGACCATTGTTTTACGTAATATTTTTCTATACTTTTTAATGTTTAATTTTCTTGTTCCGCTAGGGTCAACCTCTTGAAGGATTTCCATTTTGGCTAAATTTTTCTTACTAGTTTCTATACCTAAAGTCGACCATTTTTTCTGAACATTTATTACTTGTTTTTTCATTTTTGGAAAAGCTATGTTATAGTAGTATATCAAATCATCGTGTAAAATCCTCGTTCTTGCGTTCGCGTCACTAGTCATTAGTATTTCTGTTTTTATTGACATATAATTTTTGTTAAACAAATAGTTAAAATAATTAAGGTTATTTTTTGAAAAATTTCGAGCCATATAGGCTGTATTTTTACTATTAACATTTTTGGTATTGAACAATTCCAATTTAATTACATTATGGTCTGATAGTTTACATCCTAAAACTGATCCTCTACAACCACTAAAATTTACAATAAAGTTATCAATGCATGTGGAACTGGTTTGGTTCCTTTTATTTGTCTCGGTTCTAGTAGGTTCATTTAACAACCATTTACAATCAAATTTCTTTAGTATGCCGTCAAGTTTCTTAATATTTTTATCTACTTTTAATACATTTAAATTGAAATCACCTGCTATAATAATTTGTTTCTTTTCTTTGCAAAGTTTATTTAACAGTTTTGTCAATAATTCAAAAAATAAATCTATATCATATTCTGGACGGTAAAGAGCCATAATTACTATTTTTGACAACCTTAACTCTATAGCTGCTAATTCAAAATTTGTTTCAAATGACATTTTATTCAAATCGTTTCTAATTTTAAAATCTAAACCATTTTTAACATATATCGCGGTCCCGCCATGTTCAAAAAATGTTGTTTTTGATTGTTTCTGATACAATTTTCGTTCCGGGGCGTACCTCTTTTCACCCCTAAATTGTAATGTAATTTCTTGTTATTGGTGTCAATCGCTTCACTATGATGTATCTTAGGCCTACACGATTTATTATTTTAAAAAAAGATATAGAATTACGCATAATAAAGGCTTTTAATAGGCATCGTATCAGCGCAAAAATATGACTGCTTAGCTTGTAACTTTATAATGATATAAAAGGCAAAATAACGGCATAGCCTAGTAAATAATCTGTTAGCATGTGAAAAAAAAACCACTGAAAACGGACAACATTAAAAAGTAGAAAAGAACTATATCTCATTGTATGGACAAGTTGGCGGTCTATAGCCGTCTTAAAGTGTTTTGAAATTGGTAGATCACAGAAGCTTACCAAAATATACGGGGAAATGTATGAAATATTAGAATAATAATAATAATAGATGAAACTGAGTCTGTTATCTAAATACCTGTATTCATATTCGTTTATTCAGCACACATGTTAATAATCATTACAAATTTTAACATTTACATGGACCCTGTTTAAATTTCATGTTATTTACATTGACGAACAAGCTAATGTAGTTTAAGATCCTCTTCGATGCTTATTGCAATGAATACTAACTTAGTAATATCTCTATTATATAAATTATAACATAAACACTTTCTAGAAGTACTGACGACAACCAATTCGTTGCGGCGCCCATTTTGGAAAACTTGTCGCCATGGCTGTGAACAAATTTTCTATGACACGACTGGCGTGTCAAGTGCCGTTGACACTAGTTTCATAAGCCACAAGTTTAAAAAAAATTACGATACACCTGTAGTGCCATCAGCAACGAATAAACTGCAGTTTGACAAAAGCGGTCATTGTGACATCATTCTCCTTTTTATAAACTTAACATATTATGTCAATGCAGCTTGTGGAATCATCGTTCTTGTGTAACGAACAACCATTACAAAATATTACTAATAACTGAACAAATAAATCACAATGTAAATATATATTATAATAAATCAGAACTATAAAATATTTATTTAAAGTTAAATTTTTTTAAAGTTATTAATAATTCAAACGTAACAAGACTTGCTAGTTTATTTCTAACTCTTATTCGTATTTTGTACAGCTAAAAAGAAATGATCACGTCAACTCAAGCCTTACCATTAATAATATCTACAGCGGGCTCAGCGTTGTGCGGTAGTTTGGTACGACAAGTGAAGGGCAGGTCCACCAGCACGCCCTCTAGCGCGTACCTCTGCTCCTCGGTGCAGAGCAGCGGTCCGCCGGAGAGACCTGACGCTTCTATGGAGAGCGGGACTAGGGACGGAGCCCATTCGCCAGCTTGGAACTCTATCTGTTGCGGGACATTTTAATTGACAACATTTCAAATTCGCTCTTAAATAATTATATCATTAATTATCTGTATTTTTGTTGTTGTTTTGGTATGGTTCACAGATGACAGATACAATAATATTTTTTATTGGTGGCATCAGACGGTCTTAACATAAATACGAGATTTTTCATCAGATTTTTGTAAATGCGTGGGAAGAAAGTGGATATAAAAACTTATTATTTTTAGTATGAACTGCTCATTACGTTATCTCAAAATGGTATTCGAATTTCCATCACTTTGAAAACATGAAATGTTGTCAATTGATTGTATTAACTTGTAACTGTAACTCTTTATAGGTATAAGACGGCCCCACTCTAATGACTGTTTGCGATATTGTCAGAGATAGAAGCGATAATCAAAACTCCGATCTGAGGAAGGTCTGTACTCCTGCGGCTGATGAAGAAGAACGCTTTGATTAATATTTGATGGTAGTTTGATCGATAGATAATGAACTAAAGTAAAGGCGATGGACTAAAAAGAGGTTTACTCGGTTTTGGGGTCCTGATAACTTACTCGTTAGAAGGCCCAGGACTACCAATGATTATCTCATAGTGTGTCGATAGCGACCTGGCTTATCTCTTCGCAAGTTGTTAACATTAAAGAAAAAGGCAGAAACATGTAGAAAAGCGTTACAGAGATGTTAGTATCGTTCCAATGGAGATTAAAGGGCCCTTTGAGCCCAATATCGAGGTAGTGCCAGAGTCAAGCCGCGGCTGCCGGTGTTATATTCCCAAAATTCCATGAATGGCTAATAGGGAACAGTAAGATCGCTATTTGCGACAAGGCCGCCGCTTGTTGCACATAATCATAAGTTTTATGAAGTTAATAAACTTTTTATAAAGAGTTTTCTTTCTATCTATCTAACCTTATGTAGAGGCAGTTGTTGCAAGGTGCGCGCGTGGTGCTTGCTCTCGTGCCGCAGCGCGAGTGTCGCGCGCGCGTCGCTCACTGCTAGCGCGAGGGTGACGCCGCTGCCGGCGACCAGAGACACGCCCGCGGGCGCGCGCCACCCGACTCCTTCCAGGCATACGCCCCAACCGGCTGTCACTAAAACAAAATTATCACTTTAAGGAATTTTACAAAACAACACAACATTGGCCTCAATTAAGCATGCCATACTGATTTAACTATCAGTTATGTAAGTTAACTTACTGAGAATCCGTTCGCCCCTAGAGTCAGCGCCGGAGACCCACACTTCGTCCTTGACGGTAACCCCACTGACTGTGGTCTGGAAGGTCACATAGCCACCAGACGGTTCCAGACCTTCCATTATCAGCTCTGAGCCGTATAAACTGCAAATTAACAACATAATGTCAACTTTAATTAGTAATACTTAAGACTTTATTTGCTAGTATGGGTGTATAAGTTGTTCCACCGCCAGCAGAGCGCGTCCGTAAGTACCACGCGCCACCACCGCCACAGCGTGCGTCGCATCGATAGCCTCCGCCATGCAGTATTGTGTCACTGCTACCTATATATAGACAGTAGTTAGCATACCTGTCTGTCTGCTTGTCACGTGGTTGTGTCCCGGCGGAAGGCACGGCTGAGGGCGCCAGCAGAGAGCGTCCGTAAGTACCACGCGGCACCACCGCCACAGAGTACGTCGCATCGATAGCCTCCGCCGTGCAGTATTGGGGTACTGCCACTTCTATGTGAGTCATCTGGAAACGATTGCAAACATTTTAATACAATACTTCACCATTTCATAAAAAAAACGATATGGGCAAAAAAAATCAAAATATTCTAAATTAAAGTACTCGTACTTATCAAGTCACATGCAATTTTCGTTTTGAGATTTTAAAGTAGCCATATAGTGTTTTTGTCTTTCCCCGAAGATAAACGGCTAAACTAGATATGCTGATGCGTTAATGTATAATAACTATTAAATTTAAAAGTTTTCTCACATCTTATCTACTCACAGATTCTCTATAAATGTTATTCCTCTCGTCCTTATGCTGCGCAACAATGACTCCATATCCCGGCTTCAAAGCCTTCAGTTCACCGTTAGGGCTCACTTCAAACGCTCCATCTTCGTGCGCTTTCCAATTGCTTCTGGGCAGAGATTTGAGTCTGATTGTGGACCCTACGGCTATAGCAATACGGTCGCCGGATGATAACTCGCCGGTTTGACCTTCGATGGAGGTGCGAATGTCGGATATGCCGAGAATTTCGATCGTGCCGTCCCACGAGCGCGACTCTGCTGCCTGTTACAGAATGTAACAAATTGGTTAATTGTTTACTTAGGTTTTATCACAGAAGAACGTTCACACACACACACACACGTGATAGAAGTTTTACACATGAGTAAAATATAACTAGAGATACTGAGTCAGTGTCTCTAGTTATACTCGTATGTAGTTTCAATAGCTTATTCGCGGCATGTGCAAAGATGAACACGTTTGTGTTACTTATTGACGTATATAATGTGTGACATCCGTACTGTACATAGCAGATTGAAAAAAAAACACAAAACTTTTGTTACATTTTACGTAAATAGCTCTAAAAGAGATGTTTCAATAATATATGGAGCCCCGGCCAAGACAGTGTACATGATACCATAAATATGTTATTTTATTAGGTATTATAAACCTTAATCTATCAATCAAATGCAAAATAACTTAACTTATCGCAGTGATATAATTAACATTCAAAATAGTTTCACCTTATTTCTACAAAAGGCGCGATTTTCGCGTTTTTAATGTGTCAATTTTGACATTTGTGACGGGTGGTACAATTTATAGACCAATGTGACCATTGGAGTTGGTCGCAATTCCTTCACGCTAAGAGATACACGTGTTTTGTGATTGTGCCGTGAATTTTGGAAGTTTGGCTGTGTTTCTTACTTTCTTGAGCTCATTTTTACATTAACTTGGTGTCGGTAAGTGTTTTGTGTTGCTTTGTTCAGGGGAAATGGAGTACATTTCCCCTGAACCGGTTGAACCGCCGGACCTCCCTCCGGTGGCGATGCCTTCTACGTCGAATCCACCTGTGCAATTGCCAGGCAGTAAACGGGCCGCGGATCCAATGGATGTAGGTCAAGGCGCTTCGCGTGGTAAGATCCTTGTAATTGATAGAGAAGCAGTGAATCCTTCTATCCAAACGGTATATACCCATCCGTCGATGTCAGTCATGGGCATCAGAGAGTACGAAAAAACAGATCTTGGACCCTATATCGTGCATGTGGCTAAAGAGGAGTCTGACCCAAATGCAGGAACTATCTTCCGACCGATTAAATTTGGTCAGTTTCTATTCAATAATAAGATAGAAAACATCTGCCGGGATGGAGTCAAAAAAGTAGGACGAAATAAAATGTCTGTGCAATTTCAAAGTTATGAGGCTGCAAATAAGTTTATCTGTAGCCCTTTACTCTCAGCCCAGAAATACGAAGCATTTATACCAACATATAATGTCACAAGAATGGGTGTAGTTCGCGGGGTACCAGTTGATTGGTCTATGGAGGAGTTTGCTAATGCTATTGAAATTCCCAACAGCTCATCCTACGTCATCAAAGCGAGGCGCTTAAATCGAAAAGTGCGAAATGACAACACTGTCAATTGGGAGCCTACACAAACTGTCGTTCTTACTTTTAGGGGACAACAGCTCCCAACCAAAATTTACTGCTTCTACTCAGCTTTAAATGTAGAAATTTACGAGTTCCCCACTATCCAATGTCTAGCTTGCTGCCGTTTCGGCCATATTCGAACCCAGTGCAGATCGAACCCTAGGTGTTATAGGTGTGCACAACCCCACGTGGGAGACCAGTGCACTATTTCTGAACCGTCAGTTTCATGTTTGTACTGCTCTGGCTCCCATTTTGCTACCAATAAAAGTTGCCCAGAACAAGCTAGACAAAAATCCATCAAGGCTGCTATGGCCCGCGAAGGTATTTCATACCAACAGGCTTCTTCTCTCTACAAATCCTCTAGACCATTTAATGAAGTGGCTAGGTCCACTCCTCCCAGGCCCCAACCCATTCCTTCTGCCTCTATGCCCACCCTTTCTCATCCCTCCTACTCCAATTCTACACAGGCTCAACACACACTTTCTTACAGGAAGACCGTGACACATAACCCGCCCCAAAAACCAACTCCTGGTAAGACATACGATAAAGTTGCCCACCAAGCCATTACTAGCCCAGTCCAATCCTCCTTGCCTAATGGTACTGCATTACAAATGCTGCAGCTATCCCAATCTTCTCCCTCAGGGAACTCCCAAAGCGATCTTCTTGTCCAACTTCTCTCCATAATTATCAGCATTATTTCCCAAAACTCAGTTAAATTACCGAACCACGTTGCCCACATGATTACTCAACTCACAAATTTGTTATCACATAATGGATCAGCTCCCTATAGTCCAGTGGAACAGCAGGAGCCTTCGTCAGAAGGTCCCTGAGCTCATTCGACTCATTCGCGCATGCGGCCCTCATCTGGTGGCCGTCTCGGAGACGTGGTTTGTTCCTGGTGCTCGCTATAGAGTACCGGGGTTTTCCTGTGTTCGGGATGACCGTCAGGATGGGGCAGCCGGATGTGCAATTTTCCTTAAACGCTACTTAACTTTCTCCCGTATATCACTCCCTGCGTTCTGTCCAGAAATTAACGCTGTGGCTGTTCGCTTGTTTAATATTTCTTTTGTAAGTATTTATATTGCTCATCCCAAACCCTATCATATCTCTGATATACGCCTTATAATATCCTCTCTCCCCACCCCTATTATTATAATGGGAGACCTCAATGCCCATCACATTGCTTGGGGTTCATATAAATATAACTCATTTGGTCACCTACTATATGATTTAATTTGTGAAGCAGACCTCTGTCTCCTAAATGATGGCTCTCCAACCCGCAGACCCTATCCAAATCAAAACCCAAATTCGGCAGTAGATTTGACTTTGTGTTCTCCTTCCCTTTTCCCTTCCCTCTCCTGGAAAGTCCGCTCCCTGGCTCATGAGAGTGACCATTTCCCAATTAATATTAACCTGTCCCTTAGAGTCTCTCTTCCTCCTCCCCCCTCACCTCTATTAAAATACAAACTTTCGTCGGCTAATTGGGATCTGTTTTCCTCATCTTTGGACCAAAACCTTGCTGTTCTTAATACTATTAATAGGGATAACTGTCTGCTAATGTACAATAAATTTGTTGACTCTGTATTATTGGCAGCAAATTTAAGTATTCCTCTCAAGTCACCAAGACAAAATATCTCCTCTCCACCGTGGTGGGATTCTGAATGCACGGCTAGGGCCAAAGAGCGAGATATTGCAGAAACCAACTACAATAGATCCATGACCATTGAGAACTTTCTTATCTATCAACAATCGGCTGCCAGATATAAGAGAACTCTTAAGTGCAAGAAGAGGCTAGGTTGGTTAAGGTTCTGTGAGAGTCTGTCTCCTGTAACTCCCTCTTCTCTGGTCTGGAACCAAATCCGTAGGTTCAGAGGCTCATTCTCTCATACTGACATTTCATCCAATGATCCTTCATCCTGGCTGGAAGATTTCGGTGATAAGCTAGCCCCCCCATATGTCCTTCAAGATTCTCCAAATATCTCCATAAACTCTTGTCCCTCTTCTGCCCATTTTGATGGGCCTTTCTCATATGATGAATTTCAATTAGCCCTGACCGGTTTGAAAGACTCCACTCCTGGGATAGATGGTATACCATATTCATTTATTCTAAAAGCTTCTGATTATGCTAAACGGCTCTTACTTGAACTAATAAATAACTTCTTTGAAAATGGCCATATCCCTGATACTTGGAAAACCCAAGTAATCCTCCCCATTCTCAAACCGGGAAAAGACCCCTCTGATCCAAATTCGCGACGCCCAATTGCCCTTTCTTGCGTTACTGCCAAAATATCCGAAATTCTTATTAAAAATAGATTAGAATGGTATGTCGAAAACAGACAACTCTTATCCAAGTCGCAATTTGGTTTTAGAAAAGGCTTAAGCACCGTGGACAGTCTAAGCATTATAACTACGGAAATTCAAGTCTCTTTAATTAGAAAAGAATTCATTTTGGCTGTTTTCCTTGACATAGCATCCGCCTATGACAACGTCCTGCTTCCGATACTCAGAACTAAATTGTTACAGCTGAGTATTTCTCCGAAGATAGTTCGTTTTATCTGCTCCTTCCTAATGGAGAGATCCCTCAAGATTAGGCCCCGAGAGTCATCAGCATATTCAACTTCCAGGACTGCTTGGAAGGGCCTACCTCAGGGTTCTGTCCTTAGTCCCCTTCTGTACAGTTTATATACTATAGATTTAGAGGAGGCTGTTAACCCTTATTGTGAAGTTCTGCAATATGCTGATGACCTGACACTATTTTGTTCCTCTAAAAATTTGTCAGAAGTGGAAAACAATATGAATAATGCGCTGGCCTACCTTGAAACATGGCTAAATGACCACGGTCTTTCTATTTCTACAAGTAAAAGTAGCTCTGTCTTGTTTACTAGGAAAAGAGTTGTCCCTCCTTTCAGTATCTGGTGTGCCAATGAACCAATTCCCCAAAAGAACTCTACCAAATTCCTGGGAGTATGGTTAGATACAAAACTTACTGGCTCTACTCACTTTGAATATATTGCTAAAAAGTGTGAGAAGAATATTAATATTTTACGATCTCTCTCAGGTGTGTGGTGGGGTTCTCACCCTTTCTCACAGAGGCTTCTATACAATGCCATAATCCGCAGTCATTTGGATTATGCTTCATTTCTTTTGGATCACAATAATAAGACTGCACTGGATAAACTAGCTAAAATCCAATCCAAATGCTTAAGGATTATTCTTGGAGCAATGAAGAGTTCTCCTATTAACGCCATGCAGGTGGAATGTGGAGAACCTCCACTCCATTTGCGTAGACAGTTTCTGTGTGATAAGTTTATGTGCAAAATTATACAAAACTCTAACCATCCTCTATTATTTCCTCTCGAGAAACTGCACAACCTTATCTATGACCAGGGAGTAGTCAAGCAAGTACCATGTATTGTGAAAAGCTTTTCTAAATTTGTATATTCTCTTCCTTTTCCCCTTTCACAGTTCCCTGGTAATCCTTTGTTTCTTACAACCTACACTTCTCTAACCTCTCATCCCTCCATCTTGTTAGATTTCGGAATAAATAAGGATTCAGTTGGTCCAGTCACCTTATTTAATTATAACGTAGATAATGCATGGACAGATTTCCTAGCTGTTTTCACCGATGCTTCAAAATTAGACAGTAGTAAAGACGTAGGATCAGCTGTCTGGATCCCAAAATACAAAATTATTCTTGGCTATAAATGCCCTCCTCTTGCTTCTATATTCACAGGTGAAGCCATAGCTATCCTTGAAGCCATTCGATACATAATATCTCATAACATTAGCAAATCTATCATATTCTCGGATTCTAAAAGTTGTCTCCAAGCAATCATTGCGAATCAATTTAAGTCTAAAAATAAATTTCCCATTATCCTCCAAATCAGAGAGGAACTCCAGAAATGCTTTTTAAAAGGATTTGAGATAGTCCTTGCCTGGATTCCAGGCCATGCTGGTATCCCGGGAAATGAAAACGCTGATTCTTGTGCTAAAGAGGCTACAATTTCTGGAAATATCAACCACTACCAAGTCTTTAGCCATGACCTTGCCTCATCTTGCCAAATTTCTCTACGTAGCATGTGGGAATCAGAGTGGCAAAAATCTAAAATGGTAAAGGGGAAGTTTTTTGGCCTCATCCAACCTTCTATTACTACTAAACCCTGGTTCTCTAAGCACAAAAAATCCAATAAACAGGCAGTATCTACTATATGTCGCCTTCGTTTGGGTCATGCTTGCACACCGGTCTTCTTGGCTAAAATTAAAGTGCGCGATCACTCCCTATGTGAATGTGGCAGGGATATAGGGTCCACCGATCATATTTTCTTTGATTGCCCAAGGAATCGCTGCTCTCTATACGACTTGATTCCTGAAGAAATTCCTCGCCCAATTAACTTCTCCTCCCTACTCCCTCTTGTATTTACTCCATTTGTGTATGTCCTATGTAAATTTATCACTGTAAATAATATTCGGCTATGACATTTTATATTTGTAAACTTTACTAACACTTGTGCCGTCTTGTATATGTCCTTGTGTTTGTTTCAGGTATGTGTCATAAAAATAAGCTCTGATTCAAAATTTAACATTAGATCTGGTCACTGAGCATCTGCGAAGTGCACGAAAATCACGCTACACCGGCCAATCTTTATACCGTTTGTCTACTTAACCACGCGACACTGGCAAAATTGCGGTTCTGCCGCAGAGGCCATATACAAAGATAGAATAGAATAGACCATTGGAGTTAACCTATTAAATAATATTCCAGGAATTGCCATCACTCCACTATAATTCACAGAAATTAGATATTTTTGTACACACGGAAGTAGGCAACTGATGCAGGTTTCATTGATACATACGAGTAATATTAACCACATCTTAAGGCACTTTTGGTAGACGTACACCGTCTTGGCCGAAATTGAAACAAATCCTTTACCTGCCCCATATTCCGTACTCGTACGTCGATGACGATCACGCCGGGTTTGAGCGGCACCACTCGCACCGACAGACCTTCCGCGATTGATCTCTCAAGCTTATCTGAAAGAGATATACAAATAATAAGACTTATATGTTGTATATAATATGAGAAATTTACAAAGCGTGGCGCCGCAGGGTGGCTGACTGTAAGGCCGTCGGAACCGAGGAAGTAATTCAATAAATCAATCGATAGTGTTTGGCATTACTAGACCAGAATGCAATTCAGCATTCTGGTCTAGTAATGACAAACACTTAAAGAGTCGGTATCTATGAAAAATGAATTGATAAAACTGGACAGGAAATACCATACAGGATGAAGTCGACGGTGCAAGGCGCCCCGCCCCGCCTCTACCGCGCCGCGCACGGAGACCCACGCTCAGCAGTGGGGCGATATGTGTTGACACGTGTATATAAAGAGTTATTAGCTAACTTTTACTATGCGACTAACGCTGAATTCGAGAAAAATAACAGCTCTTTATAGAAAAAGTTTATCGATTGTCGACAAAATGTATGAAACGGCTATTTTTTTTATCTTTAACGTTGGCCCCAATAAGAAAGGTGTTCCTTAAGATCTACGTATTTGTATATTTTTATGTTCCAAAGTAATAACTTTCTCTATGAGGCCATCTCTGATTTCGAAAAAAAACAGCCGTTGAGTATAGTGACTAATTGAGTCTTTCCTTAAGATGGGTATACAATTACCATCCACGTGAGTAGTATAAAGTCTTGCGATCGCCGGCTCGCGTAGAGAGAAGGTGACGCGCGGCGGCGGGTGCAGCGCAGCCAGCGCCGACGGAGTCAGCGCGCCCGCCTCTACCCACACAGGGCTCGGGTGGCCCACCAGTAGGGTCTGTGTGGAGGAACGTACGCGAAGTCCGGAGATGGGGATCACCTGGGGGAGAAATATACATATGAGTTTGGAATAAATCGCTTTTTTTGTCGCTTTAGACGTTAACGCCGCCCAATGTACTACCAATGTTTTGTTTATAATATTTTACTGTATTTATTTTTCTTGGTGTGCAATAAAGATATATTGTATTGTGAGTTTGCCGAAATAAACAAAATTCTGGTAGAAAAAACTATCACTTTAAAACCGACTTTAATTTGGCAAACAAATTTATCTGTTGTTTTGATTTATTACAGAAATAGTTTATTTACAAATATAAGAATTATATTTAACCTTAAAAATATAATTTAATCGTAACAATAATAATCGCACACAATTTATAGAATTTTACAATTCCTTGTATTAGGAATGTCTTGTTCTCTAAAGTTTACACTCGGTTGTGATTATAAATCTAACTACTGCATCATTTTTCAAAAAAAAAATATATAAGACAAATAATAATTAGAAAAGAATCATGTTGATATAAGTCCAGGTGTTTGTTAAGCATTAAGGTTTCGATGAGTAGTTCGAAAAGTTTGTTGAGGTTTATGAAAATATTATTTATAATATTCAAGTTTTCAATGCCTGTAGAAAACTTGAATATCTTAAAATCTTCCTTAGTTTCCTTTCTTTCAGTTTTTCCTTAGTTTTGGAAATAATTATCCAAGTCTTAATAAAAGTAAATTTATCAGTACAAAGACATTGCTTTCTTTATTTCAGGGCAAACAGATGAATTACAAAAACTCACCTCAACTACGGATTCAGCGCTTGCCATTTCAACATTAGCGATGTCGAGGGCCACCAGCTTCACTCGAGCTGTTCCAATAGAGATGCCGTGAACAGAACCAGAGGACGAAACCTGAAATCGGAACGTGCCGCTATACTATTAATACAACGTGTAACAGAAAGGTGTCAAAATACTTAACGGTGTTAGTCTACCCACCAAAGTGAACCCATTGTATAAGAAAATCAAAAATATATATGTTAGTTCTCCATACAAAAACTAGTCACGTGATGGGTAGAGTTGTATGGAGAACGCAATATTTTATTCTAAAAAGATTTTATTATTTGATTTTGTACTTTTTTATGACTATAAAAACTAAAAATATAAAGTAAATTTGCATACAATATGTATTTCATATTTGATAAAAAAATATAATTAATTCATTCAATCTAACCACATTGGTTAGTCTGACGATTCAATCAAAGGTTGGCTGAGAGAAATCCCTGTTTGGCGATAAGTCCGCCCAATGTACGTTCAATGTTTTGTTTTTGTCTGTACTTATTTGATGAGAGAGAAGAAATATTGCATTATTATTATACAAAGTCATTGGTTAGGGGTGTATTAAGCTGACAAGAGGTCATTAAACTTATAAAAAAAAACTATGAATATAGGAACAACACACAAACATTTGCAGTTCTATTCGTTTTGCCGACAGTCATTTAACATTTCCTACGAGATTAGTAGATTTTTTTCTCGATTGCCGGGTTGATCCCGTAGTGAAAGCTGTTCGTAATGATTAGTATTGACCCCCTTTCGGTTTATTACACCCCTACCCGATAACCCTGTGTGAGCTCACCTCGATATGCTGTCGTGGGTGTTGCAGTTGGTAGTGCAGCGAGGCGAGATGTGCCGGCGGGCCGCCGTGGTGCCGCAGCTGAAGCCGCGCGCCCGGCGGCACTGTCGCGCTGCCGGGGATTATCTCCAGCGGCGGGAACACTATCACCTGCGGAATGGGGAGATATACATTTTTTATTAACCGAATTAAAAAATTGTTATTCAATTATGTAGCAGAAAGTCTTGCAAGTAAGTTAGTGGTAGCATTGTCGGTAAACCCGTTGCCTCACAAACGAAAGGGCGCGAGTTCAAATCCGAGAGGTACAGGCATGCACCTCTGAGATTTCACGATTTCACTAATGTGCATATAAGAATGAATTACCACATACTTAAACGGCGAAGGAAAATATAGTGAGGAAACCATGAATACAGAATAATATTTTTATTTGTAATTAATAGTAATATTATAATTATTTACAAAGAATTGATGATGTTGAGACCGCTCAACATCATCAATTCTTTGTAAATAATTCGGAAGAAAGCGTATTTTGTAAACTGGTATTTTTAGTATGAGCTCTTCGTTACATTATCTCTAAACGGTTTTCGAAAATCCATCACTTTGCAAAAATGAAATCAAAACAAATGCGTTTATTTGGCAAAAATACATAGGTTACAAAAATTCAGTAAATGAATCTACTGACACCTAGTTAAAACTGTGTCTCGGTAGTCAGTGGCTTCTCCCTTTATAGAAATAATATGATATATGGCTATGGGTACAATAGATAGATACCTGGGAGGATTAAGTAATAACTATATTAAATATTGTCAAAGGCGTATGAAAACTTCGATAAAAGACAACATTACTTGCTACGCTTTACTTAGCTATACATTATGTACAGACTCACCTCCAACTCGGGGCTCCACACCCCCGCCAAGGAGGCGCGCACCCTCCCGCTGCCCTCCCTGAGGCCGCACAGCGTCCCTCCGCGCACGGTGACGTCACCGCTGGCCCTCCACTCCGGCGCTCGGCTGCTACTCAGGTATCGGTGCGACACTCCCCTCACTAGCGCGGTGATGGGCACGCAAGCGTTGACGCCGACCGCGCGGGATGTCGATATCTCGACGCTTAGGACTTCTTCGATGTATACCTGTTGAATTAAGATTAATAATTAAATTAGTTGTTCTGCGAACTGTTGACCTCGTTACGATAATATATTTAAACTTTAAACAAATTAACCCTTTCATATACACAACCTTAAATAAGAGTTCCGCTGTACCAGCCAATTATTATTAAATAGTAGCTGACCCGGCGAACTTCGTACCGCCTAACTTTTGTGTATGATTCTCACCGTTTAAACCTTCCCTGAACTTTCACGAACATTTCAAAACTAAAAATCGGTCCAGCCGTTCTTGACTTTTAGCAAGACAAACTAACAGCAAGTGATTTTTATATATTAATTGTAATCTTTTTTGTATCGAAAAATCAAATAATTGTTGTGTCTCTGTAGCAGGCATGTTCACAATATTGTAAGCATTCGAATAAAAGCTTTTTCCAACGTTCATTAAATATATCAATATCAGGATTTGCATCAATAAGTGCGTTTGGTGCGTCGAGGGAGCGCGGTATCGGTGACATCCTGTGAGAAACTGTCCGACAACGCGGAATCGAGAATAGTCTATGCCTCCTGCCCCCCCTGTCATAGCGACCACTGCGCCAGTATTCGTAACTATATCTATCTCAGTCTATTGTATTACTTACTTCAACAGTCTGTCTCTCTCCCGCCACACACATGTCAGTAACAGTAAGGTCGTAAGCGCCCGGCCCCGGTACTGTGACGGTCAGTTTTCCATTGACCACAACAGCCGACACTCCTTTAGGAGACTCTACGTCGTAGCGACCACTGCCGCCAGTGATTGTAGCTATGTCCGATACAGTCTCTCCTTCCCATGCCATGTTAATCTGTAACAAAATTGATGTTAATTAAAATAAAGCTAGTTTTTTACGGATAAGACAAAAAATATAAGTAAATACTATCTTTGTCAAAACTATATTTAATGTTTTGTAACATACAAAAACTTAAGTGTTATACTTACTTCGGCTCTAAAATGATAAAACAAGGTTTGATAACTTTCAATCGCGTCTTGAAATGTTTAATGAGATATGAAATGGCAAGTTCAATTGCCTTTCAAAAACTATTAGGCATTTAAGCCTTTATCTGGCAACACTGATGAATGCGCAATAGTCAAAGTGAACCACAGCAGGGGCCTGATTCGCGATGACCACTTTAACACGAAACGCGGGTTTGTTACGTTAAGCTCGTGGTAAAACCTTTGAACAACATTCACGAAGTCAACGTCAAATTTTATATCGTGCAGTGGCACGAACGCACTCGTTTGTCAGCTGTCAATTTAACATGTTGCTCTCCGGCATGTTAGAGGCGCGTTTGGTATGATTTTGACCGAATTTTGAGATTTCTAATAATTTATTTACGTAATTCGTTCCTAATATTCTGGTGTTGTAAATTCTGGCATGCTCGTAGTGCGTTGAGCCAGCGTGGTGATTGCGGTCTCTAAAATAACCCCCCAGAGGGACATAAGTATGTTCCTCTGTAACAGGGCTAAATGGAATTTTTTTTTACAGAATGTATATATTACGATCATTAATGATTATATCCTTAGTGAATAAAAGAAAATGCAGCTTTAACTCCATATTTTATTGAAATAAACATAGCCTTACATTCCTATACACATATTTAAAAGGGTTCACTACGCTACTTCGAACTACGTTTCAACTTGTTACATTTCAACTATGATGTTTCGATACTTGCAAAAATTATTTCGTCCAATGTTTTATAAAACTAAAGTTTAAAACGGTAGGTAGGTATTTCTTGTACGCATGTATCCATTGATTTTTTGTCATTGTTGAGTTTATCAGCATCCACAACTTCTTGCAGGCACTAAATTGATGTTGGCTAGCTATTTTGCGCCAGTTATTTCGTTTTCACATGCCTTTTATACTTATATCTTCGTTTATAGATCCGTGAGATGAGGCATTTTAATATTAGGTATCACTAATAGGTATAACTTGGAATGTAGAAAATGGATCTGCGGATCCCCGTGAAACCGACTGTCAATACTTGTAAACTTGTTCTCGCCTTTATCTTGCTGCTTTTTATGTAAAAACATTTGTTTTAACTTATAAACTTTACATATTTTGTTGTTGTTGTTATTAAAACGAGATTGTGATAGCATGATGTCAAATCACTTGACTATTTTTTATTATTGACTGTCATAGCGAAGTTCAAAATTTCGTTCAAAACTATATTGTAAAAAGTTTTGTTTCATTAAAATAAAGTTTAACAATTATTTTCGTTTTAATACTACAAATTGTCGTACGAGTAAGCATGTACTTAATGTTTTTTCAGTCATTTAGAGATATTAAATTAATTTCAGATTGATTTTTATTAATATAATTGTTTTTCTAAAAAACCGGTACTTGTCCGTTTAAACCGGAAGTAAGATTTTTTGAACGTAACCTTGTTATCGATAAAAAGAAAACAAAGAGCATAGACAAGCTATCTTGTGGCATACAGAATAAAGTTTTGCACATACACGTCATGGCGCGGTCGAAAAGACGTGTTTGCGTCTCTAGCATGTCATGACGTCACGAGTTTGGAGCATGGTATCTTGTGGTCAATAGAGAATCAGGCCCCAGTTGCTTTTACTACGCTTATAAAATAAATGTTAGCGCGATTTAAGGTTGTACAGCGCCATCTAGATTTTTTTATGAGATTTACTAATAGAATAGTTTACTTTGACACGCTGTTGATCGAGAATATGCATTTATTTTTTCGATTGTTCAATGAACTCGTTAAATGGTTATATGTCATGGTCAAAAATTAAAAGAGATATTTTTTTACGATTTATAAAAAAAATATCTCTTTTTTTTTATTCGTAACTGTTTTTTTTATGATTTATAAAAAAAAACAGTTGAGTAATTAGATTTATAAACCCAAGTACTGGACTGGTTCTATATAAATTATTAAAACGTACTTAGGTACATAAAAATGATATTTATTCACACTCAACATTACGCCATAGTATTATTTCACTGCAAAATGATATTTGAGATGATAGCGTTTTGACAAATCTACTTTTCCTCTTTTTTCTTGGTCAATTATAATAGCACTGTATCTTAAAATCTCATACTGGTAAACAATAAATATATGCATGTGTATATTTGTCTCTACTTGCAGTTAATTAAACCTGAGGCTGTCATAACTTCTAGAATACTCACTTGCAAGAAATTTGGTTTATATGCCAGTCTCATAAAAATCTAAAATATATCAATCTGATGTGATGTGTATACTGTATCAATACTCACATGAGGTGTATCAAAAAATGATTATAATTCTATTTAAATAAGTAGGTATCGATATATTATGGGTATCTGAACGTTCCTGCCATTCTCGGTGCAAAGGATCCCATAACGCTGGCAGCATTACTGCTCTGTACAGCCAACCTTTGAACCTTTGGGTTCGCCTTGATTAGTAAACTAACACCCTTCAGTATTGTCACACACACCTTCCTGTCACACATTCTACATGTAATTAAGAAATTTATTTATATAATTAAGAACAAGCCAAGACAGGGCACAGTCTTTCCGTCTAATCCTACAAGCTGTTTCGTGACCTAACTCATAAGCTTCAGCACCACGATTGCCTAAGAGTTTCACCGCAACAGGCAAAGATGATATTTAGCTTTCATGGCCACTTATTAATTTAAAAATAATACATTTGTTAGAATACTAAGAAAATAATTGTTTAAATATAACCCAGTATGTCATTTGTTATAAGTAGCTACTTATTACAGTTTATTTCAATGTTTCATTACTGGCATATTATTATGTGATTTATGAAATTAATGTGTAAATAATTCATTGCACTTTGGTTTGCCAGTTAATCATACTTATGTATGAGGACTATAAATAATTTAAGTAATACTATAATCAGAAAATTAAAACTGTAGTCTACATTGATTGTTGTCTATGTTGACTGGCCGGTTGGCACAGTTGGTAGCAACCCTGCCTTCTGCGCCGCTGGGCCCAGTTTCGATCCCCGGACAGGTCAAACATTTGTGTGTATGAACATGTCTGTTTGATTAATATTTATATATATATAAGTATGTATTTATGTATATCAATCATCTGTTTACCATAGCACCGGCTTTGACTAGTTTGGGAGCTGAAGACCTTGGTGTGGATGTTGTCCCATACACATATATTTAAACAAGAATCATTAATGGCAAGTTCAATTGCCTAACAAAAATATTTAGCTATTTTATTCTTGACATTACTATTCTCTGACAATGCAGAGGTAACTGTCATCTTGTACCGATTGCATCATGATAACTTTTTTCATAAAACAAATGTTTGCGCGATTCAAGGTAGAACAGCGCCATCTAGTTTCATTTTTTTTCAATTCAATACCAGATCATGAAAAATACTAATGCACTTATTTACACGTTAATATCGCCGAAATTTATATAAATATATATTTTGTATATACACTTGACATTCATTGTCGGCCAGGACTATGTACATCTACCAAAAAACGCCAAAACTTATAATGTGTATTAATGAAATCTGCACCAGTTGCCTATTTCAATATGTACAAAAACTCTTACTTCTTGTGAAACAGAACAGGTTGGAGGTTTTTGTATTCTAGGCCGACTTCAATGGTCACATTGTTCTATGAATTGTAACCGCCAGTCAATAATGTCAAAATTGATACAATAAAAAGAATAACAATATTTTTACAACAACATAACATAATTTTGTACACTGCGATAAAATACGTTATTTTAATTTTTATTGACAGATTAAAGATTAATAATCCGTAACGTTTTTATACATAAATACGACACGCCGTTTAGGCTCTAGGACGTGCTAAAGAAATATACATACATACACTCGAAAAACATTACCCCACAGTCGTGTAAAACTAGATCTTACCTTTAAAGGATCGCACTTCAAAGGTGCTACAACTCTGGCCTGAATAGTAGCCGTCGTGTCCGGCACGGTAGCCTTCAGCGCACCCGACCAACCCACCGCCTTCTCATCCGCTACCACCAGCTACAACAAAACAATATAACAATTAAACTAATAATTCAGACGTTCGTTTATCCAGCAGCTGAGGCAGGATTTGCTTGAAAGAGATCAAGATCCGAGGTGTGAAGAGTTTTTAAATCATAAATTTTCTCTGGTAATCCAGCTTGGTAAAGTAACTAGTATAATGAGAACGTTCGGGCGGGGTTCGAGTGAGGGTCTTTTATTTAAGGATAAGTGCCTTTATTACCAAAAACGATATGACTAGATGCAACAACAACAAAAATATAGCAGAAAAATTACCTATAGACCATATAAGATCTATAGATAATCCAAATGCTCCAACCCACGACCAGAGGTCAGCATGCCCAACATGCTAGCCGCATTACCACGCTGAATGGCAATGTTTATACGTTGGGCCAGATAAAAACAGGCATTCTGGTCACGCGTCGAATCGATCAAACACTCTGATAAGTTTTGGAAAATAAGATGAGCTCTCAGTCCCCACGGCCCTAAAGTCTCGACTCCAAATATCTCAAATATATAACCTTATAATACCTTTTATTTTGTTAATGAGTTTGTAATCATAATAGTGACGAGTAATTTTTTTAAATTAAGATGCTCGTGATTACCGATTTTAATTCGGCAGTTATTTTCTTAAAAAGGAATAATTCTATATTGTCATTTTATACAGTATTACTTGGGTATTATAAAATATAGTAAGAAATTTCCAATTTATACCAGCCGTATCTGAGTAATAGAAGTTGCATAAAAAAGATTTCTTCGAACCTCTGCAATTTTGTATGATCTTACTATCGCTATTTTTTTACATAGGCATATAATTTACTAAAGCATTTTTTTCATAGGTTTTTTTTTTATTTTAACATTCAAAAATCATACTTATATTGTAGTACATACCTGATAATACTTATGCGGTACCGGCACAGGTACATAGTCCGGATGCGTCTGTATGAACAGTCTGTCTGTCGATCTGTACTCTATACCCGCGTGGTAAGGTTCAGTTTCCCACGACACCTTGGGCCCGCGCTCGTCCAACAACTCTCTTCCTGCGGCGTCTAGCAATGTCACTTTGATGGGGACTTCCACGCCCGGACGAAGCCAGATTCTGAAATAAAACAGGAAAATTATTAAAAATTACTATATTTCATGATGTTGATAAGTAACAAATGGTATAATTAATGGAGTCAGGCGGTACTTTGCGTCAGGCGTTACGTCTGGAATACACTGGCTCTCAAGGAAGGCTGCCGGAACACACCGTTAGGTGTTTGACGACAGATTTTACAACTTGAGGGTGGTAGCTAGCCAGGCGAGCGATAGGAAACGCCCTACCACCATACTATGGTTTCCTCACGATGTTTTCCTTCACCTCAGGCTCTTTTTGCATTTTTCGTGGGATCGAACCTCGTACCTTTTGCACGGCAATCGACCCTACTAACCACTCCAACATCAATATATATAAAGAATATCTAGTGTTTTCCCGCTTTGTCTTGATGTCAGAGTGAGAAAACGAAAAAATATTTTTGTTTTTATGGTGTGGTTCTTCCAGATCATTTCCACACTTCACCTTTGAAGAAAAAGATAGCTTTCGAGTGGATTGGTGCTTTGCTTATGGTTCTGATTCTCACCTAGAAACTGGGGTCCTAGAATACGGATTCATTAACCCCTGCCTGTCATAAGAGGCGACTGAAAGACAAAAGCTTTGATCATCCTTTCCCAACAGTTCCAGGGAGGGCGACAGGGTAATGGCTGTCGCAAGTGGCAAGTTAGTGCAGAATTTATCGCTCCGCTCCCACATGGAAAGTGAGAAGGATTTAGTGGGTACAATCTCATAACCCGGCCACGCACATTAATGTATGTAAATGTACAAATAATGTCCTAAAATGGTTCGTTTCGATAAATACGTTATGCTCGCGACACGTGGGTCGCACACGCCGCCTCTAGTATTATCGTTTTTGACCTCCATGTATTTGAAGATATCTCCTAGAGTTAAAGAAGAAGAAGTAAAATGATTGAGCTGGATAATACGTACTCGGCTGTTTGGGTGCAGTTATTCAGCGGCTGCGACGGTTCCAAGCGCGCTCGTGACACGTGCGTCGCGCACGCCGCCTCCAGCTCCACTGACTCCGGCGTCGAGTCGCTGTGTGACGTCAGCTGTAAGCGGGTTTCGCCTTTCTGTACAAATGGAAAATATTATATTTTTCTATTTCTGTCGGGTTTGTAATTCTATGACGTAGAAGTATTTAGCTAATTAGTAAGTATTACTATGTTTCAGTTATGTTAGATTATCAAACACAAATTTATTAATTTACTATAACCTACACTGATAGATTAAATAAGAATTAATATTGGAGAAGGAGTCTGGCTCCCCGGACAAACCAATTTTGGTTTATGGAGAGTTGACTGTTTTTGTATATATGTTATGTAAGATGATTAATAAAGCAAAAAAAAAAATGGCAATATATGGTTAATTTAAAAAAAAAAACTATTGTAGTCGCGATGCCAAAATTCAACAAACTACTAGTATATATATTGGTCATTTAAAACTTACTCGTCTACATTTGAAGGTGAAAAGTTGTACTTCAGGGTATCTGTGAGGTGACGGGCCGTCGCGTCGCGTCAGTTCAGCCGTGCGAGCGTCGCTCGATCCAGGGAATAGGGCCTCGCCTTCTGCTAACACCTGCCAAAATATCAGGTACTAAATTATAAGCTTATACAACAGTCACTGAAATAACTTGAATTAAATAACTTCATAGCGCATCGATCATTTTTATGTCTCTGACGAATCATAGGTCACGACCTTATGATTCGTCAATTAGAAGTGTTGGTTGTTGTTACTAAGATGTTTGTTGGGCACTATACTATACGGTACTCTAGTCGAAGTAGCCATTGCCGCTTCAAGGAATCGGGTGCGGGTTTGATCTCACGTTCACGCATGGCCCTGAATGTTTCCCTCATCAAAGGTTAACAACCCTTGACCCTTCCGCCCGGGTCTAGATCCGGCGAGCGTGTTGGAGACGGACAAGTGTAGTAAACTCTGGCACAATAAACCGAGTGTGGTGGCCAATCAATAAAGAAAAAAAGTAGTGTGGTTACGGGCAGTGTGGCGCCGATGAGTGCGGCTGCGTGCTTAGGCCACAGCAGGTTGGGCGCGGCGCGGACCGCCACTCGCGCCGTGTCCCCCGCGCGTCCGCGGGACACCCTCACTGTTGACGTACCGCGTGCTATGTACACAGTCTCTATCACACAGCAAGCGCCATCTGTAATCAATATTAAGCGTTCATAAATATTTCAAATAAGTAAAATTGAGAGTAGTACCACACTACATTTTCCTAAAACGCGATGACTCTCATGCATCCGAATCTGTTTCTCATCATGACGGTGTTACTATCAGTACAACACCTGACGCAATAGAGGTGGACCTGTAATCCAAGCGGCCCGCGGCTGTGTTCAGTTATTTTAAGGAGCTCAGCTGGTTGGTTTGGGGTGTCGGGGGTAAATGCACAATACACTCCAAGCGGGACGTCTATGCAAGATTATGACCCCCACTCAGAATAAGAGTAGAACCATAAGCTAAATAAAACGCTGACTCTCTCTGATTTATTGCAATTCTACGCGGTAATGCGGCGAATGTGATGGGCACCTTTGACCGAAAATGGCCGTTTTTTATTCCGTTTTTACTTGAGTCTTAGACATCATAAATAAACTTGCCCAGTTATATCAAGCTGCCGCATTATCGATTATGGTGTTTTCTTCCAGTTATCATAACATATTTATAGTAAAATAAGTTAAATTTAACTTACCAGCAGGTTCTACCCAGGTAGCTGATGTAATGTTATGAGGTTCGGGCCCTTCTAGCAGAGATAATGCAAATGATGCGCAGTTACATCTGAAAATATTAACAGATTAATGTACAGCGTCAATAATTACCAAAAAAACAAATTCCTACAAAATAATTATGGATATTATGATAATTTTTTGTCGTAATTGAGAAAAATTTGATCAAATATTGAAAAAAAATATGGGATTACTAAGACGAAATGGAAAAATGGGAGTTATAAATCAGCATTTTTTTATTTTGGATAAGCCACTGGCTTTTGAGACACAGTTTAATGACTAGTCCGGGAGCCCATTGATTAAAAAAATATCTATACGCTAATTTTGAGACAAAAATATTTATATTTATTTATTTTATTGTAATAAGTACAGTATCAGACATTATAACAATAAACAAAATCACAATGCACACACCTTAACAATAAACCAAATCACAATACACACACACCTTAACAATAAACGAAATCACAATACACACACACCTTAACAATAAACAAAAACACAATACACACACACACCTTAACAATAAAACAAATCACAATACACACACACCTTGATTATAAACAAAATCACAATATACACACTCCTTAACAATAAACCAAATCACAATACACACACACCTTAACAATAAACCAAATCACAATACACACACACCTTAACAATAAACAAAATCACAATACACACACACCTTAACAATAAACCAAATCACAATACACACACACCTTAACAATAAACCAAATCACAATACACACACACACACCTTAACAATTAACAAAATCACAATACACACACACCTTAACAATAAACCAAATCACAATACACACACACACCTTAACAATAAACCAAATCACAATACACACACACCTTAACAATAAACCAAATCACAATACACACACACCTTAACAATAAACCAAATCACAATACACACACACCTTAACAATAAACAAAATCACAATACACACACACCTTAACAATAAACCAAATCACAATACACACACACCTTAACAATAAACAAAATCACAATACACACACACCTTAACAATAAACCAAATCACAATACACACACACACACCTTAACAATAAACCAAATCACAATACACACACACCTTAACAATAAACAAAATCGTAACCCAATGATCTCCACTTACGTATGAAAGTTGTAAAGCTCCCCGGTGAGTGGATGGGTGGCCGTGAGCGCGACGTGCAAGTGGTGCGGGCGGGCCACGCGGGCGAACCCGGACGTCGACACTTGCACCAGCTCGGGCACCGCCGACCACACTCTGCAATAATACACCAGTATTCATTTATGACATCTATAAAGATAAATATATGAACCATATTTTATTTTATTTGGTTACCTTTCTTATATAAACATGTTTAAGAATAATGTGTTCATTAATGGATTCAGGCGTTACTTTGCGAATATCAGTTTATAATAAGATTGTATATAAAGAATATCTAGTGTTTTCCAGCTTTGTCTTAATGTCAGCGAGCGCTTGAAGAGTCAACATCTCCTGAGGATGCCTTGTGCTAAGGCGAAACACGTGTCGAGGAAGACGGATACTGAGAGAAAGAGAAATAATAAGGTGAGGCGTGGAGGTGGTGAGGAGGAACCACACCATAAATACAAAAATATTTTTCGTTTTCATTAAGACAAAGCTAACACACTAGATATTCTTTATATACCTCTTATTAATAATTTGTTCAGTCAGGCCAATAAAATTAATGGGAGTTAGCAAAAGGCGCAAATGTACGCAATGTACTTCTGCGCGTTTACCAACTAATAGTACTTCCAAACGTAGGTACTTGACATTGATGATAAGAACAAAGATATAAATGAACAAGGAAAAATACTTATATTATAATTATGTATAAGAAATATTATTCATTTAATGGCATTACTATGGACTACATATTGCTATCCAATATTATTCTCAATAAGTGACAACTATACATATCTCTCTATTACCAAACAGACAAAACAAAACCAATCTATTAAACTCATAAAACCTTAAAAGAAGGTAAATATTTATAAGAGAGCGAACGATAATAACACGACTGACAAGATTCAAAAATGATCGGGAATTCGGCCACTATCGGTATCTACCAGCTGAAATGATCAGGGGTCTTATTTTTGAAACATCTACTTACGAAGGATAAGTATACGACTTTTTCATATCGTTCGAAAGTGACGTCAGGATCGACGATGATGAATTCAGTGAAACGTTTAAAAATAATGCCTATAAAACCAATAAATGATGAATTACCTGCCCGTAGCCTGGACGTGTGGGTACTTCTCTAGATGTACTTTGACCTCTACATGTCCTTCCCCTTTGACGGTGACAAGACCAGTAGATGAGAGAGACAGTGATCCTTCAACATTCGTCTCGGACCAAACGACCGCCTCGTCACCACCGCCGCGGTGTTTGAGGGTTACTTCCCTGGAGGAGAAATATAAACATATTAATACACTAGTTATTATCAGTGCGATTTTTTATCAGTAAAAAAATATTTGTAATCGGTGCAGTAGTTTTGAAGTTTATTCATTACATTTTAATCTTTAATCTTCTTTATAATTTCATTAGTATAGATATAGCCTGAAAATTTTAAAGAATAAATACACTATAAAACTTAACAAAATAATTATAATAAATACATTTTTCCGACAAAATCTTATTTTCTTTAATTTGTGTAAAATTCTATTTAATTTCAAGAGCATCAGTAAATGCCGCATTAATGGGCCATTGTTAATTTTCATTATTGTCTGCCAAATTAATATGGGCTCTGGAATAGATTGAATATAATATACTTCAAATGCCCAGACTGATATTGACCAAGAAGGTCAAATGTTGTTTAACTTTGATGATTCCAAGAAGATCATATGGCCATTTTAATTTCACTAATACTAAATTCCCGTAGTATTGCACTTTATGCACCTTAATTACATAAATTATAGTAGTCTGCTATAAATTTAGTACTTACTGATTGCTTTCAGTCCAAGCTACAAATAGCTCTGGAGGTACAATTTCCAATGGATCTACAACAAATGCAGTCACTTGGCCTTCTACCTGAAAATAATTGAGCACCATCCATTAAAAATATTGGCAAATTTAAAAACAACTTGTGTAAAATTACACACAATCAAATAAGTATAAATTATTAAGATATCATTTTTACACGACTGTGAAAGGAGGGTTATGTTTTTCGAGTGTATTTATGTATATTTCTTTGGCACGCCCTAGAGCCTAAACGGCTTGTAGTATTTTCATGTGAGTGGTGTCAATAGATTCGCCTTTGTCGTGAGAATAACACTGAGTACATCAAATTTAAAAAATAAAGAAATTAAGGATGATACACAGGTTTAACGATTTAGCAGTCGGGTTTTTTTGAACTCACTTCTAAACACTTGTTATACTGCTAAACCATCTTACTCTTCCTTATGAACCAAGGACCGAAACAATACCATAAGCAACTGTTCCACTTCGATATATTCAAACATTATAAATAAATGGCATCCTACCTTTTTTGTCAAAAGCTTCCCAGCAATAGAATGCAATCTCGCAGTAACAATAAACGGTCCAGAATTATGGGCTACTGCATCAGTTATAGTCCCATTCTCCGTTGACTGCAATAGATCCACATTAGCCTCTCCTTCCACAGTTAGACGTATCAATATCTGATCTCCGGACATCAATGGATGACCCTTTTCATCCAATGCTACACTATGTATGATGAAGTTCTCTCCTCTGATTAGTAAATTTGGTGGACGTAAGGTTACTCTGATGCTATGAGGTTCAGCTACGGTTAAAGTAGCAGACGCCACTTCTGTTGAACCAGAGTAGAGTAGAATGCTTGTGGTGCCAATTTCAGAGCCTCGGACAAGGCTGATGGAGTCAGCAAGTTGAGCTATGTCAGTGTGTGGCAATTTAACATAGTAGAGAGTGTCTGATATGTCTTGGATTGTAAGTCGTCCAGCTCGTGCCCTTACCACCCTGAAAAGTAGAATTTAATATCTTAACAGAGATTTATACATGAAATAATAATTCAAACACTGACTCTTAATTTAAATTCTATCTATCTATTTATCTAATAAAATCCAACGTCAACAAGACTGTATGTACAATAAATTAAACCAATTATCACTATTGTAAACCTTACCTGTATCTTAAAGTATCTCCAGGTGCTATTAATGCAGTGGCCGGAGTCAGTACCACACTGGCTACTACTTGTAATTTGAAATTTGTGCAGATATCTCCAAGGCAAGCGGTCACACGGCAATTGCCCATAGCCTGCCCGTAGAGGAGTACTGAGTGAGACCTGAGACCTGCATCTTCCAGATCTGCAACTCCTGGTGGTGCCTCATAATCAGTATCACGCCAGGGTACAAAACTGTAAACATTAAGGTAATTATTACAGTTGTGTTTTAACACTTGCATGAAAGCTGATGAAATAACATTACTAGCAGGGCCATTCTGAATACATAGAACAGCTAGAGACAGAGAGGAGTAAAAAGGCTGCAGCAGGTATCTCACGATCCGCTGATAAATTACAACATAATTTACCAGTCACCCACGGGGTTCCACACAACATGAAAGTTTGAACCCCATTTGACATCTAGACTATGAATTTCTATAAATCTTTTCTTAGTATGACCCTGCATCCTATAATGAATACACTCTCCAAATTTCATTTCTCAAGGTTCAATTCTTTAGGCTGTACATTGATTGTGACCTGTCAGTCAGTCATAATTAAATGTTTTATACATATATAGATATATTGTGAAAACAAATACAGAAATAGAAGCTCAATAAAAGTTGCAGATAGACATGTTTATTTATTACAATAGACATAGAGAATAAAATGGGGCTTGCTTAAGGTCTTTCACATGCATATGAGATTTTATGTATATAAATTATACTTTATTACTTATACAAAAAAATAATTAAAACTTTAATTAGTATTGTATTTTTGTATTTCTTTATTAACAACTAGCTGTGCCCCGCGGTTTCATCCACATAGTTGCCCATTGGATTATTGAGAAAACTACTTTTTTTTAAGTCAGTTAAAAAGTGTTCTATGTCCTTTCCCGGGTCCATTTACCTGTGTACCAAATTTCATCCAGATCGGTTCCATGGTTTTGGTGTGAAAGCGAGACAGACAGACAGAGTTACTTTCGCATTAATAATATTAATTAGGATTTAAAATTTTTGATAATACTACAATATATTAAATAATGGTAAAAAAATACTTACATAACTAACAAATCATCACCAGCATTGCTGCCAAGGTTTTCAATGTTCCAGATGAAACTCAAACCTTCAAGTGTTGAGAATTTGTTACCTGTAAAATATTTTATATTATATGAAGATATTTAAAAGTTTTAAAGTGTATAGTTAAATACGAATTGAATTTGAATAAAAATGATGAAACAAATAACATGTTTACAAGACAACAAAATTTTTTTTATTGTATTTAATTTTAATCTCAAGATGCTGCTTAATTTCATCAAAGGTTTAATTGAATTAAATTCAAAATAGTTTTCTTAATGATATGAAACAATGTTTGTAGATACTAATTGCTTAGCATATTATTAACATATTGGCTAAATTGCACAGTCATTTAAACCAACCTTGTTCATCATAAGCCACAACTTCAAAAGCTTCTGGGGCTTCTTCCAAGTACAATTTCCATGTTGTACTCATCACTTCCAGTGACCTTATTTTATCAACGTCAACATCCCCGCGAAGTATCTGCAATATTTAAATAATTTTTAGTTAAACAATATGATGATGCAAGGTCTATTTTTGTTTTCCCGCCATTTGTTGTTGAAGGTACATTACCTCGCCGGTGTTTACTTCTTCGGCTAGAATGATGACTGATCCTGGAGGCACGCATGTTTTGGACACCGAAACACGCGCAGCCCTCGAACAGTGACCCCAAGAACCTTCGTACAGCGGTTCCAAATCTATAATGTCATCTCGAGACAAACTCCTACAAAAACACGGTCGTAAGTATTCACTGAACATTAACAGTATATATTCATCTTTAGTGAGGTACAAACCATGTATAACAGCCCCCCTCATGGATTTCAAACGTGAAATTTGCTTTAGTATTTTCAAACCACGGTAAAAGCACTCTTGGGGTGTTAATCTTTGCACCGTCACTTAAATAGGTACCTAACGACAGTGCGAACACGAAGGCAATTGTTCCGAAAGGTTTCATTGCAAATCACTTGGCTAAATTCATTAAAATTACTCTTGTTTGTAATGAAAACTTGAAAAACTCTAAATCGAAAACTTCTACATAACCTCAAAATCGCGCTTCGGATTATCGTTTGACAGTCAGTTTGACTTTGATATACAGACAGACACAGTGATAGAGATAGACTCAGCTAGTGAGGTCCTTGTCCGTATGTTTCTGGTGAAATATTTTATACGATGCGAGTAATGAATAGCGGTCTTTATAATTTTTTATGTTGGCACTTTTGGAACAAAATGAAAACAAAAAAAATCTAAATGTCAAAATGCCAAGTATGGCTGCTATGTGTTTGTCATGTTTGTGTCGTATTATACGTGAATTTTATAAATAAAACTCACTATGGAGACATTTAGTAATTAATTAGAAACAAAATACTATAATTTGTAATATAAATAACATCAACAACAGTTAGGTGAAAGGCCAACATTAGATATGTCAGCGGACAAGGCTACAGAAATGAAAAGCTACGAGATCGATAAAAGTAAACGTCGTCATAGAACTGACGACACTATTGTTGCGACAGCGGTAGCGAGCGGCGGAGAAGATACATCGCACTTAAAGATGGAGAGCGCAGACGAAAGCACGGGCAAGCCCACTGAGCTGATTCTTCAAGGCAACTGTCACCTCATATCTAGCACAACGAGCAGCCTGGCCGACACGCCAGGTGATTCTGGTGTGTTATGCTTGGACAGCGAGGCTTCTGAAGCGACGAGCCAAGCACTCATGTCGCACAGTCTCGTAGGAGCCGAAGAATTGACTTGTGACAGTGTTTACGACGCTCCACCATCATGTTCTCAAGACATGATCAAAAGTACTACTAGTAGCCTCATGACCCGAAGCGATATCGACAATCAAAACATGGGAGCAGCTGACGATATGGTCCCAGAACTACTAGTTGAGTCCAATAAGAAACCAAATGCCTATGAAAACTTGCCAGATGTTGTGTTAAAAGCTTTAGAAAGTGAGAAAGTCAGTGCAGATGACTCAAAGTTACCTGCGCTAAGAACAAATGAACCAAAGAAGTCATTATCAGAAGACATTGTGTACAGAAGAAGATGTAGAAAAAAGTCACAAAGTGGACCAAATTCTCAAAAAAAGAGAGTGTCATTCCATGAAGATATTTTGAACAGTACTAAGACAGATAATATCCACATTGAAAGAGGTTTTATTTCCTATGGACCTGATAGTTCTTACTGTGATAGGTTTAGGCAGAAGAATAATATAATGACTGATAGATTCTCATGGTGTGCTTCTGGGGATAACAAGACTCCTAAATTTGCTGCTGATGTTGCCCAGCAGACAATGTCAGATATTCTCACTTATGGAGATTCTATCAATGATAGAAGTGGTTTATTTGAGTATAGTCCAAGTTGTGAACAGAAAAATGAAATTCCCAGTGAAAATGATAACGCAGATAAAGACAATAATAACGAAGAGAGACCTAGAGGCAAGCTTTATGGTTGTGACTCAAACAGTTCCGATTCTAACTTCAGTTGTGACTCTGAAACATCATCCAGTGAATCCTCATCCTCACATTCAAATAAAACTGAAACAACTCTCCTACAAAGGAAATGTGATAAAGCTCAAAAGTCATATTCATGTGATGGGTTTGAAAACAATGGACATGTAGCATTTATGAGAAAAACATACTTCTCTGAAGCTGATATTGATCAGTCTACTGATCGCATGAAGAAACCTCTGGAAGTCACTCAAAGTCCAAGTCATGTTAAATCTGTTCTGAAGAAAAAACGCTACATCACAACTAATGTTGTAGAAGAAAGAAAACAGAACAATAAAGTCTTAAATTTACTTGACGCAAATAACATAATAGATTCATTGAAGAACTTTTACAAGAATTTTAATTTCAACTTAGCACCTGAAAAGGGTTTGGCTGAAAACAGTGTAGAGTTAAATAATGTTGTAGAAGCATTACCATCTGATGTCAATCATAATAAAGGGCTATCAAAAAGCTTGGATTCTGGCTTCCATGTGGATGATGAAGAAGATTTTGTGGAGATTAACTTAAATGGACAGCAATTAGAATCTGCAACTTCTAAAGAGTTGACAGCACAACCCAAAAACTCTGTAGCCGGTGACAGAACACCTAAAGAGGGCTCACCACGCCACAAACTCACTCTGAATATGAAAACACCATTAGACAAGAAAACTGCTAACAAAAATGAAAACTTTCCACCCTTAAGTAAATATGTTGTAAACTGTGAGAGCACAGTTTATGAACATAAAGGAGTATCATACAGTTATGTCCATGACACATTCCAGACTGCTTTTGATGCTCCTAAAGAGTCATTTGTCCCTATACCAGATACTACACCAGTTCAAGACTCTACCAGCAATACCAGTAAATCAGAAATAGTGCCAGCCACTTTATCTTCTAAACTGTCTGAAATTGAAACTGCTAGCAAAACTTCAACACCAAAACGGCAATTCAACAAAAATGTTCAAGACGAAACTGAACAGAAAAATGGCATTCCTAAACATTTATCATCTCCGAAAAAGCAAAGCGTCAACAGGTACAGCCGAAAATCAGCATCAACTGTTCAAAAAGTAAATGAAGAAACAACTCAAGGAAACAATAGTGACAATGCTTCAAACACTGATAACTCCACTTTGAAAGGCGCCGAGGACTTTAATGAAGATTATTTGGACAGTCCGGCAAATCAAAAGCTTCAGACCAATAAATCTGCAATGTTAAATCGATATCTCAAAAATGTGTGCCAGCGAAAGGACCTGGAACTAAAAATTAAAAACAACAAATTCTATCAAATGAAACTGAGACTGGAAAAGCATTTTCCGAGCATTATAATTCCCTTTAAAGACGTATCGGAAACGTTTCTCATTTCCGCCGAACGGATGTCGCGACTGATAGACAAAGAAGTCATAGAAAATAAAAGACTTTCTGTTAGACTGCTCACAGCGGACGAACCTTCGTACTTTGACAGCTTTGAAGATAACGTCGCTATTGAATGCAGCGAGAAGCTTCGGCTTCAGATATTTTCGTACCCCAATGAGACCTTGAACAGGGTAATTGTTTGCTGTTTTCTATGTCGTAACCTTGAGCTAGGTTGTTGCTTTTGCCTAATAGTTATTTTTGAAATGGCAGTTTACTTCATATGACTTGAAAAATTAGTTTGAAATAAATGATTTGATTTGATTTGATTTAATGATAAAAGTTGATAAAATACACAATTGTAATACTGTCAAGTACACAAGTTAAATAGATTGTTAACCTAAAAGATAGCGATCTGTATCAATGAAAATGCCGATGTAATAAATTGCATGATTCTTCAAATACAAATACGATTAAATTGCTATATGATATTCTTTCAAAAAGATTTCGTACTTATGGTTTTCTCTACATTAGGAAAAAAACTAAATCAGTAACCATTTTATTCAACTTTAGTATCATCTCAATTTTTCTTGCAGATGATGAAAGTAAAATCTCCATACAGTATGGAGGATGGTTCTTGGACTCCATACCTTGTTTTCATAACGGACTATGCTCTGTATGTGGCCGGAGTGAAGCAGGGAGGGACAGAATATGAGATACTGTGCCGATTGCCACACAACGAGTTGGATGCTATAGCTGTAAGTAGTTTCAATGTTTTGTTTACTTTACGTGACCACAAAAATACCTATTTATTATCAGATGTAGGATGTAGGGGTGTACTAAGAAAGGATTTATGGAAATTAAACCTCTATGGTCTACAATTCTACTTTTTTTTTTGATAGACCTTTAAATTGGCTTTACAATTAAAATGGTTATGAATGATAAGTGCGTCAAAAAAGGTTTCAAAGTTTGAAACTTAATTATTTTGAATTTAATACCGCGGGTGACAGCTACTAGTTATAACATAAGAAAATATGTGTTGAGGTAAAATATAAGCTATGGGTTCTTATCTTTATTTAATTAACTTAGCCAAGGACTTTAATCTGACTTATCCATTATTAGTTTATTGAACTTACTCAACTCTGTTAAATCATAATACATAACAATAATATAATAAATACATTATATTATCTTAAAAACAAACGTTTTTTTCCATAAACATTGGTTCAAGTGTATTCGTACTTCTGTGTGTATTTTACTTACAAGTAATGTTTTAATTAAGTAATAAAGAACCAAATTTAATTCAGCAAACTCAAATTTTTCAGTTATTTACGTACGTAAGTTCGAACCCGGAAATGGTAATCTGCTTTTCAAATAAGCAAGCAGTCTTCCATATATCCAGTAAATAGGGGAACATAAATAATAAGTGTAATATACTGTCGCGCGTCCATCCCAGACATGATTGGCATAAGACCGAGGAAGATGGCATAATATGAGAGAGACCTATACCCAGCTGTGGGATAACGAAGGCTGTGAATGATGATGATTTTTTGTGATTTATTGATAATCTCCTGCTTTTTTGAAGTCGGTTAAAAACTAACTGCAATGTTTGTCAGTAAAATAATAATTACTATTATATTTTTTAATTAGCCAATACAAACTTGCTAAGATTTATTGAAAGAACTTTATGAGACCTATAAATTACAATGTCTACATTCTTGGTGACTAACGGCCTCGTGATTGTTTGCATTGCAAGTGTCGTTACAAATTCTTGTCTATTCTGTGGTGTCCGCATCTCATTCTACTGCAGTGCGCCCGTTGAGAATAAGTTGTATGAGTCAACTAATGAATAAACCCTAAACGCTGTTAGAATTGGAGTTTTCCGCTGTGGTATTTTCCCAACATCGTCTAGACTCGAGATGTGAGAAAGGAAATTCTTTAAAACAATCTACTTAGTAACCGGAGGTAAAACTCACATCGTCCCTAAGCTAATAGGGAAAAGTTTACATATAAAAAAAAAGATATAGGTACCACTAGTGCTGGAAATTGCGCTATGTTGGCCTAATGACCACAATAAATTTGCGCCTTAAAGAAAACGGACAATATCGACCAGTAGTTTTTTTGTTATAACTCTTATTTTTAAGGTGTAATATATAATTGAAATCGGCCGTTGAATAGCGCCGTAGCAAACTACCTCCATTTTTTAGGGAAGTCCTCACCTCAATCATAATCCTGACGACCATTAGAAAATTGTAGAATCTGCGTGTATACTTATTTCGTCATGATTTTGTTGGATACTACAACCTATACGCGCTAATTAAATTTCCAGACAAACTTCAATAAAATCTTACATACTGACAGACAAAAGATAAAACTGCTAGAAACAGGCGCTACCCTCGCTCGCGATTATATATTTTATTATAATTGTATCATGAGTCATCATTTTTCCGAATTTTTCATAGGTGGGCCCCGAAGCGCAGTACATCCAAATCATTGACATAGCGGGCAACATCGCGTGCTCCGTTGTTACGGGCGAGTCGTCGCTCGGCGCACGACTCGCCTCGTCACTGGAATGGAGCGCTAGAACGTCCCCGCTCCGCATACTGCGTCCACCTGCTATGATCCCGCTGTCGTGCCGCCATGTCGCCGCGGCGGTGGCCAGGCAGAGGCAGGAACGACGGGTAAGTTATCTTCCTTCAAAACGCGAAACAGTTTACAATCAAAGCATGTCGGATGGTTGTAAACGTTTTGTTTATATTGTTTCTTTTTCATAACATGTAATTGACGTGTCTAAATTAATTACACACAAATACCACTATCTCATGGTAAGAAATACCCATCTCAGCATACCTATTGAAGTCATAAAATCCCGAAATTGTAAATAGTTGCAGTTACAAGATCAGTCTCATCAACTAATAAGTTTACGATAAAAAGGACTAGAGACGTAACTCTGAATTATTGTTCATTTATTAAATAAACAAATCTAATTTTAGTCCTGTAAAGACGTCTTTATTGGGGATGTAAAATCATGTGGTTTCCAATTGAGAAAAAGTACAATAATAATCTTACTCGTAAAAAACCCGTTGTGTGAAATGAACTTGTGGTTTCCCATTAAACATAAGTGGTAGGTACTTCGTCATCATCAGGATCATTGTCAGTGCGCTCAGGTACCTAACAATAAATAACATATAACATAATTAAAATACAATTAATTAACTTTATACTGTTTTCACTTATACTAGAAAGTAAAGTAGGCACAGAAAACATAGCTGGATGGGCCATCTAGAGAAAATGAAATTGAAATCCCTAAAGGCTGTCGACCCTTCGGCTGCCCTAAATATTGATGGATATACGTCGTAATGTCTAATATAGGCGAGCTGTTCATTGCCGATTGCCGATTCAGCACACGATGGCGTTCTCTTGTACATTTTAACTCACTTTCGGTTGTATGTAAAATATAATTACAGTAAGGTTACCTCTTTAATTAGCTTCCTTGTTGTTAAGTTAGCTTAAGCGATTTAACGGCATTGAAATAAAATTTATGAAAGTATTAAACGAAATTGCATCAATTGCAATAACCACACAATTCCAATTTTCGTCTAGACATGTATATGTCATTATGTGCTTTTTAAAAGTTGTTAGTAAGAGTAGATACTTTCTTCCCGCCGTTGCTTGGATGAATAGCTACAAGCTGGCTGGCGGCCAATAAGGAAATAACCGACGAAGTAGTGTAGGTACTTGAATTTGACCCAAACTTAACTATTGCTCGTATCATCAACCTGTTAGAAGCGTTTCTCAACTCTACAATACAATACAAAACTTATTATTGTAACCAAAATTGGTAGTGCTCTAAGTTGGGAACCCCAGAATAAATATATAATAGTAAATACTTCCCTGACCAACAAGCTTGTATTGCAATAACTAGGTATTTAGCTTGGTGAAGATAAGTTATAAGCTAAAGCTGTATAGGGTTGCTCGTTTGTCTAATATTGTGGAGGAGAGTTATGGCTGGCACATGCGTCAACTCGTGTGATTTTTGCGGGGTGGCGGTATTGTTCCAGTTATACACATAGAAAATATGCAATCATTTAATAATAATTCGGAATTAGTTTCAGTTAGATATTTTACTTCTTATAAGTGAACAAAAAAGGGAAGTGTTTTTATGAATGTACTGTGAAGTATAAAGTTATTAAAAAAGTAGGAATTATGCGTAACACAAATTCATACGCATAATTTTCGAAATCATTTTGAGTTGAAGCCGTTAATACTTGCCCCTATTACTCCCTATCTGACAGTTGCAAAATCGACTGATCTGATATTAGATAAGTTTGTATTAAAAAAAAAGATCTGAATCACGCCAAAACCTAACATAGCTGGAAATAGGCTCAAGGCTTTTGCCAGCATAGTGATTTTATCTAGCCCCATCTTGCCTCATATATAATACTAATACTAATGATATATCTGATATTGCCTGGCTTTAACCAAGGCTATAGTCATAATGTGCATGCACATTGTAGGCTATTTCATAAGTTTGTTGTACCTTTAGTAGTTGCCATAATTATAAAAGAACAAATCATAATTACAGACTCGCGTCGGTGATAGTGTCCGAAGTCAAGTCATTCAAATTATGATATAAATAAATCTACAATTGACAAAAGTAATAGTTTAATGATAAACTATTTCAATTCGGCAGGCGCTTATACAAATTATCCAGAAACTTCATTTAGAACCAAACAACTAGGCCGATTTCGACAAAATAGATGCACCCATACCTATCTATTTGTTGTAATCGGCCTGGGATAGAAAGTAAATATATTTACTGGAGTGCCTTTCAAATTGGTCTGGGGCCTTATTTTTGAAACGTTCGAATTAATTCATCACTTGCTAATGACCGTGGCGGGAACGAAGATACCAGATAAGTATTTACGTTTTTAAACTCTCTCAATTTTTAATGCGTAATAAAAGAAAATAAACCAACTCGAATTGGACCAATTACCGAAACAATAGTGTAAAATAACTGTGACTTATTCTGTGCTGTGGGGTAAAACGAAGTAAAGGGTACCTTGTAATGCATTCCCTATGCAAATGTATTGTTGACTCACTCCCTATTTTCATTTCCTTAAGTGAGATTTTGGTAATGTTAGTCATTCAAATGTCTAAGTGGTAGTTATCCCGTGATAAAACAAGGTAGGCTATGGTACTCACCGGACTTCGAACTATTCAAGTGCAAAAAAATCATAGTCGATCCATCACTTAGTTGCTGAGAAGAGAAATAAAAAAAGACAATAAACACTTTCGCAATTTAAAATATTACTACCTGCGCCCTCATAATACGGGATAAAAAGTAGCCTATGTGTTCATCCAAGGTTCAAGCTATATTCGTATCAAATTTCATGCAAATCTGTTCAGCAGTTTTTGAGTGTAAGTAACAAACGTACATCCCACACATTCTTACAAAAGTTTCAAAAATGTATAGAGCTCCGGCCAGGACAGTGTATATAATACCATAAATACGTCAGTTATTACTAATCTGTAATCTATCAACCAAATTTATATTTCTACGTTATGTTATTTACGCAAAAAGGCGGTTTGCGCGTTTTTGTTGTGTTAATTTTGTCATTTTTGACGTGGGGTACAATTCATAGACCAGTGATCTAGGGTACAAGAATCTTCCAGGGATGCTAAAATATTTGCAGGACAATAGGATAGTAGAATAGGATATCAGGCTGTGTGTGGTATATAACTGTCATCATTATATTATGTTACAGTAGTATCTACTCTAGCTTTCGTTTGATAATTATATAGCCCGAACTCAGATTGTGAGTCTGTATAGGCTTTTTAAAATATGCAGTTTATTTATTTGCTATGTCAGGACAATGCGGCCGCTGTTTGACCCAATATCCCGCTGTGTAAACTTTAGTGTGTTTTAAGGCAGTACACCGCCATCTATTATAATTGTTCAGGCGAGTTTGTTAACCCGCGTTCACCGAAATAATGGTGAAAATGGAAAAAACTAGTCATCGGCTGTATATTTAGTGATTTAAGTGATTCTTCAAATATTAATGTATTATAATGGTGGGTTATTAAACATTATTGTCATGTTGATGTGCACAAGTGTGGGCAAGTAATATAAAGTTGACACGAGTGTCCATTATATTGGGTTGTAGGCCATTATCAACAACGCCAGCTGAATTATCGACTGGAGATTTCTCCTTTCCGAAGTTATCCGACAAGCAGATATCTTTCGGTATTTTCTCAGTTATAACCATTGGTTATTGATTCTTGTTTGATTTTCTAGACTGAATATCTCAGAGGTGTATGCCGAAACTTGGCAAAGGCCGACGTATATTTAAGAATCCTTACAGTTTTGCTTTGTCCGCCCGTGAGTCCGCCCTGTTTAACTTCTACAGATATGTACCAAAATGGTTAAGGATATAATATTAAGGCGATTTTTAATTTATTTAACTATGTTTCCGGGACATTCTAAAGCTCGATTTTATTTAATATTACGTTGTGTACCCACTAAAGATTCTTTTATCTCTTGTTATCTGAATAAATGAAAATAAAGATTGCCTTATCTTGTCAATAGATACCTCAGATCCTGTTCTACGGGCAGGTGTGTTCCGGCGACGCTGGCGACCGCCTGATCGAAGCGCCCGGCGCCTTCGCCCCACCGCTGGAGGGCTACCTCATGTGCAAGACTGACAAGGGACGGCGGTTCGAGCCGTGCTACTTTTTGTTGAGGTAAGGGCTAATGCCTATGCCAAAAGGCACACTGAGCCGAGGGACATTTTATAGCATTTACATAAAAATGTAAACTATAAATAATTAAGATACATTAGTTATAGTTGTAGTTTTTAGTTATTTATGTACACACCCATATCTCGGAAATATAATATTATTTATTATTATTATTTTATTAAAGGCTAATGGAAATATTGTAATTATTATTTCAGAATCATCATCATTATCAGTTACAGTCTTCTTTATCTGCTGTATCCTTCTAATTATATAGCATTATGTTACTAGCAGTTTCTGGAACGGTCCGCTTCGCGATTAAGATGTCTTTTTTCGATTTTAGGAAAAAAGACGTGACTTCGAAACGACTTCGAAAAAAACGTGTGGAAGGATATGGGGGAGATTTTTGATCAGCAGTGGGACAGTGTAGGTTAACAAAAAAAATTAATTAACAACAACCACTCACTTGATCTTTTTTTACCAACTTCCCAGAAAAGGAGGAGGTTCTCTATTCGACGGTGTTTTTTTTTTAAATGTTTCTTACCTGATTTCTCGGAAACGGTTAGACCGATTTGAAAGAGTACTTTCGAGTGGCCCCATTTAAATTTTATGAAAATGGCTAACCAGCCAGTCAGTTGGACCAGAACTACACTTCTGGTATATAGATTCTATAATTTCAACTGTTATATTATATATAATCAATTGTTATAGTACACCCCTAACGAATAACCCTGTGTTGTATGCGTGATTATTCTCTATTGTAGAGCGGGCGTGCTCCACTGGGGTCCGCATTCTCCCGACGGTACATCTCCCCTCCCTCATAACATATCGCTACGCACTGTGGTGGGCGTCCGGCGACACGTGGACTGGACCCGGCGGCCGCATTGCTTCGAGATCGCAGTCAACGACTCGAGTCGACTGCTACTTGCTGCGCCGGACGAGCCTAACGCCTCCTCGTGGTTACAGTCGCTGTTACTACACGCGGCACAGGTAACTACACTAACAGCTCGAGTTGGTAAGTGGCTGGTGTTCAATGCTTCAGGGACTGGACCCGACGGCACAATTCCTTCTAGATCGCAGTCCGGTGACTCGAGTCGACTGCTACTTGCTGCGCAATTGATAGTAACGACTGCTTAATTCCGGTATCTTGGAATATGTAGCCTATCGTTATATATTTTACACCACTTTTCTGCAATGTTCCATAATTTTATTAAATATAAAATACGATTGTTTTGACCGCAACTCGACTGACTTGATATAAAGCGACATTGCGGACTTAAAAACTTCTTTCTTATGCAAATTTACCTATCTCAGAATGTACTTATGTACCTCATAAACAATAAAACCCGAGGCTTAGTGTTAAGTACTGTGGTGTTAGTTAAGTATATTTTATATGTATGTAAGTCTGCAAGGTATTTATAATATGGGCCAACATTTTTTTTTAATTCTTGTAGCCTGAAATAAATGATTTATGATTATTTTAAAACAAAAAAGCCCCGCGTTGATACTCCGTTGAAACTGTCAAGTGACGTCACCTATGTATCTCTTTCCACAGGCACTAGAAGAAAAGGACGGCGTGGTGAAGAAAGTGTCCCCCCGCGCCGGCTGTCCCCCTCCCGCGTGCACGGTGCTGGTCACCCCCACTGAGGTGATCAGCGTCCGAGACACTATGGACTTGCCGTTCGCGGCGGGAGCGGCCGCTTACTTGAAGGATCGGGGCTCCGACGCACTGCTTAAAGGTAATATTTATAAATATTAATGACAGATTTTTAAAATGAGATGGTTTGATAACACAAAAAAATAGTTAAATATCCTAATATTTCCTAGCAATAGAAAAAAACCCTTTCTTCGCGTTATGTCGCAGTAGCTAAATGTCCGCGTGACGTTTTAAGTCCCTGTTGGTATATTCCCTCTCGCACACTCTCTGTAAGTCCCTGTAGCTTAATATATATCTCGCGAAATGCCACACTCGCTATAACAATTGAACGATGTCAAAAGTTTCTTCAAATTTGTCAAAATTTCAAGCATTATTTGAAGTAGCTGATGAGGTCCATAATCTTAAATAGTATAGCTATATGCAAAATTTAATTTTGTACCAGGAGACTAGAAACTCGTAGGAGGAGGTTTTTTTTTTATAGGTTTTCATTTTAGTCATTATCTCCTAGTACATGTCCTGGTATATATAATAGATAATCCTCAGACCAAGACATTGCGCGAATGAAAGATAAATTTGAAAAGGGACATTCCGCTACTGAGACGTAACGAGCCGAGAGGAAAAAACTTAATGTGTAAATATATAACCAAGTATCTCGTGATTTAAAGAGACCCAAAACTTTGTAACTAGAAATATGGCTAAAAGCTCATTGAAACTACTTTTAATTCGTGTCAAATGTCGGTAATGCTAATAAAGTGTCTGCGATCGATCGAGGGGACGTCTTGTGACACAAGGAATGGGTTTTCGGGCATTAGCCTTCTCCCCAGCCTGGGCGTTGGGGCTCTCTGGTCCCAGGGGAGTGTATTTAATGGGCGCTTTCTGCGCCCCTGGTCCTCGTGTCTATCTCTTTCGGGTGCGCACCCGCCATCTTAGCTCGGGTCGCCAATCGTCTTCCGCGTCGCCCTCCTCTTGATTCGGGCCGCTTCTATTCATTCAACCTCCAACCTCACAAGGTCAGGTCCTCCGCCAATCTTGGTCGCGCCATTTTCTGTCTTGGTCCAACGTCCTCTGCCAGATTTATGTCTCCCACCTCAGTTTATCTGGTCTTCAGGCTGATATGTCCACCGTTGGCCTGTGCCATCTGTGTCTCGTCCGGTATAGGTCTCATGCCTCGTTGCCGCTCTCCTCTTCGCCCTCTTGGCCTATCAAAGCGTCTGCATGTATGTCATATCAGGGTCTCTTTTTTTTTGCAAAAGTATCGGCCATTATCTTCTCATTCATGTTGACTCATGTCATGTATTTAAAAAAAATTGGTTGCTATAATATAAGGTTATGTATTAAAAGTGAATTTCTAATTAAAATGCTTCAAATTTCATGTAGAAAGTATTGATATGTATGTATAATATGCAATTTAATTTTCAGACTACGTGGAGAAAATGCGAACGGACGTCGAAATATTGGCTTGCGGCTCCATCAAGAACTTGACGGCGTTCAAGATACCCGACACTGATGAAAACTGGTGCTGTTTGGTATGTACCGAATACGTATTTCTAACCAAGTTCATAATGGAAGGAAGTTCTCTATTCAGTTAAATATTTTTTTTATTAATTTGTATTTAGTACGGTAAAAACACCAGTTACACTAAACAAAGAAAAATACCAAGAACCGGTCGTCGAATTTACATAAAAAGGGAATTAATGTGCGTTACCTGGTTTTTCAGCGATGCCTCTACCGATACGGATTTTCTTTTTGGTTTGAACCGGATACTTAGTAATATGGTTACATTTAAATGTTATAAAGTTTGGTTCAGTAGCTGGTTTATGAAAGAATATAACCAAAAATTTTCCACTGACATGTGTTATACGGACTAAATATTCACTAGGAAATCACAGTTGTTTTATGTCAATTCATATTGACCTAGTACCTGGTGACAGCATCTGGAACTAAAATTGGCATTATCCCATCACTAATATCAGTTCCATGATCGCACACTGGACGCTCACGCTGCAAGCTGCGCCGTAATGGCGGAAATCAAATAAATTCATAATCATTTTGACACAACATTTCAAATTTTTGACTCCTCATTTTTATTACGATAATGTAAATACAAATGAAAAATAACGTATACTCCTATTATTTTTTTATATAATTTCTTATATGCAGTAGTTAAGCATAATGTTATTCTCGTCAAAAGCTCGTAAAAAAATGATTACATTAATTATCAGTATTTTAGTCATTTGTTTTGGTACGGTTCACAGATGACAGATACAATAGTATTTTTTATTGTTGGCATTTGACGTTCTTAGCATAAATACGAGAATTTTAGTATGAACTCTTCGTTACATTATCTCTACATGCTTTTCGAATTTCCATGACTTTTCAAAAATGAAATGTTGTCACCCAGCCGGCCGAATATTGGTGCTCAGTTATAGTGCGTTAGGCTTGACACAGTTTGAATAATAATGTGTTTGTTATAGGAGTGGAGCGTGTGTGAGGCGCGCGAGCGAGGCGCGGGGCTGGCGCTGGTGCTGGCGAGCAGTACCGAGCTGGAGCGGTTCATAGCCGCCGTCGAGCGAGCCTTCTGTGCACTCACGGTCTATATATATTCATACATACAACCTAGCTTTAACTTTTATACATACTACACACTCAACACACACTCTTAGTAAATATTCATACCAGTCACACAGTCTAGCACTCGCGTTTATTTTTTTGATCTACCTATACTATAGTATTTATCTTCAGAGCATATTATTTGTAGTCTTAAATTGAACTTATTTACTGTTATTACTTGATACCTCCGACAAATACATCAAATATTAGGTCCTTACATATGAAATTGGCTTTTTGTCGTACTGGCCACTTTGATCTCAAATATCTCTTCTTTGGTTAGGGATTCCAATTTCAAATTTATACAGTGTTTTCTTTTGCGACACCGCCGCCATACACATCATTATTCCTTCGAGCCGTTTCTGCAGCACTGGTACCACGGTGGAACTCGTACTCGTAAATAACGCGATATTTCAAGTTTTCCATTTTGTAAACTGCGTGACGCAAAGAAAAAACCAAACGAGGACAAAACAAATGAATTACGGTTTTCGAAATACAAATAGCTGTATAAATTTGAAATTGGAATCCCTAACCAAAGAAGAGATATTTGAGATCAAAGTTGCCAGTACGACAAAACGCCAATTTCATATGTAAGGACCTAATATTTTATTTTGTGTCGTGAATCTATCGTAAGCCATAACACGGGCCCTGAGCTCAGTGTAAGGCCACAAATATCTCGAGTTATATACATATGATATTTTTATTAATAAATGTTTATCTTATTCTTAAAACCGTACTTACCTTTTTTATCGTTTTTACTTTTTAACTTATTTTTTCAAGTTATGTCAGTGTTACTGGTTGGGTTTTTTTTTTTAATTTTCCCTACTAGTACTGTTATAATTGAGGGTGTTACTCGTTGGGAATAACATAAAAGTATTCCCAACGAGTAACAGTGCCAACCAGTCGCAGTGTTACAGTTGGGGGTGTTACTCATTGGGAATAATCCACTTTTTTTGTCCTTAAGTTGTCATTATTGGTATTGAGGTTTTTTGTAAAGATTTTCTATAACTAATATGATTTGATTTGTTTGTATTGTTACTGAGTCTTGGCTAGCATATTTATACAAGACACATAGCAAAAAATAATAACTTTGTCACTTGGTAACCACACACCGTGACAACAGTTGAATCAGTCGGGTTGTAGATTTTTTACATATATTTTATTGATTTCTATGTCCAGGGTTATCAGTTAAGGGTGTACTATCGCGGAATGGGGATAATTAATTATTATGAGCAACTTTCTTTATGGGACCAACCCCGAAATCGAAAACAAAAAGTCAGCTATACTATAGAAAAAGTAAAAATTAATTTTGTTTTCCAGTGCGAGCCGTTCCCACTGAGCGTGGTGGACTCCAGTAAGTCAGCTTGCAGCGCCGCGCACACCAAGTACGAGGCCGCCTGGTCGCACATGCTGCCCGCACACCACTGAGATTATGTACCTTATTGCTACACACTTAGAATCTAATATCCTATCTGCAATAATCTGCATATTTGTACTTGGATGCATTAAATAACTATACCATATGAGCAAAAATTGCTCTCGCTCGCACTATTTCAGTGGGTTAAATAACTTACTATACATAAAAGGTACTCGTATATAAATTCGATATAAATTCTGAAAGGTAAATAGACTGTTCTAAGTTAACGAAAGCAACTTAAAGCCACTGTGTCTCTATTTAATTTGACTAAAAAGACGAGGACGGCAAGCTTATCGTCGAATGTAATGTACATGCTTAATAAATCTGTAAAGAAATTTGTATTATAATATTGCCTACGTTACTTCATGGTATTTAAATCTTGATCCATTAAAATGATAGTAAATTTTTTTTTTTTGGATTTGAACGTTTCAGATATATTGTATCGAGACTAAAAAAGTGCTCTGGTCGAATTTGAAAACGAATGGAAGTAATTTTTTTAATGAATCCAAGTACGTATTAAGGTAAGGTATATTTCGTTCGTTTTTTGTCAGAATTTCCGAATTTGTATGTCAACTAAGCAGAAAATAGTTAGAATTATTCGGATTTTGTCCCTCGAAAGTGGATAAAAACTATTTTATCCAATGCCCACGATAGGGAGGCTACTTATATAATTTAGTTTAAAACGTCATTCTAAAATGCGAGAGGGTACTTAATTGCATTATCAAAATTATTAAAAAAAAAATAGATTTCAACATCATCTTTGATTCAAGAGGGACACAAATAATTAGGTAATGATTTTACTGTCTTTATGCTCAGTTGATAAATGAATTGACAATTTATGAGCCCGAATCGGTCAGACATACTAAAGTGACGTAATTTGACAGTTCCAAAATGTTTGTCTCTCATTTCGTTTGCATAAGTGAGAAAAGGATGGATATCGTTTTAAGAACTGTCACCTTACTTAGTGTAACGGCCCGAATTGATCGATTGTATTTAGTACCTTGACTTAGTAGTATAGCATAGACAATATTAGATCGTTAAAATGAAAATAAGAAGCCAAGTTGTATAGCAAACGATTAGATTTGAAAAAAAGCATTAATTAACTAATGTTCAATAATAAATAATTTATTAATTACATTGTTGAATTATTATTATGCTTAATTTTGTATGAATGAGTTCAGGCGTGAGTTTGTAACTTGGCTTCCTTGTTTTTAATAGGATAATTTCCCTTTTCGCTTACAACATCTATGCGAGTATGTGAATATAAAATATGGTTATTTACAAATAGTGTGATAATCGTTGAAAAAATAAGAAATACGTTCATTTTTTTATAGTAAAAATACAATGAACGAATCTGATGGCAGTACTCGAATCCTAATGAAAATATAATCGCTGCGATAAAAATTTGCAGCTCGATTTTCTCTCACTCAGAACAGTGTAGAGCTTAAAAGACGATATAATAAAGTCCAGAATAGATGTCAAAATCTTGGGTTTCGGTACTAATGATATCATTTGGCAACACTGACAATTTTCAGCTGTAAAGCACAACTTAGATAATATCTAAAAAGTGGTCTGTGAAAGTATGTAATATTTAAATATATTTATCGCGCAGCTTTCCTACTCTTACTGTAGAATGTCTTTAATATATGTCTATAATATAATAGAATAACTTTATTTAGGTCACAATTTACATACCATTATTTAAATGATGACATATCCATATTATGATTTACGAGCTACATTATTTTATAACAAAATATTGCAGCTTGTAAAGCATAGTGTGGATACGACATTAAAATTATCATGTTATGTTATATTCCCGCTCCGGTTCGTTCCTGGTGCAGATGGTGGCCATTGCTATTTAACGTGACAATGCTGCGAGTGTAATGGGTACTTTTGCACCAGGAACGGTCGGGGGTGGGTTATTTGGTTAGAGGTAATTAATTGTGACGTAATTTTTTTTGTATTTATAATTAGTTTTATATATAATATAATACTCCAAATATTAATATTCAGTAATCATGTATTTCGTAATCATTGAAAATTAGCCATTTCAATATAAAAAATGTCATTATTTACGTATTTAACAAAAATTAGTTATTTTTATAGGCGATAATCGATTTGTATAAAATGAGTAATGTATTATTATATGTGTGTATTGTCATTTTCTTTGTAATTTATACATTATAATTATAGGAACGATATCAGAGAGAGGGAGAGCTTTAGCTGATTGTATTGTGTAATGCGCTATTCTGCAACTTGATTTACGAACGTAGCATCTCAAGTATAAGACTCATTTGATCACAAAATTCATGTAAACATACATAAGTTATCAAAGTATAAGAAATTCTAGATTTCTAGAAGAATTCTTAAAGAATTTTCAATATTGAAAATCATTGAAGTCGACTTTGCAACCAGGAGCTTGATTTTTAAAACGTTTAATGACGATCGATATTCAAAAAGTCGCAATCATATTGTTCGTAAGTGACGTCATCAGCGAGTTATTTTAGCGTTTCAAAAATCGGGCCCCTGTAGGGTCTGTCTAGAAGTTTACAAACTGAGTGAACGAAAGTATATTACTTCTTTCTTAACTTAGTGAGAAAAATCCCTTCTAGCCCCCTCTGATAGTAAAAATGTGAGATGCGGTATCAAGTTTGCCAGAGTATGGCTGCTTCGTGTGAAAAGCTTGATAGAAATTGTAATACGAAATAGTTTTTTTGGAATACAAACCTTTGTTCGCTTTAACTTTTTTAAAGCTTATATTAATGGTTTTTTGTATAAATTCTTTTTTTGAATTTTTCGATGGTTGGGGAAAGTTCGTTTCGCAGTAAATTTGTTTATTTTATGTATGAACTTAGCGGACTGAGATACAAAATGCACTTTAATGGTCTTGTCAAAACACAAAACGAAGGCGTGACGAAGCGATCTTCGAATAATGACTTTGAAAAATGAGGTAAGTTTTCAATTTGAATGTTTTTTTTATATGTAGTTTATAACGCTATTATTCCTCCAATAGCGGATATATTTGAATGATTTATTTCCCTTATTTTTTTCTTAAGTTACTTGTTATTACTTAAAATAAAATATTTTATTTATCCAAGTATGATTGCAAGTATCTCAGTCGTTGTTTACATTTGCTTATTTATTAGTCTGAATTCGTTTCGCTATTTAATTATAATTGTTACCAAATATATTATTAAACATATGATATCGTTTGTATGTGTATAGGCCGCTGTAAAGGCCGTGTGATATTAAATATATTATAGGTGTAGGCTATACAATCTATTGCGTCTCTAAAGGAAATCAAATAGCATTTATCACAAATAAAAAACCAGTCGGCAGATTCGTTTTCTTGAGACGCTAAATAATATGTTGCAATATGTTTATGTTTAATTATTATCTTATATTATTGTATTAAATTCTAATAATCAATTTGCAATTATTATGATATTTTCGTTGGTACAGGGTGCGATCCTATGTTGTTATTTTGTAAGATTTTTTTTTTTATTCAGTGACGTCATCGAGTGTGCTCCTCGTAATAAGGTTTCGCTTATGTACATGTGATATTTACTGCCTTTGTTTGTAAATTTGTGAAAACAATGAATTTATCGCGTTTAGTTTAGTCGAATTTGTTGTTTTTTGTATGTACTTATCAGAATTTAACAGTTTACCAATCGTTAGGCATTGAAATTTATATGTGTTGGTTTATTTATTAATTGAATCAATTATTATAGAGAGTTATCAGTTAGGAACGTATTGAGCCGAAAGAAGAGCACATCGTGATGAATAATAACTTGTAATCAACCTTATTGTACCTATATACTTATAAGAGAGCGATCGAAAATATAACGAAGGACAGGATCCGAACTTGTATCCTACAAAGCAGCTGATTTTTTAGTCACATTGTGTTGGTCACAGTGAATAAATAAATAGTTTATTGAGTCGCTCTATAATGACGTAACAGTGTTGCCAACAGGATAAACGTTAAATAACTACAGTGGTGTCCTCAAATCTTATGACGATTCACTTTACGCAGTGAATCTACTCCCCTAATCAAGAACTTAGAACTGGCACAATACACAGAGTGTGGTGGCCAATCAAGAAATAAAAAAACACCCCTTATCGATATCACTAATATTGCGAGCTAAAAACAATATGTTCGGTAAATTGGATGCATACTCAAATACGACTGAACTAATCGCGATAAAATGTCTAATAGCAACTATGTGCTGTTTCATATCGCGCTACTGTGATTTGTGTTCGATAATAATTCATTAAGTTGTTGTTTATGCATAATATTAGCACTAATAGAAATGTTTTAGTTTTATAAATTACTTGTTACTGTTTCATGTTACACATAATCATGGTCACACAGATAATAATAGTCGTCTTTTAATTTTTACTTGTTCGTAAAATAGTACTAAAGGTTATTTTAAAATCCAAGAGTGAAATGTCCAGATGTGGGATATATTATAATAGCATATACTCGAATTGACTTATTCATATGCAACGTGGAACAGAAAGGTGTGATAATACTTAAGGGTGTTAGGTCTACCCATAAAAATGTAGGACAAAATTTTGCGATATTAAAAAAAAACACGTCCTCCATACAACTTGTCTGATCACGATCACCAGTTTTAGTATGGAGAACCAATATACTTTTAAAAAAAGACTATATGGGTTCAGTTTGATAGAAACACTTGAGTATTATCACAGCTTTCTGTTACTCTTTGTATATATGCCTCTGTTCCACCATTCCATTGAATTCTATTATGCAATCTTATTAGACTGAAATTTTACGCGATTATACGGCTATGATTGGTGTTATTTACTCAATAATATAAAATATTCTTAGTTTTATATCAGTGATCGGAACAAAAAAACGCTTTTTAAAATTCTCGAATTGTTTGTGTATTTATGCCATAAGCTTAGTTACTTTAATTACATTTATTTTCAATGTGTAAATTAGACCGATACAATTCAATCGTTCTTCTTATTTACGAGGTAAATTGAGTACAGCAACTTACCTACAAACTTAATCCTAACTTAAACTTAATAGCTGATTTTTTCCCTAAAATACTTCTAATACCAATTATCGTTTACGTTCCATTTTTATTTGACAGAATGCACAATAATGTTGACAACTAAAAATGGGACGGTATTATCAATGACAAAATATTGCTTTATTTCCGCGTGCTGACTCTGATTTTTACTCTGAAGTCGATTTGTACTGAATTTACCTTTCAATCTGTATTTATGATATATAATTATGTAGAAGTTTATTCCTTCATCCTCTAACACTCGGTAGCTATGAAGTATTAATAAGAACAATAATAATGTAATTAACACGCAGTAGGTTTTGTAGATGTTAATTTTTTTAATTAATTATACTAATAATCTGAACCATTTGATGTAATCCTACAGATTTAAATTTACATATTGGCGTGTCTTTTGCGATTGAGATGATTTTATCAACTTTTATAATTGACCTTAATAAGATACAAGATTTAAACTTTTATATTTTTATTCTACGAATTCTTACTAAAATACTAAAAATTTTACTTAATATTTTTTTACTTGAACTCCTTCAAAACTCCTTAGAAAAATCTTTTTTTATTTCTGATATTCAATCAAAATATTAAAATGCTAATAATCAATACATTTAGATTCTTACTTTTGATTTTAGTAGTAATCAAAAATCTCAATGAAAAGGGCACGCTGTCTTATTTTAGAATATCCGTAATGTACTGTTACTTACGTGGTTATAAATACTCAACTCAAATTACTGTAATAGCTTGAAACATTATTGTTCATATAAACAATATAATAAATTCTTTGCGAAAGTAATGTGCCTTGTTTGTGTCACTTAAAAAGCATCCTAGAGAAATATATATAGGGATTTACATATATATTGCTTAGGTTACTTTTGTAACATTACTACACCTCTACCTCAAAATAAGTTTCCGATCGCTGACCGACTCTTTATTTTAGATCTGCAACCGTGAATCAAGGTTCTGAAATCGCATACGATCAAATTTTATAAATAAATTATACAAAATAGTATAAGCAATAATATATTTTATGTTTTATAAATGTGAGATACAATTTTATAAAGTTGTATTCCTTATTGGAATTTATTTACTCGAAATTATAATATTCGATTATAGGTACTCGATTTATCGGAACCTTAGAATGATATGTTCTATTATTTGATATTACAACATATTATGAAATGCTTGTTATAGAATATGGATGGTATGTTAGAGCCACTTGCCCTTCTCGAAGATTGTAGAACAGAACCTGTATCTTATATGTAAGTATATTAGCATACTTGTGCAACTGGTAAACACACCTCCCGGTCAACTGTATCGGAATTAGATTGCTTTGCTACTTACAGATACATAATTATGTGGGTACTTGTTTCTTACCAACCTGTTTCTATCAATTACTAAATAGGTAGATACCTACTCAAATATATAAAATTATTGAATAAGTTAGAATAGTTAAGAATTATCTTAACTAAACTTTAATACATTTTTAAACTTTAAATACCTACTCGTATATGCTGGAGGTAAAGAAAATATCAAGAGAGCTATCATAAGTTAGATGGTAAAAATCACCTGCCCAAAACAACAGTAGCAGTGACGTGTTTTGATATAATCTGAGTTTCTAAACTCAGTATGGGCATTACAGAAGCAGTACAGTCACTGATTCTTTCGTCGAGATTTTGAAGCATTCTTGACTTTTAGTTAGAAAAGAAAATACAATACAAGAATCGATTGTAAATATTTTTCTCATCAAACATTAAAATTTCATACGCAAGTAAATAAATATCTACGTATCTTTTACTTCGTATCACGATATGTTTATCAGCTCTGCTTATAAACAAACCGGCTCCATTTGCATACAGGTCTCGAGGCTTAGTAAACAACTCCACAGCAAGATTGGAGTAGTGACTAGTCTGCCTGTATCTCTGGTGGAAATATATCGTGAGATATGTCGGAGCTGAAGGCAAGTGATCTTTATAATATGTTGTTTTTTTAACTAATTTAGATAATATTCCTTTAATTGCAAGTTCCTACTTCACTTAGCTATTATTATAAAAACATATTGCAATCACTAAAAATATTTAAAGGTTTTTTGAATATAATATGCTTGGATTTTACATAATATATTATGAGATTTTGTTGGGAAATTCAAACATAAAGAAAGATGTAATCGTTTAAATAAAATAAAGGTACCGTAGATTGTGTATAATTTGAGTTTGATAGGAATTAGAGATAGCTTTCGAAGTGCTTTTATTGGTGCAACGAAGTGCCATTGGTAGTATAAAATTTGATATGCACTTTTGCAATGGGTTTAAAAAACGGTCAATGTAGATTGTTTCATTTGGTTATTAATATATTGCAGTATCTTTACGGATTCGGGTCCGAGTTCTCGTCGGAGGATCCGCGGAGGCCTGGAGCCCTACCTGAAGGCCAGAACAGCCCGCAGCGATGTCCTTATGGCCTGTACGCGGAACAACTATCAGGGACTGCTTTCACTGCACCCAGACACGATAACAAGAGATCTTGGCTTTACAGGTAAGGGGTTTTTGTAAATGAATGGTTCGATTCCTTTTACTCGGAATAATTATCTTGGTGGTAAGCATCACATTCTAGTAGCTACTGCGTTTTGTATGATACCGTTTGGTACTTACGAGTACCTACTTATTTCAACGTACTTCAATGGTTTCAAATATTTTTTTATGTGTTATCCTGTAGTAGCAAGCATAGAAAATTGAAGTATTACCTACATATGAAATTGCTAGAACATTTTTAAATCGGCAATCAAAAAGCATGCTTTAAACGTTTCGTGTCCATAAACGGTAGCATGTTTAGCCCAGAAAAGAAACTAAACTTCAAGACTTATAAAGTCGTGACAAAAATCCAGGGCAACTGTACTAATATACCTTTATATATTATAACGTGTAACAATTTTTTTTACAATAATTATATGTTAGTCTACCCATTAAAATGAACCCCCTTGTTAAACAAAATTTTGGAAAATTAAAAAAGATTGCATCCTCCATACATTTTGGCCGATCACGTGACCAGTTTTTGTATGGTTTTTTTTTAAATTGTGAATAATGTTGTTCTGCAATAGGTTCACTTCGATGGGTAAACTAACACCCTTAAGTATTGTCACACCTGTCTGTTAGGTTGTATATGTTCGTAGATAAATACAGATTTTATTACTAGATGATAAATGTGGTTGCCATGACTTTCGTAAAAGGGGTAACTATTTGTTTGGTACACTTTCGTAGTATTTTGGTATCGTATATATGCATTAATCAAACGGCTAATAATTTAATAATACGATTGGGTAACCCTTATACTATACAAACGTGATTTAATCATACAATATTCAAATAGCTCAAAAACAAAATAATTTAATTACAGTCATAAATTCTTCATCCTAGTTTGGGACCTGAAGACCTGTGTGTAGATATGGTCCCACATTAATATTCGAACTTCGTACCGCCTAACAGTCGATTTTTTAATACTTATTCTGCTATTAAGGACGCCGGGTCAACAAATATTGCCATTAATATTTATGCGATACTGACTTCACTCAATTGTTTTGCCTTCCCGAAACCTCTCCACTCCACTAACACTTAAACTTTATTTAATTATTTTCAGAATTCGCCCTTCTGTAGTGCACAAGCCATTCAAGAGGCTGAACATCGCTAAATATATGACGCACAAGTGGGACGAACAAGATCCTGATCCTAACCAGGTAGGTACAGTACTATTAGGTATCTAATGGTGAGACGGGGGTAGCAGTCACTACTTCTTTATTTATATTCTGGAGACCTTCACGTGATCTTAAAATAGTAATTATATGCTCTCGCGATAACGATAAAGATAGTCTAAGATCCCGATGTACATGTACAACGACCTTCACCTTGTTTCTTTAACAAAACGTATTTTATATTAAATTTAATATGCCAATAAATATATTGTATTGTTATATTGTATATATTGTATATGCCCATTCAAATTTTCTATAAAATATGTTTTATTAAATAAACATCTCGCTGTAGGTCGGTGTATGTCGGGATGTCTAAGAGATAACGCTTTTTACAAGTTTTTTTTTACCGATATCCCAAAAATGATTTCCTTAAGACGGCTTGACCGATTTGAAAAATTTACTTTTTTATATTTTCCTCGAGTTTTCCTTTAAATTTTATGAAATCCGGAGATTTGATTATTCAATCGAAATAACTGAAAAAAGTTCAATCGGCGCCTGATGTAAGTCGGTAATCGCTTACATATATTTACTTAAAAACCTTGTTATTATAATATAACCGTTTACTCAAAAAATTAAAAAAAAAGTTATATCAAGGTATGTGTTCCTGCCTTGTAACTCCTATTCTCTGCCGTAGTCTCGCTGGCTTCCATTCGACATCCCGTCTTCTCCCGTGGACTTCGTGTCTGGCTTACACACAGTATGCGGTGCGGGCGACCCGCGCGCGCGACACGGACTGGCCATACATGTGTTCTTGTGTAACATGTCTATGGAGAACAGTGCGTTCTACAGCAGCGATGGGGATTTACTTATTGGTAATGTTTGCAGTTTCATTTTTAATTGAAAATTAATTATACATCTTATTAATAAACTCAATTTGAGCATATTTTGTCTTGTTTTATATATCCGATTGAGATCGTCTTACGCCTTCAGAACTATAACCTTGTTGTAAAGATAGGAGTTTCAGTATTAGAGTTTTCATTGCTCTGAGTCAATGCCAAACAACAGACGCTTAAGACGAGTTTATTATTAAGGCTAGGTTAGGGGGTAGGCAGGAATATGCTAAACCACCATGAAAATTCTTCTCGTCTATATAACGTGTAACAAACGCTAAAATAAAGGCGTAACGCTTTGACCTTTCATTTCTTCGCGACCCTTACAGCACGTCTGTCGTTGAACCAAAAATCCGCGTCGTACATAAACTACTTAGTATTTGTTAATAAACTCTAGCTTCAATTTCAGTACCTCAGCAAGGTACTCTGAAGATCACCACAGAATTTGGCGTCATGGAAGTGGCTCCAAATGAAATCGCAGTCGTCCAGCTCGGCATGAGATTCGCTGTTGCAGTCGATGGCCCTACTAGGTAAGAACTAGCAGAGCTTAGCTTTGTAGTGAAGTTAGTTACAGGATAAAAGTTTAAAATAAGCTGAAATTATGTGCTAGTGATTTTTATAAATATGTAACTTATGTTTAGTAAACGAAAATGTTAAGGGCTTTTGTGAGTTACAATACATTTCTCCTATATAGTAGGAGGTGTAACTATATAAACTCGTATATAGGTATATCTCCTACCTACTACAATTATATAGCTAAACCCATAACAGCTCACTTTCGAGCGAGCGCTTAAAGAGTCAACATCTCCTGAGGATGCCATGTGCTAAGGCGAAACACGTGTCGAAGAAGTCAGACACTGAGAAGATAAATAATAGGATGAGGTGTGGAGGTGGTGAGGAACCACACTATAAAGACAAAGCGAAGCGGAAAAACACTAGATATTCGTTAAGCAACAATTTATTAGATAGATTAGATAGATAGTTAAACCATGTTTGTCTTCGCTGTAGTTGTGTAAAACAATCTTTACTGTGTTACAGTGAAGATTTTTAATACGGTTCATATATATATTTAAATTAAATGTGAATTGTCTTTACCAATGATCGAACAACAAACGGCAAAACTTTTGAAAAAAAAAAATACTTGTGCGTCATCGAATTTAACACTAGCTTAAAATGCTAATTTTTTTTTTAACAATTTGTTTTATCAGAGGTTACATCCTGGAGGTATTTGACGGTCACTTCAAGCTGCCTGACCTGGGACCCATCGGAGCTAATGGACTTGCGAATCCTCGAGACTTCCTCACCCCAGTCGCTCACTACATTGATGAAGAAATACCAGGTAAGACATATCTACTACAACCTAGCTTTGAATCACTAAATCTTGTAATTATTACAAAAATACTGTTGCAAGGACTTAACCTACTGAACTAATGATAATCTAATTTAGTTAAATCATCTTTGGTTAAACTATAACGCGGTCATTAGTACATAATTGAACAAAGAATATTGCCGTTGACATTCCAGATTCGTAGGTAATTTAGGTTACAAGTTACAAAAGTTAATGTCATGTGTTGTTAGACCGAATAACGACGGCGGTATATTCTGATTGGGGGATATTTTGAACCAAAAGTAAGTACAACACAAAAAAAAAATACAGCATCCCTAAAAAATGGAAAACTGATAAGTTTGTGTCTTGACTTCAACGGAATCACACGATCTAACGAACCCAATGGCGTCTACTTAATAATTTTATTTTATAAGATTTTGTATTTTTTTCAGATTTTAAAATAATAAACAAGTACCAAGGCGCACTATTTGAAGCCACCCAGAATCATTCTCCGTTCGATGTGGTGGCGTGGCACGGGAACTATGTGCCTTACAAGTATGACCTGGCGAGGTTTATGGTCATCAACTCTGTACTCTATGACCACTGCGTGAGTACACTTAAGCAGACTACCCATTTTGAAACTGTAGGTACTATGGAAACCGGATTTTTAGCACTACACTTCACTGCAGATTTTTCTTTATTATAGAAACTTTAAGTAACCTTTCGTATCAGTACGAAATTTTAGTAAAAAGATTTTTAGGAAGAAGAGAAGAAGGGCAGAATTATATATTATCTATAAACAGTTCGTCATTTTACAACTAGCAATAGATTTGATGCGACAGTCATCATTTTCGCTTTGCCTTGGTAAAGTCAGTCAGTCAGTCAATAGACATCTTTTAAGGCAGATTTGGTTTAAAAAAAAAAACAAATCTGCCAGGCGTCGCTGCAATGAGATTACGCTGAGAAACGAGGATAAAAAACCAGCTTAAAAAGACTAACGATTGAGAACCTAATTTTTTAAAGTCGGTTAAAAATAACATCATATAAAATTTTTCCTTCCGTCCGTCAGGACCCGTCCATCTTCACAGTGCTGACGTGTCCGTCCACGAAGCCAGGAGTGGCCATCGCTGACTTCGTCATCTTCCCTCCGCGCTGGTCCGTACAGGAGAATACCTTCCGACCACCTTACTATCACAGTATGTACCTACTCGTATCTATCAAATGGCTAATGAAAAGTACTTCAATTAGCTTGTATGGGAACTTGAACAACGCCTCTACTCGTAGTGGACGTGAAATGAACTTCACACTTCCATATACCAAAATTATTGTATTAGTATTGTAACTTATACATTGTGTCTTACAATGCAATAGTTCTCTATCTATAGCTTCGCATTCATATTATTCTGTTTCTACTTATATTTAGAATTACCATAACTACAATTAGCTGGGGCTGGGTCTATACCGCTGACTTGGTTAGCGATTCAAAATACGCTCCGCTATCTGTCTGCGCACTGTGAAGGAGACTTTTATCGCGACACGATACGAAAATAATAAATATAGCAAAACACCGTTTACGGTACTGAATTAGAATAAGACTATGGATGACAGTGCCATTTAAGCAATGACAATTTTTGATAAGGCTAATTATCAAAACTGACATAAAAATATTATAGGAATGAATATAAATTTTTTAATTTAAAAAATGTAAAATGAGAAGAAAAAAATATATTCAAAAAAGTCGCTGAGGACAGGATTCGAACCTGCGCGGGTATAACCCATTGGATTTCAAGTCCAACTCCTTAACCACTCGGACACCTCAGCTGTATCGATGTTTTCGAAATTACTCGTAACCATTTATGGATACAATAAATATATATAAAGGCAGTGTACCACGTTTTTGGTTTTGGTTTTACCTGTTTATTATTTGGAATAGATAACAGAATTAAATATTGTTATTAAAATTGGTGTATGGTTAATTTGTGGTAAGTTTTTTTAATACAAAATATTTATATCAATCAGTACTTATTCTATTTTTGTATCACAACGAAGCGAAAGAGATGTTATTTGTTAGACTAAAATTATCAATTAGTACCTATCTTTTGTTGTTTCATCAGCTTTTTAAACAATGGCAGAGAAGATATGAAAATGGTGCCGTTACAAACTTTAACGCTAGTGATATGAATACCTACTCGTACTATGTACCTACATGACGAAACCTATTAGCTTTTCAACAGTTGTGCTAACAATTCATACTATAAAATTTTACGAAAATTATTCATTATAACCCATATAGGACAGAGCTGAGGTGTCCGAGTGGTTAAGGAGTTGGACTTGAAATCCAATGGGTTATACCCGCGCAGGTTTGAATCCTGTCCTCAGCGACATTTAATATCCTTTTTAAAGAAATACACACGTTATGTTGCTGACAACGCGGACTTGTTTTGCCGGATATTAATATTGTTTAGTTTAATTTACAGACAGACGTTACCACGTTTAAACTTCGTGGTCTGATTTAAATTTATATAGTACCAACTTAATTGATTAAATAAATACCTACTAAGTCCACGTTATTTTGATCACAATTTTTACCAAACTTTTAGATTAGAAAGTACCTGGTATGACGCCATAATTATATACCTGAGAATTAAATTTTAACTTGTTCTAGGAAATTGCATGAGCGAGTTCATGGGTTTAATTCTCGGCTCGTACGAGGCCAAGGAAGGTGGTTTCTTGCCGGGCGGCGCCTCCCTACACTCCATGATGACACCGCACGGACCTGATGACAAGTGCTTCAAAGGAGCTTCTTATGGAAAACTCGCGCCGCAGAAGATTGCTGTTGGCACGCAGGTATCACAAATAGTGTTGAAAATACGCACATTGTTTGTGTGTCTATAGTGCAATGCTGCCACATGGATTAGGCGTATGTAGCGTATAATTTGCGATTTAAAATGCACTTCGACGGTAATTGTTGTTTTGGATTGGCTTATAACAAGGCCACAATCTTCCTAATACTTACTATTAAAAGATCTTTCAGTGATAATTCTAGATATTCCTTAATATTTTCTCCTAAACTCATCTATATTGTTTTTCCTCAGGCTTTCATGTTCGAGTCTTCACTGAGCATGGCCATTACGAAATGGGGCGCCGAGACTTGTCAGAAACTGGACGCTAAGTACTACGAATGCTGGCAAAACTTGCCCAAACTTTTCTCCGATAAAATTGATGTTTGATTGTGAATATATTACTTCTCTTCTTACTTTGTAACCTGTAATTGATTTCTATTTTAATTACTCTGTCTCTGTTTAATAAATGTTTTTCTTAATGTAACATGCTGTGATTTGTCTTATTTTACCTGCTTTAAGATTTATCATGTTTTTTTTTACCCTGCACAGCTAGGCATTACACCACAAGTTCGCACGACCACGGAAGTCAGTGAAGCGAAGGTTTCTTATATAACTATTTTCTTATATTATAAGAAATATAAATATACTAACTTATCTACAAATCGAAGACTCCTGATCAGAAGGTCGAAGTAGTGGAACGTCAAACAAAGCGAAACGTCATATGAGAAATCTGCCTATTTAGCTAATCGCCCATCTAGCAAAACGTAACTATGATTAGGTCTATATAACGAAACGTCTATTTAGGATATCGTTACTTTTTTGTTATGTACACTTATGAACATAATTAGTAAAACTCGTATATACATAAAAGTATTTTTTTTACTAGAAATAAACTAAAATAATCTTCTTCTACACAAAAACATAAGTAAACAAACAAAAGATAAAGTTTTCCTAAACATACTTTTTTAAATTACGCACATACATATATATTTTTGTTCGATACTCGAATCATGAGTACTTAATGTCAATATAATATGACACTTCACAATATGTGTCGCTACTAAAAAGATTATATGCTAACAGAAAATAAATCACAGAGTTTGAAAGTCTTCAGAGTTTGCATGTATGTAAGACTCTCCCTCACATTATATTATAATTTTATTTATTTGTATGTTTAAGTGTCCAGGCATTTAAAAAAATTGACGATATCCTAAATAGACGTTTCGTTATATAGACCTGTTGATAGTTAGACGTTTTGCTAGATGGGCGATTAGCTAAGTAGGCAGATTGCTCATAAGACGTTTCGCTTTGCCTCTCATAGTGCCTTAGTATAAAAATGTCATTTCAAGGGTAAATAATAAAATCATATTGTTTCGTAATCGTAATATTAATTAGCAGAGCTTAAAAATACCTTCCATTACATCAATAACATTAAAATTACCCTCAGTCAGTCGCGTGCCGGTATAAGAGCTTCTTTCACATTACGTATTTACAATTTTGAATTTACACACCTTTTTTGTTAGTAATGACCTAACTAGCTAAAAATATACGGTAAACCCGTAGACTACATTTCAAACATCTATCTGTATCAAACATGTGCTTAGCATCGAAAAAAATATATGTTGAATACACACATTTATCATAATGAAAACATTCATTGAATTTTTTGCTATCACATAGCAATAGTTGTTCATAATCACGGCCGATGGTGGAAAAAACTCTTAAACTTACAGCAAATTGATATGAATAGCAACTGAAAGTCTTCATAGCAGACTTAGTTACAAAAATAAATTAAATGGAATTCTCAGGGCTAATGGTAGTAAACTGGTTTTTTTTTCAAGTTTATGCTAAAGATATAATTATTATGCACAATGTGAAACTCATCGATACAACGGGTTGTCTGAGATTCTTGTGCACTCGTATATTAAAGGTCAGTAATTTTAACTATTTATTATATATTATAAATAGTCCATATATAATTATAACAGTGTAATATTAAAACAGTAATGGAAAAAGTGCGTTTGTTGGTCTTCCCCTTAGCAACCAAGCTACTTGTCCCCAGGGAAACAAACAAAACGCGCACCAAACCTAGTATTTTATATTGATAAGAACGCTATTTATAATTAATATCATCAAAAAACATTCGGCAATTTTGACATAATTTGTTATTAAGTGACATGAGATCGATAATTTAACTTTAGTTTACACAAAAAAATAAGAGGAATAGCTAGCACGAACTACACGCAGCTTAGCTTTCAGAAAATAATCGATATAAAATGGAAGTTTGATGTCACATCCGCTAGAGGCGCTGCTCAAGTTTTGAAAAACGTACCGTCCCAATACGTATAAAAGATTTAGAAATATAGGTAATTCTTATTATAGCCGTTACAATCAAATAAGTGTCTGACTCTTTAGATTATAACTTCTTACTATTTATTAAGCCAGTAATTGTAACGTTTCATAAAAACAATGACTCTGTGCAATTTTGCACCAACTGTTAGTACTTTTTTACGACGAAATAAAATAATGATCACTTTTATTAATTTAAAAGAGTTTATTTAAGAGTTTAGTTAGAAAATTAAAAATTAGGATAAAGTTCATTCATACTTCAAAAGTATGTTCACAAAATATATCCTATTTTTTTTGTGTTAAAATTTATTTACCTTCAGTTCATAGGAATCAATGAATGATGTCCACTCAGTCAATATTTCTGATTCGTTTGCGTAGTTTATGATTAGTTTGCTCTGTTTCATAAATTAATTTGGAGTATGCAGCTTAAAATTGAAAACTGGCTTTGGTACCTTGAGTGAGCATTTGAGAATTTCATTGGTTTATTGAGTGCCATCTAACCTTTTTAGCTAACGATTATACTAGCTAGCAGTTATATAATGTACTCGATATAACTTGTGTATTGCATTAGATGTTTTATCACAATCTTTCCCAAGGTATGATTTTTTAAATCCAAATAACAAAAATAGAAATCAACCGGCGCGTGCCGTAATGGCAGTCGGTAATCAGTTTATTTAAAAAGAATTTTTGTATTTTATCTTAATGCCAGTCATCCAAACGGTTTTTAAAAGAACTCAATGTATGTATATAAAAATCAATTGCTGTATGTTTATCTCGCTAAAACTCGTGAACGTGATTTAGTTTATTTCGGTTTTCAATTGTAAAAGTTCAGGGAAGATTTAAACGTTAAGAAACATACACGACTGTAAGAGGTACGTTCACCAGGTCAGCTATATATGAATCAGGTTAGATATATGAAGCACTGACCACATTCTCAGACAACCAAATAAACTAAACACAAACAGCAATACAGTAAGTAATCAAACATTCATACTACACATATTTTCTCTTACCAACTTATGAGTACTAACATTAAGAACAGTTTCGATTAACATTAAAATTTATTATAAAACACTTGGCATTGTGCATTTCACTGTAGTCACAACTCCGTTGTGGGCGATAGGGAGAGCCTTATGACGGTTGTGAGAGGCCTTGTGAGGGTTGTGAGAGGTGTTATGAAGGAAGGACCTATCCATGGTTCACGTTGACTCCGGACTCCAATTCTGAGGCAGGCGTCTCTGGTTCCTCGTCATTGTAGATATTTTCTGCCATTTGCCATACCTGGAACAAACAGTAAAGGTATGAAGGTTCTGGAAGATCACTTTGTTAAAACTATCGTAAGATTTGTCTGTCGCATGTCGGAAGATCTGTGATACTCTTTGTGCTTTCCATTGCTCAGGCGGAGATGGCGGAGTGAACTGGAGTCATTTAGCAGTTTGTGGAACAAATACATCCCATAATGTCAGCGATTAAAGTGGAATAGGGAAGTCTATACTACAGAGACAAAACAGGTTTATTATAAATGACTGCTTTAACGCACACCTTAAGAGTTTACTGAAAAGAACTATACTCGGAACATTCCCAATCAATAGGAATGCACAAAAACTACTATAATGAAAAAAAATAATGAAACACACGTTAGTATTAGCCAACTTTAAAAGATTTAGTGTTTGTGTCCCGATCACCGAGACGCTTGGTTCGTTTTGGAATTAAATATTTTGAAGTTTAAATATAGTGGCTATGTAAATTGAATCAAAATCGACCGTAGTACTAAGACGTAGTAAGTATGCTTTGTAAATTAATATAACCAAAAAACTTGTAAAGGCGAATACCGTATTGAAGTACGTCGTCATTTTAAATATATTACCTGCATAATATTATCCTCAGAGACGGAGCATATGACCCAGGGCTCGTTGGGGTTCCATGAGAAGTCTGATATCTTTGCGGTGTGACCTCCGTGTATGAACAGCAGTTCTGGCGGACCGTCCTCGGCGTCCTCTGTCGTCTGCTCCTCGCCTATCTTGGAGAGGTCCCATACGTGCAATCTGAAAGAACAGATTTGTGAAAAATTACAATCGTAACACTATAAACTTTTGTTCGCGGTTCGACGGACCTTATCCTTTACAGACAGTTTGAGGTCCAAAGATTGCCATGGGACTTCATACACCGCACAAACCCAGTACCTAGGTCTACAATTATATAGCATAGTAAACCTAGTCAAGATGACAGTGGTCACGGTAAGACACGAGAGTATGTTCATCGAATCCTGGTGGTTAAGCCCACAAGATTATGCATATCGAGTTTTGTTTTTGCCCGGCTAGACTTTTAATTACGAGTAATTATAGTGTATTGTAAATAAAAAATAAATTGACAGAGCAATTTTTTTGACATTTAAAAAATTTTTACCTGCGGTCTGTGCCGCTGCTGGCCAGGATGGTCTCGTTGTGCGGGGACCACTGCACCTGGAAGATCTCGTCCTTGTGAGACTCGAACGAGTGCAGCTTCAACTTGAGGTTGCGCAGGTCCCACAGAGCCACCTGCACAAATACAAATTTATCATTAAAATAAAGCAGTCGACAATTCAATAGGACCTCTTTGTTATTCAATTTAAAAGTGATATCGAGCAAGTTTTCTAGTATTTCTTCTTGATTTAAAACCCAAACAGCGTGAACAATTGAAGTAAATTTTATTGATTACAATTATATTTATATGGCACTACAAGAAAAACATAAACGATTTTTTAATTAGGTCAACGTATCGCTGAGAAGTCGGGTTATATAAAAGAAAAAGATTCGGACGAAAAAATATTTAGGCTAATTGAGAACCTAGTAAGACAAATCTTAATTAAAAAACAGTTTATTATTTAGTTTATTGATTACAATAAAATTTATATGACACTACAAGAACAACAAGATTTTTTTAAAAAAGTCCATGCATCGCTGTGAAGTTGGGACAGTTTACAATCTCGCGAGATAGATTATAATCTAACGGTATTTACAATTTTACGGTGACATATATAAAGAACCTACTAAGACAAGATAAGACAAAACTTAATTAAAAAACTACTTATAACACTATTCAAAAAAAAATACAACAAAAATGCTAGATTTCGAATGGTGCTTTTTTTTAAAATCAGTTAAGATAACATTTGTGTAAGTTAATTTAGTATACAGTATAATACCGTTTTGTCAGCGCTGCCGGTGGCCAGTATGAACTCGGAGTAGGGGTTGAAGCTGAGACAGTTCACCTCGGCCGTGTGCGCGTCCACCGTGTGCGACGGCTTCGATGTGTTGTTACATCTGACAATTGGAATATACTAACTGTTTACTTTCACATTAAATCAAATAAATAAGTTTAGTATATAAGTTGTAGCTGGGCGATATAAGTGTTAAGGCTTTGTGGAAGATTGTGGATATTTGTAAATAACTCATTATTTGCAAATAAAACTCTTATTTTGGTTTTTGGCTCAATGAACGGGTGTTTAAATTTGTCGAATTAATCAAAGATAATTAGATTTTTATAATTATACAAATATATGCTAATAACAATAAAAAAAAATTATTATTATCAGCGGGCTGTTATGTAATCATATGAAATCCTAGTGGGGAGCTATCTAACCTGGTGTCCCATATCATGAGTTTCTGGTCGTCCGCGACGGATCCGAACAGCGACTCGTGCAGCAAGTGCCAGGCGACGTCCTCTACCACGGCCGTGTGTCCGGTGAACACAGACTTGGCCTCGATCACGCGCCCTTCTTTGGGCGTCGCGTTGATGTCCCACAGGCAGATCGTGTGGTCATCGCTGTGGATATTATTTATTTTACAATTATGTGAGATACATATAGGTACATAATTATATGAAGTTTCTTCAATGTCATTTAAGGTTTCTTTTCCATAATATAGCCGGTTAAGATAAGACAACTCTTTATTAAAAATTAGCTTATAACACTATTAAAAAAAACGATATATTACAACACGCAAGATTTCTTATAGCAGCTTTATCGCTTTAAGCGATATCTACCAGGCAACCATGCACGTACAAGACATTACAATAGGTACTGGAGCAGCCTTAGCGAGGTAAACATAATAATATATAATAAACATAACTAAATAGATAAAAGTAAATAACAAGATTTAGAACAAATACATACATAACAATGTATTATTATTATATAACTATTACATAACTATTACATTATAATAATACAATATGTGAAGGTGTGGATGTAATAAATTAGTGAAATTATTGTTAGCGATTTATTTAAAATTACACAAAATGACAAACATATTAAATTTGAATACTAAAAGAATGCAAAGCTAAAAGGTTGCAGAAACAAGATTCAATAACAAGCATTAAATATTACAAACAAAACATAAGCTGGACAATGTTTTAAACAAGTATTTCGTTATTACACTACTTTATAATTTGTATTTGTACATACCAATCATTATTAGTAAGTGTAGATGCAAGCGCTGCAAGCTGTTTGACTATAGTGCCAACCGCAAGAGTTCAGTGTAATGACACAACTACTAACAGCTCTACAACTTTGTATGTATAAGATAACTTAGTAATACCTGGCTGACAGTAAGTATCCATTGAGGTTGGGGTTCCATGACAGACCATAACCTTCTTTTTGGTGACCCCGCAATCTGTAATACATAAATATTACAATGTTAAACAAGATGGCACATGCACTACCAGCGACTGTGCTGGATCTCAGACCGCTGCAAAAAGGAATCATTTTAATTATGTCTACTTATAAATCTATTCCCTAGTTTTGCGAAAGAAGTATGTCGCTTTTAGCGATAAGGCCGCCACTTGTGACACTAGATGTAAGAATTTTTCCTGTATATTTGATGTTTGTGTGTGTGCAATAAAGAGTTTATTCATTCATTATGTCCTCTTGACTTGAAATTTGTCTTACACGTGGCCGCTCTGCTGACGGTGGCGTTTGCACGACTATGTCTTCTTGTTAAGTTATCTCAAGAAATATCTTCAATGACATAACATGGCAAAAAAATCTGTAGACAAAATTCTAACAATACATTTGTTTAATCAAAGAAATAGCAGTATCCAAATAAAAATGCGACTGGAAACTCCATATATTCAGGACGTGCTCGTCCTGAATACGCCAAATAAACGAAGTTCTATTTTGTTCGATTTCGCGCGTGTATGTCACATCTCATCATTTTAGGCCTGAAGGTTTCCTAACAGATTTCCTTTGCAGTTCATGAACTATATTAAAGAGACATATGTGTATAGAAACTATCGTTCTGCATCATGCTTACCTGAGATCGGGATGGCACTCTCCCGATGGCTCCGGCTTAGACGGATGTTTGGTATAGTCAAAGACAAGCACATCGGAGGAAGGAGTTTTTGTTGCAATCACACACGGGTTCTGAGGCATGTAGCGAGCTCGGTTCACTTCACCTTCATGGTTGATCTTGATTTCAATGTCTATTTTACCAGATACAGATCCAAAACCACCAAACTCTAAAAATATTCACATTATATTATTACTAATAGTGTTCTACTTGTATGGCTGTACATGAACATACTTTTTTACATTCTTTGTCACCAACATCTTGACTAATTTGAAATTTGAACCAAAGATGCTTTGCTTGGTTAATTAAAATTAATTATTTAGGAATTCATTAACTAACGAAGAAAATAAATGTAAAATTTTGTATTCATAATTATCATTATAATACATGTAATGCGAAAGTGTGTTTGTTAGTTCTTCTCTTCGGCCAGGAAGGATCGACAAAAGCTAGTTCATAATAAAAGTACCATAATACTTAATTAAGGCAAGGCTGCATGTGTATTTTAAAAAGGATCTAATCGAAATTATTGTCGTGTTTAACTAGGAAGACCATCCAGTCTTTATTTTATCTACAACTTTATAATTTGATCTGCTGGAAAAATGTTTATACAATAGAAAACAAAAATTCAATAAAAATATTGGTGCTAAATATTTTTGTACTAAACTAGGGATATTATATTTTGTATTTCTAGCAAACAAAGACATTGATTGATTTAAAAATATGATATTATCATAATAAAACCTCACTTAACGGCTGTTCACCTTCAACAAGGGTAATGAACTCTGCCAATTTTAGTTCTTTGTTATGATAAGTATAAGATCACTGAATTACAGCACATTGTAGTTATATCCCCAATGTACTGCCACTGTCATATTTACCTATTCAACACTTCAACAGAAAATATTAAAGTAGGTACTAAATATAAATATATAAAATTATTTTTAGTTCATTGAAAGCAAAATGATATGCACCACACTTGTAATATTTTATGAAATGAGCAACTTTATTGGATATTTGAATTCCATAGCATACAGTCCAAAGAACAAATCCTTGTTTACACCCATGTAACGAAACCATTATTTAAATGGAATAATACATACAAATTTGAATTTATAGTCTGAATTATAAGAGCAGGGATGTTTTTATAAAGTGTAGATAGTGCTTACCCCCTTTATCATTGTCGTAGTGGCTTGCATCAAACTGTGCATCCTCATTGGGAAGCTGAACACTCGCTATTAATAAATGATTCTGCTCATCTGATGTGTGAGTTCCGAGAATTAACCTGTAATAAATAATTAAAAAACCAAGTTTAAACATTCTTTTTCTGAAATCTGGGACCAGTGCTGCCAATTGTGGGGAAAATACTTGATTTGCGGGAAGTTGAGGCTTAGCGTGGGAATAGTCAAGGTGGGAAAAGTGCGAGGTATAGTCAAAATCTGTGAATTGCGGGGAATCAAGACCTATGAATTTTTAATACTTTCAGCAATTAGAAACATCAAACTTCAAGCAAAATTTTGTTATATATATAGTATAATGCTTCAATATGATTTCTAATCATTAAATTATTGTTTATGGGTTATATATTTTTATGCATAGTTTATTTACGCATGTTTCAAATTTTAATTAATTATGGTGAAAACAGTGTTTTTATTCTAAACATGGAATTTCTGAGACTGTGAGAAATCAATCTTAAACAAGCTGGGAATTTAAGGAAATTGACTACACCGAAGTAGGGAATTGAGAAATTATAATTGACAGCACTGCCTGGGATAGTAGTTGCTGTTCCTTGATTATTTTAAATGATTAACTAGGATTTGTTACTGTAATATTACATCCAAATAAAACGATTACTCTATTTCAAGACCACTGTCCAAATTTTACCATTAAGCAAATACAGGGATAAATATGCTTGCTTTAGAGGTCTGAATTTGAGGTGACCTACATGCCACATTGGTCATGTAGACAAACTGTTATGGTCATCTGACTGTTCACTAATTTACTTGATTTAGTTACAACCAACTCACCTGTGAACAGAGTAGTCTTTCCCCTCGGGTCTGGTGACGTCGGGAAGCCACTGAGCCGTCAGCGAGGGCCACTCTAGAGCGTGGGTCATCACCAGGTCGTAAAGAAACGGAGTGTTCTTCTTCCATATTTTGTATTCTTCGTTGATTACCCGCTCTTCTACGGCGTCATCAAACGTTTCTAAAAATGACAACAACACACAGATTCAGAGGGAAACATCTTCCGATAACCACAAAATCAAGCTGTCAGCACCCAAAGTAAAAACAATCTTAACGCGTTGGGAAGCACATTATCACACTTGCTATTACCTCCATCACCTTTGTCACCCATTTTTGTAATTACTTAGAAGTTCTTGTTGGCTGTAAAGAAAACAATACAGTTTTATTTGGAAAAATAACCGGCCCCGTAAAGGCGCCAAACAAAAATTCTTGGCGTTGTTCTTGTATTTGTTCATTCATTCATTCATTCAATTTAAGAAAGGTCGTTGTTGTTCAGTTCACTGATCGACAGGCAATATATTTTCTTCCAAATTAAAGTTTACAAAAACGCTAAATATTGCAAAATTTTGATGGCTAACATCAAAAATAAAATTAAATACAATTTATACTTGACTATAGGTAGCTATAGCTAAGAGCACACAGTTTTATTTTTTAATGCCCGAATTTGACTACATAGTTCACCGGAAGTATGTAATGTTGCCATTAAAAATATATTATTTGACTGTGTTTTTGTTTGCAATAGAGAAACCGGTAACTACAGATTGCGTTTACACACACTTTTCACGGATTTACATACACTGATTATAGTCCAGGATCCCTAGAACATTTTTACACTTTGATTACTATCAAACTAATTATCCGTGAGCAGCTTGATGGGACGCCCAACTATATCCTGTATATGGCTCTCATTTGTGGTAGCTAACAGAGATAGCAAGCTTGAAATATGTCGAATTGATGATCCTCAAATATATACAACTATGTAACTTAGGTTTTTCTTTTTTTGGCTTAATCTACTTAAAAGATAAGTTATTTGTGTGTGATTTTGAATATGAATAAAGTCAGTGTCCTTATTCCCAATGTTTTAGTTCAGCATCTTTTTACTCGTTTTGATCGCTTATTTTTCTGAGACACATGATAAACCTACGTTTTCAGAGGCCCAGAGAATCCCAGCAACGAAGCGATGTTCGAATTTATGCTCCACCATGGTGATTTTATTGTGTATAGCATACCTATATTTATTGTGTCACTGATGCTAGTAAAACACTTTTTGATTCGCCTTTAACTTTTAATGCCTAAAAATTATGATTTAAATTGTCTTTCGAAAACATCCGCAAAGCAAATAGCTGTCGGAAACACTTTCCGAGAATAATCAGTTGTTGTTTCGAATTTAGATGTCAAAATTTTCCGATCCGACGTTGTGAATAGCATAAAAGTTCCATATTCGTATTCTTTACGAAGGCGGAAGACTGTTCGAAGGAAATCGTCGAATAAAGGCTTGCTGAATCGGGCTGCTGGTTAGCATATTACGATTAAAGTAAAGACAGTTCTTTTTTTTACAGCTTTAAATTTTGATCTTTTTGTCCCATTTATTAAATAACATTAACCTTATTTACAGATCTTCGAAGCAATATATTGTACAGAAAGAATGGGCAAAATTTTGTCGAAGAAGTGACTATTAGATGAGTAAGAAAATCAAAGCTATTGTTGTAGTTATTTTGTTTTTCGTAATAAAAGCACTTGCCCAGTAATCTACTGTCCTATTTGCCAAGACGACTGGAATGACTGTTTTCTGAACTCTGTGACATTTATACAGTTTTCCTCTACGGTTTTTAATAGCGTAGCGATTCCTGATTCCATGGGTTTTACAATAAGGGATGTCCGCGTGAGTTCATATAAAATAGCTCTTAGAATCCGGCTTAATTAAATTGTTATTATTTTTATATGGTATGTTTACTTTTTTCCTGCCAAAACTTGTCCTTTTTTCTTGACGTGTATGTACTTTTTCTAGTTTTACTTGACCAATATTCTTATTGTTATACTTGATGCAACATGCTTGATACTGGCATATATTATAATCGTATGAAGCCATATTAAAGTCTAGTGGTAAAACGTTAATTACTGTCATTTTAGTTGTCAAAAATGGCTGATGCTGTATCTGCTCGTCGAGAAGCTCGACGAAGAAAAATATTAGAAAATTCTCAAAATAGACTTCAAATTATATCTGGAAAGAGCAGCGAAGAGTGTAAAGGTAGTTAAATATTTAAAAATACTTAATTAGTTTATCTTGAGTGATTGATCTTTTGTTTACATGTGTACATTTTTACAGATATCCCCATCAAAACAGCGATACCTGAGCCAGAATATGACTTTTCTTCCTTACAAAACATAAGCAATCAAAGTAGTACCTCCCAACTGAATGGGACACTGTTGAATCCACCGGTAAATTTACTAGAATTTTTGTCAGGAACTCACGACATTGACGCGTCAGGCGATGCAGAATTAGTCAATGATTTGGCACCTTTACTGCCACCAACAGGTTTGCCACTGCCGCCTACTACTGTATCAGAAGATGTTCCCAACTTTTCAGTCTGGGAAAAAATAATTGTCTACAAGTATGACATTGTACTGCTATCATTGCTCTTGCAGATTTTATACAACTTATCAATAACCAAGTTGGATAATGGTTATTTTTTTTTACCTGTTATTGTTTACATTGTTACTAAGCTGATATGGTTTCCAACACAAAGTAGTTCTGGTATTGCCAATATGCTAATGCTATTGAATGGTGTTGCGCCTGCTAGGGTCCAACGGCTTTTATACTTGACACAATGTTTTGGGGTCATCACTCGTGACATCTTTATATTCCTATTTACGACAATTTGCATACAATCGGTGTGTGTTACATTGAAAGACAATTTGGTAACATAGCATTCTCAGTCCCAGCTAGGCTGTTAAATTGACTGAACAAAATCAATAGCTAGCTAGTGTCATTTATACTGTATTCAAAATTGCATTTTAGCTGATGTAAGGTGGTCAGTCACCATTGCTTTCCATTATACTGGGTCAATTGGGTACAATTTTTAACAATAAGCTTTATTCTGAAGATTATGTGTTGATAAGTTTTATAAAATGGAAAAATGTTATGGATTGTCTCATAAAACCTTCAGAATTGCACTCAATGTTTCAGTATAATGATACGGATTGTTACATAGCTAAATTAAATATTGGACAATACATGGCTTGCAATAATCTTCCTAAAATATGTAATGACATACATAAATTTGTGACCAGACCCAGCCCAAAGGCTGATTGAGTATGGTATGTTTTCATAGTTTTTATTGCTGGTGCCTTTTATGAAAAGTGAGAAGTTGTGAAATGTGTGCGTTTTAGTCACATATTGCCATTTTTAGTTGTATTGTAGTGACAATTGTGTACATACATAGCATTTGACATTCATTGTTAATTATATTTTTGCTCAATTGTATCCATTTTGTAAATTGTTGTATCTTTGTAAAATCTGTATCTCACACTTTGTAAAACTTATTTCAGCTAGTTTCATGTTAAAAGCTTTGCTAATTGCATTTAAATGTATTTACTTCCAAATTAGGTTATGGGTAATCTCTAATACATATTCATTATACTTATGCCAAATTAGATAAAACATATTTTTATGCAGTTTAAAGAATGTTGTATATTTTGGTAAATTAGATGTCGTGGAGGACCTTATGTACTGTGATGAATTGTAAGCAATGAATTGGCCTCAATACAGTAACCGGCTTATGAATAACTAATCAACTTTAACATATGATGTTAGAATATTTTATCTGGCCAGTAGATAAATTAATTTATGGCAGTTTGTGACATAACTTATTTAACTTTCTACTTTATGCACTTGGTGGTTGTTTTACTATTGTTAAGGCATCAAAATTAACTGTAATTACATCTGCCAAGATAGTCCAGTCCACATCAAACAATTTTATACTGATTTACCTACATAGTAAGAAAATATTTGACAACAACATTATGTAAATTGTACTAAATATGTGGCTGCACTATTTTGGTGTATAAAGATCACAACCTCACAATAATAAACAGCACCTATCAGCTTTATCTAATAGTTGTATGCCTTTTGCAACTACACAGAATTGAGCTGGTAATTACTAGCCTACACAAAAATAACCAAAGAACTATCATAGAAAGTAATAATTATAATCTTTGAATTCTTTACACAATAGTGTAAGTACAAACAAATTTGTACATTGTAACCTTAATCTAAATATCAGCTTAATTCAGATTGTAAATAAATTTAAATGTCAGTGAATAATTCTGAAATAAACATATTTATTTTTAACCATATTTTGTAACACATTTGAAATAAAAAGTTGATGATAACAAACTATTTCATTTAACGGGAACGAATATATCTTATTATTTTCAGGAAGTCCGCTGAAAAATAAAAATAAATTAGTATTATTATATTTAGACAGCTAATTATAAGGAAATTAATTTTCTGTTGCTACTTTACCTGAATGGATATCAAAATGGATGTATAATTTAATAATCTAAAAATGGTAATAAATAAAAAATAAGAATTACTTACAGTTAATATTTATTCCATAAACTAAAGTAAAATCTACAAAACAAAGTCAATCAAAAATACATAACTAAACTTGTGGCAACACAACATGATATTTTTACAAGCATAAAGTTATTAAACTAGCGAGTGAAGAAACTTTTAATACTACTTATGAACCCCTTACTCTGATTAGTATTCGAAGTATCAGTAGAGGTAGTGTTAGCCTGCTCATTGACCTGATCACCCGTGCTCTGAAGTTTAGCTGACTCACTGTTTGTCATATTTTGTGGTACATTCTGCAAATCCATTTTCATATCTTTTTCTCTTTCTTCTTCTACTTGAATAGTCTTTTCAGCCTGTGGACTAGAAGAGCTTAGTGCTTCCTTATTAATACTTTGTACAGTGTCCTTAGTGCTAATTGAGTCAGTCAAATCATCAGAGCACCCGAATTCCTATTGTTTTTTGGCAACTGTTTTTGGCTTCTTCTCTCTTACAGCCTTTGAGCGAACAAGATCTGATCTTCCGATTGAGATCATTTTTAATTCCCATGCCTCTATGTCTTTTCTGTAAAATAATAATTCAAATTATGGATTTATCTACTTGAATATTTTGTTTCACTTACTACAAATGAAGAGTTTCACATTTCTTATGCTAGTTATGTATAGTATGATGACTGAATTAATTAATGGCATTATATGAGAGAGGTCTATATCTAGCAGTGAGATAAAAAGGCTGAGGATGACAATAAATGTACCAACTTAATAATGTATTTATCTAATTCTGTTGCAGCAAAAGACTTTGCCTTCGAAGTTATTTTTTCTGTTAAGTAATTCAATACTGTTAAAAACATAGGTTTCTGAGTACTTGTTTACATATTACGTTACATACCTGTACTTTGCCATAAGATCTTGAGCTTGTTTTTCTAGTTTTGCTTTCTCACTCTGAGCTAATGCCTCCCATTCCTTTTTGACCTGTTCTTGGAATTCTTTAAGATTTTTGCCCTGAAAAGTGTGTCTTCTAGATTTTATGAATAAGAAATAAGAAGACATTGGTTTCTTAGGCTTTCCTAGTTCTTTGTATTCCTGTAAGTAAAATTTACAAGAATTTAGGCAAAATGGTTGACACAGACAGTCTCCATTTCTGATTGTTATAATACTACATCACTACTTTCCTATATAAACAACAAAGAGTCAGTCTTTGTTATTTCTTCATATCACAAGCGCTTATTGAAATATAAATAAGATTGATTAAAGATAACACATGAGGCAACATGTATACTAACAGCTTTGAGTTTTCTTTTTTCCTTAGCAGCAGCCATTTCTTCTTTCACTCTCTTGATATCTTCTTTTTGATCTGTTGTAAGAGATGCTTCATACATAGACTTGATTTTTTTGTAATCTTCCAGATCTTTCTCATATTCTTTTGCCATTTGAGCTTTTGTCTGAAATTTACCACATAGAATGTACATTATTAGACCCTCAACCTTATGATTATTGTTATGTCATTATTAATGAAATATTATTAAAAAATAATTATATATCATTAGTAATTAATGGTTAAAAATATATTTTTTAAATATTATTTTGTTAAGGATTATATAAAATTTATATACACTTAGAAAAAAATAATAAAATAGGACAAAATAATGGAGATTAAACGACAACATTGGTTGTCAGACACTGGTTAAATAAGGTTTTGTGGTTGGATAAACTTAAAAGGTTATCTTTAAAAAAGTGTTAGCTGCGGATTTGTATAAAGAAATGAATCAAAACATCTGCTCAAAAGGACTCTTTTGTGGAATGACGATAAATGTTTCATGATTGTCAGTCATATTCTTATAGCTCGTTTAGGAAATGGCTTTTATATAAAGACATTGGTTTGGTTGCCAATAAATTAATTTGTAACTTACATAAGTTTAGCTTACTAAGCTAAGGTATAAGCTTTTTTCCAGCCACACACTATCATTGTTTGATTATGAGACATGACAAAAAATAAAAACTATAATAAAGCTAAAACAGAATATATGTAAACAGAAATACCTCCTTGTCCAACTCTTGCCAATGCTTGGAAGTCCAGGTCACAGCTTCTTTAGAGGTAATTCCAGGGTTTTTTGCTAGAAGTGCCGGCCTCATTTGGCCCATGAATTTGAAGAATGGTGTCAGAGGCCTCTTGGGCTTTTCTAGACCCAGTCTCTCTTCAGCTGATTTCTTAGTATAGCTACATGCTTGTATGGAACTCACCCAATTCGTCCTAAGAATAGCAACATGGAAAATACAATATTTATATTATTTTCATAGCTTATCAATAATCTTTCGAAGTAAATAGTCGTTATAGCACCGTTTATTTAGCGATATTATTATAGATTAACATTTTAAGCAACAAATAATTCGAGAGTAGGTCTCAAACAAATAAACCCATCAACAATCTGGAATAATATCTTTGATCACAATAAATAAAGATTAAAAACCACCTAACCTCAAACATACCTTCCAGTTAAAACAGTTTTGTAGCTTCCTAGCACGTAATTGCATATACGGCCGATTTGAGAAATCGAAGACATTGTTGAAATAGATCTTTTTGTAGAAAATATTTTATTTTCTCTTTAATAATAACAATAAAAAATACAAAGATCACAGACGCCAAGCAAGCCAAGACGTTTTAAAACGTTTTTTTATCAACTCGGGTGCGTTCCGTGCCGCAGGGGTAGTAATCCGATGACATTATTTTGTGAAAAGATTACGTATTTATGTGTTTTGTAGATAAAACGATTGTTATACTTTATGTTTTTGATTTTTATGTCAGTCTGTCAATAGAATTTTGATTGATGAAATATATTACGAATGTGCCTCTAGTGTTAGTGACACTCTACACTTACACTTGCCTATCTGTTGCTTTTATTGCCTAGGCAGTATAATAGTAAAGTGAAGTTGAAAGAGGCCCAGCCTGCAGAACTGCACTTTTCTAGTAAAAAATATAATTTTAATTATTACTTTATATACATATCTATATGTATGTAGGTAGATAGAAAGTGCACACATAAGAATTACTGATACACAGGATACACACACTCATAAAGAGCATTTAGATTAAGGGCAGATCACCAGACCGCGTCAGACTGACAAAAAAGCGACCTCTGTGGTCTCTATTTCATAGTATACAGTACTCCACTACGGATAGTATTGTTTCGTTGTTTTTTACCCTGCCATTAAGAAGGCATTCGTATAATATTTACACTGATAGCAATTTAACCTCACACTTAACGAGAAAATAGCCTTTATTGCTATAGCCGTGTGTTGTCAACTGTCAGATAAACGAACGCGTCAGTTGTATGTCAGTTAGTTGTTATTTACACTCACTGAGGCCGCGAGAGCGAGAAGAGCGAATAGTTGCAACTAGAGTGTGGGCACGGGACGCACCTGTGCCAGCATGCTTGCTAGCCTTGTTATTTTTAAAAACTTCAGTTAGGATTTTTTCAATAAAAGATGAAATAGTTATAGAAAGAGGTGATGATATAAAGCTCGTTGTTAACAAACAAAGATAGTACTGTAATACTAAAGAACTGCAAGTACCTACGACATGCCTAGTTGAAAACATGACAACGTTAATTAACGTCCAAGTCTCTTTTTCTTCTTTTAAGATATGGCGTCATACAATCATTGTTTTGCACCAGGCAAATTGCGGTCAAGTGCAATCCTATTATTTATAAAAAAAAGTACTGTGATGTATATTATGATATTAGTATGGTAAAGAGCCACTGCCATTAGGGAGCTGGATTGGAGCATTAGGGTTTATGTATGTAGACATTTAGTGGTTTATAGATAGGTAATCTAAAACGAACGGGCAAGTTCCTTTAATAAGAAGAAACGACCAAGTGCAGTCAGTAGACTTAAACGCTAAAGGTTCCGTACCATTATCTAATTTATACAACATTCGTTCAAGTTTCTACCTGACGACGTTATTAATATCGAGCAAGAAACGGCGAAAAAGTTATTTGGATGAGATGGCCTCCCTTAAATATTTATTGTGTTTTGTGTTTAGTATATTTTGTCATAGAAACAAGAGAAATTATAGTATAGGTACCTACATCATCTCTGATTTATGACCCTTTGGCAGCTCTGACAACAAAAAACATAACAGATGGAATCTATGACCGATCTACAGATAACACGACTCTACAAAAAAATGTTCGTTCTTTGTCCTAAAGTTTATACTATTATTTTCCAGTTAGTTTTGCACAAAAACGAAAAGAAAATACCTTTTTTCGGTATAAAGTTTGCTTTTGTGATAGTTATAATAATAATACTCATTTTTTTCTCTATTATCAAACAGTAGCTATGAACATAAAAGAAAAAGTAAAAGTGTGCACTTTTAAGTTATTTTCCACTTTTCTGTAAGCTAATTTGATAGTAAAACTTAATAAAAATAATAAACATTTTTATTTCAATAGTTTTATTTTCAATCAAAAATTAAAATCCGAGATTTTTAAAAATTTCGTTCAATCAGTCTTCTAAGCACAAAAGCAAAGTTTTTCATGCCATATATTTTTTTTCCGTCTTATTACGACCTAAACTACCGAAATTTAATGCTTTGCAATCAAAGTCAAATTTCATGTTGACCCGTGTAATCCAAATGCTTCAACCTCAACTCACCACTAGAGGGCAGTGTACCCAGTTTTTTTTTTTTTATTAATATTTGTCTTATATATGGTCCTTCGAGCTAGATACTAATTATTCCAGCAGCTTATGATTATAAAAACTAACAAAATGATATTTAGTAATAAAATCACTCAAATTTCGTCTAAAATCATTTAATAATACAATTAAAGTAACTATTATTTACATTATATTGCATAAAACTGCAGCGTTATCTCTTTACCTATACTTAAGAAGTGTACGGTTTATAAATTACTATAATATACAGTTAACAGATGTCAATTATTTACATTATTTAATTATCTAAATTCTGGTTGTCTGTACATTAATAAACATTGGTTTTTTATGAGTAGGGTAGCTTAGGCCACCTTTATAGGTCGATATCTTTCGTTCTTGTTAATTAAGCAAGGCACTGTCATCATTAATTTTTGCTGGATATAATGTTATACCTATACTAACCTGCGTCAATACAGATTAAAAAGTAGCCTATGTGATAGGTGCCATAGTACAAGTTGTTCATTATGTAGAGTAATAATGAGCGCTTTTCGACTTAGTACACCTCTAACCAATTGATAACCATGTACATACGCTACATAGTTAACTGAGGAATCTTAGATAAGACTTAGATAAACTAAGGCTACAAAGACCTATAATTTATCTATAGCTGAAGATATTATATTTTTTATACGAAACTCTCGAAGCACAACAGGCAGCTATCCTAACATTTACTCATATTATATCTATTTACATATTTTTTGTACCAAGTCACTCTACAAACTTATTTCTTAACTTAGAACGTAAGGAGTTTCACTAAAAACTAACAATACAAATAAGTAGGTACTCGTCTGTGCATCATAGCTATTACAATTTCATTATCAATTTACAACTTATAAAACTAATGGCACTTGTGGAAAACGATAACAACTTTCATTCATAATAAGTGTTAACTTAAAAACTCTCAACATCAACAAATTAAATGCATGTCTCAAATGTTTATACAATCTTCTATGTTTTTAAAACATTTGTTTAGCGTCAGTCGTCAGTCCATAGTGTACAGCGTCACACAATCTCAGGTATAGCAGTTTCGCAAACAGCTCTATAATTATAATAATTATTAAACACTTGAAAATGGCATCACAAAACCGCAAAATTTGACATCTCATACCAACATCCAAATCTTTCCAGTCATTTAGAAGTTATGGTGTTTAAAACCGTTTAGGTAGAGAATGGTCTAGTGTCCAGAAATGTCCAGTGTGTTAAACTTAAAACATAACACTTTTGGGCAGGCGATTAATTAATGCATCACAGATAGCGCAGACAGACAAGAACAAGGATCGCTAAAATCCTCATCTTTAATACGAAATCCCGAAATTATTTTATTGTAGGTACCTCGCCGTCAAAGTATAGTTTCTCCGGCAGAATAGTGGTAATGCCTCGGTTTCCTATACGAGTGCTGCTGCTGCGGTGGTCTGTACGTGGCGTACTTCTGCGTATGCCGGGAAAGAGAGTGCGGGTGTGACGCGTAGCAGTGAAGAGTGAGAGGCGTAGGCGGCGGCCCAGCAGGACATTTCGCCGGAGGCGGTTTCCTCGGTCCCGCTATACGCCGCCATAGTGCCTTGAGTCTCGGCGTAGCAATCCACACCGCGACCATCACGCCCAGTATCTGTGACGCGAATATCCGAAACAGGAACACCCAGAAGGCAGGATGCGGGTGCGTCGAGGGTTCTAAGGAAGGCACAGCGGCTGCAAGCCACTCGTCTCTCCACGCGTACTCATACACCCACGTGGCAAGGATGCAGGCGGATGGAACCGCGTATAGCGCTGCGAAAGCTCCTAGTCTAAGGATGCTCTGGTCCGTGTGAGGCTGAGGAGCCCCAGTGAGTAGTATTGAAGGCGCAGGCGCAGGTGTAGGCTTGCGTAGCACCGCGCGAAGTCCCGACGACAGAAACACGCATCCCAGCAGCAGGCATATCGCTTCAGGAACGATAACCAAGGCCAGCAACGATTTGCTCGACTGATTACCGACAAAACATGTGCCTGTAAAGAGAAAAAAGAAAGCATTAGGGCCCGGTTAGGTAAACGACCGTGTGACCGCAGTTAGCGGATACGAGTTTTTTCCTTTCAGCGCTTTATCTCGCTGAATAACATTCCGATTTCTACTAAAGCTGCCCTCAATGCGAACACCTACACAAACACACGGCGAGAAAAAAGACTCGCATTAATAAGGCGTTTAAAAGGGCCGATTTAAAATTGAAATACGAGCGTGCGAGGAGGAAAGGTGTCGTATTTAACGGCTCGAATAATGGTCGAGTATTTCTTTCGCCGCCGTAATGCAAGTGGTATGGAAATAATAAAAATAAAAGCACAATACTCGTTGCACGATTGAAACTGCAAATGCATGAGAACGGGTAAGGCCGCCACTTTACTGCACTTCATTCAACAGCTAATGTTCATAAAATTCATGGAGACCAACATTTGCATTGAGCAATAAAATGATGAAGGAATTAACCACTCAGCTAAGTATTATTTCACACCTTACATAAACGACTGCATACCTATATTCAGTTCACATATCTATAGAACATACCCGTATCTTTTTATTATCGGCAAGCACACCGAATAAGGCACGTTTCTAACTGCAAACCAATAGGTACATAGGTACTGCAAAGTCTAGGTAATATTGCATCCATAAGGCAAACAAGTATCCCATACTAATTGGGTAAGTAACATCTACCTCTTAGGTTTTGTAAGCTAAAACTTGCACTGGTCTCTTATTAGCATGACGCACTTTACTACAACAAAAATTTATTGCTACCCGTCCTGGCCAACGAGGGTTTTACAGCAGATTCATATCCAAAATACACATGGGAAATATTTTTTGCAGATATGTTAAGACATAATATTATTTGTATAAAAGGGACGACTGGTCAATTGTTTTTGCCAATGAAGTTGCATTGCCTTAATGATAGTATGGTATAAGTTTTCTAAATAACTCCTACTATTTCTACAAAAACGTCTCCTTCCGCACGGCCCCTGTATAAAAACCTATCCTGTAATATTTTTCTGTAAAAATGATGCGTACCTACTACTTTTATACCTAGTTGTACTTGTTAGTAAAATAAAACTACTTAAGATTATTTTCACGGTATTCATGTATCTCTTTAATGACCTAGTTATTTAAATGCAATAAACGAATCTCTCATTTGTAGTACGTCTGAAGAAGTTTGTACCAAATCCATATTAGGAGAACCATTATATCGAGGAGCAAGAACCATCTGGCTTACTTCTTTTACAGGTCTCAGGCACACTTGTCCTGAAGATAAATCATGGTTTTTCATTATCAGAGCGGCTTGTTTCAAACAGACGCCAGTACGTTTTTAAATTAATCTGCCCTAGCTTATATGATAAGGAGTTTTTGTTTGATAAATGTTTCTCTTTCTGGGATTTTGGCCGCTGCCGCTTTGATATTGTGCTATTATTTAGCTACTTATACGATACTTATAAAAAGGAGCTACTGTTTGTTGAATGAGATAGGTCATTGTTTGTTGTATGAAATACTTGGAGAGTTGATATATTTTCCTTTGATTTACCGCTTAACGTATACGCTGTAGGCTCCTCTTGATCTTTTCGGAGATCTGTCAGCGGTTTCTTTTGATAAGTTTAAAATTCTCAAATTAGGTAGGTACAGTTCTAGTCTTCATAAAACCGTCTCTCTAATATTTTTATATTCGTGATTAAAATTAAGCCACATGGGAAGGTTCTTACTTAAGAATGAATAAACTGTTCTTACTTAAGAATGAATAAACTCCAACACAAGGTAAGTATTCCATACAAACACCACAAACGCAATACCGTGCATAAATGCGTGCTCCTGCACTCGTACCAGATTTTAATCTCTTTGAAAACGCCGCCGATCAAACACAAGAAAGGACTATTAAAATATGAATCGCCATCTTCGCCATTGTGTTCGCTTTTCGTACGGATGTGGATTAGAATTTATTGATTGGTATAAAAACATGAGAAGCTGAGAGTCTTCGTTCGGGGTCTCGGCTTTAATGATAGAATTGAGACGCTATCGTATATAGGTACGGGTACTATAATCCTACGTGAAACGTAGAAGACGCATGTTTTGATAGTTGATCTACAGCTAGATTCAGGTAGTGTTTTCTACCGGATTAAGTATGTCTACTAGGCTACGACGAACAGAACACATCTAGGTCATTCTAGGGAATAATGTACCTGTGTAGGTAGAGCTAAATTAAGTTCAATAAGACTATTTAAAATAATAACTAACCGGAACTGTAAGGTTGTGGATAACTTATACTATATATGGATTAGGTACAATGATAATCACACGATTAAACGTTTTTAAGGATTGCGTAAAGTTCCTACTGTCGCTTCGTAACTCCAAAGGTATAAAGTATTTTAGTTAGTTTTATTTCACGGCAGTTTCTTCATAACGAAGATGTTATGAAGAAACTGCCGAGTATAATATTATAATATCGACGCGAGTGTACAGCTATTTTCTTTTAAACTACATAAAAGGCATGGCCTGCCCTTTATTGGCGACTTCTCGCGAAGCCGTTGAACTTACCCTTAGTATGGCTTTATAAAGGGTCCGATCGAGTAGCTCTAGTTTTTTCTTCACGTTTGCAGTCCTATTTTATTAACGAAGTAAGCTAGTATGAGATCTACATGTATTTATCGTTGATAATAGGTATAGTCTGGTGTGAACTCGTTTAGATATTCGCTTCGAGAAAAAAAATCTCGTCTATGCTTTGAGTGCAGGTTCGGTTCGGTCTCGAAATTGGTCATAGAAGCAGGTGTTGGACGAATTTACAGACCGAGCCTGGGTATGAAGTGTGTATAAGCGTATTTTAGACGGTATCCATAATATATGCTTTGGTGGAATGCTATGAGTGTAAATTTATTTAAATCCAAAATACTCGTGAAGAAAGTGACAAATAAAACGCAAGAGTGACCCTCTTGCGTTTTATTTGTCACATTGCAACGAGACAAAAAAAATACTGTATTAAGTTTTTTTAACATATTTATGTTGTTTTTTAAAATAACTTTGAATAGATTTCATATTTCACAGTTGCGCATATCGGACCGGACCGGACACCAACTAGCCAAAAAATAGTGATAATTTTGTTCATTTATAACTTATGGAGTTGTATACTAGGGGCCGCTTGTTATAAAGCTCCATATCGAGACGTCAAGAATCGTTAACGAGAAATAAGGTGTTGCAAAAACAACCTGCTTGTTATTGACTGTTCCACTTCTATATGTCATGATACCTATTAAGGATGTTGTCATATGGACTTCGTTACACATATACGAGTAGATATGTCTTCGTATATATGTTTCTGACTGAGGTGGTAAGTACTAAGAATTGTTAATGACGAATTTGTAATTCAAAACGATACGTCTAATTGAAGTGTGTGTTAATAAAGGTTTCACTGTTGTCGGAGTAGACATGCCAATTTGCTAGGATGTACTAACATGGTAATTTAAATAATGCAGCTGATGTTATTGCAATACAAGTAACCCTTACATTTTTTCAAGTTCTCATACTATTTATTCCAAAGAAGGGCATGGTCCGCTAATGTTTATTGGGATAACCTGTTTTACTCACACCTTCAGGTGTGACTGCTACAGTAGGATATCTCCTGTATCGCGGCTGTTACTTATTTATTTTATGGTAAGCGAGGTAAGATGTTCCAAACGTCTGGCAACACACAAACTGCGTCGTATACCCTTGGGACATATTGAAACAACAAGCGCTTTTAGATCTGTTGATCTTAAAGGAAGAAGTTTGAAGATGATGTCATATTGCGCACCAATCTTCAATGCCACAAATGAAACTGCTATCCCTTGCAAAACTATTTGCAACCTACAATGAAATTTGTACCTACTTCAAGAAAAGCTATAAATAATAAATTGGTGGTACCAAAATTCGAAATAAATAACGTACCAAAATATGTAATCCTAAATATCATTTCGAAACTACCAAAACCCGGAAAGTGCAATTGCGACGAGTTCTGTACCTAGGCTTCTTACTTTCTAGGGTCTTGCTTGACCTTACCGTGCTTGTCTTTTGCTGCAAAACTGTTTACGTTGCGACGCCTCACGCCGCAAGAATACGCGTCCTATCATGGCGAAATACAGTTCATAGTAGTGCAGTGTGAATGTGATACGAGATGGCTCTAAAGCAGCAAAGGCAACTTTTTTAAAATCTAAAACAGCTAGGCATTTGACTACAAGCTTGCACGACCACGGAACTGACCGAGATCCTGCTGAACTGTAAATTTTGTATTACTACTCTTTCTTCTCACCTGTAAGCTCGTCAGCATCTACGTCCCGTGTGACCAGCACGGCGGCTGCGAGCGCGGCAGGCACGCCCCACGCGCAGAGCTGCAGTAGCGACGAGTGCCGAGAATTCCGCGTGGTGCTGCTGCTAGTGACCGCGGCTGGCGATGGTGGCCGGAGAACGCTGGCTCGCCACGCTCCAGCTACTACTACCCACCTGGAATAAGAAATGGTTGGTTAGTTGGCTTACGTTTACATTTGGATTTATAAAACCCAACGGCTAGAAGGACCATCACTATCACCATATCTATTTGATGTCTCTGTCTTTTCATGGAGTAAGTATTGACAGCAAGATACAGTTGAATCTACACTTAAAATGTCCACTTAGCAATTACAAACGAACGTGGGCGACGACTACTTACCTAAATACAATACGAAGTATTGCCTTGAAGTATGCAATTATCTCAATTATAAACAGTCAATAACTATAGTAGAGTTGTGTTACTCATACGTGAGGCGCCTCAAATGTCCCATGCAAAGTAATAAATTGTCCCATCGCCTCAAACATACATTTTGTACCGCTACAAACTCTTTGTACCGCTACTAAACTAACTCTTTGACGTAGTTCGTGTAGTTGTTCACTCACGCTCAAAGAAGAGTAGCTTCTGAGAAAGAGTAAGGGAATGCGTGTGTTGCGTAGTAGCGTGGTTTTGAACTATTTTGTCCTGCTCACACTTTACATGCTTGAACAAGACTAAAAGCGAATGAAACGATATAATATGTGACATTTTTGAAGTTTCGGAGACACTTCGTGTTGATTTGTGGTTTGAATGTTCGCGCTGTTTTCAATGTTGATATAAATTGTTATTTAAAAATATAACCTTTTTTTTCTACTTTGATATCACTATATTGTATTTATTGATAATAAACGTGTTTAAACGCGAGTGCATGACTTCATTGCATTTTAACTTTTTTTAACTATGTGTTTGCCTTGATTTTTATAAAATATCTTATCTGAGATGGGTATGTATTATGAATGAGGAGGCTTGACGAAAAAAAACTAATATGTATTTATTTTTAAATTATAATATGTAAAAATAATTTTACCTAGATAACTGAGCATATTTTGCACCGCTTAAAGTATATAATTTTGTTAAATATAAGTTTTTATTTTCCACAATTATATGTTACTCAAATAACATAACACTTCAACGTCATGTTAGTTCAGTAAACTACTTTTCTTATGAAATAACCTCATCTAGCTCATAACTCAAAAACACGGCATGACTTCAATTTGTATGTAGGTACTTCCCGTTTGAGGACCACCTCAAATGAGGTGGTACATCGTCCTACTTCATTTCTCAAAATGAGCAGCTCATACAAACTCATAATATTTGTGTGTCCTACCCAACGCTAAACTATAGTATTAAAACCAACAGCCAGCTGTTTATAGGCAGGTGTGACAAAATAGGCCGCCGATAAAATGGCAGCTACTGCTATCTTGCCCAAATAGGTCATTAAAGTAACTTTTGTATGTTATTCTATAAATTCAGCACCTAAAAATATTGTATTATGTAAAAAGGTACATTTATTCCGATCCAGCTGTGGTTTAAGGTCACCTTCTTAATAAAAATTTATGGGATGCAGCAACTTATTATCTTTAATAGATTAATAGGATATTATTATTTGACATTTTGCATATCCAATTACCGACTTCGTTTGTTGAAAGAAAAAATATATTTACCATAGACATTTTAGTTATGCGATTTGGTGAAGTATATATTATACTGTCATGTTGTATTATTTATAAATAAAGAAATTAAAAAATAATAATTAAATAATATATTTGAGCGCAACACTACAACAGATTTACGAGTTGGTCTATAAAACTTCGTTTTATTCATATTTTACTTATAGACTCCGCATCGCCGCCGACGACTGACGGCGATGTCCAATCGATATATCGTTATTTATAATTAGATGTTTTTGTTCACGTTGCTAATTGTCTGCTGGTTAGCTTTTTTGTAACCTTCGTGCTCCGCGAACGTTGCTCTCGCCGAGAAAATTATAGCCTTTGTCAACCCTTACTTAGCTCGTTAAAACATCTGACAGGTAAATCTATCCTGCTGCGGCCGAGAAAGGTGTCGCCTTGTTTCCTACCGACACCAGTGTTCTCAGACCCTTTGTTTCTTTCAGAATTTCGGGAAAATAAATGCTCTATGGAGCTGGAGTTAAGCTGGTCGAAGCTCCACGCGGTGGCTTGTCGTCGGCACTTGAGCAAACACCGTCGTATTTGTACAGAACCGAAAGTGGCGATAGTCCAAACATTGGTGTTTGTTCGCTTGCTCGCCTGTTTGATCCGGCCTCCGCCCGCGGCACATGTTAGCTAACATTTTACTAATGTTTGTACGATTTGCATTGTGATAATTAGGCTGGTTCTTTGAAGTAGGTGCCCCGTCGTGTCGACGTGTTCTCATTAGCCGAGGCGGCTCAATTTACATAAATTCTCTATCGGCTGCGCTTGTCCATTCCAATTTATTAGCACTGTTTAAATGTATAAGTAAGTGTTCGTGCAAGTGGCTCGATGTAGTTAAATGCTAAAGAGCTCCATTGGGGGTCATTGTTAAAAATATACAGCCTGTTTCTACGTAGATGCTGTTGCAGATACCTTCCTGTATCTAATTTTTTTCATTATTAGGACGTTTTATTCAACATTATTATTTATCGAATTACATGATGGAAAAAAAAATCTATTATGAAGCATTTCGTTAGTTAATGCGGACGGCTATTTAGAGAATGATTCAAATTCATGGATCGTATAAAGTTTTGGAATATCGTCAGTCGTAAGGAAATGCAAATGTAATGGCCGAGACGCGAACAGGCAGGGCATTGGTGACCGTTTTATTTTATTTCGTTTGTGCATCGTGTTGGGGCGGCTCAAGTGGTCATTACTCGATAGTGTTATCGGGTCGAGAACGATCGCCTTCGCGCCATAAATAAGTATTCTTATTTGCCATCTGTGAGAATTAACAGCGGAGTGCTTGCGCGGTTTTGGACTTCGGAGTTTTTATGCGAATAATTTAAAAGATTATGTAATTAAAGAGGTAGCACTAAAAGTCTTTTTACAAAATATTACAGCACGATGGCGGCAAATAGAATAAAAGTACAAGTAAGTAACCATTTAACTACTAAAGGATGACAAAGGAAGTCAGGCAGATGACTGATCTCATTTTAGCAGAGAATATATGACTTTGGGTAATATAGATACAATATTACCCAAAACTACAAGCTTTCTAAGCCAAACCTCAAAGCATGCCTATTGTTACGTAGAGTATTGAGTCAGCTAGCATCTCATTGCTAAATAACAGTCAACAGCTACTGGGAACAAAATCAACGTCCATCATTCAGCTACCAGCAGTCCCTAAGTAGTTATGAGAGTAAGTAATATGATATTTGATATTTTCGGTCTAACCTTCGCATAGTGGCAACTTTACGAGCCCACACACGCTGCGGTTCCACTCATATTCTCATTTCAAATGTCCCTCGTAAACGTCAACATGACATACGTTTTGACAAGAAAAAATAGGAGCGGTAAAATAGCGGTTTGGCTTTGACTGTACTTTTTATAGTGCTTTGGACGAGGTTTGGAGTAACCACAAGATGTTACGAATATGGTTACTTGAACTCGGAGGTGAGTATGAAGTCACAAACTGGTTGAAATATTGTTATTGTATATTGTATAATTTGCACTTATGTGGACATCTATTATTGGTTGCGGTGAACTGTAACACTTATCTATAATAGACTTTAGACTAGTTTTACAGAGGGAACAAAAATAATCTACCTGCAGACTTTTGCTAGTTATTTAATCGACGTGCATATCAGAGTAATTACAAACTTAGTTCTGATAAACCTATTTTGTGATTCTAAAACGTAATTTAATTCGAACATTTAACTTACTACTGCAAGTATCTATAGAACAAAAACTTAACATAAAGCTTAACAATGGACCGTTAGGAACTTTGATGCTAAACGAAATTCAGGCCGACGTTGAAACGTAATTTTGAATGTCTATGATTTAATTCTATCAAGGAGCTGTACATAGGTACTAAGTATCCTACGTTATATTCTAAGAGTGCATGAGTAGATAATGTGCAAACTGCATCTGTTTAACATTAACCCGCACCTGTACACAAATCGAAAGACTCATCTAGCAGACCATTACTGCAATTCAAAACAACAATAATCTTATATATAAGTATATATTTATGTATTTAAGTACGTATATCAGTCATCAGGTTACCATAACACAGGCTTTGCCTAGTTTGGGACCTGAACACCTTTGTGTGGATGTTGTCCCATATTATTATTATTATTATCTGAAATCCAGCATTGGATACTTACCTATTGTTAAGATAAGGTATCAACTTTGTAAGCTGGTATTCTTGTTCGTATTCTTTGCATTTAGATCTCGGTTTAGACTTTCGTGATTATAAGTTTTTCTACTTTACTACTACGAGACTATCCAACTAAAACTTAACTAAAGTGTTTGTTACAACGAGTACCTACACTAGATCCGCTATTTCCTTGGCGTCATAAATTCATTTCTTCTGAATATGACCAAAGTATTCACACCTACCGAGATCCATGAGAAAATATTTATCAAGTCTTTCCTGTTAGCAAAGTGAGGAAAACTATTTAGATGTCTCTTCAGCGTTTGACTTTTGGACACCCTGAATACCATTAGATCATAAATCTAAGTTCTTCCCTCCCTTTTTCTTAAAGACATGGATAATGTATTGCACAGCCGCTGACTAATTTGACTAATTAGCTCTTTGGTTAAGGCTGTTATTTTTAAACTTGGTTTTTAGGGGAGCCTTTGACTTGCCTCATCCACCACGACGCCAACGCCACTATACTTTTATAAATTTTGTTTTAGATTGTTAATTTTCTTCTTAAGCACTGGTGAAGAAGGGGATTCAAGGTTTAATTTTTATTAACTGCTCAAAAGTCTGCAACTGTATGGCGATGGAAAACTATACGAATAATTTTAAAAAGGAATATATGTTACTACTTACGTTAAGTTTAAGTTGCGTTTAGAATTAAAGTTTTGACGTTACGGCCATCGCATATCTTTAAGCAAAACGAAGATTAAACAGATGTTGGGAAATATCTTCGAAACTTCTTTCCCATGTATCGAAATAGTAGACGAAGCCAGATTGGGGGTAGGCTACGGACAAACCACATTTTCTAGGGCTACCACTTTAAAAATATTTTCGTCTCGACACTAATAGCTCACGATAATCACAGATTTATTGCATTTTATACTCCTTTATTATAAGCCGTTAGAAGCTATTAAGCGATTAATTTATACGTTTACCACCTTTGATTGCATCGGCTTCTTTCTATTCTATAAGGAACGACAAACTAGACTTTACCATTTGTGGATGATCAATTTGTTTTACGTTTTTTGCTGAGTTGCTGATGAACCACATTTTCTAGAAAAGAAAGCCAAGGAAATGATATAAATATATATACAAATATTTCTTAGTATGAAAAGATTAATAGAAATACACTATGTCGGGATATAACGTAAGTATAACATTTATATTATTTAAACGATGTTATTGAATATGTATCTTCAGGTCCGTTAAGTAGGTATATATAAATGAATGTTGCATGGCGTCCACCAGGAGGATGGGGAGCTATGGATGTGAAACGTTATTTAAATTATTTATTTGTTAATGCTATTGCTGCAACATAGGCAAAGGCAACTACCAGATACATAACAGGGATAAAAATATACCGTGCCTTGTAAGACGCTTGGCAGAGAGCAAAGCAGGCTCGTTAAGTCTCTCGTAACAATAAAACCTAACACCCACTGCACCATTTAGGTGAACGGACCCATTATTGATGCCGACATTCTGCTGCAACTTGTCTAGCGGACGTGCTTAACTAAGGGTACAAGTCTACAAGTTATAGAGAAGTTAATTCAATAATTCATTGCACCTTTTTTGTCATACATATATACTGAGGTAAACTCATATCACTTCATTCTGATAATGAATTAGGTTAGTTACCGTTAAACAATTCATAAAATATTAATAAATATTGCTCAGAAAATCCAATCTAAATATACCTACCATTTATTAAAATAATTGTATATGTTGCTCTTTCCAATTTTATGGGTAAATTGACATTGCAAAAACATTATTAACTTGGTATTAAAATAGAAAATAGTTTACTATATTATTATTATTTGAGAAAATAGTTTAGCAGCTAAGTGGGTCAGTATGAGAAGAACCTCCAAGCCATGAAGCTATACCTACATCTAATACCCAAGGGTAACATCAGTAATAACCGACGTATTTTTCCAGATTTCACATTTTTGTGAAACAGGCCTTCTTATGGCATAAAGCATCATCGTCATAGCAATAGCATAGAGTTGATAGCGTTTTCGATATGTTTTCCATATCAGATTCCATTTTATGATACTAAGATAGAAAGTTTTGTAATAAAACGTTGACAAAACGGTAATTGAATATTTAAATCTACTAGGAATCTTTATAGTAAAATGATAAATTAAATATCTATTTGAATCTTTTAAAACCTATTTTCTATTATGCTCGAATTAAGATCAGTGCCGTAACTAGGGCGGTGCCAGCGGTGCCCAGGCACAGGGCGCAGACCCTGGAGGGGCGCAGAAATGACCAGACCAGTATCTAGTTTTGTTTCATGTATGGTAGTTAGTAGGTACATTTTGTTTTATTGCGAATATGGTGTAGACGCGCCCTCTGTACTATCTATATCTATATGGCATTTTTCAAGCGATCTTGAAACAACAACACTTGTAAAGGTGGTTTTATATTTGTCTGATGTGTAGTGACGTGACGCGTCAGAACGGTATCGGTTTCATACATTTAGTACTAGCTGGTGCCCGCGACTTCGTCTGCGCAGGATTAGTATTTCGAACAATATGTTTATAAATTGTAGCCTATGTGTTATTCTGATGTATAAGCTATATTATTGTAAAGTTTCATTAAAATCCATTGAGTAGTTTTTACGTGAAAGAGTAACAAACATCCATCCATCCATCCATACAAACTTTCGCGTTTATAATATTAGTAGGATGGTAACGTTCACACTAGTGCGTAACGTAACGTGTTGTGTTGTGATGGCTTATGTATGGAACCGATACAGTTCTGACGCGTCACGTCACAACACATCACACAAATATAAATCCACCTTGTCTTGCTCGCAATATTACATACACAAACAAAAGTACCTATACCGTAACTATGAGACAATTTCTGTCTATATTCATTTGGAGGGAGCCACTTCTAACTTAGAAGTTCTAAGCAAATCTGTCAATCTAGCTGAGGAGATGTACATATAGTTCACGTTACGCTGTCATTGCTGTCAGCCACATTTATTGGTCCTCCCTTTATCTTTGATTTTATTCATTAACTACGTGCGGCGTTACTGACGCACTAGCGTGCGAGAGATAGATAGAAAATTCATCGTTCAACAAGAGTGAAAAGGATGACTTACAAAACTAAACGATTCACAAACGTTCCATTCTGCCGCGCCGTCCCACCCAATGTTCGGGGATTCCCCGATACATCGAGAATCACGCATTCAGATAGCCGGCCGGGGGCAGTCGGATTGATTGTCTTGCTTCTCAACCATGGTCATTATTTGTATAAAATTTCATTAGTTTAATGTAAAATTGTGTGTGAGAGTGAATAAGTTTATTGTTGATTTGTTGTTCGTTGATAAACTCGTTTGGGTAAGTTAGAAAATTGAATTTAAAAGTTTTACAAAGAAAGTTGTATATAAGTATATTTTTTCGGTTAAAATTTTTACGTTAATAGTGAAATTAACTGAAAATATTTTAAGGTCGGTGGGAGTAAGTAGGAGCGGCCTGTGCCCAGCAGTAGGACATTTAATACGCTGATAATATCAATAAATATTTATGACTTGTAAATGTTATTACTTTATATTATTATTAAGTGTTATTACTTTCCTAAGTAGGTATTTTTAGGTGGCATTTTTATGTTGACCATTTTTATGCTCGAGTTCGGTTCGACACACAAGTATACATATAGACAGGTACTTGTGTTGAGTTCCGAACTACTCGTATATACTAGACTAGGCCTGATTAGCGATTCTTCTTTCAGAAATATTACCTGCCGGCTACCGTAAGCTAAGCACGCATGCTATAACAAACAACATGTCTCAAAAACGTCCATCCGGTTCTGAATTTCGTAAGAGAAAACGCGTGAGAGAGATGGAAGCAAAAAAAATGGGAAATACGTTACGAAAGTGGACAGTCACACAACCAGAAAACCTGGTATGTCTGGAACTAGATCTGGAAACAATTTAAAGATAGAATATAAAGAAGACAGCCCAGTCAGCCCATTCCAGCAAGACTTGACCTTGCCCATCACCACTAGTCCAAGTTCTGAAATTCAAATTAAAGAAGCAACTGCAACTGATAAGATCCAGTTAGACATAAACGATCCTGTTTCATGGTTACCATTAACTGACCACATTCGTTGTTTCCTTGTTGAGAAAGGTCAAGGAAAAGGTAGTCAAAATATTTCTTCAACTGAAGACGCAGGACGAAAATTTCATATGCATTGGTTTACAAAAAAGATGAGCAATGGCGAGATGGTACCAAGGCCTTGGTTGATTTACAGTAAAAAAAGAGATGCAATATTTTGTTTCCCATGTATACTTTTCTGTTCTTCCTCGACTAAGCAAATAATGCCGGCACTAGCTGATGCACAAAAAGGATTTAATGATTGGCGTCATTTAAGTCCACGTATTCCTGAGCACGAAAACTCTACATTTCATAGAGAAAATTGTATTAAGTGGAAAATGCTTGAACAGCAAATAAAAAGTAAGACCACAATAGATGCATCCTTACAAAAGGCTATTGATCAAGAAACAAATAAGTGGAGACATATTTTAAAAGTGTGTACTAGCATAATTTTGTTTTGCGCGGAAAATAATTTACCCCTCAGAGGCTCTCATGAGCATATTGGAGAATCAGGATCTGGAGTTTTCTTAAGTGCCGTGGATATGATTTCAAAATTCGATCCTGAACTTAGAGCGCACATCGAATCGCTTAATAAAGGAAATATTTCATATTTTACGCCTTATATTCAAAACGAGCTTGTAGATATTCTTGCCTCTGAGGTCAAAAAACAAATTTTAGACGACGTTCGTGCGGCAAAATACTTTTCCATACTTTTTGATTGTACGCCAGACGTATCGCATCAAGAACAGATGTCACAAATATTGAGATTCATAGAAACTTTGAAGAGTCAAGTTGAAGCGACTACATTATTTGATAAATGTGAATGTCAGTCAAGTATGGGTCTTCTCAAAGCTATAGTGGAACTGGATTTAAAGGAAATGTTTCCCAATGTAGTAGTCGCTATAAAGATATTTTTAACGATGCCAGTGACTGTAGCTTCCTGCGAGAGATCATTCAGTAAGCTCAAATTAATAAAGACGTATCTGGGCTCGACGATGGGCCAAGAAAGATTGTCTGGCCTAGCGATTTTGTCGATTGAACGCGGCTCCTGTCGTATGACAATGTAATCAAGGACTTCGCAATGAGAAAAGCGCGGAAAGTAAATCTTTGAGTAGGTAGCTGTCCTTTTCTTGTGATTACGGTTTACCTTAGCCTTGGGTCTTTACTATCGAGTACTTTGTGTCATTTCTGTATTTGAGCAAATATTTTTGAATAAACAATTTTTATCTTAAAGAAATCTACTAAGTACCTATACCTTCGTAAACAAAAAATAGATAGATTTATTTTTATGCACATTTGTCCACTTTATTGTCAGAGCCTGGTTAGAGCATTTTTCAAGGGCGCAGTTTTGAAAGCTCGCACCGGGCGCATAAAAGGCTAGTTACGGCACTGATTAAGATATGATGTTACACCGATCCAAAAAGTTTCAATATCTAAAATGTTAGTACTAAAATATATTCCGTACAAGTGATTAGAAATAACTCATTCACAAAACGGGCGAGTTTTACAAAAAGACGAGACGAAGAATGGCGCGTCGGTCTCGAAGGGACGCCGTTTATTTCGGGAGCTCGTAAAATCGATTACCAATCCGAACGAGACTCGCGTTCTCGACTTGGAACATTCGAGCGAAGACAGAACGATCTTTGCACTGAAACAGGATGCACTATTTATGTAACTTGGGGACTATTGTGTAATCTGTGGCAAATGAATCCGATGATTTTTGTATTTCGAATATCGAGCGAATTGACGCGGAAGCCGTTAAGAAATTCAAAACATTCACAGAGTTAGCTCGGGGCTTGATTGGCGTGCTAAGAAACGAATTGCCCATTGAAGGAAACTTATGTAAACTTGATGTTTTCCATTTATAGTTTACGAGTATAACATCCTATATGGCCCTCATCGAGAAAATATATTTTAGTCTCCCTATATCGGTGTATATGGCGCATGGCGTCTTGTTCTTAATACTCTCTAGAAATGCGTTTTCAAATCACCAAATTTTATGTGTCAGTAATTTTTCTTCGGGTTTATTTTTCTTAAATGATTGACGTTTACTAGTGAAGCAATATTTAGCAAAAATTATTCGAGACACCCTATCCTCAACTGCCAAAAATGGTAAGCACAGCAGGTGGCTAAATATGTCTGGACTACCAATCGCCAAAAACTTGAAGACCTCCTTCCATATACTGACTCGTTTTAATTGAAACTAGCAAAGGCAGTTTATGGTATCTTGTTAAACTGGTCAAGTTATGCAAAGGAGATGCATATGGGCTTTCGATCAGCGTCGAGATGATTGATGTCTTCAAGAGGAAAATAAATGATAAATTCACAATGAACTCAAAACGTATGAACATACAACAATTTTCCAAACCAAATGAGACTTTCACACTCAGTAATAAAACTTAATTTACATATTAAAGTTCGCATCATATTTTTTGGTGTACCTAATATTAAAACTGTAATTAATTTTGCTGTCGATGGGAAGTCGGGATAAGGTAATATTTCAAACCAATTAGCAAAAATAATTATTTATAATTTATTGCATCCGTTTCTGAAGTAATAGATGCTAGTAAGGATGTTATTGGGAATAAACTATACCTACCATAAATAGTTATGACAGAACTAATTAGAAATTATGATGAAGTCAGAATTACGAAGCATCTCATAGGTAAAAAATGCATGGGAAATAAGATTGCGAAGATATACTTAAAATATTCTTGAATGTAAGCTTACGCTACCATAAGCGGAAATCTTTTTCATGAGTTATTCTTATAGCTAGATAGCTGAACAAACATGAATACTGAAATAATACATAGTTTTTATTGAATAATAAACATACAATGACAAAAATCCTAGAATAAACTAGTGAGGAAGCGACAAATAGAGACATAATTACGTGCAGAAAACCGGCCGTCAGTCTATTTGTAAGTGATGGTTCATGCAATAAAAGCACTATGCGCAGATAATTAGCAAACAATACTAATTTAATCCGAGCAAGTCTCCTCATTAATATTAATTGAAATGCCTTGGAACTTTGCACCAGTCTACAGGGGCTGTGTTGACATGTAACAAGTCAGTTCTCACTTAAATGCTTGTTAAGCTGCTTCATGTTTAAATAAATTTATCGATCTGACTTGATATCAGTGAATATTTTATAAGAATAACTTACTTTCTAATCTAGTAGTTTCTCAGTACTAACAATTGTCATTTATTCGACCGATAATAAGTGCCATCAATACAAAACAACATAAGATCATCATTTTGCTGTAAATAAAATTATACAAATCATATTCCTAAGCTAGCTAGTAAAAACAAACGTTCACGTAGGACCTTAGATTTGATGCATTAATGACAAGAAAAAGCATTTACAAGTGAGTTTATAGACAGATTGAAGTGAAATGAACGTATAGATAGTAATAAACTTTAGACAATACAAGAAGTTATTTGGATGCTTTTGAGTACAGTTGCGGCTGAAACTTCTTAGTTCATTACAGTAACAAACAGAACTGTCTTGAAAATGTTAAAGGTTTCAAGTGAACTGCTTTTTTTACGTAGCATTGTTGAGATCTGGATTTCCATAATGGTGGCCGGGGTACGCCTAACATTAACGAAACGGGCTGTGTGCATACAAACTATCTTATTTACATAAGTTGGTTTGTATGCATTTACCTCTGATTGGCGACAGGGTCCTACTGGAATAGGAAATAAAGAGCTTGTTAGGGGTTACATGGTCGAATGAAGAGAGTATAAATCATGGACCATGAATTTATGTATAGGATCGGCAAGACAAAAGACGTCAATAAAAAATCAAATAGAGTAATGGTTTGTAGTATCTACTCATGCAAGTGTGGTAAGGCAAATAATAATTTAAATAATATATATATATATATATACTACCCATATACTATATTATATATATGAGCGGAATTATATAGCAGTGACAACTGAGATCTATAACCGATGAAGAAATTTTCAAAAGGACTTCAGATTTATAATAGTACCTGAATTAGTATTGTCCATTGTACTTTTACCAAGTTTCGTTTCATTACAGGTGTTGTTGTTATATTAATGAACTAAAAAGCCGCTTACCTAAAATAGAACTAGGTGGGACACGTGATGCGAATGCATCCCGACCGATAGGTTCAGATCGTGACGCAGTGGAGTCCTGATAGGTACAAACTTATGATACCTTTAATAGTACTAACATATGGTACCAGGAAAAGAAATGTACTTATTCAAGGACGGCATGGCGTAGCATGATATGGGTAGACTATCAGTGGATATATAGGTTAAAATACGTGTGCACTTGAAACACTTGTAATATACCATGATTTATTTTTAATCGGACATCCCTTCCGCAATATACTCTACGTGTAAGAACCTTCTAGCGTGTAATTATCAAGTTACTGTCTGTTGAGTAAGACAGGCCTTTTATTACGGAGCCTGCAAGTAATCTCTATACTGAGATTGATGGAGGATCTTGAAAGTCTGGATAGGAATGGTGTTGCCGAGATTTTAAGTATATACTGGTACATTATAAATAACTAGCTTATAACTATTTGTCACCCGCGGCGTTGCCCGCTAAATAAAATAGAATTTAAAGAAGTTCCAAACTTTGAACCCCCTTTGACAAAATTCTCCACCCATTGATATAAATCAAACTAGATATCTGCTTTAGGTCGCTAGAATACCTCATTAGCTGAATTTTGTTCGTTTTTAACTTCCTCACGACCAGTTCGGCGACCATGTTTTAAAATAGTAAAGTTTATAGCATTTAACGATCAGTTTCACTTTGATCGTGTTGCCAAAAGATATGCACATGACAGCAGGATTTCCGCCCTAAAACTACTGCTGAGACATACAATAATATATAAACCTTGTTAGCTGTTAGCAACTTAAATTGACTTTGATTTACTTATAATGTTAATCAAAGGTGTTTGGATTTAATGATGTCGAAATAGATCCTTATGTTGTGAGTTCCAAAAGAAAAAATCTTTTCTTGAAATGTTATGACGTACGTATTAAATAACAGCGTACAGTCCTATAATGAAACGCAGTCTAATGCCCCCACATCAAGCTAAAAACCCACACTATAGCAAACCACTTTAAGATGATCTATCAACAGCCGACAACAGTACGAAAATTCCGCGAAAAACATCTGAAGCAAACTTTATGATAGACCAAAATATTACACGATCATTTAGAATCTCGAGAGCCATCGTGTAGATTGCTTTGCTTTCAACACACCGAGGTTTCACAAACAATTGTCCAACCACAACAATTTTCCATTCAATTTAACGAGCGTTTGAGTGACACGTTTTAAAACCACTCGAAAATTTAATATGTCTGCTTTAACGAGTCTGCATTTAACTTTTTTTAAACTTTAAACCGCTTTTGTGAATAACATTTGGAGAGGAACATGACTTGCCAATTTGTCGTGGGGTTCGAAACGAGAAGAGAAACAAAGCCTCTTTTTAATCTAACCTAAACGTGCTCTTAATTCTTTAAAAATGTTTTTATTTAAATATAGCAACAGTGAAGAAGATTTAGCAAATACTTATACTTTAATAGAAAAGCAAAAACTCATTATATTTAGATTTCCTATCGTAAAAGTATGAGAGAATAAGTAAAGAATGACAGACACGGAACCTTGGAAGTTGATACCATAGATAGATTAAGGTGATTCTAAGAGATAGCGGGCCCTTTGGGATCTCGTTTAGAGTTGTTAGTTGTACGTGGGACGTCATTGAAAACATAATCGAATTGCTCTATACAGCAATAGCAAGTAATTACAGCCCTATATCTCGTTACGTAGGCGTAGGAGGCGGCTTTCTCTAATCTCAGAGAAGCTTTGTACTTATTTGTTATTGTACGAGTATGTACTCGTATAAACTGTGACAATCGGTTTAGCTCTCCTTATTTGCTACACATGCATATAGTATTTCTGGATTTAAGTTGGAAATATGGCGATAATAATAATTCACGCACGCTAGAAGACCAACACTAATCGTTAGAAAACAAAGTTGAACTTTTGCAAAAAGACCGACCGCTTTTCTGCACTCAACAACGCAGTAAAAACAACATTTACTTACATCAAGATATGTTGTTGTAAAAGCTGTTGGACAATAAAATTGTGACATGAGTTGATCGCTTCATACGTAAGTGTTAGTATTTTTAGGGTAAAACTTTTTGGAGACTGAAACTTTAGTTATATATAGATATAATATATATATAATTGGCATAGGCCAATGTATGGATGTAAATTTAAATTAGACATAACGTTCGCGCCTTACGCTTTTATGTTTTACGTTCATTTTATTGTAAATCGTTCCGTTCAGTTAACGAATTATTTTTTTGTTTGCTCGATTGCTCTGACTGATCTGTCTGTCGACAGCTCACGGCTCGTAATCTACAAAACCGTTTTATTTTAATGGCTTTGGTTATATCGTCCATAATTCATGTCGGTCAGTAGAAACTACACACAGTTTCGGTACGCAGTACGCACTAAAAGTTCGAATGTTATGACAAGCATTCAATTTTTACTTTTGGTATACGGTAAACAGAATAATAATCAGTTTTACGGATTGCTCTTGGTAATGTTTGAAGCTTGCTTATTCTGGATGTTTTTTACTGCTATTTTGTTATGGCCATATAAAAACGTAAGATACTTTACATTTAATTTCTATGAAAATATTATTTGTTGTTGACGAAAGCCCCGGCCAGGACAGTGTACATGATACCATACATACGTTAGGATATAAAAATCTTACATGGATGCGATAATTTCACTATAATTCCCAGAAATTAGATATTACTGTACACAATGAAGTAGGCAACTAATGCTGGTTTCATTAGTACGCAATATTAACTACATTCTTAGGCATTTTTTGGTAGACGTACACCGTCTTGACCGAAAATGAAAAAAGTCATTGAATCTATATCTAGGTCGCGTTAAAGTTTAGTCTGTAAACTCCAGGAATGATATCCGAGTAATATAATAATGCTTCAGGTATGGAGTCGGCCATCGATGGGGTATAACGAGGTGATCGGGCGAGTCGTTTCCACGGAACGACCGCTTTTTTATTATTTTTGTTCGAGCGCCGCCGCGGGTGCATTGCCTTCGATATAATAAACAAGTACGCGGTAGGGTGGCACTGGTTTTGGTGATGGGATGAAATTTTAAAAAGTCTAAATGTAGTCATTTAGTCTAAATGTAGTAATGTTGATTTTTTTTTAAATTTCACTGTCGCTATCTGTATATTCTATTTAAATTATGATTTCAGCTTAAGCAATTCGTATCACGGCGCAGCTAGAGTTATATGTATATTCTTCAGTTCAGTTCTATTAATTCATATCTTTTTAAAAACAATAAAATACGCTGTTTTTCAGAAATGTTATAAAAACCCTAGAAATACCACGACTGAAAATTATTCAATCAGATCGGGTGTACGTAAAAAATATTCTCTTCTTCTCTACTCCTTGCACCAATCTTTATAAAACACGTTTGTCAATTATCCCACGGCGTAAGTAAACAATGGTGTTAGTACCCATCCAGTGAGACATGGTCGGTGTGAACATGAGATAGCGCTACGGCGCGCGCGCAGGTGTGAACGGGACACGCGCGGAGCATGCCGTGCGAGCCTCCGGCTGTGGTGCTCAAACTTTTTAGCTAGGCTTCGTGGCGTTTAGATATTAGTTTGGGAGATTGAAAGACTGCCTCGTCGGACAAACGTGTTGCTATGATTCAAGTTAATTGTTCCTAGTATTTTTGATTCTACTTGCTTTTGTAAATATGTTATACGAAACTAACTGATAATCTTAGTTGGTCTAAAATATTGATTAAATGTTCAAATCAATTACGATTATTGTAGATTATTACTTTTATTTTTGACAGTTTAGTCATTTCAAGTTACAATACCATTTAAAATTGAAGATTTCTTTCAATTGGGTTTCCGAAACATGTAACTACATGTATATTAAATACAGAAATCGAAGCCACATATTTTAACACAGTAAGCTCGTAGATAAAGTACCGTTTGCAATGCCTACTCAATATAAACAAACAATCATTTGAACAACCAAAAACCGATCTAATCTACTTAAATAAAAAAAAGTTTGACAGCCACGTGAAGGCTCGTGCTTTCCATCGTCTCTCGTTAAAAGCTTTTAACGAGCCGACCTTGCCGTAACGAATAGACAGAGATGGCGATACTGCATCGGCTCACGACAGAAAAGAACAAAAACACCCATCTAACAATACTCTTACTAACAAGGCCCTACCACCAATTTCGAAACGTCTTTAGTACTTTATACATATATCGAATTATGGTACTTGTTGTATTGATTTAAAACCTAATCTTCTATGAATAAATATTGTTAGATAGTCAATTGACTTTAAAGACAGTGATCTGACTAACGAGAATGATCTTGGTAGTTTTGGTGGTTTTTCAGTAGTAAACTTTCAGTCAACAGAGAAGGGTTTAAATTAGATTGGAGAGGTGATACCGCGGGGTTTTCTCCTAAATGCTTGTTTTTGAAATTTATTCAAATTGGTTTTCCGTTGCTGAGAGCTAATCGTAGTTGTAAAGAATGTTACAAGCACATTTTTATGTGATACTATCTACAGATAATTGTTGTTATTATTGTATAATTTAGGAGGAATTATGTTTTCCCGTAATAGCTCACGTACCATTCATAGAATAGGTACCTACTGTTAATATTTATTTTGCTTTTATATTATTTATACTCGTAAGTAATACAAAATAAAGTTTTCGAACAGTTTTTTAGAGAACGAGTTGAATTCTTTTGTTTGTAGGGAAATATAATTGACGCGCCCCGTAGAATAGACATCAACGCGTGAGCAGGCTTTTGGGTATTTTTTTAATAATGGACTCCATATTCATGACGATAAGGAATTATCCGACATATACCTACCCTCTGTAACATATAATTTTAGGTTTTAAAACTACATGATCGTGAAGTGACAAAACTAAAATCCAAATGCACTTAACTAAGAAATATTAAAAACAATTACACTTAACTAAGAAATATTATAGTATTATCTTCTCCGTAAATAAAACTAAGAAATATTAAAAACAATTACACTTAACTAAGAAATATTATAGTATTATCTTCTCCGTAAATAAATATACTGAATTATATCATAATGAACGTAAACAAACTAAATACACAAAGATAAATAATTGTAATTAACGACTTAAAATAACAGGCGTCATAGAGCGATAGTCTCTCTTCCACCTGTCGGTATACGATTTAAGTTTTTAAGCTATTTATAATTTAAAACTAAAACCCCGCTGAGTTTGTTTTATGGAGCCTCGAATCCTTTTATCTGAGCTTATTTATCAAAGTGATTAAGTTGGGCACGAACGGACATCGTGGAGGATTTAGTGTTGTGAGTAAGGTTTATAACTTGAGGGACTTGATTTGGGTATTAAAGTTCAAGAGGAAAAATTTGAAGTTTTTTTGTAAATACTCGAATAGAGGCGAAAAATGCTTTTATATAAGTCATTCCCGCCTGATATTGGTACTAGGTTTCAATTTTAATTTGCACAATTATGGTTGTAACCTTTCTTCCAAGTATGTACCTATGAAATTATTTACGATGTCAATATATAGGACAGAAAACTATATAGCTACATAAATAATAACTGAAATAGAGATAGAGGGCATGGATTTCGAAAATAGTTCTAATACCTCAATACCTTCAATTCAACGTTTCTGTACGTTGAATTGAAGGTATTGAGGTTTCTAAATATATTTTATTAAGCAAAAGCTTTAAGTACAACAATACAGTCGACCATTTTATTTATAATCTTATTCAATTTATAAAAATTTCCAGTAGGTATATACAATTACTGGTCATAAGAAATGGTTTTTATTCTCTCTTAGCACCTAACAATATACAGCTATGAAACAGAGTGTAAAAAAATGTGTATAAATATTACCGAAACAAGTCATCGTTAACTCGATCGATCGTCGATCATGTCTAACTTGATTGCATCACGGCTCGTTAAGTTGCCGCTTTAAGTTCTCAGAGCTTCAACTCGCGCGGTAAAAACTTGTTCAGTAACTAACCAAGTGTCTATTGTAAACTAAGTTAGTGGTGTGAGATGTTTGAAGCTTCTTTACTTTAATATTTCTAATAAGTGTACCCACTTTTTATATAAGATAGGCTTGCCTTAGGCCGCAACTCGATTGTTATAAAGCGACGATGCGGCATAAGATGAATCACCCTAAATACAGGACGACATGCGCGTATCATTAAGTGTACAGTCAAAACTTACAGTGTGATATTAAGTATATTCAGCTTAGTATTTTTTGATCGTCAAACATGTACACGATCTCTCCTGTCACCTAGTTATTAGTTTTTCACAATTGTTTTTACCAATTTTTTCCACTTAATAACATCTGTAGAGGAATATTTACAAACATTTATGCTAACTACATTGCCGAATTGTTATGCTACAGAACGTTGGAGATTTGTTTTTATTTATTATTGTGTGAGAATACTTTAAGGAAATTAAAACAACAAGTTTCTATTAATTTTACAATATGAATAATTTAAAATGCAGTACCCGCATTCTCTCCTCTAATTTTTACATTAAAGTTGGTTGGTACTGAATACCTGTAATACCTATACACATATATTAGTTTTGCTTGAATCTTGATCACTGGTTTATAATTTATTACCTCGTTATACGATAGACGAAAAAATGGGCCTTACGCCACATGATCGGGGCGATAAAATGCCGCTGTACCATGGTTAAAATACAAAACAACGTTGCATGTACCAATCAAACATTAAGTTACTAATGCCAGTTTTCCAAAATAGCTTTTCCTTATAATCTCAAGCAACTGAAGCATTTAGTATGGTTCATAAGTTTTAACACAGTAGTTAATCAAACAAAAGTGAGTAATGAGAAAGGGCCGTTTCGATATTTGTCTAATTATAATTATCTCTCAGTTCCGTTACGTAACAAGTGCATTACAATACAAATAAGTAGCTAAAGCTTTTATTGATGTACTCATTTATAATTAACGAGATTCCTAAAAGCTTTTTCCTCACGAATGCTAATTAACAATTAAAAAGGGAGAAATGAAATTAGTAGTGAGGAAATGATAAAATTCAAACTACGTGAAAGTGTAGATAACACTTTCAAATGAAAACCGGAGAACTAAAACACTCTTGCAGCCATATGATTAGTATATGTCAGTTAAAATGTTATTATCGAGTCACGTATAAAATTATAAAGCAAACATTCAAAACAGTTATGTAAAATTTGTTATTACTTACTAGATGTTCTCTGGCGACATTCCGCGAACACTGCCTACACTGCACTAATCATTTTCTTATATTAATGAATAATAAACAGCCATTATTTTACGTCAATAGTTATAAACACGTTAAGAAAACAAACAAATCCGAAGAAAATAATATTTCGAGAACGCGAGAAAACAAAAACCTTTTTCCTCCCAAACTCTTTGAATAAGGATTTGTCCGGTAATTACATTTAGCCAGTACCGGCTGCCAACGGTAGCAGAAGAAAAACGAGCGTCATTTTAGCGCCTCTCTCAAAGACGTGTTGTTACTCTCATTGGTGGGTGATTACTTCTTTGAAGTTGCCGCCTCATCGAGATGCAAAATAGAGTTGAAACTCGCCGGCCGCCGCCAGCGCTGTATTTTGATTATTATCGTAATAGTTTATCACTCCTCTAGGTAGAGGCGCACGTTTCTAACATAGCTCTCTCTCTTGGGTCGTGATTGGACCCATTTGTATGAGGACAGGTTTTGTGGCTAGGTTTCTGTGATTGGAAAGAAAAGTGTCATCGTTTTTGAAGTTATTACCCAATACTATTTATGATGCAGTTAATAATTGATACAGGATCAATATTTTCTGGCCGAAATTGTAGTAGGTATTGAATGTTATTCAACGAGCAAAGTTGTGGTAAAATTTATATGATAATGTTTAGGGGGTATATGAAGATGTAACCAGATTCCGGATGACATGAACAGTTCAGGGTCCTCACTACCAGATTAACGACCTGCCCGTCGAATAAAATATCTACTGAAATATACAGAAATAATTTAAAGATAACTTATTAATTGAGATTATATGAGATAATAAGATTTTCAGATTGACGAGAGATTCAAGAAAACATTCATTGTTCCGAGAGCTTCATGATATGCCCAAAGCTACATCTTTTCGTGATAAAAGCGTTTCATAAAAGACGTCATCGGCTCTCAAATAAACAGAATGTAAAACTTCAATCGATTTACCGACAAACTTCACCGTCTGTTAACGTTAAAAACCCATCAAACGACAATTACTGACTTTCACGTAGCGCTAGAGCTTTTTAAATCCACATGATTTTATTTATCACAACAAATAGTATATATTAAAGACATATTTACTCATCGGGAATCTGATAAAGAGTTTTCTATTTATAGGCCATAGATTCAAATCATAGAGTATGTAGAATTAAATCTCTCACGGGTCGTAGAACTATTTGGTTATTTGTCATGGTCTAACTAAATTAAACTTCTTGTTTCTTATGCTTTAATGAACTTGTATACTACAAACACTTTTACGGTTGCCCCTTGTTACATATAAACTGAAGTGGTGAAACATTAACTGTAACGGTAAATTTTATATTGATTGTATGAAAATAATGTTAGTGTGAGTTTGTGTGTGTGTACAACAATCAATATTTTATCCTTTTACTGACAATTTTATGGAAAAAAAAGTAAGGAGATTCAATATTAGTATGTCCTCCAGCCGAAACACTTTCATACAAAATACAACATTTAATGGACACCATGAAATTATAGATCGTTTGCAACAGCTAAATATAATTTATTGATCGCATAGAGATAACGTAAGTGAAACGATTTCCATTAGTTAACATACTAATTTAGTCGTATAATAGATGTGTAGGTATTTAAGTATACAGTACAATATATCTTTATTGCATACCAAGAAAAATATAAACAGCAAACATATTATAAACAAAACATTGGTCATTGGAAAGTATTTCAAGAACTTGTCTTACATTTACAATTTTGAACAAATTAATATAACAGCAGCCACAAAAAATACTTCGCCGTAACGAGATAGCTATCTTCCAACGAACTACCAATTTACACATAATTTATTCCAAAACCAGCTTCGCAAAACATCTTCCAAATAAATATCATCGCCATAAGTTGAGGTTTCCGCCGTGTACTTGGCTTCGCTAATTTATACATTGTCACTTTGGCGTTAAGTTTATGTCCAGATAAAATGCCAATAAAATAAATCGGATGTGTAAATAAATTGCTGAAGGGCCGTGTAAAAGTTTGTATGTATGAAGGAGAGCTTTCTAAAATAGTGTGTACTACATTATGTACGTTATGTTACGAAACATAACGAAACATGGATACCATACCATATGGTCTTATACCACAAATTAAATAACTAGAACCTCAAGCGAATTAGTAGCTGTAACTTCCAGGGCTAAAAACATTGCTGACCATAAAAAGAGACTAATGCGATGATACCAACGTAATATTAAATTGTTTAAAACCATTCAAACCCTAGAATATAACTTCGCATTTTAAAGTACTAAATATAAACAACAAAAATTATGTCACATTGGATGATGAAAGAATTCATAGATAAAATATACATCCAAATTGTTTAAGCATTTAGCAATCACAGTAAACCAAACTCATATTCGTATGTACGATGCTTAAGCTTAGTTTAAAGATACATAAGCTTAAGTTGTATTAGCAATTTTGTTGTAGTATTAATCCAAGATCATTAGAGTAAGATATATTATAAAACTAGAAGAGCTTTTCCGATTTGCAAAGAATTTTTTATAGTATGGTTTTCTTACGTGCATACTGTAACAATCAGCATCACCCATGCTGCGCGACTAACTAGCGTCTGCTTCGCTCACGAAGGTTATGTAAACCACCTCGTTATATTAAATTTTATGATCAGTTTATAGGCTCTTGTTTTACATACAATCGAGCTTTTCTTATAAGGCGGCCGGACGACCGGTTATCGACACTTTTTGTTCGGAATTGATGTGTGATTGAATTGAACGACAGACTTCGAGGCAGTTGCACATCATTGCACATAATATTGATTCAGTGCCACAAATATAATATTGATAGCTGGAGAAGCCAGTTTTTTTTAAAACCTAAACACTCAAATACAATAAAATTTATAGGGAAAAGCTATTTAGCTAACGGAACTTTTACTTACATAAACGAACTTATTACTTATTAAAAACATTGCTCTCCATATATTATTATAATCCTATGTACATAGGTTACCTACGTAAATAGGTACTTACAAGCAACTACGATTCGGCAGGCTCGTATACAACTTTTATCAGTATTTTGATTTAAGAAACCATCCATTACTGGACCCATTTTAACTAAATTTATGTGAGACCACACAAAAAGTATGATACCCTATTACACAAAAAATATTTGTACAAATCCGACGACCGGATTTAGATGCGAACCTACTGTAAATAAAATTTATGGAGCAATAGTTAATTGAAACCATTCCTTGAGAAATGTATGTAAGTAAATAATATTATATCCTTCATATAGCTAAATGATATAGTCGCAGGATGTGACATAACTTATACGATTTTATTCGACAACTTTATATTGACCTTATTTGATCCCTGTGTGGGATGATACCACACCATCTAGAAAATAAATAACTTCAAACACCCCGGAAAGAAATATCATTAAGAAACGAACGAAACGCATAACGTAGCTACAAGTTACAGTAATAAAATAATTTGTAATGCATTAAATATGTCTCGTTTTATCTCGTTGATAGAAGTGAGGGTATGAGAGAGATGGGAAGCTAAGGATAGATCGTGAAGATGCAGGTATCCCGAGGCATGTGCATCTGCTTAGCGCGCCATGGGGGATTAGAGATACCGTGGAGTCGACTTTAAAAGTTATTTTTAGTTTATCGAAAACTGTTTCAGTAATTATGTAACATCACTGAAAAGTTTTGTTATTATAAAATTAATGCGTATAATTCGTCTTAAAGTCTTTTAGTGATTTTTTTGTATATTCGATTATTTCAACTACTCAATGTATTATTTTCCTAAAGCCAAAATTACGAAAGTTTGCTCTAGATTACGATCCAGATCCAATAACCAGCGTCGAGATTACAGCTTTTATTAACAATCTATCTCGAGGATCCAAAACAAAATTCCTATAAAACTGGTCTGATTTATTTATTTGATCATAAACGTGTCTAAACATTTTCCTGTCCGGGATGCGAGGCCAAAACATTCGGGGTTCGTTCGTGTTTAAAATACGCCCGTCGGGTTTTCTCCTTACGATCAATAAATCAATAAATATATACGGCAATGGACGTCCGTCTGTCCGTCCGACATTAATGGAAATGGGTGTTTGTTTAGGTCGTGCGATCCTGCAAGATCTGTTATTAAACGGAAGCCATTTTTATAGACTTCCTGCGTGTCTTATCGTAGATACTAGTTGCAGAGTTTGGAGCAAAATATTGATATAATAGCAGACTGGAAAAGCTGAACTATTCATATGAAAAAATCCATCAAGAATCTTTGCTCAGAATTAGAACGAAATGAACAACAAAATAAATTGAGAAACTGCTCTTTTTTTGAAGTTCGTTAATACCAACTTGACAAAATAGCGTTAGGTAAGTATGGTTATGAACATTTTTTTTCTGAATGCAAAATTACACACACATCCTGATTGTAATTCCTTGGCAACGACATTACCAACCGTACTACTAGAAACACTAGCAAGCCTGTAAGATGGTTAACAATTTAGAAATTCAAGTAAGGCAACTAGATAAAAAAAACATTTTTCGATGTCATTTAAATTTCATCCCTAAACCTAACTAATTACACCATGCCGGCCAACACTCAAATTACAACCCCGCTAACATACAAAATGCTAAAATTCGACACTCGTAAAATCAATATAAGCACTTGCAAAAAGTGTGGCGACAAAAAACATGACTTTCAGAGTAACAGCCCGCAGATTTTGCCCAAACTACTGTTCGAAGACACCCGGCAACAATAAATTACGAATTTTTTCTCTTACAGTACCCCTGTAGGGTCGACAAAAAAATCTACCTGCTCCCAAGACCCACACAATGGGCCCTCGTTTATTTGGCCGGCGCGGGCGCATGCAGGCGACGTCGTAACATTTCACGTTTTCGGAAAAAAGAAACAAACTTACGTACAAAGAGAATCGCATTTTCTTGGAAGAAACGTGACCTAGCCTTTTGGATAAAGTTCAAAAAATAATAATAAAGAAGATATTATATACATGGATGGTATTAAATATTAAAAAACAATATTTGGAGACTCAAAACTCGTAGAAAAAAATGTTTACGACAGCATGACCTTTCACTAAATTGCAGTTGGGCATATCTTTGATTATAGTTTTCAATGTATTGATTCAAACGCCGAGTGATAATGTGAAAAGAGACAAAATTTATCTGCTAGTTTAGGGATTTTCTGTATAATTACTATTTTAATTTACTTAAATGGCTTTCCCAAATCAATGTAATGAGAAGTGCTGATGCAGAAGTTATAAGTAACGTTTTTATATATAAATATAATATTCAGTGAACACAGAGTGCTTAAATTTAATAGTAAAAATGCCACTTACCTATTTTTAAAGGAGCTGACCTGAAGATAAAACTTTGTTAAGAATAAGTATATAACAACAATTGTTTTTATGTTGATACAAAAACACACAGTGTTATTTTTCAAATTAATGCCGACTCATTTATTACATCTTGCTTATTTTATGCTGAGTAAGTATTGGAAATACTATTGCGTCAATTATCAACCAAGATAGTCGTACCAGCAGAATAACTGTTCAGTCAATCTAAGTATATTAACGAGCGTGTATTCATTTATGTTAAAATCGCTAGCGCTCGATAATAAGGCTTATTACCATAGTCGACTACCTAGGCATTATGTTCAATTTTAAAATTCCTGTCAAGCGAGCGTTGGCAGAGATAATCGTCCTTAATTACACGGCTATCCATCATCGAAAACCAACAAACGAGGAGGTTTCCGAAGCGATCGCCCACCCACAGGCTTCGCGGCGAAATTGGAAGACGTCTGACCTTAGAGAAGGGCGAGGTAACGACGAGCCCCGGGCTCTTCAAGTCACGTCGGATACTTGGATATGAAAGGCGTGTGATGGGCTGTTATTTCGACTGTAAGAGCACAAATAAACCTGCCTGCTCGTAGATTTAATCCCTCAAGATATGAGAATAGTTAGGTACGTCTTGGAGACGATAGAAAGTGACTTGGTCATTGAGGCGTCGTGAAGCAACAATGTATGAGATTATCATCACCAGCGCAGAGACAGGGTCGGCAGTCGGGGCAGGATATCTGGAACGTGCATCGTTCTAACGAGTTCCGAACAACTAAGTAAGCGCGTTCCTGGTATATTCAAGACCTATACAGAACCAATATATATATGTAGCTGATGAAGTGCAAAATATACTCGTATAAGAGTAATTAAGAAAAATACTGATGCGCTATCTGAATTCGAGATTTTTTACTGAGTTCTATCTCTAAAAATTACGGATTAGTGAGTCATCTAATGGCGATGAAAACTGAGATAGGAGCGCATTTTCTCATAATCCGTCACGCGCAAATTGCGTTCTCGAATCATTCGCCGTGTGTGTCCCGGGCAAAAAGCTCTAAACGACTTCTGATACTACTGGGAGCTACAAGTATTAGACTCATCCATAATGACGAGGTCATCCAAGCATGAGAGTAACGCGGATAAATAGCACCACAATTACGACCAATAGTAAACACCGGCCTGTGTCTAACCAATCGCGACTTACGGCTTTTTTTATAAACCACCTCAGTTCTCGGTATACTATTTGTATCCAACAAAGCGTGTTCCAATAATGAGGATCGTTCGATACGATCGGGCCTGCGCCCGCGACTGCGCGATCATTCTCCAAGATATGCAGAATCCTCGTGCACGGCTCCTTTGTACTCCCGCCAGGGTAAACACGGCTTTGTAGCAGTATGTGTGAGACCCAGACCAACTTTTATCTTTCCTTTTTTACTTCAGAAAAAAGTAAGTGTTTTTGTTGTGAATCGTGGCTCGAGTCGCTAGCTTATATTATTTATAGGTCGCCAAAACAAGTGACTTCTAAACTATGCGTCTTTTAACGATCATCAATTCTATTAATAGCTTTATTGTCTAGAGTTACTACTATGACACGGAATACATCAACAAAAATAACGACACCTAGTATTCGAGTATTTCAAAACTGATAATATCGGGTTTAAAACAGTTGATTGGAAGTTGGTAACTTGCGAGTGCAAGGTGGGTTGTTACAAATGAAAATGGTTCTGCGGGCGCAAACTACGGTGATTACATATCAGGCGGGCCGAAGCCCGAGGGAAGCGTCGCTCTCGCTTATTGCCAAATGATTGAAGACCCGCCGCCTCCGTTGCGATCCTGGCGTGCGAAAGGGATGACACATAAAGTCGTGATGGTGAGAAAAGGACGGAAACAGCTCAGCATCTGATTAGCATCCCAATTACGGCGCGGGCGCAGCGGGATCGGATCTTAGAGCGTAGTGTTGTGCAACAGTGATGGTTCAGCTATTATCGATATTACCTTCAAGGTGTGTCTGTGCCGTAAATCAACTTTGAATAAATCGTGTATGTATTATGGGAAACTTTTAAGAGTTGATCATAAAGAAAAAAACTCATATTGTAGGCACACGCACTAGCAAAAAAGGTCATATATACGTCAAGCGTAGTTAAGGTTGTAATTTTTTAATTAATTTAAATTTTAAGATCCAGTTCCATCTAAATATAAAACGCACTTCCTCCACAAGCAAGCCCCTCCGTATTTACGATCGATAACTCAAAATTACAGGTGCAGAGGCAGCCCTATTAACGAGCCGGTCGAGCAGGCGTGGCGCTCGACTGGATTGCATCGGCAGCGCAAGGAAATTTAAAATAAACAAGAAATTATGAGTCGAGTCGAGATTATACCCTGCACCTCCGCTGCCCGCCGGTAACTAGGGGAAATTGCTACAAGCGAACACAATTATTCCGACCAGATAATTGTTGTTTGTCGTTATTGGTAATACATCGAGAACAACTCCACGACTTAACGACTACAAATCGTAACATTAAAGCAGCTATTCGATCTTTTTGAAATAGAATAACAGTACTACAGACTAGTCTACTGAGAATTACATTCGATCAAGAAGTAATCTATGTCAGAAATTGCGTTGCAGTTAATCGCCCTAGTAATGAAAATAAGAAATTCACACATAATAGCCTTAGTAGATTATAATTATTAGGAATGATTAAGTACTAATCATATATTTAAAAAATAGCAAATTACTATGCTTAATTAGATATCAATAAACCTGTAAAATCCATATACTTAACGTATAGCAATGGCCGATTAATTATCAAGATAATTATGAAAAGCGTTTATTAGTTGACAACTTAGCGCAGCAATGCGTCTTGCCTTTTGTAAAGCTCCAAATCAATCAGAAAATCGAGAATTATAAATCACGTTGTATTATAAGATGACGGATGACTATGTTAGTGATTCCAACTGGCCAATTCTAAGATTGAAGCCAACATCAACATTGCATTGAGGAAAATTTTCGCCTGGAAGCAGATACTCGTTGCTCTTTCGGATACTTATCTCTTACGAAAATCTTCCTATGTCGACAGCGTCTTCCATTTTCTACTTCTAACGTAGACAATTCTAAAGCTTCGTGAACAAATCATAACGGAACAAGGCAGGCACGTCTTACGCTTTCGTCTGCGTCGGCGCATGAATACAAAAACCAATTTGACGTTTCTCATTACAAGCCGACCACAATATGCGTTGGCCGCTAGTTCCGTGCGCTCAGATCTGTTATTATGTTAATGGGTCTAGTTTAGAGGTCTGGACACAATATAAACACAGTAAAATGATAATAACCTGAGGAGAAGCAGACAGCTTATACGCAAACTACAAGATTACCTACATTTTGAATGTGTCATCTGTCTAGTAAATCAAACATACAAGTGTCGTATTTGAGAAGGAGCTTATAAAAGGAAATAATTGGCCAACTAATCATCCCGTTTCCACTGCTGGGCACGGGTCTCCCTTTTGAAAAGGGTGCAGGCCATAATCCACCACGCAGGCCAAATTGCGAATCGGAGACTTTACTTATCTTCAAAAGCTTTTACCTTCTCAGACATGCAGGTTTCCTCAATATTTCCCTTCACTGTTTAAGCATAAGGTAATTTATCCTAATATGCACATAAGTGAAGAACACAAAAGTGCATGCCTGATCCTGGATTTGATTGAACCTACGATTTTTCGTTTGTAAGGCAAAGTGTTTATTGCCTATACTTGCACTAATCTACTACTCAACAACTAGCCAACTACTTATATAGCTACATAATCTAAGTAATTTGTGTTTTGATACCAATTTTCAGAACATTTAATGTCATACGATTTGCGAAAGGTGCAAACAAAAATAAAATCATGTCAATGTTAGAGAGCTTAGATAATTTAGGTACCAGAGAGCAATCAAAAACTGACTTCCGAGTCTAAACTTTGTAGACTCAAAAATTTATATGCTATTTCTAAGGATAGCAAAACTCCAAAGTAAAGAGGCCTGCCCCTACTGTTAAACAGCATTTCATACACCGAAACTCAAACAATTAAACCGGCTCCTTTCATGTGTCAATATGCGCGATAAGTGTGCGTAATTGATGGTTTATACGCACTCGAGTACCGACATCGCACTACGCACATTGTCATCGCATTATTACCGCACAGGTATGGGTGAAGCAATAATTTTCTTCGTCTATAGCCTACCGATTGTAGGCTTACAAGTTAGGATTAATGACACCGCTAGTATGGAGTTATGGCCTATTGAACAAAGGAATGCTGGTGTTAACACCTGAGTAGATTATAAAATTTATTAACAGGAGTTGAAAGCTATTAGAGTAGTATATTATGCGCTTGGCCCTGGGAAAATAAATAGCAAAATAACGCAGCGCTAATAAATGCTAATAAATAAGCTAATAAATGAATATATTTTTCAGTATGAAGTTGATTTCCTATTGAGTTGGTAATGATTGCAAGAAATCCGCACTGAAAAATCAACTAAGGACGACAAGTTAACGTTTCTTTAAATAATGTTCTACTTGGCTCCATAGAATATTATAGACAGAAAAATTATTAAGAAAGGCCAGGAACTACACCTATAATTATTTATAGTTTTCCATTTAGCGTTCTATCATTAGTTGGGAGATAACACTAAATAAAATATGTTTTATAGTAACGTAGCTTTGTTTAGATCAATGTAAATCTTTACTATAATAATCAGACAGGAAATAATTAAGACAAAGAATAGTAATCACATAGTAGTGTAAGTACATAAAATATTAGGTACGTTGGGTACTGCCTACTATCTAACTAATTGATTATGATCTAAACTATTCGACTGGTAAGGAATATCATACTTATCAACAGATTTGAAGACGTAAGCAGATAACGATCTATCATGTGATTATATGATTTAATCACCGTTGCAAACCTACTTAATATTAAAACAAACATCATTGCGACCTAAAAAGAAAATTTGGGAGGAGACATCAAAAAGAGCCGACTACAAATAAATCTTCGTAAAATTACCATAACGAGTCGAGTTCGGACGAATTTGTGGCTTTCTAAGAAATTAATAATGTGTGCTGTAAAACTGAGATTTACAGCGTTCTGGGCGAGGTGTACCACGGGATTAAGTATATTTTTTATCTCGGATCAGGATTTAAGTTTTAAACTTGGTTTACGACTTGGATTTACGACGAGTTTGTTTGCGGCAATATTTTTTACGTTTGATAATGATTGCACTTTTTTTTTTAAGGAGCGCTATTAACTCTGTAGCCGAATTATGCTTTTAGTAAAAATAAAAAAAAAACGTATGAATTCCTAATTAAAATTTGTAACAAATATTTTTAGCTCTAAAATATAAAATAAGTTTATTAAAAAAATATTTTCGACCCATTCGTCGTGATTAATGACATAAAATAAGTATATTTCTGTAATAATTGCAAAAACCTGTCATGACGCGAAATCGGGCAACTTTTTTGCCGCTTTATGTATTTTAGGGCTCCTGTAAGTAAAAAACTTGAAATACCTAATTCCTTTTCTAATTCCATTGTAACGATAGAAATAGCCTTTTAATGCGCTATAATAATAATATACGTCCTATTATAATAAGTCATGACGTAATTAATTGGGTGCCATAAGACAGCCACGGCGGGCAGCAGTAGGTAATAAAGCCCCAGTCTTACCGCAGGTGATTAAAAGTGTAATCACCTCAATAAAAATCCAGCGATTCGTTGCAAATTTAATTGGACACCTGACTGCAGTCGCGTTATATTTATAATGGCAACAATGGATTAAGATCTTGTCTTTATGGAGATTTTAATATTTAGGTAAGTGGAAGGATTTTATTGTATTGGATTGAAATCCAATACTCAACCTAGCCTAGCTAACATACCTACTACTTTTGGCTTTTGTTAAAGTAATTTTATGGTGCCCCAATTTTTATACTTCTTTATTGCACAACAGCGAAGTGATATAAAAAGTTGATTTCTTATAGGTGTGATTTTGACTAAGTACTTACATTATCCAACAAGAAAAAAGTTTATTTGTTGTCATTCAATAAAGATTATTATATATACCTACTTTCTACAATAAACATTTGCTGACACATTCCTTTTGCTACCTACTAATACCACGGATTAAAGTTAAACCTACCGGATATCGTGCTTATGATAGTACCTAATACTTACGTTTTGTATTCGTGAGTACATAGGTAAATATACACCTAAAGTATTAATTTTAGATAGAATGATGATGTAGGCTCAGCAAGATGAATGAAGTCTCACTTTCTCAAAGGCGTTATGATTTCGAAAAATGTGTTCATTAGCGCATTTTTACGTGGGCAAGAACGATAGAAATGCCGCTCTGGAATGCTTCGCTCCAGAAATTGCTAAGAATGTCAGTCGAGACAGGGATACAGATAAGTTTTATGTGTATTAATCAGAGTCCTTTCCTTGGCAAGTTTAGGTAGGTTCCTAGATAATTATTAGTCCCAAGTAATTTGGTATACTGATTTTAAGAATTTACCAAGTTTGTGGTCGGGAGTGGGTGGTTATTTCCAAAAAGCAGGATGTATGTTATTGCGCCATATACAGGCGGTTTAATAAATATTATAATATAGTACCTACCTACGCAATCTAATAAAATAGTTAGAATTCAGAATATTAACAAGCGTCGATCAAGACTCAAGAGTATGTCGAAATATAGGGCCGCAAAAAGTATGATCTCGCGAGTTTAAATTTCCGCAGGGCTGCTTGTATTTATACGAGTATCGTTTGATTAATTCCGAGCAAAAGTTAACCGTCATCGTTTCTCAGATGCCAATAACTCGATCGCAACTGCTATGGTTGGTTAAACCAATATTTATGGAGAAATGTGAGACTGCAACTTTTTACTCACTACTTCTCCGCTTACATTTACCAAATTGACTTCTACCACTCATATAACCCTTACTCCGTCTAACTAGAGTCCCTTTTTTACATTAAAACTTCTCGACATGTGGCAGGAACACGTATAGGGTCAGTTTTTCTGAATCATCTCAAACAACGTGTATTTTGTTACTTCCAAGACTTCACAGCTGCTTTATATTAAACAAGGTATGTTTTTGGATAGATATAAATCATTTCCTAAGCAGTAAAAGTGTCACTTGGTAGAGAATTAATATGCTGGTGATACTGAAGTTTCCACTTTAACTATGCATCTTCTAAATTCGGTGCTGCGCAGCCGTAAAAGTATTTCATCTTTATCACTATCGTCGCGGGAATAAATTGTATAGGAATAAAGTATGAGATACAAAATTTGGGCCTAGTTATAGTTATAGGCACTATTTATGGAGCTAGAAAAGATAGTACTCATAAATAATTTTATGAAGAAAGAACTAAGATTTGTATATATATATATGGCCATATTCCATCGGCCCCTATCGATGTGTCACATCATCACCAAAATTATTCAATTGTTCGGTGTCCAGACCGGCACAGTCTTCTCTTGCTTGTGATTTATTGGACCTCGTTCATTTTATTTCCCAATTCGTTTTACTTTATGGCTGTTCCTCTAACATTTTTAAATAGTATTTCGAAGAACAAGTGTGATTTATGCTGCCGTTATATTAAAGAGAAATGAGGCATGTAGGTATGCAAAGCATTACATTTTGGTTTTGATAAGACGTTTCTACTCTTAGAATAGTCTTCAATATTAATATTATCTGTTTAATAACGTTGTGTTTTGTAAAGTTATAACAAGAAAATATATTTAAATTTTTACCCGACTGCGAAAGGGGTTATGTTTTTCGAGTGTATGTATATTTCTTTGGCACGCCTTAGAGCCTTAACGACTTGTCGTATTTATGTGAGTGGTGTCACTAGATTCATCTTAGTCGTAAGAGTGACACTGGGTACATCAACCATAAAAAAAAACAAGATGAAGGTTTTGTGACGCCAAAAAGTGATAAAAGAAATAATCTAAAAATAATTTTTAGCGGGGATTACGTATATAAATTATATGTTTTACGAGTATTGGAGTTTGGAATAAGAAATGCTAAGTTTAAGATACACAGGTTTAAAGATTTATAAGTCAGGTTTATTAAAAATCGCGTTTAACCACTTGTTATAATTGCAGTTATGTGTCATTCGGCAATTTTTATTCGTCAGTGCCAACTTTCATTAATCTAGTAGCTCTGTGACTATTAGAAGTAGCCGTTTAACATTCAGTTGAATAGGCAAAAGATATAATTAGGCAGACGGTAGACGAGAACCGTTGGTTCACTCTCAAAGCATGACGTATTACCGAAGAAACAATAAGGTAGCTCGCGCTGACAAGTAGTACGAAGGAATTCGAGCTTACTCCATTCAAGTTCAAAGTACATTGTCTTAGTTGTGGCGCTGCTGACTCCAAACAATGTTATTAACTCTATTTTGTTTAACAATAGAGAAGTCTTAGTACAAACGAGTCCATTCCATGCGACTTGAACATAATGCTCGCTTTAGATATAAAGAGCGTATAGTTCAACTCTTTTATATGAATTTCTAAGCACTTATTGTAATCGGTGATGCATTTCCTGTCTCGTGTAACAAATGAGAAAGCTCGAAAGCTCTGTTATAGAGGTGACATAAAGTAATTGATCGGCGACAAAGTTAAGGCCTTCGGGTTGACAATGACTGCAGGTACACATTGTACCTATGTATATTGGTAACTCCCATGACAATAAGCAGCCAGGGTTAGGATCTATTGAAAGCGGCTGGAAGGCGTCAATAGTCGCAAACTTTTTTTGGGCTTTTATGAGTTTGCAATAGAAATAAACCTTTTGACAGTAAACATTTGCTAAATTGATATTTGAACGCACAGGTAATAATAGCCTGTCTGTGTAAAAGGTGCAATGTATTGTAAATTGCCGTGGATTTGCACTATTGTAAAACTCTGAATCAAATAGAATATATAATATTCATAATTATATATTTTTTATACACAAACAATATAATAATTAATTAATTAACAGAATAACCACGAAATATGATGCAAAAAAATGACTTACCAAACAGATGCTGCCAGTCCGAAATAATACAGCAACAAGAAGACGACTGCACAGTTCGGATTGGCCAGTCCATCGTGAGCCAGTAGCATCCTAGTGGGCGAGGTGGAATCCTTGGCACAACCGGCGGCAGTACGGCCTGCAGCAGCGCGCACGCCCCACCCAGCTGCTGCAGCGCATCTGCAAAGCGCTACCAAGACCAGCGCTCGCTCTCCAGCGCCCCCCCTATCTCCACAGGCCAGCTGAGCCCCCACAGCCGCGAGGGTGCAAGCAAAACTTAAAGCAGCCCACGTCGCCAGCCAAACTTCAGCCGCTTTCCTCTCTCCTGCCTCCCAAAGTACTTCCGCGTCGCAAAACTGCGCGCAACGGCCCGAGCCTCGCACCCACACCCAGCTGTTAGGCTTTACCAACTTTCGACAAGCTCCGCGACCAGTCCCGGAGGCATCCAGGGGTATGGAGCCTACAGGAGGTGCTCGCTCGCCAGGCCCTTCCATACACATGTGTTCATGGTTATTCTCCGCCGGGAACAGCGAGCAATCTAGCTCGGGAGGCCAGGGAAACCCGAATCCACGAAGTACCGGGTAACATCTGGAGTATACGCTCTCGCACAGTCCTCTACAAGGCCCGATAGGTAAGGCAACTTTGTCCGTACACATCGGCACATACACGGAACACAGAAATAGGTGAAGTTGTGAAGAACAGCCATATTGAACCAGCGGGCTGAAGGTTTGCAGCGTGACATCTGCGTCGGCTTGCAACGTATGCCGGGCCAGGTTCGGCATTCCCGTCTGATTGTATCCTATGTTCTTGCACATCGCCACTTTGATGGGTTCACATGTCCGCACGGAGGCCTCGCAGGCTACTCCGGCTACCAGGGTCACAGCGAGCGCGATCGCGGCGGTGTACTTCATCTCGGGACGATATCCGGCGACTCACATCAAAGATCTCATTGTGGTCGTGTTTACGCGCGGGCGCAGCGGGCACGATCGATGCGGCAGCGACGTGCGGCCGGCGGCGCGTCTCGACTCGGTTTGATTGTAGCGGCGGCTCCGCGCCCCGCGCCTGGGGGGAACATAAAAAAAGGTCCGCAGGTATGCGCCTCCGAGTGACGCGAGGGAAAGGGAGAGAAATGTAAGAGGAGCCGCGTGCGTGCGTCGGTCCCGATGTCCGCGCGCCGCCTTATCACGTTATCATGCGGAGGGATTCCGAGCGATGCGTATCGCAACCTCTTGTTTCGATTGATCGCGCCCGTCCTGTATCGATTTTTTGATAATGCGCTTAAACCGCCGTCGGCGTCGTCGCTTGCTCGATAAGATATACGAACGCCTATTTTTAGTGATTCTCGTAATACAAATGCGGATATTTTTGTAATATATTTATTGTACATAATTTACTACAATATGTAAGCATTACGGTATAAATTTTTACGAAACATAAATAGGGAGATACGTTGGTGAACGTTAGTATTAATTAGGTAGTACAAAAATTGGACCGAAATAGTCAGATTATTTATTTATCATTAATCGGCGAGGTCGCCGAGCGTTTTGAGATACACAAATGAGAAAAGAAAACCTAAAATATTTACACATAGATGGCTCAAGAATAACATTTTTAACATATGATTAAATAAAAGATAAATACTTTTATAGATAATCTTATATATACTACAGACATTAGCAATTACTAGTTTCGTAATTGCAATTTGATTTTGTAACAATACGTACGCTTGGGGGCGCACAAAAAAAGATACACAATAGGACATTGCCTAATTACATTTACTTACATAATAACAATCTTTTATTCTCTTCATTCATCGCAAGTCTTGTACAAGTATCTTTCTCAACAGTTGTTAGCCTGGCATACTCCATACTCTAAGGATGTGGCTGCACGTTGGGTACAGATCTATTCCATGTAAGCGATGACAACAAAAAATAGCAGTATTTGAATCTGGTTAAAAAATGTGACCTTTATCTACAATTAAATTTTTAGGGTTTAAAAAAAATCGGTAATCGATTTTTCATAAATCATCAATTCATCGCTGTTTCAATTTTATCCCTCTACCTATCCCTCATACATCGAGTATGTTTGAAGAATTCAACGAAAAATTATTCTTAAAAAAATATATGTATACATTTGCCTGTCAGTTGTGCGCGAAAAATAGGTTTATAACTTTTTTTTTTATACAACACAGCTAGGCATTTGACCACAAGCTCGCGAGACCATGGAAGTCAACAACACTGTAGCTCTAGATGGAGCAAGCCTAGCTGGAATACATCTAAATTAGAAGGAACATCTAGGAATAAATATAAATTTCTAAGCAGTCCAGTTAATGGATTTTTCTTGATAATTACAGTAGGTAGGTCAACCACGGACTGCGACTAATATGTCCCTTCAGACCCTTAGTGTTAATGTAATTATCCAGATCCAATCCATTAACTGGACTGCTTAGAAATTTATATTTAGAAATGGGACAAGTGATGCCAGTGTTTATGTTTCACTAGTATCATTGTGTTCTATGGATTAATTTATACCGATAGTAAATATGGCAAAAAGCATCAAGAAGATAAAACTAAACACGAATGTTCTATCAAGTGTTATTTTTTGCTTACAGCCTATATATTAAGTTTTTGATCAATCGAGCGCCAATTTTATCTCTTGTTTTCAGATAGATATTCACGAGTATCACGGAAGAATTTAATAAAAGTTTTGGTTACACTGCGCGGTTTAATATCTTTTTACCGATTACGCAAAAATATGGTTTATGATTTGACTATGTAGGTATGTCCGACTGTAAAAATACTTCCCTGGCTCTTCCAAACTACTCATCGCATTAGACCCAGACCCAACATGAAGCCACATTTTTATGCATAACATAATGCAACATATACATTAAAATTTTATAAATATTTGTCTGTTTCAAGTTTTTTTTTTAATTTTATAAATAAAAAAACAATACGTAAAAATAAGGAATGCTATTCAAGCAATATTTTAATAGTGCCACTCTCAATAGAAAGGGGTTACGGATAATGAGTATGCTACGCCTAAAGGGGGTCATAATAATGACGAATAAATCTTACTATATGACCAACGAAATGTTATTAAGATAACATACGTTTGTCACAGAGTGAAAAAACTTGGATTATTGTATCTATAATCAGTAATCAAATATTTCATTAATCTTTCAAAGATGCGGTGCTATAGCGTACAGTTAGCTATGAAAGAAATTAAAATAATTTTGGTTTCGTTTTGATGGATTTGAAGCAGCGAACTGTCAAAACAAAGCCAAAATTGCCTTCATTTGTTTCACTTCTGTCTGTTCCGACTGTTTACATATATGCAATAAGTTTTTCCTCTTGCAAGAATTACATGGAAAAAGCTTGCAATACTAGTTGAATAACTACTTTCATCGTAGTTGAACGGTTTTAGTGATAAGGCCGCCACTTGTGGCACTAAATGTAAGAATGCCTTGTGTATTTGATGTTTATGTATCGGCAATAAAGAATTAATTCACTCATTCATACTTAATACCCCCTTTGGAATTGAACACAAGCTACACATTACACATAACCGTGTTTAATATAAGTATATTACAAGGTATTACTTTAAGTATAGTTATATGTGACAATTATGTTTGATATGAAGTATCAAACATAATTGTCACATATATGAATTTAATGAATTTCATAAAAAATATTTATATTAGATTTCACTCATGAATAATAAATACAAGAATATTTCATAAGAAAAACATAAAGCAGAAGTTATTACCGTTAAATGAGTAATTATAAATTGAAAATTAAGCTTGATCTTATATCTATATAACGTGTATTAGTATAAGTCTTAAAATTGATGGATCCGAGGAGTAAAGCCATACAGCACTATTAGTCTGGCTAACAAGTGTCTCTTGTATCAAAACTATTTCCAATTCTCAGAAAATTAAGTTGAGGATTCATGCATGTAGATAATTATTGAGAAAATCGAAGAGTCGCTTGGAAATCTCAATCATATTTATCGAAGAATTAGAAAAAAAAAATCGACCTAAAAAAAGCCACTTGTCATTTAGTCCATATATAGTCTTCATTAATAATATCCCTTTCCGGCTTTTAACTGAATTGTTTTTTACTACGATACAAAAAAAAAACAACCGCCATGTTGTAAAACTATTTTGCTTTCTGAGGCAATTTTGTTTGATAGAGATGAAATATAAACACAGAATGATATATATTAATAAATGATAGAATTCTTGAGTAATTTATTATAAGAGCTAAGAGTAAACTCGTCCAGGTACGTTCGAGATGTAACTTTACTTTAAAAATACTCTTGTCTATCAAAATTTTATTTAGCAAGAAAGCAAAATGGTCATAAATGACATACAATGATATAATGGTTGATAGCTTTCAGTAGATACCAAGGAATATGTTTAATAGGAAAACCATTAAGTGTTGTATGTCCTAAGACATTAGATAAATAATGTTTTGTATATTTTAAAATGACGGTCGAGCATCCCGGTGGAAGAAGCATATGATGTGAAAAAAAAGGTGGATGATTAAATTCATCGATAAAATTTAATATAGCCTCATACATGCAAATATTGTGCATGTATTTGTTTGTATATTGTGATTTAAAAACTTTATAGAAGCTGCCTTGTTTGCTGGAATTCGAACTTGCGAACTACGTGATGTGTACCGCCGCGGGGTAGCGGGCGGTAGCCTACCATCCATACCATTAAGTTATCGGAAGGAACATACTATCATCACCACATAAATCTTTATAATTTTTGACCTTTTTCTTCCATTTAGCTACAGTGGTTTTATTAACATTTGCTATTACTAAGCAAAATGTGGTACATACATTCATATAAACTGTTTTACAAGATTATAATATGGGGAGGTTATTGTGTAGACTTTAGCAGATATACTCAAATGCATTTTCTTATTAAGAAAGCAATGTCCTGAATGTCGCAGGTTTGAATCTCGCAAACATTCTATTAAGTTAGATATTGATGATGTAATAATGTTGACTTTAAAGCAAATATAATTATATTTTCCTCACCTGTTCCCACTGCCAATGTCTTCTTAAAGATAACGCAACGCATTTTGTATTTTAGCAGCACAGTGGGGGTTAATTCTGTAGATTTAAATAACATTTCGCCTTTCTCTTTCTAACTTGTCTAGACAGAAAGGGACAACAAGCAGTTTCTTAGACTTGTGTAATGAACCTTCAGAATTCAGCCCATTATATACAGAAGCTCACTGTCACTCAAGACATTGATACATAGGACACTAACATTATGCACAACGATCGAGATTATAGCGCGTATTTTGAGGTGACGTAAGTCCGTAGTATGCTATCTCGTTTGAAAAATGTACCATTTATAAGATACTTCATTCGACAAAAAAAAAATTAGGCGCATTTTTTTTGCTATTTTTATTGTCAGAATCAGGCTATCAGACCTAACTCGTTACATATGATTCAATTTTTTAAACCGTTTATAAATTTGATTAAGTTTAGTTTGCTTATTGTTAAAATTACATAATATGCCAGCAAAATAGCGTACTGCGAACCTACTTCATCTTATCACGGGAGATATCTAACAGGGATCGCGACTAGGGATGGGGTACATGTGAATCAGGCGTGGTGGCGAGCCGCACTCTCAGCGCCTCTCTCTCGCGCGCCACGTCGGCCAGGTCCCGCTGTAGCGCTCGACACACGCGGTGTAGGACCGCGTTCTGGTCGAGTAGAGCTCGGACGTCCGGCTCCGGCTCCGTCACTCCCCCGCGGCGGTACACTTCGAACGCGCCCTGCGCCCTGACTCCGTCCTCGCGGTTGTACCCGAAACCTTCAGCTTCGTACTCCCCTTCGGATCGGGGAGGCGCGCGACGCGGTCCCGGAGCCGGGGGGGACGTCGCGCCGGGGGACGAGCGTGGGGGAGGAGCCGGCGCGGGGGCACCGGCACCTTTAAACCGGTTCAAGTCGAGCGAACTGGAGCGCGCGTGGTTACGCAGAGGACGCGGCGGGGGCGGCGGCGGCGGCTCTTTCTTGGGCTGCGCCGGCGGAGAGGAACGCTCGTCTGCTACGGGAACCTGTATCGGCGGATCCCGCGCGGGCGGTGGCGGTAAAGCACCCGCGGATTTGAGCGGTTTACGTGGCTGCGGACGCTGAATGGCGCGGACGTCGTGCGGGGGTAACGACTCCGGCGGCTGAGAGGGGCCGCGTTTAGGACTCGGCGGCTCGAATGCCAGCGATACGTCGTCCCGTCGCGGCGAGGCGGACGCGCGCCCTTCCATCGCCGCGTCCGGGGTCACTCGCAACGCGACCGGATGAAATATCTTCGGGTCCCGTTCGACGCAAGCTTTCTGGAAGTCGAAGTTGACCGGCTTGGGGCCGGGACTCGACACGCTGGAAGTGGGCGAGTCGACGAATTTCGTCCACTCTTTGCTAGGAGGGTCGCCTTTCGGCGGCGACTGGGACGCGCGACGCTCTTCCGGTTTCGGTGGGGGTTTATCGTTTTTGGCGGTGAAGTTGAAGTCTGCGGACGTTCCCGATCCGAACATGTCTGCTCCGAGGTCCACCAGGTCCGTGGTGACCGTGTGTTGTGAGAACCGCGAGTCTATACGCGGCACGAGACTCGACGGCAAGGTATCAGGAACTGGAACGTTATTCCGTCTCAGTACTATGAGGTGCATCGCTATGCTGAACTCCTCGAGGGTCAGCATGCCGTCCTTAGTGATGTCGGACAGTTGCCAGATCTTGCGCAGGTCGGGTACAGACAAGCGGGACTTTTCGAAGAACAACCTTGAATGGAAAAGAGACACATTAAAGTTTATCACTTTTTAGGTATAACACAATCTAAAACGTAGTATAAAGTATAATGGTCATTGTTATAAAATGACAACAGAGTACAAAAACTTCCACTGGAAGTTTGCAGCTGCTTGAATTAGAAATCAGTCACTTATTCCAAGCACAGAAGAATAGTAATTATTAGCAAGCCTACAGCTACTGCCAAGTGAGTGTTTGTCTAAACACTAGCTACATTGTTGTTAGGATAAGTTAAGATAAGGGCCGTGCTTCTTTATCGTAACAAGTTCATCTCATTAACGTCTGCTGACAGGATGACTTTTCACTACATTCATGACACTTCATCAACAATACTACTAAGTGAGATACCTCAGTATGTTTTCAACCTTTGCTTGCAACTTAAGGCGTGCGCTAGTTCTACCATTTTGCTACCGGTTCCCAATGTACTGCTAATGTTTTATGATACCTGTTATATTTTTGGTGTACAATAAAGTTATATTTGAATATTTTGAATTTTGAATTTGATTGTCTGCTCTGCGGCAAATATAGCTAAGGACCAGTCCACTGCTACTTACTTCAGCTTGATAATGTGTTGAACTATATCGGTAACTTAAGTACTTTAGCGAATCACTTCGTTTAAAATACGTACCCGCAGAAACACAAAGCATAGCTCTTTTCATTGCGCGCTATACAATAGAAAGAGCTATGCAAACAATAAAATTGAATTGAATATTAAGATGCTGGAAAAAGAATATCTAGTATTTTCCTGCTTTGTTCTGATCTCAGTGTAAGTTAACGAAACTAAATGTTGTTTTTATGTTGTGGTTCCTCCTCACCACCTCCACGCCTCTCCTTAATATTATTTTTTCTCAACAATGATCAAAGGAAAAGTCAGTTACTGAGAAAAAGAGACATAGTAAGAAGAGGTGTGGAAGATGGTGCACCATAAAAACAAAAATAATTTTGTTTTTTACGCTAACATCAAAATGGAGCTTGAAATCCCTAGATATTATTTGTATAACATTTTATTATAAATGTATTTGGAAATTAAAGCCTGCCTCCATTGATTTATGGAAGTGGATAAATGTAACGATTATTACCTGGCAGTTTGTCCAGGCAGTAACCCTCGTTCGGGACGCAACTGTGCGAATTGCGCCGCGTAGTGACTCGCTTGCGCCTCCGTGATGTGCCACACGTCGCCACCCTCCCCGTCGCCTTCCTCCTCCGAGGAGTGCCGGTCTGACGACTCCTCTTCCGTGCCTAGAGAATACAACACAAGTGGTCAGAAAAAAAGACTTCAAAAACTCTAAACCTCTTTATCTTAACTAGTGAAATCGCGATATGCAACGATTCTGCCTGTGATCATCTGCAGGTAAAGACAAATCCAATGACACATTAAAATCAATCTACCGGTTTAGGTTGTAGAAGGACATAAACAGTTAGACATACATTCTTTCATACAACCATATGCTCTCAAAATATGACTCTCCTATCAGGCAGTCAGGTAAAAACGTGTCAAAGAACAGATAAGCACAAGTATCTAACAGCTCTATCTAATACTTATTTTTTCATCTACTAGTCCTAAGCTAAATCCTATGGTATAGGAAGCTGACAGACTTCTAATATCAGATTTATTACTGTCTTCAAAAATGCAGGAGGGTCGCATTTCAACCTTATTATGTGTTTTACCCAATTTCTCAAATATTTGGGATTTAAATCATAATAAATTATAAAATAAAAATATTGCATATCTAAATTATGCAATTTATTTGCAAAATTGTATGTATTTATTTGTTTTAAATTTAAACCATTACAAATGATTTCTAGAAGACAATTATCAAAGAAAATAACAAGACATAATAAAGAGCCTAAAATAAGGGAAACCTTTATAAAAGTACAAACAAGTATATATGTAAATAGTGCACCAATTACATCAAGGATAAGTTATGTAGTAACTTTAACTAGGGCTTTAGAAATACTCAAGGCGAATGATATCGAGAATCCTGAATTGGCTCCGTTATAACTAATTGCGTCGCCGAACGCGGCTCATTATGCAGAATAGCGTCATGAAAATCTACATAAAAAACTGCGCACTTCATTTACGTAAATGGAAACCTGTTTAGCCGCGTTTTAAGATATGACAGGGTTTACTTTTCTTCAGCGTTAGTAGGTTTTAATAAACTCATTAACCTACTTCAAATAATAAAGTGTTAATCAGTTTGTCGGTTTTTAAATTATTTATTTACAACTAAATAAATAATTTAAAAACAACTAAATACCTCACGTTATCTTTTTCTATACATTCGTGCGTTTTAACAAAACTACATAATGTTCTTATTTACAAATGCTCTGTACTCAATAAAATGCATTAAAATTCTTAGAACATACAAGTACAATGAAGCATACAAGACCGATACATAAATGATGAGTAACTTAGTTGTTATTTTTTTTCATTATAGCCAGCAATCTATCAATGTCTGTAAACAAGTTGGCTACAATGTAAGTGCAGATAAAAATATCTGATGTAAACATTAAAGTGCACATTATATTTTATGACTATATGTGTAGTGTCTACTTTAGCATACAAAGATGTCTTGATGGATATACACATATTGAAAACAAAGATTATTGAGGTATTGCCCTTAGAGCACCTGCCACTTGGAAAAATTATTCTCATAAAATAAACTTCATTTATATTTAGTTTCAAAAACTACAAAATTTAACAGATTATTATGAAGCAAAAAAAGTTAAGATCTAAAGAAGATAAAAAAACAAGTGATTTTGATGAATTACCATGTAGGAAATAAAATAGTTATAATAGTTCAATTCAGTTTTGTAGTTTTTTCACTGTCTCAATAATGTAATTATTGTCACCACCTTTTCTTGTATTTATTTTACTTTATTTATTAATAAATGCATAGATAAGGTCATCAGAGTTCAATATTTGGTGATTGTAACCTTTGGCAAATTACAGAAAAGAAATGCAGAATAGCTTCAGTGAAACCTCAATCATAGAGTCTTGCCGTCAAGGTACACAGCCCATGGTGGAATATGAATAAATTAAATGATGTATTCTCTAAGTACACTTATCGAAATGAATCTCTTACGAAACCAAATAACAAATAACTTACCGAGTAATCTAGTATGTTCTTCTCCAGTGTTTGCTGGCCACACACCCCGTCCTGTAGCACTGTGTTCCCACACAGGATGCACCTTCTCAGCCACACTATTTGTAGGAGTGGGGCTTTCACTCGCTGTGCTCCATGGTGAACCATTCTTGCCTCTTCTCTGTAGGAGAGTGATTGGATCTTTATCAGTTATTTACCTATGTATGATCATAATTGAGATATATAGTTTATTATATAGTATATCTTCTTCTCCATTACAACAATATTGATATTGATTTTTACCTACTTTTTTATTAAGGCTTTATTTCTGATTTTTACAATATATGAGTTATAAAATATCCATTCTGTTATCATTCATCAGCATGTCAGGCAACACAAACTCTACATAGTCAATGTTGACTTCGATTATGTTGATTGACAATCCTACAATCTCAGTAGCGTTTTTGAGTTCTGCCAGCATGCATTGTAGCTATCACTAGAGCTACTTTATATTAGAGGAAAATTAAAAATCCCTGTGTGTGACAAATCTTTTAAACAATGGGTAAATTTTTAAAACCTTCATGAACTAAGGTGGGGTAGATAAGAAAGAAAATCAAACATACACAAACAAATTGCCTATGAATGTGGTTACTGCTATGTTTATAAACTCTTTTAAAACCTCCTAAATAGCAGACTCAAGAAGACATCCTGGCGGATTTTAGTAATGTGACGCTGAATAGCACACAATTTTACAGAAAAAATAAAAATAACTTTTACGTGATGTCATGAATTTATAATATAAATAAGGTTGAATTTTCTGCTTAAATATCTGGGTTTACTGATGAGTAATTATTAATATTTAGTAATAACATATATAGCATTCTAATTAAATAAATAAAAATGATACAGATATCAAAAATTGATTCTAATTATTATAACATCAGAATTTAAAAAAGGAATGCACCTATCAGATTCCTCAAAAATTATTCTTTTGGCTATTTTGGACAGATGTCAAATTTATGATATTTCTGGTAATGAATAAAACAAGAAGTACTTACCCCTCGTGAGCTGGATCTTTGTGACATAGTTTCAGATTCCTTCTCAGAATCAGTGCTAAGCCCTTCTGTGCCATCCTGAGACAATGTCTGAGGAACATCACTGTCTGATAGATTTGAAGAGAGTCTCATTGGTTCATATGCTCCAATACTGCTCACAAAGTTTCTTTCTCTTTTCAGTAAATGCTGTTCTTTTGGCGAGTTAGATAATTGTATGAGATCCGCACTAGCTTCTGAGTTTAGGCCACATGTAGTCCAAGTAAATCTTGGTAATGGCAAGTCCAATGGTGTCAACACTAATTCAGGTTTCAATACCACACTATTTTGATGTGCTGCTATCAGTTTAAGTGCAGAATAAAATTGTTTCCTGTTCAAATGATTTAAAGACGCGCAGTTATTAGGGGCTACGCTTATATCCATGATCTGTAACGTGCAATTATCACCAATCAACACAGGCACAAATCGAAAATGTTATCACGAACTACACCTAACCTATAGCATGTCTTACCTGTTTTAGGACATCGTTTGGTACGTTAGATGATCTAAATAACTCTGTTGCTTTTAGAATTGGTATTTTACCATTCGATTCTTCGTCGCAACATAAAAACAAATCACCGAAATATCTCATTTCGGTTTCTGTCAGATTGAGATCCTCCATTATAGATATGAAACCAAAGTATTTTGGGTATTTTACAGCTGATCTAGATATAAGTTAAATTTACAGAATAAATAAACATTATCTATTAATGTACACCATATTCATTGATAAATAGACGGAATTGAAACTTGTACATCACACAATTTTACACGAAGCAAACGAATGAAATGTCAGTCAGAAATACTCAGTGTTGTCAGAAATATTTTATTTGTTAGCTATATCCGATCATAAATTAAAAGAGCTGCAGAGGTAGCTAGTCTGATAACCCACAATTTTCTAAATCAAAGACATGATATTAATTCAAAGTCTCATGTAAGATGAATTAAATAACATTCACTAACTAACAAAAAAGAAAACCCAAGATAAGTTTGCTTTTGCATAAACAATATAACAACTTTTAAAGTAACCATTCAACCTCTTTGTTTGTAGTTGGTGATTTATCTAGGTACATTTCTACAATAATAATAAAGAGCAAAGGTTTGTATTTTTGTACGTAACGAATAAACTTTAAAACTATTGGACCAATTTTGAACATTATTATGCCTTTAGAAAGCCACATTATTACCGAACTACTTTGGTAGACTATATTTATTACTAGAATTTTTTTTAGAAATTTATAGAAATCCCTATTAAAAAGAACCCAAGCTGTAAAAATCAGCCATAAAATGTTTTTAGTCTTTCATCAAGTGTTGATAATAGAACAAATAAATGATCTTCAATATTTACCATAGCAAAAAGTCAAGCCACGTCATTGATGACTTTATTCATTGACTGTTGGGCGGTACGTAGTTAACCAGGTCAGCTAGTTTATCGTAAAGCATAAACATAAAGTGGTCCAGTTACGTTCGTTAACAATTTCTTTTTTTTGATGTGATTTACATCTTCCATTGCGGCAGGCGCTCATAGAAATTTTAAGTATATCGATTTAAAAATAATACATCTGGGTCAATTTAGATAAAAATGGGACCCTTCGAAAAGTGTACTCTTTCAAACAAAAAAAAATTTTCAAATCAGTCCAGCCGTCTTGGAGAAATAAGGTAGCAAACAGTAAAAAAAAAAGAAATATAAAAGATACCCGTCGAATTGAGTACCTCCTCATTTTTTGGGAAGACGGTAAAAAATGCTAAAACTGGCACATTTACAAAAAATGGTAGCACCAAACGAATAAAAAAATAGGCGGACATTTGACAGGCTGTCAAATTGACAACTGCCATGTTTCAGCCATTTTTGAAAGGGATGTGCCTATTCAAAATCTTCGTTAGCATAAAAACCGGTAAACGTAGGCAATGAAAACAATTCTGCTACATTGAAAACGACAGAGCGGATAATAAATACTATTTGACACTACTCAGATAATAATAATAGTGAAGTGCTGTACTGTCAGTATGCACCGTTGCCAGTTCTTGAAAATAGTCGTGCTTTGCTCTACTGGGAACAATCTATCATCAAGGACAGGACTATTGCTTGCAATAAGCCTGGTATCGGTAGATCGGTTCCAGCGCAGAGCAGTGCTCGTCGACATTACCATCCCGCATGATGAGAACCTCGTGAAGGCTGAAAAGGACAAGGTCAGCAAGTATCTTGACTTGGCTCACGAGCTTACGAGCCATGTTGGGATGTTGATTCGACGATCATTGTTCCGATAGTCGTTTCGGCAAACAGCCTGATAGCGAGAAGCCTCAACCAACATCTTAAGAGGCTCTCGCTAGATGGTTGGATCAAAGGTCAGATACAGAGGGCAGTGATCCTCGATACAGCACGTATTGTAAGGAGGTTCTTCTCTCTGTAGTCCTTACCACCGGTAGCTTGGGTCCTACTGCGCTGCTAATATTTATTGTTTTGAATTTATATTGTAGAAAAAATTTACTTAAGATATTAAATGAATACGGAATAATAACAATAAACTTTTATTTTCAGATAACGAAATCCATACACTTGAAATACATAATAATATAGCAAAACATTAGCAAGTTGAGAGTAATTACAATTATTAAATCTAGGTATGTACCTATTCTTACATGAATACTTATTAGTTTTATGAAATACTTAAATATCTAAATCTATTACTAATTGGTATAATGATATTTATTATCCATTTAGGTTAGGCTTTAGGATTGGACAATCAACATCATCATTTTTTATATGGATCAGCAAAATACCAGCTTGAAGCGTTGTAGTCTGTCTTAAGGCGAGCTAAAAGACTAACGATGCTCTAGCCAAAGTCAAACTTGAAAGCCACGAGCATCGTCGAAAAGTGGCTAGCCTATCGGTCTTTTATCGTATACATTTAGGGGAGTGTGCCTTGGAATTGCATGAATTAATTCCTCCATCTCCATTCTACAATTGGACTAGTAGAGATATTGTAAGGCGCCACCGGTTCATGGTCAGAAGTTCCAAGGACTCGCACAAAACGCTTCGCGTCTACATTTATTGTGCAAACTGCCAGGTTGTGGAGTTCGCTGCCAAGTTCTCTATTTCCTGATAGCTATAATCTCGGTCTCTTCAAATCGCGAGTGAATCGGTTTCATCTAGGCAAGCGCGCTACATCCTAGACCGCATCGTCACTTTACACCAGGTGAGTTGCGGTCAAGCGCAAACCTATCCGCCTATAAAAAAAATCAAACTTATGGCTGATGATATTTAGAATGCTGTTGTTGCTGCCGCTCACTCTTTTTAAGAGATATAATTTTAAGCGTATTATTGCTGCGAAACCAGCAGTCTTCGCATCTGCAAACATTCCTGACACCCTCAAAACCAAGGCAACCCTAACAGTACTCTAACTATATTATTTAGAGTCCGACCGAAACTGGTTTTCCGGCCGAACCGAAACCGAATGTTCGGCCGTGAATTCAGTTTCAGCCGAAACCAGTATAAAATTTCTTAAAATACTGAAAGGACTAGTTTCATTTTCGGCTAGGACGGTGTACGTCTACCAAAAAATGCCTAAAGATGCGGTTAATACTGTGTTTTAATAAAAAATGCGTCAGTCGCCTCCTTCATTTTGTACAAAAATATTTAAATTTTGTGAATTTCAGTGGAATTATGGCATCCCATGGAAGATTCATGTATCTTAGGTTGACTTCAATGGTCACATTGGTCTATAAATTGTACCGCCCGTCACATATGTCAAAATTGACACAATAAAAACGCGTAAATCACCTTTTGCGCAAATAACATGAAAATATTTTGGTTCGAAAAAAATTTTGTACACTGCGGTAAGTTACGTTATTTTGAATTTGTTTGATATATTAAATATTAATTGTCACTAACGTATTGATGGTAGGTATGGTGTCCTTGCCGGAGCTCCATACATTTTTGAAACAACTCTTTTGGTGCATTTTATCCATTATTCTGCATTAGTTGGGACATGAAATGAAAACACAGTATATTAAGTTTGTTCAACGAACTAAAGCGATAACGTACCAAGTTTTGTTGCTACAGAGCTTTCCAACCGGCGCACGACAACAACGAACAGGGTCACTAGCGTGCGTCGCCAAAGTTAGGCGAGCGTGCCCGACAATTTCCGAAATCAATTTCGGTTTCGGCCAAATTTGGCGGAAACCGAAACTGTCGACGAAGCTAGATTATAGGCCGAAATTCGGCCTAAACCGAAACCAAACTTTCGGTCGGACACTAATTATTATATTGTACGCGCAGTGCATTTAATAACTACTTAGTATATCTCACACACAGACTGCTCTTGTAAAAACTTTGACAATACTATGCCTTAAACAAGGTTATTTTCGTGAGGATGGAACAACGAACAAACCTGCGGGAAAACATGTTCCTTCTTACAGCAAGTGCCCTCCGCTCTCTTTCTATATCATTGTCATCTTTAATCATGAGTGACAATGTGGCCCAAATATTTAAATTCTTCTACAATGTTCAGGGGAATTTCATTTATTTGTGCTGACGGGACATGAGTTAGTGCCTTATTACTACCAGTGAACACTAACACTTCGCTTTTCTTAGAATTATATAAAAGACAGTGTTGCAATATTCTCGTTTACCTTCACTAGCTTTCGAATACCACTGATTGATGGACTCAGCAACACCATATCATCATCATAACTTATATTATTAACGTTAAGTCCGTCCATTGAACATCCTGCACGCGTGCTGCTGAGACCCTCATTCCAGCTCATTCACAAAAAGATTAAATAATTCTCCCTTGCCTGATAAAAGTTTCTTATACAAGGAGTCCAACGCTCTTTATGACACTAGGTAGGTATGTTTTTTAGGGTTCGCCTAAAAAACAAAGTTGTTGTGTAAGTTTATTCCTATTAAATTAAAGACTAGCAGGCACAACCTAAACTTAATTGCTTAACTTCAACAACTAGTGATTGTTTTTCTAAGTTACATAAAAGATTGCCGTTGACGAAATTGTCATGGAAAACCGTATGAAATTAGGGCTATCTTATACGTTGCACATTTGAATCTTCACGTGAGTGGTGCTGGTACCATCGAGGTTTGAGCCTGGCAAAATTTTCTTTCATTTAAGTATCAGTATTTAACATTAGCTGAAATTTGTTACACGCGTATTGTCGTATTTTATAATAGAACTCGTTATCACATCAACACAATTGATTTTTTAAATATCTACCTACATTAATTAATTCCTTACTTCTTAACTTCAACTAAAAACAAAGTTTTAAAAGAGGTAGGTATTTCGCTGCGATCAGATTTACCGGCCGGATTCAATAATATTTCGTTGAAAAGCGGTATTGAACCTTTAACAATTCAACATAATATTAACGTAATCAATCAAGTATGCATAGTGTATTTGATACCCATATATATCTTCTTAGTAGATGAAAAAAAGCTATACTCAACTATAACCCAAATACGATTATCTCTCAAACTAACATGATATACCTACTTATTAAATTTAAACCATACCTAAAGATACTGATTTTGCTAACCTTTTATACTATAATGCAGACAGTTATTCTATGTGAGGATCTAATATTTCGAAAGTTTACCTAATAATAGAAATGTTGATATCCTCTTGGATTATTTAGTGTGCAATTCAGTATTTTAGATGTAATTTTTTTGTTTTAAAGACAGTAATACTTATCGGACTAATTTTTGACGTACATTCAGTTAAAAAGATTCTCTACTTTTGATAAGACTTATTATATTTTTAGCTATGCTTGCTTTGAGTGACAAGTAGTTTTTTTTTGTATCATTTAAAAGTTACGCGCATAGATTATTATTGACAGAATTTAGGTTGCATAATTTTATTTAGCGGTACATTTAGATTTACTTTTATTAAATAGTGTTATTATCTACCCTACACTCCTATAATTTACCTAGATTATAACATACACAAAAATAAAACTCCGAATTTCTAGTGAATTCAACGTTTATTGCGATATTCACATACACACTTCTAGTTGTAGTTTTGCATGATGCAAGTGTTTGTTGAACAGACAAAATCGAATAACTCCAGTATTTAAATGCTACTATCAAAGTAACACAATAATTTAGATTACACAACTATACATATTTTAACTTATAAATAAATTGGCCGACGATCTCGACAATGTAACATTAATAATCATATAATTTTATTCTTATCACACTAAAGAGATATTTAGTCCTTGGTCTGGATGTACTTGATGAGATCAATGACTCGGCTGGAGTATCCATATTCGTTATCGTACCAGCTGATAAGCTTCACAAAGTTGTCGTTCAGAGAGATACCAGCGGCGGCATCAAAAATGGAAGAATGCGAGTCACCGATGAAGTCGGAAGATACAACCTGATCTTCGGTATATCCAAGAATGCCCTTTAGTGGTCCCTCGGAGGCTTCCTTGACCTTCTGTTTAATAGCATCATATGAGGCGGGCTTGGCTAGGCGGACAGTCAGGTCGACAACGGATACGTTAGCCACGGGGACACGGAAAGCCATACCAGTAAGCTTTCCGTTAAGAGCGGGAATGACTTTTCCAACGGCCTTGGCAGCGCCAGTGGAAGCTGGAATGATGTTCTGCTGAGCACCACGACCATCACGCCACAGCTTGCCGGAGGGTCCATCGACGGTCTTCTGTGTAGCAGTAGTGGCGTGCACTGTAGTCATAAGACCTTCAACCATCTCGAAGTTGTCGTGAATTACCTTGGCGAGGGGCGCAAGGCAGTTAGTGGTGCAAGATGCGTTGGAAATGACCTTGAAAGAGGGATCGTAAGCGTCAAGGTTGACACCTACAACGAACATAGGAGCGTCAGCACTGGGCGCAGAGATGATGACTTTCTTAGCGCCACCTTCCAAGTGAGCGGAAGCTTTGTCAATAGTGGTGAATACACCGGTAGATTCTACGACGTATTCAGCTCCAGCCTTTCCCCAGGGGATGGCTTTGGGGTCCCTCTCGGAGAAGACGGCAATTTTGTTTCCGTTTACAACAAGGTTTCCGTCGCTGGCAGTAACGGTACCCTTGAAACGTCCGTGAGTGGAGTCATACTGGAACAGGTAGACCATGTAGTCAAGGCCGATGAAGGGGTCATTGATGGCGACCACCTGAGCTCCTTTTTCGATGGAAGCACGCAGGACGAGACGACCGATGCGGCCAAATCCGTTGATTCCAATCTTCGACATATTAACTGTAAAGAAGATAAAACACGCTGAATCCAACAGAAAAAAAATCAGGCATTTCACTAAATTATATGTAATCACTCTCTATCTTCAAGAAGTCAAAATGAGAAATCAGTGTTTACATTACAACATCTACAAGACTTAATTGCATTAATTTATTAACTATATAATCAATATCAGTTGACTATACAATGCAATCATTAGAATTCAATGAAATGGAAGTTCAAATAAATATTTTCTTACATGAGGTATTTAGAAAAAATAGCATAATTTAGTAAAAAATACCTAGCTAACTGGTACCCAGAGTCAGATAATTTCATTAAACTATATGACAAACAGCTGGTGTGAACTTGATATTGACCTTCACTTTAGCAAGGTCAATGAACAAAAATTAGCAAAAAAGTATGCTTTATAGGTAAAAGCTCTTTCTTTGCAAAGGAAAGAAGACAAGGAATTTAAAAATAATACTGAAATAAAACTGATGGCAAGTGGTTAAAAGTGAATTTAAAAATAACACAATTGCAAAAATTTACATGCATCTAAAATGGGATGCAACCAGTATAGCCTATGACAATCTGCAGGTAAAGCCGAATCTAATGACACCTCGAAATTAACTATGGTCTTAAACACTAAAAAAATGTTGCACTCATTTTGGGCAGTCGGGTCAACAAAGCAATGAATAATACATGTATGATGGGATAAAATTGTACAGTATATTTAATTTGATAAAATTGTACAATTCCAGTCATAAACTACCTTACCTTAAATTAATCTTGGAGAAGATGCAAAGGAAGGTATTTATGATTTTTAGATATAATTTCATAAGCAATAATAGTATAATAATGTGATGTATTTACAGGTGTTTTAACGATCCTAATCATTTAATAAAATAGCCAGAATTAGTAGCTTTTAAAATTAAAGGTTTGTAATACTTCTCATTGTAATACCTCATAATTAATATGTACTTTATATATATATATAAATGTGTATCATTACAATATCATTAAACTTGCTCAGGTATTTATAATAAAAATCTGTTCCTATTATATGTATGTGCAGGTAAAATTATTACGGTATTCGCCGGCAGGCAGCGCGTGGAGGGCATTTAGAGGTCACGGAAAAAGCCGACAAAATATGTCTTCATTTATGGCAAAAAAAATATAAATATTATATAGTATGATTACATCGAGAATAAAACCGCAAAGCAAAGTGTAAAAATCCACTAAATATAACAAAAAACTGCTAAATTCAAGAAGCGGTGACTAACTATGAGGTAACAGTGACGTAAATGTGTCAATTTGTATTAATTTGACAAATAAGTCTTGAATAATCTCTATGTAAAACCGAATCCTTATGTAGTATTAAGCATACAATAGTACTCACCGGAATAAATTAACTGTAGTTGTTAATTAAAATATCACTGCACGTACGTTCTCCACAAGATGGAGATAGAAAATGTCAGCTGAAGGACAGGGCGAGCCGTTCTAAGAGAGGGTCAGAGGGATAATAATAATCGATGAATCAAAGAATAAAAAGATAGCCAGTTTTTGCCTACATTGTTTTAGCCTCTGTGAATGACTCCATCATTCTCTATATGGCTCAAGGAAGTTTACGCCAAATTATTGTATATTTTTCTTTTAGTTTATGACTATATTATTATTTATAAATACATATAAAGTGTTCTCAATTAGTCTCGCTATACTCACAGAATAATTTTATTTTCTACCAATTTAATGTTATTGTTTTATTTAGAAATTTTAGTTTGTTTTTAATAAATTAACAATTAAGTGCCGATGTTATAAGTAAGTAATATTGAGGTATCGGCAACTTGGCTTCCATAGTTTTTGTTATTTGTAATGAAACTGTCTAAGAAAGTAAACGAATTATATTTAATTTAGCAATAAAATTTATTTTCATTTTTTAAACCCAATTAAGATTTCTGTGAAAAAGAAAAAGTTTCTTTTAAAAGGAGTCCAACGCTTTTTGTCTGTACTGTAATTTTGTTCTTTGCCCAAAGAGTAACGAATAGTCTATGGTTTATAGTGATGACTGGACTGACTAATGAAGCAGATTACCGGTTTTTAAATATTTGACGTTTTTGCCGGAGTTTGATAATTGTGAAAACATGTGCGCGAAATTTAAAATGACACTACCAGAATAAAAATACCGTCTGTTAAAATTAAAACCAGCATGTACACTTCGCAATTGTATTCAAATGGTTATAACTGTAGGGATCAACGGCTTTGGCCGTATTGGCAGAATAGTATCAAGAGCATGTCTTCAAAATTCTGGTATTCAGGTAAGCTTGATGATATTGGCTTTTTAGTCAAATACTGTGTTGAACTTTAGAATTGATATAATATAGGTACCTACTTAACTTCGTTCGTAGAAACATAGATAACCTATACATTACCCTACAAATCTGTGGTGTTTATCCAGCATAGCCTGGTAATAGTAGATTCAATAGGGGTGGAAATATTGAAATAGTAGTCAACTAGTGAGCGGCAGGAAATAGACTTCCTGAAGATAAGGCGACAATTAATTGCTGCAGTAAATTATTGTAGGTACATCGTAGAAATGTCCTATTTGACTTACACAAATCCCTATAGGCTCTTGGTTATAATACAGTAACAAAGGTAGTTACTTACATTATTTTTAAATAACTAGACCTAACCTAACGATCTTTATGTTTAAACATTTGACGAGCAAGGTGTCATAGTGAGGCCGAAGGCCGAGCTATGGCAAAGATAGTTAGGTGGTTCTAGCGGTCTTTCATGTAAGGTACGTTAACGGTACTATCAATTGGCGGGCGTATATCCAATAGGTAGGTATATTCTATTTGTTCGCAAGTTTAGGTACAAGGTATGACATACACCAGTCTTATCATTCCCCTCTGTTCGACCGAACGTAGTATGTAAGTGTAATTGTTGATTTCAGTTAACGGCGATCAATGACCCGGCCATTAGCGTAGATTACGTGACTTATCTCATGAAGTTCGATTCTACACACGGCACGTTGGATGCAGCCGTCACACATAACGATAAAGAGATTGTCATAGATGGTAGGTATAAACAAACTACATTATCAAATTATAATATAAAAATATTTTAAAGTAGGTACCTAACTAGGTAGGTAATTGAAATAGTAATAATAGAGATACTAGTATATAGATACTTCCATGAGTTTTGATATAGCATTAAATATTTTTAATAGGTAGTTATGTACCTATGCACTATATTTAATTATTTATCATTTCCACATTTGGTCTCCACTATGGTCGTTTAAGAGTACCGCCCTATACATTGAATAGTACTTACATGCTAACATAAGTAGGTACCTTCAGCAGAGCGAACACCGGTAACGGCACGACCTTATCCTCCCTTCTCCATTCCATTACAGAACAAGCAGAAAGTCGGTCCATTCTCACCCCTACATTGTGGACATATACTAAACGATTGTCATTAACGTTCTTAGTCAGTAGGTACAGCACAAGTATGGAATTCGCTGCCACTTGCCTTATTTCTATTTTCCTGAAAACTACAATCTGGGTTTCTTCTAGAACTGCGTGCTTCATCTTCGGTCACATTGTCGTCTATTCGTAGATAAGCTGGTAGCCAAAAGCAATCCCATAGTCAGGAAAAAAATCTAGTAGTAGGCAAGTTCACGGGCACAGAGTCCCGTTCGCAAAGTACTACGTGACATTAGGCTCGTCCGTCACCCACCATTCGTATGACGACAGATATTACAAATATTGTGATATTTTCTACACCCTAATCAAAACTCGCGAAGTAAGTATGAGTTACAAAGTATGGGTACTATATTATATGGGTAATTTTATGCACGTACTAAATAGAAGTGCCATAACAGGTATAATACCTATTTCATCATTCTTATCATCCACAGATTTTTTTATTAAATGGAATGGAAGTTTCAAACTTTAAACCCTCATAGGGCTTTGACTTTACAAAAATCCTTTCTTAACCCCCGCCTCTCTCCAAATTAAATGTCTCTAGGTTCAGCGGGTTAGGCTCTTCGTTGATTGACATGATGACATGTCAGTCAGTCAGGACTTACTAATACATAATATATATATATATATATATATGTATTAGTAAGTCCTGAACGTACCGTGTGTAGTAAGTGCAGGAATTCTGCAGCTTAGACAAGACAAGTCTGGCAGCCATATGAGTCAATCTATATAGATTGAATCATATAGCTGCCAGGCTATATTTATATATATACTGCTAGACTTGTCTTGTCTAAGCTGCAGAATTCCTGCAATTGCAATAAACACGTAATTTTTACAAGATCTCATTTTCATGTTGTACGGTGATACACTCTGTACATATTATTTTGTTAGAGGAATTATAATAATAATAATAATAATAATAATAATAAATTTCTTTATTGGACAACATGAAAGATCCATTTTATGGTTAGTAAAAAACTTAGAATAATACTTAATAGTTAATTTTAGTAGGTACAATGTAGGTTTTTAAAATGCACAACTTATACACACAAAAACAAAATAAAACAAAACAATAAATACACCCATAATGCTGGTGCACTCCGCCCGAGCCAGGACAAACACGACTTAGGTCTTATCTGACCATAACTCTGACGAAGTGCCTCAGCACGGGTGCACACAGATCTTCGGCCACTATTTTCAGAATGCTATTATGACTCCCTCTCACCCTCCTGACCAGTGACGCGACCTTTTTTCTAATGACGGCATGAAAGCCGTCAGTATGAGCCTCTGCGAACATTGAGGATGCACTGCACCATCGAGGGAGCCCCAACATCACTCTGAAAATATTATTGTACTGGACACGCAAGGTATCTAGTGATCTTTTGGCATACGCAGTCCACAGGCTGCCCGTGTACATTCCCTGACAGTACGCTTTAAAAAGTGTAATCTTAACAAGGTCAGTACAGCGGGCAAACCTACGAGCGAGCATATTGCCACGAACTGCCAGAGCCCTACGCTCTCTTTCTATGTCCACATCCTCCTTAAGGTCGTCGGCAAGATAATGACCAAGATATTTAAACTGGTAGACTCGGTTGATGTTCATGCCATTTAGAATAATGGGTGGAATGGTTTCAGGAGTCTTGCCGGCGGCCTTAAAGACCATGTATTCACTCTTCTTAACATTATAAGCCAGTCCATGTTTCGTGGCATAGTTCTCACAAAAACTAAGCATTTCTCTTAAACCACGCACTGTCGGGCTCAGGAGCACCATGTCGTCAGCGTAGCTAATGTTATTGACGCTGATGCCCCCAATCCTGCATCCGATACGCATGCTACTGAGACCGACAATGAGCTCATTGACATACAGGTTGAATAGCTTTGGAGACGTCAACCCTCCCTGCCTCACACCGCACTCCAGCCTGTATGCCTCCGAAAGAGAGTTAGACCACTTAACATAGTTAGTCTGGTTCGAATACCAATACTTGAAAATATTGGTAAGTTCTCCCGGTATACCACTGTCATCCAGCTTTCTCCAAAGCACATCATAGGCCACGAGATCGAAGGCCTTGGAGAGGTCAAGAAAGCTGGCATACACCGGAGTCCTACGGTTGGTATAGTATTGGACAGTATACTTGAGACTCAGTATTGCGCTTTCAGTAGAAAGCCCGGGCCGAAACCCGAACTGCGCGTCATGTATGTTGAGGTACTTTTGTAAGCATGAGTCAAGTAGACTGTCCAATACCTTAGCAACCGTTGTGGCGAGGGAAATCGGACGGTAGTTCCCCAAGTCCGAGATGTCTCCTGTTCTGTTCTTCACAATAGGCACAACCGTGGTTCTCATTAGTTCAGTCGGTAAATAAGAGTGACTGATGCATAAATTGAACAACAGAGACAGGAGTCTCGAAATGTGAACGCCAGCATATTTTAGATGTTCAATACTGATCCCATCATGTCCGGGTGATTTGCCCCGGCTCATCCCTTTAATGACAGCTTTAAACTGACTTGCTGTAAAATGTAGCAAAGGCTTCTCACCCTGAATGACAGGACCAGGGTCGACCACCACCGCTGACGGGCCCAAAGGAGATCGCACTTGAAAATGTTCTTTGAACATATCAGCAATTTTCTCTGGGTCGCTCACCCCGCCCACACTCGCCGGGAGGCCAGGTTTAATATCTAACTTTCCAGTGGCTTTCCAGAAATCACCAAAATTCTTATTAGTACGATGTTTCGCTATAAGATCCATTTTGATTTGGTCTTGATTCTTTTTACACCATTTAAGTTTGCCTTTATAAATCTTACATGAATTGCGCATTTCATCGTAAACTTGGCCTGATAAGGGCTTATTATATAGTAACCAAACATTGTATTTTAACCTGGCGTCCCGATGAGCTTCGTTTACATGTTTATTCCAGCCACATAGAACCCTAGGTTTACAGTTGCGACTAGACTTGCCCTTTACATTCGTCTCTATTGCAGCACTTTTTAGGGCACAAATGATATCATCATATAGCCGGTCGATTACAATCTTGTGCTCACTAACATTACAAGAACCAATTAGTTTACTCATCTAAACAACTTTTAAAGATGATTGACCGAAAAAAAAATATATGTAATTGTTTTAGCAAATACCTACCTCATGTACCTACCTATACCTGTATGAATACGAAATAACCACGCGTCAAATTCCCATCTGTGCCTATTTGAGGACAAAAGGGAATAGACAGAGCTTACATATTTTTGCGGCATTTGTCGGTAGATTATGGCAATAAAACATCAACTAGGATTAGACTGCTAACCGTTATCGCTACGTGATACATACCTATTGATAGATAGACACACCTAGATAAGTAAACGATCAGTCACATTAAAGTCAATTGTGTACTTAATCTACATAAAATATAAAAGGAGCGCAGCACCGACATTCTCCTTAAAAAATATCCGAATACATATGATAGGATCTGAGATCTAAAAAATAATGCATGCATACATTTTATAACTTTTACCGAGACTGCTTAAATTTAACAGTAAGTATTGCTGTAATTTTTCCTTTTGAGGTCTGCGCTCCTATTGTGTCGGTATGCATATGAGTGATAAGTAAATGTGTATACAATATAATAAGAATGATCAGCTTGAAGTATACTAAGCCGAAGGCCTAGCTACATTCTTTATTATACTATGATGTTAACTTAAAATTATAAAAAATGGGCCATATAGCCATAGGTATAGAAAAATGACACAACCACAGTAGAGAGAAAAAATAACTCAACTCGGCAGCTGGCTATCAATATAATTTCTGTTTGAACCTCAAAGCAAAAGTTGTTCTTAGTGATGCTTATAATACCACCTTTCGTCTAAGCACACCCCAAAATGTATATAATGATAGGTTGGTATGACCCAGGTCACCATGTGAAGGTGTTCCACGAGAAGTACCCGCCGCAGGTACCCTGGCACTCTGCCGGCGTGCAGTATGTGGTCGAAGCTTCTGGAATGTTCACCAGTTACGAGAAAGCTTCCGTAAGTTTCTATCACTTGTCTCTAGGACTTCGACTCTGCGCCCTTCACACCAGGTGTTGAGCTGTCCGTACATAAAATGAAATTAAAGTTATTGAGTGAAAACTATCACAAAACTCATAATGATTGTGGTGAGCATACGCGCACTAGTTACATGTTATTGTTTATGTTATTGTTTATCCTACACAGCTAGGCATTTGACTGTCCGCGCGATCATGGAAGTCAGCGATACTGTAGCCCTAGATGGAGCATGCCTAGTCTTGAATATACTGGCTCTCAATGAAGGCTGCCGAAACACACCGTTAGGTGCTTAGCGACAGATTTTACAACTTGAGGGTGGTAGCTAGCCAGGCGAGTGATAGGAGACGCCCTACCACCATGCTCAGGCTCTTTGTGCATGTTTCGCGGGATCGAACCTCGTACCTCAGAGACTCTCGGATATCCTGATGCCCTTCGTCAACCACCTAGGCAGGCCGAGAGGCTTTAGAAGGTACAGACCCATAAATGGGTTGTACCCAATGCAGCCAGATATCTCTTAATCATTTTTTTCCTTCGTTAATACAAATAAAGGCCCTCGACTCCACTTTCTAAGATTAATCTATATTTATAAACCCTTCAATTAGTAAACTAAGTTTTGTCAAAAGGAGTTGAAAACTGTGACCTACACGTGAGTAGACGCCATAGAAACATAAATGTAGCAAACATTTCCAGGTTTGAAGTCTTCTGTAAGGATAGGGTAGATAGAACATGTACATTTTATGCGTGCTACATCAATGCTCGCTACATATGCGTGCTACATCCTCGTTATAAAGCCGCTAATGACACTATCTTTTTTCCAGGGCCACCTCATAAGCATTGGAGTAAAACGTGTGATAATCACTGCACCAAGCATTGACGTACCCATGCTTATACTAGGAGTCAACGATAAGAACATATGCCCAGGTGCTTGACTCATAGAGATTACCTATGCAATAAAAACTGGACTGGGCGTTTGGGTTTGGAAACCCATCCTTTCTTAAAATTCTACTTCCAATTTGTTTTTTTTTTTTATTCAAAGATCCGGATCCCATTTTTATATTATTCCCTGGTAGTTGAAATATGGACAATTGTGTGCCTACTTTCCCAGACTTATAGCTGTGACTTCCACAGATCGTAGAATAATATCATGCGCATCGAGCACCTTATACTGCCTGGCACCTATTATCAAAGTACTGGATGATAACTTCGGTATAGAAGATGGGTTTATGACCAGCATCCACGCGATGACTCCATCGCTCAAGCCTTTGGACGGCTTATGTCTTAGAGGCAGGGTAAGGGTCACAACACCAACTTCATACTTAACATATATACGCACAGGGCTTTAATTGATTGTAAGGTAAAAAAAGTAATTTAAATGAGTATATTTTTTTGCGGAAAAACACAATGTGTGTGGTTTGACTTCATTATGGTCTTTCCTAATGATAGATAAAACCAGTCCTTTGTTGAAATTCTTAACTTCCTTCCAGTTGTTTTGAAGGAAGGAAATACTACATATTCCTACTCTACAAACGTGAACAATTTTGAGGGGTTGTATGTTAATTCGGAGGTCATATTTTTTTGGTGTAGATGTTTAGTTCAAAGGCAAGCGAGTCCTTAACCTAGAATTTTAGTAGGTTCTACTTTCTAGTCTGCACCTAACCTCTCATAGCACCTGAAAAATGCAATAACCATCAACATTTATTATCAAACCGTAAACAAGCATCTTTCAAATGAGTGTGAATTTAAAATTTTATTCCAGCATTGGCGAGATCACCGAAGCATCCATCAGAACATTATCCCGGCTCCAACCGGGGCTTGTAAGGCTCTCGGCAAAATCTTGCCTAATGTCAAGAACAAACTGTCCGGTATTGCGTTCAGAGTGCCTATTGTTAACGTTTCTGTGCTGGATCTTACTGTGAGGTACGAATAAAGTTTTCGCTGCAGATATACTTGATGATCACCAGGATTTAACGGAAGTTGAAAGACTAGAAAGTTTGGACAAATGAAGATTTCGGCTGTTCTACTCGTACATACCAATCTCTAGTGATTAATCACTACTGCTAGGGAAGATGGAGTATTCCATCTATTAACTACTTAAGCAAAATGAGGTTACTTTCCTTCAAGTTTTTGTACTTTGATTATAAAAATAACAACTCTTTTTGCGAACCCAGCAAATCACTTCCTTTACCGTTTGTGCAATTTTTGATAAACTACTAAACTCTTTGCCCACTACGAGATCTCTGTTATCATCCGATAATATATAAATGATATAGACATACAACAATTAATGAACTGACAAAATATCACAAGATTATGTTTATTTTTCAGATTACAGAACGATACAAGTTTGCCAGATATTGTTGAAGCTGTGCACAAAGCGAGCAAGTCTACCCTTAGGAACATCATTAAAGTATCCAGAGAAGAAGCCGTGTCTTCGGATTTTATGGCCGACAGTCATTCGTGTATTCTTGACGAAGACTCGAGCATACAACTAAAGGCGAACTTTTACAAAATAATTTGTTGGTACGAAAACGAGCACTCCTACGCCTGCAGGGTACTGGACTCTATCATCTTCTCAGAAAATCAGTTCTTTCTTAAAATTCCCATTAATATTACTTTGAGGCCGGCTATGTCTACAAAGTTACTTCAAACCGAAATACCTGTTGTATGTAACTGTAACCCTGGTGTTAGTTCTGAAGGAATTTCCAATGTATCTCAAGATACTGGACTTGAAACAAGATCATCAACTATATCAATCCCTAACAGGCAAAAAAATTCTTTAGCAATCTCATTTTTGAATACTACAAAATTTACAAAAACGGATGAACTGATAAAAGTATGGAACTATAGAAGTGAAATGCGTTCCAATTTGAAACCGTCCAGATGCTCGTTAGTTGAATCGAGGGCAGGTTTAGAGCAGTCTTCTTTAAAAATGATCGAATCCAATACTCAGGAACGTTTAGAAAATGTAAAACGAGAATTCAACAAAATGGTCAATATGACTGAAGATCTACTGAAGAAAGCACAAAATAATCAAGGCGTTGGACCAATGTCTAATGCTGAAACGACTGTTAGACCTGTTACTAATCTCAGAGAAAAAACAGAAACTTCCAAAAAAGATATTAAAAGCTGTACAAAAATTATAAATAATATAGAAAGAGTCGACACAAAATGTTCAGGAGATATGATTCAAAGACAAAAAGGAACATGTAATGATAATAATGACGAGAAAACGTCTCTTGAGTCTTTTCATAGCGCAAAGACAGTACTTAAGGTTGATAACAGCAAAATAAGAGATAACTCAACTGTTGTGGAAGATGCGATAAAAAAACTGTATGAAGGAAGCAGAGATAAGGAGGATCTATTGAAGCTTAAAATTAAAACATACAATGAAGATGCTATAAAACCCAACAACAGTAAGAGCAAACAAACTACTGAAACTGTTGACCTTTTAGATAACCGTTTGCCACAGAACAAGGAATTTAGATGTGATTGGAATTGCCACCATCTTATAACTACGAAAAAAATTGGCAAAATTGAAGATATGGAAACTAAGGTTACCCGTGGACGAACCGTGACTGATTTGACAAGCTCTAACAATAATAATGAAGTTAGTAAAAAAAGTTGCGACCATCCAAAAACCATTCGCTTTGTCGAACAAATAGAAGTCAAACCAGCTCTAGTAAATACCAACGAATTTGAGCTAAAAAATGTAAAGAGTAAAATGCAAATCATCGACGAAGAATTAAGAAAGCGTAATATCGTGTTAGTACCAAACGACTTGACTACCGACAATGCAAGCGGGAGTCCAGAAGATAGAGATGGTTCCATACCGAACATTAATGATAAGTTAGAAGATGACGTAGTACAATTATCGGATCATGTTTTAGGACGTTATTCACCTGAAGATATATTCAAATCTGTATCCTCAGTGCCTACTTTAACGACAGCGAGCAATATTAGCGAAGAGAGACAAGACATATACGACAAACTAGACAGTACCAGTGGATCTAACACCAGCAACTCCTTCGAAGTAAAGGAGAAGAGATCTCAAGTGATCCAGCTCACGGATATAAGCAATTCTTTCGAGGATCTCTCTCGTTTGAATAACATTTGCAGGATTATCGAGATATCGGACGAGCTGTCCGATAAACTGTTTTCAGCTTTAGACGACGTCGATGAAACCGATATTAAAAATAAAAAGTGGTCGTTCAAAAATTTGTGTGCAAGATTGAAACTAGACGAGTTCTGTAACAAAGTTTTTGGTGGAACAGCCGTATGATTAGTATTTAAGCTTCTAAATTAAACAATGTGTTTACTTTATATTAAATTTTATTTGTATTTTGTACGTATGATTGCAATGATCGTGGAGTTCTTAATCTATGATTATGTACGGTATACTCTGTACTTTTAAGGCACTCGATTAGGCTCAGCACAATAGTAAAAAAAATATCACAGAAAGTACAAATATTGCATAAATCTATGAGTACGTTTGTAAACTTACACCTAAGCTTCTTCATAAGAAAAGTTAATAAAATCATTACTTACTTAATATTAACACTAATAATAATAAACCTTACCCATAATAATAATTATAATACATAAGCTCAGCAACCGATATCAACAAATAAACAAGAGATTCATCGATAAAACTCAGTTCATAAACAAAATCATAAAAAACACATCAATTAAAATACGTGTGACAACTTTGAACTTTATTGTAGATATCCTATTCGTTTTGTTTTACGAGTACGTCCTATTGTAAAAATAAAAATAGCCAGGTACAACAATGGAATATCATAATCATAAGGAATTAAGTAAGCTAAATATTACACCATAAATCAACTTTGTTTAGTCTTCTTTTTAATCCTAACATTTTCTATTAGTCAAACGAGGAAAAAACGCTGAAAGTGAAATGCCTCTTAAAGACTATTATTTTCAAATTATATAAGACAACACGGCATCTTGTCTAAACACATACCAACGTATATTGTGATATTAGAAAAAATCCTCACCTTAGCTCAAGGCATTCTGAGGAGACGTTGAGTATTCAAGAGCTTGCATGAAAAAAAATATTAGTTTACTCACGCTGTCGTAAAAGAGCGGGGAAAACTAAATATTCTTTTTACAACATCTTATTTAAAAACTAAATGAAGTTACATTACCCGTAATTATGATATACTATATCTGTATTTCTCAGAAGTTTCATATTTAGCTGTATGATTGTTTTGGGAAAGACAGCATCGTCGAGATTTACGAAGTCAGCGATGACGACGTTGACAGGTGACTTGATCCCGGCTGCCGAGTTGCCTATGACTGGTGGGCCGGGAGAAAACTCCGTTAGCTTCGGTAATACCTCGTTTTTGACCGGTATAGCGCATTTGTCGCGCAGGTTTGACATCCACCTGGAAATGAGAATAAAAATTTGGTTTCACGAATTCCCAACAACACAACTTACGATACAAAAGTAAAATAAAAATATAAAACAAATATCGCCATTTTGTAGTATCGGCTATCTTGAATTTGCAGTTTATTATTCTTTTAGTCAAGCCCTTTCAATTGATACCCATATTGAGGGGGCTGTGAAAAAATATGTAATCGGCCATTTCGTAGCGGCGGCCATCTTGGAGCGATTTTTATCAAACACTCAAAGTAATTCACCTTTCAAACAAAAAAAATCGATTCAAACATATTCCGGAGCTACGACGCCACAACAGACACACAGAAACGTGAAACTTATAACACCCCGTCGTTTTTGCGTTGGGAGTTAAACATTCAGCAGGCTTAAAACGAGTAATATTGACAGTGTTTTTGAATGTATTGAGTTTTTTTATTTTACCAAAACTCCTAATAATGCCTGAACAGCTTTGGATAATTTTGTTTGTATTGAGTGTCATTAAAATCATTGAATTATCCCGAGTGCTCGAATCACACAAAAAATATTTTTGGTATAACTTTTTTTGGCTACCTATACTTACTAATAAATAAAAAAGATTTCTTGCATTTTAATTTGCCTTCCTCCTCTATTTAAGGCCGGTAAAAATGTAGATTCTCAACTAATCGAAATATATATTATCATTAGATAATTAAAAAAAAAAACTTTTTGACTGAAATGTAACTTATAAGGTATATATATAGATTTTGCAAAATCGGACCATTCTTTTGGTATTTAAATCAAATTAACAACAAAAATAAAGACTTTTGTTAGCCAGTCGTCTCGGTCTTATGCTAATTTTAATCTTATGCAAATAACAACCCCAAAAACAAGAAAACATACTGTTCTATAGATTTAAGTTTATCAGCCGCCAACAATGGCCAGCCAATCCGTGTTTCATTATTGAAGTTATTTTATGACTTATTTTTTGTTTTAATTTTATTGTTATATCAAAATGTTGTTTATCAGCCATTCTCGACTTTGCTATGCTTTGCTACAGAAAAGGTCAAGTTACATGTTTTTAAGAATCCAAGAAAAGGGGCTTGGTATGTTATGAGTTAGTATAGCAATAAAATAACATATTGATAACTTATCATAACAAAGTTATTATGAAAAACAATGTATTGACCTGTAAGTTTCAAAACAAAGATATAGTAGATAGTGACATTTGGTACCCAGTACCTAACATGATATTGATAAACGTGTAATAAACTCCAATATCTCCTTGAGAACATAATACAACCGTTACTCTTAAAAGTCAACAAGTTAAAGTTAAATATTTAACGTAGTTTAATATACTGTGCATCTCATGATCTAATATCATAGAGATAATAGGAGGTTAATGATATATAAAAATCGGCCAAGTGCGAGTCGGACTCGCGCACGGATGGTTCCGTATCATTATCCACCCATATAACATCAAGTTTCTGCCAGCAGTAGTGGATATTAAAGTCGAGAAAACAAACGGTAAAGTAGTTGTATGGGAGTCTCCGTAAAACTAAAATTCTTCTGTTATTAGTATTCGTTTTAGCAGTGGTAAAAGAAATACATCATAATATGTGAAAATTTCAGCGTCTAGTTATCAAAATTAATAACATACAGCCTGGTGATAGACAGACGGACGGACAACGAAGTCTTAGTAATAGGGTCCCAATTTTACCCTTTGGATACGTAACCCTAAAAATAAAGCTGTTTACAAGATGTTAAAATGCGTCTCACCGATTATAAGTGGAATAATTAGGTTCACGCGATTTTTGACCTTGTTGATATTTATTGAAATATCTTTATTTTAGACTCGACAGAGACCACTGACCCCGAATACAACAAATAAAAGAGGTAAAATAATAAGGTTGAAAATTGCGTAAACCTAATTACTTCACTCGTAATCTTTAAAAGACGCTTTTTCGACTTTCTTTTGCTTGTTTTTATTACAAATATCTTTCATGTCAATTAATTAAATTGATAACGTATTAAAAAATAATACAATGAGCAAAATCGCGCAACCCTTAAAGGAATTATAGGTTAGGCAAGTGGAAACTAGCTATCGCTCTTCACTCGGTTTTTGAATTCAACTTGCGTTGTGCAATGTATTCGCCATTTTTGTAATAATCATCCTCGCAAACTTTGTCGATTATATAGCCCAAGCCTTAAGCGATGCTCTTTTGTTATTGCGGCGCTCATGTGTTTTATTGAGGAAAAAAAATGTGTCGTTGTTAAGGAAAAATAGTCGATCCGCTTCAGCTGGTCATTTGATTCAGTTGGCTCAACTGGAACGTGGAGATTGGAATGATAACTTCTAGACCTTCCTAGAGTTTCATTCTGCACAACCAGTTGGTCGGAATGGAGTGACTGGATAGGGCGTGGAGTACTTGCAGTTTCTCCGCTTGTAAGCTCTCAAGTTACCACTTTGCCGTAAGCACCATGTCGCAGACGACATGCCTGAGCTGCTAAATCGCTATGGCAACGTAAAGTTGAGAGAGTTTACACTTCTAGTAACGGGTGCCAACATTTTCGATGCGGAGGACTCACAAACCGCAACAGCGACGGGCTAGAACGTGGAAGAAAGACGTGTCTAAACGACGACAAAGCTGTTTTCTGTGGATGGTCTGCAGTCTGTCAATGCAAATCGTGTCCTAAAACGCCCTTAGCGACAACGTATATAGCACTATCAAGAGTTTGTATCTAACCTGGGGACTATACAACCTGCAACAGACAGGTGTGACAATACTAAAGGGTGTTAGTCTACCCACCAAAGTGAACCCATGCAGATCAAATATTTCAAAATTCAAAAACAAATTTGGTTCTCCGTACAAAAATTGGTCACGTGTTCGGCCAAGTTGTATGAAGGACGCATTTTTTTTTAATTTTGCAAAACTTTATCCTGCTATGGGTTCAATTTGATCGGTAGACTAACACCGTTAAGTATTGTCACACTTTTCCGTTACACACTGTTTAGACAAAAAAAAAGAACAGAGACTCAGAGGAATGACTCTCTGTTCCATGATTCTGTTTGTATCCTCACCTTAGAACTGTAAAGGTGGGTGTAAAGGTGGGTGTAAGCGTGAGAACAGCTTTATGCAAGAACCATCAACAGGGTTTCTTTTTAAGTTTTGCAGGTAGAAATATGAGACATGGACTGTATCCCGTCTCTACATTTGTATCCTCACCTTAGAACTATAAATGCGGGTGTAGGCGTGAGAACAGCTTGATGCACGAACCCGGCAGCGGGGTTTCTCCTCAAGTTCTGCAGGTAGAAGATGAGGCCAGAGACTCGGTCCTGTCGCGGCCACGGCGAGGGTAAGGCTTGCGGCGGCCACAGTTCACCTGTCGCGTAAACTGATTCGTTGCGGTACACTATGATCACCTAAAGGAAACACATTTAGAAGATACATGAACTATAAGCAACTTGGAGGTGAAAATTTCGCGCATGTGCATATCGAGTCATCGATCGCCTAAAGGATACCTAAAATTCATCACTGCGCTTTAGTACGCAGCGAAACTCATTGGTTCAAGTTATTTTCCAGAGATTTAATCTGCTTTTATTTTTATTTTATCTGATGTTATATTTTTGCTAAGACAATAACGAGTTACGTAATTGTAATTTGTCCTGAAGCTTATAGCGTACGTATAGCCTGCCGTGGCTTTGGGGTTAACGCATCTGCTTCCAGTACCCGCGATCACGAATTAGATTTAAAAAAAAAATAACAGATTTTGGAGAGCAATAATTAATCTCCAATAATGGCTTTAGATGGGAGAGCGATTGACAAAGTGCCTGCTTAACAATATGTTATATTTTTTTAGTCCGTTTCAGTTGAGAAGTTTATAATTACACAAACAAACACAAATCTAACCCTATTTTCATAAACATAAAGATAAGGTTAGATTTGTATATTGTATAATGATATACATGACCTTACACAACATAGCATGCCGACAGTAGTAGAGAAAATATTGAAGTCCGACTTCTTATAATCTCTACGATTAAACCATTATTGGCGCCTATACCCGAGGAGGCTATAAATAAAAATCCCTGTGGTATTTTTAGTGCCACAAAGTGTATCAGTTGTTATCGTATCAGCTACACGTCCATAGTGTTTGCTACAAACACTGCACTGTTATATTGTCAATGCGACCATGACTACTATTAATAATATTACAATGTCTCTATTTTGAGAGCGGCGCGTAACAATGAAATAGCCATCTTGTCAATTGCCATCACGCTAACCCGTATTCCAGACTAGGCATTAAATTAGTTCATTTTAAAAAAAAAGTGATTACTTACTGACTTCTATTCAGCAAGCAACAATACAATTTATTCAGTTATTTCTATAAAAATATAAATGGGACCACTTCAGAAGTATATTCAAATAAAAAATATATTCTTCAAACCGGGCCAGCCTTGTCCGAGAGATCAGGTAACAAACAAAAACAAACGTCGAGTTGAGTACTCTTTTCTTTTTTTAAGAAGTCGGTAAAAAAACAACATATTATTAATTCTTCTAACCTGTTGCCTTAGCCTATTGAGCGAGTTGAGCGTAATGGTCTGAAGGTCCTGTCTCCTGGGGACCAGCTGAGGCCCGTACAAGTGCACAAGGTACCGGAGCAGACGTTGGTGGTCTTGGGGAGTGAAGCCGTAGAAATGCTGGCAGTCTAGGATTACCACCTGCAATCATAATGAATAAGTGATTAGAAGAGACTTTGACAAAAAACCCCGACTGAAATCTTTAGACCACTGTCTCTTAACAAGTGATACCTTGGGATGTAACCCAGTATAGCCTATGATCATCTACAGTCAAAGTGCAATTCTAACGCTTCGCACATCAATATCAGTCTATCGGTTAAGGTTGTAGAGGGACGCAAAGAGACAAACATACACTCGAAAAACATTACCCTCCTCTTGGACAGTAAAGTGAAATGAACTCAAGTGAGTGAATCGGTTTCTTCTAGAAGCACGCTACATCCTAGGCCGCATCGGCACTTTACATCATGCGGAAAAATTAAAGCCTCTTAAAAAAGGTGCGATTCATATATTAATATAATTTGTAATCTGTATTTATTTGGTAAATAAACATTATCTTATCTTATCTTATTTTACTGTCTTACTTGCAGAACTAGATTAGTTGACCGAGCCAAGATAATGTTGTAGAAGCGATTGTCAGGGTTCTTGTCCGTGGACCTCCTAAAATGTTCACTTGGGTGTACTACGGGCTATTTTTTCTACCTGTTGTCCTTCTCAAAATAACTGGGTGTACCAAAATTCAAATGTTCAGGGCTGTTCTGTAGCTTGTTATTTTTAGAATATTATTTAATTACTAATCTAAATCACGACTTTATAATGTCAGATTATGCTAATGTTGATTAAATAAAACACGGAATCTACACCAAAGTCCTATCGAGAGGGTCGTGTTTACTACTGGTTATTAAAATCGTAAAAAGCTTTACCGTCAAAAACCCTTTATAGGAACCCTATATAAAAACCCTTTTTCCATTCTGCACAACCAGTTGGTCGGTTTAGTTGGTCGTAGTGGAAGGACAGAACTGTTTATAGTTGTGGACAAAAATCAGCTTAAGAAATAGATATTTTTTTTATATTTTTTTTTCTATTGCACTAGGAGAACCCGTAAAGACTTTCCTTGATAATATTACAATCTAGCCTAAGTCTAAGGCTAATAAGTAATTTTAGTTGAACTTAATCTTCTACAAAATAATGTCTCTAAGAATTTGTCCATCGGCACTTTTCTTATTACAGTTGTTAAGGCGAAAACACTTTGTTCATGTGTTCTTATGTCTTAGCACTTTCACTATTATATTTCACTATTTTACTTTTAACACTACACTAACTCAAACGGTTTAGTTCTTTTTAGTCTTCTAGTTATGTCAGTGCGGTCGAGGAGCTGGACAGCCTCGACATTTTTATTTTATAAAGAAATAGATAAAATAAATTTTTATTCACCTCTCCGGGATGTGAGTCAACGAACTCTTTGACTTGTTTAAGCCCTTTGGATATCTCTTCCGCATAAACTCCATGAGTGAAGTAGAAATTCTCTTCACCTTTCTTTGTTGCCAGTCTCAAGTCCAAGTACCTGTAATAAGTGAGTAGAAATTTTAAAGCAAGTATTTTATTTCTAAAAGTTCAGCAAATTGTTGACGACATAATAAAAAAAACCACTATACAATTCGACTCTTTTAAATGTTGAATTCATATGTACTGTGTTTTGCATGATTTTGCTGAATCTAATAGTAATCGGCCGATAATTGACGCCGTGCAAAATTTCCACTTACAGTCGAAAGTCACAAACGAATAAAAGATTCGGAGAACCAAGTTTCGTCAAAATTGGTTTATAACTAAAACCTATATCCCAGTATCAACGTTCAGACAAACGCACTATTAATTATATACATAGGTACTGATAGATGAAAGATAATTCTGTAAGAGATAATTTGCTTTCTCAGTAGTTTTTTATTGTTTTCATGGGTGATTCATAATTTGTTGTCGAGGCCATAACATGCATTTTATTGATTATTGACTTTAGTCATATATACAAAACATTTTTAGAAATAGTTTTAAAATTATAATATAAATACTGAATGAAAAGGTTTAGCTAAACAGTTGGCAGACAATTGTTGTCCTCCATAGATTAGACTTGGACTTACTTGGAACACAGGCTCACATAAAACGCTTTGTGTTTACTTTTATTGTACGAAACAGCTTATTGAACAATAGAGTATTCTCTATGTCCTGATAGCTAAAACCTGGGTCTTTTCAAGTCACAAGTAAATCCGTTTTTCTAGAAAATCATCTAAGGCTGCATCGTCATTTCACATCAGGCGAGTTCCAGTAAAATGCAAGACTATCTATTATTAAAAAAAAAACAAGCAAGGGGTGAAGTTCATGCATAAAACATATTTGTTACGGTACCTAATGCCAATGAGTAGCTGTTGTCTTGTGTCAATGTCCTGAGTGATGGTCCAACGTAATATCGTACCTCGAAACAATGGGTACAGCCGGCGTACCACAGGCTCTGCGTCTGGAGCTATGTCGCTAGAGCGGTTTATACCATATGTCATAGAATCGTGGCTACCTGGAAATATATTTAACATTAGTAAATAATACATTAATTAACTAAAAACATACCTCTGTATATATCTCATATTCTGCATGTGACATTAAAAGCAATATAAAAAAGATTCAAAGTTCAAACAACATAGGGGTTGAAATATTACTCAAACGAGACATACTATTTTAAATACATAGAAGACACGTAAAATAAAAAAAAAATGATTAAGTTTGGAGTTTACTTCTTCATTATACTGCTGTATACATTTAAAACATTTTACTGCATGAATGTCATGTAAAAAATCTATCTAGACAGCTGGCTGAGTTTCTTACAAACCTATGAAAATAATTTTCAAAAACTGGCAATGCATAATGCAGGCAGCAGCAGGGTTGGGTGAGGTACATATAAGAACAATCATCCTTGTGAGGGGCTTGTTTAGTTGATATGTGGCTACCTAATTTATCAGGGAAAGCTTAATATGCAAATAAAGAAGAATCATTTCATTGTATCACTATACCTTGTGAGAACTGTATGCTGGATTTACATTACAATTTACTATAATTAGTGTAGTTGTAATATGGTAATAACTCCTTGTTCGGTAATAATTTTAGGTAAGAATTTGTTGCTGGGTCTCCTATTTTGTACTAGGTATGTGTATGTGGGCAGCAGGTTGACCTTTAAAACCATATTTTCCTAAAGAATCACCCAGGTTATCAGCGGGTGGACCGTTAGGAGCGAAATTCCTAACTGACCACATAGGTGGGTGGTTCTGGTGGTTCATTAGGAATAAACCAATATTATGAACATACCTGGTATAGCTAGGTAAATCAATGGCACTTCTTTCAATTGGGCAGGTAGATCGCCCATCCATGATTCTAAATTTAAAGCTGAAGTATCCTCACTCATGACCAAAACTGAAATTAAAATTTAAGGTTTCAAATCCACATCAAAGGCAAACATAATGAATGAAAAGTTTAAGAATTTTATAGATACCTGATGAAGCTGGATTAAACGTAAGTAAGTCTATTTAGATCTACTTGCATACATGCAAGTAGATTGAGTTAATTACACTTGTAAATTATACTACCTATTGCTATTAACAAAACAAAGAACTCGAAGGTCTATCGCAACGCAAGTACAAAGGATGCTTCAAAAAGCATGTCATTATTCTTTGAACGTGTTACAGCCCTTCTAAATACCTTGACCCTTCTCAATATTATACTTGCACTGTAAGTTTCACTTAGAAAATTCAATAAAATTGTAAATTTTGAAAAATGTTAATGACTGTCTTCTTGTTCCCCATCTTCATAAATAAAATTAAAAACGCTATTTTATAGAGGAACTTAATTCTAACAAAGGATTGTTTGTGACCCGGATCTTTTCATTTTGGTCGGGTTATTGTTGATCCCTTAAAGGAAATGTCAACGTCAATTTGCCAATATCGCTGTCATGTTCACAAACGATTATTTTGTCTTTTAATTTTGGCGACGTTATGTACTTGTACTTTCAATACGTATTGTTTTCTTTCTGCACTTTCAATTTCTCTTGCATAAAATAATACATATTATATTTCTTTTAAAACTGTAGAGAAATGTTGAACATTTATATATTTCAAAATATGAAATTATAATCTGTCCGCAATGGCAATATTTGGTATGACCTAATGAAATATTAAAGTAACTTTTTACAATAGGTACCTACTTTAAAAAATCTACTATACTCGTAGTATGACTGTGAGTGTAGTCAAGGTGTGATAATAATTAATAGGATTTATCTAAAGCAGCAAATAACAGGAACAGATACAGTAATTGATAAAAAGAAGTTCAAGTAGAATCTTATAAAGACTACAATTATAGGTTGCAATAAAATTTATAAAAAAATAACGTACCGAAAGCCAGCAGACAGGACGTAAACTTCATAACTTACGATAATGTGTACTTTTGAAAATAAAAGCAAAGGCCCACTATACACTGATTTGTTAATTTTAACTATTTGTGCAGCAGATATTACACATGTTAATAGTAGGTATCTAACACGATGCACATATTTTGCACTAGTCCAAGACTAAAGTGAACTTTATCATGCACTGAATGAGATTAATCTCGTTAATAAAGGCAAAAGGAGGTGCTTAGGTATTTATCGTTTGTTATCGGAAGTTACTAGCTATATATTAGTAGGTAGTACCCTGGTTTCACCGGAGCTGGACACATAACTACTTTAAAATGTCCCACTAGATTAGGCAGGTGAAAGGAGATTAAACGGTTTTTTGCATTGTGCTTGTATTTTGGCTAAATATAAGTGACCTTGATTTTTTTGCGTGATTCCCATAAACATTACCCTGAGGTCCGCAATGACCTGGCACTTGCTCGTAGCATGTCTTATGTGTATTGAGATTTACTTATGAGTTAAATAACCTACTTACCTTAATGCTTATATTATAGTTAATTGATTGTAATGAACTAAGGTATGTAGGTACCTATATAGGAGTAGGAGGATCTTGATGAGCAGCAGTTGATTTCGTTTACCAATCAAAGAATGTTAACTATTAAAATATTTATTAAGTTTAAGATGAACAAATACTCATATTTTAGGTACCTAAGTATACAATATATTGAAGGCAGTAGTTGTACCGCTTTTAGTGGTACGTAGTCAAGTCTTTGTACCTGCCTGAACTGGATATACTGGTAATCAAATTAAGAAGTTGACCCTGGGCTTTGTTGGTTGGTGTGGTGATCAAGAAGAATTACTTAGGTATTACAAACTTACATAAATATGTGTAACAAAAACAAAAATATATATTTTTTTCCAATCGTGTTGTGGTCAAGCGCAAGCCAGCAGTTTTCTTTCGGTTCAACAGTTTTTGGGTGAAAAAGTAACAAACAAACATCCACATTTTTACAAACTTATGCGTTTAGAATATTAGTAGAAGTAGGACAGTAGGATTTTGTACGTATCTTCTATGTACATGCTAAAATATTTTAACATTTTTATTTTAAGGTATTTTATGTAATGTGTTCATATTTATTTACAGTATTTGTACCTACTCGTAGTATACGTAAGTTTATTGGTTACTCCTTCACGGTCAAGCGGCGAAATGGTTTCGATAAAATTTGATTTAGGTTAATACACTTAATTACGACAGAGCTGTGATACCCTAGATTAGTACGAGGAGGTAGTCATATATTCACGCAAAAACAATTTTATTATGCAATTTTACGTAAGAGAGTTCTGACTTAGTTAATGAAAATAATATTTTACACTTTTATATAAATAAACCTTCTTTTTTCTTAAATATTGTAAAGACGGTGAGGATTTCCCAAATAGTACCAAACTACTTACACGTCACAATTTAAAACTATTAAGTTCAATTATATGAATGCTTATAGGAAACACAAATAATTATTATTATATTATCACTAAATATCACTATCAGTAAGATAAGAAGAAGTAAGCTCTTTAATGTTAGCAATAACACTAGTTGCGTTGCAGGTTATTAATTTACAGGCGCCTGATATATTTTTTTCTTTTACTAGGTACACCTATAACATCATTATCTCTGACTATACTAATATTTATTTCAAATACAATAGAGCTAAATTTTAGCTAGTGTTGTTGGTGTAATTTTGATATACATTGTGTAAACTTTAGGTTTTATCATCCTAAATGCATTTTGGTCATCCAGTGGGACTAGCATGGGCAGGGGACATAATATTAATATGTGAGACATTCAATTTACTAAGTAGTGTTATACGCATCGTATTCAATATTACTATGTACTTATACAAAGTCCAGCATCGTTTTATTGGGGTCGGGGGAGATGCGACCAAAATACTCCCACCCATCTCCCTCCCCCATCACGATGTTTCCCGAGCGAGAATCGATGTCACCCGAAGGCAGGCTATTGGCAGAACGGGCTGCCTTTCAACTTCGAACGTAGCTGAACATAGCGACGCTTTCGCTTCGTTCCGCCCGCACCCGCCCGCGCCGCCTACGTTGCGACTTGCGTCGTCACTCGTCACATACCACAACAGTTCACGTTGCCTATCGCACTGTCACTGCGTCAACTGCAAGCCACGTAAATAACATCAAACCGACACAATCAGTCGCAAACCCAGCAAAATCATCTCGTTATAATGAACAAATTACGGTCAGGAGTGAAGTAAAGCCAAGAGGAGGCATCGTTATCTTGTTTATCTCAACGCGAGAGGACTATAAAACTGTATAGCTTCTGTGTTGTTTTCCCCGTGTGATGTTGGGGGAGAGTTTTGGTTGAAAAGTTGACATTGGACGTATATTCGGACTTATTGCGAATGTGTATTGAAACGTTCATCGCTATCCACGGGCGCACTGCTATGCGCCACGATTTGGGACATTTTATAAGGCACACATCTTCTGACCATTACTGCGAAGGAAAAATTTAGTTGAGGTGACAGGTGAGCATGTTTTAAAATTTTAATTACTCACTCAATGCACAAACATGTAAAAAGCCAAGCTGTCAAGGTCTATACGGAAACGTAAGTAGATAGGTAAATAATAAATAATTGTTACGAAGCGTTACTGAAAGATTAGTCACATTTAGTTGGAGCCAACTCGTACCATTTTGTCTGCTGTTACATATATTTTTCTCGACACGTGCAAAGTAAGTCTATCAATAAAACTAAATTTTCTGTAATGGTATGTACTCCATAATCAAATTTTTAAACTTATCGCTGGAGTTAAACCAACCTTATGTTACCTAATAAGAAAAACATGCCAATTGGCAAGTTCTAGCGAATAAATTGGCTGATACAATCGATATTCTATTGAAATACAATACACAACTAGTTATGGATGGTAATGAAGCCAAAGTCGAAAACACGAAAGATAGTGAGACCGAAGAGTAACAAGATGTACATAAACAAAGATGGCGTTGTTTATATGCCGCAAGAACGAGGCTCTTTGGTCCCGGTACAAAGGAATACATTATTTAATATGCTCGACTCGTCAACCTTGCAAGTTCATGCTCTGTTTCACTTCAGAGAAATACAAAGGCAAAATATGCAAAATACTGCCGATACAAAAGCTACAAGGTAGCTAGGTATGATACAGAACAAAATATATTAAAATATTATTCTTAAAAGCCTGCTTTGAAAACTTTTAATAACTTAAGAACTTTGGAATACCGATACAACGAGATTCAACATGTAGGTAGCATATCATATTACCAACAACAACAAATTATTCCCAGTTAAAATATCCATATAACCAGTTACAGAACCAGACGAATGTTAAAATAACTGGAAGGAGATAATCGACACGAAATCTCGGATTTTGGACCCGTGATGCTACACGAGCTTTTATCGTGGGTTATCGGAAGCTAACCTCATGGCAATTCTCGACTTGCTACAACTACCTAAATGCAGAGATAAAAAGTTGTAAAGTGATACAGAATTTTCTCGGTTTACGGTCTTAACAACCGAATGGCAATCGGCGCAAGATCTTAGCCTATTTCTAACAAGTGCGTAGTGGCTATTCCCCAAATTCCCAGTAGGTATTATGAATCAGCCGCTAATTCAAAGAATAAATTGTAGCTAAGTAATTAATTATCTTCTAAAATACCTAATACTAAGAAAAAAACATTTCCTCTTGGCATGATTCCAACATCGCGATAAAAATATTTGTTCTAAACATTCGAAAAAATATCCAGGCGACCGATCCAGTACAAATCAATATTTACTGAAACATAATTTGGAATTACCTAAACAAAAGGCTATTTTGGAATTTCCAAATTATAATCATAAACATATTTCTAACTAACATGCCGTGTTCAAAGTTTAAGAAATTAGATACTTATTATTTACTTGGCCAAGAGCATTTTTTTGTTTTGAAGAACTATTTTGATAAACATGCGTGTATTGTACTACAAAAAAATAGTTGTGTCAGTTTCTTTTGGAAATCACACAGCACTTTGTTATCGATAATAATCATAATATTAAAAGCAGCTAGACTAACGAGTACGCGTCCGTAGAAAACGTGATAAACGTTTTCCTATATGTATAGATACAAAACTGCGTAAAAAATATAGAAACGATGGAAAGCTTTGAAAATAACCTATAAAAAGCACCATAGTGCTTGCATTGCACAACAGCAATATATACATAGGAATGAAATTAAGACGACGACTAGACAGTATTCAATTCAATACAACTTCCAATATTTGCATGAAACATGAGAGAACTTCAGATTAAAGTTGATTTGAAAAATCCTTCAATCCAGACCTACAGTAAATAATGTTTGGTCAGTAAATATCGTATCTATCGACGCTAGAATTGGTATGATCGTTACGTAAGCTTCTATTGTGTTAACATGAAGATTTTGGAATCAGTAACGTGAATTTAAAACATCGTCAGCAAATGTACGATTCTTACCCTGAATGTCATTTATTATAATAAAATTGTATTGTATTGCATTGTCAAGAGGTTCCTCTCTCTGCAGTCCCTGTCACCGGTAGCTAGAGCCCTGCCCCGCTGCTGGCGATACTCTAGGTTTAAGTTTTTTATAAAATTTAAGTACTTATGTGAATTTGTATTGTAAAAAACTTAAATTAAATAAATACAAAATTGTATTGAAAATATATTATAAGTACTGTCAAGTATAATTGTGTAGTGCTTTTACTAGACTTGTGTCCTTAATCAGTCAGTTGTTTATATGAATAACTGCAGTTACAGCATTCGATACTAACGCTATATTATGTAACTTAATACGTAAGGTATTCATTCATTCGTAAAAGTCTGGAAAACTGAATTATTACTTGACTCAGGGAGTTTGAGGAATATTAGTGGAAGGAAAATATATAATGCATCTCATTGTTCTATTAAGTCACCTAAATTAATTGAAAACGTCAGGGTACGGTTGTCGTTTAACAGCCTTTAGGAGTAAGATTGTACAGAATTGTATGTTTTAATTAACCTATTCTACGTCTGGTGCCTCTCCACTATAATGGTCGTCCGTCAGCTAAAGCATCCCGGTCTCGTATCAATTATTTTATTTAAATATCGGAATGGTAGTTCTTGGAACGTTCCAATGTTTATATTTTATTGCTTGCACAATATAGGTAGGCAATTACAAAAACTTAAGTTAGGTACAGACTACGTCTACGCGTTTCTTCGTTTGATTGTACGTTGACGACGACGATAAGACCAATGAAAGTACAGTTGCGGTTTGATTCAATGCTTCTAAAATCCGTAGGTAAAAGAGTCTGCCGGGAAAGTCCTCAGTACTCTATTTCACCGACAGAACTTTACAACATGACAAAAAATTGTAACTAACTATAAATAAACTACAAATGTTCAAGTTTTTTTATATTTCATTGGGTGGGATGGGGAAGGGTAGCCCCAAAAGAGAGCAAGTTACGACACTAGGTACTAAGCAATTTGAATAATATTTTAGCAGAGACATACGTAAGTCAAATACGAACAAAATCAGTCACAAGATTGTTGACCTATAATTTCTTCAGTAAAAAAAGAGGGAGTTTACTCGAAGAATGAATTGTTCCAAAAAAGTTTTCAACGCATGATCCGTTCCCAGGAATAGTACCTAGTGTATGTAAAAAATACTCACTTATCAGAGTCGATAAACACACAGGGCGAATCTAAAAGAAATTGGGAATACCATAATGAAAGATAAATTGTTTTTATTGCGAAGATTTCTTTTATACAGACGTAGGTCGATTGTTACCTGTCTACTTTGTCGACTACCTGCCCAAATGACAGTGAACGATTTTAAGCAAGTGTTTTTATGTTCAAATTCTTAAGTTTGTTTGATTATTATTTAATTCAACCGTTTGCCTAAGACTCCTATTGTCTTGTTCCAGGTCGCTATTGATGGCGTTATTAAGCATCCAAGGCGATTGGTACATATATTTTTGGTTGATTTACTGCAAAGTCTACTCTGCCGTTATATGGTTGATCGGCAATCATTGTCGAGGCGCTGATAAGGTCCATTCAGTGATAACAAACGCCGTCGGAGGCCAGTCGGCTGGAAGCATTCAACGAGCGCGCACGCGTCGCAGGAAAGCCCAGCAGCAATACCGATCCAAACACATCGTAGCGTTAGCAAGGCGACCGTCTTTGAGAAGAATAGTAATGGCACCTGGATCTAGCACTACCCATACAATGATGGAGGACAAAGAGAAGGCTCTCCACGGAGCGTTGCCGGCTGGTGAGTGTCCTGACATTCTTTGCATTGTGTGCTTTCCAAGTCCTTGATAAGTCTAAATATAAACGTGCATAAAGGAACTCGCATTGTTGTGTTCTGGAATCATCAAGATTATTGCCTTTATTCAGATGAGTATGAGATATTGGAGACTGGATTAGCATAGTCTTCTAAAGGTGCTACACCGCGTTTGTATCCATGAGTGTTATTTTTAAAGTACCCACACCGCGGCGAATTCTATTGGTCGGTCACGACGTGCAAATATTTCATTTGGTATTGAGGACACTGCTTCAGAGAGAGCTGCTGAAATGTTATTGACATACATCAATTGTTGGATGGATTACGTAGGTATTTCAAAATTCAAAAGCGTATTTATTTTGTACTTTATTATCCAGTGGTTTGTTTATCATATTCTTAAGCATTCGGTAATTATTTAAACAAAAGATAAGTATTTCGTTGTTTGGTTTTAGATTAAATAAGTTTTTTGGACATTTGATTATTATACTACGTAATTCATAAAATGTAGTACTTAAGTAGGTGCTTGATCAGTCGTAAAGAGATCGTATTTCTCTGCCGTTTTATTTCGTCATTTTCTCAAATCGAATTTAATTTGATAACTTTTTGTTTAACATCATCTGCTCTTACTTTGTCAAAACTGTTATAAAAAGCATTAGGTGAAGGAACTACGCTGCAGTGACTAGTTACTGACATTCTCTTTGCGCAATTTCCTAGTCGCTATTGTCATCTCTAAGGTCAATAACAATGGGAATCAATGCTAATAATAATGTCAAGTTTATTGCCAATGAAACAGCTTAACAAATTTGTATTGTCTAAAAGTAGCATATTTATTACGCAATATTAATTTTAAAATGTTAAAGTTATGAAGATGTCCCAATTTTGAGATCATACCAATTTTTTCAAATGTCTTGTGTCCAACTTCGAGATAACAATTTCTACAAAGCAATTAGTGTGTATTGGTGTTGCTCTACTTTCAATCTAAACGACGTATAAACATCCATTGGTAGCTGCAAGCTATGAACAAATTAGTTTGTGAAATTAAAAGCGTAGTTCACGTTTATCTACCACACTAGTGCCGACTTAATCTATTTGAAGACTTACGAGGAACGATTACAAATAAGGCACGAATCTTTGAAGAACTCGATACTGGAAATCACATTACCTCGTGCTATCAAAAATCTTTCAGATTACGAACTAGTTACAGTCCAAGCTCGTGACCTTTATTAACAAAAATTATATGACACTAAAACAAAATAATAGTAATCATTATTTATATATCTTAATACATGGAATTTCTAGTTCTAAGCATATACTTAATTAGATTAAGCAGTTGGGTGTTACTTGGCTCACTGCTAAGGCTGAATTGGTTTTGCCATGGTCTCCGTCAGTTTTGTCGTGTGATCTTCGAATGTATTACGATGGCACTGAGCCAGGTTCAGAGCGACCTGAATGTCTACGCTCAGTCTGGCATTTTCCAACACGCACAATTTTTCTGCTAATATATAATAACCACGCGAGCCATGCGTGACGGATTATCTTTTTAAGCTCTAATCCTAATATGAGTCTTTCGATATAAGTTATCAGAAATTGATAGACTAGACAATATCATTTGTTAAAAGGATAGAAATCTATGCAGAGCATTCATAAAAACAATGAATATTTCGTGTTGTTTCACTTATGCAGACACATTTATATGCAATCGTAACAATATTAATTACATTAATTCTATAAAAAAATATACATACTATGTACAAAATAAATCATACATATACTTCAAAAATACTAATATACAAAAGAGTCCTGACTGCCTGACTAATGAGGATTCAAAAGTTTTTATATCTCATATTATGTCGCGTACAAAGCCGCGGAACACAGGCACAGAAAAAAAATAAAACCTATATAACGTTACTTTTCGTATTGATGTAGTAGCTTGCCCTAGTGTCTCTTTAGTCTCGCTAGTCTACTTTTTAGTGTCGCTCTAACATTTTCAATGGTCTGGCTATATTTATGCATAGTGATGTAAAAAAATCTGAGAGTAATAATGTATGTGAAACTAATTGAACTAAGCGATGCCATTACAGCAGCATTACAGTATAACGACGATACATAAAACGTTTGCAAAAAGATCAAGAACTATTTCTTGATCTTTGAACTTAAAAAACAAAAAAACTAAACATTGATCTTAATTTTGAACATCACTGGTATATGTATATACTCGTATACCTATATGTATAAGTTGGTACCAAATATATCGTATCACTTGTCAGTTCCAAGAAGATATAAATTAAACACCAATAGAAAAGAAAGACTGAGACTATCAGTCAGTCAGTCGGAATCACTTAGGAAAGATATAATTGACCCAAATCGCGCCGGTCAATTGCCTCAGGTGCTTTTATGAAAATAATAAGTGGACTTTAAACTGAAACACTGACGCTATAAAATAAACTAAAATAAAAATTTTTTGGCCTTCGTATTTCTCTCATTTTCATAATCGTTAATTAAGTACTTATATACTCGTACCTGCCATCATTTCATGTAGGCTCATTAAAAGGATTATAATATTGTCTCTATTTGTAAAGGATTCGAAACTCGCTTTTCTTACTTTCTTTAATTAAAGATAAAAAAAATTATGCATCGAAAAGTTTTTTTTTTTTTTGGTTTCTGTGTATTTATAAATGCCGTAAGTAAGAAGATATATATACTTAATTATTATTTAACAAGCTGATCATAATGAAATGTAGTAATAATGTAGTAGTAATAGTAGGTAGTTAATTATTAGCTGTATTTCCAGTTAATCAAGGTGACAAAGGTATACTAGACGAAATCGACATTGTGAATACGAAAGAGTGATACGTTTTACTGAAGATATCACCACATCTACGAAATATGACCTCAAATAAAAACAAAGCTGCAATGGAAGGTCCATGACCTCGGATTCCAATCCACTTAACTGTGAACCTGTCGTTTAGAATCCAACCAAATAAGTAATGAAGTTTCCTTGTTGGAAACCATTCAGTAGCTGAAGTTGTAATATACGAAGAAACAAAAATTATATTGTGTATTTTTTGTCATTGAATGCTGTTGTTAATATTAGCAACGTCTTAATAACATCAGGCGAGACGGTGGTAATATGACGTAGAGAGACACGCCTCCTGAATGAGGCCGTTTTAACGCTTAAAACAATCGACTTATTTCTATCAGCAATATCAATGCTTACAAAATTTAATCGTGCAATTAACAATAACATATTATTATTACTCAATTACAAAAATGCTATCTAAGAAAATATCAAACGCAAATAGAATATCACAGCTTTATAAGATACGGTTCTTGTTTTTTGATGTGCTGATTATGTGATGGATTATAAATATTTTTTTGTTGTTATGTACCTAATAGTGCCCCTAGCAAATTTAAGTGTAGCTGTGCTAGTTCGTGTTTATCTAGTGACAATTAACTATATAAAGTTTAAACTATACATAACATAAAAGACGTTGATGAAATTATTATATAAAACATATAATAAAAATTATGTATTTGTATGAACTAAGATACCTACGATTGCCAACAAAGTGCTCTCAACTTTAGCTTGTAACATTATATCATATAGTAACCGAAATGATAATAAAACTTTCGACGATAAATTTGGAATGAATTTTCCGAATGAGACGTTTACAGAGTAAAATAGCAAATTTACCAATAATAGGTACTCAGATTACGTAGTTGCCATTTCCTGAATCCTGTTCAAAATAATCTAGCGTTGGCCTGCCGTCTTATCTTGCTTATTAACTGTTTTTATATTTCTATTATCGCAGTATTTCACATAATGTTGACAAAATACTAGTTGCTCAAGAGATAATGCTTTGAGGGCATATCAATTTGTTTGTGGACGTCAAATATTACAACATTAATGGAGCTGTAATAGGTACTATAAAAGAAATTCTGTGTGAGAATTCTAGTGTTTTCTTGAATGTAGATTGATATACTTGATATGGACGTGAATTAAAACATACCCAAGTAATGCGATGATTTTGATGACATCAGTAGTATGATGACAATCATAGCGTGTTTACGCCAGATTGATCTAAAGGGTCAACTATATGGAAATGTTTCTGGCGACAATCATCTTTACTAGATACTCACGCATTGAATGCATGGCTTAAAGACGTAACTCATTCAGAATTGTATCTTTGTTTAGAAAGCAGCAAAACAACTTTATTTAGATGATCCGTGGGTGGATAATCTAAAAATGTATATATAATGTATATTAATGTGTACTCTATAAGTAAAGATAAATTTACTTACTCGTAATATTTTTCAGACACCTAATATACATATATGCACTTATGTTTTTACAGCCTTTTTATAGGTCTCATAATTTATGATATGTAAACATCAAAATTAATGATAACATAGCGAATAAAAAGTCGAGTTTCTAGATTAAAGTGCCAATATCAGCGAATGAGCAATATTCTAGAAAAACTGATATAGAACCTACTAAAATTCTGTAACTGAAAAAACACTTGAAATAAACGACTTGCATTGGCAGAGCAGTTCTAAAAATAGTGAATGCAGCCATGATACTCCTATCTGAGTATTTATCTATCTTGGTAGGCATGGATACTCTCGCGCCCGTTCATCGGACATGCGATGCGCAACGTGACCTAACCGGACGTCTAGGAAAACTCCTATCATACTGATACGTAATCCAATTAAAATAACGTAATCTTTAAAAGTTTTCTTCATTAGGCCTATTCGTACTCCTTTAGCTGAATAGTTCATTTCTATTGTCATGCACTTTAAAATACTTGTTATATATTTATATATTTACAAATCGTGTTTTCAAGATTTTGCTGGATGGATATTAATTTTTGTCTGTACATTCCAAAAAAATATTTTACTTGCAAGTTTGACTAACTATACTCATGTGTGTGTGTGTGTGTGTGTGTGTGTTTGTGTGAATCGTTATTGTGAATGTTATAGTAACATGTTTTAATTAATTTAGTGCAATATTTAATTCAATTCAATTCATTTCTTAGTGTAAATGTAGATGTTATATTGATTCATCAATATTAAATTGCACACATTACCATATACCATGTTACAAGTAGGACTTAAGTTTAGCAATAACATCTGCATTGTAACTTGTAATAGCAATAAATGTCATTTCATTTCATTTTTACTCTAGTCCATCAGCATAAATACAAAAGTAGTAGCTTTGTAGAAAGCTGCAAGCAATAGTATTTTAAATTTTTCTCGACAACGTCTTTATTTCCTATGGATTTTTTCCCCTATTGTCTTTTTTCTTTATGGCGTATTTTCTTATTCTCAATTTTTCACATTAACATCCGAACCAACAAAATTAGTAAGCGGCTCCGCTATTTAATTCTGACTTCTGAGATCAGATATCTAAAAATAGTCGTCAGTCGTTGTGGCGAGCCTCTCAAAAGCATTGTACAGACAAATTAAGATAAACTTTGCTACATGAGCTCGTATAACAAGTTTTAACATGAACAATCCATATTGTTCCTTCGTCACAACGTGTTCTTATGTTTCGACTAGTATGACTATTGACGTCACAGGAATAACTCGCTTTTTTCCTATAGGATAAAGATCTTAGTACATCATATCAATTGATTGATCTGTTTGCGTCAAACTATAGTGATTAAGAATGGAAATCATTTGCTTCAATAATGTCGGAGCAATCTAGAAATAAGAACGTGCATCTAAACATTGCGTAAACAAATTAAAATTAACTTTCTGCTACGAATGAGAAAGCGAGCAAGCAACATGTGCTGTAAGTCAATGAGTCGAGTTTGTAATCATGGATGAAAGGCGAAAATATTGATGTATTGGATCAGACAAAGACTAAACATGATCAAGTGAATATTGTATTTTGAAAATACAATGTCTTATTTTTACGACTGCTGTGTTGTAGATATCTAGACTCTGAAACTTTTCGACCCATTACATACAAGGACGCTAGTTGGGTATTTTACAAATAAGAAATAGAAACAACGGTAGACGATGCACCACCAAAGTAGACATTAAAAGACACACCTCCTATGTAACGGTGTCTAAAGATAGACAGCTCAATGTGACTGTCATAACAAGAGTAGATGGATTGTTTCCTAACACGGCGGTCCAAAGTCCAGTCCACACCACAAGTGGCACGATATCTTGTTGCTTGTACTATCACTTTATTCTGTGATACCGGCATTTTACTTGCGCTCGTTTTAGTCGCGGGCCTTGGGTTTGTTAAGAGTTACGAAACATTATTTAAGTTGTTCTCGATTTGTTAGATAAGAAAATATCGTAGAATTTAGGTACTTGATACCGAATTAAAAAAAAAGTGCGATATTTGTGTAAGTGGCATCAAATTACCTTATCTGAATCTCGATTAGTGACAATTGGATTATTTTGCATATCCTAACCTACCTACGTAAACAAACAATTTTCAAGAATTGTTTACCTTTTATTGTTTATTTCTATAAAATGCTGTATAGGGTGTATTTACAATCATGTAAGCACAAATTACTCGTGTAAAATTGTTGCTTACATGGCCATTATTTAACCTTCATTTCATTAGAATATTTTCCTCGTTATAATATTATTTGAAACGCCATTAGGCGATGATTTAGTAGAAGAGTTATATTAAGTAGATATTTTTGTTAATTAATCAATTCATCATGATCTTGACGTTTTACACGGAAATCCGAATCATTCAATTTAAAAAGCACTTCCTAATAATACCGGCTAATATTCTACATTTGTGTTGGGTTGGGAACATCTTTCTGAAATTTATCATATGGAAAACTTATCCTATTTATATAATAGTCAATAATCTTACTGATGTTTTAATCGTGATCCACTTCTGTGAAGATTTTGAAAGTAATGTTGCACTAAAATCCTGTCGCATCAATATCGATACTGGTTTTCAAATGACGTAACTATTTGCTCTTACTATAAAAACAAAGCGAACCGAAGGCGTGTTGGTAAACGCTGTTACTATTGGTTGACTTTGCTTGAATATGGCCTCAGCTCTTGTAGGTACAGCTTGGGTTGGGAACACTTGTGTCAATAATACATTTATTCTATCCTCGCACAAACATGGCTGCATTGCTGACGTCAATCCGTTTATCAATGACTTTACTACTTTTATAAATACCATACGACAAACATCATTTATAAATTAGAAGCGAAATGCCATGCCTATTACGGCTTTTTTCCAGACTGTTTTGAATAAAATATCATTGTCTTCGCGGAATTGTAATTTATAATGAATGAGTGTATTGAAGTTTATTAAATGTATTGTAAGTATTCGATTGGTATTCAAGAGCACATACTGAAGTGGTTTATCACATTGACACGGAGCAGCGTTAAGAGTGTAAGGTTAAATACGTAAGATAAAAATGCTTTGTTAGTGTCTAGCCGTGGGAAGTACCTACCAATAGGAATACCAAATAAAATATATGGAACTCCTTTACCACACCTTTGGTAATCAGTATCGTATAATAAATAATCTGATACAGTAAATAATTATGAATTAGCATTGATATAGGCTGAAGGTTTCTTTGTTATTCACACTCACACTCACGACTTTGTTATGTGCATCATTAGTAATGCATGTGTACTGTATGAATAAACAATAAAAGTTATTTTTACAGCAGTACAATAAAGTTGTAATAAAAATCCAGTGGATAAAATGAACCGCAGAGAAAATTACAAAGAAATTCTATACCTACCTGTTGAACCAGGTTTTTATCAGTATTTTACATAATTATAAACAGTTCTACTCAAAGATATAAATTCACTGTGAATGATTTTTACCTACAAGCTTCGACATTTCAACGGATCGTCAAAAAGTACAACCGGTTTCATTATGGTCTCCCAAACGGAAAGAAAGTTGCCTGTTGGTTGTTCCCGTTCTTTAACCCATTCCAGGTCATTCTACTTAATAGGTAGTTCTTTTTTCTTGGGGGAAAGCCAAGCGTTTCCTTGAGTTTTTTGCTGTCGTAATATCAACTACCTACACCTACTTAAGAGATAAAATATCTAAATCCATGATATCGTACCCAATATGAGCATTATACATATACGATTATTATCTGAATAATCTTCTAAGTAAATAGATATAGCATTGAGCTGTCATCAGTGACAGATATCAGCAAACATGATAACTAGTAAAGTTAAATTAAATCTGACCAATAGAATTCGTCCCGGAACTAACTTAGGTATGTGACATTTAGATGGAATGATCAAGACCATACAAAACCACTTTTAAGACATTTGGATCCACAACCATTGTGTTTATTCCGGCAACAAACAAGGAATTTCACGTTAAAGTTTTTAATACTAAATGATTTGAATACGGAAAAAACGAGGAACTGTAACTGCGTTGGAATCACAATTATCCACACCCATCGACATCGCCTAAATCGCTTCACCCCCTCTTAGGTTCACATATTCACATGTTGTTTTCTTTTGTAGCGATGCGTTCACGTCGCATCAGCCAGTTTGCGCCGCTCCTCATCGCGCTAGTGGGGCTGCCAGCCAGGGGCAAGAGTCAGCTGGCACATCGCCTCGCTAGGCACCTCAACTGGAACGGAGAGAGCACTAAAGGTGAGACTGGAGCCCTTAATGCCAGCTCTCGCCATTCAACCCATTCTAGTAGACAGATCCAATAAAAGAAGAACTAGCTGGAACTTCGTCATTGCTCTACTTGGTATGGCAGCAGGCGTCTAATGGTTGACCTTCTAATGACGGGTTTATTTAGGTGAGTTATTAAATCATTGAGCAATACCTAATTGCAGAGATAAGATTGGTCTTCTATTTTTTTTCTGTAGATACCTACAACTCTCAATCGTAATTAAACGATATATATCTAATTTGAGAAGTTTTAGCAAAATCTATGTATGTATGTAATTAGCAAAATAGCTAATTACATTTGGTTTTTCCTTTCGAATTATGATCAACCTATTGATAGTGAATGTTTGGACATCGCCATTTGACATTTTGAAACCTGTTGGACGACTAAAAGCACTTATACTTAGGTACCTTATTTGCTGCTTATAGCTAAGTTTGATAATATAACATGGACTCATAATATACGCTGTCTTGCTTCTCGTTGTGTAATCGAGACCAAATAATCTAGTAATTACCAAGAAAATAAATACGTTTAGGTAAGCAGGTATACCTAATACTATTCAAATATTTATTAAGTATTTTCATATGGCGTAACTGATAAGTAGGCAACATTCCGTGCCTAGAAATTGTAGATTATATATAAGGACAGCTTAGTAAATAATAATATAGGGTGACTAATTATCTAAGCGTTTATTAATAGTGGCTTTTTAAAAGTACGTAAAAATATATCTAACTCGATTATTTACGTTAGTTTTATATATTGATCAATATTTTCCAGCAGTAGCAGTATTATTAGATTGCGTAAACAGTAGATAATATCTCATAAATCGTAATAAATCATTTTCAGCCGTGACCTACTGAAGCCAGATCTGATCTCATGTTGTACTAGCACTCGGTCGTGTCTTCATCGAGATACAGTCTACATTACTATGTTTTCCTTATTGATTAGACACGAAACCCGCAATCTTCATCAAAATTTTATCTTCATGTAGCCTGAATTTATTTATTTAATAACAACATTATACGCACACACAACCTTTATTCTTAACTAACTTTTAAAAGGGGAGGTTTTCAATAGGAACCTTTTTTATGTATATTCTATTCTTCCGACTTCTCTGAGATGGTTGGACACTGGACCGATTTAATTATTTTTTTGTTCGAAGAAGCAGGAATGCTTTCTTATTAGTCCTATATAATTTTATCAAAATCTGTCAAGTAGTTTTTTTTAATCATTTTTATTTTTTTATTTTCTTAGAGTATATATTAATGTCGTTTTTGTAATAAACTATACTTAACGCAAGTTTTGCGTGCCGAATAAAAATCTGTTTTAATTTCTTAAAAGTATAACTTACTAACAAATTTACCTTATAAGGTATTTCGCATCCTGCCTTGCCAATTTCTAATCACCATTATTACCTACTTGGCTACTAATGCTAATGTCATCTTCTAAAACTTATTATTGTATCAACATAACAAGCAAACACCTGAATCTATTATTTATTTGGTGCAGTGTTCGACTGCAGCGAGTATCGTCGTCGCCACATGGCTCTGTACGGAACCCACGATATCTTCCGCGCAGACAACCAGCAAGGATCCGCGATCCGCCGGCAGAGCGCCCGCGAGGCAGTTCAGGACGCCGTGCTCTGGTTGAAGGATGGGAACTGCGTTGCAGTAAGTTTTTTTTCCAAACAACTGCTTACAATTACTTAACTTTTTTTCTATTGATATTTGGCACCACAGGATTTGTATATTTGCCAGCGTCATATTTATAAATTTTCGAGTTTATAATCGATCCAGTTAAGTAAAAATATCAAGTAATAAGTCATAATGTATCCTTGTGAAGCGGTAGAGACTTTACCAGAGCTTCTATGAAGATTTCTAGTAAGCACGAAAACCACGAAATTCCATCTTCATATCGCTTGCCCACATACGAGTAAACAAGACATGGTTAATAATTTTCATTTATAGCACATTAAAATTAGCAGAATCACTAGTTTTGCAATAGATACACAGACAAAGACGCCATTTTTTCAGCGAACGCGGGAAATACCTTACTTACGTCTTTCTTATTGTCTTTTTCCATGAATTAGCCTGCTAGCCTGTTAACTTTAAAATTTTGTTAATTGTACCAGACATGATACAAAAATGCAATCCTATTTGTTTTCCCCAATAAAATAGGTAATACACAAATCACCAGAACTACGATTGGAGTCACCGTAGGTCTAATGGAATTTCCGCATAAAGAATATAGGCGGAAAACAAACTAGTTACGCGTGTACCTACCTATTCAAATGTATAGAAAATTCACATACACTCATGATAAATAGATCATCGATAATTATACTCCTCTTGAAACTGTTGACATATTATTTGTTATTGATCTTACACAATCACCGATGGCCCCAGATTACACTTGGAATGGCTGCATAAATAGACACAACAAAATAATCGCGTGGAAACGCAAATAGATCCTGTTTATGCAGCTTCGCATCCACAATACTAATTAGCCAACGGCTGACCTATGAATATACTTGTTTTAGAGTAACATCACTCATGTTGGTTTTTAAAAATCAGTTGTTTGCTTGCAGATCTTCGATGGGACCAATATAACAAGGGAGCAGCGTAGGGAGCTGAGCGAGTACTGTCTAACGGACATGGGCTTCAGGATTCTGTTCATTGAATGCGTCTGCGAAGACCAAGAGCTACTCGAGCGGAACATTATCGAAATCCTCCACTATTCGGCTGACTACAAGTCCATGAGTGAGGAAGAAGCAGTCGATGACCTTCGGAAGAAGCTCGAGCACTACATGCGCCAATACGAGCCGATAGACGCAGGGTTGGAAACCATCAGCTTCGTTCGGGTAGAGAACATGGGAGAGACAGTCACCGCTCACAAAGTCGCTGGCCAGAAAGAGTCTGGAATCCTCGGCTATTTGTCCGGCATGAGGGGGCTTCCGCAGACATTGTATTTCACTCGGGTAAGTACCAATAAACATGTGAATCTTCGACATATTTATCTAATGAACTTTTTTTCTGGTTTATTTCACGACGGAAATTGGACATAACACACGTGCCGTATCTCCTGGATTTGTATGTAGGTTCGTTGTAGGATGTTTCAAACTTTGCATGATCTTTCGCAATCTCCGTAAACGTAGCAAACAAATGAGTTGTTAGGTAACTTTATTGTCATGTATTCGAAACTAAAAGCTATTTCGTCCTTGTTTGCGGAAGTTGTACAGTACAGTCTTAAGTGGTAGGAGTTAGTAAATATATGAAATCCTTATTCATGCCAGCCAATTACGTCACAAATTTTCAGGCCCTCTACTTCGCTCTCAAATAATTACTATTCCACGAAGTGTAGGTATATAGGCACCTTTATGTAAAGTGGACACTAAAATCTTAATAGATAGCGTTGTTAGAAAACGACAACAACCGGAATTTATATTTAACACATGTTCTGTAGCATAAATAATGGTTACTTCTTGGAAAACGTCTTACTCTGTTATCTTTACGAGTTTGTTTTCCAAATTTTACCAGTATCTTGATACTAAAATACAAATATCTCGGTACTAGGATTTGGAATAGAATTAACATGAAGTTGTATTATTATCAGACCGACAGATTAATTTCTTGCAAACAGCTAATACTTGAAATGTTAATACGGCTATTAAAAATAAGTCCTTAGGATACCCAGTAAATTTATATCAGCAAATGATGCAAATAGCACCTGATGTTAATTGGACTTCAATTCCTCATAATCTAACTCCGTATCTCTTCACCTATAGCATGGAGAAAGCGAATACAACGTCCTGGGCCGTATCGGAGGCGACGCTAACCTGTCCCCTCGTGGTCAGTTGTACGCTAGAGCACTTTCGGAGCACATCAACGGTCTAGTGACCAGGGAGCCGTTTTCCGTGTGGACATCTGAGCTGAGGAGGACCAAGCAGACCGCCGCTGACATCAGAGCGCCGAAGAGAGCCGTGCGGGCGCTCAACGAACTTGATGCTGTAAGTTTGTTACTCTAGTTCTAACGATTCCAATTTTTGTATGATATTTTGGGTATGTTTAGCAAGATTTCGTAACCCATTATTCCTGTCAATGTTTTATACAAACCAATATTTTCCTCCATTAGGAGGTTTGGCAATTGTTTTTTATAATTTGGTTTCTGGCAGATGTTTTTTCTCTCTACTCTACATCTAGTTACCAAAAAGTTTACTTTGCCAGATTGAGATGTTAGATACCTGCAGCCTGAAAGCTAGAATAAAGAATAGGTCGTCAACTTAACGTGAATGTGAACGGCTGTAAAGCTTTTATGACACTAAAAGCTTCATAAATGCTTGCAAACCTGGTGAGCTGATCACGGATGACGTTAATGTTTACAACTTTTAGATAAAGCCGTTATCTATTGGTTCTTCATAACGTATTATCTTTTGTTTAATGTTTTCATCAAATTGTTTTATTACGTTTCATTATTACCCATATTGTACATAATTTGGATATGATGTAATTTTGTAACAAAATTTCAAACGTATATTTATTTAAGTATAGACTTATTTCGATTACTTTGTGTGCATTCACATTTTTATACTTGAAATATTTTAATGTTTAACTTGGTAAGTACTTAAGCAATAATAAAAAAATACATCAGATCATGGCGAGAAAAAAAGAGAGTTGGAGGTCATATATCCCGTTTTGATAAGAGTGTACAGTAATTATATAGTCGGAAAGTTGTGATGAAATCATTTATTTATATATCATTATATCAGTCCTCTTATCGCTTTTATAAAATGGCGCGATGTAGCCGAATGACATGGAAAACATATTTTCTGTACGTATTTTGCTCGGAGCTGTTCTAAAGATAGGATCGCTTGGGTGTAAGTAGCTATCTCGTACATTATAGGTAAATAGTTAATAGATTTAGATGAATACTCTTACGATAAATTACGTAAAACTTGCCATCTTTCAGTATAAGTACAGACTGTACCCTAAACCCTGTACTCTGTTTCATGCTCATTTAGTTTCTATTGTTATTCAACGAGTATTCTACGACGAACAATAGCCGCGTTTTTCTATTATGTATGTCACACATAATTAAGTACATAATAAAAATACACGTGCGCAATTCAGTCTGTATATACTCGTAGCAGTCGGAATCAATCTATTATTTTAGTATGTATATTAATAGCTTTGGCGTACGCCCTCAGAAAAAAGCTATATTACTCTCGATTTGAAATATCACGCAGTAATTTATATATTATAACCCTGTAGACAGGTAAGTACTATAGTTACGAACCTATCACAATAAAACTAGTTAGGAACTTTACTACCTACTTACGAGGTAATTGTGAGGATTTATTTAATCAGCAGAAATGGGCCTATCGGGTAACTCAAGCTATTTCGCAAACATTAAAAATGTTATTATGGGCTAAATGTATCATTGCAATAGAATTTTTATCATGTTTGTTTTTCACATTCACGAATGGGCGTCGGCTTTAGTTTTATGATCAAATAATGTCACATCCCGCGTTTTCTAGTTGACGTCTTACCACGCACAAATGCGTTTTACTTTACACGCAGATCATTGTGGAAACCATTGTATTCGTCTATGACCTACATTAACAAATAGGTAAGTGATGCTATAAATAGTTTTGTAAAAGAAAAAATAATACTAAATATATTTATGACATTACTCTTAAATTTCATTTTATAACGCACAGGCTGTAGGTAGATAGGCACGTACGTACGACTACTATGTTTATGTACGCAGATATACTTACCTACATGCTCGTGCTTAGTTTTTAGTCATACCAGAAATAAAACGTTGTAGCAATTGTCCGAAAGTAAAAATGACTTGTTATGTATTAACTAATCTCAGCAATATTTTTATCTAGGTGCAAATAAATCAGGCAAGAAACTTTTGTTTAAAGAGAAACTGCAACAAATACTAATAGCGTACCTTCCTATCTTACGAAAACAGTATTATACGTCCTATACATCTTTTTTTATCAAAGGTTTCCATCCTAAGGTTGCCTGGAAGAGATCGCTTTTAGCGATAAGGCCGCCACTTGTGGCACTACATGTAAATTAATATTTTTGTATTGTTATATTTTGTGTGTCTACAATAAAGCGTTGATCTATCTATCTATCTATTATGAAATCTTGATAGCGGGCTGTTATTTTTCGTTTTGTTTTCGTGGATTATAGACACACGTGTAAATTTTAAGAAGTATTTACCTACGCTGTTTATTTATCACGATAAAGTTTAAAATCTTTGCAGTTTTCTTGATAAACAAGACACATTTGACAAATATAATTGTAATCAAAAAGTAAATAAAGTAAGAAGGTATTGTAATACGATAAAAAAGTAAACATTATGTTTTGTCTATGCCTCGCTGGTTACTTATGAAAGCGGTAAAAACTAGACTATAATTATATTCTTATATAGAGCAGTCAACTATGTTTTAACTTTAAATATCATAAATGTTTCGTTAACTTATCTTGAGAGCACAAACTAAAATTTAGGTGTAAGCACAATTACTGTCGCTACCTAAGACCTTCTCTTGGCATAATTATGATCTTGAAGACGGTCCCCAGTTAAATTGAACTTAATTATGTCGTTTACGACTTTTCAAAGCCAAAAATAATCCTTCCGTTTTGGCAAACTAATTAAAAACCTTGCTTGCTCACACTCTGTTAAGCTTTTATTGTAGAAGTCATTGACCAGCCAATTTTAATTTAACATAATATAAATATACGTACAACATAAATATATACAAGATGCTTATTATTTACGCTGTTTCTTATACTTTATCGAGGATTCGTTTGTGACTCCGCTTATTTGGATAAAACTATATTCCAAAATAAAATGATTTCGCACAAATTATTCCGTTCCGTTCCATTCTAAATTAGCGTTTTATTTCTTTCAGGGCATTTGCGAGGGTCTTACCTACGAAGAGATGCAAGAGCGTTTCCCTCAAGAGTTTGCTTGGCGCGACCAGGACAAGCTGCGTTACCGCTACCCCTGGGGCGAGTCCTACATCGACATTATGACGCGACTGAGGCCCGTGTTGTCGGCCTTGGAAGACGAGCATAATGTCGTGGTGGTGGGACACCAGGCTGTGTTGCGATGCGTTTTGGGCTACTTCCTAGATGCTAAGCTTGGTGAGTTCTACCTAAGATTTCTAAACATATTAATCATTATTCTATATATTCTAGTACTTCTTCTAAGGTTTTACATATATAATATCACTTTGCAAATTATAGCGACTGCGTTCTGTCCTTGTCAGGCAGCTTCTCCTAAAATTCCTCATGCCTGACGGTCATACCCCAAATACTTCACTATCTTTTATAGTATTTGTTATGTCCAAAGTGGACCGAATCTATTCGGACCGAATGGTGATGAAAGTCAAAAGGCATCGAGGTATTGCCATCAACCTATTCAGTGACCATTAGTTTCTTAAAGTTGACACGACACATCAGTTTTTTTCTAGCTATGTCATTAAATTAGCCCAGTATGCGCATGTGATGTAATGGATTAAATACTTGTCATAAAGGACTATAACAAGGCTTAGGATAAGAACACCGAGGATAAAAAACAATTAATATCAGTTATTCTGACACATTGTTCTGAGGTAGGTGTTTATACAACCTGTTATGATTCAACTAAAAAATTAAGCGTATTACACGACTGTTTAATATCAAATTTTCTTTGTCCCTTTTCAGACGAGTTGCCTTACATGAACATCCCTCTGCACACCATTGTTAAACTGACGTCATACGGCTACAAATACAAGGTGGAGATGATCAAGATGGCGGTCGAATGCGTCGATACTCATCGCCAGCAGCCTAAGGTAATTAAGCTCTTAGACTTTGATATTTATTGTTTAGTTTTTTCACATACTTACTTCAAAATGAATTTCTATTTGCCGGTTTTTTTGCGTTTGTTCCTCACAGGTGGTTGGAACGATTTCAGAAATTATTTTTTTTCAAAAGGGCATAAGTCCCATTTAAATTTTACCATAATCTGTCCAGTAGCTTTTGAGTTATCGCCAATGTGTATTTCATTGTCTACATTAGTTATGTAAGTTTCTTTTTTGTATTTTTGTATGTAAGTTTCACTTATTTTTAATATTAGAAACCTATTGTAATTGGTTTAATTTAATTTAATTTCAATCATCCGAGTAGCATCAAAGTTACAAAATGTTATTGCGTATTGTTTTCGATCAAAATACAAAAAAACGTGCTACGTGTCGTACACTATCTTTAACTTGATATCTCAAATATGAGAAAATGCGCAGTAGCCGATGGGGATTATAGGCGTTGTAGCTGCTATGAGGAAAAGATAGGCACTGACCGTATCTACTAAAAGCTGATTGCTATCTAATCTCTGGGGACAAAGTGTATTTGCTTTGATAAAATGTAAAAAACCAAGTGTTGTTTACATTACAGAAATATCTTTATCAATATTAGTGATAGTGCGTAAAGTGATGTGTTTTTGTTTCAGAACTGTTCAATCACCAGAACTACGGCCGATGCTCTAGTGACTGTTCCTTCCCACTATGATACCCTTCCATCAAACCTCTGGCAGAACTCAACGGAAGCACAACTTTAGGCCGCCGTGTGCAGGCCTTCAGGGGCCACGGCGCTCAGTCTACCGCACCAGCATTATGCCAGATCTCAGATCTGACGCGGTCTAAAGGTTCTGAAAAACCACCGACCGTTAATACGCCACGCCAAGGATGTTTTAGAGCCTTATAGCGACCTATATAGGAAGACTTTGGTGTGACTGCTGTTTAGTGAATATCTATTTTTTATAGTTTCCAATGACAGCATGTTTTAGAATAATAAGTTTAAGTCAAGGTTATATTTAATTTAACTGCACATCAGATATTAGTTTATTTAAAATATTCGTATAATACAATTAGAGAGGAAATAGATAAATCTAGTATTGAAATCAGTCCTTATACAGCTATTACATTAATTTTATTAGTAGTGATTTGAGTTCAAATAAAAACAGTTTAAATGTGCAATCAAAGTAGGTAATTATGATTTCCAGCTCAATTGAATTCGTACAAATTATATTTTTACATCTATGAGTGAATGTTACAAGCTTCTAAAATCTTTTTTTCTAATAAGACTGAGAAGAGTTCTTATTGACCTATCATTTTTTGCGTATTCACCTGATTCATAATAAAATTGTGTTCGTTTAACATAATTTTAGAGGTAGCTCCCTTATTATTAGTTATATTGCTTTTACGTTTTAGTATAAGAGGGTAATTTGCTTTTTTCTAAAGACATGAGTATCAATACTTGTAAATTTTTCTATCTTAGTGAGTCGTAATTTAGCCATATTTTTAAGTTAATCAGTTATATCATGCTATTTAATTAAGTCTTACTAATAATAAATGTTGTAACGCTCGTATCATCAGGCACGGTGAAAATGATTTGGAACTTTTTTATTTTTAATTCCCAATCAACTTCATAGTCAAATGTTTTTATTCGATTTATTACTAACTAACGTCCTTATTTCAGTAAAAAACTTATTACACATCTTATGAAACACTAGTTGTTATAATCTATTTGTTTTTGAAAGTTTGAATCATAGTTTTAAATAGCACTTGAAGTAGGTAATTTTTTTTTTGCGTGAACGAGCGCTCATAGTTTCGATATAGCGTGACAGTCGCTATCGCTTTAGCGGGAATACACAATAAGGCCTCGTATTATTCAGAATTATCGTCATAACCTTTAATCTTTAGCCCAATATTTAGTAATAAAGCCGGGATAAGTCCAGCAATCTATGGAAGGATTTTGCTATAAACATTAGAGATTTAATAAAATTGTAATCTTAACTATATTTTGAATAATTTGACTTTGTTAATTACGACAGGATGCGATTTACAGTGTTAAAAACATGACATTCGATTTAGTTTGAATAGGGAAAGTTTTTAGCACTATGAAATGCATTCTATAAGGTGTATATTTAGTTTAATTCAGGTTTTATTTGCTAGGTTTTTAGCTAAGTATCGTACACAGTACTTATAAGATTTTTTTAACGGAATGGATCAGGTTCTATAGAAGGATGTTATACTTAGTTTAATTAAGGAATTTTATTATTTCGGATTACTAATAGACATGCAGTGGTTACGTAATCAAAACTGCTTGCAGCTGTAGATCTGTTTGATATGAATTTGTAGCGTAAAATGACAAATTAATATCTAATTTTTGTCTACTTGCATGAATTTTTGGATAATAAATATTACATTAATGAATTGGGTGTTTTATTTCAATAAGAAATAATGCTACTTATAGCGAAGTATTTATGATTTAGGAACTTGGGCCCTACCGCTTGAAAGAAAAGCATTCGCCTAGAAGACCTCTCGTTCAGCTACTGCGACCAGCGCTGATTATAATTTCTGTTTGATACCTGACCTTGTCCCACAAGATGAGGTGCCCAAAGCACACGTTTACACCTTAGATTTTCAACTGTTATCCCTCATCAGAATGCGGATGACTGTAACCAAAAGAAAGAAAGTTTGGCCATAAGAGAGTAAATTTTAAAGCCAACGAAATAAAAAAATTGTTAAGGTATCTATCAATCGAGAGGAGAACTTCACACATGTTTAAAAATATGACTAATAAATGCTATCGTAAATCAGGAAATTTAAACCTAAAAATCTTTATAAAACAAAAATTCTCGTAATGGAATTACGTTGTGTATTCACATACTCGTAGGTAGGTACGAGTAGGTATGCAGGCATAAAGTTAAGAAACATTTCCATAAAAACAAAAATGATTTAATTATAATACAGCAATCTTCGTAATTTAAGTTTTTACCAAATGGCCTTCGAGAAGTTCCGCAAATTAAAATCACGAAGCAAAAGGCGATATTTGTATTTTGTTTTATTACGTTTTTCGTTCTTACATAAAATAAGAAAGGTTTGGCTCTGGCACGTTGATTATGCATCATACGATAGCGTTAACGATCGATTTTTTAAATTATACAATTAGGTATCTGATGATAGTTTATCAGATTTTCACTTTTCAAAAAACATTAATAAGTGTCACATAGTTTTCGAGGTGTCGAAAGAAAAAAAGATTTTAGCACGGTTCATAATCTGCCTCCGAAGACCCGCGTATCTAAAATACCGCGACCCTAATCCAGATTCAAAGCGCGTACTTACCTACTAACGTCAAGCCAAAAGCGTATAGTTAACTTTAAGAAGTACCTTCTCCGCGTTCTTTATAAAAATAACGTCTTTGTCTGTGTATTTATTGTAAAACTAGTGATCTGCAAGTACTTAGTAATGTGTAGTAGGTATTGGTAGATTATTTAATGAATGAAAAACAGACCCGTAATGTCTTGTTAATGTGCACAAGTGTGGACATGCGATAAGAAGACGGAATAATGTAGTTTTCGTTTTCCCGGGAAATCTCCATAGAAAGCCTGGTAAAGTCTTCACTTCCACCGCTTTAGGAGGGTACATGATGTGACTTTAAATCTGACCACAATGAGTTATTGCTTGATATTTGACTCAACATGATCGATAAAAACATGGAAATTGATAAACTTGACGCTGGCAAATATACAAATCAGAACCATACTATAAAAAATTAAAATAAATAAATAATATTAAATTATTATGGTACTTATGGTTCCTTACCATTATTTAAACAATATATTAGTTACCTATATATTATACGTTTTTTTTGTGAGAGCTCCCCTCGATTTCATTTTATTTTATTTTGATTTTAGTATTTGTATTTGTATAGCGGCAACAAAAATACATCATCAGCTGTGAAAATTTCGACTGTCTACCTATTAGGGTTCATGAGATAATTAATGTCTGGTGACAGACGGACAGCGAAGTCTTAGTAATAAATAGGGTCCCGTTTTTACCTTTTAGGTACGGAAGTCTAAAAATCAGATAAAAATTAACTCTTATTAAGAAATAAACTACTAAGAGTAAGAAAAGCTTACAAATATGTATATAGGTACTAGATTTTGAATGGCAGCCTTAACGCTTTAATACGCGATCTATTCCAGGCAACCATGCATGTATTTAATGTTATTAAAAATACTAGAGAGGCCTTAACAAGGCAAATCTAATGCTGGTCAACTTAACGTTGTTATACGTACCATAATTCTTAAAAAAAATGACTCACTGACTTCCATTACTGCAGGTGTCCAGGCGATCTCTTTCAGACAGCCTTTGTAGGAATGGAAAATTAAATCAGAAAACAGTTTTTTGGAAGTCTGTAGATAAATAATAACGACCTAGTTTAACTCTTTGAAAATGAATTGTAATTTTATGCGTCAATCCACTGTGACCCGGCACCATTATCATTTCGTTATTATGGGTAAAGGGACTAATCACTTAAGTAGAGATTTAGTGTTCTAAATGAGCTTCGGTGGTTTTCAATAATTTAACAAAAGATTAGCCTATTTTTTTTGCCTAGAACTTGGGTCTTCAGAAACGTACGTGCTACTATGTATAAGTACCTACCCCTGGCTTTATCAAATATTTTCTTCTACAGAGTTATATTATATATAGATTAGGGGTGCAGTATGCCGAAAGGTCCGCATACAAACCTGTGGAGCAAAATTTGACAGATGGACGAACTCTTATCTCAAGAAAAAAAAATAGAGTCCACTACCCACTTCCAAATTAGAGTCTTGTATTTCACAACAACAACAACACTCAACAACCCCTTTTTGGGTGCAACAACCCCTTTTTGGATCCAGTACATCCCTAATCGATAAACTCTACAGGGTTATCGGTTAGGGGTGTGCTGAGCCAAAAATAGATGACTATATTCATCCTAATTAACAACTTTAACTATGGGACCAACTCTAAATTCGAGAAAAAAATATCAGCTGTTCCTTACAAAAAGTTTTTCGGTCGCAGGAAAAATTTATGGAACAGCTGATATTTTTTGTTGTTTTTTTGATTGGGGTTGTTACACCCAAAAAGGGGTTGTTGAGTGTTGTTGTTGTGAAATACAAGACTAATTTGGAAGTGAGTAGAACATTGAAGGATAAAGTCAATAAATTATTACTTCGTATAAATAGCCAGCAGTTTGAAATACATGTGACATACGTCTAGGCAGGCAGGTACTTTTGGTAAACGTTTGATAAATCTGTGTAATCTTTTGTTTATTTACATGCTTATGTACTTTTAATAGATAGATCACGTGAATATAAACATATACCTTTGTGAGGTGGAATTATAAGAGATAAATTTAGAAATGACGTAGCTCATGCTCAGTGTTTTAATAAATTAAAATAAATAAACATGAATAAGTGCCGCTCTTTAAGATTATCGATTTACACGAGACCACGATCTTGCTGATAAAAATTCTATTTCGAAACGGAAGTCCTAGCACAATGCAATTTTAATTCTGAGACTAATGACAAATAACAGACTTGGCCACTTATGTTTTTAAGGCGGCGGCGTAACTGACTGTGTTGCTTAAATAAATAACCCAGTTTAGTATATATTTGAAATTAATTTTGTACACTGTAATAAGTTACGTTATTTTGAATTTAGTTGTTAGATTAATGATTAATAATCCCTAACGTATTTATCGTATCATGTACACTGTCCTGGCCGAGGCTCCATACATTATTGAAATATCTCTTTTCATCAAATTTGGAAAAGCAGTTTTAGCGTGAAAGAAAAACAAACATACATTGTTACAAACTTTCGCGATTGTTATATTAGTAGGATATACTAAATGATCCTAAAGTAATCAACTAAAAGATTTAAGTCATTTAAAAGATCGATTAATTTGATAGATTAAAAGGCGGGAGATAATCGATGTGTTTACGTGTCATTCGATAGGTACTTCACTATATAGTAGGTAATATGAGTATCTTTTAGTAAAAATGTTCCATTAAATGTCTATTTTTACTATCAACTAATTAAAAGAAATAATCCCAAACCAGACATAATTCGTGTAATTTCTTTTGAATTCGATTACAAACTCTTTCGATTCAGAAGTAGAACGAGTACTCTACTATTCGACACTGTGGTAGGGTTAAAGTTGTCTTGCTGTTAAAATTTTCACTTTCATTGCAGGTTGCATTTGCGTGCTTTATCTCTGCTTCAGCTAACCACTTTTACCATCAACAAATACGCTGACACTTAATTTCTATCTGTAACACAGACTAGCCATACCGCTGACGTGCTCACAAGCAAGTTGTTATAGTACCTAGGTATTGTATACATTGCGATAAGCTGCCATTGATCGAATGGTAAGGTAACAGTCATAGTGAATGTGTGCAGTCTCCATACACGGCCGTGGCACGGCGGGTTTCATTGACAGATGGTGCCGGTAGACCCGGCGACCCCGCTGTTACAGCGTATTGTAGAGGAGGCTTTACACTCGGCGCGCGTTAAAACATCATTATTATCATCATCATCCACTTATTGCCTCAAAGCGAAGGTACAGGCTCGATCCCAAGCTCAGGGGCCGAAACCCGTTTTTTGAATGGTTTCAGATTTACGACTGCCTTGCGACATTATGGTAGTTTTTGACAGATCTGGTAGTCTGTTAACCTAATTTAATACTAACTCTGGTCTATTCTATGTCCAAACGACAATTATGTCGCAATGCAGTTGTAATTCTGAAACAATTCAAATAACAAACTTGGGGTTTTGCACTCATGTGCATATTAGAATCAATCACTACAACTGTGAAGGCAAATATCTTGGGGATTGGAGAATCCTGATTGTCGGAGAAGGTTTAATTAAAGCTATCTGAGATTGCTATATGTGAAGTCTTCCCGAGATCTGTCCAGAGTGGTGGATTATATGGCCATAATCTAAACTAATTAAAGATAGGTTAGACTATGTCAGTTTTATTTACTTCATAACGTTTTTTAGTTTATTTGTTGTTTAATATAAAAAATCGAATAAACCTAAGTTTTTAGCTTTTCAATGCAATCATTGCATTCAAACTGACTGACGCTGGATCTTTCGTCAAATATGTTTTCCGCACCGCTTCGTCTACCTGCTGCTAATTACGTACACGTGTAAAGCCTACTTTATCTCAGTTCCTTTGCCGCAGACAACCACTATTGTCATACAAATCTCGTAAACGCCGACGAGTGCACGCGTTTCGGTCCTCTCAACGAAATTCAGTCTATTTTTGTGCCATCACTATACGTGATTTGGTGTGAACATCGCAATGTCTGCATGAAACTGTCAGTGCTCTGGAAGATATTTCTGTGGTCATATAGTATTTAGTCAAGTGAGTAGAAGTTACTTTTAATTTTGTAAATAAGTTATTTTGATACACACAGGTAAGTATGTTTAGAAGTACCTACCTACATTGTGCGAGGTACCTAGGTATGAATTCGGCAATTTTGACTCGACTTTGGAAGCTAATAAATAATTAAAAATAAATCTCTGTTGTCTTTGTCCACACAAGTTTTGATATGACGGAATTAATTTTATGGCATTCATACACATAATCTTATCTAACGTCCGAGTAAGCATTTCGGTACCTATGCAAATTTTCGAAAGATAATTTATACCTAATTTTATATTATAGCTACGTTAATAGGTAGTATTTTATTAATTTAATTAGTATTTTCTGACTATTCCAGTTATTTAGTATTATTAGATATGCACATACGAAAGGATGAACAGGCCTCCCTACAGCTGCTATTTTCTCAGAGCTTTAGTTTTTATTTCCACTACAGTATTTATCAAAACGACGTTAAGCAAGATCTGGTATGTACATAATAAATTTAACTCATTTAAATTATATATTTGCTTACATATCGTTTCTTAACATTTATAAAATAAACGAAAAGTTATTTTTCATAACAAGTATACAATCACCCCGGTTACTACATACGAGTCATATTCTATTTTACCCCTCGTAAGTAAATAATTGACATACCCGCGCTAACTTTGCTATGAGATCATCGCAGCAAACACTTGTAGATAGATAGGCACAACTATACGAGTAGGTAGTAATCGAAACGATATAGCTTGTCTTTACTTAAAGTCAATGTTAACGATAAGGCGCGTTTCATTTTGGTAGGAAACTTATAAGGTAAGAAAAAGAGGTTCTGATTCAATATCTAATTAGGTACATCTCATACCTTTACCTGCCTAATACCTATCGCAAAAAAATAAGTAGTATTAGGTACACTAGGATATCGTCTAGTGGGATACTAAGCCGACATGTGTGAGGGGGGAGTTGTTCGTAATTATTAGTATATAGTTACCTCCTTTCGGCTTAGTACACTCGTAACTACTAACCCTAAACACACACCCAGCGCCACTACTTTCTTTTCCTTACGTTATTATCCATAACATTGTACTAACTAGATAAGTATATCTAGACACTATAGTTAAATTAATCTAGAGTGTAAGGAAAGTATTAGAAACGTTCATTTAAAGACAAAAATTTACAAGTTTTTAATATAAAGTAGGTGTGTATGTATTTTTGTTTTGCAATCGACCGTGTACACTCGTAAATACGTGTCTAATTAACGATAACACCTGATCACCTAAGGCTGTACAAGACGCTAGCCTTGGACACAAAAACTGGATCCCAATTTTATTAAAGCACTCACTCACCTCTACTTAGCAGTGTGCAGATAGATATAAGTCACCTTCTACGAAATTATTTGATATTTATGTTCCTATTTGTGAAAACAGTCGATAGTTCAATGACTATTGTTGCAATTCGTCCTTTTGTGCATACTTCGAGAGGCTATGTTGACGATTAGTGATGATGCATACATAATATGTCTGGGACATACCTAGATCGTGTAGTATATGCATATTATATATTATAATTATTATCTTCGTATTCATTTTATTTCTTAAATTTAAGTTTTTTACAATATGAATATAAAACAATAAATATTAGAAAAAACATAAACCGAGAGTGCCACCAGCAACGGGGTAGGACCCAAGCTACCGATGGTAGGGACTACAGAGAAAGGAACCTCCTAACAATAAGTGCTGTATCTGTATTTATTACTATTATTATTATGCATACCTACTAATACAATATAAACTTATAAAAGTAATTTTTGTATTGCAACTGCGTGTAATGAAACGGGTACCTATACGAACATTGTTTTAGGGAAAAATCGTGTTCATAATGACTGACTACCTTAAAATTGTAACGCCTGAAAATAATGGAGAGGCAATGAGATTACTGAATTTGCCGTATTTCAGAATCATTCAGTCATTACAGATCGGACTCGAACTTCGAGATCAGAAAAGTATTTCACGGTACTGACTACGTCAAATACCCGCTAAGCATCATATTTATTATGGAGAGGGCCGCCTTCAAATTGTGATTTTTATAAAAAACGCTATTAGCAGAGACGTCATGGTATTATTAAGTACGTGGCGTATTACTATATATTCTCTGACGTAGCCTCGAGAATTTTGAAACTATGAAAACTCACGTGAGATTTTTTAATTCAGCCATGAACGAGCAAGACTTGGCGGTGGCGCGTGCGCTAGCCGCAGAGTCCCGAGACAACTCACCTGGGGGTTCGCCTGGCCCTCTTCGGAAAACGCTGCTCTCTAATGTGGCAGACCGGCTTAACACATTCAGGTAAATTTATTTTTTTGACCTTGGTGTACTATAGTATTTACGTTACAGTGATTCAAAAATGCACCTCCAATATGAGCACCACTAATTTTGATACGTACTGTGTCGTTTTGGATTTGGACATATAGCAACATTTTAATTTGGTATGGTTTTAATAGATGGCGCGTAAAACAGTTGCTTTGTAATAAAATGTCAAAGTCACATTCATTGTCAACTGACGACTGTATCTCATTGACATAGGTTGATTGACAGCACTTTGTTATTTTCTCACATCATAAAACCTAACCTTAAAAATCAAATAATTTCGGATTTCCAAGAATGTTGTAAAGAACATGACTATGACTGTGTTAAGCACAATATAGCAATATGTATTTTGGTTCTTTGACCAATTCTTGTAGTGTTTGGTGCCAATTGTGTCCAGTTTTAGTGAATTTTTGAAAATGGATAGTCCTAAACAAAGTAGAACAAAACCTCCAAGTTGCAGTGCCAGCAGAGATGCAGCAGATGAAGAAGAAAGGTGAGCAGTATTTCAAGTGACCCTAACTTTAGCAATCCGCTATTGAGTCCATTATTATATGGCATTCCTTATTATCGGAAAATACCTGCGTGTTAGTCAGTTTCATAAGGTTTATTAAAATTTATGAATGACATAAAATTTATTATATGAAATAAAAGTACTTTCTTTTGTACCTACATCTCTAATAGATGGTTTCGTACCATCGTCTACAACATAAGTTCAAGATTCCACCTATTCTCTTCAAATATTGAGCAAATAATGGCTTTTAATATTTATTTAATTCTATTTATATTTTTTTTTGTTATAGCGGCAATAGAAATACTTGTTCTGTGAAAATTTTAACTGTCTATCTATCACGGTTTATGAGTTACAGCCTGGTGACAGATGGACAGCAAAGTTATTAATAGTTTTCTGGTTTTACCCCTTAGGTATGGAACTAAACTAAAAGTAGTGATTAATTAACACTGCCAAAGCAATAATCATAGAAGTGATAAGTGAAAGTACCAGAGCCTGAGATACATTTCGGGGAGTGATCCTTGAAGTTAAATAATTTAATTCTCACATCTCCATTCTACAACTACTCACAATAGAATTGATACTGCAAGACGGCAGTACGTGATAGAAGTTCCTCAAATTCATACAAAATCGTCTATTCATCAACTTTTATTGGATGAACTGCCAAATTGTGGAACTGAAATATTACATGGGCTGAAAAATCCCAGGTCTAACACATAGATGGCTCTAGTCTCACAGCATTTACCACTTTTTCACTTAGTACTAACCTTTAAAAGAAAGCTATTGAAATTTCAGGTTTTTTTACTTATAAGTTTGTGAGTTATTGTGCTAATACAGACAATAGTTTTGTTATTTTTAAACAAAAGATAAAAATCAATTTCGTGTTCTAACTTCACACTCTTTCTTGATTGTCAAAATTAGCATTTGAGCAAAGCAATGGCTTGAAGAGTGTCATAAGAACTTTGTTTTATTAGAAACAACAGTAAATGTGGTGGTAGAGAGACCAATGTTGCAGAACGCTATGGACGTCCAAATTATAAGGTTATACCAGAAAACTTAAAAGAATTCAACAAAATCGTTTTGAATGATTGAAGAGCGTGTTTGTGTGAGTTAGCTCACACAAATTACAAGTAAAAAAATTAAAAAAGATGAAGTACTTATAAAAAAATGTATATTAACAAATGCGCAAGGTTGTCCTCGATGATGATTATTGACTATGTAGCAATTAGCCCCCACCCCTTTTTTGTTTTAACTTGGAGAAATGCTGCATGCATACCGCTCCACCACAGGAAGGCAGTAAAACTCTATGGTGTCACTCCCTGCCGATAACTGGCGGGACACTGGAATGCTGTGGCACTCATCCGCGACCCGCCACAGCAGTCCGTCACCGGACCCATCCCTTGCCCCCCGTTGCAGTACGCCAGACACATAACGCACTGCAACCAGCTCGAGGACCATACCACCATGTGGGCGTCTGACGACCCCGTGTCTAAACGCTCGAGGTCCTCCTGCGACGGGTCATTAGTGGCCCCGCCACCTGCCACACGCCGGCCGCAGAAAGTCCTGCGGCCCCACCACGTCACCATTAAACGGTGGTGACCCCGTCGAGGCCGCGGATGGTAGGGAGAGCGGCGCACCTCAATACTGACAGTCCTCTTCCGCCGCGGCCCCATCCTCGGCTGCGCCGTCTTTCGACATTGCAGCCCTCCTCAGTTGCGGTGTCCCCATACATTGCGGTGACACCGCAACCTGCCTCCTGTAGCCGCTCCTACATAGGCAGTGGAGCGGCCCATCCCGGGTGCCTTTTAGCTTCACCGTACTGAGCCCCCCCGCCTCGACAATGCGTAGTATTTTGAAGACCATAATGGGTGGCGTAGTACCTAAACGTATACATTCATTCCTTTAGTCAAAAATTATATAAATCAATAATCATCCATGTTACCTACTGTCATATTTCCGTGTTTTAATTCGTATTACTTCGTATAACCGCCCATCGCTCCCGTGGCTCGATGCCGGTGACGGTGATTCATCGAGTGTGGCCGGCTGTGACCTCACGTCGGGAATGTTACACTTCTAGTACAACGACTTTTGACCTACACTATGCGTATGCTATGTACAAATTTAAGATATGTGGTCTTCAATCCGCAATTTAGTTAGCCCGCCAAATTGTGACCTACACGTAATTCTCAGGAAAGATACGTGTCAAGTAATGCAGTGTAGTATTAAAATATCGAATAACAATTACTCGCTTGCCATATCTCCATATTTGTAGTGAGACAAGTGCCTTAGTTTCAGAGAGATCGCGTGTGACACGCTCGGCGCCCAGACACTTTCGTCGGTGAAATTCAGCCACTTTCAGTGGTCACTGACACGAATCAAGTTAATGCCATTAATTAACTTTATTTGCGCTGAAAAAGCACTATCAACATTGTAATCTTTTCGCTCAGTGCTCAGGAGAACAATGGTTCCCAAAGCATTATATTTTTAGATTTAGCTATATTTCTGTATATAGTATAACGCTTTTTTTGCACAAGTTCTAGATAAAGTAATTTAAAAATATACTTATTATAATCGCAGTTGATCAAACTCATATTTTCGTGCTTCTCGCAAGCTGAATGTATACATCGCGTATTTTTTCAATATCTACTCACATAAAAGAGTAAGTCCTGACTGATTGACTGGTCTCATCCACGCAGAGCCTAAACCGCTGAACCTAGAGTCTTGAAATTCGGAAGGTGTATTCAGTATAGGGTAAGAATAAGAAATTCAAGCTAGCAAGAAACTAATTCACGAAATTATCTTTAGATTTATAATGTGGCAAATTATAAATCTAAAGATAATAATAATCTAAAGGCGAATTTTCATATAATATTATCACCCTCATTATTCTATCTCTGTAATAATCATTAAAATATAATATGACGTGACCAAGAGTTTACAATTTATCGCTTTTTTTGTTTATCATTGAATAACTTGATTGAATAACTGTGTTTCAAAGTGACTGAATATTAAATATCAATCTCAAAGATTTACAAAAAACAAAATGGAAACGGAAATATAATTACCAAAGAATAACTGTTTTCGTAGTACTATTAGGAGGTCCTACATTTTTTTTAGGAAGAGAGGCTTGCGTTAGGCCGCAACTTGCCTGATGTGAAGCTACGTTACGGCCTAAAACGAAGCACGCTTGCCTAAACGTACGAGAATATTGTTTAATATTTCACTATTATAAAATACACTTAGTTTTTCTTGTAATGTTAATGTTTGAATTAGTGTAGTGTTTATTAATAGTGATAGTGTAACATATAAATAAATAAAAGTAAGTGATATATTAAAAACGAAGTCATAAATAGTAAGTTTGTCACAAATTGTATACCAAAAGACTAATAAATGATAACATACTAAAAATTAATATGATTAGGGTGTACTCTGAACCTCACTCTTGGTCAGACCCATACACATGAACAAAGTGTCTTCCCCTTAACAAAAACCTGAAAAAAGTTTCCATACTGAAGACATTATTTAGTAGGATATTTAGAAAAAGAAGAAGTTACTTAAATTTAAATTACTTTGGCGGCGTTGCCACGCTGGATTGCCAGGGAAATCTAAACCCGCCACATCTCGGAACGTGACCCCTCTCTTGCAGATAGATACTCGCGCCGTCCTACTTCTTGGATAAATTTCAAGGCTTCAAAGCCCCATGGAGCCGCAGTTCCGACCGCAAACGGAACCAAAATCGTACACTGATTCTAAGCAGGCATTGGAACGCTTACTAACTTACTTACTTATTTCTTAGGCTAGACTGTTATAATATTAAGGAAAGCTATTGATGGGTTTTCCTTATTCAACAGAAAAAATAGTTTCTAATACATACACAAACTAAACAGTAATTAAAAGTAAGTATGATTCATTTTCGTTTTTCCGATTGGAGAAATGTTTAAGTTCACGCCTGCAAAACACTCCGCTTTATTTTTTCCATTGTTAGGTATTTTCCTCGTAAACCATTCTCGTAGAGCCAAGTACCTAGAGTGAGAGTATCCAGCTACATACATAGCAATGCTATCTGTGTTATTGTTACTCGTATCGTCACAGTTACATCTTGGCGACCTTATTTGTTTTTTGTTTTTTTTTATTGTTTGCGCAAAGATCAGTAGTTATACTAAAAAAAGTCTCCAATTAATTCGCATGTGAAGATAGGCCTATCAGACTGAACGATAGTATCGAGCATTCGCCGGCATCGTGGCCGTCGCGGGACCCAGTTAGAGCGCATTCGAAGGCTTGATGTCAGCCATCGGCAGCAACAGGCCACCAGTCGAGTCGCCGCCCCTCGAGCGCATTCACGTCCGATCGCGGCACGCGGACACTCCCGCATCGCGCGATCCTACGCCTTCCGCACACAAATTATTCACAATAACCAACTCTCGCTCAGCCTTGCCACGATAAACGAGCTCCTCATTCACACTCATGTCCGAAATTTTGCAACATACAGAAGGTTGCCGCGCCAAAACATCGCCGATTGCAAAATTGTAGTCAAGTTTTGGATGTGAACTTCTAAAGTGGTGTCGTTGCGAAAGTGTTATTCCGGTACGTTGATTAGTGATGTGTTTTTGAGTGTATATTCTGCCCGTACGATGCTGTCGATGGATTCGTTGTGGAGCGGTTCGGAGGGCGAGCTGTCTACGCTGAAGCTGTGCAAGAGTAGTGCGGAAAGGCCAGAGTACCGGCTGACGCGGCGGAGACCATCCAAGAGCCTGATCCCGCAGGCGCTGCTTCACGCGCTGCCCGAGACGCAGCCGAGGGCGCACAGGCGAAGAAGGTCCGGCACATGGCCGTAAGTGATACTCTTGTATCACATTTCTTTATTAAATAATTCATAGTTCCATTGGGTTTCACGTAAATCAGGCCAAAGTCTTTCTAAAAATGGTTCTTCTTAAACGGCGTTATATTTATTCATACTACTCAGAGACTGTCTTTGTTGAAATGATACATTCTAATGTAGCCGATGTTATTTTTCTTCTCGTAAAACTTTGGTCTCTTTCTACTTTCTCTAATCAGAATGAGAATTATTGCAAAATTTGTGTACACAAGATGGCAACTATTATAACAACCTTCTCTTCTATTCACTTTAGAAAATTATGTGCATTAACGGTAATGTTTGTTAGTCTGCATGTTGTATTCCATCACAATTCAAATCTAACTTTCTTCCGCCGAATTCTTCGAATCCATCCTAGCGGTACTATCACAATGACGCATTAATAATTTCAGGGAATTGACCGTGTCTTTATGCAATCCATCGTCTATGATTAGTTAATTCGACCACAGTTATTATGGCTGTACCATTAGTCCGTGACATGATTTGTGTTTAGTGCATCTAGTTGGACCTGTTTAACATGTCATTAGACTTATACATCCTGTAGCTTTAATCAGTTGTTCGACGTTATGTTTGTGCTACTTGAGCTTATGAACCAGCATGAACGTCCACAGAAACAGTTTCTTATTTTTGTTTTGTACGGAAATTTTATATGCAACTTGACATTTTTACGCAAACATGAACTATGGATACTGTGAAAGTTACAGCGCTATCCTAAATATTCATTCTTAACTTCAAACACCAATGTATCACAACATTGCCGTCTACTATCCTTCAAATGTAATTATTAGATTTTGCCTTGTTATTTCTCCGAAAATAATGTCCATCATACCAAAAATATCTATTACTCGTAAGTCTGTACAGAAATAGAGTAGACTCGGGATTTGATTCTTTCTTGACATTTAAATAACTAGCCATTAGCCTAGCTACCTAATCTAGACTACTCGTAGCAACCTAACTGTTATAGTGTATGTATACTAGCTCTAGGTTATTGGATTTCTATCGGGTATCTACACACTTGTAGTTGGGGCTAGTTTGTGCATATTTCCTATGGTTTCCTCTATGTTACCATGTGTCTCCGGAGCATACGTCTTCGGTCGACTGACGACCCAGATATGCTCTGATGCGTAACTCCTTCAACCTTCACTAACTTTGTTAATAATTTAACTGCTGTATGTTTATACCATTCCTAATTTGACTGGAAGTGATCGAGGTCTTTCTATCAATAGATTTCTTCTTCTATTATTTAATACCTTTGACGAGATTCAGATACAAAGGAAGTTAAAATACAACGATTCTATTACTATCTTTTTCTGAGACGTCTGTTGTTTTATAAGATGTTTGAATAACAATTTTTTTGGGTTTGTTTTGACGAATCTCGAGATCAGAGTGATAAAGCCACGGATTCTGTACCGTTCTTCTCTGATACCATATCCTTAGCGCCACTATTGGCTCATTTCGATAGTAAATTGTTCTAGCAGATTCGCCCAAAGGTACTTAGTGTTCTACCTGGCCACTTTTTTATTTCACATTTTAATCAGCCATCAACAGATTAATGATAAAGTTAAATAAGGTATACGTACGATACTGTATCATTAAATAAATTACTACATTAAAATAATTAGCTCAATTTGTCAAAGTGCTATTTTCCGCACCGTTTATTGTACCAGTTAATGATAGTCCTATCACATGGTGTGATGCATTCAAATCTGTTTAATTCAAGATAATGCTCACAAACAAACTTGTATTGTGATTTTAGTAAGTTATGCAATCCATGAATACAAGTTCAAAAATACAGATCCGCAAAAATAGTTTCCAACAAAAAAAAAACAATTATCTTCTCAGAATAGGTAAACGTTGAATATTTAATTTTTTAGCTATCGTAAATTCTATATCATTATTATAAACTTTTTTTTTAATTTTAAATATAGACAGTATTTAGCAAGAATGTAGACATTTATTTTTTATTTCTACATAAAGCCAATGAATTACAATCTTAATCATTTAATATTTGCTATTTCGTGAGGTATTTGCTTAATTTATTCACTAAGTTTAGAATTGTCAATTTACTACTTTAATCTACCTAGTACTCTTAGTTACTGTCAAAATGGTATATATATCTTGACTGATATTAGCTTGAAATCAACGCAGAGACTAAACCTGTGCTGAACCTAGAGACATGAAATATGCAGGTTGAATTCATTATAAGGTGTAGGGGTGTACTTAAAAAGGGTTTTTGCAATATTCACACCCTAAACCAACCATGTCGTGGACAACGCCCCGCGAGTAACAAATACCTGCTGCTAAACTGTCATGTATACTAGTAATTTTGCAAACCGCCTTTTTTGCGGCCTTATATCATTACAGTCTCTTAACCGATTATGTCAATTCTTATTTCAGATGGAATATTTTCGTTTTACTAGTCAATAACAAAATTATGACCCATGCTCGAGTACCAACATTCTGACATAAAATAAAATTTGTCGGACTTGAAGCAGTGAGGTTGTTCCTTATCGATCCTATGACATCCCACCCTACGCCTTATTTTTTTTAACTTATACGAGAATTATTTTATTTCAATTTTCAATTCATCCTACTTGTGCCATTCCACTAGTATTCGTACATACTTTTTGTGGACGCTTCGCTTGCTCGGTCTATCATCTAGAAGTATTCAATTTGCAGAGCCTATTTGAAGTCAGCTTCGCTATTTTTAGGCCATTTTAAGAGTCTCAAGTTTATCCAGTTGTGTACATAACAGACCGCTATTGCGCTATGTTCTCCAAACATTACCTAAAGTTTATTCAAGCCGTAACAAGATTAAGCCCAACACATGGTTTTATTATGTAATCAAGTATGTCGCTGTTTTTAATTCGAGGCTCTACGTCACTTAAATTAACTGAGAATGCGAGTGGCTTCCTGAGAATGTTTTTGCTTTGAGTTGCTTGATTATGATTTCCTGTTTTCTACTTTAGTAATGCTTAATGCATGCATTTATTGTATACATTCTGTAAATACGATTATTATGGACTAAATTTTTGAAAAGCTGTGTAAAAAAGGTTGTTTGTTTCTTTACATACGAGTACAGTAGTTGAGTAGCTCTCTCATTTTATTTTAATTTTGTAATATAACATAAAACTAATATTAATTAATAATACACGTTACAAATATACATTTAGTTAGGTATGGCATAATTTTGTTTAGTATTATCAGTAAAATCTCGTGGGAAAAAGGTTACGGCGACGGCAAGCGCTTTCGCATGACCCAGATTTGTGTTATCGCCCTTAGGTGAACATATTTTCAGTTTATTGTATTCAACAAAATGTAAAAAAAGTGTTTTTCTTTTAGTGAAATGTGTTATATTATGATGCGATGCTGATTGCGTGGTAAAAGTATACGCAGTCAATTTAGAATCACCCCGTATAAATATACACTTCTCTTTACAGTTTTTTATTATCATTGTTTAGAGTAAGCGTGAGTTTGTAATATTTCCCAAGGTCTAAGACGGTAAATGATGAATCTAAGGTATTTCACGCCATCCAATTTACTTGTTTGTATATTCAATTTTATGATGTAAAAACTTAGATAATGTGATGGAAAGAGATGATGTTGCCAGCGACTGACTCACGTTTGAAAATTGCCCTTCGGATTTTTAAGGTCATAGATAAAAGACAAGGTCATAGATATCATTGAGTCGTGTGCCTTTAGTAACGGATCTGGCATAACAGGATCAGGTGGTCTAATAATATGGCATAATGAACATCCGTGTAGGCCACTAATTGGGTACACGAAAGTATGATAAAAATTGCCGACTTTAGATATAGTGGTCCAACGAAGTCTAGTTTTCAAAGTTTCAGGTAACGTTTTGTTGTGCCATAGTTGCCATAGCAAACATTGTGACCTTCCTACGAAATGGAGTTGTGAATTAATAATGTCAGTCTTCGCTCAAAATACTATTTTCATTTTGAAACTGCATGACTTTGAACCGAGAGTACATTTTTTCTAAATAATTGCGCGCCCTATAATAAAATGACACACTCATAATAATATTTACTAGATAATGAGAAATTTATAATTAATGTTGATAATTATACAATCGCTATGCGCGAATATTATAATAATGGGAATAAAAAAAATCCATCTTAAATAGTGATTATTGTGATTCAGTTTTGTTTGGCAATGTTGCCAGCAAATAAGTACCTTATTAGATCAATCAATATTTCAGATAACTGCTTGTAACGCTAAGTTTTGAAATCGTAAATCGGTTTTAGGCTAGCGTGACGTTTATTGACAGGTTGTGGACATGCTATTACTTAAAAACGTCGATAACCAGTAGATCACCCGAACTGGTCATAACGAATGGGCGTATAAGTAAAAGTGAAAGTTGTACATTCACAGCCACCAGAAACAGCTGATCTTCTAACCATATTGCTAGGTAAAGCAAAAGTCTGTAAATGATTTATCACTAATGTATAAACCGTCTTCGTTCATGAAGCCTCCTTTCTCGCAATAAGTTACTAGATTGGCCTCACGGTTTCACCTGTGTGAATTCATACAATATTGATATGGTCAAAATTGGCAACAAGATCTTAATAAATTGTATCTGCCGTGAATACTTAATCAACTTAACGGGTTTTATATAGGAATGAGAAAGGTTTATTTTGGGTAAATTAAATTATACTTGGCTTTACTCTGTCTGAGACTGAATGTATGTACCTGATCTCAAACAAACTGTTTTGATTATTTCGTGAATATTTGTAAACTTTTATTGTAAACAAACAATATCACGCTTCTTCAGTGTGATGTTCATTACCAATTATAATCTTACGAGTACCTAATTGACGTTCAGCTATTTTTTAACGGCTTATATGACATAAATATTTTAAATGTACACAAGTAATGTGATTTTAAAAAATATTGCATGTAATGTGTCGTTCACATAGATAAGTATATATTTTGTAATACATAATAACTAACTAAGGTCTGTCTGGGATAGCTCATATTCACACAGCCGTGGGGTGCCACAGGGTTTTTAGTATTATTTATCAGTAGTAGTTGCCACCGCGGCGTGTCGCCCAGACATAAAATATAATCATGAAAAAGTTTGAATTTGAACCCCAAGGGGTTCGAGGGGTTGAATTTCCAAAAATCCTTTCTTAGTACATGCCTACACTCTGTGTATAATAAATCTAACCTCCAAATTTTATGTATTTCAGTTCAGTGGTTTAGGCTCTACCTTGATGTCTAGCAAAATTCAGTTCAGTGGTTTAGGCTCTACCTTGATTTCTAGAAAATTTCAGTCAGTCAGTCATTACTTCTTTTTTATAAATATAGAAGATTTTAGTTTGTTATTATTTGATTTAAAGCCTGTGTGACGCGAAGAAAATATTCAGACCCCATTCAGACATAGTAACCTATATATATTCCTAGGTTGCTAACAGCATCGTGATATAATTTAAACTCATAAACCTTGTTATCATTGTCACATTGCCACTTTGAGGGACATGCGCGTCATTTTTCTCCAAATTATTTTGTACATATTATCAGGTCAAAACTTTGAGTCTTTCAAAATTCTCAATATATAGATATATCGGTGACTTTGTTTGGAAGTCATGGTTCTTATCATTTATAATTGTACCACAGGCTGACCTCGTGTCGACCACTTGGTCTGTTGCAGTCAAAGCACTGATAACTCCTGACATGGCACGCTTCACATCTAGGTATTCCAGAATAAACTATTATTAAATAACTTCAAAAGAGGAAGAGGTTCTTAATTCGTCGGAATCTTTATCTTCTTTACGTTTGATTACAGCGACGCTTGGATAGATTTAGGGTTTCTTTTGTTGCACGGGTGCTCCCTTATTAATAGTAAAACAAACCTGTAGGTTTGTGCCGTATTGAAATCGGTTGTGCTTTAAAAAGCATTACATTTAAGTGGACTAGTAAAACAACTCTTGTACTTATAATAGTAGCAATACTTGTAGTATTAATCGTAGTCGTAGTGCGGCATAATTTATTTTACCCGTAGACTTCGATCCCCGAGTATTCGGGGATCCAGAACTCCGTTTTTTGTTGTCATCGTTTGAATAGAAAATAATACCTGGACTGACTTGCCGCGCCATCAAGCTCAGTATTAAGAGTTTCCTTGTTTAAAAAAATGCATATTGGTTTACCTTATGCTCGTGCATGCATCATAAACACAAAGCCTTGACACGACTAGTGACTCTGTCTAATTCTTGAGGCAGACAATGTTTTACTATTATTATTTACGATCATTCTGTTTTAATATTTTGTAGTTACATGTTTGCATTTTTGTCTTATGTGTTTTACCTAACTGAAATGGCGACCTGTGATAAAAACAAATGAATGTATGTTTCTCTGTTTATCTCTCATCCTGCTAACAAAGTAAATGGGCTGCATAACATTTCAAGTTCTAATTTACAGATACTAAAGTAAAAACGAGCTGATATTTAGCGTAACAGTAGTAATTGTGTCGTTATATAACTAAACTAAGGCCACGTTCCCATTAGGTGAAGTGTGAGCGGCTGAACGTGTAACGCTGTGCAGCGCGGCAGTAAGTCCTGACTGACTGACTGATATTCGCTAAATCGCTGAAGCTTTAGCCGCTCACACTACGCCTAATGGGACACGGCCTAAGGTTATACAGCTACCGTTCGTGACAGTGTAATTACCACCCACCTAGATAATGAGTGCTGGAAATCGATTACTGGGCTGGGTCATGAAGTCATGGCTGGTTACGGGATCCGCCAACAGTGTCAAGGAATCGCCCATGCGTGTGTCCATGGCCTGAATAGGTACACGCTATACGTCATAGATTAGTAATAGTTGGTACAGTGATAGTTTTTAATTGATATTATGCGTAGTGATATTGATGCGTAGCTCAATACGTAGGTATGCATCAAAGTATGTGAAGAGTCAAATTGAAAGCTCAACCGTACCAAGTATTGTTTAATCTATGTATGTTGATATTTTGCTCGTCCGAATTTATTCACCCACGAAACAAAATTAGATTTTGTTACATCATTTTTATGTAGACTAGAATATTAAATTGATTTTGTTTACTTTATTATTATTTATTTTAACTTTTACTTAAGTATTTGATATAAAACTTAAGACTTCATACACAATCAATTAGTTGTTCTAGTTCTACACCACCCATTGGACTAGGGGACCTTTTTCTTAACGTGGTTACGTTTTTCTTCTGTTATTATTATCATATTTCAGGACTATAGTTTCCAACAATCAGGTACGCGTGAAAACCCTTCTTCTTAAACTATATATTTATAATATGTTCACATCTTAAACTGCATGTTATAAGAATGTAAATGAAACAAACAAAGTTGTCTGTAATAACAATCATTCCGTACATCGTATCTAACTGTGTACTGTCATCACGAATCCAACCAGCAATCGTATAATCAAAACACAGAGAAGCACAACTAAGTAAATTGTTTAGTACCAGTTGCATTTTTATGCGAAAATAAGTATATTCTGAAATAAAAATAATATTGTTCATACATAACACACACACACATAAAAGAATACATAACACTCATAGCTCTCCACTAGAGTATCTCCTGTGTCGAGAATGCCATGTAACATTTACAAACGCAAACACGCAGACCCAATAGCAGATATTCAACACCTGATCTGGCCGGGATTCGAGCCCGAGATCGTCGCGACGGCTCTCGAAGCGACTCATTACTACTAGCTGGTGTCTGAGATTTCTTACGTAATTATAGAGTCCATGGTCACATACATTTTACAGTTTTGTTTTCATTGATTAAACTATTTTAAAATGTTTAATAAGTGGAGCTGTTGTGTAATGAATTAAAATGGAAGAGATCAAAACGGTAAATCTATGTTTGAATTTGGTAGTGCAATGGTCACCAAAATCACCAAGTTCTTATACTCTTCGGGGCTGATAAACGTAACCGTGTTGGGTGTTACTACATTTCTGCCACCCTTCTAATGAAGGTCTGGGTGGCCATAGGATAGACTAATGTTGAAATCGATGACGACGCTTCTAACTCGGTCAATGTTAGTGTTGACACCTAACTACGACTCTAAATTAGTGGTTGACGCCTCATTTGGTGTGGGGCTTTATAAACACTTAATTATTTGTGGCGTCATTTATGAAACCAATGTGATTTGAAAAAAAAATTCAAATTTTTCAAGTAATTAGTAATACTTGAAATATTTGATGATTTGAGAAAAAATATATTTAGAAACTATAGGGAAATTGCATTATGCATAGATACTTAACAATAAATTTAAACTAAGTAAATTAATGCGCACTTCTTTTGGAAAGTCCATTTTTGAATTAAAAGCAACGATCAACAATTATTATTATTTTATTACAAAACAGTGCATTTTATATCTAGCTATGATGTTTGTGGCTGTCGTTTCTCTTGCTGTATTAGTCCATAGTCCATCAATTAAAAAGCTGGTTAATCTATCTGTGTATACATGTTCAAGTGTGATGCAGTTTTCGACATAACAAAATTACAGTTTGCAGACGTATTTTTGATAGCATTACCGGAATTTTATTATACAGAATCAAATAATCGGCATTTAGGCAAATGTAATGTAGGATGCCAGTCGTCGTGGTGGGAATATGACAAGCGGAAAGCGACGCATGAACTGGATAATACGAGCTCGAAAGCTCCGCAAATATCAGAATGTTTTAGGCATTACGAATCAAAAATATTTATACATAGTAACAAATCTAATTTTTTATCAAAGATTTTTATCTCTAAATTGCACGGGTCAGATGATTTAGGCTTGTGGGGAACTCGGTCGATAATGAATGTCGAACCACCGACTGAGTATATCGGTCAGTGTCGGTCGACAACGGAGCTTCGATTGACATTCTGACTCAGAACGTCTATGTTAGTCTATAAAAAATAGAGGCAAATGATCATAATCATATGACTTAAAATATATAATCAACAATAATAGACATGCGCATGCTATTAATCATTAAGAATCACTGCCGTCTGATGGTTCGTTCGCGGTAGACGATAAGTTTACAAGGATGAGCGATTGATAAGATCATTCCGACGGAAAGGTCCAAACGCGAAACGCGCGATAATCGTGACGCGGTTGGCCTCAAGGTCAGAGCTGTCACGGTGATTGGACGCGGGACGCAGAGGCTTCTTGGTAGAGTGATCGTCAGTGCGCGTGCGACTCTCGATCACCCGAGCTGCGCCACTCATCGAATCCGAGCTGGAGCAATGTGTCACTAGTTTACAACGCTATCCTATTCATTTGATAAGTGAAATCTGTGCCGGATCATCATTAACCGAATAAGTCGTGTAAAATCGCATATTTGATTTACAATGTCCCAGCTGTAAAGTTGTTAAACAATGTCGTTGTACAAGAACACGTTGCGAAGGCAGTTCTCTCACGAATCCGGCAAGACGGAACTTGTCCGAGCCAGGGAAGAATATTTCGATCGCAGGTATGTGATCTGACCCCTCAAGTGTTTCTCAAATGCGAGATACACTTATAAACATTGTAAACTCAATTGCCGAAGTAATCAGTGCATTTATACATCTCGTTTAAGTGTTTCCTCGTAATGAAAACGTATGATATTTAATTGCGTTCATGTGTAATAGACTCGATGATAATAGTGTTGATGCTAATTGCTTCCAAGATCTATCATTGTAGTGCGAACCTTTGCAAAGTACTTAAAATACGTGAATGTAAAAAAAATATGTATCTCAAACATTATTTGGGAAATAAGACACGCAAGGGCTTATTGTATAAAACTACATTAAATGTATAATGTATAAAAACAGGTAATTCATATTTATGTCTCAGACAAAAGAAAAATCTGTTTGAGCAACTGATACTTGAAACAAAACGTTGGATATGATACGAATTCAAGGGTAAATAAACAAATAATATATGTATATGTATGAACTAGAAAATTATGATTTGCAAGGTCTATGAAATGGTAAAAAATAAATACATAATATGAATTGAAACTTGATATGCTTTGCCTTATCTGATAATTATGGTTGTTATAAATCTAATATAACTGTGTCGAATCCTAAATTGTTATCATAATAATATTACGAGGTAAAATAAATATGTAACAAACTATTAAGCATGACTATTAGGCTCGTACTTATTCATTTCCTGATACAAGTGTAGGTGAATGCATAAAACTTTAGTATTTTTATGTATCATCATGTTTCACATGCCCTTTACCTACTTTATTATTTACCTACTCTCATTTAACTATCTTAGCTTATGTTATTATTTTACAAACTAAGATACAAAACTTGTTTAACAACAACCATTTTTGCGTGTTATTTAAAAACAGGACCTGTTCTAGTGGTTTTAACGTACGTGGTGTTTTTTGTTATGTTAGCAGTCTAGTATATATGATATTGTTGTAAAGTGTGGTTCCGTTGCTCATTTACATGGTCGATAAGGTTAATTCAAAATGTCTGATTTATAAATTATTGTAATTAAATGCATATACAGTATGAATTGTGCTTTCAAATGTACGATTATATAGTTTACTTGTAGGTAATATATATATTTGACTTTTTGCTTAATGAAACACATATTTCTAAATCCATATCAACTGAAAATACTGGCTTCAGTGTCATTTGAGATGTTCAAAGACAACTGAAGCTGGGATCTCTTGAAAAAGTTATGTTTACTTTTTCGAGAGAACTGAACATTATTTTCAATTTCTACAACTTCCTAAATAATGCTAATGCATTCGTTTGGCAGTTTCGGCTGTATATTGTCTGTCTGGTCTATCGGCTAGTCATTCAGTACAAGGACTTTATTATCTATATCTTCTAATATAAAAGAGTACTTAAGTCCTGACTGACTGGCTGATATTTTCCAGGAATCAACGTAGAGCCTAAACCGCTGAACCTAGAGACATGCAATTTGGAGGTTATATATTCATCATAGCGTGTAAGAGTGTACTGAGAAATATTTTTTTTTAATTCGATTATTAAGGGGGTCGACCAGGGATTCAAAGATTGAAATTTGATTATATTTAATATTATGTCGCGTGTACCGCCGCGGGTGACAGCAACTAAAGGTCATGTTGCTAGTAGGACGTTATGCTAATATGCCGTTTTGCTTTTAGGACGATCTGCTAATAAGGCGTTCTGCTTAAATGTCCTTTCGATACGAACCCTTATACATATACGCGAGTGCATATTATTATATGAACGATATACTGGTTAGATGATTTGCATTTGAAGAAACAGCTGTGTGTATTAATACAACAAAATATGTACCATACTGTACAAAGTTAATAAATTAACATGGATCATCAACGTCGGCCACAGTAGCTTTAGTACGGTACGAGTGACTAGTGGTCTTGTTTTTAAGTTCTCCTAAAATATTTTTTTTTCCAATGGGGTCCTTTGCATAAAATATTGTTCAGGTAATTTCGCGAAACATCTATTTTATCTGTAATAAATCTGCTGCATCATTGCACGAACAACATAAGATAAATAAATTTAATGGTATCGTGATTACTGCGACCAATCAACTATTTTGATCAGTAACTCTTATCTGTAACTGCTTGTATTCAAGATAAAGTATGAAAAATAGATTTAGATTATAAATGGCTTTTGAATTTGAGAAACGCTTTCCGTAAATTTACTTATAAGCTAACGTATCTAATGAATACTAAAGTATTCAACTTCGTACTTTCTTCGTACAGACAGAATTAATTGGCGGTGTGTCAAACTTTTTTACACTAAGGAACTTAGAAGCGAATAAGGCAAGATCATCACTTCCGGGGTTCTACAAGGTTCCATACTTGTTCCAGAACTGATACTATTATGTTATATTTAGAAAAAAAAATGTGTACAAGTTAGGTTGAAAGTACTTGACGTAGTATTTATTCCATTGTTACAGGAGAACGAGATCCCTGAACGCCCCTTCGCCGATACAGCAATTCGGACCATGTGGAAGGATAATGAAAAACTCTGCAATGGTAATGTAAGTACATACTTACATTTTTATTGTACCTAGCTGTTCAAATATTTTCAAAAGGTGAAACAATCTGTCATGTCATGTGAATTGTAGCTTTAGACGCATTACATTATGTTAATCTAAAACACCGTAACGCAGCAGTATTGTCATGTATTTTAAGTAGACACTTCATAATGTTTACTAGAAAACATTAAGAGTAAGTGATTTACTAATTTAGGAACATATAACGCAAAAAATATAAAACATTAGACTGCTACACTTTATATATGAGAGATATCCGTAACTAATCATAAAATCTTTTATTTTCTTTATACCGATATCGATAGTGGTTATAAAGCAAAGAAACGGTCAAGTTTTTGTCCGTTATATCGCGAGTCAATTCCAACATTTTAATACCAAACAATAGTCAAATAATAGTTATCATCAAATAATTGCCTTTGATCCGATTGTAATAACTGTTTATTTTGAGCTTGCTTCATTAACAAATACGAAAGTGCTTTCTGACAGAACTGCCAAGGTACACAACATTGCGATCGAACCATCTTATCACATTCGAGCATTCCCACAGCAGGTTTCACCACAACTCAAGGATGTAAACAGAAAGGAAGACATTCCACGTTTCGGACTCGCGAACACTTGAAGCAAACGTGACAGAACACGAGTGGATACTTATCTATTTATCAAATCATCACTTGTAATTACTAGCAAGTGTTCGGTACATCACAGAACTGACTTGCAGCTTTGTATGCATACAATTATAAAGAGATATGTTACTAAAAAGTCAAAAGTGCCATCAATCTTTATATTTACGTAGACCAAGCACCAATTGATGCTGGTAAAAGTTTGTATAATCCATAGTTTTGGCTTTTATGAACGTGTTTCTTTATTGCAGTGTTGCCAGAAGATTATTTTTAGGTGATTTTTGAACAGCATTGGTAACTTTTAGGTTACACTAATGAAAAGGTTACTTTTAGGTGATTTGCTGGAATTTTTGGAATTAACTTTTAATTTCTTACATAAAAGCAACATGAAACGGAACGTTAGTTTTAGAATATTTCATGTTGGTAAGCTTTGTTAGCAGTTAAACTGAAACTATAGATCAGTGTAGTTCAGACATACAGGTAATACTCGGTAAAAAATATTTTTATATCAGTTTACAAATTTTAATATCCTCAATTGTACACTTACGTATGCACTTATTAATTTTATTATTCAGAATCAATAGCTGTTTCAATAAAGTTTTTATTTTGGTATTATTACAACCAATAAAGAACATTTAAATTCATATTTAGTATGTATCAATATGAATATATCAAGAAATGCGGTCAAGTGCTCTAAATTTATGTTTCTGTAAGTCAACACAAAAATTATTATATTCTATCAACTTTTAATACCTTTCCTGTAAAAAAATATGAAAGGTTACTTTTTATACAAAAGGTTAAATTTTTTATATTTCAGCTAAACTGCTTTAATGTTAATTAGCACTTTAGCACTGATCTTTACTTTAACTACTGTTAAAGTAAAGATCACAAATACCCATCATGTTATAATGGCGGCCACAATGTCCATTAAATTTAACGCTTGATAAATCTCAAGTACCATTGAGGCTTCCGTTGACAACTTTTTGTCAGCTGGAGTAGACGTCTGAGTAATGCGGAAAATTCCGAGATTCAAAGTGCTGTATAATGTTAAGTTAAGGGAATTTGTAATTGTGGAGATTCCAACGGGAGGGGAAAAGCTTAAGGAATGCGTCTTATAAGTTGTTACGTACTTTTATTTTAGCTTCTTCTTTTATGGTGTAGCGGGTGTAGGACTTAGGCGCTACATACCTTCGGTAGATACACTCTCGACTTACAACTTATTTATATCCAACTTTATAACGATGCGTGGGCTATTTAAAAGCCACATTAACCGTAATAGTTCGAGTTTGGATTGTCACGGCACGGAGCTATAACTCGTTAAATGTCAAAATCGCCGGCAAATCTGACGTTCATACTCTTAATTACAGGCAAATCCAGGACCCAGCGTCGCAGCGGCTGACCTGGTACAAGCCTCCGCTCACAGTGCTGGTGATCAAGAAAGTGCACGATGCAGGCATCCTGGCGCCGTTCGTACAGCTGGTGCATTGGCTGGTTCATGTAAGTTTTATTATTTATATTATTACGCCCGACGCAAAACTTTTGCTAAGGGTGTTAGTAGTTTGACGTCTCTGTGTGTGGCTGCGTGCGTCTCTGGCATCGTAGCTCCCGAACGGATGAATCGATTTTGTTTTTGTTTTCTAACAACCGACGCAAAAACGACGAGGTTTTATAAGTTTGACGTGTCTGTCTGTGTGTGTGTGTTTGTCTGTCTCCCAATCGAATGGACCGATTTTTTATTTTTGTTTACAAGCTGTATTAGTCGGGAGAGTTCTTAGTTATGTTTGATGAGAATCGGTCCAAGATGGCCACCGCTACAGAATGGCGGAGTACAATTTTATTCTCAATTCCCTCAATATGGGTATCAAATAAAAGGGCTTGACTAGTAGAGTACTATACACCATGATAATTTCAAATCCAAGATGGGTGCCACAACAACCGTCGGGGATATTTAAAAAAATCAGTTTTACTTGTTTTTGTTTGGTTAGTCGGAAGTGTTCTTGAATGTGTGAAAAAAATCCAAAATGGCCGCCGTCTAAAAATAGCGGATTACATATTTTTACACGATTCAAAATCAAATTAAAGAGTTGCACTAGTAGAATATTATACAGTATGATACATTTCAAATCAAAGAAGGACGCCACCACAAGATGGCGATTTAAAAATATTTTATTTTGTAGGTATTTTTCAAGGGTTTTAAATTTTTCAATTTTATTAGTGTCTTCATACAGTGACTCGCAATTATGTCAGAGTTTTAGGATGTCCAGAAGGTTCTACCAACCAATCTAAAATAATCGAACCACACCTTTGTCCAACGGCCCGGCCAAATGTTGTTATGAAGCAGCCGTATTTTTCTTGGACTCATACATCTTTATCATATGAGCCCTAACTCTTATTTCACAAATAATATGCATGAAAAATATAGTAGGTATGGTAGATGTTTTCGTAGTAAATAGTTGCCGGTTTAATGATTGTATGTATGAATATTGCTCATGACCTAATTTGCCCAAAAATCAAAACAACACATTCTATGAGGCCAACGTTTCCCAGTCGATCAGACGAGACACGAGAATTTCTATTGATCACTACAGAATCATATTTATTTATAATCTGAACAAAGACTAGATCATCGATCACTAACAATAACTTGTCCTGGACTCTAGATACCTAGAAAGTTTATTAACCCATGTTTATCGCGCGTAGATACCGTTGTTTATTTATTTTACATATATTCAATAATAGTTTTAACAGTTGAACAACCTACACTATGTCTACTATATATCTCTTTGTCGATCTATTGACGTTTATAGGCTAATGAAGAGTTTTTTTAAAAGGTATTGTATTGTTTTATTAGCTAAAGAATAGCATTTATTGTGTAATGCATATAAATGTAGTATCGTTAGCGGTTAACGCTACGGTCAAACCTGTTCGTCAGCGACAGACGCAAGATGTAAAGCTCATATTATGCGTTTAACTCTTATAATCTAATATGTTTTTCGCAGTTTACGACACTCGAATTGCACAAAATATTGGACCGCTTTGGAGAATTCTTTTATGATTGATAGATTACAATCTCCATGTAGTTCAATGTATAATTTATCAAAATCATTCCATTTGCTTGGTTATTAAATCAACATATCTGCCACATATAAATCGTAATCAAAGAGTTAGAATATTTTCTTTATTTGGATTGATAGTTATGATAGTGTATATGGTGTATCAAGAATGGTTTCTTGAATAACTAGCTGTAGAACTGCAAAATTAAATGATAAAAATTGCGAATAAAGAAAAACCTATCGTCTTTGGCAACTGGATGAGTAACAAGAACATATTTTCTACTTTAGCAGGTGGTTATAATCTCAGTCGCCAATGGTATTTGTTTAGCGCGCGTACCAATAGCATATCTCTTGCAGTCGCGCAGATTTGACGCAGCTTATCGACTCACCGATAAACCCGGTACAAATACGTGTTGATCGCAAATCGTCGGCTTGCTCTAGTGAAAGTGAATCGGTGGGCGCGCCAGATTCGGAATTTTATAATTGAACGGCCGAAACGAACCGGCCGGTGCGCGGCCGACACTGTCATGGGACTGGTATGTTACTAACCCTTATTGTACTGCTACGACGAAATGTTTTAAAGATGTTATGATCAACAAGTCAATCAAATTAAAACAATAGTTATTATTGGTCGAAGACCTAATGAATTACTTGTTTCATTTTCGGCGATGACGGTGTACATCTACCAAAAATGTTTAAAGATGTGGTTAATATCATGTATTAATTATGCCTTCTTCTTTGTGTACAAAAATTCCAAATTCCATGAATTTTAGTCAAATTATGGCATCCATGGACGATTTTTGTATCCTAGGTTGATTCCATTGGTCACACTAGTCTATGAATTGTACCGCCCGTCACAAATGTCAAAATTTACACAATAAAAACGAGCAATTCGCCTTTTTGCGCAAATAATGTGGAAATATTTTGATTCGAAAATTAATTTTGTAAACTGCGATAAGTTACGTTATTTTAAATTTGGTTGATAGATAAATTAAAGATTAATAATTCCTTACGTATTTATGGTATCATATACATGTCTCATATATACTGTCCTGGCAGGAGCACCTTACATTTGTGAAACGTCTCTCTTGTTTGGATTTCAAGAATATTCTATATGTATTGAATTACTTAATGTAGCTAAGTTAAGAACACGAGTGTGCTGTTTTTTTACCTACGTATTATATTAAAAAACGTTAAAGGGATTTTTTTTCAAAGGCTTTTCATATTCGGAAAGAAAACAAGTCTAATGAAACGATTATTAACGGGTTTTGAAATCAAGAGTTAGTGCTTACATGAATATAAAGTACTACATACTCGTAAAATGATTTTAGAGTACTTATCCTATACGTAGCGAGTATAGAAATTCAATCGGGTAATTGAAGGCTTTAGTTTATAATAAAAATTAACCGATGCCTTCTTTGCTCTGTTAATTACTGTACCTACAAAAAGCAATAAATCTGTACTTGATCACCACCACGGTTTGGTCCAGTGAAATGCTTAACGCAGGTAAAACCGCTGTATGCAAATAATCCAGTTCCGTAAACAAATGTAAATTTGAAAAACACAATTGTTATTTTTTATTACAATTACGAAATAATACATCAAACTGACTGTGAGTTTTTGTGATTTCTGCAAATAAAATCTATGCTAATTTTCACACGTCAGAGATGTTAATTGGCAGTTAACCATAATTGGTGGGAATATTTGGTCAGAGTAAGTACTCTGTAGTACTCTGTAGTAGCAGTTATATAAGTCTGATATATTCCAGGCTAAGTTAATATATAATTTTGTCAGTAATTGCTATCCACTAAGAAAGAAAGAAATCGTGTAACATTAGCTTTAAAATAGTCTGCCTTGCCCTCTGATAACTGCGAAATTTAGATTGATCTCAATAGATCAGCAAAAAATAAGCTGTACCTAATGCTGTTAAAACCTTGGAGACAGCAATAGTTGCAGCAAAAAGTGCTACTCTAATTATAAATAAACTATGTGACCATTCATCTATAAACCACTATAGAATTAGTAATTGTTTCTCCCTCTCTCTATCTCTCTCTACTTACGTATCTACTGTTTCACTTTACAAAGTACATTATAACTCAAAGGTCAGCTTTGTTGTTTTTATGTTCAAATGCTTATCGTTCCAAAATTAGTATTATTTAATTGGTAATATTCCATTAAGGTTAAGGAATTTTGCACCGTTTTGTAAACAAGGTCTGCATCACTCTAAGCTAACTAATGTTATCAAAATTAACCTATGGCGCAAGGCAGAGTAAACCTACATATTTCTTTCGTAACATGTTCGTAACCGACCTGTGATGCTAAACTTCACAAAGACGGTCTCATGCTAAGCTATAGTATTAGTGCACGTATATAGTAATATCTCCGTCAGCTAATTTTACTTCGAAAACTTGAATTTTCCTCAAAGCAAGCGTACAATACAAAAATTGCTAACCGGCGTGACGCACACGGTTCCACATTATCTCTTCGTATTGAATTGATAAACGTGATACAGAATTCATGCCTCATGCAATGTTAATAAGCTTTGGCTGGACAAACTGACCATTGTTTTAAAAGGCAATCTTGGGATTATTTGGAAAAGTATGCTAACCCAAAAAAGGTCGTGGTTTTTGGTATAGCAATAACACTTTGATTTTGAGTTCAAAAGTAGCTGTTCCATAAAAAATATTTAATCATTATGAAGCTAAGCCTGACGTTAGAAACTCATAAATTAAACAAGATAAACCCACTAACTTTGGCAACAATTGATTCATGTTAAGGAACACTTTACACTAACATTATATTTAGGGTCTTATGATGAAACAGGAAGGTGGCCACTGCATCGCTGGGAACAACAAAACCCTATGGAGTTTAGACTCGCTTGATTCGTGTTGATGGAGCACCTTACACTTTTTAACTCTTCAGTTTATTGGGTCATATATAAGTTCGATTTTATTTTATTTTTTAAAGTACTTAATTCAATATTATTTTATATTCCAGGACAAAAGTATGGTAGTGTTCGTGGAAGCGGCAGTATTAGAAGATACACTACTCAAGGAATACAGTGACTTCAGTTCAGTGCGAGAGCGGCTTATGACGTTCCGGGCGGGGATCGACGACCTAACTGACAAGATTGATTTCATTATCTGTCTGGGAGGAGATGGCACGCTCCTACACGCAAGCTCGCTCTTCCAGGTAATTAGAGAGGGAAATCAGTAAGTCTAATGGAGAGATTGAGTGACTTTGTGTCAATAGGTTCTAGGGAAAGAATAGCTAATTATAGTTAAATATTGCAATCGTCTCAAATTCTTTACCCATAAACATTTATTGTTTATGGGAGCTCTTTGACGCTATTTTATATATGATATATGAAAAAAATAAAACTCTGAGATTGCTCACACACAGTTGCGAATATTATAAATTAAAATATCGTTAAAAAAATATACATATTGGTTACTACATGCTTTTAATTTTGATTTATCGTTGACAAAAACCTAAAAACAGCATTTTAATACATACTCTAGTAAACTAAACTGTATCTATTTACGACTATTATACGAGTATTTACACATATAAATATAAACCTGGTCAAAAAGACAGTTATATGATTTTGTCAGTGTTTTTGACAGTCTTTGTTATGGTCGAGTGATTTGTCTTACTTTAATTTAATACTCACATTGAGTTTAGTTTTAATTAAATTTGGTGTAATTACTTAATTAATTTTAATTAACGTTCAGTTGCGAGATTGTGAAGAGATTGCAATTTACGAACCGACGTCATCTAATAAGTAAAGCAATTAATGTTATTAGGCCACATCATTACTTGAATCTAGAACCACACTGTTATTACTAAAAACTAATGCATCATTTACTTATCGTTAAAAACCTACAAAAATCAAAGGCTTATTAATTGCGCGTCGGTCCGTAAATTAGTTTTAATAAAGTCTTGACCCATATTCATTAAGTATCTATTAATAATGTACTTGTACTCTGATAGTAATTGTATCTAGGATAGATTTAAACAAATTATACATAATTGACAAGCATAATTGAGAAAATGTTTTATGACTATTTGGAATAAATATTCATACATGAAAATAGTAGGTACTTAAAGTGTCTATTATATTGTTTGTGTGAATTAAAACATTTTAATAGATTAAGGTATAGAAAATAGAAAAATATCTAACAACATACATTTTAATATGATAGTCGAAGTTTATAATGATAAAGTGTTTTTACATCAAACAGTGTAAAAGTGCGAGCGGAAGGGCCAATAAACATAATGTTCACCTGCAACCTAACAAAACCTCGTATACTTATTTGTTATTCTCGTATTCCAGCAATCGGTTCCTCCAGTGATGGCATTCCATTTAGGCTCGCTGGGTTTCCTCACGCCCTTCGAGTTTAACAACTTTCAAGATCAAGTCATGAACGTCCTCGAAGGTATATATCGGACTCTTAATTAGTTGTATCGTCGAGTCGTATTTCACCGTTGGACCATCAATTCAGTTGGGAATCAAAATGCCGAACTGCCCCATTGATTATATTTATTTTTTTGCATTTATTTTTTTATATTTAGTTTTGTGTGTCTACAATAAAGCGTGCATCTATCTATATATAATCCGGCCACCCCAGGGAAATACATCATTGATTGATGGGCAAATTCTGGGGCATACGGAATATATCAGTTAATCACCTGTATATATGACGATTTGCCGGGGATGTACCTCGACTATGATTTTAGATATTGCGTAACGCAAAGAAATATAAAATCGATGCAATCATCAGTTACTTGACAATATTTTAGTGAAAATTATAGCACCATTTATTTTTGTAGGTCACGCAGCGTTAACGTTAAGGTCGCGTCTACAATGCGTTGTGCTCCGCAAAAGCAATGACCTGAGCAAAGATAAAAAGAAACCTACTACAATACTAGTGCTAAATGAAGTGGTAGTGGACAGGGGACCGTCGCCTTACCTCTCCAATATTGACCTGTTCCTAGACGGAAAGCATATCACCTCAGTGCAGGGGGATGGTGAGTTAAACTAGAGTGATAAAAGGATAATAAATAAATAATGCAATGCAATGATCAAACCATTGGGATCCACTGAGTCATTAAAGTGATGGTACAACAGATATGTATCTAGGTAAATGACATCTATGCATGTGTAAAATTGCAGTGATTATAAAGAATTCTGATCAGATTGCCACTCTACGCTTGTTCTAGTATTGCACATTTACAAATGTTAATACATATTTAGATTTCTTAGCAATTCACCGTATGCTTTAACGTTTACCCATTACCGTTCAGCGTAGTAATGCCGCAAGTATCTAATCACGTTGCCCTCTGGTAGTGTGTCTTAACAGTTAGTATTTTTTTTATTAATACGGGCCCGGTAGTTCTAATGTAATTATTTATATTTCAGGATTAATAGTATCGACTCCTACAGGCAGCACGGCGTACGCTGTAGCGGCCGGCGCTAGCATGATCCACCCGTCTGTTCCCGCCATCATGGTGACCCCCATCTGTCCGCACTCGCTCTCCTTCCGGCCCATCGTGGTGCCGGCCGGGGTCGAACTCAAGGTAAATATAGTGCCAGTTGATGAAAAGTGGCGTTGATGGTGATGAAAAGTAGTGTTTATGTTGATGAAAAGAGACGTTGATCGTGATGAAATGTAATATTGATGAAAAATGATGTTTTGCCGTGATGAAAATGTATAAAGGTAGCTGTAGCTGATGATAAGTTGTGGATATGATAAACACTATACCAGGCGTAGCTTGCGACGTCAGCTTATCGGAAAAGTAGTGATTATATATATATATAGCCTGTGGCCAAAAACGGCAATTTCCAAGATGTCTGGTTACATGATTATAAAAAGTATTCTGTGTTCATTTTTAGTGTGCCTGAATGATATCACTACAGTACAAAATTTCTTCAAAATCGGTTCAGCTTTTTAGTTAGAAACGCAAACACTGCGAACAGGCCAGTGGCATAAAGACTTTATTAAGCTTTCGAATTTATAAAAATAAGTAAGAGCTAAAGTTTAGTTTAGCCAATGATTTCAAGGTGAATTTTAAAGAATTTAAGTATAGTTCGTAGGATGGCAGCATAAGATCCAAAAAGTCCCTTTCGAAGGCCAGCACATTTCGACCAAAAATACTTTTCTAACAGTAAACTAAACAAATTCTAGATTGCACTATCACCGGAAGCCAGAAACGCGATGTGGGTGTCATTCGACGGCAGAAATAGACAAGCATTACAACACGGAGATAGGTACTTACTTATTGGCATCGACAGTTCACACCATTCAGCCCGGTGTTGACAACTAAAAAACATCCAAATTAGTATTGCCAACTAATGCACGCAAAACGCTTTGTATTCTCGTGTAAATTGTTGTAGTTGTTATGTCATGTATTGATTTTAAATTGCGTGATTTAATTGATAATTATGTGCGTATGTTAACTATTTAATTAATTATTTCTAACTAAGGTTCGAATCAGCATGTCGGTATGTCGTGTTAGTGTAATTATCATACATTTACAGTATTGTAGAACAGTTTGTAATCATTTCTCGAAAAGCTTAGGCCAGTGTCTTATACAACATCTTAGCAATAACTGTAATTAATCTTAATATATATTCTTGGTCATAACCCAAAAAAAAAACATTTTCTGCGTCGCGTCCCGATTTTTCAAACAAAATATATGCTCGTTTTTTTCCACCATCTTCGTTGCGGTGTGTAGAAATCTCTTGTAACAATAAAAAGACTTGTAATATGATTACTGGGACAAATGGAACCTCTTTATTTTACCTGGCTGAATAATCTAAGAGCCAGATACCAACTATACACATTCTTAGTGTACAGTAAATTCGCGTAAATGTTCTGTTTGTTTGCAAATATGTTTATGAGAGCACGAAGCTTTGTTTCAGATAACGCCTAGCATAGAGGCGCGAAACTCAGCTTCCGTGTCCTTCGACGGGCGGTCGCAATTGACCCTCCGGCCGGGCGATAGGTAAACATCACTATTTTAGTCATTATTTGGGAATCTAATTAAATTTTACATGGGCCACGAGCAAAAGCAATGACTTGATTATGTGTATTCGTGCCAACTTGCAAAAATTGCGTCACAAGAATAAAATCTATTTGGGTTTAATGCTTGCTGTATTAACTGCAGTTCAAACGGTGAAATCGGGCTCTAAAACCGATACCGAAAGTTTTAATCTTGCAGCAGACTTAGTATGTAGAATTCGCAAATATGCCTCGCCACTTTCAGAAGATATTTTTTTTATCATATTTATGAATCCAGACATCATTGATCTCAAAGCGAATAGTAATAGGACTTTTGACTACTAATTTCAAATAGTAATTTGAAATTAGTATATCTTTATCTTTCCTAGCCCCCTGGTGATCAATGCCCATACTCCAGAAATATATTTTGAAAGCAATTTTCGTAAGTTGATTACACGAATGAATAAGGCCGGTACTGGCAATTGGTAGAGATCGAAACTGACAAAAAACTCGAATGTCAGCTGCTTCGATTAAGCTCATTTCATTAGTGACACCATAAATCACACTCATCATTATAGAAGGGAAAACGCAATACTCAAACATTTCATTAAAGTTAAAACCCATTTTTGTACGAAACTGTACAGAATGCTTGTTTAGTTTCGTGTTTCGTTGTGAATGTTTCCAAACTTATGTCGTTTCTGTTGTGTGGTACATTGTATTTCATCGGGTTATAATATTCTTTTAACACGCTGCTTTGCTTTTGCTTGCACTGTACAAGCTTTTGTCTGTCAACTAACAAGTGCTGGGAGGTAAGTATTAGATAATTTGGGTTAGGAGATTTATGACTACATCTCGATTGGACTAGTTAGCAGGTATGACTAGATCGCTTTATGACTGTATCTCTATATGACCACATCGCGTTAGGACTACGTTGCGTTTAGACTAGATCGCAATAAGGCTAGATATCGAAACGACTTTATTGTCTTTTGTTTCCTAAAGTACAGTTATCTAGATAATAAGAATAATCCGCTTGTAACACAACATATTTATTTAGTTATATCTACGTTTTAAATGGCTAATTTGTTAAAAAAAAAACCTATGTAATAATTTATTTGCATCTCAAGTTTAAGATTTCAAGAGCTTGGAGAGCTTCCCCTTTTTCATTTTTTGTTTAACTAATTTTTCCTCTAAATCCATATTTTTACTTAAACATGACCAAATAACCATAACCAAGAGATCAGAGAGATTTTTTTTCGTAAAAATTAATTAATTTATTTATGAAATATCATACGTAAGTGATAACCTACATCATATAATATTCCCTGCTGAAAACGATGTTAATGCAATACGTTATACAGATGATGCAGATATTAAGCGTTCCGTGCCACGACACGATATAAAATTTGTCATTGTCTTAGTAAATACCGTTTAATGTTCATAGTGAATAAGGGCCCTGCTAGAAAAAAAAGATAAGAACAATGTCAAAGTGACAATTTAAGTTATTCTTACTTCCTTATTTATACCAGAACTCCTATTATTGCAATTAGTACCTATATATGATGAAGTGTGAGATTAAACAAAGTGCCATTTTTAGATACCATTGTATGTCTTATCGATATGAAGTCAATCTAATAACAGGTCATATTCATATATGGTCAGACAGCTATATAGCCCTAGCGCGAGGTAGTCATATAGAGATTCAGTCATAAACCGATCTAGTCATACCTGCTAACTAGTCCAATCGAGATATAGTAATAAAGCTCCTAACCCGATAATTTTAATTATTAATTTCTTCAATCTAACATCAATGATCCCAATCGGCCAGTCACACTGACTGAGCTAAATGATGATATCCATCCGTTTCTTACTTGTAGAAACAAAAAAAGATGAGACAATTTTAGAACTGTCAAATTAGGTTAGTTTAGTAAGTTTGGCCTGCCCGTAATAAATCCAAAATGAGCAATAAATCTTATTGCTGAATTTGGATTTATCTTTTAAATATTTTGTTCATAAGAAATCACCTTTTTGGGCATGCTATGTATAATAACTAGAACGACAGACAAAAGCAACATTTTCTTACATAAATGGAGACAAAAAAAATAGGTAACAATTCCAAAACTGTGCTTATTCCATTAACTGTTTAATTTTTTGGCAATAAAATAATCGTGCCACGGAAACACTTATCGCACTAGAATTCTTTAGAGTGTAACAAGCCTTTAAGATGGTTTTTAAATGTTTTTGTACGTATTGTCTCCATTTGACAATTCGAATTTACAAAAGTAAATATCCCCAAAAAGCATCAAAATATTAACATAATCTTCTCGTTTTCAGCCTTTACGTGACCACCTCAGTGTACCCCGTACCTTCGATATGTGCACAGGACCAAATATCCGATTGGTTCGACTCACTAGCCGAGTGCTTACATTGGAACGTGCGCAAGAAACAAAAGCAAATGGACGAGCTTAGCGACATAACACACTCTTCTAGCGATAATATGGAAGAAATAGAAAATAATCATCATGATGACGAGAGACCGAAGGACGTATGACCTGAAGTTCGTGTGACATTGGCGTAGGTCACAGTTGTTTAAAAAACGTGGTGCTAGCTCTTTTCTTTTTTTGTCTCGCTTTAGCGTTAGTGTCTTTTTACTATGAGAAGACATATGATGTACCCTGCGATTGATATCTTACAACAAACCACCAGGACCTACAATTAATCGTTTAGCATGAAAATAATTTGTACAGATGTAACGTCAATAACAACTCTACAAGTTTGATTCAGTTTGTTGGGCGCCACTTTTAATATGATCCTTCGAGCCGGATAGGTTTGATAAACTTCTTTGGGCTATTATTATTGTGTATATGTTATTATTATTTCGAAAACCTTTATAAGAAGCAGTATTTTTTATGCTTTATTTAATACATCAGGATTGCATTACGTTTTGATGATAAAGAGTACAACGGAAAAATGGCTCCGAATGACTATGTCTATAGTGCACTCACCCATCCTGTGTGTGATCTGCTTGTTTATTTCTACTGGTAGAGTAATTAGTTACCAAAGTTGTAAAAAAAAATTGTCCTCTGCATTACCTCCGGTTCATGAACTAGCCCACGTTATTGTAAAAAGAGGGATTTGGACCAACTACAAAACAACGCCAATGTTTTTAAGACTACTAATTTGATGACGTTAGACTAGATACCTGTACCTCTACTACGAGTTTTGATAATTTCGGATATGTGACGCAATTATATACATTTCAAGTATTTCGTTCGTTAAGCTTATTCGATAAGCTCGAGAGTTAGTTGTTATAATATGTATAAGTAATGCGAGAAGCATTTGCGTAGTTCTCTCCATATTGGAAATAATCCTGGCACAATATTATTTGTGGGATTTTAAGGTAACATTTTTGTATAGTAAGTAGTTAATACTATTCCTCCGTACAAAATGGTATAGTTTTTTATCTACTTACAGCATGAAAATTGCAATTTTAACATTTACCAAACAACGTTATCTGTGTTAACCTCTCAAAACGTTTATCGGAATGTTTTCCGCAAAATCTTATTGAGTTTCTAAAATACAATTCTCGTGGTAGATGTAGGTACTGAGTGAAGATACAACGACTTTCTATAGATTTTAATACCATTGTGATGTCATTCGTGTTTAGATATAAGATTTTCTCTGATGTATTAACGATTTCTAAACAATAATTGTGAACAGTTCTTGTTTAAAAATGTGAGACTCAAAGTCACAAAATTGACGCAAAAATGAAAAAAATAATATTATAATTTAAAAAAATACATACATGTATATTTAGTAATTATCGCAATATGCCTCAATAAAAGTAAAAATGTTTAATATAAATATAATATTTGCTTATACTTGTGTGATTTCTGCTTGTACTTCGGATACTTGTGGAACCAATATAAACTATGATAGTAGCGTAGAAAAGACACAAAATTCACAAGAAACACGGCGGTAATTTGATATAGGTATTTGATAATATGGCAATAAGTATCCAAGCTTCGGATATTCAAGATTATTTAGTACAGTAGATCATCGATGATCCGTATGTCAGCCGAACAATAGCTTAACTGAACTGCCGACTATTTAATTATTCAAACTGATTGTTAGAATATCGCTGTATCAGTTTGATCATCCCAATAAATAGGTTTTACTGACAACCTATTTCTCCCAATAAGTTTGGAAAATCGATGCTCTACTCTGTTCGTAACATTCCCGAGGTGTTATGTAAATTCTGGGCTTATGTTAACGATAGCAATATAAGAGTTTAAAGACACAAAGGTATAGCGCTCGCTTATGGTTCTAAAAAATAAATTTATTTAATAATTATGACTGTGATTAAAACTTATTCTTCTGAAACAGAATGGTTTCTGCGAAGACGATGTAAGTTTTGCATAAGTAACTATGCAAGGTAATCCAATAGCAGGCATTTAGTTGTTTATCATAGTCAACTTGAACCCAGGGGTGATTAAGTTGACTATAAGAAATAACTTTTGTTTTACGACTGTAAAATATCAACTGTTGTGCATATTTATTGTCGTGCGTGTTGTGTGAATTTTCAAGTCTTAGTATAAACTATGGTTATGGTCACTGCCCTTATATAGGCTTCGTGGGAAATTGTCCTCTTTGCAAAATGTCTCCTTAGCGAAACGACCCTGTACAAAATATCGTCTTGTGAATAGATTTTATAATTAAACATAATTAATGTAAGTGGTTGACTTACATTTTACTATGCAAGGGACGTTTTACGGAAGGGGCGCATTGCAAAATGAGCAATTTGTAATGTATCCCTTATGAAAATGCTTTTTACTAGTATACCTGCATATTTATAATATTTATGCGTGGTTACTTTTACAAAAAGTGTGTGTGGATTGTAAAACTATTGTGTCATCTTTATAGGACCCCGACACGAATGTGTCGGGAGTGCTCATTATTTAATTTATTCCTAATGAAATGTACAATATGTCGTACCTAAATACATTGTAAATGATGTGTAATCTGAATTTATAGAACTTGTGAAGGTATTTTTCAATGCCTTAGGTGCTATGGATGAGTGCCAATGTAGAATAAAAAATCATATTACAATGCAAACAAAAAAGCAGGCGAAAACAATCGAACTTTTTTAATGTGATGAGTATCGGAAATCAATAGTCATATATTTTTTTGCTCCTATCCACATTTTTAGCTCGAACTAAGTTAAATAAATTTTTAGATACAAGAGGCTTAGCAATAGTTTCAAGCAGAGGCTGTGGAGAAATATCCGGCTGAGCAACGCCTTCGCCGCGACGCGACGTGAAGTAGGACCTCTCATTCACAGACATGATTAATAATAATAATATAGTGTTTGCGTGAAACTCCTGCTAGGACAGCTGACATTTCACAAATCAAAGTTATTGTTGTTTTTATGTATGGATCGAATGTGCATTATTGTATGCAATTTTAAAATGGAATAGGGCTTTTTAAATGATTATTGTTTGATTGTTCAAGAGTTTAATATGTATGTACCTATGTATGACATGTTTTATGATAAATTATACAAATTTAACTTTAACTACTTGCATTTCATTTTAATTTTTGTTTTTTTTTAGAAGGAATATCTTACGGCAAGTAATTCACTGAAGCAGCTATTTATGTTTAAATGCCATTTGGTTCGAACTCAAGGGTTACAGACTTAATTAATTGCAGACTGCATACGACAGTTGCTTTTGCTGTTCGCGCAGCCAATACGCTTGCCTAGAGCGCGCACCTATATCATGGAATAAATAATTGGCCGCCTAATTTGCCAGGGCTCTTTAAGGCACATAAAGTTTTACACTGTCCATTGGATAATCATTTTTTAAGTACTTAAATAAACCTAAAACCTAAAACATAGAGAGTCGAGGCACAAAAAAGAGACAGCTAATTAGTTTGTGTTACGTGAGTCGAAACAATTGAAAACATTTAAAATTTTTTGCCTCCACCATTTTTATTACCTTAATAGAAAGATCAAGTAAAAATAACGTATCCTTTTTTATATTTTACTCAGAATGTAATAATAATGTTTTTAGAGATTTTTGAAAATCTAAGTAGTTCCAAATTTTTTTATTTTCGTACAATGTTCGTATAAAAATAACAAACAAAGAACTAAAATACATATAATTGATGGCTGAACGATTACGAGCTTTGTACGAGAATAAAATTTTTCGGGAATTTCTTAGATTTTTATCTCTATAAACGTAATTATTACATTGTAAGTAAAATAAAAATAAAACGTGGATACGTTATTTTTCATTTATCTTTCCATTATCGTAATAAAAATGGGGGGTCAATTTGAAATGTTAAATTCGGATAAACATGGGTAAACTACGGAACAATACGACAACTTCAGACTTCCATTACTATATAACTTTTTCCGGAATCAGGTAACAAAAAATATACAGTCGACCGACTTGAGTACTTCCTCTTCTTAAAATTCGGCAGAAAAACCGGAAAATTTCGGTTCCTTTCTTTCAAGCAAGTCCTATGGCCATGACGTAAGGCTTACATAAGGTTCTGAATAAAAATGTCAATGTCAAAATGGCGTTTTGATTTATTTCTATCACGGGCTGATAAAATAAGTAACCTCAAAATTCCAATAAATAAACATATTCATAAATTAAAATTATTGGAAAGCATAAATAAAGTGTCAGCGAAATGTCGAAAATTTCATTGGTAAATTACATATCGCGCCGAAGTATTTCTTTGTCCACCCCTCGCGAAGGAAAGCGGAATTTTCGGAAGTTCGTAATCCCGAATAAAAGGGGCACTACGCTTCACAAACAACGGCAGACTACTGAAAACAGAGAATTAGAAATTGACAAGCGCGGTGTACGTGATGTAGGATACAATCTAAATGGGAGATTTTACACTGTTCCTGAAATGATACCCGAACTAATAGTCCCAGACTTGAAAGGGTGTGATCTAAAACCATACGTGTCGTACAAAAGCGAAGACGTAATACAGAGTGAATTCACGTCTGAGAAACTTTTCGACGCTGTTTACAGTAAGAAGATTGTTCTGGATTACAGACAAGGAAAGTTAGATGAAGATGGTATGCCTAAGGAACCATCTGAAGAAGAGAAATTGCAACCAGAGGAAGCAGTGGCTAGAGCAAAGCGCACTGGCTCAGATATATTTTAAAATGTTATTTATTGTATAGCTTTAGTTGTAGTTAAGATAACATGAATAAAAGTGAGGAAGTGTTATTATTGTGTTGTATTCCTTGAAAGATTTTTATGCTGCTTTCGTTATAGTTACATTGGCCATAGACATATTTTCATGTTATGTTACTTGCTGTGACACTGCAACCTAATATGAGTCCTAGCATATTCAATTATTTGTCTCTGTTCTTTGGCTGCTTTTCTACATTTTGTTCTTGTTCACCCTTTTCAGTCCCATGCATTGTAATGTTTGTTCTAACATTTTTGTGGTGACTTGATGGTTTTAATAGCTTTGCTATTCTCAATTCCCTTCTCAAAGTGATCTGCCTAGCTCTGATGCTTATTGACGCTAGCTTTGTTGAATGTTATTATGGATTTACTCTGTACTTATTCAGTATTATCATCCTTCAAAGGTCCAAATGAAGAACAGAATATTTAACCAAACAATGCTGTTAGTTATTGCTTGTCCTCTTAGGTTAGTGTTAATATGTAACCTATCACCACCTATTCCTAGATTTGAGGTTCTTATCTGTAGTTCCTACCACCAGTAGCTTGTGTCTTGCCCGCTGCTGGTGGCACACTAGGTTTAGGTTTTTATGATAATTTTGTTGTAAAAACTTAGTTAGGAAATAAAATGAATACAAGAAATTTCATGCCATTATTATTTATCCAGTCTAACAGGCTAATCAAGCTATTATGTATGGGTATACAAAACAGAGATATATGTGAGTAAGTTACTTGGTAAACAAAAATGTTATACTAATATTATTACTTTAGATTACCTTGTCAAGATAAATGAATATATAATACCAATAAAGCAATGTTCATCACTCGCCTGGCTAGCTACCACCCTCAAGTTGTAAAATCTGTCGCCAAACACTTAACGGTGTGTTCCGGTAGCCTTCCTTGAGAGCCAATGTATTGCAGAGTAAGCATGCTCCATCTAGAGCTACAGTATCGCTTGTGGTCAAATGCATAGGATAAAAAAAACAATGTTAAAGTAACTTATTAAGGAAATTGAAAATACCTACTTGTTAGTTGAGGTCATTGATATATGTTTTAACACATAGATGCAATTGAAAATAGTTACAAATAAACATTCTACATTGTGTAAAGGTAACCCATTTAATTTTTTACTTGCAATAAAATTTAATTGAATTAAGTACAATCTAATTCCTTAGTAAAAGTATTATACATATAGACGATTAAGTATACTCAAAAAATTATCAAACTGTCATTGTACTATTATTGAAAGGTGAGTGAATATCATTCCTTATATCTGCTGATCCCACATTGACCCCATATATGTTATTTATCTCACAAATTGGATTATAGTAACCACCGTCTGCTCCTTATCATTCAAACGACGCAACTCGTTTCCCGCGGTTGTGCTGCGCCTGCGCATTAAGACCGGTCCTATATACGTATAGATCTAGATATAATGGGTGGTAACTATTCCGCTATGGATCCGATGGACGTGCCTGTACCGGATTTAGCTAAATTATTCGAACGCGATGGTTATTTGAAGCCATACGAAAGAGAAATACGACGCAGGTAAGTCCAAAAACCTCTTTTTCATAGTGAAGTTCATTTTAGGTGTTGGTTCTTAATTTAAATCGAAGTTAAAGCCGGAATTTGCTAGGTTATGTCTATGTTGTTTCGTGTTTACTAATAAGTGACACTTCAGCGTGGCAGCGCTTTATTAATTGTGTAACGAGATAAGAATTATATTTATCATGTTTGTATGCCAAATTATACATTGTTTAATTAAATAGTAATACAAAAAAATATCCGTTTATTGAAGTATTTCTTTGACTTGTATTGCGATAAATGAATGGTAGAAAAGTAAAATAGAGATCGTAGCGCTGTAAGCGCTTTTAAATCATTAATTGCTTCCAATGTCAAATGAAAGGTCAATAGATAAATGAAATGAAAATAAAAAAGTTTACTTCCAGCATCGGTGAACTTCAAATAGTACCTAATTTAAAAAGCTATGAGTACAAATAACAGAATATTATGTTCTTCATTAAGTTAGTAAAGATTAATTGCGAATGATACGCATATTTCTAAGATATATATTATTTAAGTCGTGCTGTATGTAGGTAGGTACCATTAACCCACGTACCTACTTTTCTTGTTTAATTAATTTATGTGTTGATGACTATGAATATACTAATATTACGTAAGGCTTTTATATCCTAGTTACATAGGTTCATATAAATGCGAGCGCTAGAAAAACAAACATAGATTATAGAATAATTCTATAATCACACATTTATTTCTACTTCGTAACAGATTAGGTATACTATACTAGGTGTAAGGATAGACAATAGTATTTATTTATATCAACTTAACATTTATATTACTCCAATAACTATTTCTTCTTAACAGATATGGTTGTTACAAAGATCTCTGGGATCGCGTGGAGTCTTGGGAAGGTGGCACGGACGGGTTCACGAAAGGCTACAAATACTTTGGACCGCAATACAACGCTGATGGCTCGGTGACTTGGCGGGAATGGGCGCCGGGCGCGCACTCTTTACACCTTCAGGGAGAATTTAGTGAGAATTATTTTTTTCTCGTCGATATTTAATTTATTTTTTAATTTTTTTTATATCGATTATATTAAGGATATACCATACACATATACATACCGAATATAAATAAAAAAGTGAGTGCCGGTTCCATTAAGGCAGGTGCCGATAGAACTTTTTCAGTTCCCAACTCATGACTTGAAATTTAAATGGGCCTACATGGGAAGTATGAGTATACCAACTGTTTCCAAACAAAAAAGGTTTATATCAAATCAGTCCAGGCGTCTCCGAGAAATCAGGTAAAAAACATTTAAAAAAAAACCTACTCAATATAATGTAACCCTAAACCATTTCTCTACAGATGGTTGGAACTCCAAAAGTCACGCGTTCAAGAAGCTGGAGTACGGCAAGTGGGAGCTCCACATCCCACCCGGTGCTGATGGGTCCTGCGCCCTCAAACACGACACCCGGGTGCAGATCATAGTCAACGACCACCTCTACAGGATATCACCGTGGGCCAGCTACGTGAAACCGTTTGAGGGATTCACTTACCAGCAGTTTATTTATAAACCAGAACAGGTGAGTGTAGGTATATAAATAGTTAATACTGGAAGGCTAGTCGGTAAACCTCGCAAACGAAAGGGCGCGGGCTTAATCCCAGGTTCATGCTTCTCTGTGTTTTTCATTCATTTGCATGTGAGGAAACCTGCTTGACGGAGAAGGTTAATAGGTTTCAAAGATAAGTGAAGTCCCCAACCCGCAATTTGGTCAGTGTGGTGGACTTAATATAGCCTACACCCCCTCCATAGGGGAGACCCGAACCCAACAGTGGGACGTCATGTACGTACGTATGTTTGTATGTTAGCATCGTGATCGTAGCCATACCGGTCGTAAAGTTAAATAATTTCGCTGTAGTGCTAATAGAACTCGAAATTGTCAGAGTTCTTCGAACGCGTATCTAGCGTGCCTTATTGTTTATTTGGCAAACTGCTGAACATTTTCTTGTGTTCACTATTTTCGGAGTCACGTTGAAGCATCCATCCATCGTTATGGTTTAGTTTTCTATTTATGCTTCTCTGCTGCTTGATATACCTAATATAGATTAGATAGATTACCTACATGGGATTTAAATGTTTAGTGCCATAGATAAGATATTATGTAGATTGGTTGGTTGAATTTAAGGTATATTGTTTTATCATTACGGCTCTGAGTGCAGATATTTGGAGTATTTGATACCAGTACTATATTATTAGTACTCGTTTACCTACTAGTATAGTTAGGTACCAATATTCCTATACAGGATTATCTTTTAAGAGGTGTAGGTGCTAAGCGGAAGAAGTTTACTGTAGTCATCATTGTCGAGACCGATATTTTTTACCGAACTTCAAAAAAAGAGGAGGTTTTGTTTGTTACCCGATTTCTCGGCGACGCCAGGACCAATTTAAAAAAAAAAACTCTTTTTGTTTGAATACTTTTTGAGTGGTCTTATATTCAAATTTCAGCAATTCGATGAATAGGTTTGATTTAGACATATAAATAACTGAAAAAGTTCTATCGGCGCCTGCCATAATGCAACTCGGTAATCAGATTTTTTTTAAGAATTGATTTGTGACAGTTACTTTTTCTTCTTTATGGTGGTAATATATTTATTACGGTGAGTCAGTAACTACATTCCAGCTGAGTACGTCCCTAACCAATAACTCTGTACTTTACTAATCGTGGCTATACAATTTAGTGTATATAGCCATGTCTAGGATTGCGAGTCTGTTATTATATGCGCCTACGTCTTCTAAAGCTCTTAAACCTGCAATATTTTATGTATTATTCCGCAGCCCTACCAGTTCAAGCAGCAGAAGGTGGCGAAGCCCGAGTCTCTGCGCATCTACGAGTGTCACGTGGGCATCGCCACGCAGGAGGGAAGGATCGGCACTTACAACGAATTTAGGGACAATGTGCTGCCTCGGATCAAGAATCAAGGTGAATTAATATTATAGTATAGTAGCTGCGCCCCGCGGCGTCACCCGCGTTAATTTAACTAACCCACGGGAACTCTGCATATATCCGTAGTGAAAAAAGCCTGTGTAAAATAATATTTATTGACCTTTAAATAACATTCGTTACAGGCAATTATGATGTATAAATTTATTAATTTATATTTCATTAAAATCCTTTATGTAATTTTGGCGTGAAATAGTAACAAACATATATACAAACTTGGATGTTAATAATATGACTAAAAAAATATTAGATTCTTTAATAAGACAAGCGTTTTTCTGGGTAGGTAATATAGCAGTATTGTAAGTAATATTAAGTTTGTTTTGTTTCCAGGTTACAATGCCATCCAGCTCATGGCTATAATGGAGCACGCTTACTACGCATCATTCGGATACCAGGTTACCAGTTTCTTTGCTGCTAGCAGGTAATTTACTATTTTAGCGCTTCATCGTATATATACATCATAATGCTGGGCACGGGTCTACCCGAAGATTATTCTCGTTCATACTGGCTGAATTGTGGGTTAAATAGAATATGGTATATATTCACACGTTTCCAAGAACACCTATTCATAAAAGACTAGCAGTCCATGAATGAAGTCGTCAATGACCTGAGCTTGATACAGGTGTAGTCACGAAGTTTTTTGTAGATATTGATATGTTTTATAATATTATAGATCATTTATTGTCCTATAATCAATACTTTTCGTAGCGCATGCGATGACGCATTTTATGGCAAAAAATTAACACCTTGAGTTTGTTTTAATAGGGATGTCTAATTATTTCTAGTAATAAATATAGAGCATGTAACTCAGTGATAATGTAGGTTACTAATAACTAACGGCAAACGAATTATTTAAAAAATATCCATTCATTTTAAGTTTATTTGTTACCTACAAATCTCCTCTATAACATTAGTGTAGATCTAATTGATTTTGTTACTACTGACAGCCGTTACGGCACTCCTTGCGAGTTGAAGCAGCTGGTAGACCGCGCACACGAGCTAGGTCTCTACGTGTTGCTAGACGTGGTACATTCACACGCATCCAAGAACACCCTCGACGGTCTGAACGAGTTCGACGGCACCACAGCTTGCTACTTCCACGATGGCGCGAGAGGAACGCATTCGCTGTGGGACAGTCGCCTGTTTAATTATTCAGAGTGAGTTGTACTTATTATTATTTCTAACTTCTGCTCGCGTTTTATTTTTTTCCCGAAAAAACTCCGGACCTCGAACTATCGGAATGCAAAAAATAAATTTGATTCGTCACTCAGTTGCTGAGAAGAAGACAAACAAAGAAACCAACAAACACAGTTTCGCATTCGTTAACTATACCTATGTGTTTATATCTCTTTTTCTAGTAGGTATATTCAGCAGAAACGGAGTTAGTGACATAACATACTAGTTATCGACAAAAGTAATACACTAACGTACTTTTCAAAATGGACCACTGACTAATTTTTAATTACAACTTGTTATTTTAATTTTTATGATTTTAGAATCGAGGTTTTAAGATTCCTGCTGTCAAATCTCAGGTGGTATCAAGAAGAATATCAGTTCGATGGATTCAGGTGAGTTATGGCTGTGTTTTAAGTTAAATGGCGAATGCTGATGATAAGAATACCCAACAGTGTTGCATGAATTTAACCCTATTATCTATAATTTTTAATAAAATAATTCATTAATTTTGTAAAAATTAGTAGAAACTATTCTAGTTGACGTTTAATTAACCTACATATATGACATTCAACTATCAAATGCTGGGCACGCTGCTCTCTGGTGATGTCGTTGGAGCATTTGTATTATGTGTAGATCTTAAGTGTTCTACAGGTAATCTTTCTGCTATATTTTTTTTGTTGGCGTAGTTAGTCATTTTGTTAATGTTAATAAAGGCACTTGTCACATTTTTTTTTTGTTATCAAAAAAAAAACTATCAAATACTGCTTTTTCTATAAGCATAATAAATATGCCGACAATTTCAATATCTTTCCAAGGACCGTATTTTCATAATACATATATACAAAGTAAGAAGCTACAGTTATCTTAAAATTTATTTGAAATATGTGTTTTAGATTCGACGGTGTTACCTCCATGTTGTATCACAGCCGCGGTATTGGCGAGGGATTTTCCGGTCATTATGATGAATACTACGGACTTAACGTGGACACAGAGGCATTAGTCTACCTCATGCTGGCTAATGAAGTCATACATAGTATCGATAGCAGAGCTATTACCATTGCTGAGGTAAGCGGGGCTAGTGAGCTAAAGATAGTCTTAGTTGTTCCGTCCTGGGACAACTTAATGAGACTAGAGACATAGACTCACATCAATTACTTTGTCTGCTTCGTCCAATTAACTGTGTAATGGAAAGAAATTGTTAGTTTTACGCCATATTTCATAGCATATTGGCATAAAAGGCAATGATGACGTCGATTAAATTCCTTATCCTAATTTTTGTCACAAACAAAGTATTCAAGTAATTTTCACGCAAACGAATAATACAAAACTACTTAAATTTCTATAGAATTTTAACTCAAATCTCTCAATTTAAGTAGGGAATGCTATGGTTTCCACACCATATAGGTATAAAAAGCAATGAAGACGTCAACTGTCAACCTTAAATAATCAACACTAACATAAAATTGTGTAAAATTTCTAATATGAATCTTATATTCCATTTACAGGGTTATTAGTGAGGGTGTACTAAGCCGAAAGGGATTACTATACTCATCCTTATTCGCAACTTTCACTATGGTACCAACTCTGATTTCGAGAAAAAGAATCACCTGTTTCATACATTTTGTCGACGTCCGATCAACTTTTTGTAAAACAGTTAACCTAACCAATAACCCCATAGAAAGAAAGCTAGCTATCTTTCTTTCTCAGGACTGAGCTTAGTTCTAAGATTAAATCAAAACAATAACCCTCTTCTTTACGTAATTGTGTAATAAACTTCACTACTTTCAGGATGTATCAGGCATGCCAGCGTCATGCCGGCCGGTTCGCGAGGGTGGGACCGGGTTCGACTACCGTCTCGGCATGGCCATCCCCGACATGTGGATCAAACTGCTTAAGGAAGAGAAGGACGAAGACTGGAAGATGGGCCACATTGTACACACGCTTACTAATAGACGCTGGATGGAGAAAACTGTGGCATATGCTGAAAGCCACGATCAGGTCAGTCGTTTATATTTATTGCGAGTATAGATTTAAAACTGTATTCCAAAATATTCACTTACTCTGAACTCTTTAGGAATAAAAACAGGTACTTCAATGGAGTGATTTGTCTCAATGCAATAAATCAATAAGATCTTGGTTAAAGAGTGGCTAGTATTTTCCCGCTTTGTTTTCATGTAAGAAATAAAATTAATAATAATATTCTGAGCGAGCGCTTGAAGAGTCAACCTCTCCAGAGGATGCCTTGTGTTAAGGCCTTGTGAGAAATAATAAGGTGAGGTGTAGAGGTGGTGAGCAGGAACCACATGATACACACGAAAATATGTTTCTCACGCTGACATGAAAACAAAGCGGGAAAACACTTGATATCCTTTAAACAATATCTTATTATAAATCGATTTCCGCAAAGTAAAGTAATCCATTGATTAGCAATAAATTAGGCCAATCTATAGCTCTGTTACAAAGAAAATTAAGGTTAAATAAAACTACAAATGTAGGTACATACTATGTAATTCATAATATGTGTGAGGCTACGAGGATAGCATTCTCACTATCGACCATTCCATAGCGTTCCACAATCTAGGAATTCGAGCAATAAAAATATACTAATATTTTTTGCTTATGTTAGGATTTCTTTTTCTCTTTAAGGCGCTGGTAGGCGACAAAACAATCGCGTTCTGGCTGATGGACGCAGCGATGTACACACACATGAGCACACTGAGCGAGCCCAGCCCCGTCATAGAGCGCGGCATAGCGCTGCACTGCATGATACGACTCCTCACGCACGCGCTCGCAGGCGAGGCGTATCTTAACTTCATCGGTAAGTGAATGAATGAATCATATACCTAAGTGTCGAGGAAATGTTTTTCAATTGCGTCATCAGTTATGCGGCATGCTAGGAAAAGGTTCCAAATAATGGTTTTGATTAAACAATAATGCGTTCTTTGGTTTAATGTAAAATCAATCAACCATGATCTTTCAGTTATGCCTTCTTAATGTCGCTTGTCAAGCCTATTAAGATATAACCATATTATTCTGTTCGTCAGGTAACGAATTCGGTCACCCCGAGTGGCTGGACTTCCCCCGCGCTGGTAACAACTCGTCCTACCACTACGCGCGTCGTCAGTGGAACCTGGTCGATGATGAACTACTCAACTACAAGTACCTGAACCAGTTCGACCGCGACATGAACCTGCTGGAGGACAAGCACGGCTGGCTCAGGGATAATCCGGTATGTACTATAATGTACCTAAGTTGTCTGTTCTAACAACAAATACTAAGCTGTAGGTATGTCCTTTCTTCACGCGGTTAAATAATAATAATAATAGTACTTTATTTCAGATACGAGATCCATAGCATTTGATATATACATTAAAAAAAATAACAAAATATAAGAGATTCAAAATTGTGTCAAAAACATACATATTTTTAAAGATTAATAAAAATAAATATACATGTGTATACATGTAGTACGTTCAGGCTGCAATATGCAGCCATCATCTGTAAATAGTCGTGCAGAAGATTCTTTCTGACAAACTCCTTATAATACGTCATCGTCGGAGACACGAATGTTTTAATACAGACACCAAGAAGAAGTTCACTAAATGTGAACGAAACTACTGTAATGGTACCTTTCCTACTGCCAGACATATACTAAAACGCTGAAAACGAGCGCTACTGAGCTGTCCACAGCATAATCTAACTTAACTGAAGGCTAACAATATTTACATAGGAGGCACTGAAACCTAGCTTAGTTTTTTTTAATATTACTAACTGTCTCCTGACTTGTAGATAATGTTGTGATCCTGTGTTTTTCCTCTTACATATTTTCGTGTCTAGGGCTACGTGTCGTGCAAGCACGAGGGCGATAAGGTGATAGCGTTCGAGCGCGCCGGTTTGCTGTTCGTGTTCAACTTCAACGCGTACCAGAGCTTCACCGACTACAGGGTCGGAGTCAACGTGCCCGGCGCATATCAGGTTATATTAGATACCTACCTGTTTTATGAATCATTATCATTTTTCGAACTTTTGCTCGTGGTTTCGCCCCGTTATATTTCACCTAAAAATAACCTTCAGAATATATCTGTGCAAAAAATCAAATTGATACGTCACTTGGTTGCAGAAGAGAAGACGAACACATAAACCAACAAACACACTTCCGCATTTATCATATGTGTGGGAATTAGAGGGTTTGGTCAGTAGCAAGCAATGAGTTTGTTGAAAACCAATAGAATCACTTAATTTACTTAGCTATTTAGGGGAGCGAGGTTTAAAAACGTACAAAATAGGTAGTTATATATCTCGTATAGCCACGAGCGGGTGTTCTTGCCGAGTAACTGACTATGATATAGGTACCTTATTTTTTCATATAATAGGTACCTATCATTTAGCTATAATAAGTTACGATTGTATTTCCAGGCCGTCCTCTGCACGGACAGCAAGAAGTACAAAGGGTTCGGTCGCGTGGAGCCCCACGGAGACGTGCACCACACGCAGGACATGCCCTGGGGGAATCGGAATGATTCCATACAAGTATTAAAATAGAATAATATAGAATTAATTACTACTTGTGTTGACCATGAAGAAAGAAATTGTGGTAAAACCGGCTTGTCCAAGAAGGATACCTTTCAAATACAGTGTGGTGGACTATAACCTACTTAGTGAAGACTTGTGCGAAGCTGTGGGATGCAATGAATTGATACAACCATATACTAATCTAAATATCCCAGACTGATGGATGCTCTTAGCTTGACTATTGCATAATTCAATCAATGATATATTGATTTTATTGTTCTTAAAAAAGGTATAGCTATTAATTGATTCAGGTAGCTTGATAATGGACATAGCCTACTGACATCCCATCAAATGATTAACCATTTTTTATTTTGTTACAGGTTTACATTCCCACCCGTACTGCCATTGTTTACGCTAAAGTAAACTAAATTAGTTGTTGCTAGTTTTATTCTATTAGTATAGTGATAGCGGGGAATTGAGACTGCATGTTATTGTTTATATTGTTCGAGAATTTGTAAAACTTGTTGAAATCGTTTTGGAAAAGCTCAATTTTCAGATTGTTTAGTGATATACTTTTTACGTGTACAAAATGATATATATTTTAGATATAAAAACTTTGTTATTACAATAAAAGATCTGTTAAAAAGTAATAGATTTGGTTTTACTGGAACTCCTCTTCATCCTGTTTCATTCAACTATGTTGGCATAGCTTGTTTTCTTCCATTCTTATAAGCTAGCATTTTTCAACTCTTTTACATATAATAGGCTCTCCTAGCTGAATGTCATAGCTTTGGTATTATGATGGAACACCAACAAGTAGATTATTTTTTGGAGTGCAAGTCAAAGGTTTTAGCTTGGATAGAGTGACTTGGTATCCAAATTGTTCAGCCAAGCGGGCACGGTCCGAATCTATGGCAGCCATACACCTAGATCCCCTTGCGGTCAAAGGATGCTCAGAATGAGTCTGATCAGCTGCGTGTGCTATGCACAAATACTTCTCAATGCTTACATTCGAGAATAATCTGCTTCTTGGATAGACAAGTCGGTCTGTAGAATGTATTGAACCATAACAGCAAGGGCATAAAACAAACTTAGCATTTGCTTCTAAACATTTATCCAGGACTAAGTCACTGGCTATCCCACAAGCATGCAGGGCAACACCTATATCAAACTTCCCTGTAAAAAAGTCTAAGTTGCATTGAAAGAAGTATACATTCTTCAAGCCCATATTGTGAACCCTTTCTCTGGCTCTTAGTAGAGACTGTTCCTTATTTTCAAGCAGTATAACAGTGCATTTTGGCAGCAAATGTGCAATAAGTATTCCCAAATGGCCACCACCACTGCAAAAATCTACAATTAAGTCTCCATCTTTTGCTATACTCAAAACAGCTAAAGTTAAGTTTTCCAATTGCTTTGCTTTCCTTTTCACACGTTGAATAGGAAGATGACCTGCACTGGGGTTTGCACCATCAGGTATTTCCTGCCAATCTATTGAATTATTAAATTCATTAGGACTGATGTTTAGCTCCATACCTTCAGAAAGGATACTTAAAGCATTCTCAATATCATCCTCTTTTGTGAACAACCTCTTTTTGGGATTGTGTCGTTTTGGGTCACACTTGTAAAGGCTTACATCATCCATTGTAGGTATTACTACATTTTCAAGGTTTAACTTATCATTTACTTTAACTAATTGAGTCAAACTTTGAATTTCAGGTATCTTAATGACACTGCTATACCATTTGTATGTCTTAGGTAGAAGAGACTGCAAGGAATTTCCAAATTTTTCAGCAATAATGTGGTATGATGGCAGTAGAATAAGATCAGCTAATGTAAAAAATGGTCCTTCAGCAAAATGATGACTAATTTGTAGATCCTCAATTTTGATTGAACAGTCTATTGCTAATTCTTCTTTAATGTTAGATTTCCATTTTCTGCTTTTTGATTTTTCTCTTACTTTATCTCTATCTAAATCATTAATTGGCTTGAAGATATTAGTTTCCAAGGTCCTCTCATTTTTGGTGTTCATCAAGCCATCCATGTTGCTTTCATTTTTATTTTTCATATTTTCTTTTTTTAAATTTCTTGCTATTTTATACACATTATGCACCCTCACTGGTTTCTTCAAATGATTTTCAAATTTTACCAAATTCCTAGGAACTTCGGATACCACAGATGAGTCCAAAATTTGTTTCACAGTTTTAATTATATCAACTTCACAGAATTTTGTCCATATAGATGCTTCATTGGGTGCTTGGAGGCAGCTCTTCCTAAAGCCAAGCAGACCTTCCTCATGCTCCTGAGAGTGTTGTGGTAATGTTCTGTACTTGCAGATATGCCTAGCAACTGCACAGAGCCCGGTTATTATGGTATCTTTATACATTACCACTGGATAGATACATGAAGAAACTTGCCATGGTACCGTCTCATTTTCAATAAACTGTAGCCGATTTTCATGCAAAACAATAGTTGATTTGTTGGTTTCTAGTTTATTTTCCGTTAAGACAACGTTCAGAACCACTTGAGAAGGTGAACAGTATTTGTAAATGCAGTAAGTTACATATGATTCAAATGGTATATTTAACTTTTGGGATTTATTGTACATCTGAGGACAAGTGTACGCTTCTATGAATACAGTATTTTCCATGTTTATTTCAATTTAAGGAACTAATGATATTTATAAATAAAATAACCTTAAAAACTTTCTCTTTCTTTTACATTTGTAACAGACATGAATGACACTGACAATCAGACAGTGACTGGGATGCGCTTTGAGCCTCAGGGTGAAATTGCTTCGTTGTTTTTTACCCTGCCCTTAGGTAGGTACCGAGCGCGTTAGTAGAATAATTACACTGACAGCAACCACCTCACGGCAAAATAAGCTTTGCACCTAGAGTATAGGCACGGATCGGACCCTAACAAGACTCGGAGCTGACACTGACAGTAATAAATAATCAGCTGTACATCAAAATATAAAAATTTAAAACAAAACAGTACATAATTGCATTTCCAAACCAACTAACTGCATAACTCGATCACATACCTATTTTAAAAGGGTCCATTTCAATCAAACAAAAGTAAAACTTTAAAAATCAGTTTCAACTTTAAAGATCAGTAATCAGGATTGTGCATAGATAAGTGCATCGTTCCAAAAATGTTGGAGGTTATGAATGGTTTTCTCCTAGTTTATTTTGTAGTTTTATGTACATTCAGTACTTTATCTCCAATTTTAGTGAAACCGGTAAGCGAAATTAATCACATTATTTATATATAAAAGTAAACACATTATTTCTATACTGCCTGAAACTTCTAGTCATGTATATTCATGTAGCCGAGTGACTTATGTAAATAGTGTGAAATTTGTGTTACCAAACCCCTTGCCCAATACTAATACATATGTTTTCTTTATTTAGATCATAGCATGCTTTGCCAGGCCATCGAATTTGGAACGTCATATCTTTGAGCAGATCCAAAAACTGAAGGCTGAGCAAAAAAGACTTTCTATGAAGGATGAGTTTGCTGCATACTCCAAAATCCAGCGGAAGATCAACAAACTAGAGATGGAATTAAAGGATAACTCTCAGACAAGAATGAGCAGGAGTCTTGCTGTGAAGAGCACTATTCAAATTGTGCTTCAAGTAGTCATAGCCTTCATAATAGTTGTCTCTGTTATTTACTTTAGAAGAGAGCCTATTGTAGCATTCAATGCCGATTTATTTCCTTTTGCGACAATGCTAAGGTATCCAAGTGAGATGCCCAATGCTATATCAACCCATATGTGGGTTGTTATTTCTAACTTCTCTATAAGAACTCTGCTGAAGCCTGTTTTGTTATAAATTTATAAATATTTAGGTGAATTTGTTCAATTTTGATATGTATTTGTAACAAATATTTTGTAATATGAATAAATTATTAAAAACTAATACAAAAATGTTTGTTTCTCTAAATATCAGACCTAGAGATGTTACCAAAAGTAACACTTGTTGTAAAGAGCTGATTACAACTTATTTGTCTAAAACGATGGTGCAAGGAAAATAGTGTATATTTTTAAATCATTTTATTCAATAAACAAATTAATATTCTACACATACTCAGTCCGACGTAAGTCCAAAATGTGTCCTCTAAAATTATGATAACAAGACTTGTTCGAATATTATGCTTAAATTAACAAAAAAACAACCAACTCTACATAAAAGTTTCCTAGAGGTGCCAACTAGATAATTTTAAACTTCTAAACATAAACATATAATGAGAAAAGTAATACTCATTTGTATAAAAATTGTACAACAATATAGCAAATATTATCCCACAATGTGCGTTTGTGTATTGAAGCAAAAACATATGTGCATGCATGTAATGTTATAACTACGAAATTAATATTTACACACTATATCACAGCTTAATCGGACAATTTTAGACATTGACCAAATTAATGCAAAGACCAGTAAAACAATAGACGAAAAAAGTTCAAGAAAATTTAACTTTACATACTTTGATATTTTCAATTTTACGGCTGTGTTATTATAACTGGGAGTTAAACATGCGAGTGAAAACAATTATGGCCAAATTGATTAATTCGGCATTATATATTTTGAAACCAGTTTTCGAGAAAATTCTTCCATTACAAATAGATGACAATCAATCAACATAAGACTCCAGTGTGTAGGTACAGGTATTTTTTGCAGTTTTTAAGAAAACCTACATAAAGTACTTCATTTCCATAAAATTAACGATAAAATATTATATAGTACATTACATAATGCACACATTCATCACTTGAAACATTATATAACTTCCCGTGCACACATTCAACAAGATGGATAATGATTGTAAACCCAAAGAAAACATAAGATTTCTTAGCGTGCAAACTACTCGTAGGACCATTATACATCACATCTGCAGCACACCTATCATTCTATCTGCTTACAAGATAAAAATTATAAGTTCTATTGTACAAATTCTGAATAAACGAAAAAAATACAATTTTAGAATTCTTCAATTAATTAGTAAGTATAACTAATAGGATTTAAATTCAGAATTATTATATCGTTTCATTTGCACGCGTTTTTAACTAGAAAAATAAGTTTAATTTCATGGTGTAACATTGTTGAAGAATGATGAAAACATTACCTATGCTATAGGACAGTGAGATACAACAATGATCTAGGAATGGGAATGCAAGATACAAAACAATGTGAATTATTATCGTTACGTCAGATAAAAGCGAAATGTACATAGCAAAGCAACTAGTTTTTTCTGGTCTAAAAACAATAAGAGACTAGAATGCCTAGCTAATGCATATTATATTATTGATTAATAGTACACCGTAATTACTACGGAGTTTTTGCCGCAGATTAAACATGTTTTCTTCCTTTCCAATTAAATGTAGCTGTTATGTTCGATTTTTGTTATCATTAAAACCCAACAAACGCACTGCAGCAAACACGATTATTTTACATATTTAAACTCGTAATTTAGATAACATTTACATATAGGTATAACATTTTTATAACTCTCGTGTAGGTAATAAACTTGCAATATATTGATACAGTGATTATATAATTTTCCAATATGTAGAGATGCGAAGCCTTATAATATATCTAAGCTCAACTTGATTAGGAAGTCGACATGAACTACATTATTCAACGCAAAATTGTCTTAAAAGTGGTCTCAGTAAGCAGCTGTCTAAGCTAAAACTAATTTTGATTTTTCATATATATTATTGAGAGGTTGTCTGGAAAAAATAGCTCTTTAGCGCTAAGGCCGCCCTTTGAGACTGTATTAGGTTGTATTATTTATGTGGTGACAGTAAAGAGTTTTTAATAGTAATGACAACCAAATTTTTTAAGGCATAGCCAGAAGTAAAATTGGTCGACAGTGAGTCGATCATCAAAACCGGCAGTTAAAGATAAAACAAACTCTGTGCATGTTAACGCTATTTCTTTAAATAACGTTTGACAGCAATTTAGTGTATTGACTTAGCATATCGACAATGTAAGACAAAGACTGGAAATCACAGAGTGTATTAACCAATTATATTAGCAGTCTAGTCTTACTCGTAGCTATGCCAATACCCGGCAATCAAATTAAGCAACAAGCGACGTGGTGGAGGTAGGGGAAGTTTGCTCATGTGAACTCATCTCGATCTGTTAATCACTTAATACATCTTAAGTTTGAAATTTTAAAAAGAGAAGAAATTCCACTAAAAATTATAGTAGTAACTTACATAATTGGCGAGATATTATAGGCTTTCTAAACAGTTTAGCTACCTCTACGCTAAATTTCAACTTTAATTGCCGAAATTACATTCCCGTCACTTTGTAGAGCATTCTCATCGAAATGGCTAAATTGATTATTTATTGTTCATTTTTAAATCATATTTGAAAAATATATACTCTATTATAATATGTACTTAGGATAGTTTGTATACTACAAATATTCTTTAATATGTACTAAGAATAGTTAGTATTTTAAAGTTGAATAGAGGACAAAATTATGAAATATACTTAGCAGGAACTACAGAATTACTCAATCATAAAGTGCCTTTCATCCATAAATAATTCAAAAACCAAGTAATCATTTACTTACAAACAAATTCAGTCGTCACATTTGGTACATTCAACAATCTATATTTCTAAAACTACATCAACTTAAAGCGACTACAATAAGATTTAATTTTCGTTCGAGATGACTATGATATAACAATGATTTAAACTTTTCTAAGTACCCTCAATGTTAAAATACAACAATAATCTACAAATTAACTTTGTACCAGATATTTAAGAAATCTTATCGATTAAGCATTGAAACACTGAGAGTAATGGAAACAACGAATCGAACACTTGTCGAAATCGACGGCACCGTCTACATTTCACATCACTAATTTCTAGGGCGGTCAACCATACAAGGCCAAGTGGAGAGATCGATATCTATCTCTATCTCTCCTGCTAGTTGGGTATATTCTCTCTCGCTCTAACAGTGAGTAGTACTAACCCTTGTTAAGGGCTTCATGGCTCGGATAGGGCTGCGCTAGCGTCGAGTTTAGGTATTTTCGTAGAATGAGTTGTTGAAATGTGTGGTAAGTAGGTACACAACGGCTTCGTATGTGGACATCATGATCGCGGTGTTGGGTATTTGCCGGACTAGCTGCGTGCCCAGACCCCTGCAATAAATAATAGCATAAGCAATAAGCATATACCATATCCATATAAATCCGACCTGTAATATTTATTACCAATAAATTGAGGAGTATGAAAAAAGATTTGTATTGTAATAGCGTAAATTATTGCATTGTTTAGTTAATGTCCAATAATTTCCAAATATTCGAGTATTTTTACCTCTTATTTTTTTCTAATGTGTATTGAAAGTTTTGAAAAGAGATAGACTCAAATAAAATAAAAATTTTTCAAATCGTTCCACCGATCATAGACATATCAAGAAACATACATAAAAGAAACAAGTACCCCCTCATTTTGGAAACTTGGCGTGGCTGCCGAAGTTAAAGTTACCTGTAAACCCCGCGGTACCCTTCCTCCATCCAGACAGTGTGCAGCGTCTGCCAGAACTTGCGGTACTTGTCACCCTCCTCTCTCAGCCGAGTCCGCGCCACTTCTGCAACGAACACAGACCGTTCAGGTTATAAAGTGTTTGTTCCAGCTTGAGAGGTTATGACAGCATGAGTGGATCCAGTTCTACATTACTGCTTTTTTCCATATTTAAAACTCTTTTTTAAGATTGTGTATTTACTCGTACTTTCAACTGTTATGAGATTTAAAATTTAAACACATTCGAATATAGAACAGTTCCAAATTCAAAATTGCCGGAAAATATGGAAACGGCAGAGCTGAAAAGGCATGTCTCGTACTAAATATTATTGTAATCGGCCGATAAACGATGCCATAAAAATCATTTGTGGGAGAAATACTCCCACAAATCAAACTATAGAAAATTTTAGTACTGGTAGGTATGCTAAGTTTAATCAAGATTTAATGGAAAATAATCTCACGACGGTAATCGTTAGGAACACCGTCCACGCGATCAAACGAGTCTTCTCTCCTTCGTATAGCACGAAGTGAACGAGCATGTAACTGTCAGGGTATAGGTACTCACCATGCGGGTAAGCGATGCAAGAGGCCACAGTCTTAGAGAAGGCCCCGGCGCCCATAAACTCTACGAAGTCTCGCGGCGAGCGATGATCGTTAGGCACGCCATCCACGCTGCGAGCCGCGATCAGACGAGCCTTCACTCCCTCGTATAGTACGAAGTGAACAACTGTCTCGCTGATACCCATGTATGATGCAGTGATGCCTTTATAGAAGCCACGAATACCCTGCGAATAGAGTCTATTGTCAAAAAAAGAGACGTGATCTGCCTTTTATCGGCTGGTTAGGTATGAAATTGGTGAAAAAACAGACCAAGCAAACTTGGTTTTGTTTTGACAGTTCACTGCTTCAACGCTGTCAAAATGAAACCAAGTTTGCTTGTTTGCTCTCTTATTTTCACCTCTTTCATGCCTAACTCATAGGGGCTGATGATGAATTGAATGTGTTCTGGTGGTCTTACGGGTGCTCCGACAATTTTTGAAAAAAAAAAACTATTTCAGCCAAATCAAGTTTAAAAATGCGTTGCAAATCATTTCTACTTGCATTAATAATTCTGCATTTTTTGGGCATTTGTGTGAAATATTATGAACATTAATCAGATACCTACTGCATTCTTAATACATAATGGTATCTGTGTTAATAATTAGTCAAAAAATTTAAAGTTTCGCAATGATTGTGTAAATCACGGCAATATTTAATGCGATCTATTACCTAAACGGTGGTGTTTTGATGGATTAGGTCCTTTTTTGATGAATTAAGTACATTATGGTTCAGCTGGGTTATATAGGACTGTACCTACTTACAGCCGTCGTGTCTGCCCCATTGCGTGATGGAGAGATCTGGGTGCGAATAGATATGATATGGGATCGACAGACGATCTCACCGCTACATGCTTTAGGTCTTATATCAGCAACCTATACAGTTAAATATGTCGATATCTTGATAAATAATATTTTTATGCCTAATATTTATAAGCCTTGTAGTATCTGTCTCTTGAGTTATCTTACAGAGTTTTGCCGCAAGATAAAGAGTATATATGTCACTATTTTCATATAATCTATGTGTCGCAACATTTAGATACCTTGCAGTAGCTATTTAACTTATTTGAAAGATCGTAAACAAACCAAAAAATATATGTTTGCGTAAAGATCAATTTATGAGCGGAGTATTTGGCAACATTCGAAAAAAGGTCAAACAACTGGTTTTCTAAAAAGAGGTGAGGAGACAAGAAACATAATACTAGAGTATTATACGACCTGCCGACTAGTGCCAACTCGGCCATTGGGTGCACCGGTTATTTGAAGAATCAGTACAGTCACCACACCGCAAGTTTTTTATTATAATAATCGAACCCTAATAAGTTCGATTTTATAATTCAAATTTATGCCAATTTTAAAAACACAAAAGCTACTTCGACTCTCGGGAGAAAAGAGTTTTATTAAATTTACTTACTTAAGGTAGTGGTAACCTAGTCGGTAAACCCCTTCTAGACTCTCAAACGAAAGGGAGAGGAAACGATTCCAAGAGCCTTATTTTTGAAATGTTCGCATGAATTTATCACTCGCTAATGACGTCGCTTAGGTACGAACGATATACAAGAAATTCACATTCTTAAAAAAATCCCTTGGATGACAATGCAATATGAAATTCACCAGTGATTTCTTTCGTATGTGAATTTTGAATTTCGTGCTTTCGGGATTTCCTTATTCTAGTACAGTCTCCACCGCTTTACTAGAGTACATGACGCGATACCGAACTATATTACTCGTATTACTTGATATTCGTCTTTATATCTGGATCATTTTGTTACTTGAAAACATAAACAACTTGAGAACTGGCACACACAAAAAGACAATGTGACAATATTGTGTGAACGAGATGAAACCTGCTTGGCAGAGAAGCTTTTGAAAATAAGTGAAGTCCCCAACCCAAAGCGCAAAGCGCAAGCCATAGTCCAGCACATTGGTCACATTTGACCAATGTGGTGGACTATGGCCTGCGCTCCTTTCTTACAGGAGAAATACGTTATTGGTGACATATCATTAACAATCAATATGAATAACAACAACGTGTAATTGTGAAAAAATACTGACCATTTTAGTGTATATCCTTTTGATGCATTGCATTGCTGTAACATTCTGTCCATCGAGCTGCAGCCGAGTCTTCACAAACCAAATAGGATTAGTCATTGTGCATGACACGAAACCTGCCGGACAATCGGAATTGTGTAGAAGATATTATGTTAACAGGTGTTAAACATTAAAGGAAATTGTAACATAATAGCAACAATTATTTATATCAAATAACACGCAATATAATTATTGCGGAGACTTTCGTTTTTCATATAACAGCCTCTTCTCAAGTTGCTTTTAAACCTGATTGGAGCATCGAAATTAATAGGAAATTCTCAATGCACGCCGTGATTATTGACTGAATGTACATAGACTGCAAGATAAAATCTTGAATTAGATTTAGATGGCATGAATAGGTAAGATTCTAAGGTAAAGGTAAAAAGTTATTTTATAAAGTTCGAGGCTCTTAAACAGAACAGTAGAGGGTCACGAAATAATTACTACAATGAAACTGATGCACTAGGTAAGTATGGTCATACTTAGCGTCAGCTGATGACGTGTCTGGGAGTAAACTACTAGCAACTGGGTGAAAAATTGGATGGTGTGAAAACATGTCTTCCGATTGATAACAATACCCTTCGCTTGTGAGCACGCGCAGAAATAGATAGCGCGGCAAAGATGGTGGATTCTATAACGAACCTATACCTAATACATTTTTTGTAGATATTGCTGTTGTCCTCAGACGGCTTCCACAGCATCACATGGTGAGGCAAGAGCAGACGGCATTGGGCCTAAGACAAAGTTCACTCACTCTTTACAATGCAACTGATGTAACAAGTATGGACATATATTCCGAATTTGTCTTACCTGCCGCGCTCGCCGCCGATAAATGTACGATGGGCGTATCAGGAGGCAGGTTCTGATTGAGGATAGCTTTCGCTTGTGAGTACGTGCAGAAGTATATGGCACGGGAAGGAGCTACTCCCACTATGTTAGGACCGAGACCTTTGAATAAGGCTTTCGGTCCTTCCGTTTGAACGATGTGCCTGAAACATTACGAATTTAGGTTATAGTTTCAAAATTAAAAGGTTTAGTTTTGATCTATAAACACATATTCATAATTATTGATTCAACTCCTTACATAAAATATTCTTACTTAATTATCTTAATTATATTACGTTTAGTGTATTCACTGAGGATGTTTTCATCAATGTTTAACTTCAGAATCCAATCTCAGAGTTTTCACGTGCCGTGTAAGCATACTCGTTACCCACCTTAGCGCCCAACGTCACCTTTGGCTCTCTGATAATAATTATTAACTTATGACGTACATGGATATCTCTACACCCAACTACATTGAGATAGAGCGCGAACGAGTAATATCAACAACGAAATATAATCTCACCCGGTGAGGTCGAAAGGCAACCTCGAGAAAGTAAACTTTTTGGATATATCGAGTTTTTATCACTACAGCTATTTAATACTCAAATCTAAAACATGGTTATACAAGTTATATGAACCCTCAAAGTATATCTACAGAAATATATATACAGATGTGTGCTTGACAACTGGATTTTTAATATAAAGCAAAGAAGGGCAGGCTTTGAAATTGAAGTATTTTTTGAAAGCAATCCTTTTTATAAACTCAGCGAATATATGTCAATGCAGCTTGTAGAATCATCGTTCTTGTGTAACGAACAACCATAATAAAATATCACTAATAACTAAACAAAACAATCATAATGTAAATATTTGTCATGAGAACTATTAAACTAAGAACTAATACTAAGTAATCGTATATAAATGAGATTTGTAAGTTAAATTTTTTAAGTAATTATTAAGTCAAATGTAATAAGACTTGCCTGTAACGAACGTTATTTAATGGTCAATAAATATTACTTTACTTTACTTTGCTTTTAATTTAGATTTTGTCTCTCCTCTAACGTCATTTCGCTCAACCTTACTGAATAATAAACAAAAATATTACTGAGATCATGTCTAAAAGTTATTTCATTATTTAATAATGAGAAGACTAAGTTTATTATCTTGTAACTGGAATGTTTGCCATTTAAACTTTAACTACTTAATTAATTGACTAAATAAATTTGTCTAGACTAACAGCTACAAATCTATTTCTATGACCCAGTCTATGATAGCTTGTCAACAAAAGTCAGTGAGAGTGTGAACATATTACAAAGCAATTAAATATATAAGTCGATTAATCTCATACATCGTTAATGCAAAGATATCGACAGATAAGTTCATTATATCTCGCCTATAGGGGGCGCAAAATCGCCTCCACGTAAGTCATTCGTGATCAAAAGCAAAGCAATGCCTTATCTATTAGCGCACACATGATAACAACGCCGGTTCTAAGCGGATTCAAACCTTTTATGCTAGTAGATGGTGCGATATTTGATGTAACAATAAGAATATATTATATTTATAATTTGTAATGACAGCCGTAGCGTAATTTTCCATTATTATCTGATGAGATGTGCACGTCCTTCGCTTGCAGAAATATGTAGATAATGTACGTGTGCAAGAAGATAATAATGATAAATGTTAAACCACACCTAGTACAATGTTGCTACTGCTAATGCTAACGCACCATAATTGTTTGTATCTACGTATTGATAGAAATATTTCAATTCTATATAGATGGGTTTATAAGTCTTTAATATCGAACATACATAAAACTTTGTCCTCTTAGCGTAGTTTAACACTTGCAAGAAACCGTACTGTATTTCTTAACAAATACTTAATATCGAACATACTTAAAACTTTGTCCTCTTAGCGTAGTTTAACACTTGCAAGAAACCGTACTGTATTTCTTAACAAATACTTATAACATTAGCCTCATCATACAATTAAAATAATAATAAACATGGCAGTATACACACCTGATGCATTGAATAAGGCTCATCCTGGAAGCTGTCCTTGCGTGCCCCGCGCGCGCGCACTGCTGCACCTGACAATTGTAGGACATCAGCATACGATCTGCTTGCTTGCTGTACGCGAACATAGCGCCCATCGTACGACGGTACCCCCATTTGGCCTCCTGTGTTACATGCCCATGGTTAAAGCGCTAAGGTTATTTACATTGATGTGCCTAAAGATCTAATTACATCGATGACTTAAAACTAAGCATGTCTAATTCTAAAAACGCAAATTGAAAGTTATCGGCGTTGATGATGATTGGCAACAGTAACGGAAGTTTCTACATGACATGAACAGATCTGATAGTAACAGTAACTCTAAAGTAGTGATGAAAACTACGCAAAATGAATTCAAGAATCGTGTTCAAAGCTTTACTTTTCTTGTATATAATATTATTCTTTATCAGTATATTTATAATGCGATTTTGTACAAAATACATACAACACTTGCCAATGCCAACATGTCTCAGATCTGTTGTTGTAGACTTGTTTTGCCCGCTGTAGCATAAATTGGGGATCAAATTATCTGTACTAGACCTATTACACATAGACACGTCAAGAACGTATTTGATTAATGTCATATTACATACAAAACCGATTAATTAACATATTACAGATTACCAAATGATTTATTAACGCATATTCGTCATGCTCATATGTTTGTTGATGGAATAAAACAGTTTCATCAAAGCCAGAGCTGAAGCCTAACATGTAACTGAAAGTTTTCTTGGAACAAGATTGATAGGACGCATATATTTATAGACGACTACTATCTCTCACAAATTCAGTTACGAAGATAGCAAGAAGTACTGAATTACTAACATAAAAGTATATGTGTTAATCTGAAGTGTGTCATTTTAGCATAAATAACGAACATTTATACCACTACCAGCGTGCATAACCTGTATTTAATAGGTACTTACAAAAAACATGATAAAAACAAAATTGTTAAGGCAACCATAATTGTGTTCGAAAGATTACTAAAATACGAGTACCTTATTGAATAACACTTTTAAAGTAATAAATCAAATAGTTAATTACATTTCATATCAGCATAATCACAAAATAAATAATAGGCATAATATTATGCACTGAAAATGATACACAAGAAACAGATTTAGAAATGACGCTCTTGTGTACAACGCTTGAGATCAAAGAACTCAAAGTAAGTCAAAGCAATCTTGTCACGTTTTGCTAATACTCACATACCTATATATTTTCCATTTATGTCAATATAGAATAAGAATAAGAATAAGAATAAGAAAGAATAAGAATAAGAAATATTTATTGGCCTTTAAATAACATTCGTTACAGGCAAGTCTTGTTACATTTTAATTATTAATTACTTTAAAAAGAAACTTAACTTATAAATACTTTTATAGTTCTAAGAACAAATAGTTATTATATTATACATTTACATTGTCATTTATTTCTTTACCTATTACTAACATTTTGTAATTGTTGTTCATCACACAAGAACGATGATTCCACAAGCTGCATTGACATATATTCACTGAGTTTATAAAAAGGATTTCTTTCAAAAAAATATTTTAATTTTTGTTTAAATATTTTAAAATTGAGTTCCATCACGCTATTTGGTAATTTATTGTACATTAATATTTTGGTGTAAAGTCCCTGTTTCTTACACTTAGATAATCTGTTGACAGGCAGGACTCGCCCTTTTTTATTATTACGTGAAATTCTTTTTTCCGGTATTTCCCTATCCTCGTGTACCTCTAATAAACTACTATAAATATAAAGTGATATAACTGTCATTATTTTATCATTTCTAAAGTGTATTCTCGCAGGACTACGTTTTTTCAAACCATTCATTGTTCTTATAGATTGTTTCTGACATTTTAAAACTTTTATGATATCTTTAGCGTTTCCCCAAACAGTTATAGCGTATCTTATTATAGAATGAACGTATGCATAATAGACAGAGATGAGTGACTTTTTATCTAATAATGGCTTGAGTTTAAATAAAGCATAATTACCACTTGCCATATATATAATAATAAAACAACAAAAAAATTTCATAAAATTAGTTCTGTAAGTCTACATTTTTATTCAAAAATTACAAAAATTATACGATTCGCCTTATGGGATTCCTGAAACGTTAATAAGTTTACATTATCAAGATATCAAAGAACTATCATAATAAAAACCGACATTTTCCAATTTACGCTGTAACACAGCGAGAGCAGTACACGTTCGTTTACAAGCAGACACGCAGTCGCAGCATTCAGGTGAGCTAAATATAGCCCACAATACGAAGTAAACAACAAATTGCAATGTAACAAGACGGTTTAGCGGTTGAGTAACCACGTAACTTGCTCACTGGCCGGTTGTTAGGTCAGCCCTTTTCCAAGGACAGAAGTTATTGCTCCCAAAGAGCAAGTGCATATTTGGGTTTCATGTAAATAAAATTGAGTTAGACTACTTTTTTGACCATTTATGAAAACTATACACAAATGTCAAGCACTTTAAATCTATAATGCACATAACAACTCAACTAACAGATCGATTACGTCAAAATCGACACTATAGGAAAGGGCGACTTTTTTGTAGTGAATTAGTCGTTTTTTCAAGCTAATGATCTAAGTTTTGGCTTTCTTAAGACGCGCCCCTTAAACTTATTAGGCAGTTTTTGTCTTAGGATATCAATAGTAAGACACGTCAGATGATTTAACTCTGGCATTACAGCGACTCATTTGGCTTTTTTATAAAAGAGATATTCGAATAATTTGCATCAGACTAAACGAAGTTGCATTGCAAGTTAACACATAAAATATATTGTTACATGACGCTGCATATATATTACTTTATGGCGATGCCCACTATTGTAATAACTACTGATGACTAGGACAACATGTAACCGTGACTTTTTAGGTATAAAAGAAAACAAAAGACACACTAACTATAACTACACTTATAGTAGATTAAATACGTAAACAACGCTATTAACTGACCAATTAATTAGAATCCATTTATTCGTTAGTGCAAGTGCTTATGCGAACATACTTGGCAATAATCTACAGTCCGGCGCCATATAGAATCTCGATTCTTACTTGCCGTACATGTTTCACGAGAGTCTACATTTAGAACAGCCTTGGATCTGCGTTAGCTTTGATATGAGAGAGTAATGGAATGACATTGTACAAGGTCGTTTAATAATCTCTACTCGATTCAAATATCAGGGCGGGTGTGTTATCTTGGTTACAGTTAATAAATCAACAGGATTATGCGGCTTTGTATTGGAAGGACGTAGGTACAATTTTTATAGTCTAAGTTTTAGGTTTCTAAATGCATATAAGTAAGCTAACCAACCCATTTTAATGTCAATCTTTTAGAATGACCAATTACTTAATTTTTTATTTTAGACCATTTTTTGTTCTGTAACTTTGGATTCAGTTTATCTGATGGCGCAAGCTGCCCTTACAATATTTAAGCGATTTAGAAAGACAAAGGCTGATAAACCTACTCAATTCTATCAATTACTACCATCATAATGTCATTAAAACAGGAAATACATATATATATAAATAAAAAAAATTTTATTTTTAAAATTTGTCCACAAGGTCTGCTGTAATATATAATTATGAGCAAATTACTTTCGGATATGATATTCTTACTTATATTACCAAGATATAGCAAAGGCATATCATCAGTTCGCAGTAACAACATCAAAAGAAAAAATAGAGTTTGTTGATGTAGGTATACATTCTATTAGCCCATGAGGTGAATGACATCAAGGACGCGCAACTCCACCTATTACAAAACCATAACACTAACACGAAGTTTTCCTTTCAGTTACATGAGTGTATCTCTTTTTATGACTTATGTTATTTTAAATAGACGATGTGTTAACAGATTCATATGCTCGTGATAACCAATGAAGAAAAACTGTTACTAGACGATTATTGAAGCGAACGAGATCTTGGAACTCATGCACTCAAATACATATTTATAAAGATCCTTGGCATGAATTCTTGTGCGGTGACTAGTTGACTTATTGTTTATTTGCCGGAAAGAACTTTGTGCTAACAAACTGTAATAGTAGTAAGTACGGAGATAATATAATAATATGCGCACGATATGTACTTAGTTTGCCATTTTAATAATGGAAAACGCTGTGGTGTAACGGTCCTCAAGATGCGTGTTCTCAAGTCTTTGTAACGATACAAGGAGACACTGATGTGACCTCATAGCACGTGACTGTAACTATAGAAGATCGAAAAGCTATATATCTAACATATTCCAAATAACCTAAAAACCAACTACTCAATATTCGTTATAGCAAACCAACTTATGAAAATCAATTATTAATGGCAGTACATAGTCGCTTGGCTACTAGCCAAAGTCAGGTCACTCGCTCAATAATTTTACTTCGGTTTCGTGAACAGGTATCCCAAATACATGAGCAACTATTTTCTCTTTCGGATACTTTGTATAAATATAGGAAGCCGTCATTTGTTTTGAATTACCGAATTCGCTAATCAAAGCGAATGCATGATTAAATATAATCACATGTTACGCAATTAAAATTAACTGAAGTCAAAGAATTCAATATGTTTCCACAATTTGATGAATTCGTTTGCTATGCCGTGCGTAGTGGGTGTGTCCTTTTTATCAACAGTTCCATCAAATGATTTTAGTGAACCGGTTGAGTAGAAACACACCTACCTATTTAACATTCTGTATATGCAAATACATGTATAGTTTACAAAAAATCTAGGTATGATACGAAGTCAATAGTACAGATATGTAGGAATTGCGCATTATAAATTATAATATCAGCCAATGTTTATACCTACGGGTATATCATGCCACACGACTTTGTTACATACCTAAACTATTTACAAAAGGTAAATAGTGCAAGAAATTTGATAAAATGAATTTCACCAAACTTTGACTTTAAAAAATCATATATGTAATAATTAGGTAATTACTTAGGTATTATTATTGGCAATGCACTGAAAAGGGCGATTCAGGTAGTGTTTCCGACCGGATTCGAAAACTTTGTATATGAATTACACAGAGCTCGGTACAAAATCACGAACTTTAAATTCGGTTATTTCTCTTGTACAGATCTGCAATCGATTTTCAATGTCATAATTCAGGATATTTTAACAAACTTTGCGTAATTCGAGTTGTAAAGTTTTCGAATCCGGTCGGAAAGGCTACCTGAATCGGGCTGCTAAAATTGAAATATTTGAACTGTTGCGTGACCTTGATCTGCACAGAATAACAACTATAAAAATTACTTTATTAAATAATTGGTTTCTAGTACCTAGTTAGTATTTAGAATGACATAACGCACACGTGCAAAAATCCTATCTGTTTCTTTCATTTCCATGAATGTTATATATCCTGTACTCGTAGTTTTCTGTCTTTAATAAGAGACATACTTAGTAACGCTACGACTGGCCGTAAGCTTGGAGGCTCAGAGTTGTTCACGCCGTTTAATACTTTTTTTCTTTAGTACTAGAAGCCCAAGACCAATGCCATTGTATCATATCAATCAATACGGCCAAACTGTATAAAATCATCAGATAAGTGTTCTGAACCCAACTAGGTCTGCAGTATCGGTCAAAAGAAAATGCGTGGGAGATTTCTGCTGAGTCAAATAAAGCAGTCGATATTATAACAATGTCTGATATTGAAAATTTAAATAGATATTATAATTTTATGAGGAAAATACTTGTTTTTCGGACATCTTACGCATAGCTGAGCTTGAGCACATTTTTGAAAATGTCACAAAATGTACCTATTCGACTTGTATCATACAACCCGATTTTGATGAAACCTTTCGTATGGTTGCCGCGACTATCAAAAACTGTTACACAAAAACAAAAAGAACGTCAGAGTCGTCAGTCTGCCACCATGCCAAACGGAATTAGAAAAACAATACTTACGAACCAAATATATTGCACAAGTATGGAGCAACGCTCATACCAAAATTACAACCGGTTTCAATCCTGCATAGGACATTTCGGATAGTAGAAGGCAAGGGACGGTTCCAGTTTTCGTAATTCTCCGTAGAACAAAATGGGTAACGTTGTTTTGTACAATCAATCAACATACGCAACAGGTACCTACAAGTAACGTAGCTTTCGCTGTTATTTCCATATATAAGTTCGTAATTTTTTACTAATGGTATTTATTTTATAGAAGAAGACTTTGAAGGTCTCAGAAGCAATTTGAGAGTGATTTCGAAGACGACGTTTCCGAATCCGAAGTGACTGTTAACATTTAGACTAAGGGTTTGAGGAGTGATGATCTATTACTAACCTTACTAGATGTTTGTCTTTGATCACACTTACAGTTGGTGCACAAAATAACATAGAAACTTCAAAATAAGATGTAAATTTAATGATTATATCCTGTTTTGTAAGCCAGTAAAATAAATATTAGACTTTGATAGATATTAATTCGTTTTTCTTCTTCTTTTGGTTTTTCTCTTTTTTTCAGTTTTGTTTATGTGACTATTGTTATATAGTGGTAGACTAGACTGTTACTTAATTAGATATACCTATTTATCTTTAAACATGTTGTTTTATTTTAGTGTCGCGTGGATATCTAATATCTCCAAGCAATAATTTAATAAGTATATCAACACCTCGATATTATTAGATAACTTAAAAAGACTGTAAATAAACTGCGGATGCCATAACATTACTATGATAAGCGAATAAACTCGGTCATCCATAAATAATTATAACAAATTATCAGATCTTCCGTTATAATTAAGAGTTAGTATCACATGGCATAAATGGAGGATAATGCGCCTGTGCAAGCAGTGCAGCTTTAAAAAATCTAAGTTCTATATAATGTTGTGTGCATATAAAGTATTTTCATTATTTCCATCAATCTACTGAGAGTTATACTAGACAAGACAATATGAGTAAAAGACTAATATTTTTTTAGTACTTGTCCATTTAAGACTAGACAATTGAAATTACTGGACATTTCCGGAAGTTGACAATTTAATACTGGACGGTATCAGAATTTACGTTGTATAGAAATAAGATTGTTTGGCACTATGGACATTCCTGGACACCAGATGTTCTCAGCTTGAATGGTTCTAAGTAAAAACAAACTATATACATACTAGGACCTTCTTAAGTATTTAGACGTTGTTACCACATTATAGTTTCGACAGTGGAATTTAGGAAGATCCCATCCATTAATCGTTTATCTGCAGTGCTACTATTTACTCAAGAACAACCTCTTATAAAGAGTGAGTTTAGTACATCAATATAAATATAACTTCAGTTCTACGACTTCTAAAAATTTACAGAAAAGAAGGAAATTTAAAAAAGAAACTGTAAAGAGGTCGAATGGGGGTTCAAAGTTGCAACCTTATCTATTTAATGTCAAGCGCAACGCTGCGGGTAGCAGTTACTTCTATACATGTAATACAAACATACTGACATGTGAAAGCAAATTTTATAATATTGAAGCAAGAATGTTATGCTCGCTCAGTGAATTAAAGCAAATATTTCTTTTAACTATAAGTACCGATTTATCACATAATAGTAAACGAGAAACAAAATACTTCACAATCTAAAATGACCAGTTTTCTTTTTTATAGGTTTAAAATTAAATAGTTCTGGAAACCACAAAGGCTACATTTTAATGGATATCACAAGGAGTTATGTCGACCACGGTCGATAGTAATTTGACTTCAATTCAACTTGAGACTGCTCAGACTATACCTATCTACCTAATACCTATAGCAAATGCATATTTTATGCAGTAATGTAAGATTACATGTTGCGTAACTACAATTAATGAACATAATGGCATGATTTAATGAAAACGGATAAGTATGTAAGAAAACAAAGTTGTTAACCTTGAACTGACTTAAGTGGTTCAATGGGTGTATAACATAATTATACAATAAACACAAGAAATGGAACTAGTACAATAATATTACTTACCTAAAAGTGATATACATAACCTTCTTTGTATGTTCACAATAAAGATATTTTGTACAGAGTTATATGCATAGAAATAGCGAAACATTGCTTTTCTCACTATAAGCTATGAACAAAATACTTTCACAATGATCGGAGGTCAAACCAGAGTAACCAAATTAAAAGAATTACTAAAGTCTTATACTATATACCATATTAAAATTTAATCATATATCCCATATATGTATGTACAGTACTATTAGAGGTGTATTAAGCCAAAGGGATTATTATGTACAACTTGTTCTAAAGAAGCACCTTAACATTTAAAAAATATCTCCTATTCAATACATTATCTTCTTAGTCCTTCATCACTGATCTTCCTCACTAGTTAAAATTAATTTATAAAATATGTGTTTTTTTCTTGAATGATGACTAAAGTGACTGCATTACCATTTAGAACACTCCTAACAAATAACTTTGGTCTTAATACATTCTAAGTAAATATATACCTGATGCTTAGGAATCCTGGAGCAGACTTTTCTAGCACTGGTTGTGTTGTCGGAGGGTGGGGGCTGAGAGGGTGGTACTCCGACACCCTTGGAGGACTGCAGACGAGTTTTCACAACTTCTAGTGGACATGTCACCACTGCACCAGCAGTGCCTGCGACACTGTCACAAGAAGAAACAGACAATCAAAAATACTATTGTTAATGTTAACCTTATTTGATATGGGTTTATACAAACTTTTTTTTTATAGTCTTGCGCTTTACTGAAACTCTCCTGATGTAAAGTAACGATGCAGTCTAGGTTGTAGCGCTCTTGCTTAGAAGAAACCACTTGCTCACTAATATATGAGCTATTACCCGCAATAAAGGTATATTATTTATTTTATTACTTTAAGAGACCCTAACTCCATTCAACTAAACTCTTCAATTCAAATCAGATGCACCTTTCCACAGGATCATGATTTCAAATTATCAAGACAGTTTAAATGTAATATGTGGGATAGTAGTATGAATGCAGAAATGGCAGGCATGAGGTACACTGTAAAGGTCACTCCACTCCCAAATGATATCCTGGATCCGCCCCTGTATTGAGGACTATATCTAAAATAAAGTTCCTTTTAAACTAAGTAGGGACAAGATACAGAACTATATTCAGAACACATGTGGAATTTAATTTTATGTAACAAATTTAAATTTATATGTTTTTTTTAAGATATACTGTATCTGTCTGTGGCAACTAGTATAATGATGATGAAAGAAGGAAGACAACCATTTCTTAAAAAAATATATTTAAAAACTAGAAATATTTATAGAGTAACATACATTTTCTTTCTCATTATTAATTTCAAATAAGTTCATCTGTAACTTCCATGGCTATTGTGAAATCACTATAACATATGTAAATACATTGAATTTCTTATGCAAGGTATGATGTAAGAGACTGTACAATGATAGAAATAAATGGCTATAATAAGAAATTTTTGAAACATTCAGAATATAAATATGGACTTTTAATTACTTTTTCGAGTAGGTACTTGCTATAGTTTGTAATGATAGATGAGTTACAAGCTGGTCTGTTTAAGATTGTATGTATGAACCTTAACAGTCCACTACTGAGCACAGGACTCCACTATGAAAGGTTCATAACTAATTTAAATCAAATAGAAACAAGGAACCATAACATACATAATAACAGAATATCTATATTATTTTCAAGTCAACCTTCAATAGTTTTAAACATACTGGTTTTAGATACTCGTTAATTATTAATGATCTGTACTCTGGATCACTCTTTTTATATCTTCACAATAGAAGTTTCTGCAGTAAAAAACGGATATGTAAAAGAAATACGGTTTCAGATGTGAAATTGTGTCATGCGTAGGCACCGTGCTGGCGTAAACAACGTCTCGGCACATGTGCCAAATGCCAACTGTTTAGATTATATTACTAGCTGATAATGATAATACTGATAGCGGAAGCCCCGCGGTATCTGACCTCCAGGGTACTCACCCTCCGGCCACCAGATGTATCGCTGTATCCCGCTGAGACATTTTAACGCATCAACTTATTTACATGTTGCGAATTGCGACTGTCTATAAATAAACAACATGCACCAACACTAAAAATCAACGTATGACACCACACCACGTCGAAACTGAGTAAGTTATTTTTACAATAACTAAGAGGACCACTTCTACGATTTTTGTGAAAACAACAACTATTTCTCATGCAAAAACACAAATTAATCGGCAAAAAGTCTTCACAACAACCACACACCACAGCGATCGCGACAAATTTACACACACTAAAGCATAAATTAGGCACTACACAAGCGCACTTCTCGTGTGAACGTAATGTAAACATTGAAGCGCCATGCGCACACTAGCGTAGGTTACTCACACTAGTTAAACATAATGAGCGGGCTACGGGGGGCTACGTGACGTATTGGCAGTCGGCAGAGTTCGGCATTCAGTATCATCACCACCAGCTTATTTCTGAACATTTATGTCTGAGGCATGAGCAAATTTAGCACTTAAATCAAAAGATATTTTTGTAAGGCTGTAAAAGCTAATGAGAACTCCCCAAAACCACTGATTTAACATTATTATTTTGAGCGGCTTAATGTTGTTGTTGGCCAAATCTTAAAAATAAAATGCTTGGCAGTAATTTTTTGGATGTAATTGCCACTATCAACGCTTGATTTTCCCACGTTCGCTGTAAAATGGCATGGTCTAAGACGGAAAAGCGCGGATTTTGTGTATTCAATTATTTATTACTTTTCCAATTCACTGTTTTTCTTGATAAACTACTCCAAAACTGACACAGTACGCATAGTGAGATGGTCAATAAATAAAAAAAAAGCGTCATTATGGAATCCCTTTCAAGTTTCAGTGTCAATTGAATTGATTGAGTTGTTGTTGTCAATGTCAAACTTTGTAGATAGGAGATTGTGTTTTTCTCTCATCTCATTGCGTAATTTTACTGCAACCGTGCAACGTAATTTTATGCATTAACGCCGGCCGGCTAGTGTTAAATAAAATATATCGTGTGCCTCAATTTCTAAGAGTAATGTTCGCTACACGAAAAATCGGCGCTGTGCTGTAAGTAACAAACTCATACGAATGTATTGTGTAGGATACCATTTAAACGCATTGTAGGCATCTAATTGTTTTTGTACGATTTGTAGACGCCCTGCAGGTGCTTCGCGTCAGAAGCATAGCCTACCCGAGCTGCCTTACGACTATAAAGCACTGGAGCCGGTTATCAGCCGCGAAATCATGAGTCTACATCACAGCAAACATCATGCCACATACGTTAACAATCTGAATGCAGCTGAAGAAAAACTTGCCGCGGCCCAGTCCAAAGGTTGTTTCTTCCCACTTTTATTCTGTACTACTGTAATTTTCAACTTTTGAACACCTTGTATAAATATTTCCAATATATTTAAAAACAAAAGAAATTCAAGGTTGTCCATAGATTTTTGCATGTGACTAGCAGATCTTTTTAATGACTTTTATGTAATTGAATTAAGAGAGAGCTATATTCTCTAACACATAGCAATTAACTAACAGCTTAACTGTAACTACTTGCATATTTTTACTTTTCCATCAATGTTAATCATATTGCAATTATTTTGACAGCAGCAGATACAAGTGCTATGGTAGCCCTCTTGAATACCTTGAAGTTTAATGGTGGAGGCCATATTAACCACACTATTCTTTGGATGAACCTTTCTCCAAATTGTTCAGATTTTTGTGGCACTTTGCTGAATGCAATCATAAAGTTAATATTATTTTTATGTTTAATTTAAAATAGAATTGTATATTTCACATGATGTAGTACAGAATTAGCTGTAATATTCATATCTAAAATGTCTAGTTTTTTCTTTCATATCATTAATTAGTAACACCAATTCGGCCTGCCACACTGACTAAACTAAAGCTTCCTAAAATTATATCCATCTCTTTCTCACTTATGGATACAAAAAGAGAGGATACAATTTTAGAACTATCAAATTAAGTTAGTATGTTTGGTCTGCCCGGTATATTTTGTTTTATAATACTGATATGTTTTCAGAGCAAACAATTTTAAACTATTATGAAGCCAGACATACTATGACTGGCCCTAAACTTAATATGCTACTTTAATGTATCTTCAGGTGATATCCAAACGGTGATCAGCCTGGCTCCAGCTCTAAAGTTCAATGGAGGAGGACATATCAACCACAGCATTTTCTGGCAGAATCTCTCTGCAAATGGTGGCCAACCATCAGCAGCTCTCACTAAAGCAGTTGAAATGTAAATTCTAAATTATTTTTTTGCATGTTTTCGAGCTTTTTGGGTTCTATTTGTATCTTTTACTTGACTACTACTTTATTTTACACTCATAGCTCCCCACTTGAATTTTGACTGGGATTTTGTTTTTTTCCACAGTAGTGCCCTAACTACTTGTCTGAGTCTGATTTTAGAAGTGTCAAAAGATTCATTATTATGGTGCTGGTATCATAAGTATTTTGCTATCATAATTCATAGTTAGAGCTTATAAAAGACTTGTTTCGTTTTCGGCCAGGAAGGTGTATGTTTACCAAATAATGCCTAAAGATGTGATACCCATGATATGTGAGGTGCCCAATAAAACCTACATCAGTTGCCTACTTCATTGTGTACAAAAATACTTAAATTCTGTGAATCATAGTAAAAAAACGACATATTTTTGTATCCTAAGTTGACCCAAATGGTCACATTGGTATAAGTATTGTACCTACTGCTTGTTACAATAAAAAAAATTGACACAACAAAACGCGTAAATCGGCTTTGTGCGTAAATAACGTGAAAATATGATTCTAAATTAATTTTGTACACTGTGATAAGTTACGTTATTTTGATTTAAGTTGATAGGTTAGGGATTAATAATCCCTAACGTAATTATGGTATCATGTACACTGTCCTGGCCAGAGCTCCATACATTTTTGGAACAACTCTTTTGACAGTTATTTACCTTGTTTCTATTCTTTGTAGCTTTCAACTAATTTATATCTATTTTAACGTAAGCTTGGAGACCAACCTTACTTTGTTAGGGTTCCATACCCATAGGGTAAAAACGAACTTCGCTGTCTGTCCATCCATTTGTCTATCATGAACATGATTATTTGATATTTTTTGCTCATTATTGATAACGGCAACAACTAAATATTCACAGAATATTTAGTTGTTTGTATATAAAAACAATAGAATGACTGGTCGGTTGGCGCAGTTGGTAACAACCCTGCCTACTGCGCCACTGGTCCTGGGTTCGATCCCCGGACAGTTCAAACATTTATGTGCATGAACATGTCTGTATGACCAGTGTCTGGCTGTTTATTATATATATAAGTATGTATATATGTATTTATAAGTATGTATTTATGAGTATGTATATCAGTCATCACGTTACATAGCACAGGCTTTGCCTAGTTTCTTTGTGTGGATGTTGTCCCATATTATTATATTATAAAACACACAAACAAAGTAATACACACAATGAAATATATCGAGTTGTGTATATCTATCAATACATATCATAAAACTGTAAACTGTAGTTTGAATTTCTGTACAATGAAAAGAAACATATTATTTTCTGTTTTTTGCTCGATTTTAATAACTACAACAGGTAGAAAATTGAACGAATGTTGTATAGTTATTCTTATCTTATCTTATAGATAATGATAGGGAACCCTTAGTGCGCGAGTCAGACTCACACTTGGCCGATTTTTTATGAGAGTTAATAAATTAAAAGTTTAATTGGACCTTTATCAGTGTCTAAAATTAATAGACTTTCAAATGGCTCAGTAATTATAACAGCAGTTTTTATTCTTACTAGTTAAATAGATAAAAAAGTACTAATACAATTACCATTACCATTTATTCATTAAGTATCCTTCCACTGCCATACTGATTGGAACATGTTATCTTAGTTTTCTTTTAGTGTTTTACAGTTTCACATATAAAAAATAAGAATAAGAAATATTTATTAGCCTTTAAATAACATTCTTTACAGGCAAGTCTTCTTACATTTTCATTATTAATTACTTTAAAAAGAAACTTAACTTATAAATACTTTTATAGTTCTAACAACAAATAGTTATTATATTATACATTTACATTGTCATTTATTTCTTTCTCTATTACTAACATTTTGTAATTGTTGTTCATCACACAAGAACGATGATTCCACAAGCTGCAATGACATATATTCACTGAGTCTATAAAAACGGATTTGTTTGAAAAAAATATTTTAATTTTTGTTTAAATATTTTAAAATTGAGTTCCATCTAAGTCGACCAATAAGGAGAAGCGTTTATAAGTATCATTAGGTTATACACGCGGCTTTGCCTGTGTTAATTATTTCCCGTAAAAAAGAACTCTCCTGACCTAAAACTATCTCTTAGTAAAAAAAATGCAAGTTTATCATATTATAAATTTATGATATGTGTGAGGATTAACGTTCAAAATACATCTACAAAGGTTTATATCTGTCAAATCCTATAATCCTTATGCGCCAATGATGTCGATTTTAATGAAAATGTATTGGTATCGTGAAAATTGTGTTGTACAGGGCATGTCAATGTAGTTTTGAGTTAGCACTCAAGAGGAGTATATTTAAAAGAATGTTTGAAACTACGTAGTTTATTTAGAGTCAACCAGTAATATAGCTGTAGAATATTCTCTTACTTGATTTCATTAAATTTAGCAAGGTTCAAATGTTTATAAACAATATCATGTATCATGTCACCCCACCAACAAGTGAAAGATAAATAATTTACAAATAAAAAATAAAAAATCTGTTTTACTGCAAAAAGTATTTATAAAAAACGGTTTATAAATATTTCTCAATTATATGAGAAATACCTTTGCGTAGCTATCCATAGCGCAATCCAGTTCAGTGCGGCGTTACAAAATGTGCTTCTTTACACCTTATAGCAGCGGAATAGTGTACTGAGTCGCATAATGGAGAATATTGAGCGCAACAAGGCACGCGCAACCCATGCCTTAGGTAGTACGTTCACTATCTGAGCTTACGACCAGTCAATATTAATCCGTTTTTATTGCTCGTCAAAGGGGCAGCAGGCCTATCATGGATGGTTGTCCCGGAAAAAACACAAAGACAAAATAAAATACTGCTCATTTAAAACTACATATTGATGTTTGCTCTGGGGCGCAAAAAATACGTTTTTATTTATAAATGTTACTTAGAAAACTAAATTTCAGATTTAGTCCTTCAAAGATAGATAGAAATAATTTTATATACTGTAATCTAATATGATTTATACGTACTATCTCTGTCTAGGTATACCAGAACGAGAAGTCCATACCCAGCTTATTGATCTCAACATGCACCTTCCCAACCTTCCAGAGACTTTGGTTCCCTTGAAAACATGAAGAACCAGCTAGCGGCGGCTTCGGTGGCCGTGCAGGGCTCCGGTTGGGGCTGGCTAGGGTACAACAAGCAGACCAAGAAGCTGCAGATTGCTACGTGCCAGAATCAGGACCCATTGCAGGCTACCACTGGTGATTATTACTTTGTTGTTTTAAAACTATGTCATAGTGAAAGTAATTTTGAAAATAAAGTATAAGACTATAATGTTTCTATTAAGATGTTGTTTAAAGAATATCTAGTGTTTTCCGGCTTTGTTTTGATGTCAGCGTGAGAAATCGAATAATATTTTTGTATTTATGGTGAGGTTCCTCCTCACCACCTCCACACCTCACCCTATTTTTTCTCTCAGTATCTGACTTCCTCAACACGTGTTTTGTCTTAGCACAAGGCTTCCTCAAGAGGAGATGTTCGACTCTTCAAGGGCTCGTTCAAAAAGCTTTCAAAATTCTTTGAACAACATCAATGGCGTTACTTACGCAAAATAACGCCTGACTCCGTTATTTATTACCTTCTATTAACTTATTTGCGAGTGTGATTACTTTTGTAAGTTACAATTTACCATCCTATTTTATACTTTTTTTTCTATTTCTTCCTATATGGTATGGGTTGTTGCCCTACTTCACTATTTTTATTTTACTATGAGTATCTTAATTCTCCACGAATTAGAATAACCTCAAGTTTTAGCCTTCATTTCGTTCGCTACTACTAGCTAAAAAATTGAATATTTAACAGCTATGCTCTTTAATAAATAAAACTACCAAGCAGTCGGGCGTCAAGTGGTTTATAATTACAAGTTGACCAATTTTTCTTTTCATCTGCAGGCCTGATTCCACTATTCGGCATTGACGTCTGGGAGCATGCTTACTACCTGCAGTACAAAAATGTGCGAGCTGATTACGTAAAGGCCATTTTCGACGTTGCCAACTGGCAAGACGTGTCCTGCCGATTTGAAGAAGCTTTGAAACAGAAATGAAAACATAATCTCAGCATTTTTACATAATCTTTTAAAGTTAGGCTTTTGAAGCTATTATCCACGCAAAGAGTCTTCAGATTTAGATTATTTGTTATATAAGTTTATAATACACAGACCTGTTAGAATCGAGGTGTTTAATTTCTTCCTTATTTTCATTTGCGTTCCGAGCTGGAATGTATAAATCCTAACTAATATTATAACTGCTAAAGTAACTCTGTCTGTCTGTATGTCTGTCTCGCTTTCACGCCAAAACCACTAAACTGATCTGGGTGAAATTTGATACACTGGTAGATTGGACTCCAGCAAACTAACTTCAAAAAAGTAGTTTGGTTATCTCGATAATCGAACTATATTATAGTTAGAAATAAACCTTTATAGGCCGATTTAAACTTAATGGCGGCTGTGAAGTTAGGCGCGAATGGCTGCGCAGTATCGAAAACACGGTATGCGCGGGCGTTAGAGAGACGAGACGCAGGAGCACACCGAATACCTGACTCCTTCTTCCCCTCGAGCCCCTGTCGGTAGTGTGCTTTATAATGCGTATTGTGTAGATACGCTGCACGCATGCGCGCGCTTTTGTTGTGTACAAGTTGTTTGTTAAAGTTTAATTGTTTTTTGTTATAAGTTTTGGTTATTTTTTTTTGTAGCTCGAATTCTTCAAATGAATTATTGACGAGTCGAGAAGTTAGCATTGAAGGTGTAAAACCAGTCCAAATTAATAACAGTTTTTTATTATTTTTACCCCTATACTCTGTACATGATGCGATTGGTGAATTCCGCCTCATTATATCGGATAGGTATTTATTTTTAAACTAATGATCAATTATTTTTAGAAGTATTTTATTAGTTTTAACCTAATTTAGTAGACATATTAGCTTACATCATCCCATCTGAATATTCACTACATGTATGTTATGTAGGTACCTAGTTTGAAATCACTCTTTAACTATTTTCAACCCGAATGTACAAACGCAAAGTCTCGCTTGTGGCGCACTTCACATCCGCCATTAAGTTTGAATCGGCCTGTACCAAAGTGCTTAATTATAGCGCCTGAATTGTACGAAACAGAAAATATGCGTTACCGACACGAGTACCTACCTATAGACAATCCTTACAATACAATCCAATCTTATCCTATCGCGCATTATGTTAGGGTAGGGCTAGACAGAGACTTCATCTCTCCACTAATGCCACCTATAGTTCTGGATATGTTATTTACTCAGAACAATAACCTCAGTTTTACAGGAAAGGACTTTTTACTTTACGTATTTATGCTTAAGTCCGGGTAAGAAGTTTTATAATAAATATACTAGCTGTGCTCCGCGGTTTCACCCGCGTAGCCATTTTATTATCGAGATAATCCAATAGGGAACTATTTTTGGGAACATCGCACGCTGCGTATAGCGAAACGCACTTTACTATGTCTGCTAACTGTCAATGTCAAATGTTTAAATCTGTCAAATCATTATTGTCGATCGTTCGTCTCGGTTTGCTTTGTTGCGATACGAAACGAAAATAATTAATTAAAAACATTTTCTATATTGTTATGTGTTGTTAAGTTCACTGTAGAGATTCGGGGACCTGTCTTTTGCCTGCTGTGAAGTGGTAAGTCGATTATTCTAAGGCCATGTAAAAATACGTATGGGCGCAGTTGGTGTTATTGATTTTTCAGCCCGAAGGTTTTATGTACTCATTTACCAGCATATCTTTCAGTGTGTTTTTGAAATATAGACAAACTGAAGTATTACGTTAAGTTCTGCAATTACAGATGTAAGGAAACTAACGTTTTATTAGTCAAATTGCCATAAAATATAAAACAGGTAAAGTTTACTAAACATCCAATATTGTTGGCTTAGTTTTCAGATATCAAAGGCCACTGAAGCCTTATATCAGTTTTATTATATTGATTTCCTAGATCTAGTCGTAATATATTTACTAAAATTATTTGTGATTTACTGAGGCATCACAATGTTAAATTAGTTCTTCCTTCCTATTGAGACATGAGTTGCGAAAATTACAGTTACACATAGGTAAGTTACTTAGCATCAATTTTCAAGACTTGCAGCATAAATCCCTGTCTTAACATCCTCCATAAGTAGATAAAAAATATGTTATATATTTCTTAATTTACCTTAAAAATGCCTGAGTAATTAATTATCCTGACATCCTCTCTATGAAGTTGAAGATTTTTTGGATATATTTCTTAATATACCTTACTGAAGTCCTCATTATATATTTAGGGATTTTGAAGACTTATTTCTTAATTTACCTTAAAGCAGTAGCCAGCACAACATAAAAGGAAAATTAGGGTGACATTTAATTCTTTCCACCAATCCTGGTAATGATAGTCTATTCTAATGTTTCTGATGTATGTTATATACTAGGTAATTTGCATAATATATTTTACATTAATTATACCATTAATATAAGCTACTTATCAAGAAAACAATTAGATTAAATCCATGAAAAGATGGTATAATCTGTATAATTGATATATTTTTTTATTTAATTTTTTCTAGTGTTTAAAACCTGCAGGCTTGGAGTATAACTTTTAACTTCTGAAGCATTAGAAAGTTAATATTTTAATATAATGTAAAGTTAACAGTTATTGGAAATCAAAAAGCAATATGGCTAATATAAAATGACAAAAATAACTGAAATTAAATGTTTTTTTGGTCTACTGCCGATAAAATAGTATTTGTAAGTAATACAACTGCATTCTCAACCGATTTACGACATCTAAACCCAAACTGTTTCTGCGATAACAATGAGTTAGCCTCTAGGTAATTAATATATTTTAGGCCTAATGTTGTCGATTTTTTCCAGTAGCTTTGAAAACACAGACTGCAAAGATATCGGTCTATAGTTGCTAGGTGCTTCTTTAACGGCGACTTTGTGTATGGGAATTACAATCGCGATTTTCCATTTGAGAAGCACAAGCTCTCTAGGTTTATTTGTATTTTTTATAGTCGATAGGCTTGCGCTTGACCGCAACTCACCTGATGTAAAGTGACGATGCGGTCTAGGATGTAGCGCGCTTGCCTAGAAAAAACCTTAATATGTGTGTAAAAGATTGAAGAATACAGATCTTAATATGCTTAATAAGAGCCCTTGTGTACCCATCGTGGCTAAGTGCCCTATCAACTTTGAGATTGGAAATGAGTCAACTAACTATGTGACAAGTTGTAAGAGCCATGAAGAAGGATTTCAGAAGTAGCTTTTTCGTTTTTATTGGAAAATTCTAAATGATATATAGTAGCCATATAGAATATATATCATTTAGAATTTTATCCGCTAGTTCTTTACCTAGTTATTTTCTTAAAATTATTGTTACACACATTACGGGATTCATCTGGTTTCAAATGAAATTTTAATAAAGCGAAAGATCTGCTTTACGGTTTTGTATTTTCACATATATTATTGATGGTTTGGCACAGTTTTTTTGGATTCATGGTGATGGTTTATTTTTAAGGAGTTTGGTATACTTGAGTATGGTAAAAAATCATGTTCTCCTGGATGCTGGTAATTGCATACATATCGTAGTTTCCGACCAATCTATAAAAGAATTAGTTTTTTATAAATCAGGGATTTTTATATGACCTATTGAAATAATATTCAGTAAGGACACCCAAATACTATTTGGTTATTTAAGAACTATTACTAAAATGAGGTTGGGGCTTAAATCAGGTCTCCTGCTTAGGAACTGAGTGCACCACCACGCAATAAATACTCAACTGATTTCCGTAAAAACCAATGCAGTATTTGCATGACAAATTATCAGGTTAGTAAGTATAATGGATTCCAACCAGAACCTTCCCCAAAATGTGAATTTCGTAAATTTCGCACAAATATTGCATGTATTTAATTATACAGGGGCAGCTGAGGTAAGAAATATGCCAAGTATAGAGATAGGTCATGCTTTATGATAGGGTTACCATTATATGCATATTAATAAAACCTCTTTGTTTAAATGTTTATTAGTTTTACATTTTCAATGATGATACTTAAATAAAAAAGCTTTTGTCACTCATTTGTATTGTAATGAATTAAGATGCCATGTAAAATTCACAAACATATGCACAATACAATACTCGAACCCGGAACAGAAAGAGATGTTCGTCTCTCTCAAAGTTCACAGCCTGCCCTGGTCTGGAAATTAACTTTAGACCCCAGGCTCTCCAAGTTTTGCTAACCAATGCAGCCTATAAATATTTTATTCTCGTCAAAATTACTAATAATTTTTATTCAATAATTTAAGATACGAGTGTAGCTTTAATATCAAAGATATTCTTACATCTCTGCAAATTCACTAATATATATACTATTAGATTTATTTACGTATTTCTACTCGTAGTTTATAAATGTTGGTATTGATTGATTCAATAAACTATTTCAATGAGTCATGGTTAACATCTGCTGGCCATCTGTGCATTTTGTTGATGATTTTTATGCTTAAGAATGTCGCTATTAAATGATGCATTCACACGTTTATCCATTATATAATATGTAAAGATATCAATAAAATTGATTACAAAAATGAAAATAGTATGCACATACAAAAACAAAGTACTTTTAATCTCTGTTACTATGATATTTGACATTTTAGATAACTTCATGAACCATACAATTATAAACGCAGTAGCTAACACAAATACAATTAATTAGTAATGAATATTTAAATTGTTTGCTAGTGCACTAAAACAATTTAAATAACTATGAGGTCCTTTCGTTTTTCTAATTGTATCTATAGATATTGGTTTTCTTTACGTCGCTACATTATAATTTTGATAACGTTAGGTATTTTTAAATTGTTCTTAATTAAGTTCTTTAATTTTTCCACGTTTGTCCCATGTATACTTGAACCCATGGATAGCCCAGTGGTACCGATGGGTTATCAAGTCCTGGCGCCACACGCGAACTTACCGACGGTGAATGCACTCCGTGCTCGAAGGGGGAAGGGGCTTAATACAGGTGGGGTGGAGGGGCATATCAATAAGTTTGTAATAGAGAGTAGATCGGACATGCACTAGTTGGGGAAGTAGAGTCGTAGACGAATACTTGAAAGCTTTTATGGTTGATTTTTAATGTAGAGTTTTAAAGACACGTGGATATTTTGGAAAAATTTAGCAAATATCTGCGAAAACCAAGTATTGAGAATATTGATGTGCTTTAAATATGTAGGCTTTATATTGTTAAATGAATGATATATTTATGACACACACAACATTATAAAATAACTGCAGGCGATTATACTCGCGCGTACCTAGGTATAGTGCGAGTAAAATGAGTATGATTCTGATATGGTGTAAAAACATACCAACATGTTTTAACTGCAAGTGAGAGACAGGAGGGTGCTGTGCTGTAAAGCTATTAATATCATTCCTGCCCACTAAGATGTCACGATAACGTACTAATTCAAAACCTTGAGGAGGCGTTCACGCAACTTATTACGGCCTTTACCAATTACATATCGCTCTTACATTTGGCCGTACCGTGGCTATTCTATGTTTCCGAGACGCAAGTTGCATGCTCTATGGGTACATTCATAATTGAAGACCCGAGGTTATTGTGTTTCACATTTGTTGGCACCGGGAATTACTCTCGAGCAGGAAGAGCTGAGTCATACATACTTAAACATATCGTAGTTCAATTTCATTATAAACTCTTTATCCGATCTTACGCTCGATCCCGAGTCTGTAAAAAATATATTTTTTCTAAATCTAAATACTTAATTCAATTTTAGTCTTAATTTTTTCGCTTAATGATTTTGCAAAGCTGTTACTGTACAAATTACCCTCGAGTTGGTCAACTTTTCGAAGCCGTACTAATTAATTTGTTATTTCGAGCCACGAGTTTATTGTTGTTCAGAGTTAGATGCACGTGCCTTTGCGTGAGCCGGAACGTGATTCTGGTTTGTACATTCACGTGAAATCATATAAAAAAGGGTTTATTAATAAGAGGAATGGTTCATCCTAGTCTCAGAATATCTAGGCCGTCTGAAGGCTTCTGATTTGTCTTGCAGTTGTTAACCTAAGACAAAAAGCCGTAGCCGTATTTTAAAATATTGCATTATCTTCGGCTCTTGGTACGTGTGCTAGGTTCTAAATTCACCCGAAGTTTTGAATGTAGTATTAATCACGTTCAATAATTCCTTAACAAAAATACATACAGGCAAAGCTAATTAAAGCGTATTAAAAACGCAACTGTTACTACAAATATTATTTTTATTACAACAGACAGTTATATATTATTTACAAGAGCACATACTGCAAAGGGAAATTCACCTCAGGGCATGTCTCGGGCTAACGGACGACCGTACATATACATTTTATATATATGCGTGTATACAATATACTTTTTGGAGACGTCTCGGTCGCTGAACTCTGAATTCACAAATACGAGCGGAAATTACCCATCTCCACTCATACGATTGGTGTTTCAAATTTATTCCCCTACGTAAGAAATTTACGTTTGTTAAGGAATGGCAATTCGCGTAGGAATACCTAACCTGAAAATAGACAGATTATGGACAGATATTAAGAATTTTTAATTTAAAATACATATTTATGAGGGGTCTCATGAGATTTGTCGGCTACCAGTCGTGTGAATACTCCGCTTAGGTACGTATTCTTTATTTTAAGATATTGATTTTTTATTTCATAATTCTAATTGACTAACATAAAAAAGTTACAAGTTATAGGTATTAGCGTTATAGTCTAAGTAACAATTAAACTGAATATTTATAACGTTTAGTAGGCTAAAGTCGCCTTTTAAAACTTAAAGCTTACAATAGTTAGAGATATATAAACGTTCTCATAAAATCAATAAAAAAATTAAGATGCGGGTATAACCCATATTAATATGAAACTACTCAATTGTACCTCTACTCGTATTTGCGATTTTGTATGCTTATTATGCATAACACTGTCAGTATTTTATACAAATACCAACTATTATAACATATAATTAATAATTAAAATAGCTATTTTACAATATACCTACTTATTTCATCATGACAATCCTTAATCGTTCAACGTATTGTCGTAAACAAACCTTTCTTTCTTAAATTCTAAATAACTATATAGTATGTTATGACTTTAATATTACTACAATAATGTAAGAACCGCAAATACAAATTAAGTATATCATTGCGGTGTGTTGTGCAAAACAAGAAAATCACTCGGACGACCCTGCGTTAGGATGCCAAGCAATAAATGTCACTTAACTACTACGCACTTTTTTATTTTTAGATTTTAATAACAAAGGTCTTTAGTTTCGAGTGCATCCGTCCCTACTAGATATGGTTACATTTATCGCAAAGTGGAGGAACTTTGCTACAGTGTCATGTACAGTCCGTATTCTATAATCGTCCGTACTCGTATTATATGAGCTGAAACGTGCGGTGTTCAATTTTAAATATACTCACCTAAACAAAACTGGTCAAAAAGTTGTCGTAAATAAGTTTTTGCTCGCGAAACCAACTGTTTGCAGATCACTACACTGTTACTACTACTGGTTTGCACTATAGTGTAGCATATAATTTTATTTATTCTTTATATGAACATTATTGCAAAATAAGTTGTGTACATGTAGTACATTAATATTTTGTTACTAGTAATATTGTATTTGTATTTATACAGTCAGATTTTCAGATCCAACAAATGCTCTTTCGTCGCCCGCGTATTTGTATGTTTATTTTCCAACTGAAATCCTTTGATGTGTGTGGGAGCGAAAAACGATTTAAAGCAAGCTGTCACGCTAGGAGGATATCAAGTAGGCGGAAATTACTTACGCGTACTTAATTTCGTTTAGGTTTCGTATCGTTAAAGCTAAGTATGCTTAAGAAACTTAGCGTGCTTAACGTTTAGCTCTTGATTGGAGTCAATTCTGAAAGCTGGTGAGAGAAGTTAAGATCTTATACTAACTAAACTTTACTTTATTATAATTATGTTCTGTCCGACTAACTTCTATGAGAAGCGAGTGGAGTTGGGTTTTGTTTTGGAATGAAAGTCTAAGATTCATGTAATCATATTGTAGATGCGACATATTCATTGCGACACAATATTAAATTTGTATTCTATTTTTTTAATTTCGTCTATCTACTTAATGACACATACCAAGTCGATCATTCTCCGTTTATTAAAATTTGCTCGAAAAATCAACTGCTAGTCATTCATGTTCTATATTATATATTTGATGTTAGTAGTATGTGTCTTATACTAGTGTCTTATTTTTGAATACTGGTTAATCCTAGACGAAGGGGTTGGACAAGTCTTTGTCTAGCACGCTGGTTAAATTGATTCTTAACCTATTCACGTAGAGTTTTACTTTTTCTTAAAACGTTAGCCTTCAAATTTAAACCATAATTGGTTCCTTGCATTCACATAAGTGAAAACAGGTTTAATAGACTCTTAAACTCGGGGGTTGAAATAAAAGCTAACCTTTTTTGGAGAATTATTAGTTCAGTTTGGTTACCACCGTCAAGAGAATTTTGTAACACATCTATAAGTATGAATTAAATTCGTTGGTGCTGCTCTAGTTTGATATCAATATTACAACAGCCATAAAACTCCATAATACAATTTTCTGAAAATACGAGTAACATCCAAACTAATGTCTTCGTAACTTTTCATGTTGCTGAAAAGGGCGAAAAGAACAACTCCCGCATTTCGAAGGGCTCCAGAAAAAGCGCGAACGAGTCAAGTTTTCACATAATTTGTTTATTGCGTGTAGACTCTGCAGACATAACACTTTGTTGCTAAGAGCTAACAGCGGCACTGAGATTTCATACAAATGTATGCAATTTAGTCCTGTATAACAAGTTTCGTCAATATTGGTTGGAAACTACGATCTCTAGGTGAAAATGAAAAAAGAAAGTCGCTTGTTCTGTCAATGATATAGATATCGACTGCCACCATGTTGAACCGCTATGTTTTATTGTGATAAATAAGGTAAAAAATTTAGTAAAAACACTGATAACATGATAGGAAAATATTTTTAGTTTCGACGTACTTACCTAGTTTTTTTTCTTTCAAAATAAAACGTTCTCGTATTGTTGTTGGATGGTGTTGGACTATTGTCTAAAACATATTTAACATGTGTGTAACTGTGGAAATCATAAAAAAGAATTTACTCTTGCCTTAAAAAAAGAGAGATAAATTAATAATACTTTTGTATGGAAACTCAATCCTCATGTTACGTCATTTGGAACATTCCGCCAATTGAAAGTTAAGGTGAAAAAGGCGTAACGTTCGTAAATAGAGCATGGAATTATTAAGCGGGACCTAAAACTGAAATATCTACTGGCACAATTCTTCAGACGGTTTAAAAATTTGTAATGCTCATTAAGGTCAACTTCATCAGTGGCGTTATTTTCTGGTTCAAATTTCGGACTATGCAGGCCGTAGGTTTTCCTTTTTATAATGTTTATTTTGTACTCTGGAGCTATACTGTACATATGTAAAATAAAAATATAACATGGCTAAATGACACAAAAAATTATACTTATTGCATATAAAACAGTAGTAGAGTGATCGTCGTAGACAAGAACGCCTCATCACAAAATGAATAAGAGCAAAACTATACTTGTATCTTTCCAAAGACCGGCTGCGTTTAAATCTCCCTTTTAAAAATAATGTATATTAAACACAGATATAAATATAAAATAGTTCTATAAAACACTAAAGTAAAAAGTACGTAGTAATAAGTAAAAAGTAAGTAAGTAGTAACGTAAGTTCTTTAAATTAGAATACCGAAACTTTATTGAACAAACCAAATATTTTTTTATAATAGTTATTCTTATTGATATCCTGAAACAACTTTGCTTTTAACAACTTAGCTAAGGCAAGGTAGGTACAATATATATTGGTGAAAAAATTATTAGAATTTGATGTTTGAATAAAGTGGATCTCATACCAATGCTTTTTCGTAGCTTAAGTAGCCTTTGTTGCAGCAGCAGTGCAGCCTTCATAGATTTTATTACGAGATCTGTGTTTTGGTTTGTTCCGGCGCCCGGAAGTCTAGACTCGCGTGATGCAAGTTTCTACGTCGTGACTCACTACAGACTCCTCGTGAAATTGTAAACAGAGTGTATTATGTTATTCCAACATTGCTTTAATAGTTTAACCAAAGAATCTTAAATAATTACTGGTAACATTTGATAACAATCGTTTTTATACCAAGTAAAAGAAAGAAAAACTTTTCCATTTTCTAGAATAAAAATTTGCTTAACTCGTATGCTTATCAGGTTATATTAACATCACGCCATTTAGAAGTTGTCTAATTACTAATCAGAGACTTCATCATTTCACATTGTTGATGTAGAAAGTCGTTCACGTCAGACAACGCTTCAGTCTTTGGTTAGGTCGTTATTATTATTCATTGACTTTTTTTTTCAAAATTTCTATAAAATAACCTTATAACCCGTCAAATAAACATATGAAACCTCCTGTTGCTGTTGTGAAACCTATCTACAAATGTGAGTACGCCTCGGGCGTTCACAATGGCGTATATTTCGTGAAGGCTGCTGACATCATTGTTTTATAAAATACACTCTCCGCGCAAGCTTCTTTGTTGTGTAGCAAATAGGATTGCTGAATGTTGGGATATTTCTTGTATATTGTACGACGTAGTTCTGGCAATCGCGTGGAACGGAAAGTTTGGTCCTAGTATTATCCACGATATAAAACAACTGCAAAATTCAATTCAATTTTTTGTTCTATTTGAGTTGTAGAGAACTTATGAAACTTACTGAGATGTAATATACAAATTCTTTTAAAAAAATGTGATAACTAACTTATTTTTTGTGACGGATAGGAATTTCTCAAATCGGTTCATCCGTCTCCGAGAAAGCAGGTAATAACCATAATAAAATCTTGGTACGAATTAAGTACCTCTATACTTTTCTGTTAACCCCATATAAATTTTATCAAAATCAGCCGTGCACTTTTGTTAATAAATCATAATAACTGAAAAGTTTGAAGTCGGATGATAACTTTTTTTTAAATTTACTTGCTTATGGTAAACCCAGCGTACGTTGTATCTTTCTACATGTAACGTCATTCCATAATATCGCAGTTGTTTGTTGGCCACGTCTAGGTACCTATAGGATAGGTATGGTTATGGTAGGACGGAGTGCGGTTAACCGAAACCCGCTGCAAGCTCGTTCTCTTGAAAGCTTCGTAAGTGCTCAGTGCAGAATTTTTATCGCTTGTTGTTGGAAAAATTGAGTTAACTAAAGCATTTTCTTGAGATTTAATCTGGAAATCTTAGCCGTGGTCGGGATTTTGCTGTAGTCATATGAAGCTTTCAAACGATGTAAAAACATTTTGTTTTCATTCCGGTTTGGGAGAATTTTTGTGTCTTACAAGATAATATATGATGATGGGGTCCAATATTACGAGGACCAACAGAGTGTTCTGACCTGACGATCACAGTGATAAATAAGAATTCCATTGTGAATTTACTATTTTCATATAATATATTTTTCGTCAAGATTTTATCATAGTGGGTAGGTACTTGAAATTGGCGTGGCCTTTTACCCTGTTAATTATTTGTATTGAATCCTCGAGGGATGTGTTATAAAACTATAAGCACAAACGAAGTTGAAAAATATAAACATGAACCTACAAATCTTTATTCTGTTTGCATCGCGTCTAAACATTAATTCAAACTTTATAGCGGGACCGTTAAAAAATAATTGCTTCTGGCTGGTTAAGCTTCGTTGTAAAATATAACTTTTATTTCTTGACCGGCGCGATGCAAGTCGTAAAGCAGGATCGGAGTGCAAGCTGCTTGCTTCTGAATTATTCTTTCTACGCGCTGTAAGAAACGCCGTTTGTGTGACAATCGTAAAAACTAGTAGGTCTGCAAACAACGAACACATTTTTTTTTACTTCAAACCAAACTTTACGTCGAGTTCCGTCGAGAACCATTTTACACAGTTCTTCAGGATGGTACTTTACATTCTGTAGGTATGCGATTAGCTACATCCACACAAACGGGCATACTGATAAATTTATTTTTTTATTATTCATGCTTGGCCGTAGTGGGATGACTGCAAGCAAGCTTATCAGCTGTCACAAGGATGTTATAGTTGCATTATTTCATTTATTAGGAATGATGAAAGATCTAATACTTCTTGATAAGAACAGAACATCTTAGTTATTGATAACATTTTGATACTAATAATATACTGTTTAGAGCTTAACTGAAACGTACAAGAAACAAACCTTAAAGCTCTCTTAACAGCGAACTAGCTACAGCTTGAAATATTAACAGTACGTGCGAAAGAGGTGCTTTTCTGTTCACTTAAAGCAGATAAAGATAATGCTACTGCCAGCCTGTCGAATACACCTGTCGGCGAGCCGTTAGCTGTAGTAATATAGTCGTCTATTCGTGAAATAGTAAACAGTTGTTTAAAATTTACTAGCTTGAGATAGATGAAGCGAGAGTTTTAAAAATAATCGAATGCTGATCAAACAGCTAATAATTTCTTTTTTAAATTCGTGACCTAATCTAGTCACTTGAGGCCAACCTGTAAACCGGTTAAATAAATTATTGAAATCGGCATCGCAGCTAAATTGCTCGCTTTATGTGTATGGTAAAACCATAACCGGAACCCGTATTGTTTAAAAAACTGCATCAAACACGCGTAACGTAACCGTATGGTCTTAAATAACCGTATAAATAGGTATAGACGCGTTTTCAAATAATTTAACTTCCTTAAAACGAGACAACTGACAGTTTCAGTGACAGTAAAGAAATTCTGTATTTTCCCAGAGTAATGTGCTCGTGTTTTATGAAAGGCTTTTATTTAACGCACTCGCTGTAAATGATGCACTCGCTTTTCATGTAAATTCATGCCAAGAGATTTACTCGTAATGATTGTACTCGAAGTTTTGTTTGCAGGTTTCTTCTGCTTATATATATAAACATTTTCGTGTTATTATACAAAAATTAATACTGGCATTCTGTGAGCAGTAGACTTTTTAGTAACTGAAAAATATGTCCTTGGTAATAAAACCATTTATCTATTAAATAATATCGGGGTCGCCCTTTTATGACTAAGTAGAAAGTTAACTGGCGCCCTAGCAAAGTTGATCCCTTATGATTCTCAAACCCAAAGCTTTCTTTTCGAGTGTCATAAAGTTTGGTCATTTTGGTAGAGTGGGCTTTAGATACTATGTAGGAAAAATGCACTCTCTGTCACTCTTCGCTATTTAATTAATACAACAGATTATAATGAAAAATACCTCCTCCATTAGTTGACGACAAGTCAGCAAGCGTGGGCGGATAGACACTTAATGCAAATTTCATAGCCTTTTCAACGAGGAGAAAGCGCCTTAATTGAGCAACCTTGTTTCTCTGTTGACGGTAAACAAGTTACAAAAAAAGAAACATGGTGTGCACCGATCTTATCATGCAGCCCTTAACAGTGTGCAAAATAACAAAATTTTAAATAATTATGTTTAAGTTAATATCACTAACACTGTTATGAAGCATGAAAACTAACATAGTTTTTGCTTGTATTACTGCTATTCGATCGTCAGTCTCCTCCTGACTAAATCGGTAACCGAATGCTTATCTTCAAATATACACATCGCATGTTGAGTTACATCTTTTCCGTTCCAAACGAATCATCCATTAAGTATTATTCTTTTTGCATATAAACACTAGTTTAATATTAAAAATCGAATCAATTCAGAGTACTACATCTCTCAGTTTAAGTACTACATCTCTCAGTTTCTTCATATGCTTTCGTAGCTTACAAATAATTTATTTAGTAACATTATTTTTGCATGCAAACGCAAGTTTAATATTAAAAATCCAATCAACTCAGAACGCTACATGATATCTCGTTATAAGTACTTCTACACATTCTCTCGTAGCTTACAAATTTACCACAGTTTTATGTAAAGGTCAATTCGTTTCGCCTATACTAAGTACAACCTCGGGGGCAATGTCCGGGTCGCTGCCTGTCATCCAAGTCATTCATATACTGCGTAGTATTTACAGTTGCGTTCGTAAAGATCGCTCGACTGAGCTTGATGCCACATCGTTCGTTCTAAACAAAGAGCGTTTTGGTTTTGTTAAAGAAACTTTTTTCTTTTACTCGATATTAGGATGTTGTGCTGACTGCTCAGATTCTAAACCCGCGGATCGACCGCCGGTCATTGATGATAGCCTCAACAAAACAACATACGACGATTTGCTGTCATTGTTTCTTCGAAACTTATTTTCTTGCAGATGAAAGCCTCCACCAGCGATACCTACTTTATTACTTTAATTTAAAACTATGTAGAAAATAACTGGCAGTATTAGCGTGTGTCGTTCTAAACGTTGCGTCGTCGATAGGTGAAAAATCGTCGCCCTCTGCAGTACCATCCTTTGTCGAGCTACTCACAAGAATGCGTTCGTTAACGATATTAACGAACGCATTCTTGTGAGTAGTTATTTATTTCACGATGCTATTACGGGCACTGTACAAATAATTTAATGGTCTTGTATTTCGCTAAAGATACACTTTAACAAGTAAACAAGTTGGCGTCTATTACATGATAAAGTTTAGTTCGTTGGGCTTGTTAGACAAGACATTAACGATACTGTAGGAGAAAGATAGTCGCCATTATCGATTTTAGATATTGCTTTAAAATAACGTAATTATTTTGTAGACCATTATCTGATAGGTTCCAGCTACCTATACCTACATAATATTATATTTTTTTAGTTTGTTTGCTTATTAAGTAGGTATATGTTTAGTGAATTATTAGTTAACTGAAAGCGGACTGTTTTTCTTTATTAAAAACATTTTAATAAGATCCTATCGGAACTATTTTTTTATTAAACTAGTCACAAAACTGTCACCCGCGGCGTTGTACGCGATATAAAAAAAATATAAAGAAGTTTCAAACTTCGAACCCACATTTGACCCCTGAATATTTAAAAATCCTTTCATAGTACAATCCTACACACTGCGTTGATTCCTAGCGAATATCAGCCAGTCAGTCAGACTTACTTAGATATATTACTAGTTGATCCGGCGAACTTCTTACTGCCTAACAGATGATTCTTTATTTATTTTTAATTACTTATTCTGCTATTCGGAACACCGGGACAAATATTGACATAATATTTATACGATACTAACGTCAGTTAACTTTTTTTCCTTTCCACTAACACTTAAACTTTATGGTATGGTATTAAAGTTTAAATTGACTTTTAAGTATTATTACGATACGATTGCATGGGAGTATAGAAAAGTGTTGTTTTAGACCTTCTTATTTTTTTCTCTTCGTAAGAACCATCCTCGTACTTTAAGGAATATACTAAAAAGATTTAGCAGAATCGGTTCAGATGCTGTCGAGATCTGCGCTTAGCAAGACTTTCAGCAATTCATTTTTATTTTATAGACTAGCTGACCCGGTGAACTTCGTACCGCCTAACAGTTATTCATGTTCCTCACCTTTTAAACCATCCTTGAAGTACGACATACATTTCAAGACCAAAATCAGCTAAATCGGCCGTTTTTCGGAGTTATTGCGAGATTAACCAACAGCATTTGATTTTTATAAATAAAAGTTTTTTTTTCTTTCACAAATTTTGTTTTACAATGTGTTCACCATTAAGTGAACACACCTTTTTGTTACACTTTGTATATGTACATATATAGATAAGATATAAGATAATGCCTTTAACTACACGTATTACAATCGAATGCCTGTTTAAATGTTACCCTTGTATCGAATATCCGGATTTCGAATAATATTCATGGCAAAAATATACAATCCAATAAATTTATGTAACTTATTAACGAACTAAAACCGAGAGCGCATTACTGCGGCGTTCTTGTATAAAATATGGCCGTCCGAAATGAACCGAGGACCGTCTCAGTCCGAACTACGAAGCCCTATCATCCCGTTTAGCCAGCTAAATGTAAAATATTGGTGTTGTTATGTTTATAATATTAAAATTAGCGGAATGCCCCTCGGGATTAGTGTTCGCAGAGGTCTTATTAATATTTTGCTCGCTTGTAACGTAAAGAGAAAATGTATTGTGAGTTTTGAGTAGAAATTTCAGGTGCTGTTTTATATTTCATTTGTTTCTGCTCTCCTGTGGGAGTCTGTTGATATTTTTTATTGGAGTTACGTGTATAGAAAGATGTTTTGTTAAACTGGGTCAGTCTCAATTGTTTGTGTCTCAAGTGAAGCTCACATCACAAGACACTAAAGAAAAAAATTATAAACTGGTTATAACTAGTTCTTATAAAATTATAACCACTACAAGAGACTCGCGTTTAAACGACTAAGACAATAGGGTATTAGAAATCTACCTTTGTTGCATACAAAAGTCGAAGTAATTAATTCGACTATAATGGATTAGGTGCCAATCGATTGGTTATTACGTTTTTTTTAATAGAATGTAGGCTTGCCTTCTACCGCTCTCTTCTAAACTCGCCGGATGTAAAAGAACTTTACAGTGAGTTTTCACGCGTACCTGATTGTTGAAAAGGTCCAACTATTGTTTCGTTCACATTCGGTGAACTTCATCAGGAATGAAATGTTCGTATCAATTAGGTACGCGAGAAAACCCGTCTTCTTAAACAACATAAAACAAACACGCGTTAGCTTTCTAAATTAGACTATACAGCGAATTGAAAATACACAGATATCGTGATAACAATGATAAAAATATAGAAAAATAGAGAATATATTTATTTGTGATTCATTTGTTACACTATTCAGTAAGTTTAGCATGAGTTATCTTTGTACCTGTAGTTCATTTTTGTCACGTCGGGTTACGAGTTATTCACAAATTATCACACACACAATTTTCTCTGGAAATATAACACAGCTGTCAGCTCGACAAAAGTTACTAGGTAAAATTTGGAAAACTCTCAGAACTGTCAAAGACGCTAACTCATTTAAGGAGGAGACATTTCTGCGAAACTTAATCAAATTATTAGCATTCACGAGCCATTGCGTTACATAACGTAACTCTGCGACACGTGTTATCAAATTCCTATTACTAGAGCCTCACCTAATATTCCACCTACGTCGCATTCTCTTAAAAACTTCGCTTGGACGTGCTGTTCCGTTTTCGTATTTATAACTAGATATCGAACTAACGGTTTTAGTTTCTATTCTGTTTGTCATAGAGGTGTGTTTTCCGTGTGGGATGTTTTGGAAAGTCTGAGGTGTCGTTTTGGGAGCTTACTGGGGTCGTGTTATTAGAGTGTTGTCCTTCTTTATTGGAATATACGAGGGGCTTGAAGCTCGGGCCTGTGGTCGGTTTGAGGCGCGATTGACAGCGAGGAGCGATAATGTGCATAGTTGCGGTGAAAAATAAATTCTATGTTTATTGATCAGACCTACACGTTCTCATTTAAGACCAATGCCCAGCAGCCTAACAGTTACTGGGTAAAAAAATTGTTAAGACCGAAGAGAACAGAGGATTCTTAAAAAAAGAAGTTATTATACAAAATACTGAAAGAGTTCTAATAATAACGCTACAAATATATACCTAAAAATACATCGTTCTGACAACTAAGCCATATCATGATTTTCCCGTCTACAACCTTAAAGCATGATCATATTTGTTTTATTACGCCTATTCGTTTTATATCGACACACAAAATAAACCAACGCCTAGGAAAAAAGCTTCTAATCGATCAATGTCGAATGTTGAATGATGGAAAACCGAGAAAGTATAGTAGTGTTCGTGTAAATGTACTGCACCCAAATTTAATAGTTAAAGCGTTTACATACTATATATTTTGAACAAGTAATCTACACTAACTACACCAATAGTATAAAAGGACCGTTTTGCATTTTGTATGTAACGAATAAACTACTGGACCGATTTCAAAAATTATTTTGCTGTTATAAAGCTACATTATCACTGAGCAATATATGCTATATTTATACTGGAAAAAATAGAGATCCCCGTGTAACACCGCGAATTGCAGCTATTCAATTCAGCAGGCATAACTTACGTTACTAAACTGAAAGTCATCTGTGTTGCACGGATCTATGTAGTTAGTGGAAGCGTATTTAGTTTGCTTAACCCGTTGCTCACAAGCGAAAGGGCGCGGGTTCAAACCTAGGTTTAGGCTTGCACCTCTGTGTTTTTCACTTAGGTGCATATTAGAATTAATTACCACATGCTTAAACGGTGAAGGAAAACATCGTGAAACCTGCTTGTCGGAGGAGGTAAATAACTTTCAAAGATAATTGAAGTCCTCAACCCGAAATTTGGCCAGCTTGGTGGACTATGGCCCACACCTCCTTCATGTGGACCCGTGCTGGTGGACGCTATGGGTTGATTCGTAAACGTGGGGAACATACATTAAACAATCCGATGAATTGAGAATCTCCTCCTATTTAAAGTCGGTAAAAAAACAAAACCGGAATGATATATGTGTGACGTGTATCTGACTTGTATTCTTGTGTTTTGTTAAGAACCAATGACTCCACAGTCATTGGTTCTTAAAGAATACAAAACAACTTTATTGCACACCAAAAGAAAACCTAATAAATTGATTTCATTCATGATACCGACACATATCGGACTAAGTCATAACGGTCACACCGAAAATGTACTTGTACCTACCTTTAACCAACGAACTGAAACATATCTACAGTATATAGAATAACATAGAATAATAATAATAATGTTTCATTTTCGCACTATACTTGTAACTACAGATAAATACAATTAAATAATGTGTTTGTATGATTCATTAATTTAAAATTCTAATTTATGATACGAGTAAATAGTCTGGTAGTCTGATAGGGCTTAAATCAATTTCAAAAAGGAAAAATAAATTCGTTCCTTGAACCAAACTTACTGAATTTGTATTATTTTGCTAACGCTGTTTATATAACCACGCGTTTTTCTCAGAAAACACAATATGGAAAATGTCAATATGTCTTGATTGAGTTCTCGGGGAATATAAGAGCCAGAATATTTCATTTACTTTATTTCAAATATTTTATGTAAGTTTTTTTTTCCATTAATCTTGTAACGAATCTATTTTCAAAAACGAGATGACTAAACTACAACACCAAAAAAAAACATAGCAGAAAGATTACGTAGAGACCATTTAATTAGTCAATAAATTTTTTTTAAATAAAATAGCGTATTCTTTAAAATTTAGTCATAGGTATGTAAATAAATTTAGTTTAGTAATTTAACATTAGTATTAATATTTGGTTTAAGGTTTCACTATTTAATTGACCGAGCAAGCGAAGCGTCAGTTTGTATGTTCGTCCGCAAAAAACATCGATCAGGGCGTAGCTGCCATTCGATCTTGACGAAACTTTGTGTTTGGGCTCTACAAATTTTAGAATTGTTTAGTCTTCAGGGATTTTCGACCGCAAGCGAACTTTTCCCTAAAAATAAAAAAGTTCTAATATACTGTGTAATCGAATCACACGAAACACGACTCGGAGATGTTTATGTTCGTTCGTGGCAACTAGTGAGGAAGTTACGTTAGTTGGTAATAATTGACACAATTTGCGTAAGGTGATTTTTGGGATCTTGAAATGATGAATTATTCTCGTCGCGAGGTCAACAGTTCACAGAACTATTATTGCTACTACTGATGTTAGGTATTATTTATTTAAATTTGTAACTTAATTAGGTACACAAAGAGTTATTTACGTAACGAACTTTTTAAAGGCCAATAAATATTTCTTATTCTTATTCAGTTTTTGCGTCGTAGCTTTTATGACGTGGGCGTAGCGCTACGACGCAGAGCGGGCGTAGGTGTGCTACGCAGTTGCTACACAAAGGGTTACGAAGCGCTACGAACCGTCTAAGAGAATCTAGAAGAGGTTTATTTTTGTTCGCGTTCCCCCGTTCCGGGTCTTCTAACAAAACGATGTTTGACTTTGCAATTTCTTTTTGCTTTATCAGCTTTTACTTAATTTAGCCTAAAGGGTTTACCGGATATTGTAACAGACACTTAGCCGAGTCTAGTCATAATAAAACTTTGAAATTATGTTGGTTTACTATCATGTTATGGTTCGTGTATGACCAACAATTATTGTCGGACACATACAAAAGACGAGCGTTCGAAATTGTCTCGGCTTTTGCTTGGCCTCAGCATTTGATATTCTTGTTCAAGTCACCATGGCAGAGAAGCGGCTTGGAACGTACTATATTATTTAGTATAATTGTAGTTAGTATAGAAAGCCTCCTGCTTCCAATCTTAAGTCATGTAAAAATAGATGCGACATGTGTTATATCTGTTTAACTAAAAGACTACAGAGACATACAATTATAAATCAATATGTCTGTAAAAAGCTTTTCACTTAACTTTTAAACTATTGATGAAGTTGTAAAAGCCAAGCGCACTGTTACTTGTCGTGTTACATCATGCAACATAGCAGTCTTATTTCCGAAGCGCATGAAGTCACGTACGTTGCACCATAAAACACTAGAAACGGAACGTAAATCGTGATGCGCCGATGCCTTGTACCGTACCGTAAACGGAACATTATGCGGCCGGGCGTCGCTAACGGCTGGTTTTACGGTGAACGAAACGCGAACGGCTGTAAAACAAGCGGCAATACGGTTAACTCGAGAAAGTTAAGTGTATTCGGTGTTGACGTGTATTTTAATTATTAATTAGTAATAATTTTACTGGTGACTGGACTGATACTTGTCTAAATTTAAGCGTGACTAAAGAATTATGATTTAGTAGCTTTTAAATGTTTTAAAAACGTTTATATCGCAGCGTCCAAACAATTAACACAATTTTATTAAATTAGGTATCAACCATTATTAACTTTATCAGGCCCCAAGTCATCAAATGAGGGTTTTTTGTATGTATCATTTTTCTCTATGTCTACAAAAAATATTACAATGAAACAATGAAAAATTAATTCCGGTCTGGTAATTATCAGCCCGACATTTCCGTATTTATAATAATAATAATAATTTGTTATATAATGATGCTACATAAGGTTACATGATTAGGTTTACGTAGCAAATTTTTTGCGCGTGTTCGTACCATAGTAAAATGGTTCTGTAAATATTGTCCGTCTATTCTGTCATTCTGTATAAATATTTCAACGCTCTACTACTCGAAACATTATTACAAAAGTTTTAATGCCATATTTTCTTGTTACAGATGACACCGGCTTAAGAGGTCTCTATTAAAATTTAATTCTATAATTAAAATAATCCTTACTTCGTTGTAATAAAGTTCACTTAGGATTGCGCTTCTTATAAAGACTTTTAATCCTGTTAGGGTGTAAAACTGTCTCTTCGTTTGCATTTTCCTTCTATTACTCTGATTAATATGAAGAATAAACGATGAAAGGATTGCAGAACGCTTGATTTTAGCTATTTATAAGGCATCTCCATCGGACAAATGTATCTCCACATTTGTCCGTCCTCGTCTATGTTGTAATCGCATTAAAACTTTAACAAATTCATAAATTTAATCGTACATACGCGATTAAATTTACAATTTTTTTACACGTAAATAAATAAATAGAGAAAGTCATTGCATAGTTCATTAAAATTAAATAACGTTCTTCTCTGACGTCTCTCCAAAAGGATCCGTCCTGTAGGTATAGGGCATGGCCATACAACATTTACTAACACAATCACATTACACCCAGACTCAAAACGTATTCAAACTCATTGTCCGAACTTCTCCTCTGGCCGGTAGTCGTATTCGGTTGTGCCGGCTCTCAAAGCAAGTATATCAAGTTACCAGTAGGCCACGGCAGGCATCTAAACTAATAAAGGCGATACTGAAAAAGAAAGCGATAAACCAACTTTAGACCAACAGGCAACGTCTACTGGCTGATTACCACTAAACCATGACATTCTTAAACAAAATTGGAACTATTTTGATGAAATTTATACAGGACTAAAGAAAAAGTGAACCGTTTCGAACGTAAAATAATTTTTCAAATCTGTATCAAATCAACATACCTTAAAAAAAGATTTTGAGGTATTCATTGAGAACCAGCTTCTTTTTGAATTTAGTTATAAAGCTTGAATAAACATTTTGTAGTAATGAGTCATATTTTATTTGTAATGCCTATTTCTACCAACTTGAAAATTGAACGAATCTTTACTACTCGTGAATTGCAAAAGTTGGTATGAAATTGAAGACACTTCCATTTATTTAATGTTTCATTATTTGAGTGTGGTTTAAAGGCATTGTGTTGGGGGTCTTTATGGGACATTCACGGGGTATTTATGAGGCATTGAAAGGAGATTACAGTGGCGGGGTCGTTCCGGACTCCGAACTTGACATTGGACTTTGTTGATGACTGTTGCATGAAGATAAATGCGACTATAAAACTAAATTGAATGCCTGTAAAAGGGTTGCAGTTTACCATTTGCGAACCATCTAATTGCGTCATTTAGGTACTTACTCAAAGCCGACCATCGTTCAAAATATATATATTAATCTTGTTTATATCTTATGCTGCATATATCCGGATTTTTATTCCATTTTGACACTAATCTGATCAGGTTTTCCTTATTTCACTTAGAGAAATTGTAAACTTCACTAAGTCACATATTTATCACAATTTCCCTGAAAATCCCTGAATTTTCTCACAAATCTCTCTCTTACCCGAAACATTCTTATTATGTCAAAGAGAAGACAAATCGCATTTTCTGACAGTTTAATTAGTCCGTAATAAGGCCAGAGCTTGTAACAAGGCCGGCCTATATCGAAGGCTTATAATTGGTTTTAGAGCTCACGGTTGACGTAGAACGCCACCTGCCCGCTGTGTCTTTGACTAAACATCGATATTAAAGTTCATTCAAAGTACAAACGCATTTGCGATATTAATAAGCCTTAGAACAAACTTAGGTCTGTACATATTAACTGCCAAAAAAAATGTATTTTTGAAAAAGTAGACTAATTTAAAAAGTAGTGCCCTATTTCAATCTCTTACGATGACGTACGTAGTCACGTACTCAGCCAGCTGTGTGTCACGTTTCTGTCCTTCCCACGCCTGGGATCAGATAGATAGGTATTTCAAATACGCAGTTGGTGGTATTTGCTGCAAGTAACAAGTTCTATTCCATCATCCATAATACACGTAAAGGTTATCGTCCATAACACAGAATCCAAATTAGCAGTAATCAACATGAGATCCGCATGGGCTCAGGTTGATAAAAAATCGCTGTTAAACTTACATATTATTGGTTTATTTTACACCAACTTTAAAAAAAAGAAGGTTCTTAATTCGTACGTTTTTTTTTCTATGTATGTTTCACAAATGATTTGAGAGTCGATTTACTTACTTTACTTGTCAGTTTGTTTTAAAATGTTTGTTATTTACAAGCGAACAATATTTTTCCGTTATCATGCCATCCCTCACAGTTTAGTTCTCTCTCAAAAGCTTTTAAGTCTAGAAAATATACGTCAGAGATTAGGTCTGAACAATAGTCCATTTTTGCAACGTTAAGCGTTAGCAGAAGTTTAGCTGTCGAGGCGTCCAAATAGACAGCAACCCTTAAAATATGACTAGTTCTGTCTGGAACAGAGAAATGTCTCGTTGTCTAAATTAGATACACGAGCGCTATGGGTGGTAGCAATAGAAATTGATAAGAGCGTCTGCTAGAATCGCCTTACACGAACTTTGCCAATAAAAGTTTAGGTTATTTAAGGCGTTTTTTAATTTTTTACCTGATTGTTGGAAAGGTTTAACTATATTTTCGTTCAAATTCGGTGAACTTCATCAGGGATGAAATGAGTCGGTTAGGTCCACAACGAAGGCAGTCTCGCACAATACCTCTAAATATACCTAATTGAGATTTTATAGAGTTAATGCCTTATAAGTCTCGGTAATGACATTTTTACAACGTTTTAGGTTTTTAACGTTTTAGGTTTCCGTTCTTGGGCCGAGCTTTGTAACATAAATTAAAAACATAATAGTGATTTAAAAAAAATATTGTGGAAAACACTTTTAATCAATAACTCGGATTTATCGCTTGCCAAGTTACTGTAAAGTAGTTAAACTCCTACGCGTTGACGTAAGCAGCTTTCTCGTACATTGAAGAGACGTATTTGTTTTGTTTTCTGAAAAGCTTTAAGCCGACAACGTATTTTTATTTGTAAATACGACGAGGGATTTCAGAATTCAGCTGTATGTAACAATTTAAAAGGGTAATTATTTTAGAAAATTTAAAAAAAAATGTGCATGTAAAATTAGATTTACGGTTATCGCTGTGTGTTATGACACCGGCATCAGTAAATCCGATGAGAGTCGACATCGGACAGGCGTATATGAACTGTTGAAGAAACTTGCCTGTTACTCGTAAACAATTTTCGAATTAATGACATGGTTTGCATATTGTGATTTAGGCAAGCAATGCGACCGGGATTGGACGTATGCATTGATAGATGCCTAATAAATTGCCTCGTGTGATATGAATTCTGGTTTTTAATTAAGACTGATATACTGCCTCTAGCAACTCGATAACTTGCTTTATTATAGTGTTATGTAGTGCTTTGATTATCTAATTTTTTTGACTTGTTAGAGGTCTCTAATGCTTGTTTCATACGATATCATAGATTCTTTTTCAATTCTTCGTAGTCAAGTTGAAGTAGGTACTATTATAGTGACGTCATCGCAATTCAACCCACTTTATGACCGTTTACAATCTGAAAACGTGCGTCACCGAGGCGTCTGCCTGACGAATCAATAAATTGCATTGTTCAATTGAATCTTGGTTATATACTTGTATTTATACCCTAATATCAGTGAGGTCACCTTCATTCAATTTGGAAATAACGGTAGGCCAGTGATGTGTGACGTAGGACAATAGAGATAATAGTAGGTATATACGACTAGAAGTAAAATGAAGCGATTTTCTTACCAGTGCTAGTTATCGTCGGGAAAACTATACACATAGTATAGTATATATAAATACGTAGTCTATACCTATATACGTAGTATATTAAGTATATATCATACCTTTACATATAACGCTTTGAAGGAAATGATGACTCCGGAAAGAAGTTATTTCTGGCGAGAAAATTAAAAATAGAAAATATCCGTCACCAGGAATTTCTTCACGTTTGACTTTTACTTATCGATAAGATGTCAATAGCTTACTGCGTGGTCTTATTCTGTTATAGAAATTTATAGAGGTTACAGTTACAATTTCTATGCTTGTCCTATTTCCTACATCCTTTGTGTTGATTTGATTGACATTCAACCTCTCGGATGCATTGGGCGTGACAAATTATATTACATATCATTTTACAACCACTCGCTATACTCAGCATGCTTATTGTACTTAGGCTTAGATCATCAATCATTATATTTTATATCTTCTGCGTATATATAAAAGATAAAGTTCTAACTATCTCGTTTTGGCTAGGAATAAACGCAGAGCCCAAACCGTTGAACCTAGAGACATGAAATTAGCTGGTTGTATTCATTATGCGGTGTAGGGGTGTACTAGGAAATAATTTTTGGACATTCAACCCTAATTGGCTCAAATAGAGTTTCAAATTTAGAATCTTTTTTATATTTCATTTGATATAATGACAACTGAATAAATTACGTATACTCTATAAGGCCGCTAATATTATATAGTCAAGTCACTTTCAGTGTATCTGATACTTGTATGGATACAGTTGGTCTATTTATATATGTCTAGTATACCTTCTAATCATGTAAATAAACACAGTGCCTAGACACTGATGCGTCTTATAATCTGTGAGTATGCGTCACGGACGCGACTTTCCGGCGCCCGTCGATGTTTCATTCACTTGTTTTTGGTCCTGTGCCATGCCACAGATTAGTAAGTACTAGGTCAGATTGACTGCCTCCGCTGAGTCTTTGTAAAAAAATATCCTTTTTCTTTACAAAATCTGATAAAACACACTGATATCACACAAGACAGTAGGTACAGAAGTTAATCTAATCGTATATACAAAGTGCGCTCGATCAACGCACAATTAATAGACACTGCTCATGGACACGATATTTGGGAACGGTTTAGAACAGTGCGAGCGCGAGCGCGAGCTTGAGACATGCCTACAAAGATTTTTTGTGCAAACATTTTAATATTTTAGTTAGTATTGGTTCATATTTCCGTTCTCCTTGCTTCATTCTTAACAGTAAATAAAACAAATAGATACGAAGCCGCTACCACGATAGGTTTTTGTGCATAAGCCAAAGTTATCCATATGATTGACTTCTGTACTATATCGGTCTTTTGTGCTATAGTAATATCGTAAAACTGATTTAGTCGAAAGTGACTACTCGGAAAAGTAACAAAGTACTCGTACTATAATGCTTTCCACAAATGTAGTTACATTAAAAAGTAATGAGTATCGTAAACTGTTATAATTTATTTATGCCGCCTCTCTCAAATTTGGATGTGAACTGAACTAGGCTACATAAACATTTCTAAAGCTTTTCTTCTTTATGTAAGCTCGACTTAGTGTCCAGGTTATTCAAATGCTGTTTGTTGTGCCAATTAAGTACATGTTATCTGAAATTGAGACAAATTTTAAGCTGTGTCGTCCTATTGCTATTTTATACATGCCTTCTAATAAAACAAAGACCTAGTTAAGTGTATCCTTCGAACCCTGTCGCGGGATTTCTATCATAATGCAATGACAATGTTGACCTTAGAGTTTTGAGAGCGAGGTTTCTTTATCTTTCCCCGTGCTCTTTGTTTTGTCTTGCTTGTAACTGTATGTATTACAGTACATGTGTACAGGAAAGTGTTTTTATATTTCGGGCTGATAAAAACTAATTTGGATATGAAATATACAATGGTGTCAAAAATGGCAGTTAGGAAACCTGAGGGAAAAGCTCATCCATTATTTGTTGTATGTCTTTATTACTTTTTGTCACCACCCAAAGCTCTGGCTATGTAAAATTGTCTCATGCTGTATTTAGTGTGTGTAACAAAAATACCATGGAGATGAACTAATGATATAGACGCGGAAGATGGATTTAAGAAACTTCTGAACTAAGTAAGATAACCCTATCGAGTTTGGGTTCGATTGATCCGTCTTGAGAAGCACTTTACACCTAGCTTTGACAAAATAACATAAGCTCACAGAGTTTAAGTCAATCAATTTTTCATGATGAGTACTTTACAATTTTTTAATTATTAGTTTAGTATCCCAGACAAAAGCTTGTTTCTCAAAATATATTTATTATACGAGTAGAAAGTTTTGAGGAGTTTGAGTTTTGTTACACCTGTATAAATGTCACGTTAAATTCTTACTCGTCTATTTCCATCTATTCCTTCTCGTGGCACGTCTAACCAAATACGGTCAAGGTCCGCAGCGGTTTTATTACAATTTTATGTTAAACTCGAGGCATTCCATAAATTTAATGGAAAGCTGCATAACAGCAGGGCCTCTGTTCGCATTTTTACGACTAAGTGGTATAAAGAACATAGCATGTACTTAGTATTCTTTAGAAAATTTCGGCGTTCTGACTTGAGTTTTCTTGGAGACTCGAATAAATTTCAATTTGTCTGTTTCAAACGAAAAAAAAAGTTTGGTAGAGGTTAAATTTGAAAATGTCTCGCAAACATTGATGTTGATGAATCAGGTTATTGAACAAATTTTCACACTTAATACTTCAGTTAAATATAATTGTAATATCATATTAGTAACAAACGTGTCTTGTCAAATTAAAATCATAAAATTAATAGTAATTTGTAAAAAATAATAATACGATGAACTCGTAATGCTAGAACAGAGGAACTCTTTGATCAAATCATACATTTTCTAGGACAAATATTTTTTCGAATAATATTGATAATTATCTTGAGATTAAGCAAAAAAGAAACAGTTAGTAATACATATTTGAGAATCATCAAATCGACATATTTCATGCTTGCTATCTCTGTTAGCCGAGTCACAACCGAGAGTCACATACAGGGTATAGTTGGGCGTCTCATCAAAATCAAGCTACTCACGAAAAATTGGCTTGATAGTAATCGAAGTGCAAAAATGTTGTAGGGATCCTGGACTATATGTGTTAATATGTATGTTAGTCTTTAAGGCATTTATGGTATTTAGTTGCCTGAAATAAATTGATTTATTATTATAATAAAAGTCGACGCAAAGCATTTAGTGCGAGTTCGTGGGATCTACTATGTACCGTGGTGTCTTGCAGATGAAGATAAATCAATTTGCGTAAACATTAGTGGATTAGATCTAACAATAAATAAATAAACGTTTCTCACTTATAGCTCCCCACTAGGATTTCTCCTGTGTCGGGGATGCCATGCAACATTCACAAACACACGCACAAAGACACCCAGACCCGAAGACAAATGTTCAAACTCATCATCGGGACACCTGCGCCGACCTCCAATTTAATCCGGGACTGTCGGATCTCGAAATAAGCATACTAACCACTAGACCACGGCGGCAGTCAAACAATACATAAACTATAGTTGAGTTCGTTATGTTTTATCTCTAGGCTGTGCAAAATTAAATAAAAGAGTACCTTCATTAAGCTTTCCTGAAAACAAACACATCAAACTGAAACTTTAGTTGAACTCTCCCCACACCACACCCAGCAACTAGAGCTGGTATCCATTATAGTTTCTTTGAAACTTACATTGCGTGCTGTAAACCGCTGGTTGGTATACAGGGTGGGGGGTGTAATTGTGTACTCTCCACTTCAATTGCCGCTAGCGCGCGGCTCTTCGGCGCCTGTGATGTCTGATACTTGATATATGTTAAAATTAACTGCTTCATTACGGCACAAGGCAGTGCCCTATTTATATATGTATCTATGATTTTTTAAATTATATCAGTTTGCTTAACTTAATACTTTATTCAATATTTCAATAATAATAGAATATTTCAAATCGGTCAAGCCATCCTGGGACATCGGGGTAGACACAAAAAATCACCCACTAATTGAGAACCTCCCTCTCTTTTAAGCCAGTGTAAATGCTACAGAAAGCAATAAGTTACATGTTACGAGGAGGAGGAGTTTTTTGGGATAGGGACAATGAACCCTAAACGTGCTTTTGATTTCGAATATTTTTTCTTATTTATTTCAATAATAACACACTAAAATTATATTTCGCGTTTTTATAACAGAAAAACGCATTACAGGGCACCGGGGTTTGAAAACTGGTTTCCTAAATGGCTTTTTTTATACGTCCAACATACCGACAGACAAAAGAACTTACTAGAAAATACGAAGCAGAGACGATACGCTCGCTTGGTCGATAAATGTGTCAGTTTGTGTTAGACTATTCGTTACAACTTCACAACAGGTAAAACGCCGATATAGATTTCGATGAAATGTAGTATTAGATAGTGTATGCCCTTGATTGACACATAAACAATATCTTTTATCCACGGCTAACGCCATTGGCCTCACGTGTGATTAAAAGTAGCAATGTAATTTTTTAAATACTCCCATTGCTAACCAATATTCTTTATGATACTGCGTTTAAAATGCAACTGTTGTTCTACTTATGATACTTATATTACTTATGCCAACTGCATAGCAGAAATCTAATAAGAGCTTTATTCTGAAACGTGCACAACTTGATATCGATGAGAACCTAGTCCCTTGCGAAAATTGATCCTTTGATATAACATAAAATTGTATTTTTTATTGCTAAATAATATTGTATGATATCCGTCACAGTCATGTCAAAGTTGGGATGTTTCATAAATAAGTATGTCTTCGTAATAAATTATAATATGGGCTCGTTTGTCTATTGATTTGAATTTTGGTAAATATTATTTTGTTATTTGCATAAGGCTTGTGTCGAATGTGTGTGTGTAAGAGTGTCCTACAAAATAAATTAAAATATTCCAACCACTGTCTATGTGGTCGGAATATTTTAATTAGTATATATGTTTTAAGAAAAGGTTCCGCTCTGAAAATACTACGTATTTGTGTTTAATGGGCTCGAATATAGCTAAAAGACATATGAGAAACAAAAAACATCCCGTGAAAAAAATTAATCTTTTTTTTCCAGCTATGATAGAATGCTCTCGATGTGAAATGACACGTACTCGTACAGTTACACAGATCTACATAGCTTAACTTTTACTTACTTTACTTTTGTGTTTGAAAGTTAAACAAATTCTAGTTATTAGTCTTCGTTAAGTTTACTGAATTATCTTGAGTTTTATTTGTAATTCAACGAAGACACATCTAAATATGTTGACACGCATTGAACTACAAGGTTAAATGCGCCCTTCGCCGAGAAATATATATCGTAGAGAATTTGAAGTAACTACATATTCGTGCGGAGCATACGTTTTGAGGGCGGATCGTGGACGGACTAAGTGTAAGTCATGCTGGTTTATACTAGAAAGATCGAATAAAATGTATACATGATACCTCCTTTTATTCAGAAAATTAAACTTCATATCCAGACTGAATAACAAAACCATATTTAAAAGTATTTTAGACAGGAGACAATGACCCCGATTCAGGCAGGCCTAACTTACTAAACTAACCTAATTTAACAGTTCTAAAAGTGTCTCCTCTCTTTTTGTTTCCATAAGTGAGAAAAGGATGGATATAATTTTAAGAACATTTAATTTAGTCCGTAATTATTTTAAATTTGATATTATTCTATACTTACTGATGATCTGAATATAATTGATTTTTATAGCGTTTCTAATCATATACATAGAAACATTAGAATATTTTCCCAAAAGTTTAACTGCACTTAAATGTCATTGTTGGTCTAGTATTGTTATTTCTGGCCTATTAATCCTCTCTCACAATCTATATTATTTATCCAAAACTTAGGCAAAACTCGAAACTTCACCCTTATTTTTCCTTGTTCGCTCTTTCCTTATTCCATTCTCCGCGTTACCTACATATGTGTGTGTTCTCGATTTATGGACGCTATCCTTAAGTCCGTCCCATGGGCCGATCCGCAGTTTGTTTATGCACATCTAGAACCTCATGGGTCGCATTAAGGTGATCGATTATAGGAGCCTAGTACGCTAAAGAAAGACTTTATTAATCGTTCGTGTTGATTCTACTTTTGTATTCGGCTCTACAGATCGTTTATTGGTTTTATCAATGCGGGTAATTGGTTTTGAATCTCCAAGGGACTTATGCTTAAGACGCGTTTTGTTGTCGTCGGTAGGGAGAATTTTTGGCTCTGATTTGTGTGTATTAAAGGCGCAAGTAAACGTTTTATTTCTTTTATGTGATATGATAATTCTTCGTCTCATACTTTAGACAAGTTGCGGTCGAATAAATGCCTATTTAAGGCACAACATTCTTAATAAGCAAACTATGTTTAATTTGTTAGTTATATTTATTTTACAATGTAGCCAGCAAATATAACTATGTATAAACATTAAAAGATGAAATTAAGTGTACGAGTGCCACAAGCTGAAGAAAGGGTTGGTAAACTGATGACTTCTTGGTTTTGTACTTGATAATAAATGGTTAAAAGTGAATTCAAAAAACCCGACTACAAGAAGAAGCTAGTATATATAGCCTATGACTATCCGCAGCTGAAGACAAATCTATTGATACCACTGACTTAAAGATACGACTGCGACTACGACAAGCCATTGAGGCTCTTAGGCTGGCAAAAAAATATACATTAATTCACTCGAAAAACATAACCCTCCTTCTTTCGCAGTCGAGTAAAAATATTTAAATCTTCAATTGTTCAAAGGCTAGCCTCCAATACTTTTATTTTGATTTTCGATGCAATTTTATACTCAAACTTACGTACGAAGGAGAGTGGTATTTGGGATATAATTAAAATGCAAATTGGTTAGTTCTATCAAAATGTGGTAATTAGGCTACAATATAAGTATCTAGAGCAAGAATATTCCTTGATAAACAAGAAGTGGCTAGCTAGCTAGCATTTCAATTACGCCTCAAATGGCATCATCTATTTGGCATTTCGCTTATGCAATTTTTCTAATTTTCGTTTGGAGTGTGAGGCACCACCTATTTTAGAAACACTCCATCAAATTACAATAGATTATATCAGAAAGCTTTGTTATCGCATTGATGTACGTTAAGGCAAAAGGGCTCATCCATCATATACTTAACGAAGCCCATATTTTGTTTATTCTTTATATTCTAACATATTGTTGGAACAACATCCAAAAACTAAGTTTTGCTTTGTCAAAAAAGAAAGAAGTTTAAGAAGTTTTTGGGTAAGTGAAGAATTTGCAAAATGAGAGAATTATGGCACATTTAATATATACATGTGTTGCTGCAATGAAATAGTGGTGTAAAAAAACGTTTTCATGGAAAAAAAAGTTTTTTTTTACTTGAATCATAAAAATGTTGTATATATTATGGCCCACTTTTTAGGGTTCTGTATCTAAAAGGTAAAAACGGGAGCTTATTACTATTAAGACTTCGCTGTCCGTCCGTCCATCCGTTCGTCTGTCACTACGCTGTATCATATGAACCGTGTTAGCTGAATTTCTTTCAAATATCACAGATGATGTATTTCTGTTGCAACAGATACTAAAAACCGAATAATATAACATAACGTAACATATTTAAGAGGGTCTCCCATAAATTCTAGTCATTTATTTAAAAAACAGATTTCGTTAAATAACTCATATGCTTCAACATGAATAAGTAACTTTTTATACCAACGTCGTTCTATGTCGTTCAACATGTAATTAAAACTAGAAAGTGGGATCAGGTTTTCATCGAAATTCCAACAATGTGGGCGCGTATTTAAATTCAAGCCTCGTACCTCTGATGCCTTTGGATTTGTGGTATTGTGTGTTGAAATCTTTGATGGAATGCTATTCGGATATTCTGTTTTGTTCTGTTGATGTATTGTTTTATGGATCTATTGTTTTGTTAGCACCTCTCTTGTTTGATGAGGATCATTCGGTGGTATGTATTTTAGGCGAGGATTGCTGAGGTGTTTGTTATTTGTTTTGGTGAATAGGAATATATCTACTGTTAATGTTTTAATGTTTTTTGCTATTGAAACCATTGACATACGGTAAGGACCGGCCTAAGGGCACAATTTTGTAAGCGCCAAGTTTTTGATCAAAGTGATTCACTATATCACACTTGTGCTTCATTCGGTCCCCCCACCTTCCGAACGTGCGAGTCGCACGTTAAAGTTCGTTTAAAGCGGGTAACTGCCAAAATAATGCATTCTTGGGCTTTCCTGAAGTTCAAAAACCACATCAAAACCATAAAGCTTCAGACATGACATTTCACGCGTAATTATAAGTTTATTAGGTACTGTATTTTGTAGAAATAAAAATAATGTAATAATCATTGTTTGCTTGTTGTCATATTACGGTGATACTGAGGAATGAAATCGATAACACTTTTCTTAAGAGCGACAGAGGATACATTCATCTTGATGCCACGAAAAACGCGGATTGTGTCAACGTCAGCACATTGGGGTGGCGATCGTATCCGGTCAAACAGACCAATAGATTGACCGTATAAAGGCTACCACTGACGATACGTCTATTAATCCGAATGGAGTAGTCGACGTCCAAAATCGTCCCATGAATGGTAAAAAAATATTCCATTTGGATGGACGTCAGGCAGCTCTGGATTTCCAAACGGATCTAAATCCATGCGTCCAGGCCAAATGGACGTCATCCGCGGCCGTCTGTCAATGTCAGAAACGTGCGCCACGCCATATGGAAGCAGTCCGAATTGTCCGTGAATGTGCGTAACGGCGTCCATTTTTTTGAGGTTATTGTTTCAGTTTATGTTTTGATGTCGATGGTGGTGCATGTGCTGTGTATTTGTGAAGCGTTATAATTTTTTTATTATGTCTTTGTCCGCGCGTGACTTTGTGTTGGAAGTAATAGAAAAATATAAATCATATCCATGTTTATTCCTTCATCCACTTACTCTGAGGTTTTTTTTGTCTTTTTAATAAAATACACACAGCTGCTGCCACCAGTAAAGTATTGTTATCCATAGTATTATTTATTTCCGTTCCGTACGATTGCAAAGTTCGAAGTGACGCCATGCATCCAAATGGAAGTATTGTGAATGGTACCGTATCTGGATAAATTTCCATTTGGAGTGCATCCAAAAGGAAGTTTACTAAATGGACGTATCGTCAGTGGTAGCCTTAAGATCGATCGACGGATGTGAAATACATGTTGATTGCAAACTATCATATACATCTTTATCAAGTCTTTAAGTAGTGTGTATTTTTACATATAGGGTTACAGTTAATACTAAATTTTTCTTAATGATTTCGGATATTTGGCAACTCGCGTTGGCAAATCTTAAGATTTACCGACTTATGTTCCACTCACAGTAGCACCCATATGTAACTTTACAAATACTCAACTATTGAGTGACCGCATCGACCGTTGCTTAACTGCGGTAGTAAGATAATATCAAAGAATAGTGGTAGTAGGTAGGCATGTACATAAATATATATCAACTGAATATACAATTGTCGTATTTATTTGTTAAGCTAATTGAATGAAAAAATATATTAGAATACATAAGCCAATATTCAAAACCCATACGGCGAAAACAATATATTAGTTATGCCGGACCGGTTATGCTATCGCTACTTATTAGGGATATGTTAGGGATAGCATAACGTATAAATTTGAAATTGACAACTCAGAGAAGTTGACACGCCAAAGAAATTGCAGCCATTTGAAAGATCACCTGCGATCTCTTATTTTCTTGCAGTTTCAGCGTTCACTATCTCTCTTTAGTAACGCTTTTACTAATTAGACGTATCACATGCTTTTAAAAGGGTATCTAAACATGTTTACTTATAATTTTTGAAGTTAATGCGTTGAACCACCGGTCCATTATTACTTAAGTATGTCAATGATTGAAACCGGATTCAACAAAATTAAACGTCTTTGTAGTTTTTACTTCACTACATTTAGAGATACGTTTTTAAGTTTTAAGCAGCGATAGAAGATATACGGAATACATGTATATTCCGTAGCAATTTTTTTCTGATTTATCGACATTTCTAGGACTATAGATTAATGATCAATTAATAAATAAATCATTATAAAAGTTCTTAAAAATACAAAATTAAAAATGGGTTTAATGTTAAAAATATATTTTAGATTCTATGGCGGTTCAGACCTCTGGAATCAGCCCGCTGTTTTCGCAATGCAATTTTAATTCATCAACAAGATGGCTGCAATTTCATTCAATAACTCAAGTTATTTATTACGAAGGTTGATAATCTGTCTGGACGTGTGTCTGGTAATGTTGACCTTGAATTTCCACTGTCGATTCGAGTACTCTAGGAATACTTATATATATATATATTAATTTTTTATACGAATATTAAGTATACTTAATATTAGATATTCAATGCTATCCATTACTAGTGGTATCGGAACCCCAATCGAATGGTATTGAGGTTTGTTTCTGATTGCCTGTATAGCTGATTATTCGATTGGTTTTTCATTTTAGCTAAGAACCTTTTATACATCTTATGCGTATCGTTTTCATCGAACGAAGTAGATTCAAAATGGAATAGGTACATACCTATTCCATTTTGAACGTGGCTTCGGTATTTCTGTTAAGCCTTGTTTGCATTACCTTATTGATTGCGCGTTAATTTGAACACCAAAACTAATATTTTCAATATCTTATTTATATATTGATATTGCCCAATAAATAGGCCATATATTTTTGGGAAAAACGTACTTAAGGTCTATCATTGTATGCGAAAATTCACGTCAACTTATACCTAATAATTAACATAGCTTTGAATAACACTTTTTCTTGAGTCTACCTACACATCATGCATGAATGTTAATTTGTCTCAGCTTGTAATCCCTAAAGTGGGGATAGTACATTTATATTTTAAATCCTCGCATCTCTTCATCCCTCTAATAGTCCTCAAAAAGGAAATTCATAAAGAATACATCAACAAGCTTTTAATTGTATTAACGTCTTTTAATTCATCGTGTTACGTATCAGAATCCGTCGGCGATGAACGGACCAATAGCACGCGAGTATTCCGTTTGACGCATGCGTGCACGTGGGCGTCGGGTCGATAGAGCGTGTGACGTCACACCCGTCGGCCAATGGCGTCGCGGCGGCAAACATCAATCGATGTTGAACGATTCTGCTGAATCTATTTATTAAGTCCTCGCAGAGATGGCTGTCTCCTTGTTCTAGAAATGCAACGGATGCGTGGAATAACGATCAGTTGACCTTCTCTCAAGACTTAAACAAATCGGTGTTTTGTATGTTATTTGTCCGACGATATTTTTTGTCTTGTCGTCATATTTTTAACGGACAAGAAAGTTGTTAAGGCCAATAGAGGTTCAGTACGGGTTAAATCTCTCAAGACCACGTCAAGATGCAGCTAATAGACCAGTTCAAGGCGTACTTTATTCTATTAATGCATGTAAGAACTAATTAGTTAAAGGATAGTTTTAGATTGATGTTGCTTTAGTGCATATACATACATATCTACGAGCAGAACAAAAAGTTATAATTGTAGTACTTAGTTAAAATGGGAATTCCTACAGAAAATTGCTTTGCAACCAAACTTATCGGTTTCTATCGGTACCTTGATCGATATGTAAAGCGGTGTGACTTGATTAGCCTTAACTTCAGAGGCTATATATTATCAGCAATTGTGAAAGAATTTTTTTACCATTGATGATGGCATTAATTAATCCTTAGTTAATATATGTGTTTTACTGAGTTTGAAACTTCATACATAATACATGCGAATGCATCTATGTAGTCCTTATTTTTTATTAAATTAAAAATATATCCTTTTCTATAATTTTTTAACTAAAAATTATGTCTGAGTACTGAGAATGAGAAAACAGACTTAATACGAGCGAGCTTAAGCTAGTACATACACAAAACTTAACGAATTAAGTACTTCCTCGTACCTACTATTACCTTTCAGTTTTTCGTAGTCGGAGAATGATTTTTACTAAAAATTGTGTTAATTGTAGGCATCTACAATCAATTGTGTGTATTTATGTAATGATGCTATAAAAATACTGATCACAATTAGCACAATTTGGTTATCTGAATTTTACCATCATGCACTCAACTTTTTTTTCCAGCTGTAAACCTTTAATATTGTCACCCCGAGGTCGTAAAATACCGGAAACATTAAATATTATGCTTGAGCTATATGAAAGGGTGAACAATTTTGGAATGGACTGCAGGCGTTTACAGAATAAACGGTTATATGTATGTGTAAAGATTATAGGCTTTAGGTGGTTTCAACACTAACAATATGGAGGGCTTACCCTTATAGAATAACAGGAAGAATAAGAATGGTTGATTCCTAAAGGACCACCTGGCTGGTCAGTTATGAATTTTGTACCTAACAGACCACCCACAATCCACCTGTGAGGGTGGGTGGTCATATTGCGTAAGTCATTCACATTTCCAATTTCCGCGACAATTACATTTGCTTGTGTATATTTTACAACTTGTAGATAGACAAGTGAAAATATAGATTTAAGAGAAGCACCAGATATACTGCACTGGCAAACTGTTGACACAGCGATCATAATAATTTTGCGACTTTAGAAATGCTTGTTTCGACACGCTTTAGACAAATTTATTATTTAAGTATTTCCATTTTTCTCATTAGAATATAATTTATTAACAAAAATTAAAAACAAAAATAAGAATCTCTAACACTAATCTAAAACACTCTAACTAAACTATATACAAAGTAACCTAAAAAGAACTTAGACTGTAAAAATGATTAAAAGTCTGTAAAAAATGATGTACGTGTGGCAAAGTCCCAAGAACGCTGGCTGCATTCCTGCGTTCTACAGAAATCCTTGAGCAAGGAATGAGCCAGCTCTCTTGTCACCAGTGGCATCTATGAGTTTAGTGCATTTTTTAAGAAACTCTTGATGCTTGGACCCCATGGACCAAAAGTTTCTACGCCAAGCGCGGTACGAAAATATAGCTTGGCATCTTCAGCAGACTCCGCCATTGTATCTCCTCCTTCTTCTTTAGAATTAGTTTATTTAAATCAAATATTGGAAAACTAGGAAAGCAAACTGGCAAGTCATTTGTATACAAACAAACTCCTGGTGTTTCATCTTAAAGGCTTAAAAACGGTGTCTGACCTTTAGATAACCTTGGCATTGAAAGCACTGCTCGAAAGACGTTAAATGATTTTTGAGACTGGATTTATGAACCTTCACCTTCGTCAAAGAGTTTTAATTGAATTAAATATCCCCCTATTTCAGACTCTGGGGAAGTAGATTTAACATTTTCCGTTTTCTATACATAAGATAATCTCTCAGTATTTTCGCGTCCATATTTCGCTTTGCAGTAGATATTCTTGTTAAGTAACACTACTTACCAAGTACCAACGATTTTGCAAATATTTGAAATTTTACCTGCCAAAGAAGCGCGAAAAAAAAAAGTTCCGCGAGTAATACCCGATTATTTTCTTGTAATAAATAAAGCATATGTTACTGCGCGATGGTGTAGTTTTCCAACGGCAAAATATTCTTTCAAATCGGCCTAGTAGATTTTAAGTTTATTCGTTTACATACAAAACTTCAAATCTTTTCTCTTTATAATATTAGTGTAGATTAAATACCTACTTTAATTTGGCAAGGAAAATGACATACACTAATAATTGATAACAACTGCGAGCTATAAATACAAAATAAAAATATAACTAATACTTTTAAAATAGTGAAAACCGACTTCAGTTCAGATTCAAAAACAGAATTTTCCGATTCGATCTAAGCGTCGCCGCGTTGCTGAAAAATCAAGAAACATACCTATGTTTCTTGATTTTTCAGCGACGCGGCGTACCTGTACCTACGTACATAAATATAATCCCCTTGAAATTGAAAACCTTCTCTTATTGTTTGAAATCAGTTAAAACCCATTTTTCACAAAGCTTGGTTCTTTATATACGAAGTTCTGAATCATATTTCCAGGAAAACTAGTAAGTTTAAAACGAAAGTCACAGTGGAAAATTGTTCGATCAAAACTCGCGCTTTGCCTTTCAACACGGTGGTGAACTTCCAGGCTACCTCATTCCCATAATTGATCGAGCGTAGCGTATCTCTGCTGTCTGCATTTTTTCTTTTGTCTGTCAGTTCTTATGATTGTATGTCTCCTCCTTAAATGTCGTACTCGGGTGCAGGTCGTAGATTCCAACCGATTTGGGGGTTGCTCTCCCAAAAGGCGAAGAAGTTTTCGACGGAGCCATTTACTGCCAACATTAACTAAGTTTTCTGAATATAAAAAAACGGTCAAGCGGTGGTCCCTTTTTTAAAAAGTAGCAATAAATATTTACATTACAACTATGTACCCCTAATCGAACCCTCACCTGCTGGTCTCAAGAAAAATACAACCTCTATGCCAGAAGCTCTTAATTAAACAAAATAGCTCCAAAGGTAGATTTATATATTCTCCCGCTGTGATTATGAGGCCAAGTCAAGGAGCTCTCGGGTAGAAAAATAGGTTTATAGCGTCCCAGATTCTGCCTATAATGTGGCGAAAGCATTAGGCTTTACCGACATGCCCCGGTTCTTGGTACCAGGCTAACAATGTCAAAAGGTTCAGATATCAAAATCATTTCGGAGTTTCATGTTTCGAGACCACCTAGGAATTCTGATAAAAATTTGCTGTTTTTAATAGAAAAAATAATGGGCTATCAATAAAAGTTACATAAAATATACCATAAACAAAAGTGAACTTATGGCAACTTTTTTAAGCAGTTTCGATTTATAAATTATCACGAAGATATACGAGCAATAATATCGTGACCAAAGTTTTTCTTTTCAATAATTGTTTGTGTAACGTAACTGTGATTACCTACCAACCTGCGTAATCATTATCGGTTTCACATTACGGTACACGTGACATTGGGAAAGTTATATAAATATTTTTTTTTGTTTACGTAACCAATTTTACGTATTATTGTCCAAACGTAAAGTTATGTATCTGATCTGTTAGAGTTTTAATAGTTTTTATTGTTGTTTGTATAAAAGGTTGCGGTTATGAGTGCAGTAAACCTAAAAGGGATAAATGCACTCGTTATTATCAAATTTAGAGTTGAAATAATGATGAGAAAATTTGGAAATGGAAAAAAAATGCTATTTTTAACATAATTTTGCATACACAATGGTCAATTTATTCATGGCTTTTGTACAAGTAATGTACTGTCTTCGTAACATTATGTCAAGTTCTATTTCTACACGTATTGGTCAATCAGAAATACGGTTAGTTTCTGAAAAAATACTTATAAAATAATGCTAAGCGCGGACTGTTAGAGAGTTCAGCCAAAGTTCTCGAGGTATGGACAATTTATGCTTACTTTGTGTTTAAAGCGTGATGCGCACTGTTCAGCGATGTGTAAGATTTTTAATAGACTTTTTAAATTTCCCTATTTAAAGGGATTTTTTGTTAAGTTCCATGATTTTAGTAAAATTTTGCTCAGACATGTGCTGAATAAGATAATTCTAGATGTAAAAATGACTTATTTACTAAGTCGCAAAAAAAATTTGGTCGCTAGGTTAACTGTTTTTTTTTAATGATATATGACTCCAAAACGAGTATGCAGGTTAAGTTAAAATCAATAATTACAAAATTGATGAAATAAAAAAGTCTACATGTAATCTAAGATCTATAAACAAAAATATAAAAAGAAAATAGCTGTGATTCTGGTTTCCTCAATACAAGGTTTCTTTGTGAGGAAGCCACAAAAAGATATTTTTTCCTATATGAAAAAAAAACTGTTTAATTATATAACCTTAGTCATGTCAACTCGCCATAATTTATGCAGTATTAATAAATGTATTTCTTCACTTGTGTAGTGACACAATCTTTTATAGTTTCTTTAAGGCACGGTATATTTGAATAATGGTAACGAATATGCGATCACTGACCTAATTTTAATTAGTCTTTATCACGCTTTGCATATTAAATAGCTTATTTGGAACTATAATAATGTAATAAATGCTAATATTTTTACAAGTTGCGGTATGATTTGTTAGGACCTTGCTCTAAAACACTCTTAGACCTGATTGCCCAAACGGTTTAAAAATAGTTGTAAGTTAAGTTGAGAATAAATTAGAAAAAAGACATAAAAAATATAACAAAGATTTTTTTTTAAATTAAATAATTACACGCCAAAGAAGCTTTGGTCCGGCCTATTTATGAAGTTATACAATTATTTGTGAATTTAATTACATATCTAGTATTTCTAGGCTTATAAGAGAAGTCAAATAACTACGTAGCTAATAAACTTTTTAACAATTATTATTACAAATTATAAATATTGAATGTCACTTATATACCGAGAGCACTCCGGCCCTCGCAAGCAGCACCCGTTCACGAGTTGACGCATGTGCCAGTCCTTGCTCTCCTTAACCATATCGGAGGGAAGAGAGCAACCCGACACACGACGCTGCCGCAAGAAGAAGCTGTTTTTGTAAGCATGAGTACTCTGAGTGATTACTAATATACCTACTATTTATCTACAAATATTTAAAAAATATATTATAATCCAAATACAAAATATAAAAAAAATATGTTAGTTCCAATCGATGTCTAAGGGCCTCCGACTCTACCTCGGATTCGATGTTTCACGGCCATCTAGCATCTTGAGGTTGTACTCGGTAATAGTCTTTGGTGTGAATAGAAGAATAGAACAATAGAAGCCATAGTGCGCACTCTGGTTTTCACTAAGTTCGGTGCGATAGATTCTCTCTCGTCTTTGGCTGCCGCAGTTGAAATGGTGATGATAGTGTCTCTATTCACATCAAAGTTTCTAACTAGTTTTTCCGCACTCTGGAACTCCGTTTTGCCATCGTATTTTTGGTTCTTCCACTTTTTCCATTGTGCATGGACTTCAGATCCTTCTTCAATAGTTTCTCTCATCTTGAGAATTCTGTTATCTAGCTTAACTTTCGTGTTCCGGCTTGTGACAACGGATGAATAAGGGACAACTCCTTAAATCTCGAGAAAAGAATATTTAGACACATTATTTTATCAAGAATGTCTAAAATAATAGATAAAAAGAAAAAATCTTATTTATGAACTTCGAGTATCCTTTCCTTATTTTAAAGAATTAAACCTTAAAAACATTAATAAATATACTCGTATATGATTTTACAGAGTGAGATCAGTTTGGGCAACAAAATGTATTTAAGTGTAAATTAATTATAAGTACCGAACTGCATAATAACTAAGATTAGTAACTTCATACACTTTCACGTACTCGTATCATATAAAAAAGTAGTAAAAAAAAAATTCAGCACCTAAACTATTACGCGAATTCAAAATAGAAAAAAAACCTGTGTTCGTTGTTGAAAGGTCTATTGGGTACTATAATACTTTATTATAAATAGTCGTATCGTACCTTCCAAGTTTTTTTATCGTATAGTTTTTCTTTATTAGTATTGGTAAGAGTTATATATAATGAATTTGTTAGTAGTAATGAAACTCAATCCATTTATAAATAAAATATTAACCTATAAGTAGTAATATTTGCCCAGAGAATATTCTAGAATTTCGCTGGAAAACTCCGATACAATGTAGCACGCCCACTCGCTCTTCGAACTAAAGCGAACTTAAATTACTTTAACGAAATAACTGAGCAAGTTTCTAGTATATTTCCTTATTATTTTTTAAGTAAAAAGGGCAAGGTTTGTGTAGATACATTTTCTGGGGTTACAATATGTACATAATCTTGATATGTCCTGTTTTTATAATTTGACATAATCTTAATATGTATACTTGTTTACCTAGTGTTTAATAAATATTTGATATTTTATTGTGTTCATATCGATATATACCTGTCTATCACTAAAACTTCGTCTAGTTCACATGTGTTTTTATCCAACCCCATTTACGAGTATATGAATATTTTCAAGTGTTATGCGCCCACCAATGAAAAGATACGATAATTGTCAGTATTCAAAGTAATCAAATATTTATGATCATAATAAACATAAGAAAATAACATCTGTAGAGGTTAAAGGCATATTATATAAACACAATAGGTACATAGTATACATTATTCTAGTGTGCGGCGGCGTAGTGATTGCCTACGAAGCGTATAGGACGTGTAGATGTTCTACGAGAACAGCTACGAAATGAAAAGCGTTGACTTTAAATTTCAAGTATTTCGCACGAGAATGAGCGAAGTTTGTCACGGTGTCATTAACTTCCCGTATTAAATGATCGATCAAGAGCGAAGCGTCTCTGCTACAATTTTTTTTTTGGTTTTATAGCGGTATGTATGGATATTGTAGGAAAATGTGCTCATTTTTGGGTCCCCCGATCCAAACCTAACAACGAATATATTCTAAAGATCCATATATTCGTATATTGTATAGCAAGTTCCGTCAAAATTGGTTCAAAACTAAAACCTGGGATGGTATCGCTTAACGTATGACGGTTCGCCCCTTCAACTCCGTCAAAAAAAAACAAATATTGACATCACTTGTTTAACTTCTTACTCCGCTAACGTTACCCGATACCATCCATCGCGAGTACGAAACTTTCAAGCAATCATCGATACATTAAAAAAAAAGCACAAATAAGAATTGCGAGGATCAAAGCATAGACGCTTCGCTCGCTCGGTCAATTAATCAAATTCAATTTTGGATTTAGATATAGAAAAATATAAGGTCACCACTATATCTTAATACAAACAGCTCACAACTTATGTGTAGTAACTATAAAATACCTTCTTCATCTCCGACGAAACAACTCTCGGAATTACATTTCCTCTGCTGTGAAAAGTGCACTGCAGACAAGGGAATGAAATGGCTACTCGTACGACGGGAATCTGAGGAATGACATATATTGCTTTTTCTTTCACAGACTAGAGACTGATATTTCATGCATAGAGTTACAGTCGCTCGTGTACGAAATACAGGATAAACATCCTGTATTAGACATAGATTAGATAGTTCTATCAGTCTACTATTATAATACTATGATACTATTATATTTTACTACCACCTAAAGCGCAAAAAAGCTGTTCCATACAAAAAGTCCCTGATACTCTATTAACTTATACTTAATACTTAGCCAAGCGACTATATGTAAAATATGGGGTCACCAAAATACGGGTATCGCCTTGTTTGGAAATCGCGAGCACAGTTTAAATACTTATAATATAGCGTGATCAATTTGAATTATAGCACCGAGAAGTAGTTTACTGGCACTAGTATTGATATACTAAGCTACGAATTATCATTGCGAAAAATATTCGGTTAATAGCTATTAAGACAATAAAGGAAGCGATCTGTCAAACCCGGCTTTCTGGAGATAGCAATCAAGGGCGTTTGAATCGATATATACAACCCAATACAGTGATCCAAGTTTGGTCGAGTCATTTGCACTTTTGGTAGGGGGATGTAGCTATAGAAATAGTGAGATATATATCTAGATAATCTTATATATACCTAATGGTGGGTCGTAATCTGTGTAAACAACAATATCTTATTATTAGTGTTAAATATTTTTTGCCAACCATATTCTTGATGGATGACAGCACGACAGGGCAGTTTCTTCGATTTCGTAGATTTTAATCATCATCATAGATCAACGGCCGCTGTCCATAGTTTATTAGCTTCATTCGTGATACTATGACCTTTGCTTACCTACCTATATTGTGTATAAAGGCTCTCTACGCCCACGCACCTGTCGGATACATTACACAACCTCTAGACCCACATTAGGTTAACTAGACCATTGTTGGGGACACGGGATATGTCTGTAATGAAAACAGTTTCATTTCGTAGGTGTTTATCTGTATACATATGCTAGGTGTGTAAATTATTGTGAGATTATTGATAGTTTGTGTTAATTATTGCTGAAATAGAGATAATAGAGTGTTTCATAATAGAGTGTTGTAGTAAGTAAATATGACTACAAAACGTTTATACTTTCATTTTATGTAGCTTATTTTATCTACACAAATGCTTTAAATACTCTATAAAATATAAACAGTTAGTTTATGGCCTACATTAAAACCAACGTTTCGTATGCATATGTGTATAATTAGATACTAAGACACTCATGTGATACTATTATCACACTTTTGTTTTAATACATCTTTATACAACAGTTGCATAAGTAACTATAATACATACTTTTATATATTCGTAAATATCAGCTCTAAAAAGAAATAACACGTAACTTTTCGGAACTTAAGATCGTTGAAACGCAGACCATGTCTTTAATTCTTTTTTCCGGTCTTGTAAGTCACAGTTAGTTCGTCACTTTCGACCGATCTCTGACACTAATTCGAACTAATATCTCCACTCACTGCCCAGACGAACCTTTAAATAGTCATAAAACCTCATCTGGCCAATGCCCCGGGGTGCAACGCACCGAGTATTTGGGACGAAACACGCCACTAGGGGCAAAGTTTATAGGCTGTCGGAGATTTCTGGACGTTTCTGTTTATTGCCAATAGTAGACAAATTTCAAACTGTCGAAAATGAATCTAATATAAACCATTTTCAAACAGAGGTCAAATAGTAGTCTAACCTAAGCGCTAATTGCCTTTTGGTTGACATTTTAGATGAAAGTCGTGGTTTTGAATCCTGGTTGAATACTGCGGCCTTCATAATATAGCTGAAAGGGAAGACAAAGAAAATGTAACAAGTGAAATACCCAAACTGCAACAGATTGGTTCTAGCTTTAAACCATCCATGCATAGTTAATAATTGCGAATGATGGAAGGCTTTTCATACCAGACACGCGTTCTCATACGAGTATACTAGTCGACACCCAGACGAGATGATATTATTATGTGAAGCTGAATTGCGTCTAGGAAATTTACTGCCTCATCTGTAAACGGGTCTTTTGTGTTAAGTTTAACCGATGCAAAAAACAGGGTGTTAATTAGTCGGGAGTGTTCTTAGTTATTTTTGGTGAAAGTCGATTCAAGTTCGCCGCCACAAAATGGTGAATTAGATTTTTTATCGTCATGCGTCAAAACAAGACAACTGACATTCACTGCCTTATTAATAAACGCGTCTTGACTTCGAGCATCTTTTATCTTGTTCTATCCAATGGAGAACGTCACGCGCTAAAACAAGACGATTAAAGTTAAGACGCGTTAAACAAAGTTAAGAAGTGTTTGTTAAATCATTAATATAAAGACAAATAATTGGCGGTGCTATTTCGCCTAAAACTTGAACATCATAAATGAGAAAGTCAGATAGATACATGAACTATTTATTGTTAACCAACAAAACATAAAATAGGAAAATTGTTTGGACACTGCAACAAGGAATAATTATGCTTCGGGTTTACACAGGCATTTTACTCACGGGTTGCGTGGATTGGGTTAGGCGTAGCTAGTTACATGTAATATCCTCCATACATTTTGCACCATCAAACTGACTTTGATGTGTGAAGGCGACTCCGCAAACAGCCTGGCAACCGACCATCCTCCGACGGCGACCAGCGCTGCTAAATATTCAAATATTCATGAGACCTCTAGACGTCTCCCAACCGACGGCGCGTAGTAAAGAATAAGAAATATGTTCTTTAACGGGTAGAGTACTACTGTAAATAGAGCAGGGGTATTTTTGTAAGTGCCTAACTAAAAACGTTTCCTTTGGGTATTAAATCAATACAACAACAAAGTACAAACAAGAGAGTGACTTTTAGGTCCAGAATATTAAATTTGCGTTTAATTAAATTCCCATTGTGAATGTTTCCTAGAAATGAAATTCTCTGAGAGCGTTCGTTTCTATTACGGTAAAATCTGAAATAAATAAATGGAGCTATAATTTATTTGGGCAATCAACGTTTTTGTTTACCTAACTTGTGTAAAGTAGCTACACAAATTTGCAACAGAAGAATAGGAAGACCAAACCCGGAGTTTAAATAGGCATGTTTAAACTCCGGATGCACGGATAAAGTTAAACTGCACCCAAGTAGCCGAACTGCTGAAGCATTGTGTAAGGAGGGTACCGGTGAGTTAGTCTAGAGATACCGTAGCTCTTCATCGAGCACTGAGGCAGGCCACCGGGAGAGTTTTAGTAGGAACAACCCTCCATAACCCGGCTGCTCCCTAATGCAGTTAAGCTAGTTGTTAGCCAGGTATACATTTAATCACATAAACCAAAAAGAACAAGCAAAACTAATAAAAATAGAGAAACTATGGAAAACTTAACCCAACTTAAACAAGAAAACTGACACTTGTTCAAACGGATGTACTTTTGATACAGCTGAATTTGAAACCTTGATAATATCGCTTAAAATAAATTATATATATATGAAAATAGACAATTACGACCTCATACATTTGTCCCTAGTCTGTGTACGCTCACAGAACAAGGGCCTTACTATGCAACCACGAAAGAAAACTGACACTTGTTCAAACGGATGTACTTTTGATAAAGCTGAATTTGAAACCTTGATGATATCGCTTAAAATAAATTTTAAACTACTTACAGTAGGTAATTGTGATGGCTTTTACGTTACAGGAAATAGTAACACAATTTCATAGTTTAACTAAAACTAAAAAAGAAAACACACTGCGTTTTAACACAATTACGGTTTTCGAAATACAAATGTATGAATAAATAGCTGTATAAATTTGAAATTGGAATCCCTAACCAAAGAAGAGATATTTGAGATCAAAGTGGCCAGTACGACAAAACGCTAATTTCATATGTAAGGACCTAATATAATACATTATGTTTGGTAATACGGGACGCAAGATTATTGTGAAGTCATAATACAGATATGTAACTTCAAATGGTAAATTTCAACAAAATCCATTTAGCCTTTTCACCTTATAAAACTTTACAAATAAACGAACATACATATACAAATTAGAAAATATTTTATTTAGTTTCGTAAAGTAGTAAAGTTCTCTCAGGGCAAGAGGCTGCAGGTTCCCATGGATCAGAAATATACGAAAGGCTTTGATAAAGTGAACGAACTGTCTCTTGTATTCCATGTTTTGTATGTTTAGGTACAATAAATAATTTAATCATACACTCTACCTTCCGCGCAAGCTATATTTGTTAAATTTTTTTTATAAATCTGTCCATCCGTTCATTGTAACGAGATTTTGAACAAACATACGTACATATTTAGAAATAAAACACCATTTCATAGTTCGACAAGAACTCGTGTTTCGAGTTTCGTGAGCCAGTATTCCCCCGGGGCAACGGGGTTGCAGGCTTTAGACCGCGGACTAGGTAGAGTTGGAAAGTATTTTCAGAATAGGAAAAAATGTTTGAGCGCTCACATTTGGTCTAGAAATTTATCCGAAATACATGTAGTGATCTATGGTATAAAGAAAATGACTACACAAAAAATTTAGTTTCTAATGCTGAATGAGAATATATTCCATTATACTGAGACCTCCATTAGAATAGTTAGCTAAATTGTATATTATAAATATGAATGTTAATTCAGGCCAGCTTCTGATTGGTATTTAACCAAATAAATCAACGGTTACAAGTAAATGTACTTCGACAAATAATAACAGTGTACTTAATGCATTTTAAAACCTGCCTCCGCCTGCCTTCATTACCGATCTACATAACACTTTATAATTCTGAGGCGTACCTACTTCAATTCCATAGCAATATTCCCTCGTCTCAAGGGAAGGAAAGGCGGAATGTCAGTCGGAGATGAATTGTGACTTCGTATTGTAGAACGTACCTATTATTTGTATATCTTGTTACTTCTGTCGAATTTTCTTCATGTGATGTTAGGGATTACCTTTTCCATTTGTAGTGAAATGTTAGATATGGATTACATGTATTTGAGCAAAATTTATGGCAGTGTTATGGACTAGAACATTTTCAAATTTCAATATGGCTGTAGTTAAAGTAAAAGTAGTTGATCATGGAGCCGACTACAAATTGAGACTAGAAAAGCACCCGAATCAGCTTGCGGGACAAATTACCGTGCTTGAAACCATACGTGTCGCCCTACTGACCGCGATAGTCCGACATACTGACTCTAAAAGAAAGGATCAAAGAAAGCGATTAGTTTTTATAACTATTAGCAGATCAGGTGAGGCTTCTTGGCGTATAGGGTGGTGCTCCCAATAGAGCAAATAACCGTTTGTAATTTAAATAAAATGTCTGAAGACGCTTATATACACAAAATGGCGCCAATACTGAACCGCCCAGATGTTGCGGAATGAGGTTAAACCCCAACCCAGATCTTAATCAGGCGTCACGTCGGCTAAGCTATAGCATCACGCGAGACCCGATTTACTATAAATTTTAAAATAACCGCAATAAATTTTGAAATGTATATGTGCGGTTATTATTCGGCTTTTGCAGCATAAACGCATCAAATAGAGTTCATGTCATCGTCAGACTCACTTGGTGTAATTTTTGTTGATTTAACCGTTTCCTTTATTGACCGTTCGAACGGGGCGTCTCTGCTTTGAGTCTGACAATTTTCATTCTGTAATTTTGAATTATAAATGGAATAAACAGTAGAAATAAGACATTATGTGCATACACCAAATATAATCCGATGTTAAAAATGTTGTACCTGAGCTTTATGAGTAACTAGATTTTTTTAATCGCAGACACTTTTGACTGGGTTGAAGCAATAAAAATCAGTTTGCTGTATTGTCATTTATTGGCCGATATCAGTAGTATTTGAGTATTAGGTTTGCGAAGGAAATACTTCGCGAAACTACTAGTAATTTTGAGTCAACACTCCTACGAGTTTTGAATTTAAAAATTTAACATCGAAAGGTTGACTTTAAAGACTATTAGAGGAGTTCCCGATAAACACTTAACTCTGTACGTGTGATATGTTTTGACCTATACGCTCCGTTCAAAGTTGACCGATTTCCGAACATAAAAAGCCCAAGCACATGTGACCTGCGTGTAGGTATGCTCAACTGTTTAGTAGACCGGAATAACTACGAAGGGTTGCCCCTGAAACTCTATATTGCTTTTGTGACGTAATTTTTCTATGGGAAATCTAGTCTTACAATACAATTTGACTTGATTGCACACCAAAAAATAAATACAAGAAAATACAATATAAACAAAACGATGGTAGTACGAGTATATTGGGCAGCCGCGGTCTTTACATCTAATATAAAGTAAAATTTATATAATCATACTTAACGGCATTACCTGATGGATAATTATTTATAGAATTACCTCCATAGTCTGATATCTTGACTCAGTACCAAAGATCATTACATTTAGGTTTCTTTATCTGGTTTCTGGTTTGCACAACTTCTACAATGTTCAGTGTTTTGTTTGTACGAGCAGATAGATGTAAGAATCGATAAATTCTTCATATCAGTTAACTTGTAGATAAATTAGAAAAGGTTTAACGATGTAACATATTATTTTTGAAAATGATCATGTCAGAAATAAAAAAAGAACACTCAGTTTCAATTTCACACATAGTTCCTATAAAGTCAATAAAGATCTCTCAATATGCATGGTCATGCGTCCGCAGAGAACCACTATGGTCATCATAAACTTATTTTATTGCCGTGTCTTGCTGTAACCCTGTCAAATTCCGACCCTAAGGAGGCAGTATCGCTTTGAATTTCCTGTATGGTATGAACCATACAGGACAATAACAGTATGGTATAAATATAAATAGTGATGATATGAATATTTGTATAGGAGCTCTTACCGTCATCGTTTGGCGGTTGCAGAGCTGAATAGCAATAGACGAGACACCGTTTTCCTTGTTACGATTGGCCATTGGTTTCGATTTGGAAGTTCGTAGTGATATTGTTATGATTATGTTTTTCCTATTTTGATAATGTTATGAGTTTACCGAGCTTATGGGATGTAAGATTACGAGTACAACAGCAAATTAGGATACCTGAGTTATAACTGCCTCAGTGTTTCAAGGTATTTTATAGGACAACACGTGGATTGCACTGCTAGTTATAGTTATGTGGAAGCTTTGTCCCTTGCCATCAATATGATTAATAGACACAGTTACAAGGATGCATCATCAGTGAATGAACTTAACCGAACGCCGTGGTCAAGTAGCTACCATACAAGCTTCGAGACCAAGTAGAAAGCAAGAAAGAAAAAGAATTTATTGATACCAAAAAAACTACTAGTACTAACAGAGACTTCATAATTAAAATCGAAGTTTCTTACACAAACCGGCTCCAACTCAGCATAATACTGGCTGTACACAACCAGCGCTGGTCTTCCGTTGGTGCCGGCAGGTGACGTCACGCACGTACACAATCTCGTGCAATGTACACAAAACCTAACATAACATTTAAAGATACCGAGTGAAGTTTAACGATAAATGTATATTCCTAACTTTTATAATGTTTTCCTTGGGGAAAAAACATATCGTACGGTGTGATAACTAATAAAATAAAAAGGTGATTCTGGGTTCGATTCCCAGTCGCGGCAGGTGTTCAAATGATGAGTTTCATTGCGAGTCTTTGAGTCTGTGTGTGTTGTGTTTATGAAGATTGCATAGCATCTCTAATACAGGTGAAACCCTAGTATAGAGCTATAAGTGTAAAACGTTTTTTAAGACTAATATGAAATTGATGGCATAAAAATGTAACATAAGTAGCTGTGCCCTGTGGTGCTACCCGCTTTAAGACAGGATATAAAGTAGCCTATGCGTTAATCCAGGGTCTACTAACTTTCGTGTTAATAATATTAGTAGGAAGGATTCATTTTCCGTAGTTTAATCTCGGATCAGAAATAAAATGGGCCGCGCAAATCTGAAAATTCGAGTACACCAGGGCCAAAGGTAAAGGTTGGGTAACAACATGTTCTGCATAGTTTTGAAAGAATTTATGTAAATGAAGGTCAGATCTCGAAAACCTTTATCAGAAAAAGGTTCAGTTGTAGAAAGTACAAAGAAAATACAAACAAAACACAGTTTTGTTAGAAAGCTAAAAGCTTTTGAAAAATATAATTATATTCGTACTAAATACATTTCAGAAACATGTTTTGCCTTTTGTTTAGTTCTAAAAGCTTTGAGTGTATACAAAGATTTCTCCATTGATTTTATTAAGCCGTTTTTTTCCTAACACAAATTCTAAATGTGAATGGTGATCCTGTGGGCGGGAACTACCCACAGTTTCAACTCTAATCTTCCAAAGACGTCGAGAGAGCTGGAGCCAATCGATATAGGAACTGCGTCATAGCTAGCTCAGAACTCAACGTTAGTTATTGCAAGTTCGTTTCATTTTGCAGAGAACGGTGAAGTTTCAAACTCGTGGCTCTGTGCAGTAATTGCATACGAGTACAGCCGATATTGATGCGAGGTTAACTGCTCATTATTATTGACGAGCCTTAGACAATCAATTTACAAATACGCATCGCATAGACACGAGCTGGTGTTTTTTGTTATTCATCCTCATATGTTGAAAGCCATTCCTCAATGCATTCCTAAATCCTTGATCTCGTTCTTTTACCAAAAAGGATTTGTAACTCTGTGATTGGTGCCGTCAAAAACGTCGAGTAAACAGGGAAGCCGAGGTAAGAAAATAAATTTACGCAGAAGGTTTGGCGAGATTGGATTTTCGAAATATGACCTAATTTTTTACGTCTCATTCCAAGAACTTGCCTGAAAACTTTATGAGGTTAACGTAAGGTTTTGTAGGTTTCGGTTTCCATCTTGTTGCTGATTGGGTTTAATTAAATCGTAATGTGTCTGTTTGCACATAGCGTTGTAATTGCCTGTCCCAAATTCAGGTCATGTCACCGATCAACTTGATGGAGAGAGCTGAAATCAAAGAGCACGTGCTTAGAATCCTCATCGCGAGTTTCATTCCGAATCCGTTCGCCCCTTTCTTCTCGTTTGCATTTCCAATTAGGTGATCGTTATTACTCCCGCAAAACGTAAGCGCTTTTATAAGAGAACCTATACCTACTTAAGTTAGTACCTACTGAAGCTAGTTGCCGTTTCCATAATTCATTCAGACTTCGGAAATTTAGTGAATATTTTATTCTACGTAGGAGTGCGTAGTTGACGTTATCTGTGTCCGCCACTCGTCTAGCTTTACCAAAACTCACTAGTAAAGGTATTACGTCGTATTTTGTTGTAATTAAGGTTGATGAAAAAATGCTACGGATGTGAATTATCGGTCGGGTTCAGTATGGCCTGTGTTATTTGCGTTGTGGTTGCGCGGCGGGCATACTGCGCAGCACGGGGCTAGATCGAAGGCTTCGCTGGGGTTCTGCGCATGGTCGGGTGCGCCGCCCCTCCGCCGCGACCGCCGGCCCGCAGTCTCATCGCGCACCCGTGCCGATGCGCCATGTCGCACGACGCTACAACCTGACGAAGCACCCAGCTCTAACAGCCAACAACACCACTGTAATATCGCGAGTGAGTCGTCGCACGACACCTATACTCCGGTAAGTCCACGGATGATGCCGATGACGACGCAAGATAGTCAAAAAGTCTACTCGTAGGTGGCGCTAGTGCGGTCGGTGAGTCATATCTGCGACACGTTTTTCATGGCCGCCCCTTCGATCTCCCACGGGCTGGTCGTGGAGGTTTTCGGAAGATGTTGGCTGCAGTGTATGTTACGTAAGCGGTGCAGCGGTGTTCGATGGCCGAGCGCGTTCAACTGTGGCCAATTACAGCACGCGAACACGGTTTTCAGGGATACATTCACCATTTTGTTCGCGGTACTCGTGGCGACGACCGTGTTTTCGTGCTTCGTCCGAAGTCATGAGTCCGTTTATTATTGAAGTGCATTTTGAAAATGTCGCGCAACGACATTGTGGGACAGTTCTTTTGTTGTGAAAGTGTTTCGAGTTTGCATTAACGTTATTAGTGAAGTTGTTCCGTTACATAACGGTTAAACTCTTGTTCTGGGAAGTAGGTATCGGTTATTGATTGATCTTTTCTGTTGGTCTTAATTAATTGACTCATATCTTAGTGGTTTTATTACCGTGCTTGTAACGTTGTTGATATTAATGTGTTAGTTGTGCATCAGGTACGTCAGTCTAGTTTGCTTTTTATTTGTAGAAAGTCGATAAGGGTTGTGAAACTTTCCAATTTTTATTTTGTGATCTAAGTTAAAAAATACTTACCAATATGTTACTACGCCAAGTTGTTAATAGATATTTTTGATGGTACAGCGATAAAAGGCCAATTGCAGGGTGCAGGTTCGAATATCGCTTGGTTGACTCTATATTTTCAACAGTTGTGATAGTTCAATCTTCTGATAGATCCTGTTTATTTGTTGTATATGTCGAATACAATACGAAAAGTTGCCTTGAGTATGTATTTATGAGTATGTATATCAGTCATCAGGGTACCATAGCACAGGCTTTGCATAGTTTGTAACTTGAAGACCTTTGTGTGGATGTTGTCCCATATTATTGAATTATTAGGCGATTGCCGAATAATCGATGTTGGTTCACAATTGCCGGAGATACCACGCAACTTACATACTTACTAAATAACTAACAAATGGAAACAGCCAAGATCCACATCTAGCTAAAAATAAAATAACTGCACGATTCGGCACAAGTACGCTTAGCGCAGTTTCAAATAGTTCATTTTGTAATGTTTTTACCGTACGTACCTGTTCATTAGTAACAGATTAACTGTCAGTTACTATAGATCTTTACACAGTTAATTCAACAGTAACTATGCTAAACTAGTCTACCCAATACTAACTGCTGTCTATACTTTGGACGTGCGCCGAAGCGTGAAGGTAATCAAACGCTGGCTTGACCCGTTACTGCAAAAAATAAAACCGTAACAGTGATTTACAATAAGCAGTAACTGATTTGAAGTGCAATAAAAGAAACTGTAAAAGAACACGGCCATTGTGTGGCTGAAACCGGACTCAATTTAAGAGTACAATAAATTGTACTTACTTGTATTAAGACAGAGTTTATTTGTAAGGTATCAGTTTTTTTGTATGTTTACTTCAATAAATGAGATAATACAAGAAGAAATAACTAAATTTCATACTAAAAATACAAGCTACAGAAATAAGTACAGATAAAACCAAAGATTTGTAGTAGTACACGAGGCGGCCTCATTTAAAGCAAAGTTTAAAGTAATTTGTTCAGTAATTTTAATTACACATTACAACTTTAATCCACGCTAAAAAATTACATACAATAAGTACAAGTATTAATACAGATAAAAAATAAAAAGCAAGAAAGTTCCAGAAAAGCGCTTTCTTCTGTCTCCTGCGACATTTTGAGAAAATAAATAATCAGTGCAACAGAGACCGCCTTCTGTCTAAGATTCCTCTTTTAAGACTTTTTAACGGTACCCTCCATTAGTTACCTAAAATATACACTTGACTTGGAATTTGAATAACATAGCGAAATTATTGTAGCGCTAGAATAATAAAAACTAAGCTGGAAACATCCCGTAAGCGTCTAGAAACTTCAAGATTATCTTTGAATTAATTAAAAACAAATGGTTGTTTTCTTAACATCAGACACAAGATTGAAAAGCTCAACTTTCACAATGTTCTCTTTGTTGACTGTAAAAGTTTGTTAGATTTAAATAAATATTTTTAAACAAAGAACGTTTTCCCAACAAACTAGTTCGTCAGTAATATTTAACCACACTCGTAATACTGACTTAGACTTCTTTTGTTTCCAAATGGTTTTATTATGTTTCTACATACCTATGTATAGTAAATTATATTACATGCATAGATTAAATAATTTACCAACCGAATTAAATTCAGTAGGAGCCTGTACAATTGTTTTAAGTTATCATAATTAAAAAACTAAACTACTGGACTGATTTTAATACATTTGATCAAATATAGCCATCACTGAGGTTTTACTTATCAAACAAAAACTAAAATCGATTCATCGATTCATAATTCATACAAAAACCAGTGAGCACACATAAACAAAACAAACTGTGAAACATGTTGTCGAACAACAACGGTTGTTCCATACACATCCTATGACGACATAGGACCTAATTTAGGACGTGAAGGGAAAAGTCTAGCATCTGTGCTAAGATTAGCGCCGCCCACGTTTACGTGTTTGGTTTCGGCATCAATGAATTGTCGTTTCAGTTCATACAACATCTATTTATATTTTTTATGACAGCCCCTCATGTATTTACTCCTAATCTTGTCAAAAAGCGAGCAGTGTTTTCTTTGTTTCTTGGGCCATTTTGTTCAGACGTTACAAAAAACATAATAAATGTGTAATGTAGCAAATTACATCTTATTACCTCCATGCTAATTACCTCTTATTATTTTTCTAAGGTTGTCCAACATATTTAGACTTTTTCTAAGCAAACTGCGTCATATTTAAAGCTGTGACGTCGAGGGCATTTTAAACGCCATTCTCAGCAACTCCTCAGAAACGTGGCATAATTGTTATTGCTTGTAAAACTGCTTCGAACTTACCGTCCCTTAATACGTGCCTGGCTTATGTTTGGAAGACTTTTCTTTCCCAATGACACTTTCAGGCCCTTTCCTCTGCTCCAATGAGACTATTCGACTTTCCCCTTGACATTTACGACTAAATTTAATGCTGAAAGGATCTTAGCGTTTAGCTTTTAAAGAAAATGTATACCAATTTAGATTTCGGGCTTCGGAGTTTCTTTTGTATGAAAGTAGATACACCAAGTACGGTGCGAGAGACGCACATTATTGAAGATTTATTTAAACTTGTAAACTTTTCGATGCGAACCTTGTTCAACTGAAACAATTAATAACTGAAACTACGCTCAAATCGATATTTTTTTGCGATTTACCCTTAACTCGTGCTGGGATAGCAATTGTTTTAGAGGACTTCAGATTTAGGTGGCCCAGAAACTGAAACTAGGGCGAGAGACTCCATCTTTATGACTATCTCTCTACAAAGCAACCGGAACTTTAGCATACTGATTATTGCGAACACGGCATGTACTATGTGTACTGAACATATGTTATCAGCTACAGTCATTTAAATTTTCTGTTCTCCTGAATTAGTTTTTTAAATTTGTTTAAATGTCATTAATGTCACGTAGACTTTGGCAGGATAAGCGTGCTGCTTATCTTGTCAAACTGCCAAAGTCAAACTTTTTTCTTTTTTTATGGCACCTCACAATCTGTGTTTTCCAGCGTCGTACTTAATTTTACGCGGAGATTCGACAATTGACTCTTTCTTAACTGCTTGTGACGTGCGTGACGTCACCTCCCGGTTCCAACGAAAGATCAGCGCTGGTTGTTTCAGCCAGAATCATGTTGAGTTGGGGCTGGTTTGTGACAGAAAGCAGTAATTAAGGTTAAATATTTTTTTTTAAAATTGTGTGCCTACAATGTTTTGTTACAAATAAAAAAATAATCTATTCTATTCTAATTTAAAATGACGTTTGTTTCAGGCAAAACTCGGTGTTAGCACCGATGCTCTAGTGTGGACGGGCGGTGATCACGCGCAGCCATGTCGTCGGTGAAGGTGGCGGTGAGGGTCCGCCCCTTCAACTCCAGGGAGATTGCGAGGGAGTCCAAATGCATCATCGAGATGTCTGGCAACACCACAGGTCAGTAAATTATAGAGACTAATGCCTTATCGACGATACAGTATGCCTAGGCCTAGCATTGGCGTTAATTCCTGGGGAAACGGAGAGACAAAATCAGCGTGACCACTTTTAGTAGGTTTGTATTTTTTTTGTAGATTAGGAGGAAATAACGCTCCGTTTATTTCAACGCAAATCAATATGCATGATAGAATCTAGTATTTTATTGGTTTTAGTACTTTTTAATGTTCTAAAAAAAATATGAATATCTGTCAACTTCAACTGTTATAATGACAGACTTAGTTAATTAGCCTGTAGAAATATTTAATTCATTATTGGGGAATTAGGGATATTCCCGTTATTTTAAGCAAATAACAGTATACAAATTTAGTAGATTTTAGATTGTATTTTAGTAGAATCACGTAAAAAATGTGGTCACGCTGAATAAAAATAGTACACGGTTAATTTGCAATGGCAAAACGACCCTTGTTTTCGAAGACTTCAAACCCTACTTTAAAGGGCCTGACGGCTGAAGCGAGTCATAGAACTTAATTTACTTAAACAAATATAATAGAGCTTAGCTGTATAGAGGCATCGTTAAAAATATTATGTAACCATACGAAAAGAATGTTTGATGTTACTCTTGCGGCTTGTATTGCCGTTGCGCAAATTTCACACCAGCTGAGTAAAATATCTACTAAACCTTCAGATTTACGTCCCCATTAATTCCCCATTGTGAAAGCACTCTATTTACGTTAATGTTTGCGTGGGACGCCCGTATTACCATCAATCGATGACGCTGTTCGCTATAATCAGTGTCTCATGAAGCGTATCGCCCAAATTGCTTGTTATCGATCAAACTTTCGGATTTGAGGTCTTTTATACATGATTAAAATATTGGTAGATTTACGTTTTAGATGGATAATGAAGTATCATGGGTAGACTTTTATGCGGTCGGTGTGGGTTTCTATAAGTTCACTTTTGTAATTGAGTGAGAACTAATATTGTAATCTTACCCGTCTTTTATACTATCATTGAAAATTGGGTCCTACATGCGACACATCTGAATATTACTAAACTTTATTTATTTATTTAGATAGGTACAAGTTACAGACAATAAGTTACAATACAAACATATTAACACATTTATAAAAGGAAAGGACACTATAAACTTACTTCTAATTAATACCGGACACAACTTGATTAAGTAATAAGATAAGATAAGATAAGATAAGACAACTCTTTATTAAAAAACCAGCTTAATTATAAAAAAATATAACAAAAAAAAACTTACAATATATACTAGGTTTCTCAATGGCGGCCTTATCGCTTAGAGCGATCTCTTCCAGGCAACCATGCACGTAAATGAATAATATAATATTAGAGAGGCCTTAAAATAATACATTAAACAAACATATTTGAAAAATGAGCAAATTATTCATACAAATGGATACACAGATAAACAAATACATATAACATACGATACAAATTAGGAGCATGGAAATACATAATATATGAATTACAAATTAAAAGAAGAAGACACAAATTTATATGCTGTAGTGATAGGTAATGGACTATGACTCGATGCTTAAAGACATTAATATATCTTATGACACAGTTTAATAAACAATATTTAAACATAAAAACAAGTATTATATTTAACAATGCTAATACGTAGTAGGTAATTTAAAAATGAGTAATTTAAAAAATGTCGTTATGAATCTCTGTGAATGCTTGTTGAACACAAAGTTGTTGTATGCGCGACACATTATATTTATAGGACTATAGTATATGAAGTTATTAGAGGCAAGTGGTATGCTAAATGGTATTACTATACGTATTGAGCGCGTGGGAACTTTAAAGTTGATATTCTGTAGCAGTTGACTGCCGTACACACAATTTTGTACAGAGCACTTCATAACATTCTGTCGTTTAGGTCGTGTATCGTTTTTAATATTATCAAAATTTTGTTTCTTTTTACTTGTGTATAAATCATTTTAGATTTCACAATAAAATATTATTTGGCAGAATTTTATTCTATTTTCTAGATGAAAACTAATAATTCTGTAGACGAAAAACATTTCATATCTCCTGAGCACAATAATACAGTTATATCGTATCGGATTTCATAATATTCCTCTACAATATGCATTTACATTGGTCCCTTGTGAAAATCAATGAGATCCCGGGCTGACTGCGCGAGGTTTCTGATCTCAAGGTCACATTCACTAAGAAACGTAATAACAAAACAGCATAAATAACAGCATTTATGATAAAATAAAAGTGCTCTAATTAAAATGAATCTGACTTCGTAGTGACACTAATAGCCTTTTATTTTATTTATTCAACTTAAAAGCGCAGTCTCGTTTCGTTTCGCTCTTGTAGTTGATGCTTTGGTTCATTAAATAAAATTAATGTATCAAGTCTAATTTTAAGTTCTATTTTATAGTAATTTTAGTTAAACTCATCTTAATTTTAAAAATATCTAGTAAAATAATTAATCTAAATTTAGGATAGTTAAAAGTAATGCGTGTGTATAAAACGAATTCTTATTATGAAAAATATGTTTGTGTAAGTTTTTATCTACTTTAGGCACGAAAATGATGCGTTTAAAAAAAACAGAACTGCGACCAAACTTTTATTTCACGTTATGAACTGTCTGTTGATTTAAGACTTTTCATAATTTTATACTATATTGTATATGAAAGCTGGTGTTTACCGAATAGCCTGAAATAGAAACAAAGTCACCTTGAAAGGCTTTGAATTAAGTACCACCGTTTCTTTACGGTCTGACCGCACCTAATGAAGATTGACTTTTACAGCCAAGGAAATGGCCTCGTACTCGCAGGAAGACCCTTTTCACTGATAACAGTGGTAAATATACCCTGAAAATGCCATGGGTTAATGAGAATTGATGCATTCCTTGATGACTAAAAAAAGGTGTTCTTCTCAGTTCTGTTTTGTGCGATGAAACTAAAATTAATTGATATATGAATAGGTATAAAAATTATTTCATTAATCATGCTAAAAGCTTTCATTTTTATTTGATTGTTACTTGCTGATGAATAAAGCTAAGAATAATTGAGATGAAACTAGCATTCGTTTGCGAATCCCCGTACTCAACTGCTAATGACTAGAAACGTTGAACATTATAAAAATACAATATTGTTCGAAGTATATTTTCATATATTTCTGAGTTAAAAAGCGTTTTAATCCTAGTATTTTATGGCAGCCTCACAGAAAAGATCCAATGGAAAACGTATGACGTTTGTTTGCCCTTGATATATGTACATCACCGGGCTGAATTTGGAGACATGAGACATTATACAAAGGTAAATATTTAGTGACTCGTCCCTATGTATAGTTGTATTTCATCAGGTAAATGAACCATTTACTTGCGTCGGCGGTGTCATTACATACCTATGTGTGAGTAACCGTAAATGTATTCGCATCATTTTAGGCTCTCATTCTAGCATAATTTCAGACGAAAAATGTGGGCACGTCGGAGTATTTTCATTGGAGCTAAAGTAATACAAACGCTACATTTTTGTATACGGACTTTTTATATCGTTATACATTTCTGTGCGCAGTTAAGTAGGTGCGTGTTCTGAAACTTGTGCAGATATAATATGTATAATAATAAAATAATGTGAGTAGGAGTATCGTATTGTTATGTAGAAGGCCGCGAAGGAAACCTTCTAAGTAGCAATGTCAGGAGAAATCATTCGCTTTGTTTACTTCAAAAATGTTTGAAAGATGTGTTTTGTAGATATTTTGGGATAATACATGTAGAATAATATTTCAACATTTAATTTTTAAGTTTATTTGTCAATCTGATTGTTTTAAGCTGATGCCTTAAACAATATTTTAGTTCTCCACTAGTAAACTGACAACTAAAATCGAATGTAGAGTTGTAAACTATGCCGAACAAAATTTTGTACCATTAGCAGGTCTAACAAGCTCAAGATTTTGCTGTATAGTTCTCGCTTCATTTTCGATGCTATCCCTAAAAATTAGTTGTAACATCTGTTACGTTGTTTTAAGTTATATTCGATGGTCCCTTTACTCTAAATAAAGTTCCGATAAAGCGAATGCTTTTGAAGGTTCTCTGAAATGTTTAGAGAATATTCGAAGGGCCTGGAGCGGTCGCTTACCCTCGTCAGATGTCACTGGGTACAATAGTTTGCTAACTTTCCCTTAACAGTAAGAATTTGTTTTATTTCTTCCATTTGCATTACATGTACTAGTGATCTTACATTTGAATTAAGATTTTAGCTAGTATTATCATATCTTCTTTGATTATTAGTTGCAACAGCAATAAGAGAAGTGATTATTGAAAAAATATTATTTACTTTTAATTTAGGAAGTAATAGTGGTCTTTACGTGGTTATATTGCATATTTTAAGAATGTTTTAATGAAAAGTAGTCTATTCTGTAAATAAAACTTATTTACCATACAATTTTGTTTAAATTACAAATAATCTATGGCACATTAAAGTATTATGTACTGTAGCTACTGTTAACTATATTCTACCCTATTAAAGATTCAGTACCAAAGTTAGGATTGTTTGAATGCTGAATAAATCGATTAACTACACTAGTTTTAGTTACTCCAATAAGTCATTTGCCAACTTGGTTCGAAACTGAGTATAAGAGTGAAGTTTAAACGCAACTGAAGAATAGCACCACAGAAAATCTGCTAGCTTAGCTGAAATAAGTGGGCAATATTCAGAAACAACTTGCGTGTAAATAAAACTTGGCATATGCTCACTAAATAATGCTTACTATTACGTACTCGTACATGGAGCGGACTTGTTCAATGTTGTTTTAACATTGAACAATTCCGCTTACTACTGGCATGTGAATTTGTATACTGCGATATAAATAGTGTATGGTTTTACCATAGTAAGAGTTTCAGAGCCTCTCAGTTGAATGCGAATAACTAGCATTCAAAGTTCTGTACTATTTTAACTGTGTGGATTCTTATTATTTTATTCGAGTTTTACTTGAGTTACCTACTCGAGTATTCAGACTGCGTCTATTTATATTCTAGGCTCTTGAAAATAATTTAAAAGTCAAGCAAATCTACTTATAACTTACCTTAGAAATTGAACTCAGAGGACTAACGTAAAAGGATTCAAATTACCTAGCCTTTATGCATTTCTCGTGATAAAGTAAAAACGAGTTTAGACTCAACCCTGATGCGATACGGTTCAGTTCAAATTTTTACTCTATAAAGATGTACATTAGACTTTATGTTATCGTATTACGGTTGAAAATGCCTCGTATTGAGAGGTAAAGCATCTTGCTAACGAGATTCGAAGCTCGTTAACGGAGAACGCTACGAAAGAGCACAGAAATGGCGATAGACTGTGACGACTGAACTAAACGGCTCCTGAACAGTTAATGGTCTTAATTGGTCGTGAAGCAACAGCGCTTTTAGTGCGGCCCGGTCGCTATAAGGTCGTTTTATGTTGACGAGATTAGTTCTCTTCCAATTATTTACTATGATAATAAATGTAACCGTTAAGATATTTTTAAATTAAAATCGAAGACTAACTACAACCACCATCCTAACATGTCCAAATGTATTTTACTGATGGACTATCTTCCGTACTATAGATAAGCATTAAGCTCAGCTATCAATCGCGACAGTTAACAAAGGTTTCAGTCAATACTGAAACCTATTTATGTTTCCCAATTATGTTTGTATTGTATTTTGTAATCATTTATTGCTGAAGACTTTGTCGCCAAATGAAGTAGCATGGTTTACTTGTTTCAAATACGCAGAGCTGAACTAGTTCATACATTCCTATATGGTTAAACGAAAAAAATGGGTTCAGGCCAAGTAAAAAGAACTGAAACTTGCCTGAGTGTTGACCTTCAATTTGATTTCAGAAAGTTCGTAGTACCCGCTCTCTTCTCTGAAATCACCAAGGGCATTACCAACGTTCAATAAACCGAGTTTGAATACTTCAATGGACCATCGACCTTTCGAGAGAGCTGAACTAATCGAGATTAAATTTTATTGCATTGCGCCTAAAAAGATTACTTTGGATATTACTTTGTCTACGTTAATTATTAAATAAACTTTTGTGCAGAATAAAAGACCGTGGGGAAACTTAGTAAATTAAACACTATTATTCGTTACGAGTTTGATCACTGGTATCGATCTACTACTATTAAATAAAGTAAAGGCCTTAGGGTTATTCGATTTCTTTTACTACATAATATATATATATATATAGATACTCTATACAGATAGATAATAGAAAACTCTTAATTCTATGCACATATAAATAATACAATAAACTTAATAAAACTTATGATTACGTGCAACAAGCGGCGGCCTTATCGCTAATAGCGATATCTTCCAGGCAACCTTTGGATGGAGATAAACTAAAGCATAAGTATAAACGGGCTAGCTAAACATAAAAACTTACTTGCATTTAAATAGCAATCAATAATAATGTTGACAAATGTTTTAGAATCAAAAATATAAATATAATATAATATAATATAATATACATAGTCTTACTACTATATATATATTAATTACGCATTTAATTCGGTATCTAAACAACAATGAATCTAAACATGAATTCTAGATCTTTTCGATCAACATAAATTTACTTCTTTTGCCATTGTGATCAGTCCCTTCATTCATAAATTCCACATAAAATATCGAATCATTATTAAATTAAGTTTAGTACACGGAGAATTAGTACACTGTACACACATAAAAACACACACTTATCTATTAGGCTCTGAGTTGATTATGACCTCAGACTTACTCTTTTATTTTTGTGTAGATAGATCTATGGAAGATGATTCGAACTTGATGCTACCTAAATATAAACCATTTTTCCTAGTCTTGGACTATATAGGTGTACCTGTACTTCTCAAGGGCGTTATAAACCTACGCGTCAAATGCTCGGGATGACGTCAATGTATACTTATATATGTTAACGTAAGCGAATACTGGATCACCATTAATATGCATTAGCTTTTCAAATAGAGCGCCTGTGCCCTGCAATCGATTATGTAAACTACCGATATCGATTTGAGTAATATGGATGACATGCCTATGTATACATTTCAGGCTTTTAAATTTAGATTTATAATTTTTAAATAGCGTACTCTTCGTGATAATTTCTTGATTCTAATTGTAATCCTCCTAATTGTAATGTTTAGTATTTGTGTGAATAAAATGGCGCCCACATAATATACTCATGTATTAAAAACAGTGTTGAACGACTCTTTGGAGGTTTTGCCCATCAAATAAATAAACATGTACAAAGGGCTTTAAATACAACACTTTTTTGTACATAAATGTACATATTTTCTAATTTTAATCAGATTTAAACATTTTAAATTAGTTGGCGCTCAACAATGGCAGTTCATAGAGGTTGACAGGAACTTCCAAACGGAAAAACAAGGGCTTGATTTTTCTCGCTTGACAACTGCGATTGGCTTCACACTGAGGGAGTCCATCGAGTTGATCAGTTTTAAGTCTGAAGACATTAATTTCCCTATATAGAATATGATTGGTGCCCAACGTGGTTTTTTTTAATGAAGTACTATATTTTTTTTACAACTACTGTTGAAAAAAGTGATAACAAAGTAAAATTACTTAAAGACACGTCATTTAAATAAGATTTGTAATACAGTAACGTGAGGGTCCTTGACTTGGTGCTTACTACAAAGAATATAAAATAATCAACAAAATTGAGACTGCTTAAATCGTTCTAATTATCATATTCAAAGTCAAATAAAAAGTCATAATTATAATGACTCAAGAGTATTCTTACGACTTACTATTAGTCCGATAAGAAAATTAAAGAATAAAGATATTGAATATTTTATTTAAAAAAATAACGCGTGTTTGATTCATATTGTTTAAGAAGACGGGTTTTCACAGTCGCACTGTGTGTGTGCGAGACGTGTTGTCGTTGAGGACACGAACGACTCATTTCATCCCTGATAAAGTTCACCGAATGTGAACGAAACTATAGTTGGACCTTTCCAACAATCAGGTAAGTGTGAAAACCCGTCTTCTTAAAGAATTAAAACACTGAATAGGTCTTTTTTTAATAGCTAATAGGCTTACGCTTGACCGACACACAACATACACACGCCTGTGGAAACTGAAGTTAACTAGAACTACTTTCTTTGATTTTAATTGTCCTTCACAAAGTAAAGCAAAAACATACGATATTCCACTATACCACATTCAGTCAAGACTTAGAATTCTCTACACACAACACGGGACCTAGCCCTCGATAATAAAAGGGCTACCTTCAGCAGCACACCGACGACGTCAAAGACTCATGTCGATATCCAACTTCATTTATACTTATGCACTAGAGCTGTCTATTTTTAAAGTTTTCATAACTGAAGGTAACTCGTAGTTTGCTTTTATAAAAATATTTTTTTTGTAAAAAAATGCACAGTATCTCGGCATTACTGAGATTGTGCCTACAGTGCTTTATACTCTTTTAAAAAGATTTGTATTTTTGTATGTAACGAATAAACTTTAAGAATACTGGATCTATTTCAAAAAATATTATGTCGTCAGAAAGCTACAGTTCGCCAGGTTAGCTACTCACAGATTAACTGTAATATTGGCTTAGTACACCGGCTAAGCTTAGACTTAAGACTTGAAAGATTACCCTTTATATCGTACTTATTACTCCATGTTATTAGATCTTTCCAATAAAATAACCTAATATGAGTCTACTGTTATTATGCAGTGGTCTTTCCACGAGCAAGTGCTATATCGTGCAGACCTTGCAATCAATATTCAACCTAAATGCCCACTGCACTATGCATTTCAAAGAACAGAGTTGCGTGTTGTTTCGCAACGTAATCGACTGTATTAAATGTGGAGTGCACTTCAATACTGAAGGTTAGGATCGTTAAGAGTACTGATTCTGGTTCATAACTGTAGAACTTTATCGAAACTGTAGAACTTTAACGGGCCCTTAGGCCCTAAAATGCCAACGCGACGATATTACTGTAGTACTTCGATAATTAAAACGATACAATTCTGTCCACCGATTCTCATCATAAAGTCAGATTGTCATTGTTACACATAGAATTCACGAGGATTGGTATATGCAACGCAGACAAAATAAGAATAAAACAACATTTTCACTCTAAACATAAGCAGATGTAAATGAATCCACTGATCATTTATCAGAACATATTTTGCTTTGAACATATTGCTAGCCTGGATGATTTGTAATGCAAAGGCCTCTTCAAATTATTCAGTTATATCTCTATAAATTTTTGCGACTGCGACTATATGTATGATGAATTAGCAGGCAATTATCTTATTACCCGGAAGGACGTCAGTTTAGTTGAACACTTGAAAAATAACCAAAACAAACACCTCTTCAAGAATTCAAGGCCTCGACGAGGCGCTGAAACGAAAATCCTTCGACATTCCGCACGTTGTTTCGCCCGCAATGCGTTCCACCGTCCCATAAACTCCATAACGGGCCATAAAACTTGTCGGTGGACGTCGCAGAACGGTTCTGCTCCCGTAAATTGTGCGCGCCTACTACGCCTACCCACTCTTGATTTCTGTTGTTTAATTCCATTTGAGGGGAGTTTCGTTTTTGCGTTGTAGTCATTGCAAGACCTTGAAGTTGAAAAACTTTAAAGTGAAATAAAACTTTAAATTACGTCAGAGGTTTCTGGTAAAAATACTATATAAAAGTTAAGGCGCTACCATTGATAACTTTTATTGAGTGCTAACTTTAGAATGCGTAATAAGTCTTGTAATTTCTCAGGTTAGTGAGTGATAAGTTGTTATGACTTGGTTCCTGTTTTTTCCCTATTTTTGCAGTATATACAATTATTTTCGTCACATTAAACAAGATTATTAGCTGTTACGAATTATAAAAACATTCCTTCTTTGATACGGTAATATCTACGCCTGAATTAGTATATTTTCCAACAGCATATCTATTATTCCACCAACTCTACTTCAGTATAACCCTGTATAAACTCCCAACAAAATAGTAATTTGTTAACCTTTACACCGATCTTTGTTATCTTGCGGTGAACCGTTGGTTAACCCTTATTCATTCGTGGGTCGATGAAGGCTACCCCAAGGCCGTTCAACGTATGTGTTTGTATTCAAATTGTTTGGTAAATGAACGTACCTGAAAAAGGGAAAACATTTTCTCCATTGTTTGTAAAAGGTTGATTTGGAATTAGTATTCGAGATCAGTTACGTTTTTTTTTTCAATTTTCAAGTATATATGTATATCTGGATAACGATTCTGGGAACTCTTCACTAACACAGCAGCAGAAAATAAAGATTGATGTTCGTCAATATTCTGGTTTTTAATTTTTCATAAAAGTCACGCGATTAAAGGGATTTAACATCACATTAACATTTATCTAACATGTTGTGTTGTAAGGCGAAATTGTATTAAAATTAAACTAGTAAGTAATGGTCTATTAATAGGTTGCTTTGTGTTTTAAACACAAAAAAAAATGTATTTCGCAGTCTCCATAGCGAAAGTCTTAAAACATTCCGAGTTTTCATTGTGCTCTACAAACGTCACCCTTCTACTCTGATGCCCTCCACTGCCCGTTAAGCGGGATAAATTGGTTTAATGTGATAACCTTTTCACGCCCCACGGCCAATGAAGGCCGCCTACAAGGCTCCTTTAAGCAATTGACAATATCTTTGTTGTTAGGAATGTTTGTTTGAATGTAAAATGGACCTAATAAGCTAAAATGTACATATGTAGGCGCGATGACAAAGAATATCGCCGTGAGAATTAACGATTCTCATATTGTCTCGCACATTTAATTCTTATAGAAGTGTTTTTGTTTAATTTTTTTATAGATAGTATTAGATAAGGACATGTATTTTAGACTAGGATTAGATTAGATAATTAACCGCGTTACGGTTGCAATTTCTACATAATATACAACACAATTTCCATGTAATAAATCTTTGCCTTCAATAATTCCATCAATTAACTTATGACTTGCTAGATTCTCTCAAATGAAACACCAATAAAACTTATCCAAGTCAATATCGAACGCTTTCGCCCCGTCCATTCTTATTCGCAACATGAATCAGCCAAATAGCTCTCAAGTTTAATAAATATTGTTCAGAAGCTTCCCCTGCCGAATTTTCCACCTCATCAGCGCTCTACGACGTTTACTACGTCACTCACTCAGAACTTTGACCCCACCATGTAGTTATTTAGCTTATTGACTTTAGTGCAGAATAGCTGTACAGAAAATAATTGCAATTCAGTACTGTCACAGTTACAGTGATATTTTGTTTAGTTTTTAATTACTTAACTGCATACCCACGGGATCCTAGAAATCGCCTAATCATAGGTTAAGATACATACGAGTACATACGCCAATGCAAAGAATATACCTTTCGTTCAACCTGATCGATATTAGCCTGAAGTTTTTCTATCAACTCTTTCATTAGCTGTGGGTTACTCCGTGGGCCGTGGGCTTTGTTCTCCAACCTTGAAACTGCATCTCTGTGCTGTATTAAATTATCTATTCCATGAAGGGATAGTAGGTATATTACGGTAAGTTAACTAAAGCTGATACGTTAACAGTACTCACATTTATACAATTTCACTATGCAGTAGGTTTAATAATAAAATGTTTTAATTCAAAATGCAACTCTAGTTTAAGGGTAGTTTACAATTAGCTTTTAGTAGGGTTGGGTTGCGTTGTAAATAAATAAAAATATATATGTATATATATTCTTTTGCGTGTCTCGTGAAACTTCGTAGATTATTTACTACAATGACAACGATACGATTTGTAGATTTTTTAAGTTTCCGATGATTTTTGAATGGAAGTAGGTGTATGATTTTTGATTAATTGAGATTTCAGCGTTATCAGTGGTTTAAAAAAATATAAGTTACACCTGTTAATATCGCATTATTGACAGTTCGCAGAACGACCAACTTACAATCTAAGTCTGTTACCTTTAAAAAAATACCTGTTATTACTATTGTTGGTGGCAGCCATATTGTATTTGAAATTTATCATAGTCTAGTCTTCAAAACTATAACTGTCCTCTTCACACTCATATAAACCGCGCGCGAGAGATACGGGCAGACGTTTCATGATGCGCATGCAGTACGACGTCATGCCACGCGCTTATTCACAGACACTACACAAGCGCAACGTGTAAATGTGTTGAACGTGCCAGCTTTAGTTAACCGACTTGTACCTACGCCACTCTAACGACAAAATGAAGGCTGAGCTGTCATATGTCGGTTCGTAGGAAACTTCCCGGAGGTTGTCGTTGCTGTAAACTAGGCTATGATGGTATTAAGTAGCAAAAACTGGTTGAGAGACGTATGTCACAGTTAATAGAATTTTTTACCTGACTGCACAGTTTCGTAGATAGTCGATAAAATATACGTTTCTTAATACCTCCTACCCCAAAACCACGTTTTGTGTTCAACTAGTCTAGTAACTAGTAGTTCTGCGAACCTAGTTTTGACAAGATTAGTTTGCGTGTTACGATCTGTACACGAGTATTCACATCCAAACTAACATCCAGACAGAAAATTAAGCAAACACGCTTCGCGCGGTTAATAATGTTTCAATTGCCCTGTTCGACCATGACGTTTTAAGATACATAGACACATACTCACATAGACGTCCTGGATTCTCAGTTTTAAGGTTTGATGTATAATATACTAGCAGTGTGTCTCTAATGATCCATAATAAAAGTACGATAGTAACGTTGCTATAAAGGATATATGACTCAGGTTTTAAAGTTCACAAAGCTTTAGTGGGGTAATATTTGCAACAAATTGCAGTGACTCGTAAATGTTGTGGGCCATAAGGAAGGGGATTGTATTACTCGTATATGACTTGTATTGTACTTATTCCTTTTGTTTCTTTTTTTTAAAACTTAACGCCATATAAAGCAACAGCTGTGAGAAGGTATGTATATGCATACTATTTAATTATTTTGCCCAGACGACTTATCCTAACAACTTTTTTCCTGATATGTTAATTGATCTCTTTTGTTTTAAATTAAGTTTTTTTTTTGTGCCAAATATTAGGTGTGAATAATGCCTGTCGAATAGTGCCGTACGATTTAACATAGATTATTGTTACATTATTTTCTTCTTTTTTAAAGTTAAAAATAAAAACCATGATAAGGAAAAGCAGAAGAAGAAGAAGCAGTTTTAACTGGAATTGGTATTTGTCAAAGAAAGTAGCTCCGTTTCATTTAAAAGAAAAGCTTCGTCCTGCCGCATGTTGGGCATTTCTTTTTACTGCAGTGTCGTCTTTCTTTCTCCAAGCGACGATTCAACAGCTATTTGAAACAGTCGCGGTTCAGACACAAGTGCGTTTTGTAAAGCAAAGGCTCACTTTCCATTGAAGCGTTTGCTGCCGTTGCTACGCTGTACGTTTGACATATATCGTCATAAAGGTACACAGGAGACTGCCGCACTGATGGTTATAATTTTAGTGTTTATCTGTATTATATTGTGTCTAATGATGCATTTATTTGCTCCGACAACCAATAAAACTTGTCACACATGTTTCAAAATAACATTGGATGCTCGAGATCTCATCACACTTAGTTTTTAGATACTCTCCTTATTTTCATAATTGTCGTTTTTGTTGTGTTGCGAAGCCGATTTGTTTCGCTCTTTTCTAAGTTTTAAAACTCTTTTTAAAAGACTAACAATATAAAAATAGTTAGTTAGGCAATCTTTAAAGATTTAAAGATTGCCTAAGCTGTAATGCTTATCGTATACCTATAGATCTATTTTATTAATACAGTCAATAGGCTAATATTTAAGTGCAAGCTCAAGATACGAGCACAAAGTGACGATGCATCTTAATTTAGCCAACGACGATTGCCTAAAAAACCGATTCACTCCTAACTTGAAAAGACCCAAAATATAGTCGACGGGAAATATAATAATGTACAACACCGGTTGAAACTAAACTGGCGTTTGGCGTATGTCTTCAAGTCTACATCACTTCCGCTTCAATGGAAGGTTACCCTTCAACAAGTCTCTACTGCACACCTGAAGCATAGTGCTTATACTCCAACTGAAGTCTACACGCGACGCGGTCGATACGACGCGACAATCGTTTGACATTTTGTACATAGATTTATGTATGTAGAGATTCTGTTTTATACCTTGCAATGCGATTGCTTTTTGCTGTTAGTTGTCACTTAACTAACGTTTTGCTGAGTAGAGGCCAGTTGTTTCCAAAACTTACATGAAGCTTTTGACTATATTTGATTTTTGTACCCATGATTATACGAAATATTAGTGTAGGCAATGTTATCGCCTTTTTTTAAACTATTTGGCATAGTTTAGTAGTAATGTTATTTTTTGTTCTATTTTTGTACATTTATTTATCGTATTACGATGTCTGAAAGAGAAAGCCTAGCTATTAGCAATAGGGCCGCCGCTTATTGTACTAATATTTAACGTTCGCTATGTTTGTATTCATAAAAATCGTGTGTTTTTTTTTCTTTTATGCTAATAACCACAACTAAATACCTTCCACTCTTTTTGAGAATTTGGATTAACACGTATATAAAGTTCAAGTACACTACCCCAGTCATGTTTTACGGTATACAGATTTCCAAACAAGTGGTCCTTAATTTCTTTTTTTTTTATTTTGGTATACCAAGTGTCACTCTCACGACTAAGACGAATTTACTGACATAAAAATACGATAAGCCGTTTAGGCTCTAGGCCGTGCCAAAGAAATACATAATAAAATACATACACTCAAAAACTCACTTTCGCAGTCGGGTAAAAGAGCAGATACTTAATTCGACTGTATATTTTGTCAGTTACATAATTTCTTGGAGACGAGTGGATCGAATTGAAAAATTATATTTTTGTTTGAAAGGGTATGTTGTCCTATATTGTCATATTTTTTTTTAATCAAAATCGCTCAAGAGGTTTTACTATTTAAGTATTTCCTGTGATGTTTGCATGTTTGGAATGATATTAGATAATAATAATGTCCTTTAAATCCTTGGCGCCGCAAATGCTCGATCATATTTAATTGGGCTGTCCAGCAACGGAGATACTTACTTACATATTTATATCTTGAACGGCTGTTTAATGGTTGTTTACGTCACCTCTAACCTGTTTATCGGGCGGCTTGCAGGAAAGAGCGAGACCAATGTATCTACTGCTGTGTTTCCCAGAATAAATTATTACGCATGTGTCTAAATGTTTTTAACGAAACAATCAAGAGCAGCGGCATCAAACGAGTTCGGGCGCTCGCAGTAGTCTGACGTCATCGCTATGGCCAACAGAACGGTTCTGTTGTGCCTTTTAATTTTGTGTACTACAATCTATGTGACGGAATGTGGACGATTTGGTGGCGGCAGATCGAGCAGCCGTGGCAGTAGCAGCAGCAGGGGCAGAAGTTCCTGGGGAAAAAGCTGGGGCGGTGGCAGCAGTTACAAACCTTCATCAAGTTCGGGAACTAGCTGGGGAAGCAGCAATAGTTACAAGCCATCATCAAGTTCGGGAACTAGCTGGGGAAACAGCAACAGTTACAAGCCATCTTCATCGTGGAATACCGGCTCCAGTTCCAGTGGGAATAGTTACAAGCCATCCTCTAGTTCGGGTTCAAGCTCGTGGAATTTTGGAAGCAGTGGAAGTAGCTATCCTAGCTCGTCTTCTGGATTATCTGGTTCCGGACGTGGGTCGAGCAGTTACCCTTCATCGTCAACTGGGTTATCTGGATCAGGTAGTGGATCGCACAGCTACCCATCTTCATCAGGAGGGCTATCTGGAACAAGTTCTGGAAGTAAATACCCTTCGTCTGGGACTGGCCTTTCTGGATCAGGATCGTACGGTTACCCATCTGGAACAGGTTTATCAGGCTCAGGATCAGGAACTAGATACCCATCCTCCGGCACTGGTCTTTCTGGATCAGGAACTCACAGTTACCCATCAGGAACAGGCCTGTCTGGCTCTGGATCCGGAACTCGATATCCAACATCGGGATCAGGAACACACAGCTACCCCTTTGGAACAGGTCTATCAGGCTCAGGATCTGGAACCCGATACCCGTCTTCTGGATCAGGATCAGGTACGCACAGCTATCCTAGCGGAACAGGATTTTCTGGAACAAACAACAATCACGGTTCTTACAGGCCTACTAACACTTATAATACAAACTCCGGTTACGGTTCGACCCACTACAATCCAGGACATACTTACAACCCCGGATCATATTCTTATTACCATCCTTCAACAATCTATCACTATCCCCAGCATATATACGTGACAACATATAGAGATTCTGGTAGCAGATATGGCGACTTATTGACTGGTCTAGCTTTGTACAATATGGGCCGCTCTCACAGCCACTATCATACTGACCATTATTACTACGATGATTATTATAGAACCAGATACTACGGCTCTAACAATAACAACATGCCTCAACAACAAGAGCGACCACGAGACGAAGCTATTTGCTCTTTAAGAGTGGTAGAAAATGGGAAGGTGCAACTTTTGAAAATTCCGTGTGAAATAGTATCAACCTTCACAGAAGGCAGTCAAACAGTTAATAATCCTGCTGAAAGTACTCGTTTGAACCAAACTGTCTGTACGACTAATACGACTATTATTAAAAAGACCGGCCCAATGAACGTTACCATTGTTGAAAATAATCCTGCAAATACCACCAATATCACTAATATATTAGCTATACCGGCATTGAATGTCAGTTCAACTAACCATACTTTACCATCGAATATAACCAATGTTGTGGCACAAAATGTTAATGTGATGAACGGTACCACACAAACTCTTCAAAATATGACAAATATTTTACCAATTCTAGACGTCACTACTGCGAATGTAACAGCAAATAACATAACAGCAACGAATCCTACAAACGCTGGAAACAGTACCAGTGTGCCTGTAATACTTGAAAATAATGTTACGGAAGGCAATACAAATACACGCACTGTACGAGTAATAACCTCTACAGAAGAGATAATCAATACCACAGTATGTACAACCTCTTTAACTGATCCTCTGTCCGTGAAAGGTCCACCAATAGATCCTTCAGGCATGGAATGCTCTGTAGACATAAAGACCAAGGATGCATACTTCCGTAACAGAATTGAGTGCAGTACTTTGATGCAGTATTCTAAAAAGCCACTGTCGGCTCAGAAAGAGAGTGCCATTTTGCCAAAACGTGAAACTTTAAAGCAATGGGTCAGCAAACCACCGTGGTGGATGTCCTTGTTTATCGCAGTTTAAAATTAATTATACTTATCTAATTTTATGTTAATTTGCAAGTAAGTTTAATTTACATATTTCATTGTGAAATTATAAAGCTTTTACATTTATAATCGAGCATAGATAGACATAGCATTAATGTTTAAGAAAATATGTTTTTGTGTGGACCTAATTTGTTTCCGTATTTTGATTATATTGGCAAATTCGATGTACTAGTAGATGTAATTATAACGTATATTACCTAAGTAAGCAATATTCAATGCTCTGTAATAAATACTCAATCTTAAAATATTACTCATTAAATGTATGTATGAGGAAAATATAGTTGATTAATAAAATTATACACATGCGTGAAATAATCGTATCATATTTTATTTTACACTTCCTCTAAATAACGATCCCTGGAACAGGTAGACTCTGGATAGGTAGGTATATTTTTTACTAATATTCACAAAAAACTTGTTAATCATTATAATCCCAATTGTCTCTAACTACTCCGTGACGGACTCATTGTGTTACTGTATTTTATTACTGTCAAACTAAAAATCTGAATCAGAAATATTTATTGCAAAAACTGTGTACATAGATGGTAATAACAATAGCTGTGTAGTATAAACGGTTGAAAAAGTCTGTAGCTATCTGTACTCAGTCTTTAATACCTACCTCTACTACTAGCTGCGCCCGAGGTTTTGCCCTCACCATTGATCATCCCATGGAACACTTCAATTTTCCGGGATAAAAAGTAGCCTGAGTGTTAATCCAGGGTATAAATCTACATGTAAAATTATATTTTTGTATTGTTAGTTTGATGTTATAGTGTTCCATAAAAAGTATAAATATTATTGAGATTCGTCTGATATAAAATGAATTTATAGTTTAATCCACATGTATTGGGCGAAGATTCTAGGTGTATACTCCTACAAAATACCGATATCCTAAGTTTTCACGTGATAAGATATAGCAGTGAAACCAGAAAATAAAGTCATAGGTCAAAAGAGTGACAACAAAAGTCTAAAAAGTGAGTTTAAATAAAAATAACATGTTTTTAAATATAAATATTTGAATTCTAATTTCAAATTGGTCACTAGATATGGTCGAAATACAATATTTTATAGGTAGTTGAATCAAATTATAAAAAAACGTCCAGTCTAAGGTAATGCCTCTAGAGATCCGAAACTACGAATAGTTGTAAGTCAGCGAATTCAAATTTCTAATCCCAAGAACTTAATTTTCTATTTTGTATAAAGAATAGAATATGGTTTCTTTGTGACAAAAAACAACAAAAAAAGTAAATACATTAGCAGGGGAGCATTTTTTTGTCACAAGCCGATGAAAGATGAAAGATGACTTTAATACAATATATAATAAACTGTTTACAATATGACGCCCATTTTTTCAGAGTCGTAAGTCTATTGTATTGTTCCTAAACATACAGAAGCTCATTGTTTTTCGTCGCTGCTAAAAAAAGTTATCCAGATGGAATTCAAACGCCACAGTGTCATTACTTTGTATTTGGCTGGAAAATCGCAACCAGCCATTGTTAATGCGCTACGACATTTACATTTGAATAAAATGTTTGTGTATCGGACCATCACGCGTTACAATGATACGGGTAGCATCAAGAAACGCCATGGAGGTGGACATCCAACATCAGCAACATCATCAGAAATGGTTCGAAAGGTAAAGGCTAGAATTGAACGAAATCCACGACAAAGCGCAGTTAAATTGGCGAAAAGTCTTAATGTATCTGCCCGGAGCATAGGACGCATATTAAAAAATAAACTACAACTGAAGCCTTACAAAATACAAAAAGTGCAAGACTTGACACTTGCACAAAAGGCAGTTCGCCTAGAAAGAGCTAAGCAGTTAAAGCACGTTGATAGCAAGCTTGAAAATTTGTTTTTTTCCGATGAAAAATTTTTTACGGTTCAGCAATATGTGAACAAACAAAATGATCGCGTATGGTTAAAGTCTAAATCAAACGCCAATTTAGACCAACGAATTGCTCTGCGAAAGCAAGCACCAGCATCAGTGATGGTTTGGGCCGCTGTAACTGCTACGGGACGTTCACCTCTCGTTTTCATTGAGCAGGGTGCAAAGATAAACCAGCAAATCTACCGTGAAAAGATTTTAAACGATGCTTTGTTTCCTTGGGCACGTAAGAAATTCGGTAGAAACCATTGGACGTTTCAGCAAGACTCGGCACCATCCCACAAAGCCCGTGAAACCCAAATTTTTTTGCAAGAAAAAGTTCCGAGAAAGAAATGAAGTTTCTTTGCAACAATGGCCACCATATTCGCCGGACTTAAACCCAATGGATTTTTCCATATGGTCAATTCAAGAGGCCAAAGTGTCAGCAAAAAAATATGAGACAGTCGACGCCTTAAAGATTGCTCTTCGCCGAGAATGGAACAAAATATCAGCAGACCACATTCGTGCAGCGTGTGAAGCCTTCTCGGACAGACTCGATGCTGTTATCCGCGCTAAAGGTGGCCACATCGAACAATATTTTTTTCTTTTTAATTTTAAATGGTTTTTTTCTATATATTGAAGTTTATAAATAAAAAGAAACAAACTTGTCAAAATAACAGCATTTTGAATTGGTAACACTTCGAGTGCCGACCCCTGTATATATACGTATTTAAGATTTCTTCCATCTGTCCGAGGATCTGTTGGGAATTTTTATTCCCGTTTGCCCAGGGCCAGATTCGAAAGCCAAATAAATTTTTATTACCGTAACGCTTAAACAGAACATTTAATTTCTGATATTAATTTTAAACAAGTTTCAAAAAACACGTGATAAGATATAGCAGTGAAACCAGAAAATAAAGTCACAGGTCAAAAGAGTGATAAGAAAAGTCTATAAAGTGAGTTTAAATACCCCAAAGCGAAACTTGATTAATATTGTTATGATAGATGCAATAAATATTATTAGGTATTTTGGAATATAAATAAAATCGGTCAATAGCACGTTGCGATAAAGCCACAAGGAACAAATCTGGAATTTCACATGCGTCCAAATATGCTGTCTGTCATACTATATGACTGGCCGGTTGGCGCAGTTGGTATCAACCCTGCCTTCTACGCCGCTGGTCCCGGGTTCGATCCCCGGACAGGTCAAACATTTGTGTGCATGAACATGTCTGTTTGACTTGTGTCTGGGTGTTTATTGTATATATAAGTATGTATACAATACAATACAATACAATATTTCTTTATTGCACACCAAAAACAAAATAAACAATAAGATACAGGCAAGAACAAAACATCGGTAGTACATTGGGCGGCCTTATCGCCTAAAGCAATTTCTTCCAGGCAACCTTGGGATGGATCGGACTAAGTGAGAATAGTCACGTCGGTGATGCATCAATAGAAAAAACAGAAAAAAAAATACAAGTACAAATATTGTACCGCAAAAAAACAATAAGAAAAAAAATATTTTAAAATTAATCAACATACATAGTTAATACATACCTATACATACATGTATATATGTATTAAGTATGTACTAAGTATGTATATCAGTCATCAGGCTACCGTAGCACAGGCTTTGCCTAGTTTGGGACTTAAAAACCTTTGTGTGGATGTTGTCCCATATTATTATATTATTATTACATTATACAAAAAAAATTGTTGGTACTTGTGCGAGGTCAACTGTTCTTACAAATATTAAATAATTGTTCATACATGGTCCTGCTTTTTCGTGTAATAAAGTTTGAATTTTTCTTTGTTTCAGTGATAACAAATCCAAAAGCACCTCCAGGCAGCAAAGATGGCGCAAAAAGCTTCAATTTTGATTTTTCATACTGGTCACACAATGTGAGTATAGTTTTGTTCATTACATACAAATATAATTGCAGATTATTTCGTTGGGAATGCATACAAAGCACGAGTATTAACTTTGCTGATTGAACTACAACGTATGCTGAGAACGTTTCTTTCTTATGGCGTCATGAGGATTGAGGACTTTATTTTCCAATAGCTTTGCAATAAATATGTTTTCATACGTTGTAGTTCAATTCTATATGAAACATATAGCCTGCACTAAAGTATAAATAAGGCAGGCCTTTATCAAGATATAAACGCATCTCTTCTTCCTAGAAATTGAGCGTTCGCCTTATGATAGTTAATTGTAATTTCAATAAAATATTCCTTGCAATCCGCCTGTAACAGATGGAAAAACAAAACTCTGAAAATCTTTTAGCAAACAAACAATCTGTGTGCGCAAATCGATGTTGACATAGTTGATGGCCACCCCGTGACTCAGGTTTCCTCATTATCCCCTAAATTCACGTTGCGGATGGAACGGAGATGAGGAATTTAATGGTAGTTGCATCCTTGGTTTATTGATTTTGCCCTTTTTAAGAAAAGCTAACTGAGATTTTCTATTTATCATTTCTCCTGTACAAAGAGTTTGGCAATGAATTTATAGAGTTACAGAAAAAAATCTAAATATCTATTCAAAATATAGAATTTTGGTCTCATTTATCTATGACTGTATAAAATAATTAGAAGATATAAATTTATCTTAACTTATCTTTTTACGTATGTAATTTATTTCACATTACTTTTTAAATATGAATTAATTAGTTAGTTGTAGTCATTTAGTATTATATTAAAAGGTAGGTTAGAATCGGCAATTACACTGATAGTGATGCGCTGACCCTTGCCGTTATGCATGTGTTGTGTGTGCCATCGTAACAAGATTTCCTCCGTGATCGTGCTTGTTTTGGACGCCCGCCATATTGGATTTTACCGCAAACCGATTATCGGATTAGCTACAGCTCTACGTCTCTATGGTTTCTGCAACGTTTCGTAATTTCGGATACTTAATGGTTTTGTCGCATGGCGCATGCCACAATGACTGACCTGAGCTTGGCTACGTGCAGCCAGGGTATACAGACGGAAGCTCAGAATTGTGCTGATTAACGTGACTAGCTAGAAACTTGTGTAAGAACCGATCAGGTTAAAAATCTCTAGAAAAGGCTGATGGATATGACGATGAATGAGTATTTCTACTAACACATCACCTCATTTTCTAAGAAAAGGAGTAGGTCTGTGTCTAAAACTGTCGAGTTGTCGTTTGAACGACTTAAAGTAATGGCTAATTATTATATTTTATTACTATATAATAATTTATTGTATAATTGTTCCTTTTTGTTCTTGCTGAATGAGTAACATTGAATAAATCGTGGTTATATTGTGGAACTATAAAAGTTTATTTAAGTATAAGGTTTATATTATGATAAATCAGAAAAATACAGATGCTGACCACTTCTAGATGACCAATTCTTTGCATTGATATCGGTTTAATGTGAATCCAATTGTAAAACACAGTTTCCTACATTGCTCGTTTCGTTTGATAATTATGTTGAATATTGAGGTTTAATAGCAGTTTCATTTACTGCGAATGTATTATAATTTCTGATATTAATTTTAAACAAGTTTCAAGTATAGAGGGAGCTTTTTCGCCATTTGCAATGCAAAGTAGAGAATTTGGCACGTGCAGGGTCGTCGTCGCCGTGTGGCTAACAATATATTCTAACTTATTTAAATTTTATGCCAACGGAATATCTTCATTGGACAGTAGATTAAATTAATGGTCTGTAACTCATTTTGTCCTTAATACAGTTTTGGAAATTAAGGATCGTTGGATCTAAAAGGGTTAGACAATTTGTTGAATTGTTTTAGGGCTATTTCGTGTTAGATCTTTGTGAATACATATCTCTCGTAATTTTGTGTTAAATAGTGTTATATTTTACATATCGTACCCATAGCTAGTACCTACCTATGTTTAATTTGTTAAAGAGTTGTATCAAAAGATGAATGTAGAAAACATACTTACCTATAATTATTTATTTTTTGTTTCAGCCGAGCGATCCTCAATTCTCATCACAAATCATGGTGTACAAAGACATCGGCGAGGAAATGCTTCAACACGCTTTTGACGGTAATTGAATTCTTTTGCTATACCCTTACTTGAGTCAAAGCATTGTAGTTGTAACCTAGTGAATAGAACATGATAAAGACATTGAAGATTGACTTTCCTACAGAAGTAGTCGTTTAATTGCTAACAAACTAATGTCATTACAAGTCGTAAAATAACGAAAAAAAAACATTTACAATCTACAAACCGTACCAACTCTTACTTGTGACCTAAAATTACTATTAGTTAGTAATCTAAAAAAAATTGCTCTGTTACTTATAATAATCATGCTTATGAAAATTGTCTTTTGTTTTTTTTTTATATTGCGGCTACCAGAATACGGCCGACAAAAAATCAAGGACTAAAATAGGACTTAAACTCTATACTTAGAACTCAAAATTGTATATTCCTCTTATTTAGTCCGCTTCAAGGAAACTAAGGCAGCTAATTTACTTTTGTGTAAATTAATGTTAACCTACCATGAAGGAGCCATAATTTTTAAAGCGTACTTTCACGCACAGTATTAATTAAAACAAATAAATTGGTGAGATAAACAGTTACTTACGCAATTACCTACTAAGATATTAATCTAGAAACGTATTTCGTTTAAATTGCTTTTTATGAACCACGCTACAGTGAATAAATTACTGGAGTAATATAAAGTTATAAAGCAGGATATGATCAATATTGTTACACAATTATTGCAGAATTCTGAATAGATGGATAATGCGTTACACTTTATTATTTTGATAATCATTTGCCACTTCCAACAGCCAGAAACTGTATTAAAACAGAAGCGTAGTTATCATCGAATTGTTCGTTAACCCCTTTACCTTTTGGGGGTTACAGTTCAAATCGGAACTTAAATACAGATGAGCTAGGTGGTAGTAGGAGTCTGATATACCCTTAAGAGATGTTGATTTTTTGCTTCTCAATTCTAACACTTACAGCGAAGAACCTTGCGGATTTAGCATCACAAAAATTTAAAATCCAATAAAGAAACCGTTTAAACGAAGTATTCACCTTCTTCGTTTAAACGGTTTAAGCAGTTCGGAGCGGCTCCGAACTACTACTGCTAGAACTATAGTTCTAGTTTTGGTTAAGGTTTAATTGAAGCTATTTTTTTAATATTTAACAAAAAACACACAAGATATAACTTATAGGGATTTTTTTATTGCCAAACTGAACTTATTAATTAATTATTTTTGTAATAAGAAGGTTTAGTAACTAAAAAAATATGTGTTAAAAATATTGTATTCCTCAGGCTACAATATATGCATATTCGCATACGGGCAGACCGGTGCTGGTAAATCCTATACGATGATGGGACGTGGTGAGGACGGACAGGAGGGCATCATACCTCAGATCTGCAAAGACCTCTTCAGGAGAGTCAATCAAACCACTGCGGCCGACTTGAAATACTCTGTAAGTATTTTTAACTACTCTTAAGCATTTCTAACCGAATTCTAAAAGGAAGAAGAATTTTAATTTATCGGGATCATTTTCCACCTTTTTTAAACTCAGCTATAAATTCCATAGGACGATTGATACTATTATCTACCGCAGATTTGCAAGTACTAAAACAGCCTTCAAAATAAACTAATCTCACTCTAATTTTAGGTTGAAGTATCATACATGGAGATATACTGCGAGCGAGTTCGCGATCTCCTCAACCCGAAGAACAAAGGCAACTTGCGCGTCCGTGAGCATCCAGCCTTAGGGCCCTACGTGGAAGATCTCAGCAAGCTGGCCGTGTCTACTTACCAGGACATTTACGACCTTATCGACGAGGGGAATAAGGCTAGGTGAGTAACAAATAAATGCCACATGCTGGTAACATACTTGTTGCTACACTCAAGCACACGCGACCTTTATTTTATATTTCATAATTATTACTAAACTGCTAAGAATATCCGTCACATATTTTTACTGTATCAAAGTATGCGTTTTCATTTTATAATCCGTACTTGTGCGCACGCACGCATATAACAATGGCTTGTACATATTTAAAGGCGTCGTTCAATCTTAACGTGTAACAACTGCACTGATCTAGCCAATATGTGTCCATCTTCATCATCAACTCATCTTCGGTTCAAAATTACTATCACCGATCATGCTTGGCTTCTTTTGGTTTTTAGTCATTCTTTATCAAATTATAGTGTTTTTAACCAAATTTTTACAATTTAATGCAACTGCTTTTTATTGGTTAGACCTATGTTATATATATATATATATTTAATTATGATTCTATAATAAATATGTTTTATTCCAGGACGGTGGCAGCGACTAACATGAACGAGACCTCGTCCCGTTCCCACGCTGTCTTCACGATCTTCTTTACGCAAATGCGACACGACGCTACTACCAATTTGGACTCGGAGAAAGTAAGATAGTAGATTCTTATGTTTTTGAAGTAAAATTAAGATAATATAATGTTTATTTACCAAAAAAGTGTTAAACTATACTCAATAGGTACTTAAAAAGACTAATACTATGCTATGTTATTAACAATGTGTAAGTGTAAGTTATGCTATGAGTCCCAAGCTAAACACTAGGCTTGTATTTTAGGGCTCTGGTGCAGAAGTAACATACACAGATTATGTTTCGACTTAAGGGCGTAAAAACTGTAATGATAATTACATAATGACAAATAAACTACCAATAATAGAGGTGTTCAATATAGATGTAAACTAAAGTTACTAAAACACAAATAAACTACTAATAACAGAAATATTCAATAAAGATTATACTAAACTAAACGCAAATAAACTACCAGTAACAGAAGTGTCCAATAAAGATGTAGATAGATAGATAGACAACTCTTTATTTAAAAACCAGCTTAACAATAAATAAATAACATAGACAAAATTGTAAACATATTCTAGTTTTTAAATGGCGGCCTTATCGCTTAAAGCGATCTCTTCCAGGCAACCAAGCACGTATAAGATAATTACATAATATTAAAGAGGCCTTAAAATATTACACTATCAACTTAACAACTCTCAATACAAATTTATAAATATAATACAATACATACAAATACATATACAATACAATACAATACTAGGCATGGAAATTAATGGACAAATTCTCTAGTAATAATTAGATGTACATACACTTAAGGAACTAAAACAATTAGAACAACTACGCCTCTTCATAGATGCTGTGAATCAGGTCTTCTGTGTCGTCACCAGACAGAGTCTGAAGCCAGTCTCTGAATCTTTTAAGAAATTAGTGTAGTTTAGTCCTAGATTACACTGACTTCCTTTTGATGTGCTGCTATAGTCATACCACCTACACTATATCGGTAGTAGCTCTTGGAAGTATTGATCCTATAGTATTTTTTTGCGATGGTATAAGATAACCACATTTTACATATTCAGATTATTTGCATATACTTTTTTGCCAAGCTAAGCTTTTGACTTATATTGACAAGCAAGTTACCTCAATGTTTTCCTTCCTCATGATGCATTATATAACTTATAAATTTTATTTGAAACTTTATTATTTGTAAAAAAAGTCAATGTTATTTTTATCCAGCAAGATCTTGGGTGAAACAATACTTTTAAACTTTAAAAAAATATTGTTACAGGTGTCCAAGATATCTCTAGTAGACTTGGCAGGCTCCGAACGGGCGGATTCCACAGGAGCCAAAGGAACTCGCCTGAAGGAGGGTGCTAATATCAACAAGTCACTCACCACGCTCGGCAAAGTCATATCGGCGCTCGCTGAAATCGTAAGTTTGTGTAGTTGTGCTACAACAATTATTTTTTGTATGTTTTGTCCTAGTCATTTTGCAATCGTGTAATCATTCATAATAATAACATGGTTCTTTAATTAATTGTGAATTTGAGTTTTATATTTCAAATTTAAATACTGTAAGTAGTCAGTAAGCAGAACAAGGATGCTTAAAGGTTATTTCACGATATTTATTCATCATACGTTCCATGGATTAATTACTTATGGGATCAGTCAATCGTAACCTCTTGATTAAATAAAATAAGGAAATATCATCACTCATTCTTATATAGGTTGTCTGGAAGAAATCGCTTGTTATCGATAAGACCGCCTTTTGTGCCCAAATTTTTGTTATATTTTTGTGGTGGATGAGAAAGAATTTTTGTATTGTATTGAAGCTGTTCCGTGGTCATATCTGTCCAGTTAATCTAAGGAATCATTCGGCTGGTCCATGTTAACGGTCACAGTCTAGTCATGGAATTTAATTAAATATTGGCTTGTCCTTAATTGAACCGAAACACGGTTGCTGTACCGAAAAGGGAATGTCAGTAATGAGCAGCCCGAGTCAGGTAACGTTTCCGATCGTATTTGAAAACTTTGCTTTTTGATTACGCAAAGCTTGTTAGAAGATCCTAAATTATGACACTAAAAATGAAATTGTAGATCAATGCATAAATAAAAGATAATAGCAATTGAAAATAAGAATTTTGTAGCGAGGTTTGCGTAATGCGTGATGTAAAGTTTTCATATCCGGTTTGTAACTATACCTGACTCAAGCCGCTGAAAATGATATTTTTGAGTATTTATTACGTATCAGTGCATTGCAAAATGATTACAATTATGTATGTGTGATAATCGTGATATATGTATATGTATGTCTAGATATATGAATGAATATATGAAAACATCTTCCATCTATCTACTTGTAATGCTCGTTTTGTCACTATTTTGAAGAATGGCTTGAAACTATTGCTAATATGATTTTACTATTCTGTATATAGGTGACTTATTCACGTATTTTTATTTTATTTTTGCACCTCTTCTAACATGGATGTGTTTAGTCGGTAAGTGTATATTGTGTATAGCTAAATGTAAAATAATAGTTGATGCATTAATTTAACTAAAACTTTCCCAAAATCTATGTTGATTTCCTCAGTATAGATTATTTATATGAAATGTATATATTTAAATGTTATTGTGAAAAATAATATTTTTCGAGGAGATAAAAGATAAATACTTTACTAATTATCAAATATTATACATAAATCGTCCTTTAATTTACCTATCAAATAAATAAAAAATACAAAACTTTTGGACACGGTAGCGGTCGATATAATTACTTTATAGTCAACCAGAGAGGAAATTTGAGCAATTGTATGAAATTATTTGATAGTATACAAACATGTCTAAAATCTGTCAGTGATCAACCCTAAACCTTTGCAGTCTCGTTAGAGAATATCATATTCTTTGCCTTTGCACTTAGGTAAATACGCACATAGATACTGACTTTGTTATTACTTTAGAGTCAACCAGAGAGGAAATTTGAGCAATTTTATGAAATTATTTGATAGTATACAAACATGTCTCAAATCTGTCAGTGATCAACCCTAAACCTTTGCAGTCTCGTTAGAGAATATTATATTCTTTGCCTTTGCACTTAGGTAAATACGCACATAGATACTGACTTTGTTATTACTTTAGAGTCAACCAGAGAGGAAATTTGAGCAATTTTATGAAATTATTTGATAGTATACAAACATGTCTAAAATCTATCATTGATCAACCCTAAACCTTTGCAGTCTCGTTAGAGAATATCATATTCTTTGCCTTTGCACTTAGGTAAATACGCACATAGATACTGACTTTGTTTTTACATAACGTCTGGTATTTAGTCAGTTTTTTACAAAATGCTTGCAGGCGTCGAAAAGCAAGAAGTCCAAGAAGGCCGACTTTATCCCCTACCGTGACTCCGTACTCACGTGGCTCCTACGAGAGAACCTCGGCGGCAATTCCAAAACAGCTATGATTGCTGCTATATCACCAGCTGATATCAACTTTGATGAGACACTTAGTACTCTCAGGTAAGTTTATAAATACAAACACGTATATATCTTATACCCTATGACCCTTGGACAGATGTTCAAACACATTATTCCAAAGCTTTGCGACCTCCTACCAAATAAAAACTATCAATTTTCTATCCTCAGATACGCCGACCGAGCCAAGCAAATCGTCTGCAAGGCTGTTGTTAATGAAGACGCCAACGCTAAACTCATTCGCGAGCTCAAAGAGGAGATATGCAAACTGCGTGAACTTCTCAAGGCTGAAGGCATCGAGGTTGAAGAAGGTAAGGGTTAAATAGTTGCTAGAGAAAGTTGAAAGTCGGTAAATAAGGTAGAAGAAGACATTTAGAAGGGGCTTTAGGAATCTAGTCAGGATCGGCCAAAGAGAATTAAAAGAACGATTTCTAAAATTTGATTAGTCACGTCTAATATTGGCATTTGCCTTATCTACTGACTGAGCTAATCTTCATGCGAATATGGTTAATCGTCACTTGACCTGTAGATCGCCCTGTGTTTTGTCTTGAACGCTAGAGAGCGAAAAAAACGCCACAATCGTCATTCCCAACTGTCACTTCCTGATACTAAAACTCTACTTCTATTTTTCAAAATGTTTACGCAAAGGACCCGACGGTAAAGTCCTATATGAAAAGAAAGAACCGCCAGCCAGTAAGTAAATGACAATAAAAAGAGGCTTGCGTATTTTTTGCATATGTACACCCCACCTGTACGCTTATCCTCCATTGGATCGGTGTTGCCAGTCACTGAAAAAAAAAACACCATTGCAAAAATAATTGGCGATATCCTGGCAAACCGTTACATAAAAATGCAATTTATTTTGCACCCTATTCCAAAGCTTGTGGCGTTTGTAGGCGTATACAGATTTTAGTATTTCACTTTGCAAATTATATGTATAAATAATATTTAATATGTATGGGGGTGGGGTATTATTATATATTAATGTGCTTGTGTATTTATTGTATCGGTTTTGGGTCATCCTATTTAAATATTTAATTGGGCAGGTATTTATAATATATATTTCGAAATATAGATATCTTCATTATAAAAAAGTGGTATGATTGGAAGTTTGAAACATTATCAGATTTTCTACTAAAACGAAACGAAAAATATTCATTATCATTACCCACTCTCAGTATCGTTCCAATAATCTGTGATATGAAATCTTATAATGTTCCTCGGCCAGTCATTACAAATTATATTTTCTTTATATTTATCAATTGACGACAGAATAGAGGAAAATTTATGTAAACGTATCAGTCTTTTCATATATATTTTATATACATAAATGATATTTAATATTTTGTTAAGAAATAAAAAAGCTTCTTAGCTTGAAAAGCCTTGCATGCGTTCCTCTTACTTTTGTCGACATTTTTTAAACTATCTCGATGTTTACGTTTTACCAGCATCCAGAGTTTCTTTCTAACTGATTGTATCTACTCGCTTTTTGTTTTCTTCGATTCGATTGTTTATATATTCTGTTGTTCTATTACAAATTTTGATGTTATGTAGTTGGATCACATACATCACAAAAACCTCAGCCAAAAAACCAATGAGACCTATAATTTAAAATATTTTAGTAGCTAATTTTACTCCACAAAGTCAGCAAATATTTATTAGCCCATTTCTAGCCAATGTAGAAGCATTAAATGTCCTGCAAGATTATTCGAAGTTGTCAATGTCAATTAAATCTTATTCAAGACTTTTTAATTAGGTACTATTTGGTTGATTTGCTCATCTGACCATATCATACCCCATAAGTTAACATCCCATATTTTATCTCATAAATTGCAACTAGTTCATTGTGTGCACTCTCAGATCGTGGTTATCAGATTGTTTTTCCAACATCTGTTTATCTAAAAAAGAAGCAGAAATTGGGGCTTAAAAGTACCGATTCTGAGCCATATCAAGTTCCGAGTTTTTTTTTTTTTGGTAAGGGTGCTATTTCTTAAGCCGCATCATGGCTTTTCGTTTATTTGAGAATCGGTCAAATTTGTTCTCGTCACATTGCCGGACACGTGTATGCCCTATGATGTTTACTATGGAAAATATAATACCACCTGGTACATCCTACCTACACATAACAGTTACCATCGTAATAATGTAAGTCGTACGATTAGGAGAGGAGAACGCATCGCCTCAACGCAAAAAGAGCGAAGCGGAAGTCCTTTCTCCAAAGCTGTCGCGAGCTGCAACCACCATTGCTGAGGAGGCAGTCGATCAGCTGCAGGCATCGGAGAAACTTATTGCTGGTAAGAACCACAATCTCATGAGTTGCAATGGTAAAAGGTTTAATAAAAAAAAAGATAGCTGTTTTATACAACTTATCAACTTGTTCTAAGAATTTGGTTTTAAACGCATAATATGTGTCAAAGTTATTGTCGGGTAAATCTATAGCTGTATAAGAAAATGAGACTCAGAAAGCGAGGAAATGTTTTTATAGATCAAAACTGTTTGTTGCCTCAAGTAGTTTGAAAGCAAATATTTATTTGCAAAGCTAGAATAGTTACTGTGATGTGAAAGCTATTCTCCTTTTATGTGACAATATCTTGCCTACTTATAGACCTTTATTTTATCGGGTAACAGTATAAAACTAAAGGGGCCATCTCCTGAAGGTTTTGAAGAATGAATTGCGTTAAACATTCAATATTTCATTCAATATGCATGCGGCACTGTCTTTCATTTGTTTGCTAAAAAAGACGCAACGTTTTTTCATTCTAAGAACCATCATTCAAAAGCTTCAGTATCTAGCCCAATCTTCCTATACAATATAACATTATCAGGCTACAAATCTTTATTCTATCGTAGAACTGAACGAGACATGGGAAGAGAAGCTAAAGCGTACGGAGCAAATCCGCGTGCAACGCGAGGCAGTGTTTGCCGAGATGGGAGTAGCTGTTAAAGAAGGTATCACAGTGGGAGTCTACTCGCCAAAGAAAACCCCGCATTTGGTCAACTTGAACGAGGACCCCAATCTGTCGGAGTGTCTCATCTATTACATCAAAGACGGTATGTGGACTTATTGAGCGTACGATTTTTAGAATGTTTAAAGTTTTTCAGGATTTTTTGATTGGAAAGAGGTATTTTTACGAGAGAGTAAAGATGCTGTTTGGTGCTATTTAGGCGTTTTATAAACGGCGGGACGGGCCGGTCAGTTTCACCGCTAACAATAGCACAAAAACGAATACTACCAATGCCAGTGCCTTGCGTCGCGGTCAAAATGACTGCTCGCCCCGCCCATTGCAACGTGCCTTACAGGCCGATCTTAATATTTTTTTGTTATAACGCAGTAAGTTTATCTTTATAGAGTTCAATTTGAAAGACGTATTCGTGCGATAAATATATCCTTCTGTAGATTACAATATGGTTTTAAATAGAGTTGGTAATGTTTTCCCAGGAGTGACCCGCCTCGGCACCTCCGAAGCCAAGGTGCCTCAAGACATCCAGCTATCCGGCTCCCATATCCTGAGCGAGCATTGTATCTTCGAGAACACAGATGACGTCATTTGTCTAATACCGCATCGCGGGGCTCTGGTCTACGTCAACGGACGCGAGGTACGATTTTGGTGATTTTCAATTTATATTTGAAAAAGTCAGGCTGACTGTTCAGGGAGACATGGTAAAATAAAATAGCAAATCAAGGTCATGTGTAAGAAAAACAAATTATCGACAAAGAGTATGCGCGTCGCATAAGCAGAGCTTTAGCCTAAGGCCAGTAACTGTTGATAACCAGAGAAAGATGCAGTTACAGCGCACATGACTGATTATTTGCTATTGTTCTCTACATAATATAATTATTTTGTTAAAGCATTGATTTGGTCATAGTTTAACGAATTACCACATCCCTGACCACATGGTAGGTGACCGAGCCAGTGATTCTAAAGACTGGGTCGCGAGTGATCCTGGGCAAGAACCACGTGTTCCGCTTCACTCACCCGGGACAGCCGCGCGAGCCGCGCCTCAGCGAGGACCGCTCCGAGCCTATGGACAACAAGGCTGAGCCTTCGGAGGGTAAGTACAAAGAAGTACACCTCCACTTCTACAAATGTTATCTGAATGAGATCGATTTTGCGACCCTCCCAATCAACTTTAAGTAAAATTATAGCCTTTAGTGCCACTTTATTGTCGTTCATGGTTTATTTTATGATGCCAATAAAGAAGTTTGTAACGTGAAAAAAAGTGGCAACGAAACCAACGATCATATAAACCGATTGATTTAAAAAAAATATTTAGAAATCCTGCGGTAACAACTAAAATCTTTTTTATTCAAAAGCTGGCGATTCAGGCGAGAACGTAGACTGGGACTTCGCTCAATGCGAGCTTCTGGAGAAACAAGGCATCGACCTGAAGGCTGAGATGCAGAAACGGCTGCTGGCGCTCGAGGAACAATTCCGCAGGGAGAAGGAACACGCTGATCAGCAGTTTGAAGAGCAGAGGAAGGTGAGTTTTTGGATTTAAGTTGTGGGTGAAAAATGTAGTGGCGTGGCAAGTAAGTCCCTGAAGAAAAAAGAAACTGGTGAAATGGTAAAGAATATTCGCCGTTTTAAAAATGCGCTACACTACACCTGTGTGATGAAAATCGGTTCAAGATGGCCGCCGCCACAAAATAGCGGATTTAATATTTTATCATACCTCGCTTAATATGGGTATCAAATGAAAAGGCTTGTCTAGTATACTACACTTATAAATTATAAACCCAAGATGAATACAATGAAGAATTTTTAAAATTTTACTTGTCTGTGTTGGATTACCAATACAAGCGTCTCAGTTGATCGCAATGAAGTGTGCTAATGTTATTATCTGTTATAGAACTACGAGGCTCGTATCGACGCGTTGCAGCGTCAGGTGGAGGAGCAGAGTGTCACCATGTCTATGTACAGCTCCTACACTCCGGAGGACTTCCACAATGACGAGGATATATTCGGTCAGGATATAAATTAATTAATTAACGTTCATATCCAAAAAGAGAGTTCAATGAAGATAAAAGACATACTCGTATTAAAGACTATAACTACACTTTTCACACATAGCGTTTCACTGCGGGGCACAGGCCTTATGAATAAGGTGTAGGCCAATGTCCACCACACTAGACAAATTACTGGTTGGAGTTTTCTTCAATCATTTTTTAAAGGTATTAAATACTCCGACAAACAGATTTTCACACGAAACCTTCTATCAAAATATACAAACCTGTTTCTATTTAAAAAATAACAGTTTGCTTACAATTTGAGGAAGCGAGACTAAAGCAACATAATTTGATGCTTCTAAAAATTAAGGAATCTCACATTGTGTTCATAATTTGAGAAAAGGATGGATTTATTATTTTGGAACTGTTAGAAAGCCGAGATGAGGTTTCCAGCAAACTTAACTAAAAACGAATGTGTACCGATTACCTTCTTTGTCTAAAGGCGGCTTGATACGGTCTTCTTTTGTTATTATAATTTATAGTTCTCTTGCTTACTAGTTAATACGAGTACATTTGGCTTGCAAAGTGTGGTAGAAAGTCGATTCTGAGACGTTTGATTATTATCTTCATTTTGGTTTTAGTAGTTCACAAGTTAAAAGAACGAGTAATCTTTATAAGATTAAAACGCACGTTCAATGATGATGATGCAAAGGATCAGTGTTTTAATGGTAATGTTAAAATGTCACCTAACCGATAACTTGTATGATTGATTGTAGTGAACCCGCTGTTCGAGACGGAATGTTGGTCGGCGCGTGAAGTTGGTCTGGCCGCGTGGGCATTCCGCAAGTGGAAGTACCACCAGTTCACCTCACTACGAGATGACCTCTGGGGGAACGCTATATTCCTCAAGGTAAGAAGAATTTCCTAATCGCCGTTCCACCATAGGGCAAGAAGAGATATGGCCAGACGCCACTATGGTACATGGTAGAGATTCCCCACTCGCACGGATAGTGGAACTCGCTGCCGGCCGGCTTTTAAGGCCCAAGTAAATCGGTTTTTTCTAGGCAAACGTATCTATCGTAGGTTGCATGTTCGCTTCACATCAGGCGAATTGCGGTCTGTAAAGAAGTTGAGATAAATAGTCAAAAAAAGTTTGTATTCGCAGGACACTACATAGTCAGTCATTTTTATGTGTTACAGATGATAGTAACAATCACATAAATTTAATTACATGAAAATCCATGCTAGTAAAGTGGTCATACTACGTAAAAGAGCGTTGGAACACTGTAAAAGAAACTCCTTAAAAATGCAGTTATTGTTCTGAGTAAGTACTTGATTCTTTCTATTCCCAACAGGAAGCTAACGCGATTTCCGTGGAGCTGCGCAAGAAGGTCCAATTCCAGTTCACCCTTCTGACTGACACCCCCTACTCGCCCCTGCCGGCCGAGCTCGCCCCCAGGGACGACGCGGACGACGAGTACCGCCCCTCGGCACCCACCGTCGTCGCTGTTGAGGTCACCGACACTAAGAACGGAGCCACGCATTATTGGACGTTGGAGAAGTTGCGGTAAGTTTAAGGAATCAAGTAGAAGAGTAAAATGCCAAATAGTAGACAAGTTGAAATATTAAAATGTTGAGACGCAATCCCCACTGGCAAGATGAGCCTTGAATGAGTTCGAAACCTAGCTCGGCGAATTCGACTAACTATTACGATTACAAAACTCTTAATTGTCACCACAATAATAGATATTACAATAAAATAACAATACTAGCAGTAATTGTAGCATATTTCCAGTTTGGATCTAGGCTGGTAGCTGAAATACAAAGAAGATAATGAAAAAACTTTATTAAAATAATACATTATTAGATTGCTATTATTAGACTTGTCATAAGTCAATGTTTTGTTTCGGCAAGTCAACTAAGAACGCTAGTAATTAGCTACAACATTTGTTTATTTAAATAGGAACAAGTTACTTGCCGCAGTTAATAATTAATAGTTTGGTTAAGTAATAGAAATAAGAGTTATCTACTATAGTTTATTTTTAAAAGTACAATTTGGCCAACGTGGAAGAGGTTTCAACCAATTTAGAAACTGCAGTGTACTTACTTCCCTAATATTAAGTGGTCGCAAATATCAAGATTTATGTGTATTCCTACATGTTAAGTTATTACATTTATTTTCTTATTTTTAACAAAGATCGTGTCATGATGATCTGACGTCAAACATGTCGTTTTTACTTTGTTGCATTTGTTTTGTCCCGTTTTTTTGTAAGTTTTCTTTCTATTTCTCCCGTGGATCAATTCCCATGTGAGTTAATTTTGCTGTTGCATTTTTTTTAATCCTGTGATCCATGATATACAGAATAATTTAGGTATATTTAGGCTGTGGTATGTAAATGTATACAGTCAATATATATTTTGAATGCAAGGTAAGTGTATTCGTGTTCTAGCTGTAAATGGTAAATGTCATAAATTTTATGCCGCTTGAATTATTTGCGCTTTTTACTTTTTATTTTAACGATTGTGCTATTTTTACCATTATTAGAAATTGATAGATGTAAAAGAAAGCAAATGATGAGAATTTGCCTTTACAAACACATTTAGCTAAACGTTTTCAAAATTTTTGAACCGCACGTTTTATTCGTTAGGTTTTTACAAATTATCACCATTATTTCTACGATTTTACATTTTCAATAGTTTTATAGGGCTATGTAAAATTTCTAGTCATTTTCTGATTAGACTTACTAAGCGACATGCCTTAGAACTTTAACATGTAAATAAATACAACTTACAAAAATATATTTTGTAATTTTTAGGTATATCATAAATCATACAAAGACATGTTATGAACATAAAAGATAAACAAAAATCTACCCCGGCTCTGGGACCACTGGATTTGCGTTACTTAAAAATGATTATATAATGTAATTATAATTTTGCATATTTACGTACTCTTGAAATTTAAAGCCCCTGCTTCTAGGGGTTTAGGATGTTGTGGATGAATATGTACACATATGTTATGTATTAATTCAAATTTCTGCAGATACCTACAAAATTTAAGTAACACCATTATTATTAATTTGTAAACTTATAATACGTATAGTAATTGAATTCCATATCGAAAAATTAACTTTTGCTATTCTGCGACAGTGCCAATTGCCTATTTCGTTAAAACCGCAACAACACCATGTTAATTTGTATAAGTAAAATAAGTCTGATACTTTTAACGTCGAAGAGGATATCATTCTGAATCACCGAGCTAACTGATTGACTCAATCATTGCTGTGTTAAAAACGTACCGAGCGAAAATATGAACCTTTAACGTTAATATTGTGTGTTTTAAAATATTTCTGTATAAGAGTGCTGAGGCATGTCGTAGCTAGTACATTAGCGGGCGCGACTTACAATTATGCAGAAGATAGGTTCAGGGCCGGCCGCAGGACGTACATGGCGTTATGTTGTCCGTAGCCACCGTCTCGAGCTCATGCGCCAGATTTACAACATGAACGAGACCGCGTGTATCGAAGACGAAGAGCCCACGCCTCTGATCTTGGCGCCGCCCCCGGCCGTGGCCGCTCTGGGTCAGTTGGCCCAGGACAAACAGGACATTCTGCAGTGCATATCGGCCTGCGCACAGCAAACTCGACTGTCTCTAGCAAACCTGCTGCCTTCGAGGTTTGTGCAAGGGACGACGCGATCGCAAGGCTTTAGGGACGCGCACTTGCATTGTTTCAGAATTATTTGAGTTTTGTTTGTGCGTGGAATATGCGGGAATTTAGGAACGCACGCATCGCCTAGCTCCACGCTCGTAAACTGCGTACCGCTGTACTAATAATTATAATTTCACTCGATGTAAACAGAGACTTGTAGAGTTAAGATGAGTGACGGGTGTAAGTGTATATACTCGTTTCTACGCAAGTGGTTTTCTTGTAACTTCAGGTCTATTATGTAAGTTTTCTGCAGTTTCGCTTTTATACATAAGCTACCCTATTTGTGCTTCCAATCATTCCTGAATACTTACATAGTAGACCGAAAGTGTTGTGTGACTCATCTGTAAACTACAAGTTTTAAATTGTGAAAAAATTAGAACGCCGAGTGCACATATGGAACAAGTGTTTTAGGGACACATAGTCTAATATTTACACGCTTCTTATTCTTTTTGTTAAAATATTTTTCCTTCTTCATGACTGTATATGACCACTTATATACTTCTGTACTTCTTTCTTTATAAACTTTTGTTGCTATAGCTGTAATTAGCTTTAGATTTAATATTTATCTGGCTTTGTTTGTTAGATTTCAACTCTTAGATTTAGCTTGCATATGTGCTTAGCTTATGTATGTATGACCTAGTTGTAAGTGTCCCATTACCCCTGCACCCTTATCTCATTTAGAAAAAAATCTTTCAGATAGGTATAGGTATGTAACAAAATACAGACATAATACATTTTCAAAACTCATTTTGTCAAATCCTGTGTGGCCAACCGAGAAATTGAGTAGAAAGTACGAGACCAGATATTTTGTTTACGGCTCTGGAAATTAAACTCAACATCTGATTGTTTTATTGTATTCCGGGTTAGCCTAAAGTTTTTACCATGATGAGCATACTAGACTACTTTTCGACTTAGTATGTACAAAGGTTAATATACGATAACCCTGTATAATATTCAATATTAAATACAAACCTTAGCTTTGCCAAGTATTCATGATCGTCTATATTTCCCTCCTTCCTCTTAAAGTAATTCAGCGTATTTCCTTTTTTGTACCTGGGATTCACGCAGACGTTATCGATAGCCATTTAAAAAAAAAATAGTTTTTATGTAGGATAAAGCTAAAATTTAAATGCCCAATTAAAGACACCGGATTATAAATGATTCCATCAGATCAAAATTTTGGCCTTTTTATCTTTTGAATCGTGGCTTTTAGATGCTCTATTAAATTCGGAGCTGTTCTCTTAAACATTCGGAATTATCACCAGGAAACCTATGTATTTACACTAGCGTTTGCGCAAATACCTGCCTGCTAAATTAGGCACATCAGCCATTTTTTCTCCAATTGAATATGAAATGAAATCTTTCAGACAACGTTTGGAACTGATGCGTGAGATGTACCACAACGAGGCAGAGTTGTCTCCCACGTCGCCGGATCACAACATCGAGTCTGTGACCGGCGGGGATCCCTTCTACGATCGCTTCCCCTGGTTCCGTCTCGTTGGAAGGTAAGATAAGACAACTCTTTATTTAAAAAACACATAAAATATAACTATAGAAAAGCTTAAACACATATACCATATGTAAATGGCTGCCTTATCGCTTAAAGCGATCTCTTTCAGGCAACCATGGGTAATAGGTAATTTGGGGCTTAGTCAGGAATGGGTAGAAATTGCATTTAAACACGTTATTCCTATAATACTCTAAATGCAATTCCGAGCGTAAACCAACTGTTCGTGCGGTGGGTGACCTGGAATGGCACATGCAGGATCAAGTCAGATTGCATAGCATGGAATATGCCTAAACACAGCAGTGGGATAAAGAAGGCTGAGGATTACGATGATATGCATATTTTCTGTTATTAAAATGGCTATAACAATGGATGGATGTACTCGTATGATGTTTAAAGATTTTATTCCATTTTTGAATACTCTAACTTAAATTGAATAATAGTCATAATAATAATACTCTAAATTAAAAATGAATTATTTCCTTCAACAGGAGCTTCGTGTATCTCTCGAACCTTCTGTACCCAGTCCCGCTGATTCACAAGGTGGCCATCGTGAACGAGAAAGGAGATGTCAAGGGCTACCTGCGGGTCGCTGTGCAGGCTGTCATCGATGCTGAGAAAAGTGAGTTTTATTGTTATTACTGAATCATATTTTGTCGTGTTTAAATAAACAAGAAATATGTATTCATCGAATGACATTCAAATTAAATAAAATATATAGATGTATGTGATATTTTCGTAGATAACGCAGAGTTCGCGGCCGGCGTGAAGCAATCCGCCAAGATATGTTTCGACGACGACGTGGCGGCCGCTCGCCGTCTCAAGCCACTCTCCAGTGTCGACAAACAGAACGCACTCAACCTAGAGGACCGCATCATTGAGCTGCCCGACTCTAATATCAAGATCGAAGGTATGTCTTATAGAAGTCATAGTTATAACTCTATGAACAATTCATTTAACCATATCTGACTGTAGTTATCCCTTTCAATATATGTATGCTGTTCGTTTGTCCCGCTAAACTTCGAGATCGGTTGGGCCGATTTAGGTGATTTTGGTCTTAAAATGTTTGCCGTATTCCAGGGAAGGTTTAAAAGGTGAGAAACATAAATAACTGTTAGGCGGTACGAAGTTCGCTGGGCCAGCTAGTTTCCCTGATTCTCTACCAACCACGAGATTCCATGCTGGAAACGCGTGACGTCATAACATGCTTGTGACGCAAACACGTCTTTTCGATCGCGCCATGATGTGAATTTGCAAAACTGTATTCTGTTTGCCACAAGACAGTTCATGTTAAGATGTCCATGTTATTTGTATTATTTTCATCGATAACACAGTTACGTTCATAAATCTCACTTCCTTCTTTTACTTCTACCTTTTCCAAAATTCGGTCAAAATCATACTAAACGCGCCTCTAACCGCCGGAGAGCAATACGTTAAATTGACAGCTGCCAACGAGCGCGTTCGTACCACTGCACGATACTCGTATAAAATTTGATATTGACTTAGTGAATATTGTCCAACGCGATTTCCACGTGCTTAACATAACAAACCCGTTACGTGTTTATGTAGTCATAGTGAACAGGCCCTTGGTTAGAACATGATAACAGTCTGAAACGAAAAGAAGAAATATTGTATAGTTTGTAAGCATAGTACTTGTCTTTTGCAGAATTAGCAGTAGGCGAGTGCGACGCGGACAGCGGTCGCGGGGACAGCTCCCTGGCCTCCGAGCTGAAGGATGAAGAGCTTCCTGAGCACCTGACCCTCGGCCGCGAGTTCACCTTCCGCGTCACTGTGCTGCAAGCACATAGCGTCGCCACGGACTATGCTGACGTGTTCTGCCAGTTCAAGTAACTATCTAGATATGGGATTAGCAAACTAAACGGGATATCAAACCAATATAGGATAGTAAATTGTATGGGATAGCAAAAGACAAAAACGTGGCTTCGTATTATATCACTGCATGCTGGCATGAGGAGGTCAAAGTACGCGTAGTACTATTTTTTAACTCCCGACCCTATAACGGCGGGGTGTTATAAGTTTGAAGTGTCAGTGTGTGTGCAGACTGTCTGTGGCATCGTAGCTAGCAAACAAATGTACCTATTTTGATTTTTGTGAGTTCTTGGCTATATTTGATGAAAACCGGTCCAAAATAGCGAAGTATACATTATTTCACAATATCCTCAGTATGGGTATCAAATGAAAGGACTTGATTTGTACTGTACATTATGATAATTTTAAATCTAAGAGGACTGGCACAAGGAGTGTAGGGGATTTAAAAAAAAAAACAATTTTACTTGTTTTAATAACTGATTTTATGAACAGTGATATATGCAAACTCGTTTATTTTAATATCCCTGCTTTACCTTAAAATAATTCCCTCTCTCCTCTTCCTTCCTTAAGTTAGAAAAGGTTGGATTTATTTTTAGAAAGGAACTGATCATCTTCAATTTTATTTACAAGTTAAATGTATTTTTTAATCATTAACATTTTTTCTACATTAATTGTGTACTTCCAGCTTCCTTCACCGCAATGAAGATGCATTCTCGACAGAGCCCGTCAAGAACACAGGAAAGAATACGCCACTTGGATTTTACCACGTGCAAAATGTAAGTTTTTTTTTCTATTAACTGGATAGAACAAATAATTTACCCACCAGCAAGATAGGTTAATGTCATAAATCTTTCGCGGGTCCAACCTGAACAAGATTGACTAAGGACCGAGGTGGATGGTATGAAATGAGAGAGGCATAAACCCGACAATGGGATAAAGAACGTTGCGGAAGATGATGAAACAAAAGAAACAGTACTTTTTCCAAAGTCTGTTTACAGTCGTACTCGTATCAATAGATATCTTTATTCTCTTATCGTTTAATAAGTTCTTACACATTAACTGTGTAACTCTACACTTTAGTTTTAAACATTATAAACTATTTGTAAGGGTTGCATAATTTACTTCAAATAGTGATTTGAAATGGAAAAGTAGCATCAAAATGGTAGCAGTTTTAACATGACAGTGACGTATTGTCATCATTTGTATGTTTGTTATTTGCCAACAGATCACAGTGCCCGTAACGAAATCATTCGTCGAGTATATCAAAACGCAACCTATTGTGTTCGAAGTTTTCGGACATTACCAACAACACCCGTTACATAAGGTATGCACTCATTTTTCTTCTATTCACCTCCCTACTATTCTATACTATTTATTCCATAATATTCCTCATATAGGCGGATTGGCCCGCCCTAGTTTATAAGTCGCCCAAAACCTATCCGTAGACGAAAAACAGGGACCATCAAGAACTTACTGATCTATGTTTGAAGTTAAAAAAATAACACATCACTCTCTGGAAAGGAAAATTAATGAAACCAACTTAGAACTATACTGATATTAATGAGATTTAATACAGTTTGCGAAAAAAGTATAGCTTAATACGGGATAATTTGCATTTGTCATATTTTTCAGTTCTAACTTGTGTTTTGTACATAGCTGATAAATTTACCGCGAATCAAGCCGTATTTTACAAGCTATATTTTGCTAAGGCATGCAATGCAAGTTTACAGTTGCTAGTGACGTCATTTACGAACCATTTGTGTAGAATATGGTTCAGCGGTCAAAAGTAATAGTAATAAATAAAAATACAAAGTAACTTGAGTCTTTATAGTTGGCTATCGGCCTATTTGGTTGTGACCAAATAGGCCGATAGCCTTTACGATCATAGTTGCCACATCATTTCTTTTTATAAGCCTTTTGCATGTTAAGCGCCTTAATATTATTATTTTGCAGTGATTGATAACGATCGACTGTAAAAGTCAATATGTAAAGTAGTTTGACGCCTTTACTATTAATTATTGTTTTTATTTTCCTTATTATTTTTAAATTGCAGCCGTAATAAATACTGTTGGGTAAACTTTCAAATAACTCACAAATTACTTTACATACTGAATGAAAACCATTTCTTATCACATCATGCTTTTATTGTCGTGTACGTAACGCCACGTTTTTTTGTTTTACCGTCCTTTTTAGCTAGCTACTGAACAGGGCAATGAACCGACAATCCACCTTCGCCCCCAGGACGCCAAGCAGGACGGGCCGGTGGCAGGGCGTACGCCCCCACGTCGGATGTTGCCCCCCTCGATCCCTATTTCTGCTCCCGTGCGGAGCCCCAAATGGGGTGCAGCCTCCGTGGCGCCCCCTTGTTGCTCGTCGCATCTGCATTCGAAACACGATCTGCTGGTGTGGTTCGAGATTTGCGAGTTGGCGCCTAATGGGGAATATGTGCCGGCTGTAAGTATTGTTTCTGCTATACACACGAGTATATTAATATCTAGTCTATACACAAGTAACCTATTGTAAAGGATTCATAATGTATTTAGACAATTTATACTTATTTTGTACTAGCTTGTGGTTTTATAATTCTAATTACCTACTTATAATTTAGTATTAGTATCTGTATTTATTTATTTATTAAATAAACATAATTTTATCTTATATCGGTATTTATATTAAGTCGGTATGTCAGGTCAGTCGCGATACATAAGAACCAAAAAAAATAAAATTATAATAGGAGATATAGTTAGACAATAGTTTAATGATAGTCGAAAATGATGTGTAAAATCGAAGTATGATATCATGATTTGTACGATGTTATGTGACTTATTAGTGAATATAATACAAACTGTCAGAAATAAAACCAAGATTGCTGTCACTAGTTTCACTTCTTTCGCCGCTAACGTTATGCGAGACCACCCCTGCTTTGAATCAAGAATCTACATGAATTGATAAAACAATCATTCCTAATTTGAGATTTTAACCGTTGATGTATGCCAGCCTAAGATTTAAAATCCACGTGTATGTTGTATAGGTGGTGGAACACAGCGATGACCTGCCTTGCCGCGGGTTGTTCGTGCTGCACCAGGGCATACAGCGGCGCATACGTATCACGATACTACACGAGCCGTCCTCCGACCTGCAGTGGACCGACGTCAGGGAGCTTGTTGTTGGTAAGTGAACGACCAACTTATGATCTTCGTCAGTTTCAAGGCCGTACCAGTCTTGTTTGGATATATTTGGAAAGTATTCACCTTAATAAATTATTTATTGGCTTTATATATAACCACTTATACTAGACAAGTCACATCACAATAACTCTTTTTTTGATTTGAAAGTTTTGAAATTTTTAAGATTCATAATGTATTGTAAATTTATGTCGAATATAAAATAGGTCAAGTGCATTGTGTATTGCATTGATGACCCAGAAATTGACGGAGTTTGTTGTATCAGGTCGTATCCGTAACTCTCCCGAAGCAAATGAAGACACAACCGACGGTGACGAAGATGGCGCCCTTTCCCTTGGACTGTTCCCTGGAGAACGACCAACGCTGGACGACCGGGCTGTATTCAGGTTAGTTAACAAAACACCTATTGGCTATTTACCATTTATTGCACACCGAGCCAAAAATAAAACTAAAACATTCCAATGGTAGTGTATGTATATGGCCAAAGCTTTATGCAAAGCGATTTCATCCAGACAATCTTTGGATATATAGGACTGATTCCAAGCTTCAAAGGCTTGAACTTTAAATGACCTTGAATTGTTATTTCATTTCTTCAACAAGTAATTTCAGCAAATGTAATCCCTATATTTTGATTCTTTCTCTCCATTAACGTCTACATCCCGCTCCCGTCACTTGTCAATGAAGAATCCCTGCAACATCTTGGATGTTTTCTAATCAACTTATCTTAAAGGATCAAAACATTTGTATATAAACAAAGTTTGCGTTCTGGTTAAATTTTGAACTACATTTTATAATGTAGTGACTGAGCATAACCAAAGTTCAATGCCAATGATCAATTTCTAATGCTCAGAAATTTCGTTCAATCCGCAAGAGTTGGCCAAAATAGCCGTCGTGTCTTTTGTGTTAATTGGCATTTATGAGGTTTTATATCATTTTTAAGTTTTCGTCACAGCAAATAAATGTATGCATAATTAAGATAAACTTGCAGCTTGTGACATCGACAGATGGAGTGACGTGCAATTACATATTATATGATTAACTAGCTGCGCCCTGCGGTTTTACCCGCGGTAGATCATCATCTCATGGGAACACCTCAATTTTCCGGGATAAATTGCCTATGTGTTAATCCAGGGTCTAAGCTATCCTGTTACCAAGTTTCAACTAAATCCATTCAGCTGTTTGTGCGTGAAATAAACATACACACATACATTCTTACAAACTTTCGCGTTTACAATATTATGAGTTGTAGGATGAATGATTGTGTTATCGTGTGTAGGTTCGAAGCGGCTTGGGACAGCAGCCTGCACGGTTCGCCGCTGCTCAACCGGGTGAGCGGGAACGGAGAGGTCGTCTACATCACGCTCAGCGCTTACTTGGAGGTACGTACTACTCACTCACTCTTATCCTTCGACAATATACTTTCAAGATCAAGAACGTGTTGCAATAAGATTTAAGAGACCGACTTTTCACTGTTTTCGTGTTTCTGATAGAATTTTCGTTCCGGGCCTTACCTCTTTTCACCCTCTAAATTGTAACGTAGTGTGTAGTTTTTTGCTATTGGTGTCAATCGCTTCACTATGATGTATTTTAGGCCTACACGTTTTATTAGTTTGAAAAAGTGATTGAATTTTGCATAATAAAGGCTTTTAATAGGCATCGTATCAGCGCAAAAATATGACTTAGGAAGCTTGAAACTTTAAAGTGATATAAAGCCAAAAAAAAAATAACGGTAAAGCCTAGTAAATATTGTGTTAGCATGTGAAAACAAAAACCACTGAAAAACCATAGAAAAGAGCTATGTCTTATTGTATGGACAAGTTGGCGGTCTATAGCTGTCTCAACGTATTAAAGTTTTGCTCTTAGTTGGTCTTGTGGGTAGTGAAAAAATCATACCTTTTACGGTCTTATTAATTGTTACCTAGGTGGAGAACTGCGGTCGACCCGCCATCATCACCAAGGATTTGTCTGTAGTGGTGGTAGGTCGCGAGGCTCGCTCGGGCCGCTCGCTGAAGCGCGCTCTGTTCGGGTCCCGCGGCGCGCGCGCCGACCACCTCACCGGCGTCTACGAGCTGAGCCTGCACCGCGCGCTAGAGCCTGGTATGTACTCATCACCATCATCACCACCACCACCATGCATCAGCCGGTAATCATAGTATTACCCCCTTGTGCAGCCATTGCAGAATTGAGTCTTGTGGTGTCTTGATCTCATAATCATCGTAACGTAGAGCTGACTTTGCTATGTCTACGCACGCTTGAACCTGGTATATACATAAGAATCGCTACTAAGGACCGACTTTGCTCAAAGTAACGGACTTCGGAATATGTGCGATGATACCATAAAGCAAAATTATATTACCAAAAACCAAAATTATAGTACCATTTAGCGATATTAAAGAATCATTTACCAAAATTTGAGCGGTGCAGCATAGAAACAAAGAACGCTGTACATCTATTGACCAACATCCTGCTGAACATGGACTGTTGAAAATCATGAACGCTATTTTGTTGCATCATCTTTTAAATATTATTGTCAGTGTGTAGTGTTAGTAAATATGTAATGTTTGTTGCACCAGGAGTACAGAGACGTCAGCGTCGCGTGCTGGACACGAGCGGTACGTACGTGCGCGGGGAGGAGAACCTGCACGGGTGGCGGCCGCGCGGGGACTCACTCATATTTGACCACCAGGTAACTGATTCGCATCAATAATTTATTTTTTATTAAACCTCATTTATTTTCTGATAATGTTGTCGACATTCACATGATGGTGAAGCTGCTGTTGATAGGCTTCTGCATACTTTTGTATCACGAATTCAACAAACTCCACTCTTAGCTTAAAATAAATTTATATTTCGCTTCTTTTTTATCAAATATTTACACTCCACAGAAGCTATGGTCCGGACCTTTTATGAAATTTTTTTTGTGAACTTAATTACATTTTTTAAATTTCTAGGCTTATAAAATATATATTTCGCTCACATGAGATAATAATATTTAAGTGTATTGTCCTTATTATTATGTTGATTTATTATATGGACTAAATATTCACTAAGAAATTACAGTTGTTTTTATGTCGATTTGAAGCGTCCGGTGTGAGTGACAAGAACTAAAACTGACATTACCCCATTAGTAATATTAGCTCCATGGAGTCACGCTGCACGCACGCGCTGCCATCGGCGTACTTGTATTATTTAGGTCAGAGCTTCAATATAACAGAACTTGTAAGCGGGGACTGTCGGATCGTGCCTTAGTGCAGGTATTGTAACAACTTGATGGTGGTAGCTAGCCAGGCGAGCCATAGGAAACGCCCTACCACCATGCACTAGGTTTTGCAGAAAGAAATATAAAAGTCGCTGCAACATATTGTATATTTTTCTAGTGGGAGTTAGAGAAAATGACACGTCTGGAACAAGTTGGTCGCACGCGCCACCTGCTGGCGCTGCGTGAGAGACTGCGGCACTCGCACGAGAACACCGTGCAGCCCAATGACTTCACCAAAACTGAGAAGGTACGCCTGTCTATTTAACGTGTAACAGAAAAGTGTGACAATACTTAATAACAAATATAAAAAAAAAAAAAAAAATTAAATCCGTAGCATAGACATAATGTTGATACCTTCTTATCGTTGGTGAAATTTTGCAAAGTTCGAGATAAAATTATAGCGACCTCCATACAACTTGACCGATCACGTAAACAATTTTTGTACCTTTACATCCTTTAATTTTTTTTTCTTCATATTTACATAATTTTCTTCTACAGTGGGTTCACTTTGACTAGACTAACACCCTTAAATATTGTAACACCTTTTGTTACGCGTTGTATAGATTTCTTCAACGATAAGAAGGTATCAACATTATGTCTATGCTACGGATTTTAGTAAGTCTATAGTATTTTTTAAAAAAATATTTTTTATTTATATTACTACGTATTTATATTATTATTGTACTTTTATCTGTATCCGACTGTGCCACTCCCATAAAACATTTTTTTATAAATTTTACTTAAAACTAGCTTAATGTATATATTTTTTCTGTAACATTTTCCGATATTATAATAGTTAATCTGATACTCTTGGCTCGCCGAATAAAAAAAAATCAGTGTTCACTAAAATCGTCCCAGCCGTTCTTGAGTGTGTTCTTGAGTAACTAACCTGACTTTATTTTACACAGGGTTATCAGTTAGGGGTGTACTAAGCCAAAAGGAGGGCGCTATACTCATCCTAAAAACAACTTTGACTATGAGACCACATCTCAATTTCAGAACAAAGAACAGCTGTTTTGTCGACACCCGATGAAACTTTATATGTAGAATAGCAGATGTTTTTTCTCGAATTCAGTGTTGGTCCTGAAATGAAAGTTGTTCGTAATGTCATCATTATAGGTCACTATATTCATAATACAAGTGATGTCATCATATGGTGATCTTCTTTCGGCATACTACACCACTAACCGATAACCCTGCATATGTATTAACTGCCTTATTAATAAACGCGTCTTAATTTAGAGTATCGTTTCTCTCCAATGGAGAACGTCACGCGTCAAAACACACGCGACGCGTGTAAGAAGATAGCATCATAATAAATGTTGTGCAGGAGGTATCCAACATGGCGGCCAAGGCTGCGGGCGAGGGCGCGGGCGCTGGTGTCGGCGCTCGGGAGGACGCACTGTACGAGCCGTGGGAGATGACGCCGCGCGAGAGGGAACTCGCTACCAAGTTCCTCAAGCTTATACAAGGCAACTACTTTTTTAGTGAATATTTCAAAATACATTGAAATTAAACATCATGATAATAATAATAAGGGACAACATCCACACAAAGGTGTTCAGGTCCCAAACTAGGCAAAGACTGTGCTATGGTAACCTGATCACTGATACACATACTTATATACATAAATACATACTAATATGTAATAAACACCCAGACACAGGTCAATAATATCAAGTAGAAGATGAGAATAGAGTAAAAGTAGACAATTGGTAAATATTTCATGTAAGTAGTATAAAGTATGTTCCCGAGATCGATAATAATTTTCAAAATTATGACATGCGGCGGTAACGAAATACATGCCATAGTAACATTTATGAAGCACAATACCGTGTTTATTTATTTCAACGATATTTTTAAGCAATGGTCCTTTGAGCTGGATATAACAAAGACTTTACCAGTGCGATCAAATTAATGAAGGGATCCAATAAAAAAACTAATATGATCTGTTATTTTATCAATTAAACTTGAAATGTTTGGTTTTCAGGAAGAATAGGTGCAGGCAAAGAGGTTGAGGCGGCGGTGTCGCCATCCACGCCTGTCGACGAAGGTGTGTCGCAAGATATCTCCACGCCCAGCCTGCTCTCCTCCATTCACAGCACTAGTAGCTTTGAGTAAGTATTCATTTTGACTTATTATTATTTTACAAAGTTTAATACGAGTAAATATTTGGACTTAAACGTATTCGAGGAAATTCTGAATTGCAAACAAGTTGTATCTGTGTACGCTCTTTCTAGTTTTTGACTAGGGTGAATTATGTTATGTATGATATAGACATCTATTGCCACGATACGAGCTGATAATGTACTTGCACTTAAATCATGTTGTAAAAACGTATGCTCAATTCAGTTGTGGTTAAAGTGCGAAAGTTCTAAAAACTCTTAGTTTGCCGTTTTCAGGTTCATGAGAAAAGTGTGGAGTGGCTTTAGTTAGTTTAGATATTTCACCAGATTACAATCATCGGTGGCTTCAAAATGAATAGTATTATCGTTATATATACCCACTGTAAATGTATCACAGGCAGGTTCCATACAGGCCCAGGCATCTATCACTGGGGCAAGTGAAAGACAAAGTTAAATAATGCTGATATAAGATACAACTAGTCACGTGTAAGGTTTTGGTTGTTTGAGCTTCGAACTTAAATTATGTTTCTTTAGTCTCACGATAAAAATTATTTCTGCCCATACTAGGCCTTCCTTGTACTTTTCCGGCCTTTTATGAACTTAGGATGACTTAGACTTAGAACTGCCTTCGAATGTGGAATTGTTTTTATATAACAAATATCCCACTGTTATGTACTATTTAGTACAAGACAACGTTTCCCTTACAGTGAGACTATAACGATTTATGTATATAATAAGTACAGGGTTATCAGCCAGGGGTGTACTAAGCCAAAAGGGGTTCCATATACTCATTCTAAGGAATGACTTTCACTATGAGACCAACTCCATAACATGAAAAACATCGTGAGGAAACCGTAGCGTGGTGGTAGTATTTTATCGCTCGCCAGGCTAGCTACCACCGTTAAGTTGTAAAATCTGTCGCCAAGCACTTAACGGTGTGTTCCGGCAGCCTTCCTTGAAAGCCAGTGTATTCCAGACTAAGCATGCTCCATCTAGGGCTACAGTATCGCTGATTTCCGTGGTCGTGCGAACTTGTGCTTAAATGCCTAGCTGTGTAGAACAAAAAAAAACAGAAAAAGTTGATAGGCCGTCGTCAAAATGTATCAAACAACTGAGACAAAACATTTAATGTATGTCTGTATATACGAAGTATATTTCCCCCGCAGGCTATGTTCCCCGGAGCGAGCCCTGCTAGAGAAATCAGTGGGAGCATGGGGAGGCGCGGGTGGCGGGGGCGCGCTCTACGTGCCCGAGTGCGAGGAGGTGCGCGTGTCCGCCGCCGTGGCTCGTCGGGGACACCTCAACGTACTGCAGCACGGGACGCACGGCTGGAAGAAACGCTGGCTGGTGAGTTGAAACAGCGGAGATGCCCATACCTCAGTATTAGAGGCATGAGTGACGCCACTAATTACAGTTTGCAGTATTTTATCTCTATACAAAACAAACTAAACTTTAGTTTAGGAGCATAAAACAAGGTACGACTATGAGAAATAGTGAGACTTAGCAATTATACGCGCTGCGGGTATGTTCAAAGAAACGCTGCCTGTTATTTTTAATAGATTTGTGTGGCAGTTCTAAATCCTAAAAGCCTGTTATATCTAAACATAAAATAATGACTTAGGAATGCTTTCATTCAAAAACTCAAATAACAAAAAGCTGAATAGAATTACTAGAATCAATTAAAAAATACATCGAATCTAAGATCTGCTTTTCGGAGAAGGTTAATTAAAAAAAAAACCAAAAAGGTGGAAGGAAGCTTCCAAAATAAGTGAAGTCCCCAAACCGCGATTTTGTCTATAATGGACCCGCCCGCCCTCCAGTAGTGCTTATATTATAGACTTAAATTTGGCCGATACGAGCCAGTAACAAAGAGTGTCGTATCCAGCAGTACCTCTATATAATATACGTATCGCATACGTACAGGTGGTCCGCCGTCCGTACGTGTTCATGTACCGCTCGGAGCGCGACCCCATCGAGCGCGCGCTCATCAACCTGGCGCACGCACACGTCGAGTACTCCGAGCACCAGGAGCAGATGGTGCGCATGCCCAATACATTCAGGTCTGTTACTAACGTTTTTGTGGACTTTTTTATAAGTAAATTAATGTTAGTAAATGCGTCTTAATTAGTCAAGCGTATACGCTTACGTAAAAGAAAAAAAAAAGAAGAAAGAAAGGTTCACTTGACCAGGTTCAAATTACAATTATTATCGGGAAATACAAAACGCCGCAGTGAAATCCGCAACTTGCCAACGAGCACAAAAATTTGCTATTCCATAAAGAAGAAGAAATAGATTCGACGTAATTAAAAGTTATTCTGTCAACGTAGTTAAAAGTTATTCTACACTTTCAGCGTGCAGCGTGTGGTCTGTACACTCAAAGTGTGTTAATTTGACTGAATTTGTTATTGTAATGTTATATTGTTACATACCAGTGTGGTGAGCAAGGAGCGCGGCTACCTGCTGCAGACACTGGGCGACAAGGAGGTGCACGACTGGCTCTACGCGATCAACCCTCTACTCGCTGGCCAGATAAGGTGAGAGCTATACATTTACCACTATCACTACTGACTCACTACACTAACGTCATTTTAAAAAACTCGTGTTCATGTCACTGGTGGGCATGTATATCTCTGAATAGGTCTAAAGTTGGCAAATGGGGATGGGAATGTAATCGTTTTATTACACATGTGAATTATATTTAAAGCTTTTTTTGACGGTTGCAGTTTCGTTATTTTTGTAAAAATCACGGAACTGATGTGTGTGTTGTTTTTGTTGCAATAATATCTTATACATGAGTATATTGATTTCATCATAAGTCAAAACGTCGGAAATTTATTTAAGGGTGTTTCCTTTTGAGATGTTGTTGATACAAAAATTAAGATGGACATCATTACCGTGCATCCAGAGCTTGCTTGCGAGCGAGGAGCATACTTAAAATTCAGCTTAGGTAAAAGCAAGATTTACAGAGCTTTGTGTAAAAGGCTACTTAGGAAATGAATAAGTACATTAAAGGTTTATCTCAGGTTTTACAGAGAGCATCAGGATTAAAGATATTATCTCATTATTCGTCAATATTTACCGTACTAACATTTCGCATGAATGTGTATGTAACATTCGTATTGCATTTTCTACATACCTAAATGTGCAGAATTATGCAGTAAATACAAGGTTATACCCCCCATTCCACAATTTAAGGGCATATCGAGGCTAAATTAATCAATAGTTTACATCTCCTGTATTATAACATTTCACACTCGTAGCTTCTATCCATAGGCTTCTCCCGCGGTTTGCGACAATAGTCACTTCTCCACCTTATCATATAAGAGAGCACCAACCTCAGCCCATGTCAATATACACGTGTAAAGGTTTGTTCACACAGGTCGCGGTCCGCGCGGCGCGGCGGCGACAAGTCCGCGGCTGCAACGCCGACCGCCTCGCAGATCGCATGAGACAATCTCACAATGGAGTCTATTCTCGTTTTTTAAATGCGTCACCGACGTCGGCAGTCTCAACGCACAGCGAGCCATTCGCGACTCGCATCCTACGCCCAAGTATTGAAACAGTTCACTATTGGTAGCTAGTATATCGTCCAGATATACATCTCAAACTGGCTTCCGCATCATCTTATCGACTTCGTAACGGATTGAATGTTAACATCCAATTGAATAAATGTTAACTGTATATCGCTTTACGTAAAACGGGATTTGATTGTCATGTTCAGGACGGGATCCGCATTAAGCAAGAAGGTCATCCATATATGTATGGATGACCTTCTTGCTTATTGCGATATATATTATATCAATGCTCAAGTTATACTCGTAGTATTGATATCGTGTCGATCCTGTGTGCGGAAGCCTTAAAGGTGCCAAATACAATTGGTGCCATTAAATTATAGTTAAACGTACTCGAATTGCAAATCGAATGATATATTGTGGGCTGGTTTGGTAAATAGGCAGATGCTAATGAGATTTGACGATATCCTTTTAGTAAGTCAAATAAAAAAAACATTCTGGTGAGGTGGTCCAATATAATAAAATAATAATATTATGAATGACGAACAAAGACCGCAAGTAAATACAATTGTCAAAGTATCAATTATTTTAGCATATCCTCAATTTATACCAATGTAGTATATACCAGTTGCATGTAATGCAAATTACGATTTATACGTAAAATAACAAAATTTTAAATTGTATATTTTACATGATTACCTATTATTTTTGTTCGTTGGTTATTTTCATAGTTGATGGTCAAAGTCGTAGTAGTTGGGACCAAACCGGTGCACTGATATAACGGGATCGGGGTAATGAAACGATTGTGTATAAAATCAAATTTTAACATACTATTACGTAATTTCGCGAATACATTACGACTGTTTCATAATTTGTGTGATTGGATGCGCGTCGTCAATGCGGTTTATAAATTATTTACTTGGTAATAATTGTATTAAAGTCATAAGTCACGATGTACTCGATTATCTGGTTTTAATATTCAGTGGTTAGTCTTTGATTCTAATATCTAAGATAGTAGAGTTTATAATCTAAAGATACACAGTTATTAGTATAGGATGTACTAAGACAAAAAGGGTCACTAACTATCCTTATTAACAACCTTTTCCCAGGCTCTGATGGAAGTCGAGAGGGAAAAACAACGATGTACCTATACATTATGGCGACGGCCATTAAACATTTTCTCTATCCAGGGTAAAAGTTGTTCGTAAAGATAAGCCTATGACCCCCATTGGGTTTATTTAGTACTCTAACTGATAACCTTCTACAGGATGGACTTCAGCGATATAACATTACAAGTTATTCGTGTTGTGTACTTTAGTGACTCGTGCGAGATATCGCGGCTTCTGACATCGTTGCTCATTTGAGAATGCCGATGCATTACACAAACTCCGCTAAATGTGCAATGTTTTTGTGCAATAAAATCGTTATAATGTAGTATTGCGCACAAATATTCGAAGGCGGTGCCTAATAGACTCCATTTGATTAGGCAAGGTATAAGAATTTAAACTTATTTGTGGAAAGGACAAATCGATGAGAATACTTATATAAATTTTTCTTCTAATGTTGGATACATAATGTAATTTACCTTGTATATACGTATGGCCCGAACGGTAGAAATAAAATATATTTTGAGGCTCAAAAGGCCGTTTCGATGGATGTCGAGGTAGTTCGTATTCGTATGTTGTCATACGTACAGTTTCCTCTCAGTTCTTTGTTTAGTATTGATTGTAAATACATAAATTATGACATTGTAGTTAAATGTAGACTATGCGTTACGACTAATCATTTCAATGCGCTGAATCAATTTTTGTAGTTGAGATTTATTTATTAACTTGTGTTGTAATCGTGATCGTTTTCGTAAAATCTTTTAGTATTACACTATTTGGAATGGATTGTATAAAGTAGGTTAATGTGATGTTATTTATCGGCATAATAATTATATCCATTTCTCAAAGGTTACGTTCCACAACGTTGAGTTGAGTAGATGGCACATCTAGGACCATTCCCTTAGTTATCTAGTCATGTACGTGCTCGTAGGAGGTACATTTATTGTGATAGAGGTAGCTTCATAGTTACATGGATGCTGTGCTGCGAACAATCACAAACTTAGACTTAATACATGTTACGTGTTCTGTTGTACCTACTTGTAATATGTAAACACAATACATTAATCGGTCCATAGATACATAGTCTACGTGCAATATTTATACAGAACGTTCGTCATCGTAGTTAAATGAATGTGTAGATCATTTAAACTTAATTTCAACTCGACACTGTTGTACCTAATGTCAAGCTAATATTCTCTTAATGCCGCTTGGATGTTGGATTTAAATTATAATAATTAGTCACTGTTCTATGGCTTTAAAGTGACGTAATTTCCATTCGATATGAAGCTAAAATCTCTTAAGCTTGAGTGACTTGACTTATTAGTCGTTGTAAATATCTTGACGATGCGTTTGTTACGTTAACAGTTACAGAAAAAATAAGCTTACCTTTGTTGAGCGGAAGAACACGACGGCTTGCGGCGATCTGTGTAGACTTCAATACACACTAGAGTATAATCTGATAATAATTGTAGCATAATTTAACGTTAGACGTAAGATCAAGAAGTATTATCCAAATTTAGAAATGCTGTGTGTTTATAGTAATCCTTAAAATTTGAACAATTGTCGTCGAAATAATAATTACATACTTACTTGTACTTTTAGTTTGTAAATCACAACGTCAAATTGGGCTAAAATGTGTGTTAAGTTTTTTAACGATTGTAAATGTTCAATTTGACGATGTGCTTTATTTACATTGCAAAGAATGATGTCTATCTTACCAAAATTATTATGTTCAATACTCCTTCGCCAATACGAAATTAATATTTGTGTAATATTACTTCAATATTATATTTAATGTATTGAACGATAAAGATCTCAAGCTTAAATGACACGTATGTTGTACTTTACATTTGTTTTATCTAGTCATTTCTTATAACATTCCAAAGTTTGTATATTGTATTTTTTTCTTATAATAGGGTAATGTATTTTGCATAGCAAAATGGCGTTTACGTAGTTGGATAGTGAGCAGGAAATATAAAATCACGGGTGTGTTGTGCGATGGATGTTATCTCATTTTTATAAAGTTTTGATTTTTTTTTAAACTTTCATTTGCAATTTTCATCTTTGTTTGTTGTATTATTGTAATTCTAAAGGGGAGTTTTAAATTAGAGATGACAGCTGACGCTGGATTATATTTTTATAGAGTATACTGTTTAAGCTATACTGCAATTTTTATAGAACTAGGTGTTGTTTTGACGTTTCCGTTTACTGATTTTATTTTTTTTGAATAATTAATTTTAAATCGTTACTTGGTAAATTTTTGGCGGCTCGCGGCTCGCGGCGTGTAAGATATTTTATTTGTCGCTTTTATTACTGTATACCGAAGCGTGAGAGCGACAGCGGTCGAGTCGTGTCGTGTCGTGTCGCGTTGCGTCGTGTCGTGTCGCGTACCGACCGGCCGCTCCTTGTGATGTCGATAGTGATTGTTGATTGTTGGGCGAGAATGATATTTGAGAAATTATATATTCTATATATAATTTATGGATTTCATTCAATCTATGGAAATAAGAACAATGTAATAATTGGTAATATTACTCATTGCTCTAAATGTAATATCAAAATATATTATACACAGTGTTAAAGGTCATAAATAAAATGCTTTGAAAATTTCCACATCGTTGTTTCCTTTTGTATGTATATTAACTACCTTATCAGTTCCATGTATGTATGAACCTATCGAAGTATTAACGTAAGGAGACTATTCTCCAGATAGGTTTGCTATTATTATAAGATTGGTTATTATTATAAAGGTGGACCAGCGGTAGGTTAGAAAAAGTGCTCGTGGTCTACCTAGGTGGACCAATAATTGCAAGACAGAGATTTTAGTGGTTTCTAATAATCAAATTCCTACCTACGCATCCTCGCTCATCTTTGGTAGAAACTTAACCAAAGGGTTAAAATCGGCCATTAATTTTTTTCAAAGAATCATTATCCATGTTCTTAAAACTAGAATAAAAATCATCTCAACAATAAATGATAAGAGTTTAACTTCATAGCAATATATTATTTTATTATCACATGTATACAAAACTTACTATACAACTTTACATGACGTAGATACGAGTACAATGAATAGGTCTTATAGAATACAAAATAATAAAAAACAAAATTCACATACTTTCTAAATAAAATAAAAATTCAGTATAACTTCTGTACATACATTCCTACAAATTTCTTTAGGATATCATAAAAACAATATAATCTGTTTTATAAAAAACATATACATAAAGAAATCTTCTATTAAAATCACTTGCATACATTTTGCTAAACCAATATTGGTCTAGCCGGACTTCTGTAGGCAACAACATTTTATTATAAATCAAACAAAATTATTCTTTTAACTATTGCATTTGATTGCCAAAGAATGAGAAGAGACGATACTCCTAATGTTGCCATTTCCAGCTACAACGACGATTAGAGCAGTATAACCCGGTCAAAATATCTGTGCACCTCGCTGGAATGCGGCGCCTCTCCCGCTTCCCCTATCACCTCTCCGCGCACTCCCTGGTGCGACAGTACGGTTAGCACACCGTACCCAGACCGCCGATATGACGTCACGAGCTCAGGTGCACAGATATTGTGACCGGGTTGTATGTGTGTATTACGTCCAATTTCTATTTCTTTTTTCGTTATGGCAGAACCTGAAAATAGCTAACCATCTAGACCATCGAAATGAGATAGCAAATATTACTATGTAGATTCTAATATTTCAGTAAACATTTTCCGAATAACCACGGTAACCGCATATTTTATAATATTTACATATATATATTTCTCTTGGTATTATTTTTAAAAGTTTAGTGGTATTGTTTGCTGATGCAATGTATGATGAATACAATCCTACATTAATTCAACTCCTACCTTAATTGTTACTACAACATACTTTTACCACGGCTAAAACAATATGGGGCGTTTTCCCAAGGAATGTCATAATATTCAGATCGTTTGCATGAACGACATACTTAAGGGCTCATTAGGCCCGATTATTAAGAGACAATTCTAAAAATTAGCCGCATCTATTTGTCTAGACAAGTTACAAAGATACAGGTGCTTCAGTGCCTTTAGAACTGCCATGAAATCAGTTCGAAATTGGTCCAAAAATACAAACAACTTCACTACGGGTCCATATCCAGAATAATTTATTATGTACAAGGTTCTTCAGCTTTTTGTGTGTAACAACTATATTTTAATTAGTATTGGAGCTATTCAACTTATAACTCAGATCGTACAAATTCAAAGCAGAAAATCGACAATTCACTAATGCTTACATGATAATCCTTAATTATTACAAAAATAAGACAATATACATAATCAACAATACATTAGAAAAGTAAAGTACGTCCGATCTAAAACCAGCCATCTTGAACAATAACTTCCACCTTTCAGACTAAAGAGAATTCTCTTTCCTTTTCTCTGACACAAAGAAAACTAAAGGCTGTACGTAACTATGTGTAAAATTTTGCCTATGGAAAGTGTAATTTTTAGAGCTCTGTGGCATTTACTAATATTATGTTGGTACGCAAGTCAATAAATAAAAGTATCGCTACTTTTTTCAACGTTTAAAAGCAGCGTCTGACTGGCACGAGTACTTTAAGAACACAAGATGCATCTTGTCAATCGTTGTATTTTAATAACAAATAAACATAACTTATAATATCATTTTAACAAATCGCTCCAAATTTCCTGACTATACAAGAGGCAGGCAACGAAACCTCACAAAGAGCAACCACACACACCCCATTCAGTCTTCAAGAAAAGGGATTCAAATTCTTGTCGTAATCATCGTCTTCACCGAACGGATTGTTAGGAGCTTGACCTTCGTCTGCGAAAGGATTCTTGGCTTCGTCATAATTTTCTTCTTCGAAGGGATTTATAGCGGGATTTTTCCCTCCGTTAGTTATTACCGACGATATGTTTGGTGACACGTCAGTGCTCATGGGTTTGTCTATTTTGCGAGCCGGCACGGATACGGTTTTGGAGTGTACTGGTTCAAGTCGGCTTATGTTTGCTTCGAGGCTGGAGCTGTATAGGTTTTGCTCCATGACGCGCATTCTGCCTTCCGGTATCGGGACTATGGCGGTGCCTTTGGGTGCCACTTGCTTGGCTGCGTTTGGCATGAATACTAGAAAATAATAATATTAATTGATCAATAATAAATAAAATAAAATAAAAATAAAAAAGCCTTTATTTGATCCTGTTACATTTCATCTTAATTTAGGTACTATCTATAAGACTTAGTTACATTTATTAGCAAGGTCCCCAGGTTGGGTAAAGGCCTCCTCCAACGATGTCCACTTCTCTCTATCCTGAGCTGTTTGCCACCACATTGGACCAGCGCCTTTTTTTTATTTCATCCTCCCAGCGTGAAGAGGGCCGTCCTCTCTTTCTTTTTCCTTGGGGTCCTCTCCATATGGTGGTTTTATAGGTCCATCTTTTGTTTTATTTCTTGTATTGCTTCCTCTAGTTCTAGTAGGCGTTCGTATGACGATAAGGATTTAGTATTGTAAGTTGCCATGTGTAAATATTGTGGTTTTTCTTTGTTTCTGTTCTTAGCCTTTGTGGCGTCTACTTTTGGAGGGTTATGGTCGTAACCCTCCAAATTGATCAATACATACAGGATAATAATATAATACATAATTTATTTAAATTAATTTTATTTATAAATGTCATTATTATCTAAGAGGTTAGGTTAAAGTGTTTAAAGGTTATTATATACATTACATCATGACACCTGAAAAATAATGAACCTATACAAATATATAATGACATGCTCGTGCCCCCGACACGTGCACTGCGAGACGTACTATCGTCGGAGCACGAACGTCTCATTACAACCCTGATGAAGTGTACCGAATGTGAACGAAACAATACGTGTGAAGAAGACCCGTGTTATAAAACAAAAACAAAACACACCTTAGTTTTCTAAATAAATACAGTGAATTCTAAACTTTGATTTCCATGTTAGTTGCCATTGTCCGCGTTATTGGAGACGTGGTCCTCAATTCAACTATTGTCAAGGTGGGTAGTAAAAGTAGGCAAGCAGTACCTTGTTTAGTCTGTCCCTCCTGAAGCCTCAGTTTAGCCTCTGCCCCCGGTCCGTAGGTCTGCAGCACGGGGGCGGGAGCAATCGTGGGGGCGGGGACAGGAGCGGGGGCTGGGGCAACGGACGCAGAGTCCTGCGCGCCACTCTCCGTGATCACTGTCACCTTGTTGAACAGTCCGCGACCGAAGTATTCGGACACCACTGCGTAGCTGTAAACAATCATCAACTTTTATTATAAGTACAGCAATGTTTTAAGACTAATCATGGGTACTTCCCAACGAGTAACACCCCAACTGTAAGGCCGCTATCCCACTGGCGTTTGACGGGCGTTAGCGTCTCTACAACGCCTGCCGAGCTTGTTAACGTCGCGAGTCTCTAGCGGCAAGCGTTCGCTATGCGACCTCGCAACGTTAACGCCGCGCCAACGCAACGTTATCGTCGCGTTTTCGCCTCAAACAGTATCATGTGCGCCACGTTAACGTCGCTTTCAGCGGACGTTAATGCTCGCCACGCGAGACGGTAACGCTCGTAAAACGTCAATGGGATAGCGGCCTAACACCATGACTGGTTGGCACCTAAATATAAAAAAAGACAATCAGTTCACTGTTACTCGTTGGGAATACTTCTTACTAATAGTAGTTCCGAAAAATATCGACTTTGCGACCTTTTCAAAATAAACGACAATACCTAGTACAATATACTAAACATTATTGAAATGACCAGTAAATGGCTTCGTTAATACTAAAAAAATTAATAAATTCTAGACCCCCTAACCCAAGGTTCGTTAAGATTGATTAGAAACTAAGACCTTTACCTGAGTACGAAACTTTCTGGCAGAGACGTTTTGCTCGGTCGGAGCGAACGGACGAAAGAAGAACGGATTTTAATAGCCAGATAAAATACTATTTTTTATTTAAAGTGTTGACTTACAAATCAAACTACTGTAGTGTTATATTTTTTGTATACGAGTATGGCATAATGAGCTTGAAAATTAACCGTTTAGAATAAAAATAACAAGTTACAGCAGTCCAGGCGTCTTTAAAAAAAAAAACAACCAACTAAAAATCCCTCTTTGTACCAAAATTGTTTTAGAACTCTCAGACGAGGGCGAGCCCCTCTGTATAAATATATATATTCAGAACTTTTATTTAGTAATAATACAATTTCTTATCAATGTCTTATACATTATTTCCAAGCATTGGTTTATGTATTATAGCGTTATAATACGGAACTAAATGAATTCGAATACATACCTATTGTTTCTATTGATGAACATGCAACATAAGGTTTGTTCCATATCTTCAATCTGTTACTACACATCAAAATACTTGTTCTCTGCGCCGCTTGTAAATTTGCCGTAATGGGAATCTTCATGATTTACTCGTATATGTAGTTAAACAGGGTTATCGGTTTGGGGTTTGCTAAGCTGAAAGGGGGAACTATACTCATCATTACGACCTACTTTAACAATGGGACCAACCCTGAAACCGAGGAAACAAAACAGCTGTTTCATAGAAAAAAATTGTTGGTAGACGACAAAATGTATGAAACAGCAGTTTTTTTCTCGAATTCAGAGTTGATCCCATAGTGAATGTAGTTCATTAGTTGTGTAAAGTGACTCCCTTACGGCTTAGTCACCCCTATATCCCCTGATAACCCTGTATATAGATATATCAATAGCTATAGATACTATATAATAACGCGTGACAGTATACGATAAAGGATAAGGTTGCTTTAGGTCGCGAAATCATCATAAGCGTGATGAATACATGCCATAAACACGTTTCTATATTCAAAGAACTCGACATCTACTCGTATCAGAGTTTACTTTCAACAGTACAATCTTGATCACATTCTTCGCTAACGTTTCCAGGCGCTCGATATATATAGATACACACTATCGACAGACAACCTCTGCAGGCATAGAAAGTTACAATATGATTTAGCTACGGTAAAGTGAAGGTGGTCCAAAAACAACGAAATGAAACACAAATCCCCACACATACCTACGCATTATATATGTAAAAGTGTGTTCGTTTATTGGTTCATTTATTAGTCTTCTCCTCAGCAACTGAGTGACGGATCGACTTGATTTTAAAGCACAGAGATTGTAGGAGGTCACGAGAGTACCTACTAAGCCATTGGCTACTTTTCGCAAGAGCTAGTAATATTATAAAATTGAAAATAAACGCATACACAAATTAAATACATATTGTCATTCAAGTCGAAACATACCCCTCATCACTGCGGTTAGAGAAACACCAAGAGAACGGCGGTAGCATACCAAGTCTCAACACATTTACATTCACTGACATTTTACCAACGTTTCACTCTTCCATATCACTTTTCAGTCACTATTAAATGTACCATAAACAAGCCGTAAACTATAAAAGTATTGTACACTACCATAATACTACGTACTTGAATTATTTTATTTTTAATAGGCACGTTGTCATTTCTCAAGTGTGCAAATTATTATAATCTTATTATTGCATTAAACACAATATTTTTATCACAATGGCTTATAACATATCCTACTCATAATTCTATTGAATCAAACAACTATATTGTTCGCAATTTCTATCAAGAAAGAAATATGTAATGTTCATGTCATGCCATCACCGCGCGATCGTCAACTGAGATTACAACGTATATTATGGATTACGTATGTTCATAGATAACAAACTTGATCGCGCGCGGCTCATTGATGTTTTAAAACTGATCGTATTATGAAATGCTACATGTACCGAAACGGATTTTCAACTCATTTTTGTTTTAAGCCCAAGAGTCAGTCAACCTGAATGGCCTTTCCACGAGTGAGTACTCTTTAGAAAAAAATATTGAGCGAAATTGTATAAAATTTTTAGTAAGTACCTGAAAAAACCTTAAAACATATTCTGGCAGTTGGTGCAATAAAAGTAGACGAAAAGCGATTTGTAAGTGTTCGCTGGACTGAGTTTACTGGCAATAATCGGAATCAGACGTATTTGCGGTTCGTAGTAACCTAAACCCTAAACGTGTTTTCACTTATCTGTAAAAAATAGTGTCTTTTAATCGCGGTAATAAACCAATAATGTAGATAGATAAATAGAATAGATAGGGGACGCTAAAGCTTAAATTTATTGCGTTACTGTATGTATTTCATTTGAAATCAATCTAAAAAACGCTGTCATCAGAGTACTTGTTGAAAATACGAGGGCGGCACTAAAAGTATCGGGAATGGAATATTTCCACTGTTCCTGTAAAATTCAAATCTTTTTAAATGAAAACTCCTTGGTTTTAAAAATCGAATACCATTTAACTGCAGTCACCCAAGAAAACGTTGATGCGTAAGCTGATTGAAGAAGATCGACATGTGACATACCGCGAAATTCAGGCAACTATGTCTAAAACATTGGCATGACTCAAATACAAATAATCTTGCATGAACAATTAGGTCTAATGGATGGATACCGCATTCGCTCTGTGAAGAGCAAAAAGCGGCTCGGGTTACTTGGTGCGTCAGAACTCTCGAAAGATTCCACGGGGGATCCTCAAATGCTGTATACAACATAGTATCAGGTGACGAATTCTGGATATACGCGTACGAACCCGAAACAAAAAACCAGTCACGAGTTTGGGTGTTCGAAAATGAGTTAAGCCAGCAAAAATTGAACGTTCACAAAGTGTTGCAAAAAAAATGGTGGCCACGTTTGTCTGAGAACTGCAACCGCCGCATCATCCTCCATCACGACGATGCGAGTTTTCACACCGCGCACAGAACAAAAGAGTTTTTAGAGCAAGAAAACATAGAATTATTAGACCATCCCCGACCTAAGCCCTAATGATTACTTTCCCTAAAATAAAGAATAAATTGCGTGGTCAGAGATTTTCATCACCTGAAGAAGCTGTAAACGCCTACAAAACGGCCATTTTGGGCAACTTCCGAATGGAATGGTTGCTTCAATGATGGGTTCCATCGTATGGAAAAATGTGTCCAATTTCACGGAGAATACTTCGAAAAGCAATAAATACATTTTTAAATAGTAATGTTGTGGCACTTCCTTGATTCCTGAAATTTTCAGTGCCGCCCTCGTAAATGCGCATTTTTATTCAGCTACTTATCAAAATGACACACTAAATGTAATTTTTCTCTGAAGTATGTATAAAAAATATTATCATGAAACCCGATTAATTGGCAAAGTAACAAATGACAAAAATAAACTTTCACTTGCATTGCCATCTCCTCTTTTTTGAAGTCTATTAAAAATCTATAAAATTACAGTTAAAACAAAGATAGCTAATGTGACAGTTTAAGGCTATATTTGCTTCTAGCGCTAAATGATGGTCGACATGAATCGTGTAGTAAAAATAATACGGTAAATGTTTACATAAAGTAATTTCACCTGTTAATACATTATCCGTTCGATACAGCTATTGTTATTCACGTCACAATGTTATGATAAAGAATGACTGTATTCATTTCTACCGGAGGAAATTTTAAACATTTGTGTACATGTGATTTGAAAAACACAGCAGCGCCGCAGTTTGACTCGCGGTAGGCATTCGATCACCGCTCGGGAACCCTTAAATTTTCCAGGATAAATAGTAACCTATGTGTTAATCCAATATCTAAGCTATCCTATTACCAAGTTTCATCCAAATCCGTTCAGCCGTTTGAGCGTAAAGGTTGAACAAACATACACAAATAAAAACTTTCGCATATTATTGTGATTTAATGTCTTTTAAATAGCATGAAATATTTGGGGCCAGTTTGAACAACTTTTACAGTAAAAAAAAAAACTTTTAATAATTAACATCATTCATTAAAAAAAATTAAATAATAATATATTTTTTTATAATTAACATCTTTACACTTTTAACGTCCGTCGCAAAAACGACGAGGTGTTTGATGTGTCTGTGTTTATGTTTGTCTGTGGCATCGTAGCTCCCGAACGGATTAGCCGATTTTGATTATTTTTGTATTTGTATGGTGAATTAGTCGGGAGTGTTCCTAAGTTAGCTGTGTTTGATGAAAATCGGTACAAAATGGCGGATTACATATTTTTTCACAACTCTTTCAATATGAGCTGTATGGGTATCAGATGAAAGAGCTTGACTACTGCAAATATCAAAAACACTAAGATAAATATCAAATCCAAGATGGCTTCTACCAATAATAGCAATGTCGGGGGTTATTTAAATTTTCCTTGTTATTTATAAGAAAACTAACGGATTTTTTATATCATTTTCAGAAATATTTCCACTTGGTAATCTACAAATTACTGGGCACGCTGCCATCTGGTTGTAGGTTGAAAGCCTTTGGATTATCGGAAGATCTTAAATATTATTGGATTATCGGTAATCCTTCTGTTACATTTTATTTGTTGTTGTATATTTCCACTCATTTCGTTTGTCAATTGTAATTTTTTTTTCTTGTTAGACCCCTGTATATATGGCACGGGGACAAACAGGAAAAAAAGTTCCGGTCTCTCCCCTCATGACAAAAAAGGTGACAAACAGGAATAAATCTAATATACGTAATTATGTAATATACAGAATCTGATATAAATCGGAATCAAAATAATAAAGTTGGTAAAAGTATAATACGAGTATGTACTCACGGGTCGTGTTGGTTGTGCAGTCTCGCGTGCAGTGACTCGGCAGTGGGGGGTGCGGGTTCAGTTCTCCGCGCGGAGGTCTCGCAAGCAGGACACTCCATCTCGCACTCCGAGTAGCTTTGGAAACAACTGCGGATAGATATGATTAGTTAAGAAACAGAATAATAACAACAAGTAAGACTTTTCAGCGACAACTGACTTCAATTCAGCTGGCAAACATTTGACCACTAAACCAAACTTCAACTGGAATATACTGGCTATCAAGAAAGGCTGCCGGAACACACAGATAGGTGCTTAGTGACAGATTTTATCAACTTGACAATGAACATGAGCGACGAATTGAGAAAATACACATTTCTAAAATTGATTAAAAGAATGTTTCAAAAATTTATGGAGCTCCTGCCAACAATGTACATGATACCTAAAATACGCCAGGGAATAATTTTATCATCAACCTAATTCAAAATAACGTAACTTATCGCTATGTACAAAATTAATTCCGAATCATAATATTTCCACGTTATTTACGCAAAATAGTGAATTGCGTGTTTTTGATGTGTCAATCTTGACATTTGTGGACGTACAATTTGTAGACTATTGTGATCATTGGAGTCAAACTAGGATACAAAAATATTCCAGGGATGCCATAGTCCCAGTACATTTCACAGAATTTAAATATCTTTGTACACAATGAAGTAGGCCACTGGTGATGATATTAACCACATCTATAGGCATATTTTGGTAGACGTACACCATCATGGTCGAGAATGAAACAAGCCCTTTAAAATTTTAATCACGATTCACAGTCGAAGTGGTCCCAGCTTTCGAGCGCTTTCGCAGCTTACCGTCAGAATGAGTATAAAGTATCCATGATCCTCGTTTTGGTTCGACTGTAAACCAGCTAATACTCACTGTTGATGGTACGAATGTTGACACAGAAAGTGTACGGTGGGTAGTTCTAAAGGTCTGTTACAAGCGGCACACTTGGAGCTCTGGAAGGTGACGGGTTCGTTCTGTATAGTTTGTATGTGAGACTTCATTGTGTCGCTCTCCGCGCGGTATTTGTTCGATAGTTCTTGCTCGCGGGTGATTACTTCGTTTTCAGACTTGAGCACGTCCATTAAATACCTGCGGAAATCAATTTATAGTTTCGGTATTCTGTGTAATAAGTAGATTTGTAAGTAAGTAAGAGAGCGATAGAAACTTTACACAAAAGGCAGGTACAGACCCCCAATTCGGCCAGTCACACTGATTAAACTAAAAGTTCCTAAAACTATATTCTCCATTTCTTACATTTAGAAGCAAAAAGAGAGAGAGACAATATTAGATCTGTCAAATTAGGTTAGCTTAGTAAGTTTGGCCTGCCCGAATCGAGGTTACAATGAATCCTTGTTGTTTAACACATACAAAAGTAAGTTATAATCAGTTATTGGCACAAAATAAGACGACTAGATACTCGTATCATGATACAATATTTTGTTACAAACAGCTATGAGTAAAGAAACAGTCGGACAAATAAAAACTATAAGCACGGATTATTATAAATCCCAAAAATAAAAGGTACTCAACCTTCTACTTTTGGGAAGTCTGTAAAATAGTGTTACTTACTTTCTAACATCTCCTAATGTGTAGGTTGGAGCGCTCGCGAGACAATCGATCACCAGAATAGGCGATAATAGTTTCTCATTCGCTGTCAACAAAATTACATATAATCAGTACTACTGAAGACAAAGTATGTTCTGCTGATTGATTAGAGAGGCCAACAGTAATATTGGTATAAGAATAATAAATTATAAAAAAATAACTTGTTGCCCTTTTCCTTTAATACCAGCCAAACTCAATAGTAATAGTTGCCAGCGCTCATCTTCCATTGGAACGAAAGAGTTAGAGCGAGATGCGAATTCCGTGCGATCATTATAAAAACTGGAGTCGCATTGGAAGGCGGACTCTACTGACGCACGAACAAAGTTGTGCCACAAGAAAAACATACTTTTCAGGACTCTTTTATAGCATGTGATTCCATTAGTTCACTTCTGTTTTTACAAGTTGCATCAACACTCGAGAGCGCCATCTGTGCACGCACAGTGACAACTTTCCACCCTAGCTACTAGAGACTGACCTATAACGTTGAGCAGTTCCGGCAGCGTCCGCGGCGGCGGGCGGCGCCACAGCACGTCGAGCCACAGCCGCGGGGCGGAGGCGCCGCGCCGGCGACACACGCCCAGCGCCGCCTCAGCGTCTCCGCCCCGCATGTGCACCGACACTTGAGAGCGCCATCTGTGCACGCACAGTGACAACTATTGTTACTTATCACTACAAAACAAGACAACAGTAAAAATAAGTGTATTAAAAAATTACAAACTACATTCAAAAGGCGCCTATAAAAAATCAGTAATAAACCAAAGTACAAACCAATTTTCATAAAACTTATATGAGCTCATTCAAATAAAAATATTGTTTTATATAAATTGGTCCAGCAATTTGGTATGAAAAACAAAAATACTAAAAAAAAACAAAAATATGTGCGTGCCGAATTAATGTTAGTCACTTCTCTTAAAGTATGACTGTTTTTAAGTCAGTTCAAATAGTAACTCACAGTTTATTCTCCTCGTACAAATAGAGCACGCCCGCCTTGAAGCCGAGCATCTGACAGATGATGAGTGTCTGGTCCTTGTCGTAGTTCCCGTCGGCACTCTTCAGCACCTTCAGGACTCTGTCTTCGTACTGCTTCTTGTCTGTCTCTGGGGATTTCGCCCTGAAAACAATCATAAACTTTTAGTTAAACCCAAAATTATTTAGATTAACCCCTTCATTTTATGTCTACTCCAACCCATCCCGCATGGTTTTGTACCCTCATTTTTAAATTAATTGTATCGTGTTTAAAAAATCGGATTAAATAATTGTGTTGCGCTACATCGTAGGCCGTATCGTCGCTTCATATCAGGTGAGTTGAGGTCAAGCACAAAAAAAAAAAAACTCTTGAAACGTCATTGACACATTTCATTTTTGCAAAGTGAAGGAAATTCGAGATAATGTAATAAAGAGTTAATACTAAAAACACCCGATTTTTATATCAACTTTCTTAAGAGTTATTTACAAAATCAATATCAAAAAAAAACTCGTATTTATGTTAAGAACGTCAGATGCCACCAATTAAAAATATTATTGTATCTGACATCTGTGAACCATACCAAAACAAACAGCAACAAAACATTTACATACTTCATGACATCATTTTTTACGAGCTTATAACGAGAATAACATTATGCTGAACTTTTCTTATATATTCAAAAATCTCAAAAAACGTAATTATTACATTCCGAATAAAAAAATATAGAAGTATGTTATTTTTCATTTGTCTTTCCATCATCATCGTGATAAAAACGGGGGTCAATAATTTAAAATGTTGTCAATTATTAGATTAAAGATTAAAGCACAAAATGACTCACCAAACATGTATATAATGCTCTATAAGTGAATCGTAGACCAGTTTGGAGCACTCCTGTCCGCTGTTGATCATGTGTTCAAGGAACTGTATCAGTTTCTCCGAGTTGCTCAGGAACATGTGTATGTAATCGCGAGGAGAGGCTCGGTCTGGCTCGCGGAACGCGCCGGACAATGAGCTCTCGTCGACGAGGGGCTTGCTTCGTGGCTTATAGTCGGTGCATAGTACTAAAAAATAGATCATAATCATATTTGACAACATCCACACAAAGGTCTTCAGGTCCCAATTTAGACAAAGCCTGTGTTATCGTAACCTGATGACTGATTTACCTACTTACATACATAAATACATACTTATATATATAAACACATGTTCATGCACACACATGTTTGACCAGTCCGGGGATCGAACCTGATGTACATTTTATATAAGAATCATAAAATATACAATTTAGAAAAACGTGTATTAATATTATGATCATTTATGACATTTGAAGATATAAATTCGGCACATAAGTTACATATATCAACAAGTAAGTAGAAAAAAAACCGGAAAAATAAAATTTACTCCTAGTACCACAACATATCAAATGATAAGACGCCGCATTATTGAGCTCACATTTTTGTAACATACTTGTTTGTCGTGCGAAGCGTATACCAGTAGATATTCAATATCCGCCAAGCATACTAGTACATAAGGTAAGTATAGATTTGGAATGTTAGTATATTTATCTGGATGTGTTTACTTTTACGCAAACATGTTTAACATTAATTTTTATTTTAGACTTTTTCAAATCATTAATTGGTTATCTTTAAAGTTGTCGCTATATATAATATATCATTGAGGGTAGTAAATTTTTTAACTTCGAAAAAAAATGCTGTTCTGAAATTAACGCTTCATTTTTAAAAGGTAATATCTTCGTAATTGTAATATTCTGCAAAACCGAGCTCTGATACATTTCACCTGGTAGTATACAGTTAAATCTTACATGACGTGATATGTTATCATCCACCGACTAACGCTAGTCCGAACTACAACAAAAAAAAAAAACAAAACAAAAACTTTGTCAGACACCACATGTGTCAATACGACCTCTCCTTGATTGCTGACTTCCTGGTACTTACATCAGCTCGCGACGTTACTTTATGCGAGACTACGCACATTATGTCTGTCTGTTTTTTCAACTCTTTACTTATAACAAATGGCATAGACATAATATAGCATTAAAAAAAAAAATGAAAACTTACATTTGAGAAATTCCGTACTCTCGTCGGGTACATGCTGTATCAGTCTATGTCCATATTTCTTCATATACATATCAGCGTCTTCAAAGGGCAGCTCTACGATATATTCGAGCGCGCTCTTGAAGTCTTTCTTGTCTTCTAGAGTTATTTTCAGATAGAGATCGTGACGAGCGTGGTTCGCTGCGAGGGACAACGCATCCTCGACACTCACTTGACGAACTACCTGTCAAATTAGCAATATTTTAATACGCTAGGTAATTATTAAAATTCATTATAGACTAATAGTGAAAAATCTATTTTCAAAGACACGCTCATTTCATGGGAGTACACAAAATATAACTAGTCTGCCATATTGGATTTAGGACGACGTCCTAATTAAGAATTGTGATCCAAATCAAACGGTTATGAAAAATTTCACCTGGATAGCTTCTTCAAAATTCAGTTACAGGATTGGACCCTGACATATTTTTTACATATAAGCATCGCAAATTAGATAAAGGCTTGCATTAAGAAAAACAAGCCAAACGAAAGATACGTGAGGTCAGGGAGGGTCACTGGGATGTCTACGTACTCATTATTTTGAATATTATGACTAAGGAACCAAGTCATTAAATATCATTTTACAGACTAAGTTATTAGGCACTGTAAATATACGCTGTATAAATAATTGCCATGTTTTAATAAAAAATAAATTTAATAAGTGATAACTTCCATACAAAGGTCTTCAGGTTCCAAATAGGCCAAAGCCTGTGCTATGGTATCAGGTTACCATAGCATACTGATATACATACTTATATATATATATATATATATAATGAACACCAGACACAGGTCAAACAGACATGTTCATGCACACATATCTTTATCCTGTCCGGGGATCAAACCCGGGACCAGCGCCGCAGAAGACAGGGTTGCTACTGCGCCAACCAGCCAGCCAAATAGTCAGTTTATAATAGCAGTTATAGTGATGATATAACCACAGCTTTTATGAAAGAACACTTATAAAATTTAGAATAATACAAAAAAATTACATAATATACACAAACCTTGATAGCGACATCGACATCAAAATCGATGACTTTATCCTTTGAATTGATGAACTCCTTCAGCTTTCCCTTCTGATCGTGTTGGTCTATTTTGACGTAGCAAGTGAGCAGTAACGTCGTATGGTCCTCGGTGGCGAACCCTTTCTTGTGTAACTCTTCTAGATACAACACTAGGGACTCCAAGTGTCGCGGCTCTAAGTACTTGCGAATGACGTAGGAGGTCTCGAGCCAGCCTATCGTTTTTACGTATTGGTCTATTGCGCTCTTTAAGTCGCCCTGAAATGTAAATTTTCCTATATTACACAGCACCGAAAGCTAAATTAATTTATTCGGAGATGACACAAGAAGACAACTGAAAGCTTTAAAATATAATCAATGTTTTGTTAGTTCTAATTTTTTCTTAGAGATACACGAGGATACGGAAATACCGGAAAAAAGAATTTCACGTAATAATAAAAAAGGGCGAGTCCTGCCTGTCAACAGATTATCTAAATGTAAGAAACAGGGACTTTACACCAAAATATCAATGTACAATAAATTACCAAATAGCGTGATGGAACTCAATTCTAAAATATTTAAACAAAAATTAAAATATTTTTTTCAAATAAATCCGTTTTTATAAACTCAGTGAATATATGTCATTGCAGCTTGTGGAATCATCGTTCTTGTGTGATGAACAACAATTACAAAATGTTAGTAATAGGTAAAGAAATAAATGACAATGTAAATGTATAATATAATAACTATTTGTTCTTAGAACTATAAAAGTATTTATGAGTTAAGTTTCTTTTTAAAGTAATTAATAATTAAAATGTAAGAAGACTTGCCTGTAACGAATGGTATTTAAAGGCCAATAAATATTTCTTATTCTTATTCTAAAATTACCATTTAAGAACGATAAAAATAAAATAGGATACCTTAAAAAGTATGGCTCGCAGGAATAGAGATCAACTGTGCCTTACACACACTGGTGTGATATACAGAGTTATCGGCTAGGGATGAAATAAACCGAAAGGGGGTCACTATACTAATACTAAGGAATAACTTTTTCTATGGAACCAACCCTGAATTAGAGAAAATAATCAGCTCCTTCATACATTTTTGTCAACGACCGATAATCTTTTTCTATGAAACAGCAGAATTTTTGTTCTTGAATTCATAGTTATTCCCTAGTACAAGTTATGAATAAGGATCAGTATAGTGAATCCCTTTTGACTTAATACAATCCTAGCCGAGAACCCAGTATAGAGTAAACATTGAACATACCTTGCTATACAAGTGATCTCCATACTGCTTGTAAATCTCCATCAACCCCTCCATATCATAATGCTGACTGCTCGCTATCCGTATAGCGACATCATACAAATTCTTCTTAAAAAGCAATGACAATTTCGACTGCAAATCTTTCTGCTCCAAATATATCATCTCCTTATTCTTTGTGAGGATATAAAACGAGCCCCATTCGGTTATAACCGCGTCTATTTCGTCGAAGGTTTTAGTGAATACTATGAATTTGTTCTGTATGTCTAGTATGGTTATTCTATGTGATTTCGGTTCGGACGTGCTGGTGGATGCGGTATTTTTGTTGGGAGTTTCGTTGGTTGTGACCACGAGGTACTGCCGCAGCCAGTTGAGGCGGATTTTCTCGCCTTTTAATGCGTAGCAAGGACCGCGGCCCTCGCTAGTGTAGCAGTATATAGCCTGGAAATATCAGTTGATTGTTAATCCTTAGGATTTAAATGGATGATTTAATTACGAATATTAAAAAAAAAACGAATTTGATTAAAATCTATTTAATTATTCATTTATTTTTATTTTTTACTCCTCATGGAGTAATTAATACAATATCATTTCATTGAACAAAAGAAATAAAAAATAAAAAACGTAATTGCATAGCGTCATTAACACGAGGGTATTGTATGGTGATAGACAGGTAAGTAAAATAATGATAATAATATGGGACAACATCCACACAAAGGTCTTCAAGTCCCAAACTGGGCAAAGCCTGTGCTATGGTAGCCTGATGACTGATATACATACATATATACATACTTATATATATAATAAACACCCAGAAAAGTGGCAACTACAAGATAGTTATGCATCCCCTCGCCCTTCTGCTCTGATGTAGAGACGGCTTACTCAGCAGTACTTGCACTTCTGTGGAAAGCTGACTAAGGTGTCTCTTATCGGACCACCGAGTAGTATGAAAGTTAATGTTAAGAATATAATCCTTTGTGTCATTCATTAGTTTTAGAGCCTTCAAATCGGCTACACGTAGTTTAATTAGTTCTAGAGCCTCCATATCGGCTAAACGTATTTTAAGTTATTATTAAAGCCTCAGTATCGGCTATAAGTATTTTAATTTAGTTTTTAAAAAGAAAGTTTCGTGCTCCCTAAATTTAACTGGCGCAGCCGGTAGGATTCGCTGCTGTCGTGCATTTCATAGTTTCGTCGGTATATGGGTATCGAATTTTGCCCAATCGCGGAATCGAGTGCGCGTGCGAATCCTCGAACCAAAGAAATAAGTTAGAACGGGACACCCAGTAATGGCAACGATCGGTTGGTGAGTAAAACTTTTCGCCATCCTTTCCAATCCTTACTATCCACGAATTTTGTTATTATCGAGATAAGACTTCTCTCGTTTATGACGTCGGGTATCTAAAAATAGAACTCTGTTTAGACTACCTATGTAGCGATAAGAACCTTGAACCTAAGATAGAGTTAAGTAAACGTAGAATCGCTCTACAAATAAAATAAATTACTTACTAAAAGTAATTTAATCAATTTGAATTGTTAGTAATAAGTGATTTAAGTGTAATTTAGGTAAATTTAAAATTAATTATATTTTTGTGTGTGCTAAATTTTAGTCTAATTTAATTTTACAATTCCAAACCGATTTATTGATCAAGTTTTTCTTAGTTATATTAAAATTTAAAATCAATTTTTCTGATTAAACCTTTGTGATTCAAATTATTTTTATATTACTTGTCTAAATTTAAATAACTCTATTATAATGGAGAATGTAGAGCAGGTTAATCCGATCACTCGCGAAATTTTAACTCTTGTTCCTATATATGGTGGGGACAAGACCTAATTAAACTTATATATAAGGAAATGCGAGTATGTAATAAGTAGATATAGGCAACGTGGAAATGTAGCGCAAGACCTATATGTCTTTCAATCTTTGACGAGCCGTTTAAAAGATAAGGCAGCCTCGTTATTGTCAAAACGTGAGGACATTTCGACTTGGAGTGAATTAAAAGAACTCCTCTAACAGCATTTCAGAGACCCGCGTAGTGAGCAATGCATAGGAATTTAATTAGAATATATGAAAATTAAATCAGGTGAAAGTTATTTGGATTTTTGCAATAGGATACACAACGTTTGTTCGGTTTTATTTTCTAAAGTGAACATGTTAAATTACGCCATGTTAAAACGTGATAAAATAACTACATATAATAGCACATCATTAAACGTGTTTCTCTATAACCTATTGCGCATTGTTAGGCTTTAATCTCCTAATACATTAGAGGATACTCTGAGTGTCATTTTACAGACTCAGACTCACCGCAAGAGCAGTTGGACCCAAATTTTTGTTTAGCTGCCCCGACAGACAAGAAATCATAGAATTAAATTGTGACCCTACACTTAAATTACCACACATCTATTTGCCGGAAATAGACGCGAAAATGGTGACCGAAACTGGCAGCACAAGATCATTCTTGAGCCCACGAAAAGCGTACGAATATTTTTATAACCTTATTCGTTATCTGCCTTTCGTTAATAGATAGTACGCATGCTTCTAGTAGACATAGCGAAGCTATAACTATACCACTTTTACCATCTTTTCAAAGTGACGACTTCCACAAACTTTATTTGTATGACGTAGACTCACGATACAACGGCCTAATTGGCAAAGACTTATTAAGACAACTCGACGCCGTGATTGACCTTAAACATTCGACTCTGAATAATCTGTGAAAACAAAGACGACTTGCATACCTATTATAAATACGAATTTGAACTACGTTATTGAACTGCAGCCTCGATCTGAACAAAGAGTAAAGCTTCCGGTAGACCAACATTTAGATGAAGCTATACTCGACTATGAAGAGTTTAGCCCTGGCGTACGAATGCCAAGTGCATTCGTTAACTGTGTGAATGGATATGCATCAACAATTATCCAAAATGCTACCGACACACAAACAACTCTGACGATAAAACGACCCATGCAAGTATCAAAACATTTAGACTTAGAGTGCAGCCTTAATTTTTCTACAAATGTGAATAGTACGAGTATACAGACAGACAGGATACTTGATGAAAACCTACAAAAACTGAGACTAGAACATACTAATTCCGAAGAATACGAGAAAATTACAAAACTGTGCAATAAATATGAAGACATTTTTCATTGTGACAAACTACCGTTGACTTTTACAAATCAGGTAAAACATAAAATACATATCCAAAAACAGACTTAGACAGACTAATTTTAAGGTACAACTTGATAAATCTGAATTTTTACGCAAGGAAGTTTTGTGCCTTAGCCACACGATTACGAAAAACGGACTGAGACCTAATAATGACAAAATTAAAGCCGTGATTAATTTCCTAATTCCAAAGACTACGCCGGAAATCAAAATTTTCCTCAGACACGTTGGTTATTACCGACGCTTCATACCTGACTTTTCTAAAGTGACTCAACCACTGACAGCCTGTTTAAAGAAACGAAACAAAATTATTATTGACCGAAAATATACAGACGCATTTAATAGAAGGAAGAAATTTCTGACTCATGCACTACTACTTCAATACTCTGACTATGACAAACCATTTATTTTGACGACTGACGCTTCAAACGTAGCCCTAGGAGCAGTCCTTTCCCAAGGACAAGTTGGTAGTGATAATCCGGTAGCCTACGCAAGAAGCGAGAAATGGACAAAGTACTGCAGGATATCATGAAATTATCTGTAAATAAAGGTGAACGAAAAGTGTATTTTCACAATTTGCCGAATTCGAGAAATTAATTGTCAACAATAAAACGTTTCCTCATGAATTTATTGGAATGTTAATGCATGCAGGGCATCTGAGCGATATAACTGTAGATAAATACCGCCAATTAATTCCACAACGTTATAAAAGTGGTATTCTCAATACTTTAGGTTCTATTATAAAAATTGTAACAGGAAATCTAGACAATGATGACGCACTTAAATATGACAAATTAACTACAGAGATTTTTCATGATCGAGTAATCATATCAAATAAAATCACTATTGTCTCCAAAATGCTGGATAGCTTTATAAATATTACTCAATTTAATCAACGAAATTCGATTACCATGGATACTTGCTTCAAACAGGTCGAAAAGTCCCTCAAAGAAACAGTTAATAAGGAGAACAATGTAGCCGTGTCTGCCTACATTCTAGGATCGTATAGCCTATTCATTAGTAACTTCCGTACTGTATTTATTAAGTTAAGCGAAATTGAAACTGCATTAGCCTAAGTAAAAGCTCTATATTACACCAGTCTATTGTAAACTGTACCGATTTACTACGACATTTAAAATTAATATCCAAAGCTGGTAACCTAGTATACGGACCTAATGAATTAAATTTCTGTTAAATCATATATAAAAATGAACCAGATTACGTTTATTATGGAAATTCCACTTACCGATAATTATACTTATAACTATATAAAAATGTACACTTTACCTATTTTCCTTGAACCTGAAAACCAAACCCTGGCCATTTTTCCTAAATACCCTTACCTATTGGCGAAAGAGATGAAGTACTTACCGATCATACAGCTGTGCCGCTTTATCGTCGCCGGAGACCATCACCTCTGCGTTACAGACAACAGAGCCCTGTACAGCGGGCCAACCTGCGAGGAACAACTTCTCAAATACGACAACAATCTCACCTGCTGCAAGCAGTATCCTGTTTACGTTGAAAACGTAAAACTACAGAAAATTGACGATGAAAATTGGATACTTTTTACGAGATTTCAAACAATGCTGACAAAGCGATGTGGTGACGAAATGTTTAAATATCCGATATTCGGAACATACGTCATTACGTTAGACGAACTTTGTGACGTCGAGATCTACGATCTCAAGATCCGACACCACCACGTACACTGAGGTGGATATCGTGACGCCACTACCTGTGGTCACCCTGCCGCCGCTCCATACGAACGCGAGCCTATCCAGTGCACGCGCACTTAACATGCACGAGATCAGTCTGGGCGACGTAAAATATTTGGCGTTTGCGTTAAAAAATAGTGAAGTGTTCGACAGTGTGCTAAAAAAGAAAAAGACTCTAGCATCAGTGTTTTAGTTTACGCCGCGTAAAGCTTCGTATTGTTAAGCTATCATTAGTTTTTGCGTATGTATTAAATCTTAAAATAATTCCCTTTTTACGAAATTATCGGAAAGGTCCTCAAATCGCACATTCCGATAATTTCTCACTTAGGGAGGGAGGAGTTATGCATCCCCTCGCCCTTCTGCTCTGATGTAGAGACGGCTTACTCAGCAGTACTTGCACTTCTGTGGAAAGCTGACTAAGGTGTCTCTTATCGGACCACCGAGTAGTATGAAAGTTAATGTTAAGAATATAATCCTTTGTGTCATTCATTAGTTTTAGAGCCTTCAAATCGGCTACACGTAGTTTAATTAGTTCTAGAGCCTCCATATCGGCTAAACGTATTTTAAGTTATTATTAAAGCCTCAGTATCGGCTATAAGTATTTTAATTTAGTTTTTAAAAAGAAAGTTTCGTGCTCCCTAAATTTAACTAGATACCTAATAATCTATTTAGTCAACAATAGCACATAAAGTACACAAGAATTTTCTAAAAGTAATAAAGTAATCTATAAAGTTATGTAACTAATACAATGTTTGGAAGAAATCACTTTAGGCGATAAGGCCGCCCAATGTACTACCATTGTCTATATATAAATAGTTTTTTTTTTAAATGTATCTTTTGTTTGGTGTGCAATAAAGTTATAATCATTCTAATTATAATGATACCAGAAGCTATCACCCGCGACATAAAATCCGCATTAGACCCCCTCAGGGGTTGAATTTCTAAAGGTCCTTTTTTATTACACCCTTCTTCACCTTAAAATGAATACAGCTTCCAAATTTCATGTCTCAAGGTTTGGGTTCTGCGTGTGCGATGCCTTGCGAATATAAGTAAGTCAGGACTTACTCTTTATATATACATATATAGATGAGTTGATATGATAACTTACATCGGTGTCTGCCACGGTGAGGTTGTTCTGTAGGCCGAGGGCGGAGCACCCGGGCGCCGCCCCCATGGCGCCTAGAGAGACGGTGCGCTCCGTGTTGAGCCAGACCACCGACACGCACGAACGTGACACTATGAACAACTTGTCCGCACCTCTGAGGAATTAAAACGTAAACATTAACAAGCTAACTTTTATACAAAACTAGCTGACCAGGCGAACTTCGTACCGCCTAACAGTTATTTATGTTTCTCACCGTTTAAACTTTCCCTGAACTTTCACAAACATTTTAAAACCAAAATCATCTAAATCGGCCCAGCCGTATTCGAGTTTTAGTGAGACAAACGAAAAGCAATCGATATTTATTTATATAGATAGACAGAAGATACATATATAGATTATCGATGAGGGGTGTGCTAAGCCGAAAGAAACAGAAATGGAGACGGAAGAGGACCGTGAAAACTTCTAATATGAATAAGACAAAGCCGTTGAATCTAGTATCAATTTTCTCGTGTAGCACATTTTAAATTCTTAAGTTCATTGACCAAGAAAAGCTTGTATTCATTTAAAATATTTTATACATTATAGAGTTACTAGGGGTGTACTAAGCTGAAAAGAGGTCACTATACTCATTGCTACCAACAACTTTCATCATTAACCCGAATTAGAGAATAAATATCTGCTGTGTCATAACAAAAAGGCTGCCTATGTTACTCGACAATAATGTGGCTTACCACTATACTCTATACTCAAATAATTCTCAAAAATCAGTTAAACAGTTCAAGAGATTGCTTCCTACAAAGATCCCACAAACTTTACTTCCCCATAATTGACCGCAATCCCAAATAAGTTAGCTGTTTCGTACGCTGTAATGAACGCGAGTACGTAAATTTCTAACAGACATATTACGAAAGAAAAAGGCCACTTAATTAAGTTCACTTGCTCGATCAAACAGTAGATTTTAAGAGCCAACAGAAGAACTATGTAAAATAGACATACTTGAAGAAGAGTCCAGTGATAGGACTGTTTCCCTTTTCGGGAAGCGTTCTCATCTTCCCGCTGCGTTGTCGAGCGATATTACCGCGGAATATAGACACGGAGCCGTCCTGGAATCCCACCGCTAGCAGACTCTGAAAACAACAATAAATAAACTGATGATGATGATGATGTAACCTCCAATGCTATTAGGTATGGTTCATTTGTTTTATGATGTTATGACGTCACCGTTTATGTATGCTAATTTTGAATAAAATCTTATGTCGAAAATTATAAACCACCAATCATTTAATGTCAGACATCGGCACAGCTATTATTCCCTTTCAGCTTGCCTTACGGCAAAAGCCTCTCTTACTGGGCTTTCCAAAAATAAATTAGTAATAATTAAATTATAAGTCAAGCTAAAATATTATTTCATCAGACGGCTATGGGCAGCATTAGTTCTAAGAACGAGCCAGAATGGGAATCACTACCTCTACATCTGATAAATTTAAATAAATCTATTCTATCCACACAACACCCCAATTTGCCTAATCTTTCAAAAGCAATCTGCACCAAAAGGCAATGTCTTTTGTTGCCCATTGCTGAGGAAACAAAGCTAGCAACGGTGTTTTTCTAGAACAAAGTATAATGGCCTAATCAGCGTAGTTAAATTACAACCACATTATTATATTTAATCATATTGTTATTTGTAGTTTTCTGTCACAAAAAAAAACAACCAATTCTTTAATTTTCTTTAACTTAAATTAGTCATGAAGAAAACCGACAAGAAATCGTGAGGTGTCTATGTATGTATACAATTTTTATAGTTATTAATAATAATAATAATAGTCCTTGGACTTTTTAAAGCATATACAATTAATCTCTATATGTTCAATTATTTGTGTGTTGTACATTATCTACGCATTCAACCATGTCTGATAGCGACATTTCATTAGCTATTGCCAAATGTACTGCTGATGTAATTAAAATAATATAAGTGGCGTTTTTGAACGGACTTTAAAAAAAAGAAGGTTCGCAATTTGTTCCAATTTTCTTTTTTAAGATTTCCACGATTTATCGGCGACAATTATATTCAATGTGGCAATAACAATAGGATCTTGCAATTATTTTGATTCACAAATCATTCTACTGGACTGATTATGATAAAATTCATATGGGTCAACTTGTGAATTTATACTAATCAAAAACAAAAAAATATCCACGTTGGTCCCGACGCCTCTAAGAAATCAAGGAAAATTCATATAAAATACACTTGAATTAATATTTATCAACCAATGTGATAAAAGACCTATCTCTTTGTTTTATTATTATTATTATCTTCGTATTCATTTTATTTCTTAAATTTAAGTTTTTTACAATATGAATATAAAACAATAAATATTATAAAAAACCTAAACCTAGAGTGCCACCAGCAACGGGGTAGGACCCAAGCTACCGATGGTAGAGACTACAGAGAGAGGAACCTCCTAACAATACGTGCTGTATCGAGGAGCACAGCCCTCTGTACCTGACCCTTGATCCAACCATCTAGCGAGAGCTTCTTAAGATTTTGATTAAGACTTTTCGCTATCAGGACGTTTGCCGAAACGACTATCAGAACAATGATCGTCGAATCAACATCCCACATGGCGGTAACCTCATGAGCCAAGTCAAGGTACTTGTTATTATTATTATTTATTTACAGCCTTAAACATTGACAAGGTTCAATCTCTATGTTGTTCTATATTTATCTATATAACAGGTACCTTATTCTCATGCACAGCTAGAGCAGTGGCAGGAGTGGGGTGCATGTGCGATGGTACTGCGCGAGACACCTTCACCATCGTAGGGTTTCCGTGGCGATCACTGCGAGACCAATCCCATACCTTGATAAGGGGGTTCACACCTGACTCATCATCCTGTTGAAAGACAAGTTATACTTTAATAGTGACAACCAACTTAAATTTGTCAAGTGTTTATATAAATCAGATATTTTATTTAACTTTAAGTTTTAGACTGAGTAATAAAAAAAATAACAATTATTAGTAATAACGTGTGAAATCTTAGCAATTGAAGTAGAATTGCACTTCTTTTGATCCCTAAAAAAGTGCTGTGCAAATTCACTCTGGAGCATTTAGCTAAAGCTCATGTACAGACCAAAGTGTGTATCATATTGGAACAGGGATCCAAATACCAAGGAGAGATCTATTCCTTTATGTTGACTTTGAGAAGAGCGAGTGATAAAGAAAGTTTGAAATCAGACCAGCAAATGGCGATAAATCAAGGAAATTTAGTAGAGGAGGTCAATAATGAGCTTCCTAACATGATAAAATTTGGCAGTCAATTGAGTTGTGACTTCTCGAAACTTACTCCTATGGTGACCAAGTAGGGATCATGTGCCAATTGCTGAGCCAACGTAATAGTCAGTTCGTAAGCTTTAAACGACGTTATGTCCCATGTCTTAGGAATAAGGTGCGCCCAGCCCGTCACATCACATAACACCACATGACCGTGACCACTTGTGGAAACGGTAACTGTTGTGTCCTGAAATATAAAGAAAAATATTGGAGTCAAGTAAACTTTACTGTTTTGACTATCATCTTCATAGCTGTTAAAGTATTTTACTTGTTAGTGAAAAACTAATAGAATGAGTGTAATATGCTTGAATACACATTAATATTGTTCAAGTATTCCATAGTATTGAGACAATATTTTGTTTCGTTTGAAAAATCATTTGATTGTATCTCATCTAAAATAAAGTAAGAATATATGTAGCTTTAGTAAGATGTAGCAAGCTAGAGTAGGAGACACCAATTCATTAATTTTCTGCATTGAACTTTACTTGTCATTACTCTAATTGGAGATTGCCTCGAGGGACAAGTTCAACCGCTCAACCATCACCACCCTTAGTGACTGAATCTCAATCCATCTGAATTGGATATGTAGCTTTCTACAATATATAAAAAAGGACTGTCTTCTGTCTGAAATATAAAAAGGACTGGCATGTTAATTGTTATTAAGCCACCAGTAACCAAGTTGATTTCTGTGTGGTTATGTAAGCAATTTCCTATTATAAGATATATAATAGAGTTGTCTTGCTGTATCTTATGTTTGGTGTGCAATAAAGATATATTCATTCATTCATATATGCATTATTCATATTCCAGGTGTAAAAGATAAATTTAAACATATATTTAGTAAATAGAAGTGAACATTTGAGGTTTGTGGGATCTATAGACTTAGCACTTTTTGTGTGCATGGCAAAGCCATTCAAATGGACATGGTTTCAAAATAAATACAATAAGAACTGCAAATTTCAGTATCTTGATACTGCAATGTTTTTATGTTTACAAACTACAAAATAGTAATTAAACGAAAATGTATTTGTGAACTTACTTGTAAACATTCCGCGACTTTGCCATTGTCGAAATTCTTGTTGATATCAAAGAAAGTAAATATTCTCCACTGAAAACACAAGTTAAATCAATATTGTTATGTTCCACATAACTACACATATATCCACATCAGTTATGCTTCAATTAAGGCAAATAGTTGCATAGCTGCTTGATAAGTACACAAGAAGAAATTTTCAGTAGACTTCTAAACTAATGATTAGCTTCGAAAAGTCTACAGTTTTCATAGTATTCTTTACGAAGACCGAAGACTTTTCAAAACTAATAGTAGATTCAAAGCTGGCTCAATCAGGCTGCTGGTGATTTAATATTCTCACTTCCTTGAAGTAGAGTATAATTATTTATTTGAGTTACAGAAAAGAGAATAAATTGTACTACAAAATATGAGTAAAATATTTAAAACTAAGAGGCTTATGTACGTAAACACTATTACATCTAGAGATGACTCAAATACTATATCTCATATTAAAAATACAAGTAAGTATTAGCAGATAGGAATAATTGTCTCTAAATAAGACTAACGAGATTATTATGCCGTTACCAGAACGTTTATGGGCGTAATACCTTGGCAATATCATTTTCGTAACAAAACAAAGATTAATTCGAGAAATCAAAACTTTAGCTCACCTCCAGAAACGCCATTTCAATTAATGTAATGAGATATAGTTATGGCTCATTTCCCGAACACTGCTATATAAATTACAAGTTGTTTTGGTCCAAAAAAATTACAAAAAAATATTTTACAGCAAACCAAAGCAAGTAAATAATCATTCACTGCTATCAGCAATCTGCATTTCAAGATTATCCGGTGACAGTGACAGACAACCAAATAGGTTTTTTTTTCTGTTATATGGCACAATACAATTCGTACATTTGCCAGCATTAAGTTTATTAAATTTTAAATTATTAATCAACCAATCAAATTATTAATAAGCCAAACATCAAATGATACGTCATCGTGGTCAAGTTAAATTCATATCATGTAGCCTCGTACGTAAAGTGCTGTATACTGTACCAGTGTTTCTATAGAGATATCCCACGAACACGAAAACCACATTATGCCGTCTTTATTCGCTTGGCTACATTTATGGTCGAGTGGTTAGTGGGGTCGATTGCCGTGCAAAAGGTACGAGGTTCGATCCCACGAAACATGCAAAAAAGAGCTTGAGCTACCGGTGAAGGACAACATCGTGAGGAAACCATAGCATGCTGGTAGGGCTTTCACTATCGCTCGCCTGCCTAGCTACCACCCTCAAGTTGTAAAATCTGTCGCTAAGCACAGCAATCTGGCTGGAAGGAAAAAAGAAGCCAACTAGAGTCCTTGAAAAATAGTGGACAGTTACTTTGTTAATTCAACTGACATACTACGACAAATAGAACACATAGGACCATAATATTGCTTTGGCGTTATATTGTTTAATAAACTGGTCGCTCATGGGGAACATTACTTTAGAGTATTGCCTAGTCAATCCTTTAACAATTTTGGACAAGAACTAGCGGCCCCTTGGGTCCGGGCAGCATTGAATTTCACGTGGGTGACGTCACATAATGTGTGAAGCAATTTTGAAAATTTGCAGGTGCAGGTATCCCAGCGTAATTTGCGTTAGCCTTCGTAGGATTAGTACATTTCACATTTTATCGTGTACCTACTAGTCCGGGAGCCAGCAACAGATTTTCATGACCAATTTCCTCTCAAGCGGTAATTAGTAAAATGCATCAGAGTATAGTATTATGAAGCCTTGTGAACGTCAGCTGGCACTCGGTTGGGGGGATGAGCGGGTGTAGCCTCCCACGCATGAAAAAAAAAATACATTCACTGATTTCCTGTCAGCTGAAATTTTGTCAAATTGTAGCTCATCTAATATCTCAACGAAAAAAAATAATCAGCTGGTTACAACGTGGTGTATTGTACGTCAGCTGGTGTCTCGAACATGAAAAAAAAATTTTTATTTTCAGTGATTTCCTCTCAAACAAAAATTTACCTGATGATAGCTTATATGTAACTGTGGATAAATATATAGGTCAGCTGGCTGTATCTTGGTGGAAAAACCGTCAGCTGATACTTTGAAAGTTATTACATAGGAGTTAGGCAGGAGCATCTACTGTCAATTTAAATGCATCAGCTGACTAGCTTTTCTTCGACTTAATGCTAGCTGATTTTTTTTATTTATCGCATCAGTATATTAACAATCAACTCACAAATTTTCATCTGGGAGGATCATCATCAGGTAAATTTTTGTTTGAGAGGAAATCACTGAAAATAAAATTTTTTTTTTCAAGTTCCAGACACCAGCTGACGTACAATACACCACGTTGTAACCAGCTGATAATTTTTTTTCGTTGAAATATTAGATGAGCTACAATTTGACAAAATTTCAGCTGAGAAGAAATCAGTGAATGTATTTTTTTTTTCATGCGTGGGAGGCTACACCAGCTCATCCCCCCAACCGGGCACCAGCTGACTTTCACGACGCTTTATAATACTATACTCTAATGCGTCTCACGAATTATCTCTTGAGAGGAAATAATTAACCAAATTTGCACCTGGCTCCCGGACTATACCCTCAAAGGAGTTTCATGTATAGAGTTATATGCTTTTTATACCAGAGAAAACACGTATCAACCACAGACTAGTCAGAGATCGAATCAATTGACTGACACTTGACTGTCACAGAAACACTGCGGCTACATGTTTGACTAGAATATTGTTTTTGCAAAATTACCAAGAATGCCTAAGTACTACAGGTTTAGGGCCACTACTCCCACTAGAAAACCAAAACGAAAGGAACGAGAACGGTATGCAAGCTTTATAATAGTTAGAAGGGATTCGTTGATTGCTTATATGTTTTTAACCGATCACGGATGGGTCGCCAACGCCATGGAATGGCATTCACAGTCGTGCGCTATTGTAGGTCGGATGACACGTTAATAACAAGTCCCAGTTTGTTGCCCTCGTGTAAATCATTGGAGCACATACCTACATAATCTTCAAGATTTATTGGAAACTATTCGCACTCTGCCGTGTTACCCGCGGATCTCTAATTTTTTAGCCTGTTACTCATTTATAATGTAGCTTTGTAATGGCGAAAGAATGTTTAAAATCGGTTCAGTAGTTTTTAAGTTTATTTGTTACATACAAAAATACAAGTCTTTCTTCATAATATTAATTAGTACAGATACCTATAGACTACAACCTGTACTAGCATTCAAACATTAACGGACGTAATGATGTTTTACCAGAATCTATTCAGAGACGCTTTCTATCGCTGGGTCATATAGGTACACATGTGTGACCGTGGTTTTCTAGAGCCTATGGTTCCGAGTTCGATCCTGGAATAGTGTGTTGTAAACAATCTGTTAGATAGTATGTCTGTATGTGATGGCATCCTCGATACATACCTACTGTTTTAGTTCTGTGAACGGAACTAGTGAGAAAAAAAACCATTAGTACAATCAAAAGGAATACTTCTCAGCAGATGGGTACTCGTATAAACGGTTTAATTTAGGAAGCGTTTCCGCTCGGATTCGAAAACTTTACAACTCGAATTGGGTAGGTACACAAACCTTTTTAGAAGATCCTAATATATGTCGTTGAATAAATCTCTAAAAAATCACATATGTATTTAAAAGTTTGGGATTTTGTACTTAGCTTTGTGTAATTCGTGTTGCAAAGTTTTCGAATCTGGTCTGCAGAGAGCTATTAGAGAATGAGTGTTAAATTTTTCAAATGCACATTTCCTTAGGGCAAAAGCGGAACCCGGGAAGAGCTGGCTAGATCTATCAGTGAGCTGCACTCCAGCCGTATTCTGGTATTTGCGACGGACCGCCTGGCGAGAACCTCCCCCGTCCGCCTTCCCCCGTTTAGCAGCCGGCCTGCGCTCGTCATTGCACCTCAACAACGAACCCATCTTCGTGTTCAAAATACCTACGACTGACTCTTTGCAGACTAAACACCTTTCGCAGTGTCAATCATTGTAAAGGTTTTTTTTGAGGGAGTAATAATACTTTTTGGTCGTCCCTTTTTATCGCGTTAAACAGTTACTAAGGCTCATTTAAAACTGTGAATATCTTTCGGAAATTACTGCAACGAGATAAGTTTCGTTATACTCGTAGACTCTCTAGTGGTAGAAATGTTTAAATTCTAGTGCCGTTTATCCGGCAAAATTTTATTATTATGTATGTTATTCGGGAATCAGTTAACAAGATTTTGTTTGTGATGGAGTTTCAATAGTTAATAAAGAAAATAAATTCGAACTTTTCTTATTCCTCTGGCGTTTTAGGACATTAACTAGCTGGTACTAGTGTGTTTCAGAGATTTACGTAGGTATATGATCATAGAATATACCGAGGTATTATTTATATGAGAGCCATCGAAAATAACACGCAGGATTCGAATCAGGTGCCTTATTTTTGAAACGATCGCGTGAAGATCGGCGATCAACTAATAAAAAACAAATATAAAGGATTTGATTTCAAAAAATGGGCCAAGATCCGCTACTTGCGTGAATGGTTTAAAATAATAGACAAAATCAGAAAAGGGGCAAGTGGCGATCAGCCGAATTCTTCACTCGATCGATATTCAAAAAGACCTATTCTTCTTGTTATTCTATTCGTAAGTGACGTCATTGCCCAGTGATGAATTCTTTAGAACGTTTCAATCGTTTCGGCTGTTTATGACTACAAATTAAAATGACTACTTATAATTATTTCCACTGCTCATAATACCCACTTTGCAAAATGCCCACTTCATAAAATTACCTCTACATAAAATGTCTACTACTAATGATTACCCATTTATAGCAATGCTCACTTTGAAATCAACCATTTCTGAAAATGACTACTTTCTTGAAACATACACTTTAACAAATGCCCAGTTCTTAAACTTTCTCAAAGCGTTACAATGAAGATTTAAATAATAATGACTAATCTATTTAGATAAGTTTTATTTAACAAAAAAACAATCTTAACATTATACTAAACGTAAAGTTCATTTAATAACACACACATGCGGAGTCAGTAATAACATTGAATCAACTATTTCTTTTCCGCAACATAATGAAAAATTACTTGTTTAAGAAAAAATATCGGGGTAATCTTCTCAGAATCAACTTCTTCCACGAGTGCGTTGAGAGCTCGATCCAGGCGAATATGACGATTCCGTCTGTTTTTTTTTTTGGCACGCTAAAATAGGATTTTATTATTCGGTGGTCTTGATGGACCGCTTCTTTCTTTACATTCGAGAAAAATTTGAAGAAGGGCGGGCTCTTTTTGCCTAATCTCTCATTGATACGATGGTGGAAACCCTCGACAGGATTAGTCGTCCTGTGACGTTGGTACGCACAGCTTAGAATGTTGTCTTTAATAAGGGATATCCGTTGTTTATTGTAATACTCTATAAATTTGGAAACATTATCTGTGATTTTGGCTGTACTTATTATTGAGTTCCATGTTATTTCAATAAACCTTTCGAGTAACAAAGGCAGGTAAGAGGTCATTTTCATAATTTTTCGGTCTTGTTTTGATGTATTTAAGTTGAGTAATTTAGCTTTTCGGGCTTTGTTGTAATGGTAGAAGCAGCCAGAGATTTTACAATCTGGAAATACTTCCTTAATGGCGTTCATGACTGCCAATTCGAAATCTTTATTAAACTAAAAAAATTATTTTATTAAACTAAAAAACCGGACATAGGTTTCTTGTTTCTTGTCCGGAAGTAGCCCAAAAATAAATGGGACAATGTTTGTGCTCTTGTCTGTCGACCCGACGTCTACATGTAGCGAATAGAGCTGGTAAAATGGATGAGGTACACAGTGAAATGTACCATCCCCAAAGAAATGAACATGATTGCCTTCCAGGTCTGCATTACTAAGATACATCCGTGCCGTTGTTGAACTAAAGAAGATAATTTTATTTATAGTCCCATCTTCGCATATGACGAAATCTTTTCCCAACTTTTTTGGAATATGGACATCAGCGACACTCTTATAATTTAAGCTTTTTGTTTCCAAAAACTTTTTTCGTGCTGCATACAATCTATCTTTTTTTTACGAAAAATCCGGAATATCGTCAATATCCATATGGTCGCAGTTTTTCTTCAGCTTGAAAACCTGTTTTACGAAATTTTTTTCAACTGATCCGAAATTACGGCATACTTCTTCTTTGCATTTGTTAATGGCAATAAACACATCGTTGTCTATTTTTTCCGGCATGCATGTATGAGGAGACGACCGAAGTATTAGAGTCCGCTCTGTATTGAGGGTGATGGTAGAGCTGCAGTCACTGCGATTTACACATCTCCAACGAGACGTACCGCTTTGGTTTTGGGTACTGAAGTTGTATCGGTACTTGTCGAAAAGGACAGTATCCTTTCCTTTTTGATTCAACGCAAATATTAATTTGCTGTTCATTTTAGAGTACATAAATTATACCGTGACGGAATTTTATTACAACGGCCTTCAGAGCACTTGACTTATAATGACAACATCAAAAAGAACAACAGAGTAGGTACTCAAGAGTATTTAAAAATAGATTCTTAAGTGGCCAGCGTTATGGATAATAAATAACATACAACTTATAATTGACATAAGAGGTTGGTTGCATGCAGTGAATGCTCCTAATCAACCTTATGCACCCAACTAACTGCCTAATTTATTATCAAGAAATATTTTTTCCAATAGTAGTTCATTCAAGAACTTGGTTTTTTTCAAAAGTAATCATTTGATGAAACGGTAATTACGGTAAGTGATCAATTTAAAATTTGATCATTTAGAAAATTTGTCATTTCCAGAAATGGTGATTTTTCAAGATAGGTAATACCAGACGAAGGTATTGTTTGAAATGGTTATGTATAGAACGGGACATTGTAAGTAGTAGGACATAATTATAAGTGGACATTTTAATTTGTGGTCATAAACAGCCGAAATGGTTTCAATAATGAAGTCCTTCTAAGTTACATGGCCAGATGCCTGAATATTCGTCACCGTCAATGTACTGCCATATTTAATAGATTCTGTGATACTCAATTCTTCGTTTCAGAAAAAATGTTGGATCCGCTACAGTTGGCACAACTTTAATATTTTTTCCCAAAATGATACACATGATCAACTTGTTTGTTGGAATGGAATGAGTTCCATTCCAACAAACAAGTTGGTCGGTATAATTAGTTGAGAGAGAGTGGAAGGACAGATACTGTCGTATCCTGATGATGGAAGTGGTCTATATCCCTTTTTTGTCCATGAACCACTGGAAGTCCTACCGATAGAAATATATGATGATTTCGATTTGAAATAGGAAATATTATTATAATAGAGAAGATATTCTCTACTACAAGGTCATACTAGCCATGACTCATGACTTGTGGGATTATAATTAGCAAAAAAACAACCAATCTAAAAACAAACAATATATTTTAATACAAACAAATTCGAAAAAATAAAATGAAAACGAATGCATTATCACTTTGATTAAGTAACTCAATGGTATCTAGACTATGACTGCTCTAATATTACATTACATTATTTATTTAGCACGGCTAAGCAACGATGGTCTATATAACTGCATGTATAAAAAGATTAGCACGACGACAGCTCAGAAATTGAGATTTAAAATAGGCAGCGATACTGTGGCCCTAGATGTAGCATGTCTAGTCTGGAATACACTGGCTCTCAAGGAAGGCTGCCGGAACACACCGTTCGGTGCTCGGTAACAGATTTATCAACTTGAGGGTGGCAGCTAGCTAGGCGGGTGTTAGAAAATGAAATAACTATGTTAAACTCTCTTAAAAAGGTATGAGATTATTTAAACAATAGATTTATAAATACTTAGATCAGCTCCGACATTCACTCCAACCAGCACGATGCTGAGTTAGAACTGGTTTGTACCAGTAAATATAGACGAGTATTTTTTAAAATAATTTTATTAATAAACAGTTAATTTAAATAGAAAAATATGTAAATAATAAATATAAGTTGTTTTAATAAATTTAAGAAATATATAATTGATTTCTAGTGGTTCGTTATACAACCTACCAGTAGTGAAGTGTGTAAATCAAAATATCTTCTAGAATCTCAATTTCTAAGCCGTCAATCACACTAATGGGGGTTATTATTGGTAAAGGTACAAAACCATGCTACTGCTTATTACGTAGATAGTCTAAATTGACTGATGAATAGATTCCAATATCACTAGTTCAGTACTTAATTGAGAATTCTTACATAATTTAACAAAACAAATTCGACAAATTGTTATCAAAACTACGTTTTTAAAAATGAGATTTCTAAAATTGTTTCTAGACATTATTTTATAATCAGGTTAAAATCTACACAAAATATAATTAATGAGTTATAATAATTGTATTAAAATCTAAAATGAACATTGCAGTAAAATTGATTTTTTTTAGTTACTATTAGGTACATTAATAATAATTATTTTAGGCCAACCTAAGCGTAAGCCATTACCTATTTATTTCGCGTAATATTTTACATTAAAAAATTTTGATATTTAGGCTTGGCACAAGTAACATCGAGGCTGCAACATTCGACAGCCGGTGGTGGCATATTTAGCAATTTTTAATTAATTAATTTTTTCGTTGACCTCTTTTCTGCCAGATAGTTCTATGATTACAGTTTCGCCGACAGAATCGTTCACCTACGAACGAACCTCCGATAGGTCGATTGCTTGCTTTATTGGGTCTTACGACAAAAATTCCGTTGTAAATTATTCGCCGACAAAACCTTTACACTGAGAGGGTTTCGACTACAAAACTATATGGTTTGCAGACTTAAGCATTTTACTTTGTACATTATCTTTACGATAACAGTTCCAGAGCATATTAGCAATATTAGAGGATGAAGACTCTAATATATTGCTATTATCATGAGAAATCACGGTGAAGATAGGGAACTAAAAGTCAAATTTTCGATACTCTTCCAGAGAATAAGCTATAGGTATAGTACTGACTTATCTCCGTGAGACTTAACGCAGTCGTTAGACAATTATCGTCGAAAACCAAGCCTAAGCTTGGTAAGCAGACTTTATTTGACAAAAAATAATTTTAATTTCTACATAATTACGCAGGTAATGACTCACACTTGACATTTATGTTTTTGTATCACATCGTATCCCTTAATATTAGAGCTAAGCGATGCTAAGAGGTAACATTTGAAATTATTTACAAATTAAAATGGTGACGTCACAATCTCACTTTATCACAAGTTTTTAAACTGCTACATTTTGTAAGGAGGAAAATCTACTTGGCGTAAAATATTTAAAATCGAATGATACATACATTTTTTTGTGACTCGAACTATACAGTCGAACCTTGATAAATTTATATTTTATACAGAAAAACAAAGTCAACAATAAAAGATTTTTCCTACTAACTTTTAAGGGCCCGAATTATGGGCATGAAGACACGTATTATGACAGATTTATTAATCAATGAATTATTTTTTGGTAACATTGATTTCGGTTATTAACTTATCACATTAAAAATAAGTTCACCAATTATTATTATTTCAGGCTATAAAATGAGAGGGCATATAATTCTGGCCCAGTTGTACGAGTAAGAATAAACTTCTGTATCGACACGATGCTTTATATTTTTTGTTATTAACTAAGAATTTCGGTCAACCTACACCTTATAGGCACGACTGTACAGTAATTGGCAGGTACTAGCATCTCTACTGTTCTATTTTGTTTCTTTTTGTTTGTCTAGTTATGATGCTTATAATTTATAATAAACTTTATAATCTAAAAAAATACATTTAAATTACCATCCTATCTAAAACAAGCCTTATAAATGACCTTATTATATAGTAAGTACGCGTTATAAAAATGTATGTATTGTTTCAAAAACATTCTACGAGTATGTCTGCAAATAGAAGTGCATAGCAACTATTACATATGAGTTTCCTAATTATACGGAGATTCTTACAAATACTAAAAGCACAATAATTATGTAATGTCAAAAATAAAAATTAAAATTATAATAAAACGCTGATTTGTGACGTGCATAAAATAAATAAATACCAAAAATGAGTACGAATTAGGCCGCTGCTAATGTACGACCTTATTGATAAACGCGTCTTCAAGTTGAGCGTCTTTTGTCTTGTTTTGGCGCATAACTTTCCCAATAGGATAAAATGAGACAAAAATGCTCAAATTGAAACACGTTTACTAATAAGACAGCTAATCTGTAAAATGTTTCATTTCATTATTATTATGTTGGCATTTAATATTATACATAATTCTAATATTATTCAATAATTCTGCTCTGAGCATTTCTTTAAAATTCTATATTGTCATTCTGTACTTAAAATGGCCATATTTAAATATTTACATTTATTTACACAACGAATTCATAGGGATGTTTGAAGTTGTTTAAGAGTAAAATAAATAAAATATAATTTGAAGATTATAAACTCACAAAAGTGATTTAAACTTGGAACGCAGTATTTAAATAATAATTTAAAGTTATAAATACTATAAAATCATGAATACAAAAACATATTAAAATCGGTATTGTTTCTATAAGAAAATGGTCGACTAGCGTTCTAAAAATACATTATAAATGTTTTAGATGGTAAAAATTATAAAAACTCGATAAATCTAAATTTAACTAAAGAATTAAAGTAGAGCGTGTTGTTTAAAATTACAAATACTTCATAAATTGACAAACGTAATTCAATGCAAAAAAAATATCATCGTTTCTTTCGTTCCTTATAGTAGTCCCGCTGTATCTAAATATACTTGTTATTTTTTTTGTGTGTGGTTGGGTTGATCTGAGACCTTACTGTACAAGCACAGCCATCACAGTCGTTATCGTGCCATCCCTCTCGCACCAGTTGCAATTGTTATTTGTCCCAGCGGGACGCACGATAAGGATTGCGATTGCTATAGCTTGCATAATAAGAACAAGCTCTGGGGCATACGTATGACATTATAATAAGGTTAGAGTATTAAATTTATTGTTTCAATGCAACTGCAATTCTGATAGCAAACTTTGTGCCTAATAATGTTTTGTCATTATAGTTCAAAGGCGCTTAATCTGTAAAAAATAATATAGTAATGTTGATTCCCCGCGCAGTTCTGGGGCTCTATTTTTGAAACGTTCGAATGAATTCATCACTCTCTAATGACGTTACTTGCGACCAATATGCCAAATAGTCGCATTCTTGAAAATTCTTCTCTAACAATACTATGTGTTATCTGTTGCTATCCGTGATGCCCTTTAATTGGCTGTATGTATCTATCTATCTATGACTTTATTCTATTGTGATTGGATGTCTTATAAAATAAATAAATACGAAATGAAATTCACCGGTGATTTCTTTAGCACGTGAATCTTGTATTCATACGATCGACCTCAAAAATAGAACCCCAGGCCTGAATCGCCAACATCGACGGCGTCTGAGTAATCGGCGAACACATTCTAAAAAAATAAAAAACCTCCTCTTTTCTTGATATAGATTAAAAAGAAAAATAATTACAGAAAAACTTTCGTTTGTTATGTAGGTGAAAAAAATGTACAAAGGATTTATGCCACATAAAACTATATATTACTATTAATTTTTTATTCATAAGCTAAAATCTATTCTGTTTTGCATTGAAGTACGTCGTTTATTTAAAACATTTATTTATTAAAATACGTATAAAAGCTAATTAGTTTTATTTCAATACAGAAGATCATCAATAACTTTTCTTGACGAATTACAATTACATAACATATAGGTATCTTAACATATCTCGGCCACAAAATAACTACTCGTGTTTAAAGGTCTCATAACTCTTATGTACTTGAGTGAACGTAGGCTTTTGTAAACTTAAAGCTTTAATTCTTTTTGTGAAAAAGACCATACTTAAATTGTGATAACTTAAGTTTTGGAATTCATTGACATACTTTTTGCTATACTTACGTTAATAAACTTAAACTTAAACCTACTACGCGGGCAGAAAACTAACTCCTAACTTTTTCGACGTAGGTTCTGTATTTTAGTTATGTGATGGCCGAGACAGGTGTTACGCACATTCAAATTGTGGAATAAGTCTTATAATGACCTCACATAAAGCGCACTACATAAACTAAAGTAGTAGTCGTGGAAATAAAGCCCATCTTTTCTCACACTAGAAAATATATAACGTGTAACAGAAAGGTGTGACAATACTTAAAGGTGTCAGTCTACCCATCAAAGTGAACCCATTGCAAACAAGATTTTGCAAAATTCGAGAAAACATCATTGCGTCCTCCATACAACTTGACCGATGACGTGAACAATTTTTGTATGGAGAATTTATCATATGTTTCTCGAATTTGGCAAAATTTTCTTCTACAACGAGTTCACCTTGATGTGTAGACTAACACCCTTAAGTAATGTCACACCTTTTTGTTACACGTTGTATAGAGAGGCAACAAATTTAGTACAGTCAAATTAGATTATATTCGTCTTAGTATTAAGTCTGACTTGTACGATCAAGTTCATCGGTACCATCCGGACTTGATTAACTCCAATTTGACAGTTCTAAAGTCATTACATCTCTTTTTATTTGAGTAAGTCAGAAAGAGCAGATATATTTTCAAACCGTCTAAATAGTTATGCCTGTAGAAAGTACTTTCTTTCTATATCCATTTCATTCGCTCTAATATAATTTTTCATTCGAGAGAAAGTGACAGATCTACATGATACCAGTAGTAAATTGTGCGCTACCGATCGTCGCCAAACAGGAGTTTGGCGAGATACATCCATCAGCTGCGCTCGTCTATATTCACCAGGATATGGGTGTAGAGGTGGAACTGTACTACTTGGACGAGCTGGTACTCGAGGGTCGAAAGCCCGTCCTTTTGGAATGTCTGGCTTGTTTGCGAAAGGAGTTGGTATCTGGAAAATAAAAAGAATTTTATCAATCGATCTTTTCTACATGATGCGATGGTAGAAGAGGTAGAGATAATAATACTACTTCTACTATTTCTAGGTAGGTTTAAATTTCCAGGTTTATTGGTTAGGAGTGTTCACAATTATCCGAAGGGAGATCACTATACTCGTAATCATGAATGAAGATCGGACCGATACGGTATTAAGGAAACAAACAATTCTTCCACAGAAAAAGTTTATCGGAGTCAGCAAAATGGAATTTCTCTCTCCGTAAAATAATGAGTGTATATAAATATCCTTAATAGACTCACCTTTTCGGATTGGGCACAGATTTCTTGTGATCCAACATGGCGTACCGAGCTATTGACATCTTATACCTCGCTACATGGTAACCCCTTTTCTTTAACCTGAAATAAAAAGCCAAAATTTAGTTTTGAGTATGGTGTCAGTACAATAATACATTTATCAGCATACTGACTAATGTATGTAACACTATAATTTTCCGTGTCAAACACGAGTTAAAACCCGTATCGTTACGGAAAATAAATAAAAATCGCATTAGTTATCTAAATAAAAATGCAATAGTTGAGTGTTCCTCTAACTAGTAGTAGTTACTTACCTATAAAACATGTCGTCGTCTTCTCCACCCCATCCCCAGTACTTGTTCGAGAAACCGTTAACTTTAGTAAACTGGTCCAGAGTCATTGCCGATACTCCACCGAAGATATCATCATATGGCAACCTGGAATGATGACCAAACGATCACGTCAATGTCAATGAAATGAGAATATGTGTCCAAAAATTATCAAGCTCCACTTGTTCTATGACACTATGATATTTTCCTTCTATTCATATCAGGGGTTTATTATTTTGCCCTTATTTTGCGATCCATTTCTAAAGGTCTTTCGTATAAGCCTCTCTTATCTCCTTAGCGTTTTAATTCTATTACTCTAACCGGATTTTACGTTCGTCATATGTATAAGCTTTTCCTCATACTTCAGTCGGTTTACCTTTTAAAAGTTAGATATCAAAGCTATAAATAATAAAATTTCAATGCTAAAATTTGAATTCTAGGGCACTACAGACGTAAGTACTTAGCATTAGGCCATTGGGGCCAGGATGCATACAGAAAAGTACAATGCGCAGACCTACACCAACCAGCAATTCAAGTTATGGTTTGTAGCAGGAAATCAGATAAGATGTTGATAAACTATCTGCACAATGCACGAAACACAACGAATTATATTACATTAGCAATTATTTTCATTAGGCTAGTTGCCTTCATGTAGAAAAAGCATTTAAATTGTTAAGTAACTAGTAACAAAGGTTAAATTTCCTTACATGAAATTGAGCTTGTCAATGCTAGCAGACATATGCCTGGGCTGCTTAGGGCAGGAGTACAGGTTCCTTGTATCCATTGGCAACAAGTCAATGTCGTGGAACACGAAGCAATGCCAACCGCCTGCCTTCAGCCGCTGCGCTTCCTTGAACCCTACGTTCATCAGTTTTGCGCGATTGAACTCTTTGTTACCTGGAAATTCAAAATATAAACATCGTATCAACCCATAGGGTCTCAGGTGAGAACGAGTTTACGAGTACCCATACGAACGAGTGTTGGCTATAATAGCCCACGACGCTTAATTGATGACTGAGGACTCCACTTGTTTTCGACATAATAGAATCGTCAAGTAAGCTGAAAGAGTCAAGATATGAAATAGCATTTTTGCCTTGTAAATTCTATGGGCCTTACCTTCTTGTTCTACAATAAATATTCCATATTCGATCTGTTGCTTCATTAGGAATGGATGCATATGGTTAAGGAATATGGCTAAATGCTGCTGACGATCTCTGAAAAAAAAAGCAGTATATATATATATATATTTTGTGGAATGAATTGAATTTGATAGGATTGTATATACCAAATACAGTTTAAAATTCAAAATAGTTTCCGATATCCCTTTAGCTAAAGGCACACTAACCTGTTATTAAAATTATTTTCTGTAATTTCTATCCGTTTGCAACAAGTTTGCATACCTAAGCGTACCTTAGCTACAATTGCAGGTATCTTTTTGTGTAACTCAAAGGAGTATAACGTATTGCTTACGACCTTGCACCAACAAGGTCATAAGGTTCAAAAGCCATCAAAAGATATTTTTTGTATTAGTTAGTTACTAAGCCTATAAAAGATAAAACCTGTTACCTGTATGGCACGATAATTGCAACTCTATGTCTGGCAGTGCAATTGGGTGGATTGTATCTTCCGCCCCAATATACATCGGGAAATTTGTTCTCCACATCCTCTAACTCTATTTCTGTTTTATTTACTGTAACAGGGCCTGAAATAAAAAATATATGTAAATTGTACAGTAAATCATCAGGCAATTACGGTGTCTTTGATTCGTGCGTGAGAGTGGACTCGTATGTGACTGTCAGATACTCTTATTTAATTTGCCTTATGAATTCACAGGAAATCTTGCTCCTTAGCACTTTTGGAACGATAGGCTGTACAATTGGTTGTAAAAGATTGAAAGAAAATTCAGAAGTCTTAACTATGGAAAGGCCCCTGATTCCAATGCGGATTCTTGGAAACTTTTTTATGAGGAATTTTTGTCGAATTTTTACTGCCTTACTCTAAAAAAGGCTGACCCGAAAAGTGTAATTCGGCCAAATAGTTGGGCAGCAAATTGTGGCCATTACTAATTAATAGGTGCGGAAACTACGTTACTATGTAACTCACCCAAATCAGGTATCTGTGTATCGCAGAGCGGCAGAAGTGGCTCGCTCTTTTTTATCACTTCTTCTGTCGTCACAATATGCTTGATTCCATCCAAAATCTTAGTGATAAGAAGTGGAGTAGAATTGTAGGCCGCGAGAACTTTTTCCGTAACATTTAAAGTCATGTTAGCGGTTTTGTTCAATACCGGCACTTGAAACTCAACACCTATTTTAGTGTCAGTGTTATTCTTAGTAACGTTATATTTATTTGTAACTAGAGTATTGTTTTTGGCGTGTGAGTCTTTCGTGTCGGGGTTATGTAGCGAGGCGTTCGGTAACTTAGGCCACGGTGATGACGATTTTTCGCCGAGTCTGGAAATTAATGTAATAGTGCATTTAAGAACAAAATTAAGGTGACTGAAATTTAGGGTTTTAGAAGGCTGTCTTTTTTTTGCGGATTTTTGAAACATTTGTTCATACCAAACGTGCGCCAACAAATTTCCGCTATGAGGCCGTTATTAATATAATCCTAAAACCCTATCTATAATACTAGCAGATCTGCAAACAGTTGACCTTGGGAGCATAGTATTTTTTTTTTCAAACTTCTCGACAACCTCTTGACCGATTTTAATATATTAATGAAATGGATTGGTTAATGCCACCGTAAACTGGTTTTAAATGGGTACCTAATTAGGATTCGGCAAACGCAGACGACAAAAAATATTTGAAACATGTTGTATATATAGCAAACTTTAGTCTGGTTTTGTTGAAAATACCAAAATAATATACTACCAACTTATTTTAAACTTATTGTACTACGGAAATTTAAGATAAAATATGGTCCTTCGAATCGGATAGAATAGCCACTTAACACGAAAAATTCAAGGCGAAATAACTTACTTAATAGTTGGCTGCGTAGCGTTATAAATCGGGGTATACAGATACGTTCTCAGCGGCGACGCTTCTAGGATGGATCCGAAGAGGTACTCGACCGCCGCGAGCGCGAGCACGAGCAGTAACAGCAGGCGGAGCGCGCGCGTCGCCCGCCCGCCGCCGCTCGCGCCACCGCCCATCAACGCATGCGCGCGCGACACCTCACAACCTGCAACACGAGCGCGAACACGAGCTGTAACACCAGGCGAAGCGCAACAACTCACAACCTGGGCTGCTGTGCTCCGTTGATGCGCAGTTAGTTGGTGGTGGAAATGCACAAAGCGATACCTCAGCGCAGGCTAGATTAGATAACCATAAAATAATACGAGTGCGAACACGAGCTGTTACAAGGTGCGAGCAATTTTGACCAGTGAATACTGGATGCAGTAAATACCAGATACGTCCCATGCATTTAAAGATTGAAACTATACTGATTTTAACACTAAGTTTTTTTAAATGTATCAAACTATCATAGTTCTGAACACAGTAGAAAACATTTTTCTTTTTGTAAATCCCGGTAATTTCATCGATATTCGATTCCAACGAAAGAATTCAGTAGATGCCAATTGTTTCTGTTACGAGTAAGTGGATAAATATAAATAAATCCATATAAATTTTACCCTATTTTTAGACGGGAACGCCGGTAATAAAATCTATTTGAAATCATAAAACCATTTTACTCGTACCTATAATAACTAAAAATATCACATATACGTCACGAACATAAAATTGATAAATACAAAGGATTGAATCAGAAATCCCAACTAGATAGAGCAAGTTATGCCAGTATTAGAGCAAATAGAATTAGAATTGTTCTTGATTCGCGGTCAATTATAAGAAATCCATTTTTTTTCTTTGCTTTTGTGTTTTGTTAAACTTGTTTTTAGTTCTGGTTGTTCCTAAAATGCAATACCTCTAGGCCCATACGTTTTGACATCTAAAGTATCTGTTAGTAAGTTTCAAGAATGACGGCTATATAGAATTACCTCGAAGCTTGTGAGTGATGGAGCCCTATGAAAGTGTCCCATTCTCTTTATAGGTCCCGTTTACGATTCTTCATAGCAGCACACATGATTCCTGCAACAATACAGAAAAGTTTTTAAAACATAATCGTATTGTATAAGAAAATAAAAGTATAGGTCATTCATACGCCCACATATTTTCATACCAAAATACTGAATACGATTACGTCTTCTGTAATTGAAGGATACCACTTTGTTAATCCTAGCAATATATGTTAGACTTCTTTTAAAACTTGAAAAATATGTTATTTTTTAAAATTTTAGTTTATAAGTTTTTAAAGTGTGTTCGGAAAGGAAAAACTGTTGATACTATAAACATTTTAACTTAAGATCTTGTATGAACCTACAATAAAACAAATAGAAAAAATTAAAACAAATAGAAAAAAGAAATACTTGTGTTCTAAAAGTTATGCACTTTGATGGGTTTGACTATTGAGTATCACACCTGTCGTTTATACGCTGCTTATATACACTAGATATTTTGTTGAGTTTACATCGTACTATGTATCAGTAATATACCTGCAGGCAGGATGTACAGATAAGAACAAATTGTTAATTGCTTAAATTAAGTAAACATAGATAAGAGGATTGTTTATCGAAGAAAGTTAAATTAAACTAAATATACAAACCTCTAAATAAAATACAATAAGATAAAAATAATTGCAGGATGTGGAGTTTGCCATAATTATCTCGCTAGGACAGATTTATCAGAACATTTTATAGCTCAAGTAAGTAAGAGTTTATTTAAATTAATTCAATACAAAAAATATTTTAATGTTATTATCGTAAATAACTACTACATATTTATTTATTTATATATATTATTATGAATCTTGTGAAGTTGTTGTGTAAATACCTGTTCTTTCTTATAAGTGACAAATGAAAACACTGTTATGAGAGCAATCTTATGTAGAGATAGTAAGTATAGCAAAAGGAAAATGTACATACAAAATATGTAAATAACGATAACAATAATGACGATATTAGGTCACATAGTAAACATTACAAAAATAGAAAACACATCAGAAAAATAAATGTTTATGTTTTAAATTTATTGGGCAATCCCAAAATACCTACTTATACAATTTTAATAGCTATCCTATTCTATCGAGTATATCAAGAATATATAGTATCCTATCGAGGAAAAAATCCATAAATTTCTACATAACAATTTCCTTTTCACGATTCACTAACTCATTGGAATACAATGCCTAGATCATACCACTAAACCTAAAGCCAGTAGGTATTTCCATACTGCCATTGCACCTCGCGCAACCAGCAATAAATCCCTAAAGGGTGAAGCAGACCGCATACAGCACAGCCCAGTGCAGCGCTGGCCTGCACGTCATTAGGGGGTCTGTGCTGACAGGTCATCTTATGACGTTCAATATTCAAATATAACTTTATATACACCAAAATAACAAATATACATTAAACATAGATATCTTAAAAATATTGGCAGTACATAGGACGTTGTAATGTAGAAAACATTACGAGAAATGACACGCCAAGCGCACGACGACGCTGTGCAACTACACGCGTGAAAGCAAGTCAAACCAGACTACGTCACTACGCGCGTAGATATGCAGCGATGTTTGACATTTTCAAAAAGAAATGGCAGACGTCAAGAACCTTGCAGTACAGGGGCCTGATTTTCTATTGACCACGAGATACTATGCTGAGGCCTGATTCGCCATGACCACTTAAACACGTAACGCGGGCTTGAACAATATTCACGAAGTCAACGTCAAATTTTATATCGCGCAATGGCACGAACCCGCTCGTTTGTCAGCTGTCAATTTAACATGTTGCTCTCCGTTATGTATATGTATATGTTAGAGACGCGTTTGGTATGATTTTGACCGAATTATGAGATTTCTAATAATTTATTCACGTAATCCGTTCCTATTATTCTGGCTTAGTAAATTTCTGGCATGCTCGTAGTGCGTTGAACCAGCGTGGTGATTCCGGTCTCCAAAATAAATCCCCCAGAGGGACATACGTATGTTCCTCTGTAAGAGGGTTAAATGGACATATTTATTTTACAGAATGCACATATTACGATTATTGATGATTATTTCCTTAGTGAATAAAAGAAAATGCTCCATATTTTTATTGAAATAAACATAGCCTTACATTCCTAGACACATTTTATACACTACGCTACTTCGAACTACGTTTCAACTTGTTACATTTCAACTATGATGTCTCGTCGAACATTCGATACATACAACAATTACTTCATCCAATGTTTACATGACTAAAGTTTAAATAGGTATTTAATGTAGGTTTGCATGTATCATTGATATATTTGTCATTGTTGAGTTTATCGGCATCTACAACTTTTAACATGCTTGTTACGCAAATACGTCTTTTCGACCGCGCCATGCCGTGTATTTGCAAAACTTCATTCACGGTATGCCACAAGATAGCTTGTCTATGCTCTTTGTTTTCTTTTTATCGACAAAAAGGTTACGTTCATAAATCTTACTTCCGGTTTAAACGGATAAGTACCGGTTTTTTGAGAATAGCAATTATATTGATAAAAATCAATCTGAAGTGAAATTATAATCTCTAAATGACTGAAAAAACATTAAGTATACGCCTAATTTGTAGTATTAAAACAAAAATAAATGTTTTACTTTCTTTTAATGAAACAAATCTTTTTGCCACACATTTTTGAACGAAATTGTGAACTTCGTTATGATAGTAAAATAGTCAAGTAATTTATGTTTTGATTTTTGTTAATTTCTGTATGTATATTTTTTGCTGCTTACTATTACTGAATCTTTATTGTGGATTGATAGCATTATGGGTAAATGTTCGACTTTCTAATGCATGCTATACCTAAATCCTGATTTTGTCAAGTGCAAATACTTGTACTTCAACAATATTTGTGAAGCCCACAGCAATTTGGAAAGCGTGATTGATTACGGAATATATACCCCCGTCATAAGACAGACCCGTGTCCAGTAGTGGTACTCTTTGGTAGAGGGTGAGTTGATGTAGAGGTGTTATTAACGCACTTTTATCACGCGGTTCAAAATAGGGTTTACAATATTTAAGGCAAATTATACCTCGGCGTACGAACTCACGGGGACATACAAACGTGGTCTTACATTTAAGTGTGCTTTTATCGTGAAAATAAATACTTTATGTCTCCAGTAATTACATTTTTAATATCAGCCGCGTCGTTTGACGTTGCAATACTAATAAACGTGGGTTTTATCTATCCGTTTTAACGAGCCATTATTTTTTAATGTTACACTATGAAATTCAATTTGTTTTGGCTTCAATGAATATTTTCTTCTCTATTCTAGTTGCAGTTCTAAATATTTTTGTTTGAAATGTCTGAAAAGGTCAAAATAGTTTTACTGGACTTCTTACAAAGTTAGTTGCATTATCTGAGCATAATAATGTTTCGAAACCGTTATTTAGACCAGACCTTTAGTGTTTAGTACGCAAAGGTTTATATTAAGAAAATAAATGCTATACATATACAAAAATCATGTGTAACAATTAATTGAAATTTATACCATCATTAGCGGAAAACATGCTCCATTTTTCTGCAAAAGCTAAGAGAGCGCAAGCCAAAAAAGAAATTAAAAAGCTGAATATTTTACATATTACAAAAGACCTTATTAATAGAAAAGACAAACGAGTAATTTCAGAAATAGAATAAAAACAATTTTGAGAGAACGTATAAAGAGAAGAGATTATCAGAGTTCCATTAATTCATGTCTCAAGGGTAAACACCGGGATGGCTTAGAAATAACATCGAAGCAATTTAGAATATGCGAATAAAGTAGAAAAATAGAACTTCGCAATCCGAAAAATAAGTTCTATCCTATATTATCTAATTTCATCAAATGGTGTAAACAAAAAATATTATGCGGGCATAACAATATTTTCATGAGGTCGCAATGTTGTGACTGAGAGGATTTTGATACAAGACAGAATAAAAAATAAAGAAAAGCCATTCAAACCGAATTACGGAAATATTTATTCGAAAGGGTCACAAAACCTGACGCAAAGCCATTTTCAGGACAAGGGTCGGTGTTTATATACTAGAAAGTATTTTCAGGTATATATTTTACAATGGCGAGTGTGCATTTTTTTATATCTCTATATGTAATGGGGAAATATATGAATTGGAGAACTCCACGCGAGAACAAAATAACTGAACTCTAAACTCAGAAGGATAACTGAAATCTGTTCTTTAGCAACAATTTCAGAAGAACCTAAAGAGAGAAGTTTTCGAGAGATAAAATGTGAAGACTTGAAAAGCGTCCATGCGAAGTGATTAGAGCCACAGATTTTCATTCATACAGACATTAAACTACCAAAATTCCTAGATAGTTTTTTGTGTATATCTGTCCCCTGGGTCCTAGAATCAAGTAGGTCATGGCTTGTTGTCGATGGCTGAACAATGTGAACCATAATAAGCATAACAGAAATAGTAAGTAGTCTAAAAGCTAACAGTTAGAAAGTCAGTTTTCATGGCACTAGTGAATTAGTTTCTTCTAAACAAGCATACTCTTTAAAAAGGAAGCTTAAACACAGTAATACGAGTAGCATCATGACAGTAAGACCAAAGCGATGCTACACTAAACTATTTTATAAAACATGAACTTGAATACAAAGTCTATTTGCAGCTTCTGTGAATTTTGCCAGGTTACAATTAAAAACGTCAATATCTTCCGCTATAATATTTAACAACGCTATTGAGCGCCATGTTTGAGCAAACCTAAGAAAATTAGTACTGTTCTCGGGCACCCTGAAGGTAATAAAAGGCTTCCTATTGCTAGTGGCTTCCTCGGGCGCGCGCAGGCACATCGTCTCCAGCACCTCAGGGTGGTGCAGGTGTCCGCGCAGCACGCGCCACACGTACGTGCAGAACGCGACGTCACGCCTCACATTCATCTTGCCGTATCCCACTATGCCTAACACGAACAAGGTCATATACATCAACGTGTAGAATGGATAGACGCCGTACTCTTTTAAATATGATTTACGAGGAAAACATCTTAAGCACAAATAAATTATAATTTACAACTGTAAAAACTACAAAAATTTTCAACGAAGTTAACATCTTTTAATAGTTGTGATAATATACGTAATAATTTCGGTTAGTTTCAATTTTATCATTAACCTTACGTAATAGGCTTACAGGATTATATAGGAACCCTTCAATTTATTTTGCATCCCTTTTGTGGGGCATTTTGATAAGCTTTTGACCGCAAGCCATAGTTATTTTAGTTAAAGGATGCTAAGGTTATTCAGAGGGTAGCACTATTTAGCAAAGAGGATAAACCGCGGGTTTTTGTAATTATTTAAGGAACAAAATATGGAAACAAAATATGTTTGAACCAATGACGTGCTCTGAAAATGGACATGTAAATTATTAAAAGATTTTATAATACAAATTACAACAAACTGTTTATTTTATTGAATTTATTTACTTTTATCATAATATTGATTGCTTATAAGGCTTCAACATAATATCTTATTCGTAAACTGCTGTTTGTTGTCCATAGAGTTAGGCTAATTGTCTAAATCCAACTAAATGTGAATTATGACATATAAACAAAGTCATATCGATTTTAATGACCGCACTAAAAACTTATGTCTGTGCTACATTCTGAATGTCACTTTTTCAATAAAGAACATATTTACAACCACTTCCTAGGGTCTTTATTTCGACGTGACATAATTTCCTATAAATAACTCCCCGGGTGAGTTTAATAACCTGAAAGCGGCAGGTGATAAGTCATACAGGGCTGGCACCCTCACGTCGTGAGATCACTTATCGGGGAAGGGTAGAGGCGGGTTTTTTTGATGCCATAGTCCTGCGTCGGCTGGATATTTGGAGATTCAATAAGCTCGCTGTGTTATGATTTGAAGGCTGGACCTAAGTAGTTTGGCTCCACCTGGTGATTTTCAAATATTTATTTCGGCTCGTATATTGGTCGTTTATTTGTCTTCCCTGCAAGTTTCCAGTAAAATTGATCCCGTAGATATATTTTATATAATATCAAAGGCTCGTACGTCATCCGACCCCGATGAGTTGACTCAGGCAAAATATTAATTAGATTTTTTTAAAGATTACAGTGAAAAGTTTTACGTTGTATCTTGTAACTTTGTGAGAGCTTTTTGTTCTTTATCAGTTAATTAAGATAAGATAGGTACACATTAACATAGTTATAGTACCAACTTTAATATAGAATAGTAAAAGGGCAGTTTCAGTTTTTTATAAAAGAAAATCATTAAACTGTTTATTTTAAGAATCTACATGTATGTGTTGCCAGCCAATTAGCAAACTTGAGTGAATTTTTTTTCATGTGTATTTTTTTTAATCCTTGTAATCATTAATATCTCATTAAAGGTTATTTACGTACTCTCAATTTAGCAAGCTTTTTGTATTGTGACCTTTACTCACTTCAAAATGAATACTCGAGCTCAGTAGTAGAAATTTAATACAAGAGCAAAAGTAAATGGTAAGATATTAGAGTGGTTATGAAATCTGTATTCGCCTACCATGCCTTAGTGAAATTCTCCCATATTTGTCCAAGCGTGTTGCCAGCTATGGTTCATTTGACAACATCTGTATTCTTCACACAAAAAGGCTGGAATAGTAGGGTTTTTGTTGACTCCTCTGAATCTGTACGAACGATCAAAGGAGCGCTGTGCAAACACTTTTTTTTGCATGGGTATTATTACTGCATATTGCCATGCTACGTTTGCTATTCGAATATGTATAAACGTAGAAATGTTAATATAAAGGGGGTGTAGTCCATCATGCTGGCCAAATTGCGGGGACTTCACTTATCTTCTCAATGTTTTCCTTCACCGTTTAAGCATGTGGTAATTAATTCTTATATGTGAAAAACTCAGAGGAGCATGCCTGAACCTATTGATTTGAACCCACGCCCTTTCGCTTGTGAAGCAAGGGGTTTACCGACTAGGCTTCCACTAACTTTTAACAAACTACCTAAAAGTATAAAAAAATTAAACTGGTTTAATATATCAAAGAGATATGTGGCTAGAGCTTCTTTGATTTTTTAATAACACTTCCTTCAATTCTCTGCTAGCTTTTCGCTATTCAAAAGCATCAAAGGTGAGCTTTGAAGTAAAATATAAAGCGTTAAAAGCGAAGCGAGCGCACTAATTATGCCACAGCAACTTTTTCTTTTTAACTTAAGCGCTGCAGTGGCCCACCGACATTTATTATTGCACATTGAACAGAGTTCTGCTTCATTTTATACTTAACTTTTTTGTAGCTAAAATATTAGTTATAAAAACTTACATGTTATTTTTATATATCACAAATATTTGGAGAAAATTACGAACTACGGCAAACGAAAATAAATAGTACTTTATGATACTAGAGGGTATATGATACTGAGGCAGTATTATCGTGCAAGCCGCAGGTGAGTGCGATTTATAAGCCGAGGCTGTAATGATTAATGCACATGAGTGTCATACGACGTTTTTAACAAACTATAATTTGTATTTAACGTAAAACAAATTACCAAGTGTTTAATAAAATTTACAAGTACAAGGCCTATAAGTGATTTCCATTTCTACAATGACACTTGTGATAATAAACTCAGCATAAGACATTAAAAAAAAGGTCTATAAATCAATTACGTACCTACGAGTAAGTAACAATGGTTTCACGTTGCATGAATTAGGTTCCATTGAAAAGGAAATCCGAGGATCGTTAATCATTCAACTGTAATACGACAAGGTTGTTATGTTACGTCTTCACGGGATACGAATGAACTTTAGTAATACGATTTCATTCAATCGCAGTCTGTCTGAATAGTCGACTAAAATAGTTGTATTTAATTTGGTTGACTGTTGTATGGATGCTACGATGAAACTTACAGAATATATTTCGAGCTCTATTTCGAGCTAAACTTTAATTTAGTAAATAGTACTGGATCGGCCACACGCTATTATATGTGTTGACATATACATAGGGCATCAGATTACATCCCTGAACAGGCTCGCAGTACCCTCAATTAAGCTAAAACAACTGAAAGGAATTAATTAAAATGAATTTTACAAAAACGTAAAAGTAGTAAAGGGGGGTATTGCTGTTAATCGACGCTTTTGACTAGAACTCCAAAGGCTCAAGGAAGTGTGACTATTGCTGTGAAAGTTAAAACAAACAAACAAACTACTCTTAAACCCATAGACTGGACACGATAAAGTTAATGACCAATATATAAATCTTCTTTTTAAATCAGGGCTGCAAAGGAATGGAACATCCTGCCGCCATATTTGAAAATTATGTGTTATAATAATATGGGACAAAACAGCCAGAATTTTCGTACTACATTACTCTGCAACATAATGACGACATTTTAGTACTTTGTCCTATTCACAGCCAGTAAATAAAGTTAGGAACGGAAGCAACTGTGGCCTTCGGTCTTTCGGTGACCTTATTTAAGGTCAGGAAACTGGAGTAGTATTAATAACCTCCTTATTCTAATGAGAAGGAAACTTGATTTTCGAAGGAGGTTCCAACCATTCTAATTTAAATAGACGGTTTAGTTTAAGAGTCCAGCATTTTGCTAACCTATAGGACTATGAGCTATTATACGTCTTCTATGGGAAAGACCCGTATCCAATTCAGAGATACGGTAAACTTAACCATGTGTTTGAATAACTGAAATAAAACTTTATAATGTTAGTGCGTACATTACGGAACTAAAACGACTAATACTTGAACGTGGAGGAAATAAACTGAAAAGTATGTCAGGCCATAGATTTCCAATTCAGTGTTGAAACCCAAATAGTAAAAGATATGCCGGTTGGCGCAGTTGGTAGCAACCCTGCCTTCTGCGCCGCTGGTCCCTGGTTCGATCCCCGGACAGGTCGAACATTTGTGTGCACGAACATGTCTGTTTGACCTGTGTCTGGGTGTTTATTATATATATAAGTATGTATATATGTATTTCTAAGTATGTATATCAGTCTTCAGGTTACCAAAGCACACGCTTTGCCTAGTTTGGGGACTTGATGACCTTTGTGTGGGAGACAGACGAAATGAGTTAACTATGAAAGACATTACTTATGCACTTTCAAGTAGCTTGAAATTGATCGTATTTCTTTAATAAGATTTTGAGATTGAGTTTAACAGTTTAAACAAGCGGGATCCTTGTGTATCACACTAATTCTGTATGTGAATTATTATATTTCGGTACAGAAAGTGAATGTGACTTCATTTTTCACATTTATATTTTGATTTGAATAACTCACTGTCGCATAAGGGCACGAGCACAACAAAAAGTCTCTAGAAAATATGGTTCTTTAAATGCAATATTCAGAATGAAAAAACCTTTTTGCCAATTCTCCGTCGGCACGAGAGGTGGAAATTGCCAAAGAGAAGATCTGAAAAAGCACTTAGGAGGCGTACATTTGTGAACGTTGTTAAAACGTTTAGCCAAAGTCAGCGCGCACGCTTGTAGGTGATGTTAGGTCTCATGCATATTTTATAAGTCTCTACACATTTTTTGGGGTTCCGTAATACTTTTTAATAAGAAATAGCTTGATATATTGCGCAAGTGGCAATAGAAAACTTATGTTTTATCGCAAATGTTCATACATGACCAAGATTACGTTTCTTTTTTTAGATTTTGTATTTTTTACAAGGCAATTATTACATATATAGCAAGTTGTTAGGCGTAGAAAAAACTAAACTATAAGAAATTATGATAAGTAACACAGTTACGGTTCTGGAAATTTTCTCGATCACAACAAATACAAGGTCAAGATCGAAACAAATTACTTTCTAACGAAAATAACTATCACGCGCATAAGTCAACATTTGTATGTGGTCTGTTATCACGGAACCCTCACAACGAGATTTCGTCTCACACTTGTCCACTTCTATTTTTCTCTCCCCAATCCACTTTCCTTTCTTCGCGTCGTAAGCACAGATAAATAATCAATGATAACTATAAACAGTCCCGAAGTCAGGTAAAAATCTGGTCTCACAATCTAAACCAATCCAAATACATTTTCTATAGTGTAAATATTTACACTATAGAAAATGTATGGACAAATTATAGTTAATATTTAGTGGTACAAAATTTATTACGACTAGTATCGCTAGTACCATTAAGGGTACGTGAGGGTACTAGCGAAACTTCTTCATTTATATTTGCGTTCAAATCAAAATTTCGCAATTCATAATTTAAGTTATTGCAGTAAGTAATGGCCATAGAAGAAAATCCTAACTAATATTATAAATGCGAAATCTCGCTTTGACGAAAAAACTACTGAACCGAGCTGGATAAAATTTGCTATACAGGTACATTGGACTACGGGAAAGGATACTTTTTGAACGACTTCAAAAAAAGTTGGATTATCGAGATAATAGAAAAACGGCTGAAAACGCGGGGCACAGCTAGTAATAAATAACATAAAGTAGACTATTTCGCTCTATAAATATAGACACTCAGATTCGAAAAAAAAGATTTTTGTATACGAGTGAATTGTTCTGAATTTAACTTTTAATTAATTACTAAAACTAGTAGAACCAGTACCTCAACATACATGGAAGTTGAAAGTTTATCTATACACGAAGCAGAGACGGTCCAGGAGACAACGGCTTACATTTTACGGTAAAATTCATTGCAAAATTATGCGGTCCCATTGAAATAAGATGGCTTTTGGCATAATCATGGATAAAAGTACGGTTGCGCAAACAGTCGTAGACCATCTATCTATACATACACATATATGTATATATATATATATATATATATATAAAAGGGTAAGTCCTGACTGACTGATTAATATTTGCTAGGAATCAACCGTACACCGCTGAATCTGAAGGTCATTAGAATTCCGGCCCCATGCAATTTGGAGGGTGTATTCATTATAGGGTGTAGGAGTGTACTAAGAAAGGATTTTTTGACACTCATCGCCTAAAGTATAATATAATATGGGTTTTTCTTTGTATTCCATAATGTAGGCAACGCCGCAGCTGACAACTATATAGTCTTCATATACATGGTTATCGGCCAGGGGTGTACCTATTAAGATGAATGGAGGTAACTATTATTCTCAAACATTACATTCTATCATAGTAAGAAAAAATCTGTTTCATAGAAAAAGTTAATCGTCGTAGTCTTCAATAAAATGTATACTTACTTACTAGGCTGGCGCAGAGACCCCACAGTGGATCTTGGCCTCCGACAACAAAACAGTGCGGCACGCCGCGAGATCACGCCAGTCTAGCATCTGAAGCTCACGTAGATCTCCTTCCACGGCGTTAGACCAGCGGCCGGCCTACGGGACGGCGTCCCACCGGCAATCTTTCAAACACTCTTTTCACAGCCCGATTCTTCTCCATTCGTGCGACATGTCCTAACCATCTTAGCCTATGTGCATTAAACTCGCCAATAATGTTAGGTTCGAAAAATAGATCTTCTACCTCCTTATTTTTTCGGACACGCCAACTGCCGGCAGACGGCAGTACTGGTCACAGTATTTTCCGAAATATCTTCCTCTCAGTTACTAGAAGCCTACTCTCCTCTTTCTTTGTAAGCATTCACGCTTTTCATCCATACATTAGTATCTGTCTGATAACTGTTTTATAAATCCGAATTTTAGTATAGACATACTAAAATTCGGATTTATAAAGCAACTTAGACGAGAGGACTGAGTGAAGGACTGTACTGCAACACAGGGTATTTTGGGCACGTATTTCTATTTCGTACTTCCTGTCATTGGTGTCGGTTACAGTACATCCAAGGTACCGAAATTTTGCCACCCCCTTGTACGTCATATTCCCCACAGCCAAATCTTCCCGCTTTTGCCTTACGTTTTTAAAGCGACGCATATGGAGATATTCAGTCTTTTCATGGCTGATCTGGAGGCCAATACAAGAGGCTTCGTTTTGGAGGCAGATTGTTGCGTCTATAACGTGCTGCTTTCTTTCTCCTAGCAGAGCAAGGTCGTCAGCATAATCTATCACCTTATGCTGTCCATTGAGTCGCACTCCGCCATCTTGTGATAAAACTTTGCGTATCACATATTCGAGTGCAAGGTTAAATAGCATTGGTGACAGAGCATCACCCTGTTTCAACCTAGTTATAACGTCGAACTCCTTGGTAAGGCTTTCGCCAGTGCGCACTGTCATTTTACTCTCACTAGTCACAACTTCCACCATTTGTACTAGCTTACGAGCGATCTTGAAACCACGAAGAATTGTATACAGGGTCGGCCTGTCAATTTTGTCGTATGCCTTAGTAAAATCAACAAAGACCGAATGTATGCCTTGTGCGTACTCCCATTTTTTCTTGATAAGCTGTTTCATTAGGAAGGTCTGATCTATTGCTACGGTTACGTCTGAAGCCACACTGGCAATATCCAATTTTTTTTCTGGCTCTAATCTGCTTAGTAACACGTAAGAAAGTATTTTATAAGCCGTGGGCAACAAAGCTATTCCTCTGTAGTTTCCACACTTCTTCCGACTTCCTTTTTTGTGCACATGACAAATAACGCCTATATTCCACAGCCTTGGTTGTTGTTCCTGGTTCCAAATTGGTCGTATAAGCTCGTACGGTCGGCGCCGACACTCGCCACGCGCACACGTATCCACACCGCTACGTAGCACAATTTACCTTTATTTATTATACCTACGGCGAGATAAGCACGCGGCTTGTCTGGTGTAACCAGACAGCCGTGCCGCCTGTATTATGGATACTCTCGGTGATGATGTGTCAGATGAAGAGTTAGCCGATACTAACTTACATAAGGGCGACAATGATACCAGAAAAACAGTGGAATGCATCGAGATTAAAACGCCCGAGAGGTCGGCAAAAAGAACGAGAGAGGAAGACTCCTCCGAAGAAGGCTGGAACACCGTCCGTAAAGGGCGCAAACTTTCGCGAGTCTCAAGTCAAGGTGAGATAGAGGACAATAAACAAGTTTGTGTAACGTCCGATAATGTACTGCCTAAACAATTTGCCCTGGCTCGCTTGTTGAAAGACAACAAAATTAAGAATATCAGCCGCGTTAAGTATGTGCACCAGTATAAATTTGTGATTACATTTGAGGATGAACTAGCAGCGGAAGGATTTGTCCAGTGCCAGGCCTTTCGTGACCTTGGGTGGAGGTGTCAAAAGACATCAGAAGTAGGAATTTCATTTGGTGTCATCAAAAATATAGATTTAGATTTACCAGACGCGGAAATTCTAAAGAATCTGACCTCATCTGACAAAGAAATTGTATCAGCGAAAAGATTGATGAAAAGAAACCACGATAGTACGTCTAAGGAGGCTTGGGTATCATCTGAATCCGTGCGCCTCGGGTTTAGGGGGTCCATGCTTCCACCTTATGTTTTAATCTGGGGAATGAGAGTTAAAGTAGATGCATACATCTTTCCAGTAACCCAGTGTAGCCGTTGCTGGAAATTCGGCCATAATCTGAGAATGTGCCCGTCAAAAAAAGTTGTATGTCCTAAATGTTCGAAAAATCACGAAAACTGCGAGCGAGTTACCTATAGATGTGTGAATTGTACGGGGGATCACATGGCTCTTCAAAAAGTGTGTCCAGTGTATAAAAAAGAAAGACGTATTAGAGAAATCATGTCCGAATTTAACTGCACATATAGAAAAGCATTGAGTGCGTACGTACCTCCCTCCCCAGTCTCAATCAGAAGCTTAAGCCCAACAACATGGTCGCAATTTCCTACTCTTGATAAACAAGTGCCATAAACATCATTTGCTCCTGAGCCCAAACATAATGACATATTAATGTCAGATCTGTTTAAGCCCGCACGGGAAGACGATGGACCGCAAACTCCAGTTAATCGTAAGAAGATAAATAAACGACAGCGGCAAGTGACGCGCCCCCCGACCCCTACCGCCCCACCCCACAACGAAGATTGGTACGTACACGAACGCGCTTCTGCCGGAGCCCATGTGAATGTTAACAACAGCGAGCAGAGAGATAACAGAAATAGATCGAAAGAGTTTAACTTCATGTACGTATTAATACGTTTTAAAAATATCATACTAAGTAATGATTCACTAGAAGTCAAAATACGCCAGGTGGTTACACTGTTTACAGAATGTATCTTACCAATTTTTGCTAGTCAGCTATCAGTGAGTTCCTTATTAACAACGTTCATGAACGTTGTCATGAACGAACATGGATAAAAACAATGTTATACTTAGCCTAAATATAATACAATGGAACTGTCAAAGTTTAGTACCCAAAGCTAGTACATTCGAGTCCCTTCTTTCACAAGAAAGAATTCATATAGCTGTTTTGTCGGAAACTTGGTTAAAACGTGGAAGGCGGTTTAACATACCTGGTTATAATATGTATAGATTAGATAGAACTGAGTCCAACGGTGGAGTAGCTATCGTGATTCACAAGTCTATTAAATCTTTTCTTTGCGCTAAGCGAAGCACAAACACTGATATTGAACTTTTGCACGTTAGAATTGACAATTGTCGGCATATTGAGAATATTGTTGCTATTTATTGTACTTCTCCAATACAAACGACACAAAATGATTGGGACTCCATATTTTCTCTTTGTAGTCAAAAAGCGTTGGTTCTGGGCGATTTCAATGCTCATCACACGGACTGGTCGTACAAAATTAATCGCAGAGGGCGTCTTATACACGAAAGTATGCTTGATCACAATTTTGTCTCTCTGAATAACGGTGCTCCAACTAGACTAAAACTTGTAAATGGCCTGTTACAAAGATCTTCGCCTGACATTACATTTGTATCTCCAGATTTGGCTACTCTTTTGTCATGGAACGTCATGAACGAGTCACTTGGTAGTGATCACCTTATTATTAAAATACATTGTACAATCAATCTTCCAAGTAATTTTGTTAGGAGACGGAATTTTAAAAATTGTAATTGGTTATCCTTTAAAGAAAAAGTGGAAGACCTACTTAAAAATTTTGTAATACCTGAAAATGTTCAAACATTTTATGATTCGTTTTTACAAGTGCTACAATCAGCAGCGGAATCTAATATTCCGTACGTTAAAGTCCCACAACACATTATTAATAAATTCTGTCCTAAGCCTTATTGGAATGCAGATCTATCAAAAGTAGTCGCAGAACGACGCTTGGCGTTAGGTAACTTCAGGAGATGTTCGTCTCCTGAGAATTTAGTGATTCTGCAAGATAAAATACGCAACGCCCAAAAACTCATTCGTACAGCGAAATGTCAAGCATTTCAAAAATTCTGCTCAGATATAGATGAAAATGCTTCTTCATCGGCTATGTGGCGCAAAATGAAATGGCTAAAAGGTCATAACTCAAACCCCGTCAACCGTAACGTCGATCGTCAAAAAGTAGAGCACCTATTAAATGACTTGACCCCAGACTATGCTATTCCACCACAGCCAGAATTTCATTCACACAACACACAATTAGAAGTCGAAATAACTATGCAAGAGCTAAAAAATTCAGTCAAAAGTAAAGATACTGCGCCAGGAAGTGACGAGATTTCATTCTCTATGATTAAAAATCTACCTACGTCTGGTTATTTCTTGCTATTGTGTCTTTACAATAGAATCCTTGCCTCTGGATATATTCCTCTGCAATGGCGCGAGATTAAGATAGTGCCCATCCCTAAACCAGGCAGAGAAACAGATTCCTCTACTTCTTTACGCCCTATATCACTCATATCCTGCTTATGTAAAATTTTTCATGTTATCATGATCAAAAGAATGGAATGGTTTACTGAGAAACAATCATTATTTTCAGCTAATACGACAGGTTTTCGCAAAGGTCGTTCATCTTATGATAATCTCACTCGTTTAGTGTCATATATTCAGTTAGGCTTCACTGACAACCTGACAACTGTTGCATGCTTCATAGACATAGACAGCGCCTATAATAATGTAGACGTTACTTCTTTGACTACTGCCCTAGACAGATTGGGGATAGGTTCAAGGATTTGCCAATACCTTTGGTCTTTTTTAAATGAACGACATTTGAAGGTGTATATTGACGGAATTATCTTAAGTAGAACTACGGGTCGTGGCTTAGCTCAGGGTGATCCATGGTCTCCATTATTATTCAATATGATAACCTCTATGATATGCGACAGTATCGAAAATGTCGAAATATCTCAATATGCTGACGATTTCGTCTTATATGTTTCCGATACGAAACTAGAACAAGCTGTAGCCGAACTAGAAAGCGCATGTTTGGAATTGAACTCGTGGTTAAGCTGTCTTGGCTTGGATATGTCACTATCTAAAAGTAAATTTTGCATATTTAAGAAAGGCGGCTGTAGAAGGGAAATAGACTTGAGAATCAACAATGTATCTATACCTAGGGTTGACAATTTCAAATATCTGGGTCTCTGGTTGGATAGTCGCTTAAGATGGCGTAGACATATTGAAGAAACTGCACAAAAGGCGTCAAAATTAATAAATGTAATTAAGGTACTGGCTGGTTCAGGCTGGGGTCTCCACCAAAAACATCTTAGGCGCCTGTATATAGCTGTAATTAGAAGTCGCATCGACTACGCAAACTTTTTATATGATAATAGCTATAAGACAAATTTACTAAAACTAGACAAGATTCAAAATCAAGCTCTACGCGTTATTGGGGGATATATTAGAAGTATTCCTATTCATGTTATGGAGAGTGATCTGCATCTTCCACCTCTACAATTCCGCAGAAGGTTTTTAGCTGCAAAATTTTGGTTAAAAGCTAAATCTTTTTCAAATAATAAAACAATCAAAGTATTACATTCCTTACCACAAGATTCCGTTACTGGCGCAATAAAAAGATGCCTTTACTTGTTACGATACATGCTGAACTAATATCAATTCCAATTCACAGTACTAACCAGCCAGAGATGTTTTCATTGGAGATCTGGATGAGTAACATTGACCTGTCACGTGTATTATTCGACTCAATCCCTCAGATAGACCGGGCAAAACGAACTTATGCTAACAACATTCTGAAGTCTGTTTGTACTAGCTATATCAACCAACAATATGAAATTTGTTATAAAATTTTCACTGATGGTTCAAAAAATGGTAATAATGGTGGCGCGGCATTTTTGGACCCTCATCAAAGTGTTCACGTTAAGCTTAGGATTGATTCTAATATTTCGATTATGCATATCGAATTGCTTGCTATATCAGAAGCTTTAGCTTACATTAGCTCAATAAATTTCCGTAAGTTTGTCGTATTGACTGACTCTAAAAGCTCAATACAACATTTGGCTCGGTGCACCTCGCACGCGGCGAGAGGCGTTCCGATAGCCTACCGCATTTTGGAATCAATCTTGAAGTTTCAGTCCGAGAATAGGGAGGTTTTTATACAGTGGATCCCATCTCACATAATGTTGCAAGAAAATGAAGCTGTCGATCTTTTGGCTAGACAGGCGGCATCAGACGGTATACCACTGCTGGTGACGCCCCTATCCTCGGACTATACTTGTTTGGTGAAGGAACAGTGTAGATCAATGTGGCAGGAATACTTTGATGAGCGATCCAAAAAGTTAGGCATCTGGTACAAGACAATCCAGCCGGAGCTACCCAGATATCCCTGGGTTAGCGAATCAAAATTGAAACGAAGTGTTTTAGTGACAGCCCTTAGATTACGCTCCGCGCATATTCCATCAAATAAATTTGCATATCTCATGAAAAAAGTTCCATCTCCCAACTGTAATGAGTGCGGCGTTATTGAAGATATTCTACACATCCTGATAGAATGTGTGCGGAACGACACATTTAGAAGAGTATCGTTTAGCCCATTTAAAAGCTTTGAGGTTGGACTTTGTAACTCCATTTTATCACTCCCGGAGTCTGATGAAGCGATTGTATTGTATAAATTAGTAGATTTAAGCCTTAGTAATAGATAAAGAAAATTGTACATACTTGAAACCCTATAAATTTTTTAAAAAATTGTTAAGAATTACAGGGCGATATGGTCGCACAGCGACAAAGCCCATAAATAAATTAAAAAAAAAAAAAAAAAAAAAAAAAAAAAAAAAAAAAAAAAAGCTCGTACATTTTCGATTGGATAGTCCCTCCACCATATGTCTATAGCTCTGATGGGAGTTTGTCAATGCCTGGAGCTTTATTGTTCTTGAGTCTCAGTTTGGCACTCCTAACTTCTTCTAAAGATGGTGGGTCTATCTCAGAAACTTTTCGAGGTCCTGAATTGGTCGATTGAAGTCGATCCCGTCCGTCGGAGGTGGACAGTTAAGGAGACTTTCAAAATATTGGCGCCACATTGCGCTTATTTGGCGTCTGTCACAGGATAAGATTATGATAAGATTACCTTCGCTATCCTCTAAAAACTGCAAAGCTGGTTGATACGGTTTTTTTACAGACCTAATCTTTGAAAGAAAAATTTTATTGAAAGTTTTACCTGCTGGTAAAACTTTCAATAAAATGTATAAAACAGCATTTTTTTCTCGAATTCAGAATTGGTCCTATAGTCTAGTGAATGTCTGAGTGATGAGTTTAGTAACCTCCTTCCAAATTAGTACAACCCTAACCGATAGCTTTGTATTGTATGTTCGACATACCGATCAGAAAAAAATAGTTCAGTAAAAACAGCGCGTCATTTATCGGACACAATTTCCTTAATGAAAATTTTTAAGTATTATTGCAGTAAAATTTTATGTAGGTACTTAAGTGTTTTACTTACAAAAATAAAACTAAACAAGTTTGTTTTGTCTAGAAAAATCTATTTTGTGTAATTACTTTTTTATTTACCTGTAACCAATAAAGGTTGATCGACGGAAATGACAATTAGGAAAGTTCTTTACTATGTTTTGGATGCCTTGGATGGATCACAAAAATGCGCTAGCATATACTGTGATCTATCTAAAGTATTTGATTGTTTAAGGCATGACATATTATTAATAAAACTACACCACTATGGTTTTTATGACTCTGAACTGAATATGATGCATACGTACTTGTGTAATCGTAGTCAGATTGTTTCTTTACATGGAGTGAATTCTAAAGTTGCTACTATAGATATAGGGGTACCACAAGGATCAGTATTAGGACCTGTTCTTTTCCTCATATATATTAATGACCTTGTCTACGCCATGCCTGATTGGACTTATATTAGTTTATTTGCCGATGATACCCATGTAGGAATAGAGGATAAGCACAACGAGAAACTAGAAATAAAAATTTTAGAGGCAAAAAATATTCTCTAACAGTGGTTCAATGCTAATGGAATTATATTAAATGCGGATAAAAGCATCGTTATGCAATATCAATCTCGCAAAGGTGTGATCAAGAATCCTGCAGTAAAAGAAAATGTCTTCTTAGGATATACTGTTGATCACACTATTAGTCATACAAACCACATAGGTAAACTGTGTAAAAAGTTAGCAAGTGCTAACTATGCGCTCATTAAACTAAGATCTGTATTAGATGTGAAAGATATGTTGTCAGTGTATTATGCATACGTACATTCCATGATAAGATATGCGATAACTGTATGGGGCAACGGGGCCGATATAATTAAAGTCCAAAGATCCCAGAAGAAGGCCATAAGAATAGTATTTGGATTAAAATAACGCACGCCAGCACGAAAATACTTTAAAAAACACAAAATAATGACAACGGTATCCATGTATATTTATAATTGTCTCTTAGAAATTTATGACGAGAAAGAAAATCTAATGATAAAACCGAATCACATACCATACAATCTTAGAGATCGCAATAGACCGGACGTACTTCTAACAAAACCAAAAGTTCGATTAGCCAAAGTAAAGAAACAAGGCATCTGGATTAAGATATGTATGTTCAATAAATTACCTCGTCCTGTAGCTAACTTACATGGCAATGATTTTAGGTGTAAATTAAAAAAATTCTTCGAATCCACTGCTTTTTACTCAGTAAAAGAATTCTTACAAACTGATCTGACTGAATATTCATTCTCGAATTATTAATTAAAATGGATATTGACATTAAACAATACTTGACTTGTAATGTTACCGGACTGATATATAACTAAGTATAATGTATATAGTAATCAGACATCAATATTAAATTTAACATTATTATCTAGACACAAATTTATTCTTTCTAATTATTCTTTAAATTTTAACTCTTGTTTCGTCATAATATTATAATTCATTATTGTACGTATTGACTTGCCTAGTGTAACAAACGCAGTTATAAGGCCAATAAATGATTTGTTATATAATATTCATTAATTGTTTAGCAATAAAACAAATACTGCTAATTAAGTTCGAATACCCTGCTACTCGTATTTTCATGAAGGAAAAAATAAAATAGAATTGCAGACCGAATTGTATTTTATTTTTCCTTACTACTGACTGAGAGAGCGATAACTTCCTGTAAGTACGCCAATCAATCAAGAATCAGCTGCCAATACATTGGTCGTTAGCATTGATTTTCGGAGTATGCCGAACCTTCATTAGGCAAACATCGAGCTAGTCTTGCCTACTCGCATGGACACAGCTGGCTAATGTTGCGTAAAAATCATTCTTGAACATTATTTAGGTACATAGTAACTTACGCAACCCAAGGGCGACTCTGGAAAAATAGTTTTATTCTACGATTTATTCTTTAATTCGATTGAAATTTTGTTCCATGACACGTCAACATTTTTTTTTAAAATAATGTTGACCATAATATTATGTTTATAGTCATAAGTAGCATACTTAGTTGGAGAGCCAGCTTTACGGGTTCGAATCCCAGTGTTAACTGTTGGACGGATTTGTTGAGTGATGAATTATGATGTCCGGTTTTGGTCTGGGTGTGTTACGAATGTCGCTTGGCAACTACGGCACAAGCGAAGTCCTAGTGGAGAGCAAAGAGCACGAAACTTAAAAAAATAATGTAAACCATGACATAAGCCTTCAGACGCCTTAGAAAGTTTGACACTATTCATCCCGGCAAAACTCAGTTTTCCCGCGGGATATTGACATTTGCAAACGGCGAAACTAGTTTTAATTCTCACATCTGGAGTAAAGCCATAGAGAAATACGGGGAGCGCTTGCCGTTTCACTAGATATTTCGAAGGATTTTGACACGGTCTGGCACGAAGGTCTTGTAAGCAAGCTCCTTACATATGGCTTGCCCGCTGGTTTCTGTGGATGGATATCAAACTTCTTGAGGGACCGGTCAATACGAGTGATCGTTGACGGCTGCTCGTCAGACCAAATGGCTATTAATGCCGTGGTCCCTCAGGGTTCAGTGCTCTCAGCGGCACTCTTTTTGCTGCATATAAACGATCTTTTAAAACCAGGCACCTTTGGGTACGCAGATAACAGCACGGTCGTTGAGAGTTACATTTATTCCCCACGTGCCAGTGCGGTTGAAGTTCAGTCAGTTAGAGAGGCTATGGTCGAGCGATTGAACTTATCCCTCAAGGCAGTCTCCGATTAAACAAGGCGGTGATGCCAATCTGGTCAAGTTTGCAGCTAAGACGCAGGTCTGTTTTCCGCCAAAAACAGGTCATTACTGCTGGTCCCTACTTTCCGAGATGTATCCTTACCCCTAACTGACCACCTTGAGCTCTTAGGTGTCACGCTGACTTCAACGCTCAATTTTGGTGTGAATATAGAGTCTAAAGCTCAACTAGCAGCCAGAAAGCTGGGTAACCTCTAAGAAATCATCTCAAAAGTGCGGCGGTACTCCACGTCGGAACAGTTGCTCACTCTGTATAAAGCACAAGTACGATCATGTATGGAGTACTGCTCGCATCTTTGGGATGGATCAGCAAAATACCAGTTTGAAGTGTTGGTGTCTGTCGAAAGGCGAGCTAAAAGACTTATAGCCAACGATGCTCTGGCTAAAGTTAAAGTTCAAAGCTTCGAGCATTGTCGAGAAGTGGCTAACCTATCGGTCTTTTAACAGATACATTTCGGGAAGTGTGCCTCGGAATTACACGAATTAATTCCCCCATCTCTATTTTACAATCGGACAAGTAGAGATACTGCAAGGGGCCACCGGTACATGGTAGAGGTTCCACGGACTCGCACAAAACGCTTCGCGTCTACATTTATTGTGCGAACTACAGGTTGTGGAATTCTCTGCCAAGTTCTCTATTTCCCGATAGCTATAATCTTGGTCTCTTCAAGTCGCGAGTGAATCGGTTTCTTCTAGGTAAGCGCGCTACATCCTAGGCCGCATCGTCACTTTACATCAGATGAGTTGCGGTCAAGCGTAAGCCTAAATTTCTATAAAAAAAAATCATTATAAGATAATAACTACCAATAGGCTTATAATAGCTGAGTATTTATTTTATCTCTTTCAGGCTTCAGACTAAATTAACGGTGAGCTATAAAAAGGTAATATATTAAAGTGGGTTAATAGCATTCTATAATAACATAAAACATCGTATAGAGTCGTAATTATTAATAAGCCCGCTAAAAATCAATTAGCTTATCTCATATGTGAGTTTCTCTCTTTGATTGTATTGTTCTTTGAGTCTAAAATTTTTTGCCCTTCATCAGAGGGTTTATTTTGCATAGTCACTCTGAACTATTTTCACATAAGCTATAAACATGAAATTTTGCTTCTGTCTGTCATCTGAAACATCAATCGAGACAAATATAATAGAAGCCAACTTTTACGGTTTTATTTCTTCTCAGTTTCACATAGCTGGATGAAATTCTCTAACAATGAAATATTTTTCCACATTTTTAAACTTATTCGATAAAAAATAACTTCGATATCAAATTCATAAGCTTCACAAACGCTCGCACTGGCTAATCTGGGCACAGCATAAAACCAGTGGGATAACTCATGTCTGTTAATTTTATTTGCAAATTTTGAGTAATAATAAAAATATTTGTTTTTGCTAATATTTTATTTGAGCTACAATTTTGCAACGCAGTTTGACTAGTACTACATTTTCGTCTTATATTTATAATGTGGATAAATTAACAATTGTTTTTTTTTATTATTAATAGTTCTGTTTCTAATGATTCTCTCATTATTGACTGCTGAGCTAATTTCAAATGAATTCATATACTTTTACGATTATAATTTTTTTTATAATAAAGACATAAACATCTATTACATCATTTATTTTACCTACTTAAGCATTCAATATTAAACGGTCCAGCATGGACACGTTTGGCACAGGACTGGAGCAGATGGCATTATCAGCAGCAGTGAGCTAAAAGATGCTGTAGATGATAATGATGATTAAGATGATAAAGTATTCGAAATACCTACTACACTACTAGGGATATTGGGCCAGAGAAAGAGGTAGAGGTTCTGTGGTCGTGTGGGTCAAATAGCTAGCAGTCTTGAATAAAAAATATCAATTATTACAAATTACGAGCCGGTTCTGTCCCTTTGTTGAGCAAAGGTCTCCCTACCCATTCCATATAGTTCTGTCTAGAGCTATACTGGCCCAGTCCTTCTCGTGATTGGCGTGGTCGGCCCTAGATAATATTTTTCCCTACTGCCAGATCACCTGTGTAGAACAGAATGAACAGTGCCCACGGCTAGACCAACCTTAGATTGATCTTGAAAATTATAGACAGGCTTCTAATAATTTTAAAGAATTTATTTATCGTTACTATTGTAGTGATATACTGATAGACACCTAACATAAACTTGGAACGCATATAATTACGAAACTAATAAGTGATTTCGGACTTCCATTACGGCAGGCGCTGATAGAACTTTATCAGTTATTTAGATTTAAATATCAAACCATGGGACCACATAAACACTTTAAACAATACATACTTTTTCTAATCTATCTACCCGTCTCCGTGAAATCTGGTCACAAAGATAAAAATTACCCGTCGAATTGAGTAGGTTGAAGTTGAGTAGGACCACATTTTTGGGAAGTCAGCAAAAATACACGGTCTACTGCTATTTTTGCACTGTGGCCTATCTGCATTTATCAGGCGCGCTTTCAGATGCGAAACTCATTACGGGCCGCTGAACACACATTAGCATTTATCTCTCTCACACGTTACGCAAATAGCCACCAGAAGAGCAAGAGGGAAACATCGTAAAGCTATTAAGGATTACAGAACGTTCCCATTATCTTTTATTAATTTTTGTATTTGGATGCTCGAGGTTTCTTTGTACTTTTTATAGCAATAAATTTATTAAAACAAGAGAGAGATTTCATGTTTTCGCTCATCATAAAATGTTTTCTAAACAAAAGAAAGTTAAGACCGATGGGTAAAAAATAACACATTTTTCAACCTAAGTATATAAATGAAACTTGAGAAGCGCGAAGCGAAGTAATCTTGTATTTAATTATTAGAAGTTGAAATAATCTTTCCATTAGTATTTAACTACTGATGCAGACATATTAAGCCATTATATATATATATATATATATAAACTAATCGTATTTTCCAGCTTACGTTGCAGAAGAACCGACTATTTACCTCTGTCTCCACATACTTAGCAAACAAATATCCTTCGGATTCCACTCGTTTCGGGGCAACACTCGGCGCAAAGCGATACCTATGGATAAAACGTTGAGTACACCTATCTACCTATCCACTGCAAGCGTAAACAAACTTCGCCCACTATTTAGGCTTTGTTCGAATGTTGCCGGATCCCAGAATAGAAGAGAGATTGGGGGATGATAAACAGGGATATCCGCACGGGGTGTATTAAACTGAAAAGGGGTTACCGAACACATCCTTGTGGACAGCTTTCACTATGGAGTTGAACCGTAAATCGAGAACAAAAATCAGATATCTCATACGTGTTGAAATGTTTTACAAAGTTTTGCAATTTAACTGGTTCTCTTCTATATTTCTATCTTTCCTCGTATTTCGAACGGTTTATTAGCATACATTTTACCTTAAGAAAATATACCTTAAGAAAAAAGGAACTTGAGCGAATTTATTACAAGTTCTGTTTTAAAAAAAGGATTTCCTACTTCAATTACAGCAGGCGAAGGAAGAACGTCATGTCGATTTAAATAACAAACCTCTAGACCGATATTGATAGGATTTTAATGAGAACACTTGAGAAGATTTTTTTTAATTTGTACAAGCGTCTAAGAAAACATAGCTGTCGAATTGAGTTCCTCATCCTTTTAGGAAAGTCGGTAAAAATAGTCTTTTTGCTACGTCATTTAAATGAAATACCTAATAACGTACTCTTAACACTTATCGTACCTCTAAGAAGTTTTGTTATTTTAAAGCATTATTACCATGATAAGAACGCAAATAAGTTCGTTGACCAGAACGTCAGTTCCTCATGCGATATATTTAATTCAAATGGCGTACCTGCAGACGAGATTCAGCAGAAGTTTGGAAAGTTATCACTAATTTCCAAAGCCTAAGTTTTGGAGGAGCGCGCTGTAGTTAGAAGCTTGGGAGATATGAGCATATGACTAAGTTTTCCGGACGCAGTCAGACTTAAAATTTAAGTATTTCAATATTGGAAATCGTAGGATTTGCAAGATTTTATATGGAACAAGTAATGTTTAGAAAAAAGTATATACATAGTTCAATTTGGTAGGCAAATTATTCAATTAACTTTAATTTTACGTTACAAATAGGATGTCATAATAAAGTTTAAAACAAATGAGGATAACTCAAAAACTACTAGGCTGATTTTGATAAATCAATATATATATAAATCAATACCACTTTTCGTTGTAATTTTATAACTCAAGAAAAAACGGGCTCACCTATCTAAACCAAATGTTTAGACTTGGTTCGGACTATTTAGTAGATGGTTTATGTGAAGTTTGCACAAAATTGGTCGAGCGGTTCTTAATTTGTCACATTTTTTGTAACAAATCAATTCAATAAATGGCGGATCATTTTGTTAATGCGGATTTATCTGTCAAATTGAAACATTTTTCAATGTTGACAGTACAAGCATGTTGTCATGTTGTTGTTTTTTTATTATTTCACTTTATACGTAGCGAAGCACGTTCCGGGCCGTTAGTTGTATATGAATTTTGAAAAGTCCTAAAACAGAATACCCTTATTTGAACAAGACAATGTTAATTCCATTCGGCCCAAGTGTCTCCGAGAAATCGTAGAAAAAGAAGAGATTTCGACGAGCTTCCTCCTTTTTAAAGTCGGATACAATGATTTGAATGTATCTCTTAATTTTGGTTTTGTTGCCTTTAAACTAACTAAGTCAATAAAGTCGGACCTAACTTTTTGAAGACCCTTCAGGCATATTTTCTTCGTGGATTTTCCTACGCACCTATAGTGACGAGTCTCAAATAATGTGACCACACTCAAGCAAAAACTATCCCTACAGCTAAGTACTCAAACAGACGCATTAAGTTACTCATAACAATTCTTCCTAAGAGCTCTCTCTTCAAGTATTTTCCTCGTACATTTTTCCCTTGTCCTTAACCGAGATGTTATCGCTGAAAGGGTACAAAGCACTGCAATAAAACTGACGAATTTAACGCCTTCAGAGACAAGACAAGCTAATATTTTACCGTAGAAATTAAATAATGCTTTTCATTGTTAGAGATAGCGTGGTTTATAGCGTTAATTTATTAGATAATATAATTTTTCTCTATCTCGATCCTTGAATCTAAATGTTGCCTACCTTTTTACTAATAATCATAACGATATATTTCATATATCTAGTTCTTGGACAATTCAAAATGAAAATATTAATTTATAACGAGACGTAGAACATCGTTCTTGAATCTTAAATTAACCTCAATCGCCAAACTTCACGAACAACAAAGGCGAATATTCCCTTTAAAAATCCGCTAAGGTCTATCCTCCATCCCTCCTCCACGCCCCCTATATTAAGATTACATCAGTTCGCATCAGGGGTGGACGCGAGACACTGGTTTTAATAACATCACGGTCTAATAATAAAAGTTCATAGCCGAAAAATTCAATAAAGGCATCGTCCACAGATTTAGAAAAGTCATTGTGTCGAAACCAATGGAAAAGCCAAGTCTGTTGCGCACAAACATAAAATATGATGGTGTTGAGCCTACGCCAGAACTCAGACTCGTAGGAGCACACTTAAAAAGAACCGTAAATGCTGATGACCTGCCATATATCTTATCATACCGTAAGATATCTCACCACGCCTTTGTAAGTAATTACGTAGTTTTTTGCATACAAGTATAAAAAGTACGCGAGTAAATTACTTACCATCTCACAAGACGAAGATTATAATCCATCCACCATCTCATAAAACGAAGTCGATTTTGAGACACAATCTCGAAAGCGATTGGCCGATTGATGGTAAACCTCATGATTTATGGAGACCTGTCGAAACAGCACTAAAGAAACATGGTTTTTTGATTTATTGTTTACTTGACATCGGGTTCATACGTTGATTTGCAAAGGCCACTCTAAGAAAAATTCCGGCGAATGATACGATACACTCGTGGCACTTTTAAAATTCAGGGAAAGGTTGATAGAAAATGATTTATTATGAGTTTACGAGAGCTTGGAAGGCTGTAATACGATAATTGGAAAATATATTAATAATAATCGTAACTTAGGCGCTGGTATGCAAAGGCGGGTGGATAATAGTCAAGTGGGCAACATAAGCACAGGATCGGTAACTCTGTCTCGTGCAAGAAACCTACTTTACTCGCCAATTGGTAACTAAAGATGATGATGAAGATAAAGACTCATCAGTGTGAAACATTTTTGTGTTGTGTGTTGTGTAAATTAAAAAAATATGATTGTACAGTTGTGTTGTGTTAGCATTTCACTGGACTGTTTTTTTAAATGTTTTGATTTCTAGTAAGCAATTTTAAATATCCTCATAGAGTCAACTCATTGTAAGAGTTGATTAATAAAAGTAAATTATTCAATATTATAAGTGATCCGTGGATGCTAAGTCTAAGTAAATAGTGTAGGTATTTAAACTAGAGTCCCCTTCAAGAACAAACAACATATTAATAAGTTTTGTTACTACAAAACTTACTATTATTTATACATATATATATATATATAGCGATATTTTTATGTAAATGATGTTTATATTTAATTTTGTTCAAAGTTAATAAAGTTTTGTTCACGACAAAAATAGCTTTCGCGGAAACTGTATTGTGTACATCTTTTTGAAGAGCTTTACGCAAAGACTGACGAACCAAAAATAGATTTTTGAGACGATCTTTGTGTCGAAAGACACGTAACAGACGAATTTTTTATAACAAAAGTAAACGCATGCATGTTTGTAAAAATATTAAACTGTTGGGATATCAGTATGTGAAGGACTGTGGCGTCAAACCCCAAAAGATTGCGAACATTAAGCACTGGGTGTCAATACAAAATACACGCGCAATGCTCCATTCTAACATAGTTTTTAAAAGTAGAGTAAAGCTATTACGATACTATAAGAGATACTTTAATTACTTCCAACAAACAAACTTCTTAAGACGTTCTTACTTTCCACAGTGTTTCAAAGCCTCAACTGCATTAAAATACTATTTTTTCATAAGTAACGTAGTGTCGAATTTGTTCAGGATATTAAACATATTAATTTACAAAAAATAACGAACTTACAAACTGGTATCCAAGTATCATACGAGTATAATAACTCATTTAAAAACTTATTCCCACAGAAAAATTAACACGCACGTTTTTACACTGAAAATTTGCTGGCGGCACAGTGGTCTCGTATTAAAATTAATAACTGTAAAAAGCTGCTGAGGTCAAGGCAACTTCACTCACAAACACACCTCGGTCGAAAAACTCAGAGGGGAGGGAAAAAAATCATTTCCGCCGTACCTACATTAAATAGCACATAAAAAGGCAATCCCGGAAAATATTTCCATAAGATAACCGTACAAGTATTGCTCTTGACTTCCGACCGCTGTTAAAAAAACCGTTCCTGCTCCGGCTATCTCAGCCGTATCGGTATGTTTTATATCTCAAAAAATAACCAGGAAACGCGGCTATCTTTTGGTGTAATTATCATATAAATTGGACAAGTGGCTATTGAGTTATACGCGGAGACAGCTAGCGATTGGTAGATGGAGGATTTCCTTTTAAAAAATCACGATAAGCAATCTAATTTGCGGTGACACGCCCCATTACAGTTATATCGCGTGTTCCGATACCATCATTCGTCCTTATCCCCGAGGAATGTAATTTATAGGTCTCAATAACTGTCGATTTATTGTGAGGAATCGTGCCAGAGGCGTTTAATTTTGGGATTGCCACCCGGGACGGGAAGTATGGATTTATAAATGAGATTCAGTGAATATCATATGGTAGATATTTTATTTGGAGTACGTTTGTGGTTCTTCCTTTTTTGCCTAGACGAATAACGAGTGACACGTAATTTGTTTCAATTTTATATGTATGTTTTTCCAATCCTGATCTAGACTAGTCACGTACCAAACCCACGTCTGGGTCTCGGATTCCAATGTACCGCAAAATGGGATAAGAAATCCAAGGCATCCTTTATTGGGAGAAACTGTCCAAACGAATGTGTTTAGGGCTACCACACCTCAGTTTTAGACTAATAATTAATGTCTGGCTTTTTAGACCCTCACGAACTAAGTAAGGTTGAACGTTTTAATTGCTAAATTCTAACGACTCATCTAATTACTCGCTTATAACAAATTATCAAAGTAATTTTAATAATAAAATACTTATATAATGTGGTTTGTAAATAACTTTTGCAATATAAGTATGACACTGTTTTCTTCGTCTTTGATATCTTGATATTCAGTTAAGTTACACTGCCTAAAGTAATATAACTAGATAGTTCCTAAATTATTGGTTTAAAAGGTTATAGGACAAAATCTAACCATTCTCAACTTAACCAATTTTCATGTGATGACATGCTTGCATCCGGATCGAGATCGCTACATTTATTTTACTTCTAAAGATATTTGTAAAAATATCGAATACAAAAATAATGCTATGTTTCTTTCATATTAATCCAGATGGAAAATCCCACGTGAACCTAACACGTGCGGTCGATCAATACCTCCTTTTCGTAAGTGCTTTGGACATGAACGCAAACCAAGAACATACTCTATCTTAAATTACTTGATATTGTGTACTTATATACCTGTTAAATTAAATTTGAAAGTAATTATGTATATATAGCCATATTTATATATTATGCCTTTATTACGTGAAGCAAAATGACAAATTACAATTAAAAAACATAGCAGATTTATTACCCATAGACCATTTAAGATCTACAGATAATTCTAATGCTCCAACACACCACCAGAAGGGCGGATAGTTAGAATAGTAATTAGCTCTGAATCGATTGATAGGCTTATTTACAGCGCTACAATCTTAATAACATGAGATATAATAAGGATCTAATTCGAGTACATACACTTAATAAAGTAACCTAATGATAACATTGCAAATATTGGATCTGTTTTCTCACATCAGCACTTTCATAGGTTATGGTGTCAGCTTCACAATCAAAGGCGTCAAGGTAAAAATATAACGCTAGCTAAACTAACAGTTTTAAATATATTAGCAACATCTTCTCAATAATAGTAACAAAAAAGAGAGGCGACTAAAATTCTCAAATGAACTTGGTTTGTTTTGTCGGGATTGACGCATGGTATCTTTGAAGAATTACTAATACTTAATTCTTCTTTTACTTAATTTAATACTTAATTTATAAGTTTAGAAAATTTGTTAAAAAACTTAAACCTTATTTGCCAATAAAATACCTTATTGATAAATAATGTCTAATGATATGGTAACCCTACAAAAAAGGCCGATATTTGTGTGATTGTGTGCGTAAAGCCGGTCGTCACGGATTTGCTCGGATTACCTGTTAGAAACAGTCCTTTACCTACACGCACGATCTTAAATGTCGCTTAATTGTAGGATTACATGATCACAATTAATGTGTCATTAGTAGACCTTACTAAGGTTTGAAAGTTAAGTAATTCGGGTCTTTAAAATCTAGAGTAGTTTTGTGACACCGGCGTTTGCACGACAAGCACTCATGCAGGGGGCTATACACTTGTGCATTTCGATATTGAAATAAAGTTATTAAGAAAATAATGTTAATACAGTCTTAAACAAAACGGGCGATATCTCAAGCGTGTCTAATTACCGACCTGTCTCTCTGACGACTATTGTGGCTAAGGTGCTTGAACGTGTTGTATATTCGCATATCACCTCCATTCAGATAGATGATGGTCAGTTCGAGTTTCGTTCGCAGCTTTCTATACATGGCCGTTTTCTCACTTAGAGAGATTGTCAAATATTATAACAAGAATCAGACTACCGTATACGCCTGCTTTCTGGATATGAGTCGTGCATTCGACACACTAACACACAACGACCTCCTTCGAACGAAAATACACTCTTCGGGGGTCCCTCCTTAGGGTTGTTGTTGTTGAAATTATTATTATTATTATTAATATCATTCATTGTTTTTGTATCCATCTGCCAATCACAACGGATTATCAATCAACCTATGAATGTTGCTTCTATCAAACTAGAATCAGAAAATATATTTGGTATTTTGAAGCTGAACGTCAATCAGCAATAACTCCGAGCAATAAGTATTCGAGGCCTGATTTCCTCTTCACTGAATTGTTATTTAATTAATTGATTAATAAATGTGTGGCCATCACTTTAATAACAGAATAATTTATGCACAATAATTAGACAGATTTTTCTCAAGTCGAGACTTCGTCGGCGACCTTTACGTGCCAAAATGTGGTCGCCCTTATAGAACTGTCATTTGGACACCATAAGTATATTGTCGATAAATAGAATACGAGTTCTACTTACTGACATCCCACCAACCTAATCTTTTCACAATCAAGTATAAATCTTTCACGTCTCTCCCCTAATAGAGAATTCAGGCAGATGTCAGTGTCTCCAGCGATTACGGAACCCTTTGCATTATTGGTGCCTTATCGAAGCGATTTGTTTTACCCCACCTTACCTCTAAAATTGGATACGACGGAAAGGAGGCCTTTCTAGGTTATAGCGTTTTTCTTCTAGAAGATGTAGGAGAAGAATATATTTTCGGAAGGGAGAGATAGAAATCGAACCTTACTCGTACCTTTTTGTAGTGATTTGTGGACTCTCCGTGAGTAACAATATAGCTTAACTCACATTTGTTCCATTAGCACTGTCTATACTCGTAGTACCTACTAGTGGAAAACTAGCAATGTTACATCGTTTAAAAAAAATAAGACTATGGGACTTTAATATTCCCGCTTAATACATGAACAATGATTTGTTAATCTGTCTGTTACAATTTTAAACCTGGCAATATTTGGAAAAAATAAAATTTTGTATAATTATCGTGTGTACTATATGTCGCTATACAAAGGGCTCCGAAAGGCGCAACTTTCGAGCAAGCGCTTGAAGAGTCAACATCTCCTGAGGATGCCTCGTGTTAAGGCGAAACACGTGTCGAGGAAGTCAGATGCTGAGAATAAAATAGAAAAATAATAAGGTGAGGTGGTGAAGAGAAACCACGCTATAAAAACAAAAATATTATTCGATTTCTCATGTTGACATCAAAACAAAGCGGGAAAACACTAGATATTATTTAAACAACTTCTTACCAAAATGTATTATATGTAAGCCAGGACGCAAAATTTTGCACGTTTAGTTTTACAAAAAAGTTCGCAAGACCGGTTCCGGACCGGTGATTTTGAAGGTGATCCAAAATTTTTCCGTATTGTAGGTACTCTATTTATATTCACGATTCGTTTAGGTCTTATCAATGAATACAAATAACATCTAATACAATAAAGAACGATATGCCAATAAACCACAACAAGAAAATCTGTTAAAAGAGATATTAAAATATGTATGGAGCTCCGGCCAGGACAGTGTATATTATACCATAAATACGTTAGGAATTATTAATCAATCTTTAATCTATCAACCAAATTTAAAATAACGTAACTTATTGCAGTGTACAAAAATTCTTACGAAGCAAGACTGATACTAGTTACATAATCTACGAGACAAGGGCCAATATTTTCATTTCTTAATTGCAATATAATGTGAGCATTAAGCACTACTTGTGCATATTAGAACTCAGCAACAAGTCAACCTTCTCAACACAAGCACCTAATTTAGAAAATGCTCACAAAATCAAGCAAGGAAATTACATATAAGATACACTCATAGATAATTCAGAGTTATGATGATGAGTTTTCAGATGAAACAACGTCATTAATATGCAAAGAGCTCAAAACTTGATACGAGTGAGTATCGTTCATTCCCACATATATTGTAAATGCGAAGATGTGTTTGTTTGTCCTCCTCTCAGTCCACAGCAAATGAGTAACGCAAGAACTTGATTTTTTGCAGACGGATAGTTTAAGGTCTTTAGAATGCCAAAGGACTTTTTTACCCGGAAAAACAAACATATCGGGAGCCAGGTCACGGGTAAAAGTGAATCAAATATAAACCCTACACATATTATAAATGCAAAAGTGTGTTTTAATAGTTTGTTTCCACTTTTCGTAATGTATCGACATGATTTTTTGCAGAATCGGGGAGGTCCATATGCTACTTTTTCAGGAATTAACATAACACGGGCGAAGCCAAAGAGAAAAACTAATTAAAAATAACATAATTGCAAAGCCGATTTCGGATTTAATTCACAATGTGCGCATGTAATTATAGAGAACATGATTTTAACTACTACTAAAATTAAATGCGTATTTTAAAATTAATGCTGAGAGGATTTAAGGTGATATTGGCAAATAATTATTTAAAGTGTATTTATGTTTCAATTGAATGTTGTTATTGTTGACTGTTTAGGTATATTAAATTTAATTGTCGAGTTGCACTCTGCGGTGTTGAAATTCTTATTATATTATATTTTACTCAGTGAAAATTTAGATTTCTAACGTCGAAATTATTTTCAAAATCAGTCCAGTAGTTTTTAATTTTATTCGTTAGACACAAAAATATAAATCTTTTCTCTTTATGATATTATTAGAAGAATATACATTTAGGTATATTAAGCTTATCAATTATACGGGTATATTGAGTGTTAATTGAGAAACAATAATTTAATGACGGGTATAAATGGCCGCGATTTGATAATCGATGATAACATAAATCAAAGTTTTTAAACTGTCGAGCGCGATATTGTACGAGTATCACGCATTTTAGACTTAAGTATTCTTGTAGTACTTCGACAAATAATAATTATGACTTAAAAAAATTACAACCGTTTAGTTTTGTCACACTTAGTGTTTCGCAGCAACGTTTTAGTAGTAGCATTGTGCTTTTGTACATAATCTATATACGACAACCTGTGAATGCGAATTAACCCTGTCAATAAATTACCCAGATCAGTCTAAGCATAGTCGTTGAAAATTTGGGGAACATATATAAATGGATTCCGGCGAATTAAGAACGTTCTCTTTTTTATAGCTAAATGAACGGACCTTATTTTGATTTTTCTTTTATTTTTATAGGATACTCAGACATACAATTTTTGAAATATGAAATTAAATTTCTGGTATGCATTCCTCTTAACAATCAGCGAATTACATGCTGCGGTTTAATTTTAATCGAGTAACATTAAAACGCGAGCAGTTTTGATAGTTTAAATAATGTTAATCTGATTATTACGGATCAATTAAAATGTACAGCGTCAGTAAATTAGTTGCATACGCGTTTACTTTTAATAAAGCGTAATGATAAGCACATTTGCTGATTAGGACCTTTAAAGGATCAACTAGATTCCTTGCAGAAAAACGCGTGACGCATTTAACGTAATGTAGATAGATGCAATACGTTAAAATTTGACATTAGCTTAGCGAATTGTATTGTGTTGTTGTATTGGCCTTCGTATTTGCTAAGCTAATGACAAATTTTATACTGCTGCGTTACATGTTGAAATGTTCATAGTGAATAAGGGAATTCTGCTTCTCATATATGTATCATGATTCTATCGCCCTACAATGTAGGAATAACTGGAATAATCTAAGTACAATATAGCGTTGACCGATAAATCGTATCCGATTTATCGACGAGATGTTGACATCATTACCACTGTACTGTACTAGGTAATGACGAAATTAGTTTTCGCGGATAACACTAATTTACTTATTTTCGCAAGAGGATACACACTGAGGATAGTTTTAAAATTATTAAGTATATGACAATCACGCAGGGCAGGATTAGAACATGCATTCCCTGGGCATACCGACAGATCTACAGATAATACGAAAAAATATTCTATTGGAAAAAAGCAATAAATCAAGGAGATATAAATAAATGTTTAGTGCATTTATTTATATCTAATTGATTTATTACTTTTTTCCAATAGAATATTTTTTCTGATTAGTTTAAATAAATTAAATAATGAATGCCGCTAGCATCTAGGCACGCTACCTTCTGGTAGCGTGGTAACTTAATAGATTTATTTAAATAACTAAACACATTTTATTTATCCATCTCATCCATTGGCCAGTCGGGTGAAAATAGCGCAGGTATATTTCTTATGAGCTTGTTACCACCTAGACCCAACTCAGCAGATTTCAGATTTTATTGCTTCCATTGAGTCATATAGATGTTAATAATACATAAAAAAATTGTACAATGGACCGCGTCGGTTGCAGCAAATAAGTAGGAGAGAGGAGGATATTTTATAAAAATTAAATATAAGATAAAACATTATACTAACGCTCGTTAAATTTGAATATTAGTATCTGGAATTTCGTTTAATTGTTCGCCAATTAAGTTAGGCTTTGTTTATTAGAAACTGCTTAAGAGAACGCGTGAATTTAATGTTATTTTCTATATCTATATTTAGCATAATATACTTACCGTTATTTTTTTTACTGTCAAACTGTCTATGTAGTTACTACGGCTATGTAATATTGTCAAAATTCTTTAGATATATATTTGTCTGTTTTAAGTTGTATGTAAAACTGTTGTCTTAACTTGTATGTGAAATTACAGGAGCGTTAAAGAAAATTCAAAATTAAAACAATTTCAAAGCCGATTAATAAAAAAATTAAAATATCATTAATAAATTAGGGAAAATAGTCAATCGTTTATTATATGCATAAACATCCTATAAGAGCATACCTATCTATACTAATAATATTTAAAGTGGAAAGATTTGTGTTTTTATATGTAACGAAAAACTCAAAAACTACTGAAATTATGATATAAATTCTTTCGCCGTTGGATAGCTACATTATTACTGAGTAACATAGGCTATACATTTTAGATCCGCAGGGTGCAGCTTATATATCTATATATATATATAGGGTTATCGGTCAGGGGTGTACTAAGCCACAAGGGTGTCACTATACTCATCTTAAGGAACAACTTTCACTATGGGGCCAACTCTGAGATAGAGAAAAAAAACAGCTGCTCCATACATTTTGTCGATGGCCGATTAAAATTTTGTATGGAATAGCTGTATTTTTTTCTCGAATTCAGAGTTGGACCCATAGAGAAAGTTGTTCCTAAGGGTAAATATAGTGTCCCCCTTTTGGCTTAGTACACCCCTAACCGATAACCCTGAATACAAGGCAAATTTTGGTGATTTCGTCATTATGTTACTTAGGCTTTTGATGACCTGCAAGTATATGGTACTTTTGGCGATGTATTCAATTAGCGATCTAAGCTTATAATGACTTCGGCATTCTACAAATCGAACGGTGTACTGGGTACTTTATGCGATGTCGTAGTTTATCATTAGTGGTAAATTTTTTCATTTAAGTCGATATTCACTAAAGCAGGCGTAATAAAATTAATGTTCTTCAATCCGTTTGTATATTTGCAATCGTAAAGGCCGTAGTTTCCCGTCAATCTTGACGAAACATTAAGCCAGTGCAATTCGTTCACGTTAATTTAAAATGGGTTAAATCACCCATTAGAAAAAACAAATTTAATTAAAAACATAAGGCATGTTTATATTATACCTACTGCATAACGTATGCCGATATTTCTAAAAACCGAACGTTGTACAAAACTCATTTGCGCGATTTTAGCTATATCAGCGGCATCTAGCGACACGTTTCAAATAACTAACGGAGGAAAATGCCTTTGCTTAAGTTTCATCTCTTCAATTGTCTGTCATTTTTTTTTCATATTACATTTAATGTCATACATTATTCACTTTTTGTATATGTATCATCTATGTTTATTCTCGTGGAAACTTGGTTTACAAGCTTATATGCAAACGTCGGAATATTTCCCCGATTATTCAAATATAACTTTGTTTCGTAGGGTGTCTATAATTTCTTACTGTTGATATTTTTTACAAACCTAACTAGACAATTTTGATTAATTTTAAATGGCACCAAGAACGTGTGGTTATTTAAAGTACTTAAGTAAATAAAACCATGCGTCCCTATTATATAGGAGAAAATATTATGTATCGAACATATGATGTAATACATTAAAAAAAGACAAGGAATTAAAAACCTCCACCTTTTTAAAAAAATGTTAAAATGGGGCCTTCTTCATTTGAATGATTTTTGCGTACTTATTTATATTGCCCACTTTTTCAGAGACAACCCGAGCGATTTGGTTTTTTTTATTGAAGGGGTGTGTTCTTCAATATAAACTATATCAAAATCAGTCTAGTACTTTAGTATTTATATCAAAAATACTATTTATATATAATAATAATAATTATGTTTACGCCAGGCACGTCTATTTTGCGAATTGTTGCCAAGTGTCACTTCTACCAACTTCCAAAACAAGTGGAGGTCCTGAATTCGATTGTATTATTTGTTTCTTACATGACGACTCAACGTTGGGAGAAACAATTTGAAAAAAAATATTTTGATGAAAATTATGTGGTCTCATTTAAATTTTATGAAAATTGGTCCGAAAGTCTAATTTAAAATCGAAATAACTGACAAAGTAATGGAAGTAGATATTAATTTTTTAACATTGTTTATTTTAAAAATATATTTAGATAGTATTTTCCCCTGGTCCGAGTGAATGTGGATCAATCTAAATATTGAAGGGCCCCATGGTCGGACTTGTATCGTCAAACTAATCCATCAAGCTAGGTTGGCAGAGTCAATCCCATTGCCGACATGACATGACGCGGAAGGATATGACGTGGGTTATGACATGATTTCCACCAACAAAAGCTTGTTTGTCTCTTTGAATGATACTCGGATATTGAGTGTGATAATGTGAACCATTATAGATGGAGCGCGTCGACTTTAAAAAATATAAGACTCGGTACATCGTAAAAAATATGTAAAAAATATTTAATTGGCCTAGAACTATAAAGAACTCGACACTTTAAAAAATCCGTAATTTTAATGGACTATTTTTTTTTATAAGTAGATATATTTTAAGAAATATATAGTGTTTTTTTTACACCAGTCTTTTTAGCAATTATTTATATTGCCAAGTATGTAAGTTCATATGCAAGTACTCGCGTAAATGACCCTATTTTTTATATATCTTGACGAAACTGGGTAAACCAATTCGCTTTAATTAATTTGACTTTACGACTATAAAGCAATTATAAATTATCGCATACGACACTGAATATAAAAACTATCAGTGACTTTATTACAGACTTAATTAAACCTACAAGTAACACAAGTCATACAGGGCAAGTAAAGTAAAGATTTAGGTGGCTAGGTAATCTGCAATAGGTAATATTGGGCTTCAATATCTCAATCAAATACTTCCGCTCCTTGAATACCAATTTCCTAACAAGAGATAGATATTTCGACAGACTAACTAAGTAACTAATTTGCCAGAGAGAATAGATTGAGCTCATCTGTTCGCAGCGATAGTCTTAGATTGAGGCAGGCTTGATTACTGCAAGTCTGGTCTGGTTTAATCTGGGAGTTAGGTAATTCCGCAATGGTAACTTTAATCAAAAGTCAGCTACTTTATTGACGTCTCTTTGGCAAACTATTAGCTCTATGTACTTCGTTTTTATTAAGGTGTATAAGTTTTGACCGTTGCGATAACGATATTGTAGAGATAAATATACTTTTTAAAAATATCATTATTTGATAAGAAAGTCCTTATGATAATGTAAAACTCTTAAATATTAATGAACAGCGACAAAAATCTTTTCTAAAATTAAAATTATTCCTAAAAATCCCTCTTCATTGAGTTACTGTTAGATTTCTTGTTCATTTTTTTTGTATTCCTAATGCAATAATTAATCTAAACATAATAACAGTTATATGTTATACAAGAGTGTAAAGTTGCTTATTAACCGCGTGCTCACTTTTGATGACCGAGCACTCGAATGATTCTAAAATTAGAATCCTGAGCGTTAGCGAGGGAATTAAAAGAGCACTAGGTGTAAAATCTTTGCAGTCGTAACTTTTCCGTATCTCACCTCAGCGAGGAAATTACTACATACGAAAAAAAAAATCACTCATTTTAGTTTATTCACTTATTTTGAATATAAGGTTTTAACAATATGACGTGAAAAGATAATGGCTCACGCAAAACAAAATAAAAAAAAAGTACAGCAAAAAGGTTCCGAGTCTGAGTTTTTAACAAAGTAAAAAAGGTTGTATGATGAATTCGACACCATAGAGGTAGAAGTAAATAGGTTGAATGAGGTTTTTAATTCACAAACTTCGTGCACACGATATTCTAAATTCAAATTTACTTTATGCTCTAGCGGATAAAAACGACTTTTGCACTCAGATATCGAATAGCAAAAATACTCTTTCCGAGATGATGGGACGAAAACCATATTATCTTATACTGGCAAAGGTTATCGTGATTTATCTTTGGTGTTATACGTAGTATCGTACAACGTACTCGTACAACAGGAAAGCTTATAGTACGACGATTACTTCGTGAGAGATTGCAAATCATGTCAGGTCATGTTTAATATGTACCGGAGAACTTCCGGTACATAATACAGGTTTATAAGGGTCCAAATCTTGTACATATTAAGTAGACGTTAATGAAACTGGATCTTGTTGGACCCTTGTCATGAATACCTAACAGCGGAAGATATAAGTAGCCTTTTTTCCGTTCGAAGGGACGCGAAATTACCCACTCTGCCTTTGGGGTAGGGTTCTGAAGGATTTTTTTAATTATTAAAATTATACATCAAAGAAAAATGACGGTTTTTTGGCAGGATATCATAAGTATAGGTATTATTAATTAGCTAATGATGACACGACGATTGTTTTTACTAACAATTAGGAAAAAATATCAAGAAATGTCGACTAAGTAAGCAAACACGTGTCGTGTCAAACATCAAGTTTTCGTCATATGAAATAGTCGCGTTATATAGCCAAGTAAAGTGTTAAGGGCACACTTTACTAAATTCTATGGACATTTCCCACGAAAACAATTAAGTGATTAGTGACTTCATATTTGAGTAAATCACAAACGTAGCAGTAAGTAACTTTTGACTTATATATAAGCAGCACTTGAGCTTACAAAATATGACATACATAGTCTGTATTTTTCCATGGTAGGTACCTTGGAAATGTACAGACTAAGAAGACTCTCAGCGCATCGGTGACTTTATCAATAAACAGACTTGGAATTTGAAGTAGGTACAACGTTATAATTCTAAGACAAATAAATTAATTTGCCGCGCTAGACTTAGACTAGAAATAGTAACAAGTAGATAAAGTATAAACTTCTATCACGCGTCTAAATAGCCTTGTTTCGGTGTATTAACTTACTTAAGCAGAAAGAGCCGGATGTGTGTTACTAAACAAATTATATTAATAGAATAAGGTAAAGTCAGCAAGAAATTAATGATTTATAGAGTTTCCTTACAAATATTCAAGAGTAAAAAAGATACTGCCAAAAAAGAGTTGGAATAACCTGATTCGCTAAGAAAATTAAGCTTCCGTCTTGAATTAAAAGCAATTTTCTCGGGAACAGTCGAAGGTAAATCGTCCCGTCGCGCCGTCGTCGCTGAGATATCCACGAAGTTTTATAATTAAGTAGGTACCTCTTATAAAGTCTCGTTTTCATGGATAGAGAAAGAGTTTTTTTGGTTACCTTAAACAAGAAAATGACATTATGAATTACAATTGTTTTTTTCAATTTGCGACTCCCAAAAATAGGAATTTTGATAAAACATTCGACCCGATTTTTTTTTATGATTATCTGATTTTCGGAGATGGCTTATGTCAGAAGTTGAAGTAGTCTCATTTAAAATTTATTAAAATCAGGGCAGTGTTTTGATTTTTATATCGATATAACCTAAAAATTGTTTCGGTACTGTAAGTACTTATACTCAACATTACATAGAGAAGTATATAGTAGTAGCAGTAAGTATTATACCGATACGATAAGTAGGGAAGTCTTAGAATGGGTAATATTATTCTTATAATTATGAATACGTGATTTTTTGACAAGATTTACAAAATAACCTTACATCAAAAAAAAAACAAAACCAAAGGCACAGCTAGTCTCCGCCTGAAGTAACCTTTTATGATTTCGTGCACATTTTATCAAGCCAAAACTTTTCCATTTATATTTCTTCTTTTTGGGGACAACCCTTTTAACTTTTAATTATGGCTACCTGCTATCATCTCATAAAGATGTTAAGGTACAGTTTCAATGACGATTTTGTTCGCACTATCTACGATTTTTGACAACACAATATAATGCCACAGTAATTTGGTAAATCATATTTATTATTTCTCACTTTACACTAAAGCCATACGTTGAATTTGCATTTTACCTGTACTTGTCCTACACATGAACTAAGATTAAATGTTAACAGTATTTTTAACCATATCAATTACGATTTCAATGAGAGATCAACTTTTCTAGTATTTTTTTAACTAACGCAAAAACGCCGTGTTTTTATAAATTTGACAAGTCTATCTGTCTGCGTGTGTCTGTGGCAACGTAGTTTCCGAACTGAGGGACCGATTTTCATTTTGTTTTCTTTTTTTGTTTTAAAGGTGAAACAGTCCCGACTGTTCTTAACTATGTTTAATGAAAATCGACTGAAGATACTTTTTCACAACTCCCTCTAAATAGATTAGAGGGAGTTGTGAATGTATCAAATGAAAGCTTAGGGCTTTACTAGTAGAATACACTACACTATGATAAATTCCAAATGCAACATGGACGCCACTACGAAATGACTTTATTGGGTGTTTGAAAATGGAACAAAATGGGGAGAGGATCTTTTTAAGCAACATCTTATTCTTTGCCACGGAGTTTTTCTTTTTCATTGAGATAAATGTCTAGCGGCTCAATAACCCAAAGTAACTTTAACGCTTCTCAACTATGAAAATAAAGTTATCGAGCAAAAAGTTTAATTGCTCGGCCAGCGGCGTTCTGTGGGCCAGGAGAAAAATGTGCCAAGTTTTGAATGAGCATTTGGCAACTCTGTAGCGAATAGAGGCACAAATTGAGGCGCAGGTGCGGTTAGGTGGCTAAGTTCAATTAACGGGCAATCTTAATAAAAAAGTTATATTCCGTTAAGCGCTATTTACTAACGACTGGATGGATATAAATTATGCGTCTAAAGCTACTTTTATTGCATTAATAGTCTTGCGATGTACGTTTTTTATGAGAAGTGCATATCCAGACTGCTATCTTAAAGTATCCTTGGTTTGAATGTTTGAAATAGCCAGCTGAACCGCACTGTATTGGTGACAGATCTTAGAATTCGTTCTGCTTACGATCCATCGAAGAAGGTGCGTTTCTAATCACAAAAAACATCAAAGACTTTTGATAACTGTGACACATACCTCGGTTGATGGAATATGTGCGGATCGAAAGCTATAGACGAAAATACTTTGATCGGACCAAAATATATGATGTGGGATTTTGTAACAGTATTTTAGGAGACTCGTCTACACAAAGCTAAATTACCATTATATGCGACTTTGTAACATTTGAAGAATTTCTTTTGCTTGGTATAAAATATACAATTGCTAAAACGACTGGTCTATGGAAACGCGTTGAGTTTTAAAAATATATATTATTTTAGAGACTTTAAAAAAAATAACTATTTCGACATAGTGTCCAATAAATCATTGATTTAATAAAAGTTAGCAGAACTGGATATGAAAAAGTTAGCAGAACTGGATATGAAAAAGCCTAATTCTATCAACTAAATTTATGATTCGGTTTACTGTGATTTGTGTTGCAAATATTATTAGTATTTTGTCTTCAGGTCTGAGTGTCTTTATGCATGTGTTTGTGAAGGTTACATGGCATCCCCGACATAGTAGACATCTTAGTGGAGAGCTACGAGTATGACACATTTAATTATTTATTTAGCTTACTAAATCTAATCTAACTCTTAAACAAAATATATATTTCATTGTACATTGCAAGTTAAATGACTTATATACAGAAATATCCATAACAGTTATTTCTTGCCGCGTCACATGTGTCTAACTGCGGTCACGCCTCCATAATTAGGATGATTAGCACAATTATTATACAACACACGTTAATCTCACCACTACGGCGCACCAGATGGCGCTGCATTACTGTAGATGTATAGTATATGCATAAGTAGCTATTAACAATTGTTAAAAATATGAAAGAAAAGTACACACCAGACATATACGATATGACTTCCAAGACATTGAAGAAACTTATTTTACAGATCGAATACTTGGTAGAACTTTTACATTTCTTAATCAACGATTGCTTAGAAAAAGGAATATTTCCTGATTGTCTTAAGCTAGGTAGAGTTGTTCCGCTTTTTAAAAAGGGCGATTGTTCAGAACTAGGCAACTACAGACCAGTTTGCATACTGCCAACCATATCCAAAATTCTCGAAACGGTTATTAAATCTAGAATATTAAAATATTTTGAAGAAAATCATCTTTTTACCACTTCTCAGTATGGCTTTCGTAAAGGTCGATCGACGGAAATGGCAATTAGGAAAGTTCTTTACTATGTTTTGGATGCCTTGGATGGATCACAAAAGTGCGCTAGCATATACTGTGATCTATCTAAAGCATTTGATTGTTTAAGGCATGACATATTATTAATAAAACTACACCACTATGGTTTTTATGACTCTGAACTAAATATGATGCATACGTACTTGTGTAATCGTAGTCAGATTGTTTCTTTACATGGAGTAATTTCTAAAGTTGCTACTATAGATATAGGGGTACCACAAGGATCAGTATTAGGACCTGTTCTTTTCCTCATATATATTAATGACCTTGTCTGTGCCATGCCTGATTGGACTTATATTAGTTTATTTGCCGATGATACCCATGTAGGAATAAAGGATAAGCACAACGAGAAACTAGAAATAAAAATTTTAGAGGCAAAAAATATTCTCAAACTGTGGTTCAATGCTAATGGAATTATATTAAATGCGGATAAAAGCATCGTTATGCAATATCAATCTCGCAAAGGTGTGATCAAGAATCCTGCAGTAAAAGAAAATGTCTTCTTAGGATATACTGTTGATCACACTATTAGTCATACAAACCACATAGGTAAACTGTGTAAGAAGTTAGCAAGTGCTAACTATGCGCTCATTAAACTAAGATCTGTATTAGATGTGAAAGATATGTTGTCAGTGTATTATGCATACGTACATTCCATGATAAGATATGCGATAACTGTATGGGGCAACGGGGCCGATATGATTAAAGTCCAAAGAGCCCAGAAGAAGGCCATAAGAATAGTATTTGGATTAAAAAAACGCACGTCAGCACGAAAATACTTTAAAAAACACAAAATAATGACAGCGGTATCCATGTATATTTATAATTGTCTCTTAGAAATTTTTGACGAGAAAGAAAATCTAATGATAAAACCGAATCACATACCATACAACCTTAGAGATCGCAATAGACCGGACGTACTTCTAACAAAACCAAAAGTTCGATTAGCCAAAGTAAAGAAACAAGGCATCTGGATTAAGATATGTATGTTCAATAAATTACCTCGTCCTGTAGCTAACTTACATGGCAATGATTTTAGGCGTAAATTAAAAAAATTCTTCGAATCCACTGCTTTTTACTCAGTAAAAGAATTCTTACAAACTGATCTGACTGAATATTCATTCTCGAATTATTAATTAAAATGGATATTGACATTAAACAATACTTGACTTGTAATGTTACCGGACTGATATATAACTAAGTATTATGTATATAGTAATCAGACATCAATATTAAATTTAACATTATTATCTAGACACAAATTTATTCTTTCTAATTATTCTTTAAATTTTAACTCTTGTTTAGTCATAATATTATAATTCATTATTGTACGTATTGACTTGCCTAGTGTAACAAACGCAGTTATAAGGCCAATAAATGATTTGACTTTGACTTTGAGTACCTATATTTTTTTTTTTTTTTTCTTCTGCCCTCGTTTGAGGGTTTGGCTTCACACGGTTTGTGTATTTGCCATCTTCATGTTCTTCTTCGTTGTTGTAAATTTTACATAATGCTTATACGATATTACTAGACATGACATTATTGATAATCTAGTTTAAGGTTAAAAGTGGGGAAACGTTTCGCGCAAAATTGAAAATAGGAATTTGGAATTGATCAAGTTACGGAATTATTAAAGGAAGGATCAGGAAAGATAGGCATATTACAGAATAGGTACTTAATAATCTAGAATTACAATAATTATGTACAAATACACTATTTACATCTTAATATTATTATAGTTAATAAACTGAGCTAAACAATTATATACAGAAGAAGAAGCAATAGAAAGAAGGGATTTTACATTGATGGGTAGTGGGACACGGAGGGATAGCAATGTTTCATAAAAGAGAGCACGGTCAAATTTAGGACAGGAGAAAAATATGTGGTCAGGATCTCCATATTCATAACCACATTCACACTCTGGGCTTTCAATAATTTTGAAACGAGCAAGATGAGCTGGACAAGTGGTATGTCCAAGGCGTAACCTAATTAGAATAGAAGTAGGTATCTTGCCAAGTTTAATAGAAGCAAACCACGGTTTTGTACGAATCACTGGTTGTATACTAGCGTAGTGACTTCCTTTTGATCGACTACTCTGCGACCAGGCATCATTCCAAGAATCTTGAAGGAACAGCCTAGGGAGAGCAGCCAAATCATGCGTATAATTTTTGAAAGGATAAACATCACCACATACCACAGCTTCATTTGCTAGTTTGTCTGCTTTTTCGTTACCGGTAATTCCACAGTGGCTAGGGATCCAAGCAAAATTTACAGTTAAACCTAAGTTTGCACAACGGTTTAACTTGTCTCTGGCTTCTGCAACGAGCGGGAAAGGTTTACTCTTAAAAGGAAATTTAATAAAAGCTTGTAAGGCACTCATTGAGTCACTAAAAATTAAGCTATTTCTCAGTTTACAAAGAAGTACGTATTCGATAGCTTTAACAATGCCAAGACATTCACCCGAAAAAACTGACATTTCAGGTGGACACTTTATTTTTTGTACAACGTTGTATTGTGTATGATAAATGCCAACACCCACAAAATCACGTGGTGAGTGCTTTGAAGCATCCGTGTAAATATGGTGCCAGCCAGGCCATTTATTTTCTATCGTCATTTTAAAACACACATTTGCATTGAGTTTATCAATATCTAGATTGAGGCAAATTATAGGAGAACTTATTGAAGTTTCGTAATCGTAAGTAAATAATCCAAGAGCATGCGATCGGTGTGTAGGGGCAAGAAGTGACTTGAATCGGATAAAACTTTCTACTAAACAGGGCAATGATTTATGTTTCCAGTAATTTGAGGATTCTGTAAGATTGGTTAGTATATCAAGGTTTGCTATTAAAGGACTCTTTGCAAATTGTAACACGCGATAAAACATTCGATCAGATAAAAATTGACGTCTTATGTACAAAGGAGGTTCACAGCATTCAACCTGTAGTGCATTTTTAGGGCTCGATTTCATCGCTCCTGTAATTATCCTCATGGCCTTTGATTGGATGCCATCTAATCTTCTAAGACCGTATACGCTACAGGGCCCTAACAAGAAAGTTCCATAATCAAGAACACTCCGTATCAAGGCATTGTAAAGAAGCTTCAGAGAGAAAGGATGTGCACCCCACCAAACCCCCGATAGACACCTTAGTAAATTTAAAAGTTTTTCTGCTTTGGATTCAACATACTTACAATGTGGTAAGCCTGTAAGTTTTGAATCTAAATAAATGCCTAAAAATTTAACTTGTTTTTTGGTCGGAATAAGGTTTCTATCATAATGCACAAATATGAGTGGGGGAGTTCGTTGACGAGTGAAATATACTACTGTACTCTTTAGTGGGGAAATGCTAAGACCATTACTGTCTACCCAACGTTTCAAACCTCTTAATGAATGTATGATTTGTTTGTGGTTAGTACTGATAGACTGGCCTACAGAATAAAGCACAAGATCATCAGCGTATTGTAAAATTTTAGTTGAGCAACGAATAGATGATTGTAAATCATAGGAATAGATGTTGAAAAGAAGAGGGCTGAGTACTGATCCCTGCGGTAGTCCTTTCCACAGGAGCCTACACTCATCCCGTGCCTGATCTAACTTTATAGTTCTTCCTGATAAGAGATTGATAATGAAACAAGAAAGAATTTCTGGAATATTTACCTGGTTCAGTTTACATTTTAAAATATCCAGTAGAACATTATCATATGCTGATTCTAGATCTAAAAATACTGCAAGGACTGATTCGTTCTTTGAAAATGCAATTCTTATTTCAGTAACCAGTGTTCCTACGCTGTCTAATGTACTCCTACCTTTCCGAAAACCGAATTGAGTTTCGGCTAATATACCTCGATTTTCAACTATCCACTCAAGACGATTTTTTGCCATGCTTTCAGCGACTTTAACTATAACAGATGACAAAGCAATTGGTCGATATGATGACGCTACTGATGGTGGTTTACCTGGTTTCAGAATAGGTAATACTATCTGAGATTTCCAGGATAGAGGTATATTTCCAGTTAACATGGCTGTGTTTATTATATCTAAGTAATACGAAAGTGAAGACTGACTGAGATTAGAAATGAATGAATAAGGTATACCATCTTCTCCTGGTGCAGAATCTTTTACCTCAGACAACGCCCCTTGTAATTCTTCCATCGTAAATGGAGAATTTAAAATAGATGTAGATGTTTGTTCTACTGAAGGTGACAAATTATAAAAAATATCTTTTGTAGTTACTGTAGGCGGTGCCAATCGATTTAGGAAGGCATTCGACAGATTTGATGGTAATGAAAACTGTGAGGATTCACTTACGCCATTTCTAAATCTTCTGATGTTTCTCCAGACAATTGAAGAGTTTATTTCAGGAGAAATAGAACGGCAATAGTTTTTCCAACCTAGATATTTTTTGTCTTTTAATACTTTACGCGTGTTATTCATAATATTTTTTAGATTTTCATAATTTTCATCTGTCATATTTGTATCGTACAACTTTTCAGCTATTTTTCTTTTCTTAACAGCTTCGGTACATTCCTTATCCCACCAAGGTGGCGAAGGAACTAAATCTGAAGCCGCAGTTTTTAAAGGAAATATTTGATCAGCAGTTTGAATAAGTGCATTAGTAAAGGCTTTTGTACATTCATCTACACCTTCAGATAGATTAGGCAGATTTGATATCTTTTCCTCTACAGAAGTTTTAAATGTATGCCATAGGTTATTGTTATTAAGATTGTATATTAATCGTGGTTTTCGAATGGGCTTTCTACGCCAATTTTGAGGTAAACTAATAAGAATTGGGTAATGATCACTATCAAATGTAGAAAACATACATTCCCATGTCACTGAAGAGGCTATATTGGGTGAACATAGTGCAAGGTCAACTGCACTAGTTATTTCGTGAGGCTTCGTCCGTCTAGTTCTTGTCCCAGAATTTAATATGCAAAGATTATTGGCATCAATCACCTCCAAAAGTCTATCTCCATAGAATGAGTTGATCGAAGATCCCCAAGAAATGTGATGTGAATTGAAATCTCCTAAGATAATAAATGGTTTAGGAAGAATTGATAGAAGATTTTGAAGATGTTTAAATGCTACCAGACGAGGAGAGTAAATATAAATAGAAACAACACAAATATTGCCTATTTGAGCTGCCACCACGGAGAAATTATCATAGGTAGGAAGAGATAGAGGAGTAAAAGAGATGGAACTTCTGACAAGTAAAGCCGCTCCGCCATACCTATCAGACCTATCATCTCTCAAGCAAGAAAAACCGTATATTTTAAAAACAGATCCTGGTATTAGCCAGGTCTCTGAAAGAGCTAATAAACAAGCATCAAATTTGTTTATTAAATAAATTATATGGTTTTTTTTATGAACTGCACTTCGGCAGTTCCACTGCACTATTTTTTGAAGCATCGCCATTATTAATGGCACTATTATTTTTAAACAAGTCAATTAAAGGGGCAACGGTGGACGGTATTTTTATGTTGGATTTAGTTAGAGCATCAATTAAAATATGTATGATTTCTGTACTGGACATTAATAAGGGATTACTAGATATCGGGCTCTGACTGAGAGCACATCCGTCCTGTGGTAAAGGCATATTATGGTCACTAAGTATTTTGTTATGTGTCATTCGATCATAACCAATCCCTGGTTTGGGGATTGGACGACGGTTTGTAAAAACAGTTTTTTTGTACGAGGTGTATGGTGGTCGTTGTGATGTTAGTGTTTGAGGTTCTGTATTTGTGTGACTTCGAGGTTTATAAGAAGTTGTAGAAGAGTTTGTGACATTAGCATATGATTTCGACACAGAAGGGATTAGTTTTGCTGCTTCGCCGTAAGATATATTTTTTCCAGCCATAGTTATTTTGATTTGTTTCTGTCGTGAAAACTCTGGACAAGATTTGTTAATAGCAAAATGTGCTCCTGAGCAAAGGCAGCATATCATGCTTTCTTCCTCAGAACTACAATTATCTCCTGTATGATCAAGGCCACATTTATAGCATCTAGATTTGGATCTACATTGAAGTTTTGTGTGTCCATACCTACAACAATTAAAACACTGTATGGTGGGATACGTGTACAGTTCTACCGGAAGTGAATTATAGCACATGAAAATTCTGCTTGGTAATACTTGTCCGTCAAAAGTAACAACAATACTTTGTGTAGGTTTCCATACAGGCAAACCTTCCACTACTGTCTTGTAGTTTATTCTTCTGACCTTTAATATTTTACCGCAACCACTAGGCACAGCTACATTTTCCACCACTTCTTCAGGTGACCATTCCGCTGGTACACCCCGAACAAGTCCCATACGGGTAACATTGAAAGAAGGAATGAATGCTTTGAAATCCTTCGATGATAAAATGTTACTGCTTACAAAGGAGTTGGCATTGCTAAAGTCAACGAACGCTAATTCAATTCTGTTTCTACCTATTCTCTTTACAGAACCATTGACAATATTCTGAAACCCGTTTTTTTGTAAAAATTTACCAAATGAAACCGGGTGCAAGGTGGTTCCATCATTGGATGATTTTACTTCCCGTTGCACATGAACAATATAAGGTGACGCATCATTTGGTTGATATAAAGTCCTTGCTACAGGGACAGTGCCCTGAGGAACTGAACTATTATTACTGGATGGTAGAGGAATTTCTTTTGAATTTACAGGAGGAGTTTTAGAATCTTTGTTTGAATGATCGCTTCCACTATCAACACAAAGGCAACCAGTTTTGCCGTCCACGGCTTGAGCGTGCTTTCTTTTTTTCATATTGCATTGCTTACAAATCTTAGTCTGCCGACTTCTTTTGCGACAATGACCCTGATTAATTGACCCATCCGTGTCCATACCGGACTCATTTGATATAATACTGTGAGTAGAGATCGTCACATAGTTATTTGCCGGGGGAACAATCGTGCCCCCCGGGTCTTCCAGGTCGGGCGGCTTATTCATAATAAAAAAAAAGGAAAACTTACCCTATCAGAAGAAACTATACACTACCACTAAAATATACACAATAACTACAAAAACTACAAGTTTGAGAATACTCTACTGATCCTTTTTATAACAATATTTTCAAATTGAAAATTTTGCAGAAAAAATACACCCGCCTAATTCGACGTTTCCCGCGCTTTTTTTGTTGAGTACCTATATACGAGTAAACATATAACATATCCGTTGATCAACAAAGGCCAACAAGTAAGACTTTTTTTCTTCTTTTATGGCACCTCACAGTCTTTGTTTGCCAGCGTCGTGCTTAATTTTACCCGGAGATGACCCTATCTTAACTGCTATATGACGTGCGTGACGTCACCTCTCAGTTCCAACGGAAGATCAGCGCTGGTTGTTTTAGCCAGCATTATGTTGAGTTGGAACCGGTTTGTGACAGAAAGCACTAATTAAGTTTAAATATTGTTATTTTTTAAGTTGTGTACACTGTTGTTTTCTGTGAAAAATTCAATTTTATTCTATTCTATTTTTTTCATTTCGTATTTTATTAGCAAGTTTTTAAATTGACTCTTTTTATGTTTGTGTATTAAAATATACTCATCGCATGACATCATATGAATATTAAAAAAATGTTTATTAATTTGATATGTAGTCTTAGTTTTTTGAATTTGAATATTGTTTTTTTTATTAATTCTAATTCGAAAATAAACTATTTAAATTTTGCTGAAATAGCGCCTTACTCACCAAACTTATTAACGATTAAGTAATAGATCGAAACTACAGAGTCCCATTTCGTCGTTCACTTACCTACGATACATTCTATAATCACATTCAACACTTACTATACTGACCTACGAATAATAACCTAAAAACGAACCCGCAAATCTTCCTATACTCTCTTTGTCCAGTATTTTCCCGCCACCACTATTTTCCTTAGACCACTATTAACGGTTTCAGATCTATCCTTGATACGGGAAAATTATTGCCCATTCGATAGAAAATACTTTTCCCAATAGGAATGTTAGTCGTACAGAATCAACGCTTTAATTACTATTTCAGATTGTATTGATACTAGAATTATCATTTAATATGAACTTATGCTTTGTATATAACTCACATATACATTTAATTTATCAAATTATTTATAAAGAACGAGTTAAGTCTAAAAATGAAAACAGATTTATGCTCCGATGAATGGCATTGGTCTTCGTGGATTATTTGCATAAGATACGTTCTGAGCGGACGATTAAGATTGGAGGCAGAACCACAGTAACACCAAGCTCAAAACAAAATAAACAAAGAAAAAAAACTTAAAACTCAGACAAAATTTTAATTGTTTATAACCGCCACATTTTTCTGTATACGAGTGTGTACTCGTATGTATTATTCGATTTAAGCTTACAAAAAAAAAGAAATTGTCTTTTTTTCGTATTTACACTCTTGTGATGACACAAGAGTGTTAAACAAAAAGAAAATCAGATTTTCTATAGTACTTTGCTTAATTACTTTGCAAGAATTTTTGATGCAATTTGAAGCGTACGCTACGAGTTCCACGAACTTCGTTTGCGTAGCTACCGGCACGTGTTACGGCTGTACTGCTACAAAGTGCTACGGCGTAGCACGTGCTACGAAAGTTACTTACAATTTTACATTGCAAAATTCTTTTACGTGTATACACTGAGGATGATAGAGTTTCGTATATGAAATTATTGTAATAGAACATATTGTGTATCGATTTTTGCTCATAAAACAAGAAGTAGAATAGTTTTTTGTAAGTAACAGCGAGAATCGTATACACTGATTAATAATTGGTAATGAGTAAATACAAATTTTGATTATAATTTCATTTTTATCAATCAATTTTACTTAAAAAACCTTTTATTTTCAGGTTCAAATATAAAAACTTGTTTTCTTAAACAAATTGGTTTATAGTTCACATTTCTAGTATTTTTGCAAATACGTTTTGTGTGTAATTTCGAGCTTGCAAACTACTTTAAGATATTGCGGTGTACCGCTTAAAGTAGTTTGGCATGCCGTAACTACACAAGCATGGAACATAAGTTGCCCAAAAACATGGATTTACTGCTAAACACAATAACAACGAGGCGTTTCCGACCGTAAACCCTTTTTTTTTATTTTGACTACCTTTGTACGTACAATGTATGGTTACTGCGCCATACTTCATGTAAACAAACTTACCATGCTGCCAAAGCTAAAATCTGGAGGCTAAGCAAGAATGTGTTGCAAAAGTTATCATGTATGCAATATGATACGAGCGCAGAAGTAGTTTTTACACTACCTACATTCTGAGTTTCTATATGATTTGTAGGAAACTCGTAAAGTTTGTCAATTCTTCTTTTTTGTGATTTCTTAGAGAAACAATGACTTGTTGTTTTTTTGTAACTGGTAAGGGTTATATTTGGTCCTGTAATTATTTTATCTAAGCAGTAGGTTTGTGAATCAAAGTAACTATAAACAACTGTACAGGAGTCGTCCGAGTAAAAGTCAGTTGTAATTTTTTTTAATGATTATTAATTGATTGAATGTAATTTCTCCTTAAAGAATCTCAATTATTATTTTGTCTCATTAAAACCAGTTTTTTTTTTAATAGAACAAAAAGTTTATATCTTAAGAACAAAAAAATATAAACTAGGTACATACAAAATCTCGGATTAAATTTTGCAATTTAATCTTGTTCTTTAAACTCGTAATTTAGAAAATGTCAAAGAAATCCCATCTATACGTATTAGCGAAGATGTCATGAAATGGAACTCGACGAATTGCGAGTCAAAGAATCAAACGTTATTCACGCTCAAGTAGGTGGCAACAAATGATTTATTTTGACTTTAAAAAAGGAAAATTACGAGTCCTTTTTCACAGTTCATTTGATGACGATAATACAATTTACGCAATGAACAAAACGGAGATGAAACCTTGTTTTTAGAGAGTGTGCAGAAATGTAGAATGATTCGGAATTAAGCGCTGCGCAAACGAACGCCGTTTTGGCGTCGGGAAAGAGAAGTTTTTATAGTTTTTTTTTTTTATTTTCATATATTAATCGTTATCAGTTTAGTCACTTTATACCCTAACCTACTAAAATTGATTCGCTCGCTTGGTCAATAAGTTAACAAAACAATAAATACCCAGAGATATTAGCAACAAATAATTACAAACAAAACAATAAACACGTCACAGTCTAATTCATTTCATCTAGTTTTTCAGTTTGTTTATATCAAAAACTAATAAATCATTTTCTTAGAATATATATGAGCTCAATTGTGAAGTAAAACTTAACAAAAGAAAATAAGTAACAAATCTGTTCATAATTGGCGCTTAACAACCATACAAATATCATATTATTATTAGCATTATCATAATTATTATTCTACGTATTTTTGGCTCCGTGTATATGTTACCGGCAAACCCGTATTTAGCATTTACTAGTTTCTCCTATTTTTTTTAAAAGAAAAGCAGGAGACTGTCTCCGTCAAGGTCAACAGTAGGTTTAGGTTATTTTTTATGACAATCCAGTGGCACTCTCATGAGAACTGATTCGACCTAGGAGATACTAGTTCATCCTAAAATCAGGTTAGCTCGGTAACATATTCACTATATACATATATAAATATTACTTATACAAGGTTATTGATTAGGGTGTACTAAGCCGAAAGGTCACTTTACCAATCCTAAGGAACAACTTTCACTATAGGATAAACATTTTGTCGATGATCGATCAACTTTGTGTATGGAACAGCTGTTTTTTAACGAATTCAGATTTTTACCCATTGTGAAACTTGTGGATGAATATAGTAACCCCTTTCGGCTTAGTACACCCCTAACCGATAATTCTGTAAAATATTACTATGTAACTTTACTACTCAAACAAGTTTAACAACCGCCCGTCAAGTCAACTTAATCATTAGAAGGCGTTCAGCCTTGATGTAACAAGATTTCATATTTCCATTCAAATACTTCGCTATTAATTTCGTTGTAATATTCGCTAAGTTCGGAAGCAGGAAGTAAAGCCCCTTTTAGGAAGTTTTCCCTAATACTGCCGCCTTTAGTCCTAATTCTTACGATATGCGATATTTACACTGAGAAAGTGGCATTTTTGGGTAAGTAATTTAAATATTAGCATATCGATGTAAAATAGGTGCGTTGTCCTATATAATTAGGAGATAATATTGTCATGCTTGATGCCGTAAATATTTGGTATTCTCTTATATTTTGGGGATATCATCATCAGCTTAATCTCGTCAACAACTAGGCATAGACCTACTCCGCCCCATCCTGGGTTTCTCGACTCTATTCCCTGATATAAGTATACTTTACGTGAAATAATGTTAGTTATGATAACATGAGTTTGAGATAGTCAGTAATGAATATGGCGCGATATATTGTTATATTTGGGTTAAACATACTCAGTCTATAGTAAGAATCTGAATGCGAATGAAATCGGTCAACAGGTTGTCGAGTTATATGTTCGCAAAAAGTTTGCGCTCGCAAGGTCCACTATTTGTAAAAAACTGTTATAGTATTCGATATTTTTTATCAGACTTCACAACAATAAGCACCCAGATTAATAAATAATTGTATTCCGAAATTCGTCAAGCTCATTGAAACGTCAGCCAGTAACTCTTCGCAGAGAGCAAATACATTTTCAAAGGTTTAATTTGAAGATTATGAAACATTCATTTCAAAATACTTGCTAATTCACTCGCTTACCTGCTAACCAGCTTGTAATTTCGTACTAATGGATGAAAGAGAATTGCTAATGATTTCTGATTTAATCGTGTTTTAATTTTAAATAACCACTGACTCTGCTGAAAAATGGGTTTGTTACAGTGAGTTATTTATTTTTGTGCATGTGATTAAGAAAGTAAATATTCCAATCTTTATCTATTTAATAAAGTAAATAGATAAAGTTTGGATATTTCGGGATTTCAGTAATAGCTAAGCGGCACATGGGGAGGTATATTTCTTGCACTAAACGCGTGACGTCATAACTTGTAACACAAATTCGTCTTTATAGCGTTGCTATATATTTTGATATTGGTTTAGTGAATACCGTACAATGAGAATTCCAGCCGACTAAAAGCCGCGTTACGTGCTCCAATATGGAATCCATCGTCATAGTGACTAAAGGCGCAGATGCTCTCTCTTTAAATCACTTTCATTTCTTAGCTAAATAGTGATGTCACTATAAATCAGCATGTCAAGCATAATTGAAACAATAACTTTGCCAGCAAGGACTTCAAGAATAACATAAAAAAATTAAGATCCACGACATTCCGCTTTATAGCGATATTCCGAGCGTGTGTTTATTAGGCTACATATAGTTCCATCCTACTTGGCTTAACAAATTGATTTGTTAAAAATCTAGAAAATCTGGGCTTTTTTAAGTAGCGTGTGTATCTGTTATCTAAGGCAAGCATGCCTCATCTTAGGCCACATCAGACAGGATGCAGGCCTATTAAAAGCTACCAAGTAATTTAGTGAACAAAGAACTCAGCTATCAACTTCAACTTATTATCTTACACCAAGCACAATAAAACTTTGCACTATGTATTTACAAAGACGTCAAGATAGTTTGCTGTAACTAATCAGAAAACTTCAAAAGAACCGCTCCATCTTCACTCGCTCCTCACACAAAGTTAACGTTAGCGCGCTATTTTCTTAATTTAATCGCATGCTATTAGCATTAACGTTAGAAAGTACACCGCAGACGCTTTTAGCAGCTATAACGTATTAAGCAATTATAGCAGCGTCGCTTGACAAATTGCAGTTGCTTGAGTTGCTTAGTGCGTAACATTTTTCGATGTAAACAGTTGGCACAGTATAACAAGTGGTTAGAGCGACTTTAAAAAACAAACCGCTAAGCTAAACTTTTTGGCGCTAAAAATCCTTTAAGAACTTAAAAAAAAATTAGGTAGCAAGCAACTTTCAACACTTTTTGTTACAACAAGCTGAAGTTGGTGCTGTAAAGACGATGATTATTTAAAATGTCTGTAACTTGCTCCAAAAATATGCAAAAATTATAAATATCTATGTAATGAGTAAAACGCTTGTTTGTTTCTACTCCGTTTAAAACGGCACTGGTTATTTATATCAGAGGTCACTTTTTTTTAAGGAGAGATTTATTCTATTTTATAGTTACGTCGGTCCTTACTATTTAGTAATATAAATCACTTTTTTAAATAATTTATCAATGGATTAATAGGTGGTACATTATATTCTGAAATATTTAGATATATTTCTATACCCGTTATGTCAACCCCACGAATTACAGTTTAGTTTCTACAGTGACCAGCTACATTCGATCTACTTATTCGATTACTAATCAACCCAAATTGGGTTCATTAATATATATATATATATATATATATAAATACTACATCCTTCGCCATTTGGCTAGTCGTTTTACAAACTACCTATAAATTTTATTCTTTTAAACAAAAAAACCGAGACAGTCCAAGCGTCGCTGACAAATCGTGAACATTAAAAAAACCGTTGAATTGAGAACCTTCTCCTTTCTTGAAGTCGGTTAAAATATACTACTTGCCTAATAACATTAGACTTGCATATTTCATAATACATTAGCAGAGAATACACCCCGCTGCAAGCTCGACGGACGTACACACTCAAGGGAATCTCATTTCCTATATTACAAGAAAAAAATTTTTTTACGTACGTAGATGCAGAAGCATAATTTTTTACATAGAACGCAGTTTAAGCAATTAAGGGAGTGATTATAAACTTACTTCTCAAATTGTTATTTATTTTCGTGACTTGGGACAAAACTTTTGAACTAATGCAAAAAATTTAAAAGCTGCACAAATTATCTGTCAGAATAAATTTATGAATAAAATCTTAATACACTTTTTCTCCTTTTTTAATACTACCTTATATTTTATACATATTTAATTTACAGCTGCATTTCGAGCATATCTTTTCCGTACCAAAAGAAATGCATTACTTATTTAAATAGTGTTTTAGGCATCTTATATGGAGCCTTAAAAGGCGAGGAGGTGAGTTGAGGAGAAGAGAATTTTCGTGATCACGTGATCCTCTAATCACTTGAATTCTCCTCGTGTCTGTTTGTATGTGATTCAAGTGAGTCTTCCGTACTGAATTATGTAGTCCAGATTTGCAAAGTGACAATGAATCTATTTGATTTCCACCGTTTTGGGCTGTGTGTGTGTGTCCAGTGTGAGACCATAAATCTAATATTAGTGGTGAGACAATCATAATTTTAGTTCCGGGCACTTACACACAGGCAAAACAACTGTCATTCCGTTGTGAATATTTACTCCATATAATAAATGTCAATGGTTTCCTGACATTACCTACTAGTGCTAACATCCTGTGGTGTTTGTTACTCCGCGGCCATTATTGATGTCGGAGGTAATGCAGCGCGTTCATTAGCATATTTGCTCGACACCGTCCTCAATGTACAGAATCGTTAACGCATTAATTTAACCTACGTCACATTCCGATGTGTTTATGTAGCGAGTCAGTTGCTAATGGCATAGCAAACTGAAGCTTGCTCTTCCGTACCCTTTATTTCAAAGCTTCTAAGCCACTGAGAAGTTTTCTAAGGCACTGAAGACCTCTGACAAAGGCTACGATTACTACGCTAGAAGAAATATAAAATATGTGTGTCGCTTAGGTACGTTGTAATGCTACTCTAACATAACCGATCTATTGAACTTTGTTTAACATCGGAGATCCGTTTAGTAAAGAAGTCACCACGAGCGCTACAATTTTTTATTTTGCATTAATCTCGTTGTTGTAGCAACCCTTAGCGTCCCACTGTTGGTCACGGGTCTCCTTATTAATGGGTTGGCTAAATTGCGAAAATTGCTAAAAATCTTTGAAAGACCTTCTCCGACAAGCAGGTTGCCTCACGATGTTATCCTTCACCGATGAAATAATTACCACGTACTTAACGTGGTAATAATATGTACAAGAGTGAAAAACACACAGGTGCACGCCTGAACCTGGATTTGAATCCGCGCCCTTTCGCTTGTGAGGCAACGAGTTTACCGACTAGGCTACCACTAACTTATGCAAATATTACAACTATGTACTGTATGAGTATAGGAATATAAAAGCTGGGTAATTACTGACGTAATAGTAGAGTATTATTACGTCAGTATGTCTAGGTCACTGTTAGATCACTCTGGCAATACTCCAGCACATCACAGGTGGCGGTTTTTACGCAATCTATAACACGTGGGTCATTCTGCAACTACGACGACCAACAGTATCCAATAGCGCCCATTAACAGTGTGCAAAGCCGCAGAATCACCCCTATAGTGATGACCATAGAGCTAGAGCTCTGACGGTCTACGGACATAGATTGAGTGAGACTCAATCTATGTCGTCTGAGTCTAGATATCGAAAGCGTTATGCTAACTTTCCAAGTAATACCTTAATTAAGAAATTTATAAAAATATTATTTACTTCCGCAGGCAAATCATTCAACTATTTTGATTAATAAACTAAAGTACTGGGCCAAATAAAAAAAAAATGGGATCCACTAAGAAGTCATTTCAAAAAAAGAATTTTGGAAATCGGTCCAGCTAAAAAATATATTCCTGCTATTTAAAACCCTCCTGCTTCCATTACATTAGTTTAAAATTACGTTAATTCGATGAGGGTTATTAACGAAAGGCGCCTAAATTTAAGGTAAACTTTAGAATATTTTCATGACCTGGAGATGGAAGTATTCTCGAATTCAAAGTCAATTCCATAGTAAAATTTATTTGAACGATAAGTACAGTAAGCCCTTTTCTGTTTAGTACAACCCCAAAAGATTGCACTCTCAATAGATTTACTTTTATAACGAAATCGTACTAGTTTTTATTTCTGGAGTTTAATTAAAATTCGTTTTTTTATTTCTATCAGTTCTAGTAACTCTATGCTGGATCTGATTGGAGAGTGAACCATATTGATGGACTTTCAGCGTTATGTTTGTATGGATCCGTTTTAAAGCTGGGCTTTTTGTACAGCCTTTCATGTTTATAGATAGGCGGCAATGGATTGCAAAGCGGCTTTTAGGTTTATTTGCATCCTACAGAGCAATGTTATGTATGACTGCTAGTCCGGGCAATCCGCAGTACTTGTCACGTACTTATAGAAGCTTTTGCTAAATTATTCTCTCATCTTTTCGCTACTTTATTAAAATTACACATTTATATCGGCATTTTTTGTTTAATTGGATTTTAAAGGTTTCTTAAAACTACAAAGAATCCTTAGACGACATATATACTCAGCGAATATCATAGAGATGGTCATATTGTGAAATTTTGAACCAAAACTACACGAAAGTTGTATAGGCGTAGGTAAGCTACGTAGCTGAGTGCGAGGAAGCTTTCATTACATCCGCCAATAACTGCGCTTCCGAGCTATTGTGTCGCAAGAGAACGCCGGGGTTATTATTCCATGGATAGTATGGGACACTTAAGGGGGTTTTTATCACTGCCAGAACAACAGGCACTATTTATAAGACATCAGTAAATACGCTGAGAAAAATGGCCACCATAAATAACGTGAATTCACGAAAATTACAAAATATGCTGATAGCACCGAAATATAATTATTACAAATTCTTATATCTTACCAATTTCCACTTTGTAAAGCGGCTTCAATTAGTCCTATACATTATTTTAAATTAACAATATAATTAAAATTAGTGGACAGATTTTACATAGAATTTATATGAGATCTCTTTAAAACCACTTAAAAGACTTTAGACAACTGTATCATAATGTAAAACCAAGGGATGCAACCCATATAGCCTATGACCATCTACAGCTTTACACTTCGCACATAGGATATATTAAATAGATCTACCAGTTTATGCTCTCGAGAGTCAAAATGAGTTAGACATACACACTTACATACGAACCTTTCAAAAAAACATTACCTTTACTATCGTAAGTTGGAAAGAAAAAGTAGAATTGAGAGCCTTTTTTAGGTTTTAACAGCCTGTTGTTAAAAAAGCGACTCTGCATTCGCTTTATTAAATGTAACAGTAAACAAATTTACCACTGGGCTCGTTTACTATACGACCGAGTGCTGAACCTTCTCTTTTGTGTAAGGCCTCCGTGTGTGCATATTGTACGATCCCGATATTGGTTTCATATTATGCTGCATACTACAGCACGGGATGAGAGCTTGCCGTGCTATGAATACTATATTTTGATAGATGTCGATCGCAGATGGTCCGAGCTACCCGGCCAGTTTACTATGCTACGAGTAGACATAATAAGAAATCTAAATAAAAATCTAATAAAAAAATAAAGTTCGCAGTCCGTTTGTAGATTTATAAAAAGTCTTCTTTGACTAATCTACTAACCGATTGTAAACCTGTTTGAACATTTAGGAGAGCCTAAACCGTCTTAACGAAAGAAAAAGTATTTATTATTAATTTAATAATAATATTATTTTTAGCTATTAATTAATTATCTAGTAGAAGTTCTAGCAAAATAGCAGTGACAGTAAAACTCCCACAATATAAAATCAAAGGCTCTATATAAAGCTGGGAGGGTGCCAAGCGCCGTGCTGTCTCGATCGATGGCTTCATACAACTTGCACTTATGTTAGCCCTTTGGACTAATTTCTCTTCCTTCAAAGCTAGGCCTTGCTAGAAACATTTTGGTCATCTAAAATATTAGTACTTTTATTTATACTTTAAGAAAAATGTTAGCAATACTGAACAATGCTTGCTATTACAAGCTTTTGCTTGCTGCTCAGCCCGCGTTATGTTTGTTTTCCTTGGAAAAAAGACACTCTCCTGACCTCGAACACTATGCCTGTGCAATATCAAGTTGTCCGCCACTCAATTGCTGAGGATAAAACGAATAAACAAACACACTTTCGCATTTATAATATGTGTGATGATGCTATAACAAAAAAGAGAAGAAATTACTTCAAAAACGTACCAGTGGCCGATGATAGGATTGGTAATGTCTAAACGTTACCAATCCAATTGGCGTCCCACCGCTGGGCACTGCGACCATATATGAACTAATAATATAAGTTATATATTTATACTTTACACTCTTTTCATACATGGTCTTTGTTCACCATGCTGGCTTAATTGCAAGATTTCCAAAGTCAGTTATTTTCATACTCCCAAGTCAATAATATAATCCTTCTAATATTATAATCTTAAATAAATTTTAAAAATATACCTACATAATGTTTGTAGGTATGTACGAGTATATTTGTAACTCTTTCACGCTAAAACTGCTGAACGGACTGGGATGAAATTTGCACCAGGATAACTTATGTCCTGGATAAACACATTGGCTGCTTTTTATCCCGGACAATTAAAGTGTTTCCATGGGATGATCAAAGATATACCGCGGGTAAAACCGCGAGGCGCAGCTGGTATGGTCATATGTTTTTATATAGACTTAGATTTCCTAATAAATAACTTGAATTTGACTTCATACGATTGTGTTAAATTCTTTGTAGCTTCTATAAACTCCTGAGGCCTTGTTACCACAGTAATTCTACGTGCATTAATGGGATACTCGAAGCCGAGTTCTGATTGGTTCCAGACATTGTAATTAGCTTGATTATCTTAATATCGGTATAGGTCTACCAAGAGACCATGTAAATAAAATATATCTAGCTTATTTTCAAGTATAAATATCTTTTATTTTACTTGTCTTAGTTAGTTGTTTCATGTATGGTTTGATTCAAACTTAGTTAGGAACTTTTATTCACATTGAATTACTGTCAACTATACATAAGTTATTATAATACAGGTAACAAGTCAGAAAAGAACGTTTCAGAACGATGGTCGGAGACGGAATGAGCCAGACAACACATTTACTTTTCTTGAAAACTCTTACTACCCCCTCATTTTTAATAAAAACACCGGGAACCGTCACTATTGGCTCTTGTTTCCAATTGGTGTTAATATTTCTAATGTTGCAAGTATAAAAATTAATTCCAAATAAAATCTGGCAATACTACAAATTTACGACAATGGTAATTTTTTTTTATTAGTATTAGTTTGGTTGCACGAATTGTTTTATTATAATATTAGTTTTCTTCATCCAAAGGTTGCCTGGAAGAAATTGCTTTAGGCAATAAGACCGCCCAGTGTACTACCATTGTATAGATATGTCTTGCTGTATATTTAATTTTTATTTAGGCGTGCAATAAAGCTATATTCATTCCATTTATTCATTCATCTAGAGTTTGGTATGTAGGAAAAATTACAAAATAAATAATCTTTATCACACTAATTGTATAAGGCAAAAGTTAGTGCGTGTGTTTGTCTTATTATCGTGTGTTTGTCTTATTATCGTGTATTTGTTTATTATATATTCACGCTCTTGAACGGATTTAGATGCAATTTAGCACCAAGATTTGACAGCTCATGTCATTGACGAGATTATTCCATGGACGTAACATACTCGTACTAGCCATTGTTAATCGACTGTTGCCGGTACGATACGAAGTCCGCAATGTCAGCTAGTTGTATGTAAAAGTGACGAAAAAAATTCAACTCGGCACTTAAAAAAATTTCAATCATGCAAATATTCGATAAATTATTACTGCCTATAAAATATATGATGTCTAGACACCAATACAATTCATACCACTCATAAACACAATATAAAAGGTATTTCAATATCTTTTATATTATGTTCAAACAAAGTTCTTACTATCATTATTTATTGACACAAAGCAAGACAAGAGTCAAGGTCTCAGACAATTACTTTATTGGAAGACACCGCACCCTCAAGAAAATTCACCCTCAAAAGAAATAAAGGCACTTCAATAACAATAAAATGTGCTTAGTGCGGTTTTACACTATTCCACACGATAGGACGATCGCAAAAATGCAGTGGCGAATTAATAGAATAGAATTAATTTTATTTGCAAAAAACAACACAACTTAACTATTAAAACAAAAATAACTGGTTTCTGACACAAACCGGCCTAAACTCAACATAATGCTGGCTGAAACAAGCAGCGCTAATCTTCCGTTGGAACCGCGAAGTAGTAATAGACCATACATTTCTATAAACCGTTTCTTCATGCAACATTGTACTGTAAGCAAATTATGATGGTTTACAGACGCGTTTTGATGATTTTATTTTGTCAGGTCGCTTATATAGAGATTGGCTAGAATATGGCGTTTTTTTCCCCGGTTGATGCTACGAAATAATAACGATAACGACACGACTAGTTATCAAAACGACATATATACTAATCTCTTAAACAAAATCATATTTATCTAAATGTGTCCAGGTACAGGTAAAACAATGAAGAACCTTCATTAAAAAAATCCAACGAAATGAAAAACTTTGTCTAAATCCGTCATAAACTAAGGACGGACTTTTGTCGTTTGCTGCCGGTCGTAATTGCAAATCGGGTCGTTCCGTGTGGAAACGTACTTGGTCGGCGCTCCACGGTAGGGAAATCACTTCATGATTGTATTACTGGCTGTGCCCTACGGTTTCACGAGCAATTTTTATTCACTTGCACAGCCAATATTTTTAGGCATCCAAGAATACTTCGAATATTGTTAGTAAATAAATAACTAAGCATTTATTTGCCTTAATCTGTTAATCCCTCGGATGAGGTAAGAAGAAAAAAAACAATGTTATTCATTATTTATCCATTTATTTTTACTCATTTCAATACCAAAATCCTAATATAAGTTTCAACTAGATTTAATTAATGGAGATTACCTGCGAGCACTAAACGATTTTATCTTAACTTTCTAATTACTTAGTAATAATAAAACTCATGCGCATATCAACCCTGTAAAAATATTGTCACACTGTCATTGTCACTGCATATCTTTGACATATCAAATCTTTTTTTCTTTCTTGATTGGCCACCACAATCTGTGTATTGTGTCAGTTCTTCATATCAAATCTGCCTTCCTGTCACTTCGTTTAGGCAGCAGATATAGTATGTCAGAAACCAATGCTGTTTGTCTATGGTTTAGCCGCATGAAAACCTTATAGCTAATATGACATAATACTATGCTGGTAAGCTTGCTCGTAACTGCTATAGCTTACCTCATTATTTACTTTTCTACAGTCCGATATATATTTCTTGATGCTATTATCTGACCAAAACTGTAGGTTTCCCATGCAGTCGTCAAGAATTTAAACAAATTTGCTCAAATTGACTTAATCTGTTTTATCGCTACTATAGACATAGTTTAGCTGGGATTTCACGCCGCTTGTTATTACGAACAAATATTTGCAAACTTGGATACTAGCGGACGTCGAAACCTAATAATAATAATAATGTATATATATATATATAATTTTTTTTTTTGAAAATGAAAATAGTTTATTAAACAAACCTTAGCCTATTGATACAGTTAATTTACAAGCTCCAAATTTAATCTAAGTTGTACATTACGAAGTTCTGTGTAATCATTATTTGGTTTTAAATGTTACATAACAACAGTAGTTTAGATATCGTAAACAAACAAAAAAAAATATAATGGCTAGTCATTGAGTGCAATTCTCCCTACCTTCCGAACTAGTTTAAAAACTGTATCTCGGTAGGCAGCGATCCTCTCACTCGCACACTAGTTATTTTTAATATATATATATATTTTTATAATATATATATATATATGAGTAGGCACAATAGATTAACATTATGTCTAACCTATATCAGCGTGGGATTAGTCACCAGCCTATGTCAATTTAATTAATAAATATGCACAGCAAAATGTCAAACTAGATGTTTATAACGAGTTTGATCATCATCATAGTTTTGGGAACAAACCAGAGATAGACCTTTGTAAGAATTTCAAGCGATTCTCTATTAAAATAGAACTGGTAACAGATATAGTTATTTTTAATATTTATATAATATATATATATATATATAATAACTCACGTAAATTCTGAGCTACGAAAATCCAAATAAGATGATGTATTTTTAGAACCAAATCCAACTTTATATAATATATATATATATATATATAAACATCTAGTTTGACATTTTGTTGTGCATATTTATTAATTAAATTGACATAGGCGGGTGACTAATCCCACGCTGATATAGGTTAGACATAATGTTAATCTATTGTGCCTACTCATTCACAAAGCATCAATTTAAAACGTATATCTCCATCGTCCGCACCACATCGTCATAAAATAGATGACGTCACGAGAAAAGACTTCTCATAAAAAAACATCAGCCAGTTGCCTCCATAAAGAGACTACGGAACTCTCTGACGGCGTTTTTTAGTTAAATAATTCAAGAGACAGCTGGCTGTTATTCATTGGCTTCATTATTTGAAGTAAACAGCTCATTTGGCGCATAATCTTTTACGGAGAGCTTAGTGTAATGTGGTAGGGATTTGAGGTTATGTTAGGCGCATGAATGGGTTGCCATAGCGGCTTATGGTGTGCCTTTTATGAGACTTTTCTTAGATTTTATGGACATGTTTTGGTAATTTGGGATTTTATTTATCGTGAAAATAATCGGCTAGAAAAAAATAATCTTTGTCATAATCTGATAGTGAGCATTTGGATTATATTTTCTATACTATATACACTTAACTGATTTATTAATAAGCACGGGTAAACTTTGAAAGTATTATTGTTTTATCGGATTAATATTTTCACGCGTTTATACACAACAAAAGAAGATCAACATTCAAGGTCTTAGTACTTTTAAAAGCACTACCCCAACATACATACTCTACAACGATACATTCGTATTAAGTATTATTTCAAATTCAATCGGTCAAATTTACTCTAAGAAACCGATTGTTTGTTACAAATTTAACTTGCCCAAAGTCAATGTACAATATTACACTGTCATCATTTACTCTTTTATTTACAAAATTACAAATTATTAGTCAACAGAATTGTAGCTGTCTAATCAGAAATATTATTTTCAATTAGGCTATCAAAAAGCCAACAAAAAGGCTCGGTTAATTGGCTCGTTTTCATAACGTTTCGAGATAAACATTTTCTTGCTGCGTCTGTAATCAAGGCGGGTATTCTCTGCTGTTCGAGACGGTGATACATTTATTTGCGAAAAATATGAGTAGATGTTAGATGTTGCAGAGATGGAGTTCGCCATGCTTTCTCTCTAGAGTGTACGAATTCGAAAGATATTTCGAGTTCGAGCCTAAATTTATCTTTATTTTTTCTAACGTTAAGAATCTACGGAATAAGTTTTCCTAATCAACCAAACAGGTCAGTTGGTGCAAATCATAATCAAGCAAATCATTACTAACTGACCACTCTGATTGATAGTTTTGGTGCTCTGTTAGAAAAAAAAAATCGGGATGCAAGTATGTATCATCTGTTTATATATTTGATTGCGAGTGACTCTGTATATTTATTTCAGGCGAAAAAAAATGTGATTAAGAAATTTAATAATGTACTACACCCGTTCAAATTGTGGGTTCAGTACCGCGCAACATACACGAAAATAATAATACTCGGATTCAATTTTATACTTCAAAAAAAACATCGTTAAAATTTATAATATTAGTAGTAATCGTTTTTAAATAAATAGATTGTTAATCTCGAGTTGGTTGAGAATACGTTTGAGGGACTATGATGATGCTTGATTACACTGAGGAAAAATACCAACTTTTATTTACCAATAATTATCAAGAAATATGTTTGTTATAGCCGTATCTAATTTAGTAACAATTACTACTTACATAAATCTGTTTGAATGTGACGAAGCATCTGTAGAAATTAATTGATCCAATTGCTAAATGAAATAATAACACATGAGGAAATCGCATAAAAACAGGACGTTCACTCTACATAGTATAAATTACATCAGAGAAATTGATCTCATACAAAACAAGCTAAGAACCACAGCACAGAACAATTTATGCAATGTAGTAGTAGACATGGGGACGAAATATTCGAAAAATCTCCTGATTGCCTTCTCAAAAAATACTCCATTGAGAAATTGGCGTCCTCAATCCGAAATGATGCTAACATTGAACATTAGCAAAAAAGTTATCAACTCACCAATCGGTAGGCACGAAGCAAAACATTAGTAGAAGACCAAGTTTCAACAAAAACAGCTATTCTAGGCACAAGGCATAATGAACACGACCGACATTGACCAATAACCATCACCCAACGCCCTACAAATCCCAAATGCTAATTACGCTTCACAAGACTCGTAAATTTGATCCAATAAAACCGAGTTTACAACAAGGAGTATGATCACGGATAAAGCTGCGGTTACACCTGCGCGGTATCGAGTGGGACTTTATTATGATTAGAACATTGAAACTAAACAGCATTATTCGTAAACGTGTCGTATCTGTCTCTTGTACTAGACAAACAGCGGAAATCGTCACGCGACAATACAAGATAAAGTACATAAAAAATTAAGATTAAGGCTGATATGAAATCATATGATACAATATTAGATGGCTCTATGGGTTGATAACTTTATACGTGCCTTAACTAGTAGTTGATAATTGATCTTTTAAAGGAAACCATCGTAGAAACCGGCTTTCCTGAGAACGTTTCGAAGAAAAGTAAAGTCCCGAAGGCGCAATTTCACCAGCGCGATGGACTATAGTTTGTATCCTCTTTATAGGTGAGACCCGTGGAACAAAGGAATGCTATAGTTTAGCGGTAGTCTACATGCGCTAGTCAAGTTTAGGTGTGGCCTGTAAAGGGGGATCGTATAACTGTATGGTCTATAAAAAAGTCGTGAAGGTTTCATGGGAACAACCTTACTTTGGGGAAAAAACAACACTGCATATAGTTTGCTTACTATGAACTGAAGCCAGCTGCCGGCAGCTGCGAATATTATTAAGAGTGTAAATATATAGCAGTTTAGCACACGATTTTTGAAAAATATTAATCAACTTAATATTTTTAAAAAATCGTAACTAATAAAATGGGAGGGTAGGTCCTCTATTCATCACATTTTTATGTAAGGTCTCCAATTACTTACAGATGAATAGATCATCTATTTGGAAATAAAATCTTTTGTTTGGAAAGTAGTTTGGTTTTCAACCGACGGAAAAAGTTATGAAAAGTTTATGTATAACCACCCATATTTTTTTACGAAATAGTCCGATTTTCATAAAAAAAAATATTGGAAGGGGTATAAAAATTTGGAAAAAACTAACCCTAAGGGATTACAAGGATTACTTGTGTAGGAAAACAAGGGATGATTGACTGTTTACACACTTTTTGTAATGTTCATATATTGTGGTCACCCACGCATAACTTTTTACAGAGTAGTCCGATTCTAATAATTATTTTATGTAACATGATATTTTTGCCATTATTTTGTTGGATGTTAATAACAACATCATGAAGACCCTTGAAATAATTTATTATTATATTAATTACAGAATACTTAGTAGTATATTCACTTTAAAAATATATAATTAAATTACAATAAGATTATTTTTTTACATACATTGGCTGTCATACAACAAACGTGAACTTAGTGGCATTAAATTCGCTGGATATTAATAACGAGAACATGTAGGAATTTGGACTAAAGTTGTATATATAATTGTACGAAACACTTAGTGCCCAAGTTCGACTTGCACTTGGACTATTTTTAGTCTTTGACTGAAGCAGTTAACACAGAATAAGCCACTATGGAAGTTCTTTCCAGTGGGTTACACATTTATCCCCAAGAGTATATATGTGTCTGTGAGTGTGGGTTGTGAAACCCCGTCATTGTAGCGAAAGTTTTTATGCGAGGTAAAATACGCACTAACCATAAATAAATCCCTTCATTTTCACAAGCGAAATTACGATGATAGAGCCTCTATTATATATATATTTTATTAGAATCAAGCGAAATGTTTTCTATAATAACGTAATTGCCGTTATACAACTTCTAGGCCACAAACAACAAGGAATATATAATTAGTTTAGGAATCGCGATAGATTTTTTTCGACTTTGAATAGGAAAGAGTTTCTCAATTAATTGGAATCTTTTTTATGTGTGTTCCCACATTATTCAAAGATGTTTAGATCGATTTAGGAAATTATTTTTAACTGTTCGTAATTGGTATACGGTGGTGCCATATAAATTTTGTCAAAATACATTTTTTAGATTTTCCGAATACAATTTTTATTTTTCCTAAGTAATTTATGTTGACATTGTTTGTAGTTTTCATTGTGTCATTTTCACTTCATGTTGTCAAACCCTCATCCACAAAAAACGCTAACAGTTAACTTTTGTTCTATTGTTTACTTTTCTGTTTTTGAACGAGTTTGTTTAGTTTACCTTTTAAAATGTTTTTTTTCCGGGTTTTGTTCAATTCAGAGACCGAAACAATGGCTTTTTTAAATGGCAATTAAAGCCAGTCGAATGTTTCAATATTGGAAAGTGGAATGGCACAAAATTACGGCGTATACATACAGTAGTCAATTGATGGTCTCAGTAAGGAAACTATAAATTGTACAAATTAATAAAAGTTGCGCAATAACTACGAGTATAAGCAATTATACTCGCACATGACACTGAAAACTGTGTACGTATACTGATCGTATGACATTATATTGAAAAAAAAAATAGCAAGTTCTCAATAGTTCATCGAAAATTGATAAAAAAGTAAAATTTTATATTTATAAAAACTTCGACGTGTAAAAAATATGTAAATCCTCATTTTGTGGTCGCGACCATCTTGCATTTAAAATTTATAGTAGTGTATTCAGCTAGTCAAGACCTTATATTTGATACTGTTGAGAGAGTTATGAAAAAAATCCTGTGTAATCCGCCATTTTGGGGCCAGCTTGGATATATTTTTATCAAACATAGCTAAGAATACTCTCGACTAATTAGCCCAAAAAAAAAAAAAAATATAGAGTTATTTTGTATAAAATATGAATTGAACTAACTATTATTCTCGAACAGTTGTTTGTATCTTCTCATATAGAAAGTTATTTGTTTGTATGATAGGTACACATGTTCGTTGTAGTAGAGTGACTTCCTTTCGGCGTAGTACAACCCTAACTGATAAACGTCTAATTTTTTCTCTGTCTTAGTTTAAAAAGTTTAACTCTAATTAAGTTTACATACAAGTAACAAGGAATATTTTACTCGAAAGCACATTGCTGGTGGAAAAACAACTAAAAAAATGTAAAAAATCTAGCACGAGAAAACTTTTTAAACGTTTAACGTTTGATGGACGCAGGGACGCGTTACTCTTCGCTACACAGAACAAAAGGGTCCTGGAGAGGAGTTAAGTACTTCTCTCTAAGGACTTACTCTTTGAAAAATAATAACAAATAATATAATTATGAGAGATGGGATTTTTAAACAAGTGATATGTACTATCGATAGTTGAAGCGGTTGTCTTCATACAAAGTATACAAAATTACATGATCTCAAAAATTATTTAAGTAAGTAAGTACGCATGTTAAATGCTATTCGTATTTACTAATCATTGTATCGTCGCCGCTTGCAAATCGATGATAAAACAACGTGTACGAAATATCATTTAATGTAATATGTTATACACAGATTTTCTATCCGCGACCTTTCCATCATTTACTTATTATAAGATTGGTCTTTCAGTAGGAGAGTTGTCAGTAGCAAACGTAAAATAAAAATGTCTTCATACATTTATTATGTATCAAAACAGTTAAGAGTAAATGCGGATATATTAGCAGTGATGCAGAAAAATAAATCGCAATAATTTACAAACTACCGCCGCTGAATAAAGATAGGATTTTCCTTTGCACACAGTACTGCGCTTCGCGCGTTTACAGTTTTTACAAGTCGTCGCTCCATATAAATAATAGATTACTACGAGTACAATTGATCTAAATCTCTAAATCTTAACCTAGCGTTAATCAATCTGTGGTAAAACGTCTGGCGAAATTATCTAGGTAAAATGATTCCAAGACTGCAAACAAGATAGTAATGGTTTAAAATTGTTTTTTTATTGTTTGTTATTACCAAGTACATGTAAAATTAGAAAGAAAGAAATAATTTATTTATACCAAAAAACTACTAGTTCTAACATACTTCACAAATAATATTTAAGTTTCTTGGCACAAACCGGCTCCAACTCAGCGCAATGCTGGTTGTACCAGCGCTGGTCTTCAGTTGGTGCCGGCAGGTGACATAGCATTTAACGACACCATATAAGAGAAATATATTTAAATTTTTATATAATAGAACATTTTGATACTTCAATTTACATAAATTATATCGAATACTAGTTCGCACTTCGATATCTGCCGTAATGGATACAGCGTAATAAGTATACAAGTTTAAGCTCTGAACCTACATTAGTTTTGGAAGTTAATTTTAAACATAAGTCGGTAAGTGCAGGACGTACTAATACAAACTTAAAGACTACATTTCCTGAATCGGATTGTTACATAGTATGTTTTCTTTATATAATTATAATGTTGTATATTCGGGACGGAACACAAAAAATAAATCAATTGATTGATCTACTGCTAATAAAGTGTACTGCGTACGCCCATGGAATGTTATTATTAAAGTTGACATCAAAGGAATGAAATAATACCGTCAACGTCCGGTCCCGCGAGCCTTTATTAAAAATGGACCTACGTACAATGGAAAAATTGAAAAGTGTTGCAAGTTTTCACATTAATATTCCATTAGTTTCGATATTGGATCTCTTTGTGACATTAAACCATGTTTTCAATTTTGAATTTTACGCTAATTACATATACCTATTAAAAGATGTCCGACCGGCATGATAAAATTGTTAATGTAGTCATGAACAAATACTAAAATTGCCTGATAAAACCTAAACTTGATAAAAAAAAATGTACTTAAAATGTGGTAACACTGTTTCTTATAAAAAAAAAAACAGTAAGTAGGTACAGGATCATATCTAATTCATACGAAATCAGCAAAAGATTTTATCGAATAGACTCGACAATCTATAAATCGCACACAATCTGTAGAGATTATCTATCAAACGGAAACTCTGCTTTATACTTGATCGATGACTCTATTCAAAGCGATCCGAATCGAAGAGTCTAATCGATTATTGCTCTGAACATGGAATTGAATGCGGCGGTATTAAATCGACACATAGACGTGAAGTTTCAATGGAATGTAGTGATTTTGAATGATGAATTGGAATTTGAGCTGCAGGACTAAAGCCGCACTTTTGGAAACAGACAGACAGACGATACGCCTTACTACTCGAAAAAGTCTTGTAGGTGGAATATCGTATGAAATGAAATTATTTATTTTCTTATACCTCGCCACCTATAGTATAATGGGCAACTCGAATAATTGTAACTTGGGTATTTTACACAGTAAGCAGATATTATGCCTCAAACAAGTCTAGTCTGGCCAGACTTTGAATAGATGACTATGAAATTTTAATTACACACAGGAGAGCAGACACTGATAAATTGCTACATCGGTTCCGGTCTTTCATTTTAGAATAAATAGTTATTTGAGCAACCTAAGAACTCACAAACACGGCGAGTCACTCCACCTACGTGAAGAAAATAAGCGAAATTAATTTTTATGTAAAGCTCTCTCTTAGTAATTATTTTTTAGAGATTATTTTTAATTTTATATTTTTGACTGATTTGTTTAGGTATGTGACTTTTTACTATTGTATTATATCTCCTAATAATTTAATATTAATTAAATTTACTGTAATTACTTGAAATTCATTAATTTTAACTATAAAAACACAATATGCCTCGATGATAGAGCCTCACCTAATCTCAAGATAAAAAATAAATTTCATTTTATCTTACAAGAATGCAATAAATATATGGAGTACTTGTTGTGATATAAGTACATATAACATTTAATTTTTATTTCTATTTGCCGAAGTCATCGCAGTGCCATAGTAGAAAAACCTTTGCCACGATGCAATTCCCCAATTCCATCCCTTCAGTCGTTTGAAAGACATGCAATTTTCTACGTTTCTTGTTGCCACAATATGCAGGTTTGAAAATAATTGTATACTGTAAAGAAGCCTATTAAAATACATCATCAGCTAACACTCGTCCGCAGCTATTCTGAGCATCATGTCTCCACTCCTTTCCAATAATAAAATATATACTGAGCTATATTCAAAAATCAAAAAGTAAAACTTTTGTGCATAAAATATCAGGCTCCTTCGGTAACAGAACTTAAAATATAATTTGTTACGCTGAAACAATTCAGCTAGGTGCCTGGCTACGCCGCTCCAAAGCGTTGTGATTCGGCCGGCCGGCGCGGCGCCTAAATTAAACGCATTCTGAACCTTATTAAACCCAGTAAACAGTAAATATTTAACGCTGGCTACACAGCAGCCTAATTATAACGTTAATTTGTGCGGCAAAGATTCGCTATTTGCCTGCGACACGGCTACAATTAAAGCAACCAAAACATGGCAATTTATGGAAACACCGAGCGATAAATTAACGCGAACGACCTGAACTGGGGACTTTTGTCATTGACGAAATGTGGCAACACTTTTTTCGGTAAAATAATAAAACCGTTTTCTATGAGGGCTTCTCCGACAAAACTGAACGTATTCTTATGTAAAATGTATCTTTAGTAAAGTGTTTTAGTATCTATATATCTTCTATCGCCATTCAACATTGTTAGCTCATTAATCGGAGCACAAATTTACTTAATTTAAATGAGAATTACACAATGGCAACATCAAAATGATTTATAATCTGTATGTGGCCATAGATAACGTAAAATTACTGGAACGGATTCAGCTTCTGTGAGTAATGAAGCGAGAGAATGTGGAAAATGGTGATAGCGGGCCTGAAACATACGGAAGCAATTTTTTTGTGTATTACGCATTTTGTTGATTTATTTTTGAATCATAACAGCGCGAAGCGAATGTCATAAATAACTTCATAAGCGGCCTTTGAACACGTGCTGCTTTTTACTTAGGAAAAAGTCATTGTTTAGGTTAGTAAAGTTAACATTTGAATGGGTGTTTATCGAGAACTTTCGCGAGGTATTTGACACACACATAAATGTATGAAAGTATAAGCCCGTTACGGACGGGACAGGAACTTCATGTCTATTTCATCACACTAGAATATTTTCCTATAGTTAGTCTTATGAAAAATATTATGAGTTACAATATCTACCAAAAATCTTAGAACCTATACACGGACAGAAGTTACGTTCACTTGGTCAATAACTCTTACAATTTAATAAAAACCTAACAAGTAGGCAAGTGGATCGTCTGACGCCGCAATCCCGTCACTACAATGAAGTGAAGGCTAAGAGTGAAGGCAAAGGATTAATACGACTAATGGGTGTACATAATCCGACAATCTGCCCGATAAATCCTTACCGACCTTTTGTCCGGAGCGACCTCGGATATGTGATAAGTTAAAGCTTTCCCGCCCAATGCACATCTGGTTTTTTTACCTCATTTGTATATTAAAATTAACTGTCGCTGGCTTTGATAGCAAAACTCTTTAGGATAATAGTTTTTTAAATAAAAATATATTAAAAAAAAATGACTTGTCTTTATTGGTCTAGTCGTCTCTGAAAAATCAAATAACATAACAAAATCAGCCGAATTACCGAATACAGAAGGAAACACTCCCTTCTCTGAAGACTGGTGAAAGTTCATGGTCATGATATACGAAAATCGTTTTGGCCTCTGATGAAACTATAATATACAGGGTTATTTGTGACTGATAAGTAACAAGTAACCATTAATATGTATTGTAATGTGAAGTAAGGCGCGACCTAAATGCTTACAAAACAACAAGCAGCCTCGATAAGTTGTTCGGATAGAATCGATAAGTTATCACCTCAACTTGCGGCGACACTCGCTGTCTGTGGCGGCTAAGTTTCCAATAACTTAGCCTGTAATAACTTCGTAGAGGCTGTATACACAAATTGTTTAACCTCATTAAGTTATAGATAAGGTAACAACTGATAAATTGTATTCCACTACCTCGCTCCTATCTTTTAGTTATTTCTTTATCCTAAGATAGCCTGGAAGAGATCACTTTTATCGATAAGGCCACTTGTCTTGTATATTTTCATGTTTTATATGTGTAAACCAAATAAATAATCAATCAATGAAATTCCTAAGTTTTGAAAGTACCAAAATTTAGCCTCCGTGCGTTTCTCCATGTTGTAAATTCTCCATTTCTGAAGTACTTAATTACTATTGGTGTTTTTTTTAGATTAAGGGCATTCAACATAATAACTGCAAATGTGTTTTATCCGACTGCCAAAAAAATAAGCAGGGTAATGTTTTTCGAGTGTATGTATGTAGGTATCTGTGTCCAACTTCATGTGACCCTTTACAGCCTAAACTGATAGACCGATTTTGATGTGCGAGGTCTTTATCTGCAGATGGTCACGGACTACACTGCTTGCATTCCGCGGTTTCAATCGTTAAGATGCAGTGGGCTGAAGTTTGAGCAATCGGCTTTTTAAAAGTCGCCTAAACATTGGTTGTGTGAAGAGTAATGTACTTACAAAAGCAAATTTTTACAGAGTTAAAGCAAAGACCCCTATTTTGCTCACAAATTATATCCAAGCCTATATTCTACATTAGCCGACCACCGTAGTCTAGTGACTAACATGCTTACTTCGAGATCCGACGGCCCCGGGATCAATTTCCGGTCTGGGCAGATAATCGAACAATCAAGTTTAAATAACTTCGAATCTTGGGTGTGTTGAGCACGTGTTTGTATATGTTGCCTGGCATCCCTTACACAGGTGAAATCCTAGTGGGTAGATATGAGTGTAAAGCTTTTATTTTATTCACTAACATCGCTGAAACCTAAAACAGCAACCGAAGAGGTAAATTTTGCTAAAAATAAAACCTACGAGTAAGTTCGGACTCACGACCGTCTTCGAAGAGCTAAGAGATTATCGAGCAGCGTATTTTCTATTTGTATTTTCCGACTATCCTTCGGCTTAGAATTATAGATTAAATCCTCTGACTTTGCTTGGATACAATACCAAAAAATACCTTCTTAGAAATTTTCGCTACACATTTATATTTTTCACTGTACACAATATGGAATTATTAACATTCACAGTCTAAAGTAGAGCTAATAATTTATATTGATTTACAAAACCAAATGCTGGATCGATTTTGATATAAAAATATGAAGCCATACGACGTCTTACCAAATAAAATAATTTTTTTTTCAGAGATATACTAAAATAGAAAGGGGAAATCGTACATACAAACATTCAAAAAAATCCGACGAAAGGACAATCTCTTTTTGTTCAAGTCGAGTAAAAATCAACAAAAAGTAGTGGTTAATTATCATTACCATCATTACTCAATAAACTTTGAAGTTATTGATGGCACCGCTTCATATTTACAATCTAATGACATAAGTAGTACCTAACTATAACTACTAGTAAAGTTAATTGCCGTCCAACTCCAAAATTCCGTAAGTTATCTGTAAGTTTGATGGAATTATAACAAGAGGCTATGTTTTGTTACAAGAGGCACATATTGACTTGTCACAGTCATTATCTTATCGGTAGGTGCAGCAGGCAAACACGGGGATGGTTAATGGCTATGTGTGTGAGCAATTCATGCTTTTGTTTGATGGAAAAACATAATCTAGGAAAGAATAACGTTCACGACATCACGTCAGTTGATCGACTGATATGTTCTAGAAATGGTTTTGTTAGAAAATAAATATTTAGTCAAATAAAGGAAAATTCTATATTTTCTTTCGATTATACGATAATTTTTTTTTGTTGAGATACAGGAAAAACTTCCTTTAAATTTTATAACCCTTACATGGTCTTTTTTTAATCCTAAAATAAATAAAGCGTTTTTAAAGTTTAAGAGATTATTGTATGATATAAATTAAACTATCCATTAAACATCTGATCAAATATAAAAATACTTATTAAACTTGTTTCCCGGATAGATAATTATATAACGTTTATTTTAGTATATTGTAAGAGTTATCTTTAGATTACGGACGCTATAAAGTATCCTAAACTGCATAAAATATGTAAATTAATATATCCAGTAAAATAAGTAGTTAAACTTCAACTAAATCAAAATCTTAAGTTAACTCTAACATCAAAAACCACCTTTATATTTCATACCGAAACCCACTTCAAAGCGTTTCTAACTCGTAGGTATCAAAGTCCGTACTGCTTCTGTTATTCCAAAACAAGAAGTAATATATCAAAGCCAGTCATAAACATTAAAAATTGGCTATAAAACGGAATGTTTTGTAAAAAAAACTCTCGAGATGCGATAAACTTTCTCTTTTAAGGAAATTACAGTGAAGAGAGAGTACGTAGACGTTGAAACAATATTGATCACTTGAACGAATTTTAAAGTATAGTAACAGAAATTTAATCTTCTTGCTTCTTCTTTGTACATACGCCTCTTGTATACAGCTATAACAAATTATTAACAAACCAAGTAGAGCTAGTGTCGAAAAAAGCCGAAGTCTGCCAAACACCAGCTGGTGTATCACGTTACGTGGGTGCCGATGGCAAAAGCCAAAATTTCATATCTCTGTTGTGCGGAAACGTTAGTTGTAAGTTAATATTTCGTCGAGATTAAATAAATACGAAAGACCTAAAAATATACCGCATTTGGAGTTTATATTAGACAACCGATCCGAATAAAAACCAAAACGCGTACAGCATGATAAGTTTGGGCTTCTCCAACTTCTCCCTAAGAAAATCAAAAATAATCCACCTGTTCCGATCCGAATAGTTCTCTACGGCATAATTTTGTCTGAAATACGAGGATTGCACACACTTATGTTAAGTTTATACCATATTTTTTTCTGAATATGAATGAATGTAGGTAAACTATTATATTTTATAAATTTAGAATGTATTATCGTGTAAGTCTTTAAAAATCAGTAAATATTTTCTCAAAATACTACTTAAGACTTACGAAAGTTATTAGTCTATCCAAAATACGTTCTATAACTAAAACAATAAACGCACCGACTCCCAACGTCTGCAAAGCAACACCTGCGCGAAAGAGCTTTCAAATCTAACTTTATACGTTTCAAAAGAACACATAAAAGCCAACTAGAAAATAGCAACAACAGTCGTAAAACAACTCGGGCTAATACATTTGCAGAGCAGAACCGAAAGCAATCGAATCGGTTCCGCGTCGAATGTACGGCAGGACGCAGATTGTACAAATTCAGAAGCAAATATTTTGCATATCCTCAAAGATCTCCATTTATTTTGTCCTTCTTCCTCGTTGCATGCAATGCATAAAAATGAAAAAGGTTCAACAAGTTAATAAGCGTCGAGTTGAAGTTTCAAAATGTCAACAACAACATTTAAGAGTAACACTGACCCTTCACTGTTTTTAGATAGATAGTTTTCGTGTTTCTCATAGAATTTTCGTTCCGGGGCCTACCTCTTTTCACCCCCTAAATTGTAACGTATTTTTTGTTATTGGTGTCGACCGCTTCACTATGATGTATTTTAAGCCTACACGTTTTATTATTTTGAAAAAGTTATTGAATTCTGCATAATAATGGTTTTTAATATGCATCGTATCAGCACAAAAATAAGACTGCTTAAGAAGCTTGTAACTTTAAAGTGATATATAAACAGAAAAAAAAATGGTAAAGCTTAGTAAATAATCTGTTAGCATGTGAAAAAAAAACTGGAATCGAACAACATTAAAAGGTAGAAATGAACTATATATTATTGTATGGACAAGTTGGCGGTCTGTACGAGTAGCTGTCTTAACTTTGGTTGGTATAAAATCAGGAATCCCTTGGTATGAGTCGTGTCTCTGTGGTCTAAATTATTTGCATAATCTGTGCCTAGACTAAGTTTCATTAAAAGCGCAGATGGCCTCGCCTCCGATAGAAAATGTTTTATCGTCTTGTATTTAATGGAAAATGGCAAAACCACTTTATTTAAAGAGAATAACCAATATTATATAATCTAAATGAATCTCTGCGGCTATTTCTTGAAAAAGGTTTCGATAAGCAATTGTTCATTTACAAACGAAAGAGTGAAGGAAAGAGATTAGCTCAGAAATAAGCATTTTTGCATTAGAAGTTGAATAAAATAACAATTTGGGCACTCCTGCTCAGACCCGTATCTAGTTCTAAGTTTAGCCATCGTTATTCTGTATGAAAATGCAACGGGATATTTGATTCCTGAAGACGAACATCACGTTGTAATAATTGAATTTAGTACCTACCCACATTTTGAGAAATTAGATATTTATAAATAATGAAGCAGTACCGACATGTTTCTATTACGGTCACGGTATAATACGAGTACGTCTTAGGAGATAAATTTTGATATAGATGTTTGTCTTATGTCATACTAATTTACTGATAATTATAACTAATTGTATAGTCTATATACTAATTATATATATTCAGAATAACTGATATAAACTAGAAATCAACGTAGAGCCTTAACCGCTAAACCAAGAGACTTGAAATTTGAAAGGTGTGTCAGTGTGTGTAATTATTTTGTGTACCGGTGTGTTAAACGATTTTTGAAAATTGAACCCTGAACAAAATAGGGATTCAAATTTGAAATTTATTTATATTCCATTTTACGTCACATGCAATGCCGCATGTTATAACTACTATACTAGGTTAATAATGCCTTATGTGAACACTACCCGAACTTAAGCATGTTAATTTTCACAAAGAATGCGATATAATATGAAAAAGACATAATACATACCTTTTCTTCTTACATTTAATATTAAAAAAGTAAAACAGTCACAAAAATTTACCTTTCCCGATTCGGAATTTTATTACAAACGATCCCGTACTTTTCCTTTCCTCAATCAGATATATTTCTTTACCTGTAACAAAGAAACAAATACTTCCAGTGAGTGATCAATTGGAAAAGTTAGAACTATGACAAAAACTCGTTGAGTTTGATTGGATAAAGAGAAAACTTGACGGAAAAGCGCTTTGCTGCGAGTGAGAGTTTCTTCTTATTCTTGGTATTGGCATAGTACCTTGTCTTAGTCACTAAGGCAAACCACCACTAAACTGCGTAATACACCTTGAACGCGATATATTTAAAGTATTTTTTTCTTTTGTCATGTTCTATGATCACGCTCCAATGCAAAAATGCAAAACACGCATAAAATTTAGATTAATGAGGCAAAGTGTGCCAAGAATTATCGATGGTATTGAATTTTCGGTTAAGGTGTTCATAGACATTTTGTAGATATATAAAACAGATGGCTATAGACTATTATACATTGTGTATGTGGGATTGAGGCTTTACAGGGTGAATAGTTGAGCAATCGAATAATTACAATACCTATTTGTATTCACACAGGATTTAGCTTGCACGGTGCGCATAATTGACAGTTGATGACAAATCGTTGTTATCTATGTTATACATTGCCATTTGTGTTTTTATATGCTACAATACAATTGTATAGTTATATAATATTATTGCACACTAACGTATATTACACAGGCAGATAAACAACACATTGACAGTTAATTTATTTAATCTTTCTACATTCCCTTTTTACAAGTACATTTTTTTCTAGATCCAATAAGACTACACAATGTAGATCTAGTTATTTGATAGAAGAGTTACCTTCAACTTTTTAATGTGCATTTTGAACATAGTATTACCAAACATATTAATCATTCATTGTCCATCGGTTGTATACCTACTAGGTACGTACGCCTTATATAACACATTATTTGATTCTCAAATTGATAGTTGATTACTGTCAAAATTAATGTACTTACTTTCGAGTAATCATCTACTCAACCTGTATACTTATCGTGGGCATTGAATACGCGTGGGTCGTTGATACAAGATATTGTTATATGTATCTTTGAACATAGCAAAATATACAAGGAGCGTAGGTTGATATTATTATAGAGACCACGTAATAACAGCAAGGGAGTTATACCGCTCATTCCCTATACAAACATTACTAATAATATGCATTAATCAAGTATAAGATGTTTCTGCCAAATTACCTATAATCTGTGGAGATTAATATCCACTTTGTTCAACGAATTGAACATATTCAACTAATTAAGTGTGATGTGTTCATTTATACATGCAATTGAACAAGGTCCACTTTATTTAACTGTCTGAAGGAAGGATACTTCAAACAATACTAGTGATTTTGATGTATCGTGAAAACCTAAAGAATAACTGCTACGAAGTTTCTGCTACAAGTTGCTACAGACGTAGCTACCGTAGAGTGCTACGAGCTCTGTCAGTGCTACGGAGTGATACAACATACTAGGGAACATACCCAAAATATGTGACCAATTCAAGGGATGAAGGTCTTCCAATATTACGCTTAGTCACAGGGGGCTTAGGTTTTCATCACATAGTCAATATCCTACGAGTAAATTTGCGTTTTTTGAGCTATATTCAAATATGGCGCACAGCGTTGAATGCTTTAAAAACTCACAGGTGGATACACTGACGCACATGATCACCTAATAAAATTTTAAACGGTTTCTCATAAAGTGTACCCAAAACACATTTTAAACAGAATAAAATATTTAGGTTATGTAGTCGGTAAGCAGCTTCGATTCCAGGAAGTGAAAGGAAACTTACTTGCTTGTTATAGTTTCGGAGCGGAGATGTGCTAAAAGCCTAGGAACAGTTACTTTTCAAAAATAAGTCATTACGCCAGTTTGTGTGTACAAACCATACTTCTTATACGGAAGAGCTGTGGGATGCTACAGGTATTACTTTAGAGAGGTTTTAATAATGTTCTAAATACTACCTAAGAAATGAGCTACTTAAAAAAAAATTTACTCTCCCTTGTCGTCTTAAATCTGAGTTATTTCTATATTGACATAGCAAAAACAAATATACTACTAATCACAAATAAATGTCCTATTATTGATTAATGAATTTTATTTATCGTAGATAATATACTAAATCAATACATAAAATACTAGAAAAAAATCTCACATTATAAAACCACAAGCTCAAAATATTTATAATTTTGCACCAAAAGGGAGAGGAATAACTAGTGCAGGACACCAGTGCAATTTAAAAGTTCTAAAGTGCATCATTATTGTTAGTGTAATACTAAAGTACATATGTTCAAATTACTGCGTTTTATTGTTGATATTATTTCTATGTATTTGAATATGTAAATCTGTTGTTCAGTTTCATCTATAATCCATTTATGTAGAAATCATAATTATTATTACTATTTGTCCAAATTTATCCAGTACTTCTACTTCAATTGCCCTTCGCATATATTATGATTTATATTGACGTGTTTTTGCTTTTAGAGTTATTTCGTTTGTAGATTTCCGTATTTTAAGATAACAAACCTGTGTAATTAATGCACCTACTTATATTAAATATTTATGTACGGTTTTTTTATGTAAGATGTTTTTGTTAGTAGCTTGTTGCCTACGTCACACGTGCGTAACGTCACTGCCCGGTCCCAGCGGAAGACCAGCGCTGGCTGCTGCACCAGCTGCAGCTAGCATGTATGCTGAGTTGGGGTCGGGTTCTGACAAACACATTATAACGTTATAGTTTTTCTGTTAAACTGTAGTGTATGCTTGTTTACTGTTATTGTGTGTTTTGAAGAAATAAACTTTCATTCATTCATTCATTTATTCATACAAGTGGCGACCTTACTCGCACTTTTAAAGCTCTAATACGTCCGAGAAAGCAATAAAATACAAAATTCAAGCTTCAAAAACTACGGACGAATGAGACCCGGTTCAAATCCGAGTACGGTTGTCTGGGTCTTCACGCACCCAGGCACCTTTTGACCCGACTAACGAGTGGGACGATTTGACCCGTGGGACGTGAAGGCGAACTATCGAGTAGGTGTAAGAAATCGAGAAATACTTGAAAAAGTAACAGGCTCTTTGTCTTTAATGTTACTTTAATCTTTGATGTTTAATCGTGGAGAATGGAAGTGGACATAGAGAAAAAGTTTTGTCGTGTTCCACCCACGAAGAGATCTTCGTATGTAGGTACAAAGCAATAAAATAAATTAAAAGCTTGCAATAAAAAATAATAAACTAAAAACGTCCGTTACATGATATGAACTATAAACGGCTCTGTACGTTCTCGTACCCAAATACTAAGCCGTAAATGGGTCTTTAATCTCGTCAATAAGAACAATGTAAGTACTTGTTACATATTATTTTATTATTTGTTACTATTACGAGTAGTTAACTGAATAGTGCTTAGAAGTATTAACTCAACTTCTTTATTATTTGCCAAAGTAAAAGTCTTTTTTACTTTCTTTACCGTTGAAATCTAAATAAATCAAAGAGATAACTAGTAAAATTAAATATGTATCCCTCAATGTTAATACAGGAGGTAAACAAGGCACATTATGTAATAAAAAGATGTTTTACAAAGATAAATATGTTTATGTTCATATAATGTTTATACATAAAAATTACAAAGTGCTAAGCACTTTTCACAGGTGCTTAGTACTTTGTGCACCACCATTACACCATTTTCGTGCAAAACAGTTAAATTAAACACAAGCGCTTACAAAGCACACCGCTTACATTTGTGCTTCACAGTTGCGGAACTAAAAACTGAAGGATTAAAAACTGAAATACGAGACGGGTAAAAAGGAAAAGTTTTATTGCGCTTTCCTCTTTTTTCCAGAGCTGGATTAAGGTGGATGCGAGTTTATAAAATGTATAGAGACAAAAATACCCATCTGTCTTGACTTGACACTGAACTTTGTTAATACGCTTTTGTGTATTTATTGTTATTGGGAATATAATTAAAGCATAAATAAATTAAGTTTTAAACTCAGTTGACTACGTGCACCTTCACGCAAACTAACGGCCGGTTCCAATAAGCGATCTCAATCCATTTTTACCTATCTCAGATTGAGATCAAGCGTTACCAATAACCTCAACAGTTGGAAGTCACAATCTTAAAACGCAGCCAAATCGGTGGGAGGGACCAATCTTGGGTTTTTTATCATTTTCGGATCGCCCTCTATTCTAAATCTCTATGTTAAGTTTTGAAGTTTCGAAGGTTACCTGGAGTCTTTTCTTGCAATCTTAGATATTCGAGGGATTACGAGGCTAAATCTCTAAAATTATCTGGTGTTGTACATGTTAATGTATAGTCTATCTAATTTCTATTGCCGCTATAACGACAAATACTAAAAACAGAATAAATTGAATATAAGGGGCATCCCATTTTAAATACCATCCAGAATGGTAATTTTTTTCTTTTTTTGCTCGATGTTAATAACGACAACATAATATAGGTAATGGTAATGGGACCCTTCGAGCGCGTGTCCGATTCGCACTGGGCCGATTTTTACAATTATCAGTTTTACCCTGCAGTTACCAACTTTCTGCTTAGTATAACATTTCGTATCACCTACTATAGATAATAGTAGAGTCTATATAAGAGCTAAGTAAGGCGAAATAGGAGTGTCAGCGGAACTGAATCTGGCAGTAAAACCCAAGATGAGCGCAAACCTCGCGTAAAGTCGTAATTTGAGCGAATTATTGCAACTGAGAGAGCTTTAGAGCTTTTTTTATTAAATGGTAAAGTTTACGAACTATCTACTAGTTTGTAGCCATTTTGTAGTATAAGAGTAGTTACCACACATTATAATAATGTATGAAACATTTTGTTGACAGCCTTTTCTATGGAACTTGTTGTTTCTTAGGATAAGGTTTATGACCCCCTTTCGGCTTAATATACCCTCTATCCGGGAAATGGGAAAGTATGTTATTGCTTTCCATTACTAGCAAGAAAATAATGGACCTACTTGTTTTTTTCTTAAATACCTAAAATTAATTCGGGATTGCTTAGTATTGCATTAAGGAATGGAAAATGCAAAAGGCTTTATTAGAAATAGTAAGTCCTAGACCCGAAACAAAAAAAAGTAGGTATAATCAATATCAATTGAATTAAAGAAAGTGCATTAATTACAATCGTATATTATATGGGACCGGTGACCTCTTGCCCTGCATTTGCGTCACAATGTGCTTTTAGTTTTAGTACCGAGGCAGCTAGACCGACCATATATTTAACAACCAACCTTGGACAATAAAGATCTATATCAACAGCTGAGATAGGTTCAGAGGTAGAATTAATATTTTGGTTCCAGGTTAGAAGGCTGGGACCGTAAATACGGTAATTCTGTCCTTTTTATGGCATTATTTGCTTCGACCGAGCTGTTATTTTCATTTGATTTTTACATACTAGTTATTTTATGTACATTTTAAATAGTTATTTCCCTAATTGAGGTTTGTATTTAAGTATGTTTCATCATAGTGCCAGAAACAACTACTTCGATTTATATGGATGAGCGATCATCCGATATTATTCTACCACAAAGTTACATATACTGAAATTTATTTATTAAGTGTTTTATATTCATAACAGATAATGAAAAAACAGATATATGTTACAAGGCATGCTGGACTACTTACCCCATACTTTAATGCGTTTCAACCATCGGTTTTAACTTTGAAAACTATAAACAGTTTCTGATTTGCTTTGTATGATTTAAATGGCAAATATGTTTATTATTAGAAAGAAAATTTTGAAACCTTATATTATGTCATCGATAAAGTTGTCGTTTTTGCGTAAAACGTAATCTATATATCCATATTTGCTTTGAATTGGCGCGGGCAATACCGTGCCCAAAAATATATAAAAGAGTTAGTCCTGACTGAGTGACAGATGTTTGCTAGAAATCAATGTAAAGACTAGAATGCTCAACCCAGAGACATAAAATTAGGAGGATGTATTCATTTTATAATTAATATATCTAAGTAATGATTTTTGAAAATTCCACCCCTCTAAGGGGGTGTAGGATGGGCGTACTAAAATGGGGATTCAAAGTTCGAAACTTCTTTACATCCCATATTATGTCAAGGGAATGCCGAGGGTTACAACAACTAATAAGGCGTAAAAGGTTTGTTAAAGAAGACATCATTCAATAAAAGTAGTATTTCCGTATTAGGTATGTTTTAAGTAAATTAGTAAAAATAAGGCTTCAATATTATTATCTTGTGAATTACTGCTAAAATACAATAGTACTGGCCCTAACAAAACAAGAGCGCTATTTATTCCTACCTTATCAATACTGTCAGTGGATAACAAATGGTTTTCAATAAGTCAGACTCAAGCTAACTCAATAACACAACGCGGTCGAAGTACCGGCGAGTAAACAAGTCTTCTTATTGCTTTGTTCCTGAAAGAGGTTCTTTTCAACCTCTTATTGTGATTCTAGCTTTGTCTCGGGGCGTTGTTACAATCTCTAATTAAAAGTATGTGTTCATTAAAAACTAAAAGCTATTAAACTGATGGCCAAAGTATATCGCTAAACGATGTATTGCTATTCTACTACCTATACTCAATTTTTGTTAAATACGAGTGTTGTTACTAAGCATATTTTTACAAGGATGGCGAATAAATAATAATAATTTTATATGAATATTCATATAAAAAATATTCTATAAATTTAATTAAAATATTTATTTTATATTTATAATTCTAGTTAGACCATAATAGTCTGGAATCGTAAGAGATATGAGACAGATGTAGTATACATAGAAATCGTCTGCGATCATCAAGGAAAATCCTTTACACTCTTTATTTAATTACTTTATTTTGGAATTATGTAGTAATAAATACTACACAATTCTAAAATTATTAAGCCAACATTAAAAATCTAGTAATAGTAATATATTACCTATTTACAAGCTTTTGTTGTAATAGTACTTCAATGTAATATCAAGCTAGTTTTTAATATAAAGTTTTCTAACACTATGCTGTGACCTAAGCAAGTTTATGACGCAAACAACTGGTAATCTAGTTGTCCGCAAATAGCGTAATATTGTTAATAAATATGTATATAGGGCAATCCGATTGTCAGTCCGGCCCCGACCGGCTTCTTAACCGACTAACACGCAAAGGTTAAATACAATTGTGTTGTCTATTTATAAATAGTGAGTTATTATTACGTATAACACTACCTAATAATTCAGTACACGTAAGTCTAAGTGTCTTTTGTAGGACTTTTGTCACTACTGTCACGTTGATCAATAGATTTTCCTTCAAATCTGTCCCCGGAAGGGGACAGATGTCTATTGGCACATACCTCGTATATCCTTTGAAGAATTTATCACATTTGATAACACTACTACAAACATACACACATTTACTTAGTCTAAACATACACTGTAATATTTTTATAATAAGTCGTTGTTTATTGAGAGAAAACAATTTAATTTGGAAAGCAAATATTATGGTAGAATGCATAATACACATGTATTTAAAGACTATAAACGCCTACTCTTTTTACATTCTTTGCATACAAGTTATTGCAAGAAATACAATGATGTTAGGAAAACTACTTTATATATTATTCATCTTTGTATATCCCAAGCTAACTTGGAATCAGTCCAGACTATTATTCGGTCTATCTAATGCAGCTTAACCGGATAAAGTAGTCCGGGATCTGGCTATAAGTGGTCATGTCTGGTTCGGACCGGTTACTAAATTCTGGTCAATAATGTTGATAAACTTGACGCGAGCTCAATATACTCGTATTAATGCTACTATAAATATATTTAAAGTAAGCTATGAGTAACAAGTGGTTAAAAGTGACTTAAAAAAACAGGCTGCAAGAACTTTAGACTGACGTCAATTTAAATAATTTATTGTACACTTAACAATCGTGGAATCCAGCTAGTATAGCCTATAATCCCCTTCAGCTGAAGATGAATCCATTGACATCACTCACATAAAAATACGACAAGCCGTTTTGGCTCTAGGGCGTATCAAAGAAATATACATATACAGTCAGGTAAAAAGCAGCCCTTGCGTGAATTTTCGTGTCCTTACATGCATTCAAGCTTGCAATAACAAAATATAATAAATACATATAAAATACAATTAAATACTTGAATTTGATTAACACTCGGCTCCTGTGTTAAAATGTAAAAAAAGTTATATGTAATATTCAAGTTTTTTTACGAATGTAAGTGTTTACCGACTTCAACAAGCACATTTTCGGCAGACGCTGATACAATTTTTTTAGTAATTGTTTTTGAATACCCAAACTACTAGACCGATTATAATAAAATAAAAATGGGGCGCCTTTAAACTAAAAAGATGATCAGAGATGTCTCCGAGAAAACCGGCAACAAAAATCAAAAGCAGTTGAACTGAGTACCTTCTCACTTTTTAGGAAGTATTTTTTCCTCGCCGTGAGTGCACGAGTCACAGCGGTTGGTACAATTTAGGCAATAATAAAGTGTCAGAAAGATTTAAGTCCAGCTAGCTACCGCTGCTTTAAACACGTCTTTACTGCGGCCTAGCACGCGACGTTCTAACGTCTAACCACAAGGTATAATTCAACTATACAGTCAAAGTAATAAATACCTCATAACAACACCAGAACTCACATTCTCACAATACCACAGCATAGCCACAACTTCTAACTCGAACCGGCGATTCTGGCAGAATATCGTGAGCATTCATCACTTCCAACTTAGTCTGTAGACGTAAATAGCGGCTTATTTGCGATTCAGATTGGACGGGACCTCCGGAAGATGTAAGGGGGTATATTTGGGATTATTTCATAGGGGTGCTTACTTTATTGGGTTTTTCAAACATTACTTTTCTGAAATGCGAATGGTAAAACGATATTTGGAGAGACTCTGGGTCAGTTGCCTTTTGCTTTTTTAAGCGAATATCTTTTGAGCAGAGTGTATGATTTGTTTCTGATAACGTGGATGTAGAAATTACTTCGCTCTCCTCCTTTACGTGGTGTAAACTTAAGCTGGATATTTAGTATGTTACTGGGTATCTAAGATAACTTATTATTAAAACCAGCTTATATCTCTATTTAAAAAACAATACAAAAAAACATGCTGATACACAGATTTCTAATGGCAGCCTTATCACTTAAAGCGATCTTTTCCAGGCAACCATACACGTACAAGATATTACAAAACTAGAGCGGCCTTAGCGAGGTATCTATCTATTTAAAGTCTTCTTCTTCGTGTATGGTTCACCATGGTGTCAGAGTTTCTTGTCCGCCCGAATGCCTCTAGCATGCCCTACGATTGATTCCTAAAGACAAACAAATGCTAAGATTCCAAGCCGTACTCCTAGGAAACACGGATTCCTAGGCGCCAAGGATTTTCTAAGGAGCCTAGCGAGGCCTAGGCGAAAAATAAGACGCCAGCCTGCGCGGACGTGGCCTTACAGATATAAGTTATGAAGCTCGGAGATAAGTCTGGCAGGTAATAAATAAATACTTTACTCTTTTAAAATGGTGTTTTTTAAAATTGTTGTCACGTTTTCTTCAGAATCCCATTGAATTTGTATTAAATTCATGGGGACAGATTGGACTGGGTATCGCTCTAACGGAATACGTTAGCGAACAATTTATACGTTTTGCATGATTAATATACTGCGCATTGTGTGAGTAGAATATGTGATCATAATCACATACTCACATACGGGATTGAGTCCTTGCCACTGACACAGTGTATGAAACGCGAAGCGACGCGTTTTTATTAGTTTTCTGTAGAATGTACTATTAGAAAGAGTTTCTACTTTTAAATTTGCTGTATCTGTCTGTCTGTACTGGTCTCTTAAAGTTTATTTTTTACTAAAGTATGTAATTTTTATATTTTATAACACGATGGTATCCGAAAAAACATCGTATAACATACATACATATAACTTCATAGATAAGAAATCGAATTAATAACATGAAAATATACTCGGTTGAACTGCTTTTGCTGCTACCACTTTATATTTTTGGATTCATGAGCTAAAAATAACTACGTGCTTATACTATCTTAATATATATAAATCTCGTGTCACAATGTTTGTCCTCAATGGACTCCTAAACCACTTAACCGATTATAATAAAATTCGCACACCATGTGCAGTTCGATCCAACTTGAGAGATAGGATAGTTTAAATCTCAAATTATAGTCGCAATTTTAATTTATTGCTAATTATTTGTCTGTTATTATTTGACAGTCACAATTATCTGTTAACTCCAAATGATTCTAACAGATGTCGATACCTTTCGACTGGGTTGAGTAAGTAATCAATAGATGGCGCTGCTATGGTAAATCTACGAACGTGTCATATAAGCTACATTTTAACAGCATAAATACCACGTGTTGTTGACGCTATAAAATAGCCACAGCAACGCGTGGCCGGGTCAGCTAGTATTATATAGAAACTTGACCATCATAACAATGTTCATCAAACTAATCAACTGAAAAATAATACCGCTCTTATCTGAATTAGGCTAGCCATAAATAAATTTGTACTAGAAAGATAAATTTGTACTAGAAAATTACCTACTTGTATCACATATCGATATCAAATATTACGCAAAACCGGACATCCCAAATACATCGTTCTCCACGCTTTATGTATCAAATGCTGTAAATATGCTGGCATTAGTTACGGTGCTGTACACATAACGATGTGATTCTACGCGCCTTTCATCCCAGGGCCGAAAGGGCGTGATCTAATGACGATAAACTTCAATGGCCCTAAGATCGTAAAGGACGGGCTTGCGAGGCGGAATCACAGGAAAATATGAATATGGCAACCTCCAAACTCAAGAATGAAATGTTTTGTCGTAACAATAACTGCAAGATATGGGTTTTGTGGGGTAATATGGCTCCTTCTTGAGTCGTATTCTCCCGTATTCTTCCACTTCTCGCTGGGGCTTACCAAACCATATGTCAACCAATATACTTATAGTAAAGTGAAGTAATTTTCCTTATAGAACTGTTCTAGGGCTCCCAAGACAGATAGGCGTAGTAAAAATTGTTTTATACTAAGGTTATGGGTTAAAAAGTGTAGTAAACCAAAAGAGGTTTGACATACGAAACACTTTACAAAAACATTTACGACAGAGTCACCGCTGTATCCATGAAAAAAAAAATAATTCGAAAAAAAAAACTATCGATGATTGAGCGATTAAATATATATTTTTTTTAATTTCTTCTTTTTCCCATAGGCAACCTTAAACAAATACGCTAAATATGGATACCCTAACAAATAGAAACAAATTCATAAATATAAAATTCTAAACTGTTTTGTCAGCGCCTCAACTAACAGATTTTAAAGTTAAAATGGTAATAAATAACACGCTGGAATAGAAACTGTTTCCTCAACCGAGGTGAGGTTCATTTACAAGTCAAACAGGCTCGGAATCGAATGATCCCGAATCGATTATCGAAGGCGATTCGATATTCCAGAATATTCGGTAACATAGCTGCGTACTTATTGAGTTACGAATTGAAAACGTGAATGTTTTGATTAGTCGATCAGTGTGGATGATATCGAGTGACAGAGGAGGAAGTTGTAATATTTTCTCGTGGTTTCACCAGCGTGATTATGTTGAAAAAAATTTCTCTTGTAGAACTCCTTCAGAGCAATAAAACCTCTGTAAAATAAACTTCTTCCTGAAATAAAGTCATTGTCCTCGGATAATTCTAACGCACTTTGAAGAGAACCAACCGGGACCGATAACGTCTCGTATCATCAGCAGTTAGCACTCAATAGTAAACGAGAATCCACGATCACCTATCTAAGACCGGACCATTCCGGGTTAGCAACACCTGAACAAGCTGCGCTTGATATAAATGCCACTTCACGGCAACCCATCCAAGATTTGGCGAAGTTGAACGTTACTTAATTTCAGTTACCAGTTAGTAGCCTCAGCTGACTTTGCTACGAATGCTACAAGTAATTTTCCATTTAATTCAGGCAATTTACTATTAGGAATTCTTTCTCCTTCGAAAAGACACCCACTTGAAACCCACGCGTTTCATTACGTATAACATAAAAGAAAGTGGGTACAAATACATTTATTTATCCACGTTTCAAAGCAAATCGACCTTTACAATCTCGGGGTCAAACAAAGGGAACGTATTCTCGAACTGTGTGTTAATTACCACATAAAAAACTACATTAGTATAATCATCGACAACACAAACGAATAAAAATAAATTGAGGCTCGTAGTGCTTAGACGTTTTGCCCAGTCCATTATTGAATGGGAGACCGTGTTGTGTTCATTTTAGATATCTCCGGACGGCCTAAAAACCCTAAACCGAGGTCGATCTACGAATGTGTATGCAAGGATAAAAACAAGTATCTATTTAAAAAAAATCATATTCATAGACAGTTAAGTGAAAATGAATAACTTTTACCACAATGTAGATATATAGGAGGTAGAAAAGGATGTCTTCCTTTTTTCTCGACTTGGCGGGACCACTGCCGTGCTGCGAGACAAAGATAAATACACAGTCAAATATACGTTACTTAGATTCTCGTCTACTTTCGGAAAAAACAATATTCCAAGTGCTTAAGAATAGTCCTTGGGTTCGTCTCAAACACATTCATTTGACATTACAATAACTAAGATTTCATTATACATACTCGTATATACACAACCTTACATATATATGCCTTACTTTAATAACACTATCGAAGCTCAATTTATAAAATTTCACAATATCTCTCATCTTTTCCACGATACAACAGACACTTAGTTATAATACTAAATTAATCAAACATTAATTTCTTTGCTCGCCGAGCGAGGCGAAACTTTCATTAGAGATTCACAAATGATGAATGAAGGACAAAATTTCATAACGGATGTACATAATATATTTCTAAAATTCGGTTTCTATTTAGTAAAAGTTTAATGAATGTTAAAAGTAACTATAATTTTCGTTTGTTTACTTGATTCTCGAGGTTTTTTTTTCGCTATTTAATGCGTTACTAACTACTATCTTAATTTTTATTACCATTATTTAATTTTATATGCAACATGATACTTCTCTTCACTGTTTAACTATTATAAGTAAATAATGTAATTGAATAAATCACACTTAATTAGTTGAATTATTTCAATTCTTTCTTTATTAGTTGATCAAACAGCTGATCAAAGTGGATATAACCATACTCAAAGACTAGGGATTAATTTTTCGAAACGAAAACATGGTATGACATTACTAACATGGCTATATCTATCGATATTTTATCGCATTCATCATGATATTGTTAAGCTCCTAAATAACCCCTTTGGGGACTCTGAGGCCTAACATTGGCCACAATACTAAAGTTTTATTAGATAAAATGCGATTACTCCGACTAGATTGGGACATTGTCGGGATAGCCGCCTCGCCTTTTGAGATTCAAATCAGGGGGGTCTGGTTAAACTTACGACCTCACAGCGATAAAAGAAACCCCATTCTCACAATTGTTTTGCGCCCAATTGTGTGTTCAAAAGTGTTATTGTGGGTTTTACTTTTCTTTCAAGACGTTTTTCAGTGTTGCGTATTAGGTTCAATTGTTCTATTATTACTTTCTCGTTGTTTTCGAAAAAAGTTTGCAATAATAACGTTTAAGTCTTTTAGGCAAGACGACCTCCGCTAACTTAATATTTGTCCAATCCTGATATTGTCAATTCAATCTAATTTTAGTTACAATCAGCGCTTATGATTTTGAACCACCACATCAAAACGTACTATTGCTAAATAATACATTTGTAAATGTTGGTACGAATTCGGACTTCCATATTGTTCATACGCGTATGGATTTATTTTTCTGTTATAGATGAATATTGAATGTTTAATTATATTATGCATTTCATTAGTAAGACCAGTGTGCCAGGTAGGTGTGTGTGACGGGCATTAGCATAGCTCAGTAAGATGCCTTCTTAGCTCAGAATTGCAGTGTTGCCTCATCAAAGGCCAAATTTTAAAATTTAATACAATGATTCTTGTTTAAGCAAAGCAAAGCTTTGCTCGAAATTCCCGAATAAATAAAACAGCAACATATAAGCGCACATACTATTAGCCTTTTTAGAATGTAATTACACTGAAAAGCCGTATGAAAATACACTAACAAAACAAATAGTAACGCAATTCATCCGCCCACGTGCTTACGAAAGAGCCTTCCCATTTTGTTTATTGAAACAACTTGAAGTATGGTTACCTGGCGCTGGAAAGCGTAGAGCTTGTATGGTTTGTGAAAAGTGTACAGTAATCAGGTTTCTATCTACATTTTTCAGTTCACTTATACATGTACGCTACGAAAACCAAGGTAGCAATTGTTTTTTTACTACAGACTCATATTTATTACTTAATTGTGAAGAGAAACATAATAATTATGGTGACCTACCACCCAATTCTCGTGCAAATAAATTTATTTGTATATTACCACTGATCCACGTAAAAATACGTAATATGAGTAGGTAGATAACCAATCAACTAACGCGTCTAGAAATATATGAAAGGGAAAAAATAAAAACCTCGGACTTTTTGTTAATGAAACTTTTGAGTTAGTGTGGCTTCTCATAATTAGAATATTTTGCCTGCATCGAGTACATTGAATCACATTCACGTTACATAATGGTTATACCGTAGTGAAGTGATGGAGACTTTACTGGAGTCATTACCAAAAAGCGCTCTATATACAAACTACGTTCATTTTTCTATATCTATATGTCCCTGGATTAAAACATTTAAGCATTTGCACCATTATATTCACATGAATAGAAAAAGTAAACTTTTTGTAAAAAATACAATTAAGTAAGCTAAGCATTTCCGCTTATTCTTCAGTTATGAAAGTAAAAGAATATGACTTATTACAAACAACAAAACGACTTGCTGTTTTTTTTTATTAAAGGTGTCTTTCATACAAAAAAAAACAAAGAGTTACGATGCTACAGAGACACACACAAAGACACGTCAAACTTATAATACCCCTTTGTTTTTGCATCGGGGGTTAATATATTTTTTTAATAAGTACATGTAAGTAAGCAAGCAAGTAGTTTTGTTGTTTGTAATAAGTCATATTCTTTTACCACATGCACCATAAAAGATATTTTATATTACGAGTAGAGAGTTTTGTCCCTCGAAGATGGATGGAAAACAAACGGTTTTATCGGCTACGAATGCTAGTCTCGCTGTATTCCTTATCTTGTAGCGAACGTACAAAATCTGTACTTTTTTCTTTACTAAAAGTAATTAAAAAAATCTGTACAAATAACCACAGAGTTGACATGACGAAAATTAAACAAAGCGGGAAGTCGCCTGTGTCACCGCGCTTATATACCCATGTTTATCATGGCTAAATTATTCATTGTGTTATATTCATTTTGCGTAGACGATAAAAATGGTTTTATGGCGTAATAAATGGGAATGAATGTTTTTTTTCCAGAGAGTAGGCTCTGCTCTTGTTCATATTTCAATGCATCGAGATTAGTGACTTATGTTTTTATTAGCGTGGTGTTTATAGCCTTTTCTAGGGGACTGTTGATGTCTTACTTTAGCGAGTATATTGCGACAGTAAATTTAAACCAGGCTGCGGCGAATATTAAGAAAGTTATGTGTGTAAGTAGGTATACAGTGTTTTAATTAAGTTGTAATGACCTTGACTTATATATTTATAAAAATAGAAGTGTTTACTGTATACTGATGCTGAAGTAGTAAATCGTGTCCTTTGTGAAAAAACACACATTACATAATTGCAAAAAAACCAAACTACGAGTATTTCCCCCAATCCTCAAGGGCCAAAGTTGAAGAACTTCGAAAGTCTATACTTACAGAAACTCTGCAATACGCCGGATACTCCGTAAAGACAATAATAATAATAATGTTGGACAACATCCACACAAAGGTCTTCAGGTCCCAAACTAGGCAAAGCCTGTGCTATGGTAACCAGATGACTGATATACATACTTATATACATAAATACATACTTATACAAAAACAAACACTCAGACACAGGTCAAACAGACATGTTCATACACACAAATGTCTAACCTGTCCGGGGATCTAACCCGGGACCAGCGGCGCAGAAGGCAGGGTTGCTACCAACAGCGCCAGATGGCCAATCAAATAATTTCAGTCTATTTGCAATATTTTATTCAATACACTATTGACGGAATGAATGTATTGAATAAAATATTGCAAATAGTATTACACGCGAAAGACGTAGCTTGGAATATGATATATTTTATAAATTTATCTATACATAAGAGTAAGTTCTGACTGACTTCTGCTATAGGATACGGCGCAGAGCCTAAACGGCTGAACTTAGAGACATGAAATTTGGAAGTTGTATTAATTATAGGGTTCATGGAACTTCTTTCTCATAAAGAGTGAAAGAGAAAAAATAGAAAATAGCGTTCATATTCGAATTCAAATAGAACTATATTTTGCACGATATATATATATTATACAGAAAACATATAAACATTGGCAGTACATTGGGCCAAGTTTTAAACTTCTTTATATACAATTTTATATCGCGGGCAAAGCCACGGGTGACATCCACTATTTTTATATATCATTCTAATAAAAATACAAATTGAGGCCAAAATGAAATGTTGGTGAAATTATGCAACGTTAAACCTGAATTGTATGGAAATTTCCGTTCCTGTTCGGGCAGTTCAAAGCCTTAATAGCATTGCAAATGTGGTGCCTCTGCCAAGTTTTAACGATTGGCAATCTTCCATATTGTCGAAAGCATTATTTTTAGGCGCAACGATTTGTTCATGGAGAATGAATATACATATAAGCTTCAAGGCTACTTAACTACTTATATTGGTGTAGAAGTTTTCAGGCAACTGACGCTACATTTCAAATGCTCTAAGAGTTAAGACACATAAGGTAGCTGCATATTTCTTTAGTTAGTCAGTGATCTTATAATATCAGTCAATATTACCTTTTAAAATTAAAAGGTATGTGATATTTGTCTTTTCGGCTGTAACATCCGCGTAGCGCACTTTAGTCCTACACACCGACGCAAGTTTCATATACCACATGATTTTACATTATTATTACTTACAACATCGGCAAAACAATTAAAATTATTCACAAAAGTTTTAATATAGTATCAGAGATAATCTACCAGAGTATCGTCTGTGGTGAGACGGTCTTTAGGTATTCTAGAAACCGTGATGGCTTTACGAATAATAGAATACCCTAACCAGGTGGTCTGGTGGGTACCAGAAAGCTGCATAACCACACTCACCGGCATCACCTGAATAAAAACCGCTCAGACATTTTCTAATAAAAATCCTCATTCAAGAGATACGAAACATTAATAACATCAGCTGTCAGCAAAACGTGAACGTGTAGGCTTATTGTAAGAGTACTTAGGGTAAGGATCTCATGATCGATTACCGTCTGACGTCATTCGCAGCTACCCTCATTTTTTACGTAAGATGTTATCCTTCACGTACGACTGACAAGCGTTATCGAAGTATTTATCTAAGAAGATTTTAATAGATATGATAAATTTTCTGAAGATCTATTAAATATGTATGTATGATTAGAAATCGTGTGGATGTCACTCTTAATAACATCTCCGTAACAGAAGTGAAGATGCGTCTTAATTAACCCGGAATTAGAGCAGCCTAGAATTTTCGTCGTCTGCTACCTAATCCATTTCAATGAACGAGTTGAGGACTTTTCTGCTTTTTTTTTATTACCGTAACAAGGCCGCTAGCCAACTAGATACGAAAGACGTTTTTTTTTTTGCATATAACTGTCAAGTAGGAACTTATCACATCAATGAGGCGAGAACTACGGAACATAAGTACTGACAAACCTAGTAAGTCTATAATATAGTGTACATACTTACCGTATACATTGACAAGCAAACACCAACCCGTTCCCAGGAGAGTTCAGTAATAACGAGCGATAACTAGTACCAGCTTTTTAATTAGTTGGAGTCGTCAAGACACTCCACTATATGGAAATGTAATGAGAATTTTAATTGGATTTTGGCTCGGAATATCTACGGCGAATAAAGTGTTAGCATAAAGCCTGAATTGTTTCGAACCAGCCAACGTTTTCTCGTATTATATTTGGACGCTAAAGAGTATGCAAACAATTGTGCTTTGAAAATTATCTCGGAAACGTGTATTTTAGATATTATACGATAGTTCAAGTGGTAGTGTTCTATGTTTTGTGATATTCGTAATTGCATATAAGTAACAATGATAAAATACGAGTATAAAGGGATTACATACGAGTATAAAAGCTGTTTTACATAGAGTCGAGTTTCCACTCTCATTTTAGGTCACTGGTCCATATTCAAAGCTGTTGCCAGTATTACCTGTAATAAAAAAACAAATTTATTAGACGTCTGGAGAAATATTAAAAAAATTGATACTGTTGTGAAAAACTTAGTAAAGATTTATTTCACGGTTGTTACGTGTTGAAAATATAAAGAAGTTATACCGTGTATAGAGCATTAATTGAGTTAAAAGAAAGACTTATTCCCTAGAACTTATTTATACATACATATAATAAAATGTAGAGGTCAAATTTCAGAACAATAAGAAAATGCTAAGAACCGAATCAGGAGGATGGAAGAAGAGAAATATAACAATTTTAGTTTCTTTTAAATTTTTTGGTTTCTCTGTTTGTCTGTCTGTTTTACGGGTTAATTTCCGAAACGACTGGACCGATTTAATTGAAATTTTGTGGTATCTTATATCCTTGGTCAACGTATAGAATACCTTTGATCCCGGTAAATTAAAGAGAAGGAGTAACAAACGGACGCCGAAGAAGTCGCGGGCATCAGCTAGTATCTTACACACATACATTTTACATGAAATCAAATTTTTATTTTATTGCCCACAATATTCAAGTTTCAACCCAAGTTTAGACAACACGTAAAAACATTTAAGATAGGGGAAAACAATTTTGCTAGACTGGACCACTGTCATTCGAATACAATGAAAAAAAAACTGTATTTCGCAAGCAATAGGGTAGAAAATACTGGAACAGCCGCAACAACTTTCGATGCCAAAGTTTTGGGCCCACTTTAGTGGCTTTTGAAGTCGCATTAGGGTAAAATTACTGCCTTTGTCACGTAACTACCATAATTTTGTCGTTAGTAGATATTTCATACTACGGAGAAATTAATTTTGACGTTTTTGTAATCTGTTTAAAATTAGCTTTAAAAGTTGCGTTTTTATCGTTTTACTAATTTGGAAACGATCAGCCTCTTTTTAATCTGTGGTATTTATTAATCGTCGTATACGGTAAAGACAAGTAGTTTTATTACCTATTTCAAAAAAGAAGGGGAGATACTCAATTAGTCTACATTTATGTAGTGTTTTTATTACCTGATAAACCAATTTGGTATTCTGAGTAAACATTTTATTTTTTGTTTGATAACAAAAAATAAAATGTTTACTCAGAATCTAATTTACTCTAAATGGGGCAATATTATCCAAAATTGGTTAGTTTTCAAATAGATACAATTTTATTATTAAACGCGAGTGAATCGGTTTCTTCTGGGCAAGCATGCCACATCCTAGACCGCATCGTCGCTTTAGATCAGGTGACTTGCAGTCAAGCGCAAGCCTATAACTATTAAAAAAAAACTATAGCGCCGGCGGCTATCGAAGTGAAGTAGGTAATATTTTTTTTAAGTTATCATGTTCAAGGCATTTTTACTACAGTACAGAATTAATAATATCTAAGATATATCGAAGTATTTTTAGTGTCACTCTCAATATGGAAGAACAGAATTGTAGGAAACCGTGAGGATAGCTTTCGTATATATGCGAAGTCGACAACTCGAATTATTTTCAGCGTTGTAGACGATAGTTACATACATTGACTTTTATAGAAGAGACCCATGCCCAGCAGCTGGACGCTATAGGCTGATACTAGTACAGTAAATATTATAAAAATAACATACACATTTTTAGTATTGGCACGGGAAACAGATGCAATCTTCTTTATTTTACATGTGTCTGGTGTTTCAATACAAGAAATGAACCTCGATCAAAGTCAATGGTAAAATATACATGAATCTTGGAAATATCTCATACATCATAGAGCAAGTTTGGAACATATGCTACAGTCATCGATGTACGATACGAATATTATATGGGAAACGAAATACACAGGATTTGCAGGACTTATACGAGTATAGACAATAAATAAATAAATACTAGTTTACACTCATTGCTCCGGGCTTGGATTTCTCCTGTCAAAATAGCATTGCAACAGTCACAAACACTTGTACAGGACATCCAGACCCGATAACAGATACTCAAACTCATTGTTCGAGCAGCTGCCCCGGGCGCGAATTAAAGGTGCGACCCCCCCGGCTTTTGGATCGAGTATGCTAACCACGAAGCCACGGTCGCCAGATTACAAAAACTTAAACGATGCTGAACAAAATTTTCAAATATTTTTTAAATTAAGGTCAAGTTACATTTTGTATGGATTAGCTGAATTCTTCAACCTATTCTAAAAATTACAGAGACTCCCAATTTGCCAATATTTTTCATGCGTGTTACACGAAGTCACCGAGACGCCTGGATTCAGAAAATTAGTTTATTGTTTGAAAGGGTAAATCCCATGAAAATTTAGCATTCGAGTATTATTATGTGACGGTTTTAGCCCTTAAGTCCTCACTGCTATTCGAATTAAAATTCTAACTTACGATTTCCCACTGGAGTATTAGCTGATAACATATTTATGGGTTGTATTTATGTGGTACCGATAATGCCAATATATGCGTGAACCAGGGAAACTATGCCATTGTTTAAGCGAAGTTTATACAAACTGAGGGGATTCAATGGAGGTTGAGAAGTGGTGATTAGCTGATGTCGGGAGTTAACCTATGGTGCGTGTGGCAGTTTAATCAAAATGTAAGCATAATTCAGCTTGGAATATCACTAGAAGTTCTACGAACTAATCAATAACCCTTTCGAGAAATTTGCGACAACGAATAAAAACTCCATCCAAGACTTTGGATGGTGTGGATCAGTCTATTCTAGGTTGTAAGTAGGTAAGTTTTATTGTATTAAAAGTGTATTTTCTAAAATAAATTCTAGTTATAAGATTATTATTTATTAACACAACACAACATTAATATACAAGATTTAGTGGAAGAATATTTTATCTACTACAACTAAAATAACATATTCATTAGAAACGATTCCAAATTGCGATAAATAGATAGCCGTCTCCAGATCCATACAAATAAATTTGCAACATTTTACCGCATTTCTCACAAAGCATGTTGGAAATACACACGTACCAGCTCTCTAACTGTCTGTGAACCCTAAGAAATATCGCTCAATTCCAGTTGTAGCGGCCGCTAATAAATAATCTCATTTTGGCTGTGCAACTACCTGCAGAATGCAAGATTTCTCAAGGCGCACGCGGGTCAGGATACAGAAGTGGTATAGTTGCAACTATACCTATATATAATACATATACGCAGCATACGACCTGAATGTTGAGAAGAGAACATCAACACTAAGTTTCCATACAAAATATTTTATTCTGAAAATTCTGCGAGTTTCTTCGCTTACGGAGATCAATCCTTTTCCGATAAACGTTGCACTCTGTGCTTCGTAGCGTTATATTGGATTTAAAACGGTCGCTTGCATCGAGATAATACTTAACAGGATTTTTTTAAAACGGTGCTTGTACAGGTTAGATTATAACCTCCTTTAAATGTTTTCTACGAGTAGTGATCTCCGCGTGACAGGAAATCCTAGTGTAGACATCACAGTCTAATTGTTTTGTATATATGTATTTTATAATGTTCAGTTGCGACAATTTCAATTTCATAAGTATTCAGGACATGTCTCACATGTCGCTGATTACTAGTCTAGTCGATGTACTGAATAGGTATGGATTAGCTGAATTCTTTAACCTATTCTAAAAAATACAGAGACTCCCAATTCGACTATATTTTTCATGCGTGTTACACGAAGTCACCGAGACGCCCGATCCCATGAAAATTTAGCATTCGAGTTATATTCTGTGATGGCTTTAGCCCCTACATCCTCACTGCTATTCGAATTAACATTCTAACTTACGATTTCCCACTGGAGTATCAGCTGATAACATATTTATGGGCTGTATTTATGAGGTACCGATAACTGCCAATATGTGCGTGAACCAGGGAAACTATGCTATTGTTTGAGCGAAGTTTATACAATCTGAGAGCATTCAGTGGAGATTGAGAAGTGGTGATTAGCTGATGTCGGGAGTTAACCTATGGTGCGTGTGGCAGTTTAATCAAAATGTAAGCAAAATTCAGCTTGGAATATCACTAGAAGAATAACCAATAACCCTTTCGCGAAATTTGCGACAACGAATAAAAACTCCATCCAAGACTGTGGATGGTGTGGATCAGTCTATTGTAGGTTGTAATTAGGTAAGTTTTTTTGTATTAAAATAAGAGTGTATTTTCTAAAATAAATTCTAGCTTTAGGATTATTATTTATTAACGCTACACAACATTAATATACAGCTCATTAATGGGGTGAGAGCGAAATATATTCGTCTTTATACTCTATTTAAAATATTACTAAGAAAATGTAAGGTGTTTAACTCCAAAATATAAGTCTAGAATACAAACACGCTCGGTTTAATTTTTGATATGAAAAGTTATAATCATAGACATTTTGCAGAAAGTCGACATACATCTATCAAACTAGTGTAGTATTTAAATTCATTTTTATGTGGTCCATAATTTAACCTATTCAGCGTATATATTTATTATTATTTATTTATTGTTTGCGTTATTAGTACTTTATTTTGTTCTAAAATAATATCGAATTATGATACTGTACGCGTGGTTCTCTGTATTTCCCGTGGGATTGCCAGGTTAAATAATAGAAAACAAAATAATATAGGTATGATTGGAGAGTTTGTGGGTATTGTTTTGTTCCCTACGCTTTGTTTAACACGTGGTATATGGTGGGCGGTACTTTATCATAAACAAACACGGGGTATGGATAAAACGTCGTTAATTTTGATTGGGCGCACATGAGTTAAATAGGCAGTTTTTGCACAGAATTTTCCGTTCGTTTTCTCTAGATTTGATAGTACATACTGAAGATTCTTTCCTTGTTGTACACTTAAATACAAAAAACTAACTGCGTCCGCGGTGAATATTGAATCATCCAATTGGACATTTCACTTCTCCGAGACTAAAGATTAGACTAGAGATTAAAGATATCCAGTTATAAAACTTTATCCAAATGAGTTCATACACACATACAAACGTAAACGTTTAATAACAATACGATACAATAATTCTTTATTATCAAAACAAAAGTACAACACAACTTACTTTTTAGCTATAAGACATGTTTTTGGCACAAAAGGCGGTCTTATCGCTAAAAAGCGATCTCTTCCAGACAACCTTTATATAAATGCAATATAACAATAAAATTTAGCGTAGACGGTGGTGAAAAACAACAAAAATTTACTTAAATAAAAATAGTGGTGAACACAACATACAAGAATAAATATAATGATATCGTTACATAAACTAACAACTAAGTAATAACAATAAAAATGGATCTAAAATATATTCATAACACAATAACAGATGTAAAAAAGTGTCAAATGATAAGGATAAATAGCTATCAATTACAAGTACACGACTTTATTCTAATACCTACCACTGCCGAGGAAAAATAACTCGCATCATTTCCTATTGAATCTTCACTCGTTTCTTCAACACAATCCAGTGGAACAAAACCTGCTATTTATCTACCCGAACCAAAGAATAGATAGCAGTATAGTACCAACCAAAGGCCGGTTCAGACAGACCTTTGATATTCGCACTCGGCAATTTCTAACGCGAGCCCGCTTTGTTACATGTGCTTGAGATTTTCTTTTATACTCCAAGCTTTTATATTATTAAAGTTTTGAAGTTTTACCTTCTCTGTAAGAAAAGTGTATTAGTGTAACAAAATATAACACAAACAAGAGTATTTGAAATATAGAATTTAAAAAAAGGCACTCTCTGACTTGTTATCACATCGAAATATCGCTTTGTCAATTCATGTAACGATGTAAGTAAATTCGAGTAATAATTATTAGAACGAGACACGGCACGAATTACAATTGTATATTGATAAAACAATCACATATACTATAAGGACAAATCCATAAAACGAATCTCCAAACAAACGCTGTGCTTACATCTCAATTTGCGAGAAACGATCTGGCACCGAACTCCTGTTTGGGCGCCAGTTTTACGCAGCGCCCCAATTTGTTACGGTCGCGGCGCGTAAGCTTTGTCGCTCGTCTACCCTCAACCTTACCGGGACAAAACCCTCCAATAAATCAACGCGTGCCTTTGGTAAATACAAACGATTCTGTCACGCAGTAGCTGAGTTCTACTGGATATATTACAAGAGCTAATAATATGTACGATAAGAGAATCTATATTTTATTATTGTATTTACGGACTTGATATTTTGTATTTTTCTTCTCTGACATGTTTGTTTTCCTACTATAACAAACGACATGTGATGATACTGTTAATCTTTTTAGTAGGTATGTTGAGCGCCAAACTTACGACCCAAAACCAGCATAGAACCACGCCAAGATTATTCACGTTGACATATCCGTTGGTAAAATCAGCGCGGCGCTATGAGGCGAGTAACCACAAGTACATTTCAAAAACGGTTTAACATACGACGTCCACACCATTTATTTTGCTGTCGTTTTCTTGACACGGGATATCAGATTAGATTGGGTTAGCGCCTACCTGTTTTTGTGAATTTCACGTGGAACAAATGAGATCTCTCTCTGAATTACTCAATTTTAGTGATTACTTAAATGACAAGATTGTTAACTCAGATTCTACTTCATATTCTAATATAGCATCTACGACATGATAATGGGTTTGAATATGTTAGTAAAAGTCCGCAAGTAAAGGCATCTCGAGATTTGCAGTGCCAAAGTGAGGACACTGAAAATGAAAACAGAAAATAAAATCTTAATTGCGTAACAAGAAACCACAAAGCAGCTTCAGCAGTAAAAGTTGCCAGAAAAAAAGTATGAGAGCTTTGTTTTTAGCTGTGGGTTGAGGGAATAGCGCAGTGCAGTTAGAAACAGTTTACGCAACGGTCTGGACCACAAGCCGCAATGCAGTGAGATCGCAGGCGCGGAGACAATTTCACATGACGATAGGATAGTTTTCGTTGCTTTTTCATATAGGGATATGGAAAAACCACGCTCGCGTCGATAGTGCTTCAACTCATGCATAAAATTATTACTCGGCCAGTTGCGCTCCGTAGTAACACCAGCATTGACTATAAAACATGGGAACTGCGAGCTTCCGAGATAAAAATAAGTTATGACAAGCTGGAATATAAGCTATTTTTTGTATTATGTTTCATTAATATATGTCCAGTCTTTTAGATAAGAAAATGAACTAGCTTTTTTGATTAACGCGTAACGACGAGACGAGACGTGATAACCATAAGTGCGTGTACTTATAAACGGCAATTGTTACTTTTCCATTACAAAAAGTTAAACTTTAAAATTTTAGTTGCTTTTAAATTTCACATAGCTTTGATGCCAAAGCAGATACTTTATTCGTATTAACCAAATTAGAGTTACACGGAACACGAGGAGCCTTCCCCTTAAACCTTCATAAGTGCCGTTTTACATACGAAATCTGATTCCCAAATTTTGAAAACTTTCAGAATAATGAGTAAAGTTTTATGGAACTTTTAACCATAGATTTAAAATTAACCTTATTGGAGGGAAGATAGACAGAGAAAATAAAACGAGTAGTTTCTCCAGTAACTTTTCTAAATTGTTCTCTGCTTTACGAAGTAGGGCAATCCGATGGACCGAGATTAGCGACTCTCTTAATTGTGCTCAATATTAACGATGCAGTTTATATTACGCTGTTTTGAAATTTATCCTGATTTTTCCCTGCTAATGTTTACTGAGACATGACTGTTGATAATTCATCCATAGTACATTCCTCATTTATTTCATGGATTATTTCTTCGTTCTTGAAGTTAAGCCTTTAGTTAAGCGTTAAGCTGACTTATTAGTATTGTCAACCAAAGTCTGAAGTCATCGATTGTTAAATTAAAATTAATAAAATAACAGCAAAGGTACTGTTATGGTATGTACGGTGATTGAAGAAGAGTCATCAAGTTTAAGATTAGTTATTAAAAGCTAAAAAACATGCTCATACATTTGTTCCTCGTTATATCATTTCACAACAAGTTCGTTTTTCCGTGGTTTTACTCCAAACAGACTTGGCAGTAGGCGCTCTGAATTAGTGCATAGTCAGACTCAACCGGGGGAGTTTATGGCGTTTAATTTTAGTTGCGAAATGCTAAAATGTTTTTGGGATTTTTTTTTCTCGTTTGCGCAAATATTCGCAAAACATTGTAGAGCACAGGGTGGTTTTAACGAGTATTGATAGCCTTTAAGGCTGGTGAATTAACACATGGTGTTAACGAGGATCGTTCCATTATGTTTGGCATATAAATTACAGTGCAAATGTAATGTGTGATGGAAATAGCTTTGTTTAAACACCACCAAACCCTTTTTACAGATATCTGTAACAGCTGCTAGAACGAACGAAAAATTAAAGTCTGATGTAACGTATCATTGAATTTAAAAAAATGTGACATTCTGCACGTCAAGTGACGTTACAAAAAATAAACACGGTTAGGTAATAGATTTGTGTAAAGAAACGCGATGAAATATGTTTGAAATATACATTAGTTTAAAAAATATATATAAGTACCATATCGAGATTTTTCATTAATTTAATTAATATTTCTCTCAAAAAAACGGTTGTCTGTAAAGTCGGTTTACTGACGATAGTTGAACGTGACAACGTCATAAGAAAATACTGATGGAATGGTATTATTTTCCAAAAGAATATTTTAATTTTATTTTTTCTATTATTTTCCAAAGTCATAAATCTAGCTTTGACGCAGACGCTACCCTAAAGTAACAACTGGCTTCAAGGACGGGTACAGCTAAAGTGGTTGTAAGTTTTAACTTAACTATTTTCAAATGCTAAATTTTGACATTTTTATCGAACTACAGACTTACTTTTTACAAATGAAACTGTAAACACTGGTAGGGCAAGGTAGGTAGATAGCATTAAAGTCAAGTATAAACCAGGTCAAAGCATAGATATGCAAAAAAGAACGAATAAGTACTTTAATTTATAGTGAGTTAGCACGCGATGTAGTTAGTTTTAACTTAAATCATGGATCTTAAATATTTGTTACTCAAGATTAGCCATGTCCCTAGTAAATATATGAGCTCCACATCATTCATTTCTATCATATATTATGATTTTAGAAATAAAATCCATAACATCACCATTTTCATGTATTTATTTATATTATAAAAAAAAACTGACGGTTGTTTTGTACCTCATTCTCTGTAAATTCATTCGATCATGAAGCTCCAGCATCCAGATACAGAAAGATGAATTTGTATACGAAGATAATTTAAGTACGAACTTAAATTATCTTCGTATACAAATTCATCTTTTGACAATTATTGGTAAATAAATACGCTCGAACTTACCAATTTACATTATTAATTATTTATTCCAGTGGCCATAGTATAACAAAATTCTATAATGCAGTAGATTTTCAACAGTATTTTATTTCCTTTCTACATTTTTACAAACCTACGTTTTGAACTAAAGCGAGAGCTCTCAACTTGCGAAGCGGAGATAGAGCAAAGTTGCCTCTATTTGAATAAGGATCGTTTTGAATTGAAGTGTGCAACGACCGAATTATACGTATGTCTAGCTTTTATGTGGATATCCGTGTGCTTAGCGGGAGTTTGTGGTAGTTCGCACTTTGTGGGGTAGGTAACAGCTGCTATACGGATACTACATATAAGTCTAATGGCCATGAACTAAAACGTTAGTATTCTACTAACGTTTACTAACTAAAACGTTAGTATTCTACTAACGTTTTAGTTCATGACTGGTAAACAGATATAATAACAAGTTCTTTATAAAAGTAATTACGGACTTCCATTACGGCAGGCATCGATAGATTTTTTTTCAGTTATTCCGATTTAAAAAGCAAACTTCTGGAACAATTTTGATAAAATTTAGATGTCACCACACATACAAAAATATAAGTTTCGTATCGGTCCAGTCGTCTACGAGAAATCAAGTAACAAACAAAAATAAATAACGTCGAATTGAGTATATCTCCTTCTTCTTTGAGACATAAGTGAGTAGTAAGATGTTAATGTCGGGTGCACATTCCTTCACTGTTTTAATAGAATTAAAGAGTTTTCTTAGTAATACCACAATCTAGCAAAACTTGTAATAATCAAATATAAAATAACAGACGTGGCTTAGTGTCAAGGCTGCTAGTTACGAACCACGTTGATGTACTGATAAAAATTTTTGATGCGCTACAAAAAACTTATTCAGACACAGTATACTTACTAAGTCCAGTAAAAATACTAATATATATTAAAATTGTATAGTTGAGGAAAGTCGATGTCATTTAATAACATGAACAGTTTCTATTGAAGTGTTACATAGCCTTTACAAACTATGTAGTTATATCCTAAAGTTGGCTCATCAAGCAAGCCACAGACTGATGATTGTCCTTTAGTGACATTTTCTATCTGGTCGAACACTGAACCTTTTCTAAACCATATAATTTGCATGTGGAAAGTTTCGAGTGGTCACCGACAGACTAAAAGCACCTAAAAGCTATAAATTCCGAATCACCATGAATTTAGATTAGCTTTTATATTACCTATGTAGTTTGGAGAGAGTGTGATCATAATATTTTTAAACTAGGACACTACGAGTAAGTGATGTTTTAATGTCGTTGAATTTCGAGTTCGTATTTTATAAAAATGTATTGTTTAGGCCGCTTGTGACCTTGAAATAAAATCCAGTGGTGTTCTTGAAGTAGTTTTATTTAGAATATGGTGTCCTGTCACGGTCGCCAAAAAAGTTTAGGCCGCTTGTGACCTTGAAATAAAATCCAGTGGTGTTCTTGAAGCAGTTTAATTTAGAATATGGTGTCCTGTCACGGTCGCCAAAAAAGTTTAGGCCGCTTGTGACCTTGAAATAAAATCCAGTGGTGTTCTTGAAGTAGTTTAATTTAGAATATGGTGTCCTGTCACGGTCTCCAAAAAAGTTTAGGCCACTTGTGGCCTTTAAATAAAGTCCAGTGGTGTTCTTGAAGCAGTTTAATTTAGAATATGGTGTCCTGTCACGGTCGCCAAAAAAGTTTAGGCCGCTTGTGGCCTTTAAATAAAATCCAGTGGTGTTCTTGAAGTAGTTTAATTTAGAATATGGTGTCCTGTCACGGTCTCAAAAAAAATTTTGGCCGCTTATGACCTTGAAATAAAATCCAGTGGTGTTCTTGAAGTAGTTTAATTTAGAATATGGTGTCCTGTCACGGTCGCCAAAAAAGTTTAGGCCGCTTGTGACCTTGAAATAAAATCCAGTGGTGTTCTTGAAGTAGTTTAATTTAGAATATAGAATTACAAAGATGTTGATTCGACCAGTTGTCAATGCGAAGTAAATATAAAATTAATGGCACAATTTTTTTTAAGTCTAGCTATTTTGCTCGTACTATTATTACAGGCGTTAACATGTATGGTATTTTATTCTACTATTGATGGATAATGTATAACGTAGAACTATACTTTTTTTTCTCTCATTTGCGTATTTGTTACAGACTGTATCTCATACTGTTCAACTTGTTTTGGTATTTGTTTATGTTTAGTATTCGTTAGGAATAGATAATAAGATAATGTAATAAACAAAATACCATTAATATTTGATTTTGGTATTAGAAATAAATAGATTTTAAAACTATTATGTTATTTAAAAGTATTTTTTTCTATTAAGGCGTCTTACATTTGAGCGCGACTCCATACAAACTGAGCGCACGTTGCCGTCGTAGTGAAATATACATATAATATAGTATGGTACTTTTGTATAGTTGATTTAAATAATATAGTCAACGATTTAAAAAATATATTTATGTATATTTGTTTAGTACATGTTAGATATTTTATTGGGTGAAATTTTTTTTTAAATAAATTTATATTTGCAAGATATATAAACTTATTTCGAAGCAAAGAAGTAAAGGAAGAAAATTGTATTAGAACATTTTTTTTTTTACTTAATTTTACAACGCCTTTATTGAAAATATATTACATAATTATTGAAGCATATGATATTTTTAACTAAAAGTATTTTTTAGATGGATTGTATTCAACAGAATCTGCAAATTAGAACTCCAACATAACTAATACTTGAAGGCTCAAAAAATATACAGACCATCGTTTTTTCAACGACCGGGATAAAAACCCCGTGTCTAAGTGACACGGGGTTTCACCGTTTTTTACTTCTTTGGCTATGACACTGTGTGTATTGCGCCAGTTATCAAGCCCTTGTAGCTAATATTTGCTTCATATTAGCACAGCAGATCCTACATAAAATTTCGAGGTTTCCATTGCGATGTAAATGACCGCGGGTGAGGTGGCTGATATTCCCACTAGCACGATCCTACTCCGCTTTCATTTCACATAGGTACATATCTAATTCGAGAAATGAAAATACGTACAGTTAAAAGCTTCCGGACTTGTCGACAGATACGCGGCTAATGATTTTAAATTGTGTTCCGAAAGTGTTATGGGATGAGAGATCTCCTGATAACCATGTGTGAGTTAGTTACATACTTAATTCTGTTTTCTCGCAGTAAATGTGGTTTGACTGGAAGATGTTGGTTTACCTGCAAATAAAAAAACAAGTCGATAAATAAGGTTTAAACTTTTTTCACTCCTATAAGAGTCAGATGTAAGTTCGGAGGTTTATCATTGAACTCTTGATCTTTACGAAGGAGTCCAAGCAGGTTTACTCACGATAAGTTCACTGTCACAACAAATGAAAATATAATTTTAGAGCTTACTCCGCCTACTGAGCTGTCTACAAATTTTACAGAAAATAGCTCACGTAAGGTACTCAAGCCTGAAATACTAAATTAAAACACTGTACTGTCCCTAAAATATGGCTACCAGATTAACCTCTAATATGTTAATAAATTTAAGGAAGACTAGGCAGATCTAGTCGGTCTAGGAATGCAAATAAAATTCCGACGACTCAAGTACCTCTTCCTTTTCTGAAATACGTTACAAAGCATTATAAATTTAAGAAAAACCTGTATACAGCTTTTTCTTTTAACTTTCTAGACATTTAAGTTGGACAAAACGTCTCAAAAGAAGCGTACTTGTATTTTACTTTTATTAAGCATTTTTGTATAATCAGCTTAGTATTGTATTATACACATAAATCCTTTTAAAAGTTTACAGGATTATTGTGAAAGGTTTCCAATACGACATTCTTATGTAAATGTCGTCTTTCGAGTTTCATCCTTTTTCTTTCAAATGAAAAAAGGAATCCTTACAATGGAGTAAATTCACAAAACGGTTGCTCTGAACCACTTTGCAATTCCCAGAAACATGACATTGCAATATTGAAATACAGATAAAATATATACAATACTAATAACAGTTCTATAGAGGTAGAAAAGTGAGGTTCGTACTTCAATTTTGAAAACAGGAGCTATTTCCAAGTTAATTGAATATTTATAAACTTGACGCTGGCAAATATACAAATCGTATGTTGCCATATATTAAAATAAAAAAACAGCAGTTAAAAAAACGTATAAGTTTTAATTTAAAGGAAAGTAACAGTTCAAATCACACTTTTATGGGATCACTTTTAGGTCCGAAGTTTCCACACATAGAACATCAATGTAAAATACTTTGTCACTGTTTGAAGGGAGAACTTATACGTAGTGTGACAGTGTAAATAGTAAATACCTTGAATTACGAATACTATAAAATAACACTTTATTTAAAACCCGTCGTGCTATCATGTAGAGTTAGCGATGAGTAATCTCTCCAAAGCAACCTCTTCCAGTTACTTGTTTCAACATTTATGGACTGATTAATTTACTGGTTATATTTTAGTATTGGTATTGTTCGTTTTTTATCATCACATCGCCATGAAACTTTCAGTATAATCTGTATATATTAAAAAGTAAGTCCTGACTGACTGACTGATTATATAGAAATCAACACAGAGCCGAAACCACTGAACCTAGAGACATGAAATTTGGAGTATATATTGTGAAAATTGTACTTTTTATTTTTTCTAAATTTAACCCCTAAGAGGGTCAAATAGGGGTTCTAAGTTTAAAATTCCTTTATCCTATTTACTAATTTTTAAATAATATTTGTAAAGCGTCGACTACACTTTAGTGCCATAGAATAGATCTTTATTCTAATATCAGCTGTAAAAATAAAATAACTAAGTCAGAAATGAACTGTCGTTAAGTTTAATTTGTAAAGAACGGACGGTGAAATACAATCCGTATAATTTGTAGTCCATCCTTCGCTTAGCATTTTGGCACCGGCTGCTGTGTTACGAAATCGTTAGCCAAAAAATATTTAGCCGCTTGTTTATTTGAATTGGCATAAAGAAAGGTACTTAATATAAGGTCTAACAACAAATAGTTAGAGGCAATTTGAAAAAAAACTTTGAATCACTGTATATTAATGAGTGAAACCGCGGGATGCAACCAGTATAGCCTATACAGATCCTGCAGAGAAAGACAAATCTAATGACACCTCGCACATCAATATCGAACGATCGGTTAAGGCTCTATGTAGAGGATTACAAAAAGACACTTACATACTACAAATATACAAACATACTCGAGAAACATTAACCTCCTTATAGACAGTCAGATAAAAATGGCTTTTATCTCTCAGCTGCGTATTAACTTTCCTTGACAATTATTCCTTCTCGCCCATTAAAAATTAAAAGAGTCAGCACGAAAGAGACGGGTAGCTATCGATTGATTCCTATGAAATAAGTAATTAGGGTTGCTTACGGTTTGACACGACATCAAAGAGGGTCGGAAGCTTTCTAATAAACTTGGTGGACTAAGCAGTTGGATAAAAGTTTAGAAGCTTATGCTATTTTAAGAATGGAATACCGGATATTGAGTTTAAGAATTAATTCTCATCCCATCTCTTCCCAAGGCATTTCAAAGGTATCATTTCTTCCCACCGCATTTTTGCCCTTTCGTCCCAGATAACATTTTTTTTTCAATGTAGAGGTGGATTATTAGAAAGACACTGCGTATTTTATTTAGATTTCAGTATTTCCTTATTACAATTTATACACACTAAAGAAAGACAAAGAACTAGGAACTACCGCAATAAAACTTGCTTACAAATGAAAATCCGCCTTCAAAGCTTATTGTAGGAAAGCACTATGTACTTCAGAAGTAAAATTATTAATGGGCAGCGTAATCTAATTGACACTACCACTTCAGTATACAGATATGCTTATCTGTATACCCAGCTTCATACTGGTCATCATCGATTAGTCATCGTGTTCAACGACTCCAAATGTGACAATCTACGACACGTGTTCTATATCAGGTGACAAATTATCGGGTTGAAACCGAAATTCATTAGTGTATTATACGTTTGTGACTACTTTAAAACTATCAATGTACACGTTCCTACAATCAGCGCGATAAATCAAATGAAAGAGCAACAATAGATCAGAACGATTTAAAAAAAATTCTTTTAATTTTGATGTACCCAATGTAACTCTAACGTCAGACGAATCTATTGACACCGCTCACATAAAAATAGGCCGTTTAGGTTCTGGAGCGTGCCAAAGAAATAAACATACATATATATATATATATATATATATACACTCAAAAAACATAACCCTTCTTTCACAGTCGGGTATTAAAGCAACTTCTCATAGCAGGAAAAATTGCGAAGAGCATAATATATTAGTTAATCATATTATAAAAATATTCTTAATAATTTCAAACTTACTATCCCTTTCCTACAGGTCCTGCAGTTCGCGAGTCCGACTCGCACTTGCCAGTTTTTTTAAATATTTTTTTCTAATTTGCCTAGTAATGTCTGAAAATCTGAGTTTTTAACGGAATTCTTCCAAATCGGTTAAAAAGTGAGCCATTTTTTATTAACTTATTCACAAATCAACTGTAATTTCTAAGATTTTCTAGATTGATTGGGTCAGTTAGAAAACTCGTTGAAAAAAAATGAAAGGCGTTCTAGTAGTTACGTTTTAGATTTAGGAAAGGGATATCCGGTTGGTAACACTACGTACAACCTACATGCAGTAAATCTAACTGCAATGTTAAATCATTGAATACTTCCTTGAATTTACTTTAGTCTAGTCAAACATGTTCATTATTTGAGTTGGAAACTGTAGGAACTTCTCAAGCTGGTTTAGTTATGAGCAAGTTGCAGTCAATGAGATTAATTCCCCGTCCGGCGTCCACTCTAGCGCAATATTGTCAATTAAAACTAGAGTTGCCTAATTAGAGTGCAGACGGAAAGTTTGCTATAACAGGCTATTGCTGTAACCGCCCTTATGAAACTTGGTGTGTAAATTTTCTAAAGCCTTTGTTAGCAATGATAGTTTTATAGAGGGAGATAAGTGCCTAACGTTAACCATTCATTTATTCTTTAACGTTAAGACTTAAAAGTTATGATCTAAACTGATCCTATCAAAGTGTGATGGCTATCACAGTCAAGCTTTTTGTGGTTGAGCTATCAGTAGACTTAGAAACCAAAGAGCACGTTTTATTAAATTTTGGAATAACGAAGCTCGTGTTTTAAGCTTTAAATAACATGATCTGTCTATATCTATAGAACTGTTATTGTTTGTTAGTGTGAATTTCACGGCAGCGACTTCCATAATCTGGCAGCTCGCATGATAAATGTAGTATATTTGTATGAAAACTCAGTACTATTACCGATTATAAAAATAGTATAGCCTAAACTGAACACTGCGGTGATCTACAGCGAACCCAGCACTAGGGTTTATCTCCGGAGAAAGAGAAAGACTAAAAGACTTACTAGTAACGGGTCATTTAATATGAACTAGCAACATTAGCTTTGCTATAAGTGACGTTTTAAAATAGAAAGATGTAATTCAATTCAGAATCGTGTCGCCGAAAAAACTATAAAAATTAAAAGCGCACTTCTAACTGACAAAGTTTTACTCATAAGTCACTAAGATTCCAAGTAACCATCCGAATCTCATCGGAGAAGTCTAACCGGGTGTATGGTAGTCTCTTATGCCTGACTAAACTAGTGTTTACCTACTCCTCGCTGAAACTTTCAGGGTTACAACTCAAATAACGCTCCAGTAGACTCCAGTTAGGCAAACGGAATAATTTACTTCACTAGAGAACACTTTAACGGTTGATAATAGTGTTGAAATGCTATGGATTGCTGACAAGCTTGAGTTAAAAACTTTTGATAAATAATAAACTTGATTGACCTAACCAGCGAAACGTTAATCTGCTTTGAGTTTGGCAGTTTTGTTTGTCTTCTAAAATTTTATACTCGTGTATAGATCGTAGATTACAACCAATCTTGACAAAACTTGGTACGTATATGTTCAAAATATTTTTTTGGGCGTTCTCATCATCCCAAAAGCAATTTTGCTTATTAAGTATATTATATTCTATATCTGAAACTTGGGGAAGTTGGACCCTAGTAGGCTACTGTCTTTCTCTTATTATTCCGTTAGGAGACATACAAGTTTTCTTTTCTAATTCTGTTGTATTCAGGGACAAACAGGAATAAATTAATGATATTCGGAGTGATGGATACTAACTAATGTAAGCATTGACGTAATGATTTCTAGAGAAACATTACTCATGCCACTCGATGGTCACTGGCTTGAGCAGCATTGCTGCGTCACATTTCCATCCCTACACATATTATAAATGCGTTTGTTGGATTTTATTTAGAAAACTAACGCGTGTTTGATTCATATTGTTTAAGTAGACGGGTTTTCACGCGTACATGAAACTATAGTTGGACCTTTCCAACAATCATTTACGCGTGAAAACCCGTCTTCTTAAATAGTACGTTTGTTAGATTCTTTGTTCCTGTTCTTCTCAGCAACTGAGTGACGACGGATGGACTTGATTTTTTAAGGTTCGGAGAATGCTACTTTTTTTCTTGGAAAACAAACATAACGAGAGCAGAGCCGCGGGCGAAAGCTAGTATAATAATATATGACAGATATATTTCACCCAGTTGTACAATATCCGTGCATATTGGAACAGCGCCGCCATTATCTGCGTAATGGTATATCGGGCGCACTGCTAGATTTATCGCTTTATACAATAGCATTCGATATATTTAAACGTCATGGATTACGCTACGAACTAAGACTTTTACTACTTTACATCATATGGGCTATATATAACTAAAATGTATATGTATCGCTATATATGTTTTTTACTATTATTTTCTGTTTCTGTTAATTGGTGGACTCTAAAATGGGTAACATAATTAAATAATATTCTTCCTAAAAATGAGATATAAGTTTCATTATGTCACTGTTTTCGAATAAATACAATAAAATATTCCGCATGCCATTGCCAAATACAAAAAAAAAACCAGCGGGTAAATGGCGCTGTAATAAACTTTCCCTAACTTTTGGGGGAAATGCTTCCAGTGTAATTGCAGTAATTTAAAAAACGCCTTGCTTTATAAAAACAAAATTTCAAAATTGCTAGAACCTTCTTTAAAAGCTGCAAAACCATGCATATCCGTAGACTCCATAGAGTAATGCCGCCACTATCTCTGTAATGGGATATCGGACTCTGGTTTAGATTTACTACTCTATCTCGCCCTCGGTGTTTTACAGTAATGGTTTGGAGCCGATTGCCTGGACTGTAGATTCATCGAACTTTTTATTAGTTTCGCATACATTGCATTATGCTAGTTTAAATCGACGTTAGGTCAAATAGTGCTCGTCATGAAATCAGTGAACATGCAAAAGAGTTATATATTTGTATATTAAAGTGACGAAGTCAGAACGTCTTCTAAAAGCATTTGCAAAATTAACAAACTTGCAAATGCTTTAATCAGACTGACCTACAAAATATTGTATGATTTAATTTCACCCAAATCTACTACAACCAAAGAGCTTTGAAACTCTGTAAAATAAGGTTAGGCTCTTAGAAATAAGGTTATTGTAACAAGACTAAAACTCAACTCAAGGCTAAAGAAATACTTCTTATTCCGCCGGCCTTCTTAACCCAACGGCTCAGACTAAAGGGATTTGATGTAAAGCCACGTCTCCTCTCACTCAAGTAGATTTGTGGAAATCAGTACGGATGACATCACAGAGACGGATTACATGAAAAATAAAAAACAAATGAGATACAAGTTAGTCAAGCGTAAATTAAAGATCGTCCCTGAAGAAATCTTTAAGTATTATGTACCTAATTCCTAATTCAAAAATTTGTAGTCCATCCTTCGCTTAGCATTTTGGCACCGGCTGCTGTGTTACGAAATCGTTAGCCAAAAAATATTTAGCCGCTTGTTTATTTGAATTGACATAAAGAAAGGTACTTAATATAAGGTCTAACAACAAATAGTTAGAGGCAATTTGAAAAAAAACTTTGAATCACTGTATATTAATGAGTGAAACCGCGGGATGCAACCAGTATAGCCTATACAGATCCTGCAGATAAAGACAAATCTAATGACACCTCGCACATCAAAATCGAACGATCGGTTAAGGCTCTATGTAGAGGATTACAAAAAGATACTTACATACTACAAATATACAAACATACTCGAGAAACATTAACCTCCTTATAGACAGTCAGATAAAAATGGCTTTTATCTCTCAGCTGCGTATTAACTTTCCTTGACAATTATTCCTTCTCGCCCATTAAAAATTAAAAGAGTCAGCACGAAAGAGACGGGTAGCTATCGATTGATTCCTATGAAATAAGTAATTAGGGTTGCTTACGGTTTGACACGACATCAAAGAGGGTCGGAAGCTTTCTAATAAACTTGTTGGACTAAGCTGTTGGATAAAAGTTTAGAAGCTTATGCTATTTTAAGAATGGAATACCGGATATTGAGTTTAAGAATTAATTCTCATCCCATCTCTTCCCAAGGCATTTCAAAGGTATCATTTCTTCCCACCGCATTTTTGCCCTTTCGTCCCAGATAACATTTTTTTTTCAATGTAGAGGTGGATTATTAGAAAGACACTGCGTATTTTATTTAGATTTCAGTATTTCCTTATTACAATTTATACACACTAAAGAAAGACAAAGAACTAGGAACTACCGCAATAAAACTTGCTTACAAATGAAAATCCGCCTTCAAAGCTTATTGTAGGAAAGCACTATGTACTTCAGAAGTAAAATTATTAATGGGCAGCGTAATCTAATTGACACTACCACTTCAGTATACAGATATGCTTATCTGTATACCCAGCTTCATACTGGTCATCATCGATTAGTCATCGTGTTCAACGACTCCAAATGTGACAATCTACGACACGTGTTCTATATCAGGTGACAAATTATCGGGTTGAAACCGAAATTCATTAGTGTATTATACGTTTGTGACTACTTTAAAACTATCAATGTACACGTTCCTACAATCAGCGCGATAAATCAAATGAAAGAGCAACAATAGATCAGAACGATTTAAAAAAAATTCTTTTAATTTTGATGTACCCAATGTAACTCTAACGTCAGACGAATCTATTGACACCGCTCACATAAAAATAGGCCGTTTAGGTTCTGGAGCGTGCCAAAGAAATAAACATACATATATATATATATATATATACACTCAAAAAACATAACCCTTCTTTCACAGTCGGGTATTAAAGCAACTTCTCATAGCAGGAAAAATTGCGAAGAGCATAATATATTAGTTAATCATATTATAAAAATATTCTTAATAATTTCAAACTTACTATCCCTTTCCTACAGGTCCTGCAGTTCGCGAGTCCGACTCGCACTTGCCAGTTTTTTTAAATATTTTTTTCTAATTTGCCTAGTAATGTCTGAAAATCTGAGTTTTTAACGGAATTCTTCCAAATCGGTTAAAAAGTGAGCCATTTTTTATTAACTTATTCACAAATCAACTGTAATTTCTAAGATTTTCTAGATTGATTGGGTCAGTTAGAAAACTCGTTGAAAAAAAATGAAAGGCGTTCTAGTAGTTACGTTTTAGATTTAGGAAAGGGATATCCGGTTGGTAACACTACGTACAACCTACATGCAGTAAATCTAACTGCAATGTTAAATCATTGAATACTTCCTTGAATTTACTTTAGTCTAGTCAAACATGTTCATTATTTGAGTTGGAAACTGTAGGAACTTCTCAAGCTGGTTTAGTTATGAGCAAGTTGCAGTCAATGAGATTAATTCCCCGTCCGGCGTCCACTCTAGCGCAATATTGTCAATTAAAACTAGAGTTGCCTAATTAGAGTGCAGACGGAAAGTTTGCTATAACAGGCTATTGCTGTAACCGCCCTTATGAAACTTGGTGTGTAAATTTTCTAAAGCCTTTGTTAGCAATGATAGTTTTATAGAGGGAGATAAGTGCCTAACGTTAACCATTCATTTATTCTTTAACGTTAAGACTTAAAAGTTATGATCTAAACTGATCCTATCAAAGTGTGATGGCTATCACAGTCAAGCTTTTTGTGGTTGAGCTATCAGTAGACTTAGAAACCAAAGAGCACGTTTTATTAAATTTTGGAATAACGAAGCTCGTGTTTTAAGCTTTAAATAACATGATCTGTCTATATCTATAGAACTGTTATTGTTTGTTAGTGTGAATTTCACGGCAGCGACTTCCATAATCTGGCAGCTCGCATGATAAATGTAGTATATTTGTATGAAAACTCAGTACTATTACCGATTATAAAAATAGTATAGCCTAAACTGAACACTGCGGTGATCTACAGCGAACCCAGCACTAGGGTTTATCTCCGGAGAAAGAGAAAGACTAAAAGACTTACTAGTAACGGGTCATTTAATATGAACTAGCAACATTAGCTTTGCTATAAGTGACGTTTTAAAATAGAAAGATGTAATTCAATTCAGAATCGTGTCGCCGAAAAAACTATAAAAATTAAAAGCGCACTTCTAACTGACAAAGTTTTACTCATAAGTCACTAAGATTCCAAGTAACCATCCGAATCTCATCGGAGAAGTCTAACCGGGTGTATGGTAGTCTCTTATGCCTGACTAAACTAGTGTTTACCTACTCCTCGCTGAAACTTTCAGGGTTACAACTCAAATAACGCTCCAGTAGACTCCAGTTAGGCAAACGGAATAATTTACTTCACTAGAGAACACTTTAACGGTTGATAATAGTGTTGAAATGCTATGGATTGCTGACAAGCTTGAGTTAAAAACTTTTGATAAATAATAAACTTGATTGACCTAACCAGCGAAACGTTAATCTGCTTTGAGTTTGGCAGTTTTGTTTGTCTTCTAAAATTTTATACTCGTGTATAGATCGTAGATTACAACCAATCTTGACAAAACTTGGTACGTATATGTTCAAAATATTTTTTTGGGCGTTCTCATCATCCCAAAAGCAATTTTGCTTATTAAGTATATTATATTCTATATCTGAAACTTGGGGAAGTTGGACCCTAGTAGGCTACTGTCTTTCTCTTATTATTCCGTTAGGAGACATACAAGTTTTCTTTTCTAATTCTGTTGTATTCAGGGACAAACAGGAATAAATTAATGATATTCGGAGTGATGGATACTAACTAATGTAAGCATTGACGTAATGATTTCTAGAGAAACATTACTCATGCCACTCGATGGTCACTGGCTTGAGCAGCATTGCTGCGTCACATTTCCATCCCTACACATATTATAAATGCGTTTGTTGGATTTTATTTAGAAAACTAACGCGTGTTTGATTCATATTGTTTAAGTAGACGGGTTTTCACGCGTACATGAAACTATAGTTGGACCTTTCCAACAATCATTTACGCGTGAAAACCCGTCTTCTTAAATAGTACGTTTGTTAGATTCTTTGTTCCTGTTCTTCTCAGCAACTGAGTGACGACGGATGGACTTGATTTTTTAAGGTTCGGAGAATGCTACTTTTTTTCTTGGAAAACAAACATAACGAGAGCAGAGCCGCGGGCGAAAGCTAGTATAATAATATATGACAGATATATTTCACCCAGTTGTACAATATCCGTGCATATTGGAACAGCGCCGCCATTATCTGCGTAATGGTATATCGGGCGCACTGCTAGATTTATCGCTTTATACAATAGCATTCGATATATTTAAACGTCATGGATTACGCTACGAACTAAGACTTTTACTACTTTACATCATATGGGCTATATATAACTAAAATGTATATGTATCGCTATATATGTTTTTTACTATTATTTTCTGTTTCTGTTAATTGGTGGACTCTAAAATGGGTAACATAATTAAATAATATTCTTCCTAAAAATGAGATATAAGTTTCATTATGTCACTGTTTTCGAATAAATACAATAAAATATTCCGCATGCCATTGCCAAATACAAAAAAAAAACCAGCGGGTAAATGGCGCTGTAATAAACTTTCCCTAACTTTTGGGGGAAATGCTTCCAGTGTAATTGCAGTAATTTAAAAAACGCCTTGCTTTATAAAAACAAAATTTCAAAATTGCTAGAACCTTCTTTAAAAGCTGCAAAACCATGCATATCCGTAGACTCCATAGAGTAATGCCGCCACTATCTCTGTAATGGGATATCGGACTCTGGTTTAGATTTACTACTCTATCTCGCCCTCGGTGTTTTACAGTAATGGTTTGGAGCCGATTGCCTGGACTGTAGATTCATCGAACTTTTTATTAGTTTCGCATACATTGCATTATGCTAGTTTAAATCGACGTTAGGTCAAATAGTGCTCGTCATGAAATCAGTGAACATGCAAAAGAGTTATATATTTGTATATTAAAGTGACGAAGTCAGAACGTCTTCTAAAAGCATTTGCAAAATTAACAAACTTGCAAATGCTTTAATCAGACTGACCTACAAAATATTGTATGATTTAATTTCACCCAAATCTACTACAACCAAAGAGCTTTGAAACTCTGTAAAATAAGGTTAGGCTCTTAGAAATAAGGTTATTGTAACAAGACTAAAACTCAACTCAAGGCTAAAGAAATACTTCTTATTCCGCCGGCCTTCTTAACCCAACGGCTCAGACTAAAGGGATTTGATGTAAAGCCACGTCTCCTCTCACTCAAGTAGATTTGTGGAAATCAGTACGGATGACATCACAGAGACGGATTACATGAAAAATAAAAAACAAATGAGATACAAGTTAGTCAAGCGTAAATTAAAGATCGTCCCTGAAGAAATCTTTAAGTATTATGTACCTAATTCCTAATTCAAAAATTTGTAGTCCATCCTTCGCTTAGCATTTTGGCACCGGCTGCTGTGTTACGAAATCGTTAGCCAAAAAATATTTAGCCGCTTGTTTATTTGAATTGACATAAAGAAAGGTACTTAATATAAGGTCTAACAACAAATAGTTAGAGGCAATTTGAAAAAAAACTTTGAATCACTGTATATTAATGAGTGAAACCGCGGGATGCAACCAGTATAGCCTATACAGATCCTGCAGATAAAGACAAATCTAATGACACCTCGCACATCAAAATCGAACGATCGGTTAAGGCTCTATGTAGAGGATTACAAAAAGATACTTACATACTACAAATATACAAACATACTCGAGAAACATTAACCTCCTTATAGACAGTCAGATAAAAATGGCTTTTATCTCTCAGCTGCGTATTAACTTTCCTTGACAATTATTCCTTCTCGCCCATTAAAAATTAAAAGAGTCAGCACGAAAGAGACGGGTAGCTATCGATTGATTCCTATGAAATAAGTAATTAGGGTTGCTTACGGTTTGACACGACATCAAAGAGGGTCGGAAGCTTTCTAATAAACTTGTTGGACTAAGCTGTTGGATAAAAGTTTAGAAGCTTATGCTATTTTAAGAATGGAATACCGGATATTGAGTTTAAGAATTAATTCTCATCCCATCTCTTCCCAAGGCATTTCAAAGGTATCATTTCTTCCCACCGCATTTTTGCCCTTTCGTCCCAGATAACATTTTTTTTTCAATGTAGAGGTGGATTATTAGAAAGACACTGCGTATTTTATTTAGATTTCAGTATTTCCTTATTACAATTTATACACACTAAAGAAAGACAAAGAACTAGGAACTACCGCAATAAAACTTGCTTACAAATGAAAATCCGCCTTCAAAGCTTATTGTAGGAAAGCACTATGTACTTCAGAAGTAAAATTATTAATGGGCAGCGTAATCTAATTGACACTACCACTTCAGTATACAGATATGCTTATCTGTATACCCAGCTTCATACTGGTCATCATCGATTAGTCATCGTGTTCAACGACTCCAAATGTGACAATCTACGACACGTGTTCTATATCAGGTGACAAATTATCGGGTTGAAACCGAAATTCATTAGTGTATTATACGTTTGTGACTACTTTAAAACTATCAATGTACACGTTCCTACAATCAGCGCGATAAATCAAATGAAAGAGCAACAATAGATCAGAACGATTTAAAAAAAATTCTTTTAATTTTGATGTACCCAATGTAACTCTAACGTCAGACGAATCTATTGACACCGCTCACATAAAAATAGGCCGTTTAGGTTCTGGAGCGTGCCAAAGAAATAAACATACATATATATATATATATATATATACACTCAAAAAACATAACCCTTCTTTCACAGTCGGGTATTAAAGCAACTTCTCATAGCAGGAAAAATTGCGAAGAGCATAATATATTAGTTAATCATATTATAAAAATATTCTTAATAATTTCAAACTTACTATCCCTTTCCTACAGGTCCTGCAGTTCGCGAGTCCGACTCGCACTTGCCAGTTTTTTTAAATATTTTTTTCTAATTTGCCTAGTAATGTCTGAAAATCTGAGTTTTTAACGGAATTCTTCCAAATCGGTTAAAAAGTGAGCCATTTTTTATTAACTTATTCACAAATCAACTGTAATTTCTAAGATTTTCTAGATTGATTGGGTCAGTTAGAAAACTCGTTGAAAAAAAATGAAAGGCGTTCTAGTAGTTACGTTTTAGATTTAGGAAAGGGATATCCGGTTGGTAACACTACGTACAACCTACATGCAGTAAATCTAACTGCAATGTTAAATCATTGAATACTTCCTTGAATTTACTTTAGTCTAGTCAAACATGTTCATTATTTGAGTTGGAAACTGTAGGAACTTCTCAAGCTGGTTTAGTTATGAGCAAGTTGCAGTCAATGAGATTAATTCCCCGTCCGGCGTCCACTCTAGCGCAATATTGTCAATTAAAACTAGAGTTGCCTAATTAGAGTGCAGACGGAAAGTTTGCTATAACAGGCTATTGCTGTAACCGCCCTTATGAAACTTGGTGTGTAAATTTTCTAAAGCCTTTGTTAGCAATGATAGTTTTATAGAGGGAGATAAGTGCCTAACGTTAACCATTCATTTATTCTTTAACGTTAAGACTTAAAAGTTATGATCTAAACTGATCCTATCAAAGTGTGATGGCTATCACAGTCAAGCTTTTTGTGGTTGAGCTATCAGTAGACTTAGAAACCAAAGAGCACGTTTTATTAAATTTTGGAATAACGAAGCTCGTGTTTTAAGCTTTAAATAACATGATCTGTCTATATCTATAGAACTGTTATTGTTTGTTAGTGTGAATTTCACGGCAGCGACTTCCATAATCTGGCAGCTCGCATGATAAATGTAGTATATTTGTATGAAAACTCAGTACTATTACCGATTATAAAAATGGTATAGCCTAAACTGAACACTGCGGTGATCTACAGCGAACCCAGCACTAGGGTTTATCTCCGGAGAAAGAGAAAGACTAAAAGACTTACTAGTAACGGGTCATTTAATATGAACTAGCAACATTAGCTTTGCTTTAAGTGACGTTTTAAAATAGAAAGATGTAATTCAATTCAGAATCGTGTCGCCGAAAAAACTATAAAAATTAAAAGCGCACTTCTAACTGACAAAGTTTTACTCATAAGTCACTAAGATTCCAAGTAACCATCCGAATCTCATCGGAGAAGTCTAACCGGGTGTATGGTAGTCTCTTATGCCTGACTAAACTAGTGTTTACCTACTCCTCGCTGAAACTTTCAGGGTTACAACTCAAATAACGCTCCAGTAGACTCCAGTTAGGCAAACGGAATAATTTACTTCACTAGAGAACACTTTAACGGTTGATAATAGTGTTGAAATGCTATGGATTGCTGACAAGCTTGAGTTAAAAACTTTTGATAAATAATAAACTTGATTGACCTAACCAGCGAAACGTTAATCTGCTTTGAGTTTGGCAGTTTTGTTTGTCTTCTAAAATTTTATACTCGTGTATAGATCGTAGATTACAACCAATCTTGACAAAACTTGGTACGTATATGTTCAAAATATTTTTTTGGGCGTTCTCATCATCCCAAAAGCAATTTTGCTTATTAAGTATATTATATTCTATATCTGAAACTTGGGGAAGTTGGACCCTAGTAGGCTACTGTCTTTCTCTTATTATTCCGTTAGGAGACATACAAGTTTTCTTTTCTAATTCTGTTGTATTCAGGGACAAACAGGAATAAATTAATGATATTCGGAGTGATGGATACTAACTAATGTAAGCATTGACGTAATGATTTCTAGAGAAACATTACTCATGCCACTCGATGGTCACTGGCTTGAGCAGCATTGCTGCGTCACATTTCCATCCCTACACATATTATAAATGCGTTTGTTGGATTTTATTTAGAAAACTAACGCGTGTTTGATTCATATTGTTTAAGTAGACGGGTTTTCACGCGTACATGAAACTATAGTTGGACCTTTCCAACAATCATTTACGCGTGAAAACCCGTCTTCTTAAATAGTACGTTTGTTAGATTCTTTGTTCCTGTTCTTCTCAGCAACTGAGTGACGACGGATGGACTTGATTTTTTAAGGTTCGGAGAATGCTACTTTTTTTCTTGGAAAACAAACATAACGAGAGCAGAGCCGCGGGCGAAAGCTAGTATAATAATATATGACAGATATATTTCACCCAGTTGTACAATATCCGTGCATATTGGAACAGCGCCGCCATTATCTGCGTAATGGTATATCGGGCGCACTGCTAGATTTATCGCTTTATACAATAGCATTCGATATATTTAAACGTCATGGATTACGCTACGAACTAAGACTTTTACTACTTTACATCATATGGGCTATATATAACTAAAATGTATATGTATCGCTATATATGTTTTTTACTATTATTTTCTGTTTCTGTTAATTGGTGGACTCTAAAATGGGTAACATAATTAAATAATATTCTTCCTAAAAATGAGATATAAGTTTCATTATGTCACTGTTTTCGAATAAATACAATAAAATATTCCGCATGCCATTGCCAAATACAAAAAAAAAACCAGCGGGTAAATGGCGCTGTAATAAACTTTCCCTAACTTTTGGGGGAAATGCTTCCAGTGTAATTGCAGTAATTTAAAAAACGCCTTGCTTTATAAAAACAAAATTTCAAAATTGCTAGAACCTTCTTTAAAAGCTGCAAAACCATGCATATCCGTAGACTCCATAGAGTAATGCCGCCACTATCTCTGTAATGGGATATCGGACTCTGGTTTAGATTTACTACTCTATCTCGCCCTCGGTGTTTTACAGTAATGGTTTGGAGCCGATTGCCTGGACTGTAGATTCATCGAACTTTTTATTAGTTTCGCATACATTGCATTATGCTAGTTTAAATCGACGTTAGGTCAAATAGTGCTCGTCATGAAATCAGTGAACATGCAAAAGAGTTATATATTTGTATATTAAAGTGACGAAGTCAGAACGTCTTCTAAAAGCATTTGCAAAATTAACAAACTTGCAAATGCTTTAATCAGACTGACCTACAAAATATTGTATGATTTAATTTCACCCAAATCTACTACAACCAAAGAGCTTTGAAACTCTGTAAAATAAGGTTAGGCTCTTAGAAATAAGGTTATTGTAACAAGACTAAAACTCAACTCAAGGCTAAAGAAATACTTCTTATTCCGCCGGCCTTCTTAACCCAACGGCTCAGACTAAAGGGATTTGATGTAAAGCCACGTCTCCTCTCACTCAAGTAGATTTGTGGAAATCAGTACGGATGACATCACAGAGACGGATTACATGAAAAATAAAAAACAAATGAGATACAAGTTAGTCAAGCGTAAATTAAAGATCGTCCCTGAAGAAATCTTTAAGTATTATGTACCTAATAAACCCCACAAATTTCCACATTCTAAAACTATAAACTGGATAAGAACATTGGGCAGTTATGCAGAAAAGACTTTTTTCGAAGGAAACGTTCAGTGACAACGTAACCTTTGATCATACTCAGACTTTTTCTTGATACTTAGAAATATTTATATGGCGGTTTACAGGAGGCCGTTAACATTTGCACATGTATTGTATCCAATTGAAAAATGATTGTTCATGAGTTAGACTAGCGTGTCCGTTTCTGCTTGGTAAAACATGCTCTTAAATGTCTTATTTTGTTCGTTTCTATGATTTGAGAAATAATCATATGAATTTTTCCCCGATTATCAAGTTGTAGTTAATGTATGGGAGTTAGGACTAGATACTTACATTCCTACGGACACGTCTTGGCTATGTTATTGCTTTGTACGAGTATTCGATTTTTAAATTATTTTTTATATCTGCGAATACCCAAACTCATTGCAGATCACGATACAGGAATCTACCGTTCTTGAAGGTTCGTTAAGCAGGGTGCGTTTGTTTTAGTAAATTGGGTTCTCCTGAACGAATTGAATTAACATTAACACTGGTAGCTCTGTTTTGTACACTCGCTGCGAACCCAAGGTGACGGCACGAAGTTAATTTGAATTGTCTTGTTCCTTAATTCAGTACGTTATGTAGTAAATTACAATTGTTTTTAACCGACTTACATACATACTTCAAAAACGAATTTTTATGTGCGTTCCTGGATTTTCGGCGATACTGGACTGATATTTTTAGAATGTTTTGATGAATTGATAATCTCTACATTTTTAATTTCGATTTAAAATACTGTTTTGAATTTCCTTAAAAAATTATATCGTTATTTGGAGTAGGTAATTGATTTATGGAGGCAGGTTAGCACCATAGAGATCCAGAGAGCTATTCAATCCCAAAATGCAGTGGTAATCATTGAACACATTGCTCGTGGTAGTAATATTACTACCACGGGCAATGTGCTCTGTTTTCGGGCACCCGCTTTGTTCTTCTTTAATATCTTCAAGATATATTATATAAAATCCTAACATAGATATAACATATAGTTACTACTCTAGCAAACTTTAAAAGATATTACATATTTAATACCGCAGGCAGCCTCATAGCTACGAGCTATGAAGCTCCCTACTATGAATTTCCCTACAGTGGTGCTTGCTACCGTAAGAGATTAGATCTCCAAATCCCAAGCTTACAGCCACGCTTGCAAAATTCTCCAAAATAAACAGATTATTGAGCTTACAATAATTTATGAAGATATTTTACTAAGATTTCTGCGTGAAAATTCTTTGAACTTAATTAATGCTGTTTTAAAGCAATTTGGTTGAGAAAATTTCAATCTAACTTCTTGAGCCTTGGTAATAGGCCTATTAAATGAATAATCATATAACTGTACAAAATATATTTAGCGATAAAGATAAATACATACGTAAGCTTACAATGTATGTAAGTAGAAGTAGTAGTAATGATAAAAACCAATATAAGAAAATATACATATACGTGCCTGCTGAATTAAGGTCCGATTTCACTTTAAACGGCTGCCCATAAGGCGGGTAATGCTTTTCGAATGTATATCTTTCACTGCTGGACCAACTCTGAAAACGGGAGAAAACAAAACGTTCCATATATTTTGTTGACGACCGTTAAATGAATGAAAGTTGTTTTTGTATGGAAGCTGTTTATAATGTTGAGTATAGTGACCCCCTTTCGGTTTAGTACAGTTTAGTACTCTTACCAATAACCATGTATAATAATTCCTAGGATTCCTGTTATTGCTATGCTCTTGTCAGAAAGGCATCGACCCGTTATCAAGCATAATGAAGCATATAAATATTACACTTTGAACATAGTGTATAGTAACGAACGATATCAAGCATCGACCCGTTATCATGCATAATTAAATATATAAATGTATTGCACTTTAAACAAAATAGTAACAAATACATTACCCAGATACATATTAATTACTAATGATGTATAGTAGGAACGACACAGTTGAAAGTGGAATTACTGATAGCATATAAAAGAGTTAATTAGTTTCATTTGGCTACATTTTATCGGCCTCGTCTGGCTTGCTATCACCCCAAGTTCCAAAAACTTTATAAAAGCCGTATGCATAGAGCCAATGTAATCCAGTATAGGCAATGCTAACCCTGGAAGAATATCCGGAGACTAGATAGCGGTCCTGGCCTTTCTTACGTGGAGATATGCTACATGCATCTTACCTCCTATAGCCGCTCCGACATAGACTGAGATGACAAAACCTAGTGAAGCGGCCCATCCTGGGTGCCTCTTGGCTTCGTCGTAGGTGACAACCTTACGGTTACTGAGCCCTACCGCCTCGACAATACGGACACCCATGGAGAACTTGTGCTTGTTTTTTAACGTGGTTGAGTAAAAAAAAACAATTTATTTGTCACTAGTATAAATTGAAGATATTTATGGTGGTATAAATGATTTTACCCCTGGTTTTTCAGGCATAGCTTTACTAATATGGAAACCAGAGGATTGCTAAATCTGCACAATATAAAAATGATAATAAAATAAACGACTGATGATTGACATTTTTAAAATAATGTATTATTTTACATGTTTAGCGTGTCTACTATAAAAAGTAAAACAAAATCAAAACAAAATTTGTTTATAGTTTATAAACAAATTTTGAAAATGAAAAATGAAACACGTGAAAACAAGAGCAAGCAAACTTAATTTCGTTTTGACAGTTCGGCGTTTCGTTTTTTAAATGAATATATTTGTTTATAGTTTGATTTTCTTTTATTTACTGATTTATATACATTATAATTTATACATCAATAATGTGAATAACATAGCGTATTCATTTTGTCGAATAGCTACGCAGTAAGTATTGATTATAGGGCATGGTCCGAACATCTGATACAATTCCCCTTCAACCACCACACGTCCCAAGCTCACGCCAGTCACAAGGAGCTTTGCAGATCAACCACTAGTGCTGTCCCAAACCGATCACATCTCAATAGTAACGCACCAAATCAACACGGCATCGATATCGGCAAACATTTATCGACTACCATTACCGTTAGTTTATTCAGGGGAAAAGTAACCATTAGCTGAAGGGTCCTAGAGGGATGCCCTCTGGTAATTAATCTTCATCACGCGGAAACCCCAGAGAGTGCTAGAGTACTTGAGATTGGCGAATTATTTGGACTTTCAACGGTTTAATAGGATAGTGTTGAATAGGAAACTGTTGACCTAAACCGGGTAAAACCGGTTTAAAGCGGGTAAAGCCGTTAATGATGGGATGCCACATGTTATGTAAATTTTGCGGGTAATATCTCGATGTTATCATAAATTTGCGGTCCGAGGGTAAATGTGAATAGATTGTTGCCAAGTTTGAATATATAAAGGTACCTTATCGTAAGGTTAAGTGTTGACAGTTTTTTAATATATTATAATACTTGTGACTCACCCACGGCGTTCCCCGCGACATAAAATAGATTTTAAAAAGTTTTATACTTTGAACCCGCATTGGATCTTTAGGGTTTGACATTCCAAAAATGCTTTCTTAGTACACCCCTTAGTATAACTAATAATAAATTTTATTCCTAGCTAATATCATTACTTAAATAATTTAAAGAGTAGCTACGGATATTCGCTGGGAATATCGATAGATTTTTAAGTTACACACAACTACGCGTAAACTATACCAAAATTATTATTTTATAATGTACAAAAAGTATTCATTCATTGGATAGTGGTCATTTTTGGACGACATTATTTGTACGAAAGCTGTTTTTTTTTGTTTGTTTCTATACTAAAACTATGGCTACACTGTGGCAGAAAAGGAATTATAGGTAACAAAACCACAACACTACAGCAATCATCGATCTCCTCTTATCCCACTTCATCGAGCAGATAACAACTTCAGTCTGCTACTTCACACGTTTCCTCAACTTGGCCGTTCGCCGTCACACAATAACGGCTAAAGGTGTTATACGTTATACCCAGCAACTGCGTTATCCGTAATACCCAGTAACTGCGTTATCCGTTATCCGTAACGGCTGGGGGCGGAACTCATTAGTTACGAGTGATTTAACGTTCATGTTGCAGCTCGCTAAAAAACAACAACTCATATATTTTGTTTAACGATGTGCTTTGTGAGTTTTGCTTAAGAATCAATTTCCATTCTGAATTCGATTAAAATTAAATAAAAAATATTATCGGTAAACGCCTCTCTGCAAGTCTGACATACAGGTTCTATCATTTTATTGGTATTTTTATATCGTTGAGAATTTCCTAAAAAAGTGATAAATTTGAATAATATTTTAAAAACATATTCGATGAACAATTCTATGTATTTAAGAATATTGAATATTACTAAAATCAGTAAAATAGTTCTTGGAAGGTTGTAAGACAAAACAGGGGGAAGTTTGTTTACTGCGGCCATTCTTTATACATATATAAGAGTAAGTAATTCGCTAGTAAACAACGCCGAGCCTAAGCCGCGGATCCTAGAAACATGACATTTTGGGGGAGTATTTATTATAGAGTGTAGGGAGATTTTCGGAAATACAACGCCTAGGGGGGTCGAATGGAAGTTCAAAGATTGATACTTCATTATAATCCATATTGTGTCGCGGGCAACGCGATAGCTATTACTTGTTAAATAATATAACTGAAACTGTCTTGAAATCGATCTCAATCAGATCAAATAATAAGACACCGCTAGGCAACCCAACAAAGTGTGGCTTGTTTATATTGCACAAACTATAATATTGACACAAGGAATTGATTTCACCGACGATATCACCTAAGCACGTGACAGATGAACCTAAACTACAGGGTACAGGGTTACTTAGAAAATATTTGCTGAGCTAATAAAGAATGTCAATATTAACCCGTCTAAATACAATACAATTTATTTAGACGGCCTAAAGCAATTTCTCCCAGGCAACCTTGGGATGGATTCGATTAAGTGAGAACAGTCACGTCGGTGGTGCATCAAAAGCAAAAATACAAAAAAGAGGCACGGTACAAATAGTGTACCGCAAAAAAACAACAAGAAAAAATAATATTTAAGAATTAATCAATACACATAATCAATACATACCTATGTCATGTCAAGGTTAATTTACGGTGAGATAATAATTTTTCAACACTTTTTTAAATATGTATAGAGATTTTGCCTGCCTGATTAAAATGTTCCATAGCAGGAATGCTTGCACAGTAAATGATGCTTGAATAAAAGTGTTAGTTGAGGTGGAAGCTGGCAGCATAAGGCGAAGATCTTGTGAAGGTCTTGATGGTGAGGAGAGTGAGAAGCAGGCACAAAGAAAAAAATATTTTTTTAATAGAAAGAAGAATTGACTGATATTTTATGAAAAAAAGACAGAATATGAGAATTACGGCAAAGAAGAAATTTAGAAATCATACGGGAACTTACTTATGATAATACAACGAGTTTTAGACTCCGTTGAAGATCAGAATTAGTCACATTAATCGACTCATTCAATTATAGATATAAGATAGAATAGATAGCTTTACGTTAAGTTAAAATAATTGAAGAAAATGGTATTGCAACTCGCCTGATGTTATATGGTGATGCAGTTAAGATGAGATTACACCGATTTAATAAAATATACATCAGTCCACTTGGGACAACAAACGGCGAACCTCATTTTGAAGTCGGATATTAGAAATTAAAAGAAATTAGGATATTAGAAGATCATCAGCACAAATATACTCTTCTGAATTTGTCGAATCGACACACGACGGGTTCACAGACTGTTAGATGAAGACAAGCTGTAAATAACTTATCTCACTTATTCAAGTATTCAAGGCCTGTATTGTAGTCTATCCGGGGCGTCCCGGCGTCGCCGGGGTGACGTCAGCTTAGCTTTCCTGTCCACTGGAGCTTACCGCGTCAATACCTACTAGAGTATCGTAGGTAATAGGAGATTTAGTGCAGTCACTGCGTAGCTTTATAATGGTGCTTACGGAAGCTGAGGTTGCGATTATTGGTTAAACGTAAGTCTAAGCCTTACTTGACGAAATAAGTCTGCTATAAGGAACAGAGTGACGTCAGTAACCTAAGACTACTAAGGACACATTCTATTTTATGAAATTCAAATAATACATCTCATTACTCGTTTAAAAATTTAATTGTAGCTAACAAAAGAGCTAATGATTGGCTGAACCGAAATTGATAAAACAAGACGACGAACTACTGATAGAACTAGCTTGTTAAACTCATCCTCCAAAAAGAACTCAACTACTTGTACAGAAATATTTCAAATTATATCATAATTATTGTATTAATTGATTAATCTCCTCTAAAACTAAATTAATATAATAAAACACTAACACTTTCAGTCACATCTTATTTTTGTTAGACATAAAATATTTTTAGCAAAACCAACGAACTATAGACTCGATGGTAACGAACGAATTTATTTTTATTCACACAATAGCGAAGTAATTAAATTGAGATTCTAAACTGGGCTGAAAGGCATTGTTTCGGTTCCGTCCTACTCGCGTGGTCTATTGTAAGTGACCTCAACCTTTCGTGTAAATTGACTTTAATAACCTCGAATTATAATAGGGCAGTTGATTTAAATAACATTTTGTGAAGATTCATCGTGTTTCACTACCGCACCGAATTCTCTCTTTCGCTATAGCTATAATCTGGGTATTTTCAAGTCTCGAGTGAATCGGTTTTTCTAAGGCAAGCATGATACATATTAGGGCGCATCGTCGCTAAACATCAGGTGTGATGTGGACAGACGCAAGTCTATCTTAATATATATAAATCTCGTGTCACAATGTTTGTCCTCAATGGACTCCTAAACCACTTAACCGATTATAATAAAATTCGCACACCATGTGCAGTTCGATCCAACTTGAGAGATAGGATAGTTTAAATCCCAAATTATAGTCGCAATTTTAATTTATTGCTAATTATTTGTCTGTTATTATTTGACAGTCACAATTATCTGTTAACTCCAAATGATTCTAACAGATGTCGATACCTTTCGACTGGGTTGAGTAAGTAATCAATAGATGGCGCTGCTATGGTAAATCTACGAACGTGTCATATAAGCTACATTTTAACAGCATAATTACCACGTGTTGTTGACGCTATAAAATAGCCACAGCAACGCGTGGCCGGGTCAGCTAGTTTTCTATAAAAATTACATATAAAAATACGGTCCGAGCGGCTTACACTAATGTAATTTTTTTTTTATTTAGGCTGCTCAAAGGAATAGAAATATATGACTATTTTAGAAACGGCCTAGAAATTAAAAACTCTGACAGGTACTAAGGCAAATCGCTCCACCCGTATTTTTTTATAAATTTAACCTTATTTCATTTGCATTTTTGTAGAAGTAAATAGCGTTATATTGACGTAGCATTCGGTTTTGGATTGGTGGTGAGTGCTGCTCAATAACGCATAATGCTAACGGAAATGTACAAATTTAATAAATTAGAGTATATCATGCAATGTAAAAAGAAGTAGGTTTAATTAGTAATTAATTTGAGAGTATAAAGTAAATAACAGTATCGTGCATTACAACTCGGATGTAATAAAGTAATACGATATGAAGACCGAGTCTAACAAATAAACAAGGGAAATTCGGTTAAATGTTTGCAATCTGATTTGGTTCGGTAGAGCTAGCTAATGTGAGAGGGAAAGATACTCAGTAAAATTTTAGCACATATAAATTTTTTCAGTTATTTCAATTTAAAAATTACACCTCTAGAACGATTTTGTAAAATTAAAATGGGAACGAATGGGAAGTAAACACTTTAACACAAAAAAAGAATATTTCAAATCTGTCCACCCGTCTCCAATAAAACAGTTATTTCACATAAAATAGGTAAGAACATAATTGATGACAAGTAGAATTTTTGTACAGCCTATTTTGCTGAGATTAGGCATATGAAAATTTCAAATTTTGTCACACATCTTATAGGTAAAAACGATCTCATCTAGACAATCTTCATTCGAATAGATAATAAGAGAACTCAACATTTGAAACCAGTTTAACAATAAATAACAAAAACCAGTAAAAACATAACAACACAAACTACCTTTAAAATGGCGGTCTTATCTTTTCCATCCAACTATGCTTACTTTCCAATACCAAATTTTTTAAAGCGCTTATTAAAGAAGTTTAATATAAGAAATACCGCACTCTCCATTTTAACCGCGTATTACAAAACCTAAAAAAGCCATTGCCGGATTTACCGTGCAGCGGAGAGAAGAAAAGGGGGGAGGGGTGGTGACGTGATGAATGAGCCCCCTGAACCCACCCCACCCGGGGCACTAGAGCCCTCTTATCTATTGTTTGCGAACTACCCGCCTGCAACCGTTGCATACAACCCCGGTTTTAAAATTCATGTACCATTGAAAAGGATTTTTCAGTTACGAGCAATTTTTGATAAGTCATCTAGAATGCTTTGTACTACAGTGAAGCAGAATCGATAAAAAATATTGAAGGTAACTTAATCACTAACTTTTATTCAACATTTTCCAGATTTTTTGATTGCCAACCTAATTTATATAAATTATTTTGGTAAAATATATGTAGGTTACCAAGAAATTATTCCTTTTGAAATGAAAAGAATTAATCAAATAGGTCTAGGTCCATCAATAACCTTCTTTCATTTTGAAGTAGGTGAAAATAAAAATAAATAATAAGTTTTGTAGTTTTATTATATGAAGGTTCATAGTTAAGGATAATACGCGTAGTCGTAGTCCATGTCATAGTCTTTCTAGCGGCCTATATACAAACTGGACACTATGACAATAATAATGATGATTTAAGTATAAAAATCTGTGAAGCCGTCTATTTGATCAACTTCAAAGAGAAAGTTTTTAATTTGTTAAAACCTTTTTTTTTTAATTTCTTTTCTTTTCTCATGCTCCCTAATTTCTTAGAGAAGACAGGATCGATTTAAAAAATTTTTTCTTCTCATAATGTGCACTACAGGTGATTCATTATTAATTTTGTCAAAATGGGTTCAGTAGTTGGGATAGTAATACAAAACAAAGATTTCTTTTTACAGGCGGCTACCGAATTGAAGCCGTTGTTCGCCCTTTTTTTTAAATTACCTATTACTTATCTAGTTACCTAATGTTATCGCACTAGTCATATTAATTTACGAGTAAATGTGCAAGGTGAAAGTTTGTTTGTGTTTGTTTTTATTCCTGTTTCACGCTCAAACGGCTTAACGGATTTAGATGAAATTGGGCACGAAGGTAGCTTATACCTCGGATTAACACTTAGGCTATTATTTATCCTAGAAAATTGAAGTGTCTCCATGGAATTATCAAAATCTACCGCGAGTAAATGATCTAGTTATACGTATATGTACTAAATATATACTAAATATATATATAATCTACAGGTGTGTAGCAACCAGAATGTAAATAAGTTATTTGCATAATTGAGATAACAATGGTAAGTACGTCGTTATGTTAATTTGAATGTAATTTTTTTAAATATACAAAGTTATGAGAATATTACACAATAAAAGATTTTATGTTGTTACAGGTGACGAATTTAATTTTAAATACACACAGGAAATCTAATATAAATATTTTATTAGACTCAATTCATTAGTAGCGATTGTACCTGTACTAAATAATTTAGCAATATTTCACTCATCATCATCAGCCAGAAAACGTTAACTGCTGAACATAGGCCTCCACTTAGAACGACTCCATTCCGAACGACAAGATTCCAATTGCATCCACTGGTTAGTTGTGACATTTAGTATGTCGTCGGTCCACCTAGTGGGAGACTTACCTACGCTGCGTCTTTCGCTTCGTAGTTTTAACCTGGATAACTACGAACGGAATATTTGCTTAATTTCTAGATTTAATATTCTGCCTACAAATTAAACATTAGTCCGCGCCCACTAGCTATACCCAACTCTGAATTGGGAAAGAAAAATCAATTGATCGGCGACAAAATATATAATAATGCTGATGATGTCCCATAATGAAAGTCATTAGGATGAGTATGTGTCCTCCTTTCAGCTTAGTATACTCCTAACCGATAACCCTGTAGGTATATTGCATTATTTTTTTTACAAAACTTGCCAATCTCACAAGACACCATCTGAAATCGAAAATCACTAGAAACATAGAACACACTCGTTTGTCGTGAAACTAAACACGAACGAAATAAGTTTTCCGTTTTAAAACATACAGGGTGACTTAAAGAGTTGCAATATTAATATTAAGCTCTCAACAATCGCTTTTCGTTCTAAAAAGTTAATATAGCTTTTATATTATTATAATGAGAATCACACTAGTATTGTATATGTATTTGTAAGTATTGTAATATATTTATATATTTGTATTGAGAGTTGTTAAGTTGATAGTGTAATATATTTTAAGGCCTCTTTAATATTATGTAATCTTGTACGTGCATGGTTGCCTGGAAGAGATCGCTTTAAGCGATAAGGCCGCCATTTAAAAACTAGTATATGTTTAGAATTTTGTCTATGTTACAGTACTATGTTATTTATTGTTAAGCTGGTTTTGAATAAAGAGTTGTCCATCACACTGATTATGGTCGCCTAATCCATACATATACTACTACATTAATCTGTAGTAAGTCTCGCTAACGCAGCTAACATGTCCTGTGTAAACACAACATAAACTTAGCTGTACTTTGTTGTTTATTAATATTTGCAATACATAATTTGATTTCTCCTGCCGTAGGCCAGTGGTTGCAAATGTTACGATATTTGTTTCGAGAACAGCATCTCAATTCACTTTCGATTTTTCGATCGTGTGCGAAAACTTTACGACACGAATAACGCGATTTTTTTTACAAAATCAAAAATGTTTAAAAAGGGAATATAAAGTCATGTTTTAGGATCTTCGAATTACTAAGCTTTACGAAATTCGTGTAAAGAGTTTTGATATTTTATCGGAACCTCATTTTGAAACGGGCTGCTGGTAACCTCAAAATTTAACGTGTCCTAACGATATGTTTCTTCTATTGCAATGGCATCCATAATAGACGGAGATATTTTATTGGGCAGCGATGTATGTGAAGAGTCTACTTTTTAAAGTATACAAAACTGAATAAAAATAAATAATACAAAATACCACGTCCCTGAGTATTGTGAGTGACCTTTTGGTCACCCTGTGCAAGTATGTCTAGGAATCGCAAGTTCACAAAGAAACACTCTCGGGAAAGCGAAGAGTCTGAGGTTGCAGTGTGGCTCATTTCTGCTCTGTGTTTGTATCATTTTCTCCGTCTCTGTATGATTTTCATGGAGAGAATTTCAAATCGAAAACATTCTTTAAGATTTTTGTCGTTGTACAGTTATGGTTTTACTTTAAAATAAAAAAGCAATCGTTGGGCAATATCCTGATTATTTTTCATCATCATTATAACTTTTCTAAAAAGATCATCAAGGTGGATTGATTTCATGTGATGTGACCTACCTACCTATTCCATAAAATTTTAAACAAAATCTATGGACAAGTCTCGCTAAATAGAATAATCTAATTACGATGTTAAAAATATGTTACAAGTTACAATTGTTTTATAATAATATGATTTTAGTTTTAATTAAGCGTGTTAAAAGTTACAAATAGATATTGTGATTAAAGGATTGAATATAATACAAAGGTAATGTCAATTATTTTAGTAATATAGGTGATCTTACTGCTATATTTTTTTGCTGTTGTAGTTAATTATTTTGTTTATGTTAATAAAATCACTTGCCCTTTCATATTATTTCAATTTCTTATATTTTGTGTCTACCGAACAAACATAGAAGTAAATCCTAACATACAGTTTAAAGTGTGTGTAATTATGCAAACAATTTAGTTAGGAGCTGTACCCACAAACCAACGGACGACACTTGCACTGATAGATGGCTGCACGGTACACACAGCTGCCCCGACACGGATTTAAAATATGTCCCGTCATGTGCGACGTAACTTGCAAGCGTAAACAAGAATATAGTTGGATTCGAAAATGTCGACACCTACTTAAAACTATATACTTACTAACTATAAATAATTAATTTTAAGTAAACAAGTCCTTATTATTTTGTTTAAGAAGGCGGATTTTCATGCGTGCCTGATTGTTGGAAAGGTACCCGTGAAAACCTTTGTAACCTTTGTAAACCTTTGTGCAAAGTTTTCTATATAAAAAGCTCTTTTTTAAAAATAAGTGACTACTTACTGACTACCATTATGGCAGGTGCCGATGATATTTTTAGTTATTTCGATTTAAAAATCTAACTTCTGGACCGATTTTGATAAAATTTTACTTGGGTCACGTTGGAGTGTTGAGAGAAATATATAAAATATTAGTTTAGTTTATATAAGTTTAGTGTCACCAAATGTGAAAAGAATAAAGCGTAATTTATATTAACATCCAATTAAAACATTACGTTCTTCATATTTCAAAAATAAAGCCTTAAAATATTCTCCAGGTCTATAAAAAACCGATTTACTCGCACACAACATAAATTATAGTTATCTTTAAACAATACTGACAAGCTCTTTTAAAAAATTGGGATTACAGAATAAGTAAACTAATTTTTTTTTTGACTTATTTCGATTTAGAAATTAATAAATACACTGGACTGATTTTAAATAAAATTTATAAATAGGTATACGTAACAAAGAAAAATCATTTTTTTTTGGAATCGTCCAGGCGTCTGAGAAATGGGGTACCAAAAATAATTAAAAGCAATCGAATTGTGTGCCGTCTACTTTTTTGGTAAGTCAGAAAACTGGAGAAAATCTGCGTTGTCAGTCTGTTGATTTCTAACACGTACCAATACAAACGTTAACTCTACTTACTGTTTCTCTGTGAACACTAACCCATACTCAGAATTCAAGGCGTTTGAGATGACAAAACAAGAGATGTTTTACAGTAACACGTAAAAAATCTCTTGTGTTGAATTACAATGAGCAACCACAGCGAACAACGTTATATAATGTGCTCAGTGACGACAAACTATGCAATTACCATAATATTACATTTACATTTTAAAACAAGAGATAAGAACTTTAAAATTTTAAATACAATGTAATTATTGTCTGCTATGGTAATTTCACTCAACAGGGAAGATGTCGAGATTTTGCACAACGAAATGTTAAATACCTGTGGACAGTTTCAGTACGTTAAATGCATGTGTAATTTACTACCCAATGAATCATGACGTCTTTGGGCAGTCATTATAATTTAGATAAGTTTGTCGTGGTTTTTTTGTCGACTTCTACTTGTCGATTTCTATCTTATTTGATACAAAATAACAGTTGCTTTAACCTTGTTATTATGATTCGACATTCCATACAAAAAGTTGGACACTTTACGACTAGTAAATTTTAGATCTTATGTGCATTGCTCAGCTAGAGCAACTAACTCCCTTATTAGTATCTGAACAGTTCCAATAGTCTAAATTTGACGGATTCTACTTTTGACATCACAGTCTACTATTTCCAGATTCTATAATAAATGATAAATGACCTTTTCTACGTTGGACTGATTCTACATTATTCTATATTTGACAGATTTTGCTTCTTCTAATATAGTAGTAGCTTAGAGCGAGTACAGTGCAAGAGGAGGTATTCTAGTATCGTGTTTCACCAGATTACTTGACACGGATGGCAGGTCCTCGAGTCGACTCCATTGTCTGGATATATCTCACTTCGTCGCCCAGTTTATACAACGAGCCGCTGAGGCATTGATGATGTAATAGTACTACGAGTATGGTGCGATAAGGTGGGATTCACACTATACGTTATGTGGATCTTTAGACTATGCGAAGATTTTATACACGTCTGCTCAATAAAATGAACGTAATAAATTTAGGTTTTCGTTCAAATATGTTGTTTAACTACTTATTCCACCGTAGCATCTAAAATGTTAGAATAAACCCATATTCAAAAGATTTAAATATATTTTAAATCTTAACCTCATCATCATTTCTTAAATCTCTATTGAGAATAGCGGTATTTTAAAATATGCAATATTATTTATTTATGTGAAATATATTTTTAGACAGAGAAGACTCATAATCAGTTTAGTAGCTTACAATTAATTATCTTTAGTGAGTCTAATTGTATAAATTCGCAGCAAACGAACAACTCAACTTTTTGATTGTTCTTTCATAACAATAACTTGATAATCATCAATCGTCAATCTGGCCATTGGCCAAAGGTATAATTACGTAATTGATTGTTACGTCGAATACAATAAAGCATGTGTGGCGGGAGTTTTAGAAAATTGAGTCTCGTTTATTCCTATTATTTGGAGGCTTCACTTCCAGTCTATTAGACTAATTGGTGTGTTATCAAGTCGTGGTGTAGCTAGCGTGTAACAATGCTATAATTTACTTTGTAGTAGCCCATTTAATATTTACTACGAAAAAGAGGACAAGTTTTTTCGACAAAGTAAAAAAAATATTAATTGATTTGTTCAAGTTTTGCATTTTTTTCGTAAAAAAGTTATTACCGTATTTCATTAAAACAGGCAAACATGTAACTTTTTTTTAGTTATTTCCATTTAAAAATCAAACCTCTGGACCGTTTTTGGAAAATTTAAATGGGACCTTTGAGAAGCTATGCGACCCTTTCAACAAAAAATTCAAAAAATCAAATCGGTTAAGACGTTTTCGCTAAATTTGGAAACAAATATAAAAAAAATACAGTCGAATTCCTTCTCTTTTTTGGAAGTCGCTAGAGAATAAGTAAACCATCCAAATTCCGATTTGTAAATCTAACCTATATCTGAAATGTAGCATGTTATGTATAGGCGCAATGCAGCGGCCACGGTATTGTTTCAAGATTATCATTATGAGGTTTTAACATGTCAAGTTACAGTGGTCTAAGTAGTTTTACCAGCGAAGGTAATGAACTATCACGACGTAATATAATAAGAAATCGTAAACATAATTTTGAAACAAATTAAAAAAGGAAGAGTGTGAATTCCTGTCAAATAAAAGCCGGTTCTCATTGCGATGTACACCAGCCCTAAGAATAAGAGGCAATGTCTGCAGACGAAATTTGAAGGAATGCAGCGTTATTTTAAAGCAAATCTTAGCTAAATAAACTTTGGCACTCGAAACTTACTGCTTCAAATGAAATGTTGACAAACGCCAGTGCCTTTTCTTGATTAAATTATTAGAGTTTCTACTGTGGTTTCATGGAGACAACTAAGTACGTTTTTGGGGTGGGAAATCAAGGTTATTTAGAAACAAATGCTGCGCCACATTTACTAAAATATTAAACATTACGCCGAGATAAAATAATAAATAATAGATAATTGCTACGTTTCCAATAGCTTTTTTATGTTGTAATCAAATCAAGAATAATCAATAGATTATTACTCTTTAAATCGTGAGTAATAAAGAGGGCGCTACTGCATCTGTATAAAATCAAAAATCAAAATATTTCAGTTTCAAAATTTGACAATATTTGAGCTTAGAATAAAGAACTTTTTTTACTGTTGGTGTTTAATAAATCCCTCCAGGCAGCCATCTTAAGATTTCATTTAACTGGATAATTATTACCTGAAAAAATAAATGAGCGATATTATTTCTGAGATATATGTATGAATAACTTAAAGAAATTTCACTATGAGATTTAACATATTTACCTAAATACGCGCGAGCAAAGAAACAGACTATTGTTAATAACTAATTATATTGTCTATAATTTTACAAAACATTATTGTAGCGTAATTTTCTGGTATCAGTTTTTATGCACACACATAAAACATGGCAACCTTTGCCTTTATTACAAAACTAACATGACAATAATTAAACTAGTAAAATTAAAATAACCTATATTATGTGGTCGTAGCCACCTTATTTTCTAATTGTATCATAGTATAACTATGCTACTTATCAGGTCCTTTCATTTAATACCCATAATGAAGTAGAAATTCGCCTTTTTTGACTGTTTATCCGTTCGGAAGCTAAAGTCAAACTTATAACATCTCGTCGTATTTGCGTCGGGGGTCAAAAAAGAGCTTCAACTCAATAACTAACAACATGAAACTTTTTATAGCATGGTACCATATCAGGGCAAGTGCTTTTATTACTAAAAATAAAGAATCATTGTATTGTGATAGTAAATTTGGTTAGCTCTATTAACCGATGCAATTATACGAAAACTTGTTACTAACGTCCCGCCTCTTCTTGTTAAAATAATCTCCCCGAAAATTCGTCTAGTAGGAGACAAGCGCCCTCTACAGTCTTGTTACTAAACTTTATCATTATTCTTGTCGACGTACTTCATTACACAAAATTAAACGGGAGACGCCCGCGCCCGTTTAATTCGCGCATAACTTCGTTTTGAATGACACTTTATAAAAAATTATACACCCCATATGTGCTATCTAAAGTGGTTAGATAAGGAAACTTATGGTATAATTAATGTAAATATCATATCCAGATAAATTTCATGTAATGTTACATATCTTGTCGTGTATCTATCATGACGCATTTCAATTTAGGTAGTATTATTTGTTTGAGCATAAGCTGCCGTTTTTTACGCAACTGGTTACAAAAGTCCAGTTAAATATGTAGTTAAAGCATAAGTTTTATGATGATATGAATAATTGTGAGTTTTGGAATCGTATAAACTCATAGCGTCATACAGCTGGGCCAGAGTCTTCCCTAAGGAGGTGTAGGCAGTCCACCTCACTGCCCTAATTGCGTGTTGGGAACGTCACTTATCTTCGAAAGAGGTTAACTTTCTCCGACAAGCAGGTTTCCTTATGATGTTTTTCTTTGAGCCTTGGAACGAACATATCAAGAAAATTATGTACACTATTTATAATGATAATAAGACATACAATTGTATCTAAATGTTAAGTTTAGATAAATCAACAACTCCTACGACACTCGTAATATAGCGTTGAAAACTGGCACAGCTGTTTCGTTTGCCCCAAAACCCGCAATGCTCTCAGTAAAAATGCGTTATGAAAGCATTTGCATAAAGTAACGGACGTGGATATGCAGCCATTCTTATTCGAGATATGGCGGGGCCGGAGATAAAATTTATAGAACGGAATAAGGAATATGTAATGAAAAATAAAGATGCGACGATACGACTAAAAGAAATATCTTTACTAATAAATTGTAGTATTACTTATTTAAAGGTTAGTGGTAGCATAGTCGGTAAACCTGTTGCCTGTAAGTGAAAAGGCGCGGGTTCAAAACCAGTTTCAGGCATGCACCTCTGTGTTTTTCACTCATGTCCATATTAGAATTAATTACCGCATGCTTAAACGGTGAAGGAAAACATCATGAGGGAACCTGCTTGTCGGAGAAGGTTAATAACTTTCAAAGATAATTGAAGTCCCCAACCTGCCTGCATCGTGGACTATGGCTTACACCCCCTTCATAGGGAGACCCGTGTCCAGCAGTGGGACGCGCTGGGTTGATACTTAAAGATAATGGTGTTCCCAGTCAACTCAACCAACAGGATAGGTTAGATGAGCCTGTTGACGTCCGCGCCCTAGGACGTTCTGTGAGTCCTACTTAGCTCTTCTTGAGACTGGGGTCCCACTATACACTAGGACTCGAAGTCCTATTTATAAGACAGGGCCACAAGTCGAATCTCAAATCAATAATCGAATTGTCTTATCGAATTGTTTTTTTTTATGTTGGTCTTACCATCTTACTTAATATGGGTAAAAAATGAATGGGCTTACTTAACAAGTAGAATGCTATACATTATGATAATTTTCAATCCAAGATGGCTAGAACAACAAAGGTCACATATTTTCAATTTTACTCGTTTGTCTCATTTTATCCGATAAAAAACGTCTCGAGCCAAAAAAAAACAAAAGACGCTAAACATGAGGCCGATAGTCCTCATTAATAAATGCCATGCCAATGCCAGTCATGGAAAACGAATTAAGTACTTCCAGTTTTTTCCTTGAAATATCATGTCTTCAGGTTTTTTCAAATTGCTCCCAGTTTACCAAACAATGGTCCAACTCTTCAGGATAATTTTTCCTTAATTTACTTGTATCTGCTTCAGAACAGGACTTTGCTGAGAGTTTCAAGAGTCAACCCAAGATAAATAATGACTTTGTCGTTAACTTGTAACAAAGTATTGCGGATTTCAACGTACAGATACAGGTTTATTCATTGGAAATTGTAGTTTTTTTTAATGTTATTACGTCTAGAAATAAAATAATATGGTAATACTATCGATTTACAACCTTGAGAAAGAGCATACGATTTAGTAAAAATATTTCACGAGTCGTTGTATGAAGAGTCTACAAGACACGGTGTCTAATGAATCGCAAATACAATTTCGAATCAGCTTTAACGTTTTAACGAATTTTATAAGGACAAAGATCATTTACTCGAAAGGTCACGGAGAAATGCGTAATTTAGGAAAGGATAATGCGACTTTAGAGTATTTTCTCCGTCGGCACTGCAATAAGAATTTAAAGCTTACTGAAATGATCTACCTATAGCGAAACCTACTTAAATGTTATGATTATCCCTTTGCAAACGACAACTGTTTTAAAATCTGTCTGACTGATATTTTCTAGTAATCAACGTAGAGGCTAAACTAGGACGGTGTTTTCTTTATAAGGTGTAGGCGACTAAGAAAGGAATTTGGAAATAACAACCCTTAAATCAAATCGGGGTTCAAAGTTGAAAATTTGCTTATAATTAATTTGTATGTCGCGGGCAACGCCGCGGGTGACAACTACTAATCTTCTCCCTAGCTAACAATCTTTCCCTTTTAGTTTCAGATTTGCCTGATGACAACGATTTTACCAGACTTAAATCACATATCATTTTTGTTAATACAACTTTAGAGGAATAACTACAAAAGAAATTGAATATTTCGGAAATTTAACATAATTTATAAATTCAACATAGTTGTTCTGAAGAATTTTACGTTCAATAAAAAGAGACTATCAATAACACTACTTATTTTGGGTGACAAATCCAGAACAATAACCTTATTTCTGGAGTTTTACTCGCGTTCACTGAAATAATGGCATCTTCTGCTGCAAAACTAGAGATTCTTCAAGTATTTACGTTTAATAATGGTGGATTATTAACCATTAATGTCTTGTTTATGAGCACAAGTGTGGGCAAACGATAAAAAGACGGAATAACGCGGTTGTCGTGTTTGCGGGAAGTCTCTATAGAATCCTAGTCAAGTCTCCACCGCTTTACTAGGGTAGATGTTGAGACTTGATCACGACGACTTATTACTTGAATTAATAACTTGATAAATTCATAACTTTAATATTTAAAACTTGACGTAGGCAAATATACAAATCAAATAGTATACTACATATAAAAAGAAAAAAAACCTTAAGTATTTCTTTTCTTTGGACAAAGAGTCCACACACCACACTCTTTGAGGACAAACAGGCAAAAAATGAGTTGTAAAACAATCAAAACTGGCACAATACAGAGTGTGGTGGCCAATCGAGAAAGAAAAAAAAACAATCAAATACTAGATTGCGCCTTTACAGATATGCAGATAAACACTAACATCTCCGTATGTACCATATTGCATACGTTTAATGCAAATCGTTGATTGTATGCTAATAAGGCATTTCGGGAGCCCCTGTATTATAACACCTGTATCTGAGAGGGTGATAACGAAGGATGGGCGAGGGGAGGCGAGGGGTGTGGTTTGTATCTCGGATTATTTGTTTCTAATTAAATCTCGCATACATACAAACATGTTGAATCTCGTTAAATTAAAGGACTTTGTTGTTTGTTCAGGGATAACAGTCGTAGCTCGTGTCAAACCTTTAGGCAGGATTCCTCTGAGTGAGTGCCATAGTTTTCAGGTTTCCATAAGATTTATAACGTAAATATATATGTGTTTGAAAACCTAGTATGTTATTTTTAGTAGATAATGATGTCATCAGATATAATCACTGGCTCTCTTATTGAGATCAGAGCGGGTAGGCGATTGAGATACACACCCTATTTTGTAATTTTATTACTATTGGACCCGGGTCTTTCCTATTGGTTGTTAACTACTCTAAAGAGCAGGTGTTTTTAAAACTTGTTTCACTTCAAGCCGAACGCATTCACAAGGTCCTGTATTCGCCCAGTAAGCACATTACAGCTAATGACCCCAATTTAGCCAGTCACACTGACTAAACTTAAAGTTACTAATATTATATCTATCTTTTGCTAAAACAATACTTATTATTTTTCTTACTGTTTTGCACGGGTCTGATACGTAGACACTACCACCCCTTAGTATGGACACTGGATTAAATACTTTTTGACAACTTTCAAGGGACAAAGGTCCAATACTTACATATAATTTAAAATGTCATTCATGTCGTTGTAACATCTAAACTTAGCCGTATTCTATTTTGTCTCTGTCTTATCCCCGGGGATTAACGCCCATGCACCCAGACAGAAATGACTTTATAATTACACCTCACGTGACACTGGTGATGGTGTCATGGTAACAATAACATTTCCGAGACACTACTTTGTTGTATGTAGTAGGTAGTTATGAAGCTTGTATGAATACACTTCGTAGATGGAAAGCTACGACTTGTGCGGCGCGTAGCGTTAGCTACACAAAAGCTGGCAGATATATATAGAAAACAAATTTTTTTAAACAATGATTTGCAGACTCTTTATGAATCATAGATAAAACTTTGTTTCTCATGATCACCAGATAGAAGAAAATATTTCAATACAGATCAGCGGAGAAATAAAGAAATACAATTTTGTGTCAGCAATATGCCAAAAAACAGTCACACATCATAGTAGTATGCACAATTACGTTAACTTTAAATTATTTCATAATGTTATTAAAATTCAAACTTACCAACTCACTTTCATTGAGTAACACGAATTTCTACGTATCTACACTAAATATCTTTAGGCAATAAAAGATTTCAGCGCGGCGCTTATATAGGTTACATAGTTATTTTGATGATACCAAACTACTTAACTGATTTTAATAAATTCGGGTAATAAAATCGGGTAACACTTGGAAAGCAATTAAATTGAAAACCTCCTCATTTTATAAATGCAATTAAACATTTCAACTACGTCAGCTAATCCGCTAGTATTGTAATCTCTGGGGCCTTAAATCTGTAACATTTCACTTCTCTGAAAAGATACTGTAATAATACCTTCATCATATGTAAGATAAACGAAGCACATGACTTCATCCTATGTAATTAAATGACGTCACATCCCAGCGTGCCGTAGCGTACCTGTTTAATAGTATTATATCATGAGGCTTAACTTTAGTGATACACGGCTTTACGTGGATGGCATTGCAATGTGGTACAAATTATCGCTTGTACTGGGTTATAGGTAAGTTTATAATAAACTAGAAGTTTTTATATTTAAAATAATAAATTACGTAGTAAACTTCTATATAGCTTGATAGCATCTCGCCAAATATGTAGTTTCTTAAAATGCATATTATATTTAAAAAAGGATGTGCTTTTTTAAATTAAGTTTTATTATCTGTGTTTTACCTAATTAGTATTTAGTATATTATTTGATTTAACTTTTAATTTATTTTTCTCTTTGTGAATTTATTTTGTCTGTGATGTTCATTCGTTTCCTTTTTTTTTTAATCTTTCTTGATTGTCCACCACACTCTGTGTATTGTGCCAGTTCTCAAGTTCTTCAGGAGCTTCGAAGAGAGCTTCCAACTCTTCAAGTCTTGTGACGTTGAAGTAATCGTAGTTGATACCTTGTTTTGATACAATAAAAACGGGGAACCTCATTATACCAAAATAACGATCGAAAATATCTAAGTGCTAATTATATAACAGACATAGATTGTTTTGATTTAAAAGGAAATCTTTCCAAGGCTTGAAGAGCACTCTTAGAATCGGATATGATGAGTGATTTCTTGAGTTTTGCTATTTGAATATATTCCAGTGCTTTGACAATAGCAAAGCATTCTCCAGTAAAAACAGATGATTCAGGAGGTAATCTTATCTTTTGCACTACTTTATATTCCCGATGATATATACCTATTCCTATTCATTATCACCATGTTTAGAGGCATCACAATTAATATGATGCCATCCAAACCAGTTGTCGTCAGTTATAAAATTAAAATCATTGTTAGCGTTTAAGTCACCTTTCCTTATACCCATATTTATATTCACACTGGGGCATAACATCAACGTCTCATACTCTGTAGTAAAAAGCGGAAGGTTTTCAGAGCGATGAGTAGGTGCTGACAATAATTTAAATCTATTTACATGTTTCTAAAAGTTTAAACAATTTTGGAATAAGTGGATGATTCGAAAACTGTAAAGCTCTATAAAAAAACGGTCGGCCAAAAATTAACGACGAATAGCCAGGGGTGGTTCGACACATTCGATTTGCAATGCATTCAATGGACTGGATTTCATTGCCCCAGATATTACTCTAAGAGACTTAGACTGAATAGCATTAAATTTTTGAGCGGCGGTCACTCTACAAGGTTCTAGCAAAAAGCTGCCATAATCTAACACACTTCTTATGAGGGCATTGTACGCTAGCTTTAGTGAGAAAGGGTGACCCCCCCCCCCCCCCCCCCCCTCCAGACTCCTGCAAGACATCTGAGCATATTAATACGCTGTTCACACTTAGCCGCTATAAATTCACAATGAGGTATACCAGTGAGTTTACCATCAAGAACCAATCCTAAAAACTTAGCTACTGACTTTTGTGGAATTAGTAAGCCATTGTAATAAACATCTAAAGAGGGAGGATTGCGCAGCCTAGAAAAAAGTACTGCAGCACTCTTTGTAACAGATAATTCTAAACCATGATCATCGAACCAGGTTTTGAGGCTAGTTAAAGATGTCGATATTTCATCACATGTGTTTTCAATAGACTGGTCGGCACAATAAATAAGTAAATCATCAGCGTACTGTAACACTTTGACTGATTTTGTGATGGATAACTCCAAATCGTACGTGTAAATGTTATAAAGCAAGAAACTCAAAACAGATCCTTGTGGAAGACCTTTCCACAAAACTCTATGTTCTGTAGAAAAGTCTAGCTTCACCGATCTTCCACTCAAAAGATTAATTATAAAATTAGATAATAATGAAGGCACCTTGAGTTTATCAAATTTAGATTTAAGAATTGGGAGAAGAACGTTATCATACGCAGATTGGATATCTAAGAATACACCTACAGTTGATTGATTATATGACAAAGCTAAACGAATATCAGTAACAAAAATGCTAATGCTGTCCATAGTGCTTTTACCTTTTATGAAACCATACTGTGAATTAGCTATGAGGTTATTGGACTCAATATACCATTCGAGTCTATTTTGATTAAATGTTCAGCAATTTTGGCTATAACATTTGATAGAGCAATTGGGCGATATGAAGACACTTCCCTAGGTGCTTTATTTGGTTTTAAAATTGGTAAGATAATTTGAGATTTCCAAGATGATGGTATGTGTCCTGAGATCATGATAGTATTTATAACATCTAACAAATAATATAAAGCAGTATCTCCAAGATGGCTATAAAACGAATAAGGAATCCCATCTTCTCCTGGAGCGGAACCTTCGGAGTTAGTTAAAACTCCCTTTAGCTCATGGTATGTAAATGGTGAATTCAGACCAGATAGATCACAATTAGTTATTTGAGAAGATTTAAGTAATTCTTTTTGTGGTACATATGGAAGAGCCTTATAGTCTAAGTATAAGGAACACAATTGGTAGGGAATAGAAAATGTTGGACTATTGAATGCTGATTTGAATTTCCTAATGTTTTGCCATACTAATGATGACGGGGTATGAGGAGATATTGAAGTGCAATATCTCCTCCACCCAGAGACCCGTTTTTCTTTCAGTAGCTTCTTAGTTTCAGCGATTGTTTGTTCCATTAATTCATAATTTTCATGAGTCATATTTCTGTTATATTCTTTTTCGGCATTTTTTTTTCTTTTGTTGGCCTCAGAACAATCTTTGTCCCACCAAGCAGGAGAAGGATTTCGGTTTAGAACACTGTTCTTAACCGGAAATATTTCATCTGCCACTGCTGTTATTGCACTAACCAACTCATCAACGCAAGTATTTTCGTTAAGTATTTAAGGTTGAGTGAAAAATTTTACCATGTTATCTAATTTAGAGCTATATGTTTCCCAATTAACATTGGTCAATCTGTATTTCAAACGCGGTTGTTTATATTTAGTTGGTGGCGGAGGTAAATTTTTATCATAATAATTAATAATAATTGGGAAATGGTCACTTCCGTGAGCGTACGGATGTACATTCCACACTAGTTTAGTTGCAAGACCAGGAGTGCATATAGACATATCTACAGCACTGCGCCCTTCATTGGGCTTCCTTTTACGCGTAGCAGATCCATCATTCAGGACACATAAGTTTTGGTTGTCTACAATCTCCATCAAATTATTACCATATGAAGTAGTTGATGAACTTCCCCATGACTGGTGACGGCAGTTAAAATCACCTAATAATACAAACGGTCTGGATAGAGACGTGATTATGATATTTACTTCTTGTAAAATGGCTAAAGAAGGGTGAGGAATATAGATAGAGATGAAACATATATTTTCTACTATAGCTCCAACGATTGAAAAGCCATCACTATGGGGAGGGAAAGACATAGAAGTAAAAATAAATGAAGAATGAATCAGTAGTACGACACCTCCACGATTATCGTTTCTGTCTTCACTAAGACAGAAATAATCTTTGATTTTTAAAAACGAGCCAGGTGTTAACCACGTCTCAGATAATGCAATAATAAAGGGATCATATTTATAAATAAAATACAATAACTCGGTTTTTTTACTACATGCGCTTCGACAGTTCCACTGGAGAATCTTCAAAAGATTGTCCAGCGGATTTGGTACGAAATGTACTGTTTACGGATGACAGATTAGGGCTTTTTTTAAGACCTTCAAGTAAAGGGGCAACGTTGGACGGTAATAAAATATTGTTTTGTGTTAAAGTGTCTATTAAAGTAGATATGATTTCTTTCAAATCGACCTGGGAAAATTGTTGTAAATGAGCACAGCTGGAGTTGGCATAACCACAGCCGTTAGAGCCAGACGGTATGTTGTAATCTTTCACCAGTTCATGATGAGCTAAGCGGTCGTACTCCTTAACCATTCGAACTGGAGATCTCGTTTTAGGTAATATCATTTTGTTACGAGATGGTCCTGCTGACGATGATGGGCTTATAGATCTAAGTTGTATCGGTCGTTGAATTACTGTAGGTTTTACTGATGACAGTACCTCAGCGTATAATTTACCTGTCGGAGCATGGAGCTTGATAGCTTCAGCGTAAGAAATACTACTTTCAGCCATCGATAACTTTATTTTATTTTGTCGAACAAATTCAGGGCAGGATTTGTTCGTTGCGAAATGAGAACCTGAGCAGTGTAAACAGGTTGCGCAATCCTCTTCCCTTGTGCAGGAGTCTCCAGCATGTTCTTGACCACACCTATAGCACCTTGCCTTTGATCGACATTGAGTTTTTGTGTGACCGAAGTGACAACAATTATAACAAAGAATAGTCGGGAATGTGTAAAGCTCTACTGCAATAGCATTATAACAAACGAAAACATGCTTACGCAGAACTTTGCCATCAAAAGTCAACACTACTGTTTGCGAAGGTTTCCATATTATAATACCACCGGTATTTACTTTATAGTTTAAACGTCGTACTTTTAATACTTTCCCGCAACCATGTGGAACGTTGATATTATCTGTTATTTCGTCATCAGACCAATCAGCGGGAATGCCACGAACTAGCCCGCCCCATCCGTGTGATACTGAATGTCGGAATAAGTGCTTTCAGTCTTTCATGTGTCAGATTTTGGTTTTTAAAAAAGAATTCGCGTCATTGTGGTTCGAAAATGAGAGGCAAATTCTGTTACGTCCAATACGTTTAACACTGCCGTTAATTATATTTCGAATGCTATTATTTTTCAGAAATCTACCGAATGTGATTGGGTGAAATGTGGAACCATCATTAGAAGCAGTTTGTTCTCGTACTACATGCACATTAAACGGACCACTATGTCTATCGTTATACTGACTTCTGCCTACTGGGATAAAAGCTTTTTTAATTTTAGGTCCTTCATGCAAATGTCGAAGCAGAGCTATTGAGATTTTGACTTAACGAAGTGTTGTTCTCATGACCCATGTTACTAAGATTTTTCCTCTTTCTTTTATTGTTACTCTGTTTATCACCGGTGCTCGATATTTCTACATCAGTTAAAACCATGTTATTACTAGCCTTATTACTTTCAGAGTCATCGATAGTAACAAAACAAACAGCCGGAGGAACAGGATCTCCCGGGTCAGGAGGTTCCTCCATTATTAAAACAACAAAAAAGACTTACCTAGGTTGTACTGTACACTTAAAATATAATATATACCTAAACTATTTATAATATGATACAATTTTACTTATCTGATCGCTTTATAACGCAAAAAACAAAATTAATATGTTTCCCAAGAAAAAACGCACCCGCCTAGTCGAAAGTTTCCCGCGCTTTTTTTCTCGTTTCTCTTATATTTAGGGTAACGTATACTATGACATTTATTTTATTCGTATGGCAATACTGCCTTGCGGGAACGAAATGAATGAACATCGCAGATATCACTCACTCCATTATATTATTGTTGATAACAAACTATCGTGACAGAATATATCGAGTTAAATTGCGTAAATCGTCGTTTAATTTCTGAAGATAAGCCTCGATCCTTCATCTGATGTCGGTATTTATTTTTTGTAATTATTTTTAGTTTAAAGCGGTGGGTATACAGTTAAACTTAGTTAAAATTTAATATTGACTAAACGAAAAGTATTGTTACAGTTTGGATTCTTTAACCAAAATAACTGAAGAATTTGTACACGCGCATACCGAATTGAAAAGTGGTGTCACCTTAAAAAATTACGCAGTAGTTCTGATCTGAAATATTTTTTCAATAAGTACTTAAAACGTCTGTTGTTCATGGGGTTAGTATTTATATTATTTTATTTTGCTAGTATAAGCTTGTAATAAAACACTAGTTTACCGAACAACCTAAACAAACTCTCTCAAAGAACATAATTACAACAGTAAAATGTAGTTTAGTTTGAGAAAGCGTGTGCCATCAATCATGGCTGACAATATCTCGACAAAGCCCCCCGTGTCCGAAGAATGAACCAACTTAGATTAACATTATTAGGACGGGGGCACCAAACGACTCGCTAAACTCCTAACACAATTATATCGAACAAAAGATTATTATTGGTCGGGAAAATTGTATCTAACGGCGGACGAAGTTGCAGACATCAAATTTGGAAAGTTCTGGAAGCGTCTTATGGTATTGAAGGTTCATATGGCCAACAATTTGATATATTATTAGGACAGGATGTCAGAAAGAGGCTAATGGTATTCGAGAAAGTTCCATCTTGATTGACTACTTGCTGCAATTACACTAATATTGTAAATGCGAAAGTTTGCGGGTTGTTACGTATTTAACTATAGTATAATTTTTGATTGCATCAGCGTGATATTTCTGCCAGGCCCCTAGCTCAGATTGTTTGAATAAATATAACCTACCAATTACCTATAAAAATAAACAAGGTTACATAGTAAATGGCTTTTTTTGGCTTGATTGCGGTCAATATAATCAAAAGAGGCCGAGCGAAACGTCTCTGCTTCGAGTCTGGCAAAATGTTCTTTAGTCTGTCAGCTTCTACTTGTATGTTTGCATGCAAGAAATTTCGTACTCTCGAACAGGTCATAGTTTCCATCCTATCTTGACGAAACTTTATGAACTGATTTTCGACTGGTGGTGTATATCTCTCAAAAAAGCTAGTTTTGAGTTTTTTTTTTTTGAAAATATATTCTACATATGAAACTCTTTGAGAAATATGTTTATTGTTCTGAGATTTTGAAGCTTGAAATATTTTGTAGTCGCAAAATTATAGCAGGCGCGATGTCGACATTTCGCAGAACTACTATTACTAATCCATCACAAAAAAGTTAAGTTCATTAAACAACTAAATAATCTAAATAACGCAACACCAAATGTTACTCAATATAAGGTCTTTCGCTTATAATAGCAACTTTCTATAACCAGTCAGAATTGATATTTCGATGCCACAGTGAAAAAATATATCCCATTAAATTTCGTATGCCGATCGTGCTCAGAATGGGAACTGCTATGGCTGTGTGACGCGTACTTAATTAAATAGCATTTGGCTTTGGCAACCCGCGTATTGTATTGTCTCAGAATGGGTATGTGGTACGTCGGTAAACGCGGGCTGCTGTACGGAGTTGGCTTACATTAAAGTATGATATATTATATTTAGCGGTAAACTGGCGCTATTGTATTCCTATTTATAAGTTACTACAGAAAGAAAAATTTAACTTTTATACAATATTATTTTATATATAAGTATGTATTTATGTATATAAGTATGTATATCAGTGATCAGGTTACCATAGCACAGGCTTTGCCTAGTTTGGGACCTGAAGACCTTTGTGTGGAAGTTGTCCCATATTATTATTATTTATATGTATCCGCCAGAATGAAGTAAGGCTTGCGCTTCGCCGCAACTCACCTAATGTAAATCGACGGTGCGACCTAGACTTGAAGACCGAGATTATATCTAACAGAGAACTCGTCAGCGAACTCCACAACCTGACAGTTGGCATAAGTAAAATAGACGCCAAGCGTTTTCTGTTATTTCTTGTTACAGTTGATGCATCAAAAACTACCTTGAGATGCCTAGATTAAGAATATATAGGAGCTCCTCAATTTTAACTAGTTCCTGAGTGCCCATAAAAGGAGGTAAGGACTTTTTTGTTTATTACCTGATTCGTCGGAGACGGCTGAACCGATTTAATACAATAGTTTTATTGTTTGTAAAAGTACCTACCTATGCCTCTGAAGTGGTTCTATTTAAATTTCATAAAATCAGTTGAGTGGTTTGATTTTCAAATCAAAATCGCTAATTACTTTTATTTATAAGAATTTGTTTCATTAAAAACCGCTTTCAGACATATTGATCAGATATCATAATAAATATTATGTCAAAGGGTCATCAATAACGCTAAATCAACTCGAAATTGGTATTTCGCAAGACGATTTGCCATAACTGCATTGTAGTACATTCCATAATTTCGATATATTTTGACGTGATGATAAAACGGCTGTTGCTGATAATTCGAGGAACTTTTTTATGGGCCTGTTTAATTTTTGATAATAATCATAAAGTCATTGCCAATTTTAAACTTGTGCTATACAACGTGTAACAGAAAGGTCTGACAGCAGAAAATTTTGCAAAATCAGATTTAATAATTTGGTTCTCCATACAAAAAATGGTCACGTGTTTGGTCAAGTTGTATGGAGGACGCAATACTTTTTAATCGAATCTTGCAAAATTTTAGTTCTACAATGGGTTCACTTTGATGGGCAGACTAACACTCATAAGTACTGTCTCACTTTTTTGTTACACGCTGTATATACGAGTATAAAATATGGAAAACTAGGAAGATTTCGATTAGTGGTAAAATCAAAATATCCCAATTCACGACTGACGCCCCTAATAAATAATAAGTCACAGTAACAAAGCTATAGCATAGTTCAGCGTAATTTACGTTACACAAATTACACTAGTATGGCCTCGGCCTTACCCCTCGTTTCACAAGCACGCGTATCGTTTAGTGCGAGCGAACTTAACACGTAGCAATTCGATTGCCTCTACGTGGTTTGCGTGTGCACAAAAAGCACTATGATAACAAGAGCTATCGACATGTGGAAACGTGACGTGACAAGTAAGGCCATATTACGTTTGCGTTCCTGATAAAAGGCACGTCGTGATCGAGAAGCTTTATATTTAGATTTAGATTGGTACTTCTATTCAGTTGTACCCGAAATATTACACTAAAAACAGAGGCTAGTTATAACTAGAACAACACGTGGTATATACTTCCCAAAAAAGGAAAAGGTACTCAATTCGACGTGTATGTTTTTTAAAGCGTTATTTACCTGATTTGAAACTATTTTTATTTTATTTGTATGCTTATACTCCCCCATGTAATAACTGAAAAAGTAACCGAATAAATAACTGAAAACTGAATAAATAACTGAAGAAGTTATATCGGCGCCGTTCGTTATCTCATATTATTATGAGAATGGAAGGACCATTACTTTGTACATATTTGATCGCCTATAGAACGTGTCTTTTATATCAGTAAAGTGAAGTAAATTAATTATGTTAATGTTAACCAAATGATGTGTGCATATTTTAAAGAAATAACGACAATATAGCTTACGCTGACTGAAACAAGCTTTAGCCATGTCTTGCCTTGCTCGCAATGGTTTCCTGAAATAAGATAAATCTAAACTTGCTATCCTTCTTGTTAGAAACTGTACGTTTATTTTCTGAAATATATCGTACAATTTGTCCTTGTTTCTCTGCGACATATCTCGTAATACAGTACAGATGCAATACACGCCTATTTGGAGTAAACGAAATTGGTGTAAGCATTGCTGTCGTTTTGGCTTTTGTTTGGGGAATGTTGACAAAATCAGTGTTTTATCGACTTATAGTATCTATCTATACATACATAGTTTATATTTTATATGAGAACAAAGAAACTTTTTTTATAGGTGATAGGCTTGCGCTTGACCGCAACTCACCTGATGTAAAGTAACGATGCGGTCTAGGATGTAGCGCGCTTGCCTAGAAGAAACCGATTCACTCGCGATTTGAAGAGACCGAGATTATAGCTACATATCTATATAAAACTTGAACTTGTTATATTAAACTTGAAGGATCTAAAATTGGCATAGCCTTTTATATAAAAAAAATATGTTTATGACTTTAAATGAGCACAAACATTGTGCGTAGTGACAGTATTTGACTGTGATTATGTGAACATTTATTTTTCTGGTTACGGATAATTGTTAGTAGACGCATTACCTTTACTAACGAACTAGTTACTAGAAAAAAATATTTCCGTCGTCGAGGACTTTTTTGCTACAATTTTATTTAATATTACAGATTAAATACTTGACGATTGAATTTTAATAAACTTGAATTTAAAATGTTAAATGTTATGTTTAATGTTTTTTCTATACACTTTTTAAACCTAATATTAACATTACTTAATCACCATAATTTTAAACGGAGAAGGAATACATCTCGAAGAAACCTACTTGTCGGAGTATGTTAATAGCTTTCGAATATAATAGAAGTCGCCAACCCGCAATTTGGCCAGCGTGGTGGACGAACCTACACCAACTTCATATGGGGAGACCTTTATCCATCAGTGGGACGTCATGGGTTGATGCATTTTCGTATTAATATTATTACCTCATGATAATACTGGGTCACAAGAGGTTTACACATAATTCAATTCCATGAACGATAAGCCAATGAGGTATTCCACTCGAACCACTTCACGTTTATCAAGTAGGTACTTAACTACGATTACATAAGTAAGTTATTAACATTCCTCGACAATGCATTCGAATTCTAATAAATTTCTCAGATTTAATAAACCGAAAGTGTACATTCAAAATATCCTCACCTATACAGAGCGGTTAGTGGTGTACTAAGCTGAAAGGACGTCACTATAATTTCATACGAATATTTCAACTCATACGAATAATTCGAGTTGGCTCCATAGTTAAAGTTGTTCCTTAGGATGAGTATAGTAACCTCCTATTGGCTTAATACAATCCTTAACCAATAACCCTGTAAAAGATGAAGTCCTAACTTGCTGACTAATATTATATTATATACCTAGGCATCAAGGCACATCCTAAACCGCTGAACTTAGAGACATTCGGTGGGCATATTTATTATATATAGGCTGTAGGGGTGTGCTAAGAAAGGGTTATAAAAAAATGTACCACTACGGGTGTCTAAGGGGTTCAAACTTGGAAATTTCTTTATTTAATTTAACGTTTTTTTAAAGTAGGTATATTCTGAAATATTCTGTGTTTTGTGAGCGAGCGTATCTCATTGGCACATCTGTATGCAAATGCGAAAGGTTGTCGAAAGTTTAACGAAATTGATAGAGTGTAAACTGTTTCAAAACTCGTTTTGTTTTTTTCTGTCTAGACGTGAGCTTTGTAAGCAAAATACTGTGCGCCTAGCTTTTCAGTAAAAAAGCAGACTTTAGTAATCAGCTTATACTCTTTCTAAAAAAGCGTACCCATTTTTATTTCATTATCCAGTAGGTACTAAACACAATCTGAAACAAAATCTCATAAGGCAGTACTAGGAATAATAAAGCAGAAGTGGCAGAAGCTAACCGTTCGAATGGATAATTGCATATGGATAGAATCTTGATCCCCTAGAGGAAACTCGCATTTAGTACGAAACATTTTGCATATGCATACTCTTATAGTGCGAACTCCTAGGTTGTAGTATTCGCTGCTGAGTTATCTTTCCTTCCGGAGAACTATTATCTGAGTATTTTCAAACCTCGAGTTAAACTGGTTCTTCTATACATACGGGCTATATCTTAGGCCGCATCATCGTCAAGTATAGTTTAATCTTCCTGCTATAAGTTTTAAAAAGCTAAGGCTTGTTATCGTTTATATTTATTCTGAAAATGTATTTTCCTTCTAAGTAGTATTATGACCGTACACCAGAGATGGTCATGTTATTTAAGTTTTCTAAAAAAATAAAGATGATTTAAAAACGAACAAATCATGAAGTATAGAATAACAATTTGATAGCTTCTGCGCGGAGTGCCCTGCTAGGGCCCAGTTTATTATAAAACTAGACGCTCGCGCTCTTCTATATTTGATTCCCTCTAATTTTACCCAACCTATTGTACGTAATGCCAAGTAGATATGGAGTAACGGTTGCTAACAGTAATGCAGTCATTAATAACTGTGGAGCGACGAGAAGATATCATTTATCACGAAGACGGCAAAACAACGCAAGTGATGCAACAAGAAATATAGGCAAAACATAGTTCGGTAAATAACACTAAAACACTAATATTATAGAGGCGAAAGTTTTTTTGTATGGGTTTGTTTGTTCTTACTTCGCGCTCAAACGGCTGACCAAATTTGGATGGAATTTGGCACGAGGATAGCTTGTAGCCTGGATTAACACATATGCTGCTTTTTATCTCAGAAAATTTATGTGTTTCCATGGGATGATCAAATATCCACCACGGGTAAAACCGCGGGGTGCAGCTAGAAATACTATATATGTATAGTTAATTTGCATAACTAACGATGATGTGCAGGCATGACACGAATCTGCAACCTACTCGCCCAGATACTTGAAATTTTTAGCAGCCGCAAAAGTCTACAACAGCTGGTGGTGCCATCTGTGGTGATATAATTTATTAATCTATACCATGGCTAGGGTTGCCATGCTACAACAATGTGGCAAACTGACGTCTGACACCCAATCTCGATATCTATTAACATTAACAATAGCTAGTAGGTAGAGCACTAACACATGGCAGATAGTTCAGAAGTTAATCTATACTTATCCCCACTCACGGACAAGATATTTCGGAACGGTTTGGGAAAACCGCGAGCGTGAGTTACATCTGCTTGAATTACGCGTAAGTGATATTTTTAAGCAAACATTTGATACATGTTAGTTATTATATGTTTATACTTCATTCGTTTTGTGCAAAAGCCAAAGTTGATAACCCCAGCGCTACCTACCACCGAAAGTTGATATAGAAATTGAAGTTCGCTTGACTTCTGTACTATCTGTATTTTGTGACTAAAGTATGTAATACGATACGCGTGTACTAACTAAGCGTATGCATACATATAGCCTGGAATTCGAGAAATCCGATTGGATTCCTCATAATGGGCCGGAATGCGTTGATTGGTTGACAGCTGGCAGGTTCCAAATTCAATTCGTTTGCCTTGTTCGCGTGCCGGAATACGGGTGTTATCTGAAGGAAAAGCCTTGCGGGAAAACTCACAAATTTTGAGTCAAATGTGTGAAATTACAGCATTTATAGGAAACGTGAAGTGAATGAGATTACGTATTATGAGTTATAACCGAACGATACTTATTTTAAATCCATTCAGGCATTTTCGATCTAAAAATAATAGACGAGATATTACTTGAGTACACAAACATCTGGTTTGTTTTATAGTTTTTTTTAATATACATATTAATTTATATTTTCGTGTATTTAGAGTTACAGACTATTTAAAAAACACGTACCTACTTTAAACTGACTTAACTAAAGAAGGATATTATCAAAATCAGTCTATTAAATCGCCTGCCAAATCGGTTTTGTAAGTACTTATGACTGATTTTGATAATGTCCTTCTTTGGTGAAGTCGGTTAACTCTGTAACTTTGTAAAAAACACAGCGTTAACGTAAATTTAACGCAATAAAAACTCATAATAATTAAATTGGACCATAAGAAACAAAAATACATATATTAATGATACTACATAAATAAGAGCAACATAGAGCACAAAGTTAAACACATGTTGTGACATTCTATTTGTTGGAGAAGACAAACTGCGGCGTCACAAATCAGTGTAACATGTCATGTAATCCGGTTATGTCAGTGAGTGATCACCGCACGTCACATACCAGCTATACTTGTGTGAAAACCCTAGGGGATGTTCGGAGGCTTGGTAACTTACTATATTTTCTTCCTTCTTAGTATTTAAAGGGGTAAAAAATTCTAGGTACATCTCTTCAGCGAATGTCTTGAAGAAGTCGGTCGCTCTTTAGAATATATCACATTTTGTGCCAGTTTTTGTGTTCATTTAATCATGTGTTTTTTGTCGTTGCAAAAAGATTTAAATAAAGTTTAGTTGTATGCACACAAAAAACTTTGATATTTTGAAACTAACAGTAATGAGTTGCTTAAAAATAATAATACATATTAAAAAAATCGAAATTTAATTTCTAAAAGTTGAATGTGACTTCTTTAAATTCCATTTTTTGTCGCGGGCACCGCCGCGGGTTACAGCTATTAGTTTCTAATAAGACAATTTCCTTTTATTTTTGCGTGTAATTTGAATATTTTATTTATTACTGTTAGAAAACAACTTTATTCAAAAAATGCGATGAGTAACCGGATAATTCTAATTATACGTACGTTCAGAGTTTCACTTCAGACGGGTTCCACATAATTGTGGAACCCGTTTCCGTTCGCACAATAAAAGTAGACGCAAAACGTTTTGCCGCTATCCCCCTCCCTTGCCTACCGCATTCTGCACTGCCGCGTTTCGTTTGCAACGTAGCCGATTAGCCAAAAACAAGCATTTTTATACAAATTTATAAAGATCACACGCTTTTCTTAATTAATTTTATTTATGTTTAGGTCTAAAAGTCTCCCGTGTTTCTTTCAATGACTTCTAGCTATTCGACCAACCGTTAGTCGTTGTTCTAAACTTTGTTGTTCACTACTAGTGGTTCAAATGTTTTTGAATTCCAGACTCCCCACTAACTAAGTGACATCAAATAAATATCAAAGGTCTCAAGGCATCCGGCTCTCGGGGCTGGGTGCAAGACCGGCGACCCTCATAACGCCGCTCGCTCTTAATAATCGTAAAATGACCTTTGAAAGTGTCCGCTTGTTTTATTGAGATGTTGCTGACATAGCTCTGTACCAAACTGTAATCGTCACTGAACTTGAAAGTGACGAGATATATTTAACGAGAAAAATTTGCTTGGTTCCTTTGGAGAGATATGTTCTTTTCAGCGCGCTGGAATAGTACACGCAACTCGTGTAGGTACTTTTACTGTGTGGTCTATTTTTACTTTCCGAAAAAGGAGCAGGTACTCAATCAATCTGAACCGATTTTTTACTATATTTTTTTATGTTTCATGTCCGATTTCTTGGTAACGGCTGTTTTCCAAAATCGAGATCTTTGATTTATAAGTCTTAATAACTGAAACAAATGTACCTATCGGCCGCTTCCAAAATAAAGACGGTGGTCACTTTTTATTTAGCTTGTGTTAAGAGCGTATGATACTTCGTGGGTTTATTTTCAATGTATTTTCCATTTAATAAAATTCTTGTATGGTTCTTAGCATAATATGATCGATCGAGCGAAGCGAGCGAATCGTTTCCGCTTCGATACGCTAATTATTCTTTCTTTTGTCGGTATGTCACCCCCGTCCAATACATCTTTTTTTCTCAAAGGTTTCCATCCTAAGGTTGCCTGGAAGAGATCGCTTTTAGCGATAAGGCCGCCACTTATGGCACTACATGTAAATTAATATTTTTGTATTGTTATATTTTGTGTGTCTACAATAAAGCGTTGATCTATCTATCTATATATCTATGTATGAATGATATTTACAAAATGTCATTAAATATTGTTTTTGCTATGTAACAGGTACGTTTATTTGAAAACTTGAGCTTACCGAAAAACCTGAAACGAATTAATAGAAATCCGCAGATTGAAATGAGCAGTATGAGATAATAAAGTGTGAGAGTGAGAGAGTTGACACTACATTCGGCTCCGTTCCACAGAGCACTTAGCTGGTTATTTACAAGCACTCCCCGTAAATTGGTCGGCTGCTGGAGTGGCCAGCACTTCATCAACTCGATTGCTACAACGCCATTCGATACCTGATATCCCAATGTCTTTATGAAAGTTGTCGTTTGATAATCGATAAATGAAACTTTTCTATTTCCACCAGTGACGTATCTCCACAGCACGCACAACACCCTTGTAAGGGCACTATATCCTAGTAGCGTTACAATAGCATTACTTTCTAGAATGAATGGATATACTAGGTACCTATAAAAAAAGGTTATCAGCTAGAGGTTTACTCAGCTGAAACGGGGCTACTATATTAATCATCTCGTTTACCTTTCAATATGGAACCAAATTTGAATTAGGAAAAAATATGAGCTGTTTCATACATTTCGTAGACGACTTTTTATAAAGCACATTTATTATTTTCATATCGAATTCAGTGCAGTTGGTCCCTCAGAACTGTAGGTATAGTAACCCTCTTCCGGCTTACAAGCGATAACGCAAGAGAGAATAAGCTTTATCACAATATTAATAGGTATTATAACACCAGGTACGGTAGACTAATTTTCAAAATCAATGTTTTACAGTATTAGGATGTGCCCGCTTTTGGTTAGGTGATCGTGGAGTGATTAGGCATTTAAGCGCTACTGTGGACTGGATGATACACTAAAATGTAGATGAAAGTTATTTGCTTCAAGATAATAATATGTTATTTTGAGTCACACATTGATGTTCGAGCGACCAACAAAGTCCACATTAAGATTTTTACGCAGCTATTATCGGTACTTAAAGCTACAGAAACTTGTTTTCACAAACGTTTCAAATTCTTGCTCCGGTCAAGTGCCAGCAATCTACATAACTTTTTTTGCATAATTTTACACCACAACTGCATGCCAAATAAATGTGCAAAACGCCTTGCATTCCGTTGCAGTCAGACGTTAGATGCAGTTGAAAAAGGCAGGGTTCTAACGATTTGAAAAATCGCTAGTTCGCTTGAATGCCTCTTCAATGTATCGGTTTTGGAACGCCTGACTCTGGATTTTTAAACGAGCGCGTGACTTTGTGCACATCAAATCATCGGCTTCTATTTTTGCCGCGGTAGAGAACATAAAGCGCGTAGGTTATTTTCTGAAAAATTTTAGGCCTTATGAGATTAAAAATAGGCATATGATAAAAAGTAGTTATGCAATAATGCATTTTTAAATGTATCTACCTATTTTTAAGAGGTGAACGACATAATAACAAAAATTAGTTTTATGAAAATTATTTATTAATTTTGAGTTTACTTATATCCCAGTTAATGTGAATGGGACTAGATATGTGTATTGCACATATAATATTTTCTATCCTAGTACTAACTCGTATTGTTCAAATATTAAATAAACATAAGACACTGAACAAAACCGATGCCATTGTCTAGATTTTGTTCAAAACAAAACAATGAATAAGATTCAAGAATAAAAAAATAATAACTGCAGTAGAGTTCGCATAAGTAAAACAAAACACTATATCAAAACTTTTCCCAAGTTTCACAGAGATACACTTTAGTGTTCTCAAAAGTTGCGGAAAAAACATTATTCAAACTAGCAAGTAGATAGTTGTGACTTTGTCTTCACATTCAAGAAGTTTAATCCGGATCCGGATTGCTCTCGGCACATTTTCAAAATTTGTAATCAGATTAATAATTGTTAGTAAGTTTAATTACCTAACTAGTTATTCATCTGCTTTTATTAGCCAAGAAATCCAAGATATGTGACTACGGCAAAAGCGTCTGTGGTGTAATTATAAAACAAGTTTAATGTTTTTTATTTTGTTACAATTTAACAGCAATGATGAGATACGTAAAGGTCGTGGAATAACATTTACACAAATATAATAAGCGCTATCGTCAGCCGGATGAGACGTTCCGGTTGTTTGTCATTAAAACATTAAGGACATAATTATAGTTAAGTACCAGTTATTATTTACAATAATCAGTTTTTTGTACACTACCTAGCAGTCTTGCGAAGTAACACTTGACAATCACTAACTTTTTTCAACCCTAGACGCGGCGCTAGGCTAGACTCGATCAAGCCGGCTTTCGGATGATCTTTAAACCAAGATTACCACCCATTGGAAGCCAGATCTCAAACGACGTATCGGTAGACCAAAAAGGCGTTGGAGAGATGAGCTGGAGAAATATAACAAAGACTGGTCCACTACAGCCCTATAAAAGACACATTAAATCAGGGTAGGGAAACCTTTTCCAAACGATGAGACATGGTGGGCTCATAATAATAAATAGATGTCAGGATTGAATTAAAAAAGTTTCGCTCGCTCGAACATTTATCTAATAGTCGTAGGCCTTACTTATATATGGCTATGTACTTACGTAGTCTCAATTTACAGGCTCTTGTTAGAAGAATCGGTCAACCCATCCCGGCTGATAGGTTCAGGGCGGAATGTGTTGACGAACGAGGCATTAGCAGCAGGCTTTCGGTCGGTCGGGTTAATTAAATTAAGAGAACAAGAAAAAATTGTGAGAGTCACAACACTACAGCACGGGTAGAAAAACATTTTGATTTTACAATTTAAATTGGGCTTTAATGTCTCTCGATGTAGTGTAGGATTCATTCAAAACAGTTCAGGCGTTTAAAAGATTGAACTAAGGGACACACATATATATTTACCTAAATGAACTCTTAAAAAGTAACACTCCTGCACCTTTTGGACACTCAAGTAGATACTACTGCAAGGCTAATGATACTTTGTTATTCCGTGCAATTTTCTGTACGTTTCTTCGTCTTATCGTTAGTGTCTATTGTATCTCTGTGTACAATGGAACGTATCAAGGAGTTTCCTTCACAAAAACTTGCTCCACCCGTATTTGCTTGAACCCTATTGTTGGATGTCAACAAACGCGCAAGGATTCAACTTGCCCCCTCAGCATGGCAGTGGATAAAGTGATTTTCGCGGGATAAAATTAAAATACTTCTAATTTAAAACGACGTTCATTACGCCCTCTGGGCAAGTGTCGTTATAACATTTCGTTTCTGCAGTGTTATATTTGTTCACTTTCTTTGGTAATAAACGTCCATGCTAGAAGGGCTGGAATGGATTTGATTTGATGAAATAAAACATAGCCCACACAAACATTTCAACGGCAAAAATAACAACTGACTTGCTTCACGACAGGCGCTGATAGAACTTTGTCAGTTATTTTCCTCTTGACCGATTTTGACAAAATTAATTCTCCGAGATATCAGATAAGAAACATAAAAAAACAGTGGACTTGAGTACTTGCTCTGTTTTTGATATCGTAAGAAAAGAAGTGACCTATCGACCTCAAAAAATAATTTTACATGTTGTCTTTCTTTTCCTCGAGGTTAAAAGTCTAATGTTCATGCTAAGCCTACTCCTGTCATGAGCTTTTTGTTTTTAGAACCAAGTAGGTATAGGCGTGTCACTTATCCGAATATTATCGAGTGGGTATCTTGTGCATGAGTGTGTGACTGTGCATGTTAGATGCATCCCCGATATTTGTATACTTACTTACATGATACTGCCAAATACACTTACTCCTACGCCATCTTAAAAAAACGAGATAACTTTAAAGTTCCCCTATTGAAAACAATTTGCACAAAATAAAATTCATTAATTATATTTTCTTAATTTTCATGCGAAGCGCTGCGATGTGAAAATTGCGAAATGATCGACCTGAGTCTGTCTAAACGTTCTTTACGGAACTATAAACAAATAACAAATATAGTATGAATAGCACGCATTTTGTTATCATTTTATCAAAGTACCGATCAAACAGTGCTGCCACTTGAAGTTCGGATAATATTTACTGAGTCGTACAAGTAAAAAAGGAAGTTATTACAAGCGATGTTATCGTAGCGCTACTTATACTGTGTCAAGTGTCCTTATCTCTTATCGATAAAGTATTGTCGGACTCACAGATTTGTTTGCTCGAAAAGATAAAGTGCTGCTTCAGTATTTACTCAATTTTTTGTTGATTTGTTGGTGATAAATTATGAATTTCCGAATAATTAAGTGAATTATTATTACAATAAAAGTGTAATAAATTATTTATTGTATTTTGATTTGTTTGCTTTGTTTGATAAAAACAAGTGTTCAGAAGCGACTTCAAAAGTACACGACAGCAAAAACTAGAGACCACTTAACAAGCAAAACTGTGGGATGCGACCAGTATGGTCTAAAACCGTATGAAGATAAATCCAAAGACACCTTGCACATCAAAATTAGTTAACCGGCTTAGGATGTGAAAGGTCACAAAAATTTAGACATACAAATCATACTTACATATTATATTTAAACATTCACTCGAAAAACATTACCTTCTTCTTGGCAGTCGGGTAATAAATGTGTAAAAGTTTTGTTTTCCGTATATCCAAATTGTATATTTATATTCCACACCAAGTAAAAATAAATAATAATAAAAGACAATAATAATAGAAGACAATGTCAATGTTCCACTTTTTTCTTCAATAAGGTTGAAGAGGAAAAACTATGCTAGATAGGTACTCGTAATAACTCTCAAATACGTTTGGTATATTAAAATAAAAAAGTTTGGTATATTTTAGCCAAGCCCAAGACCCTATAACTACCTACTCTTGCAAAGTAGATTGAATATGGGCCATCATCTTTTGGCACAGACCCAAACAGCTTTACTTGGTATGCCAACTTGAAACTCAAGTAAAATTAAGTTACAAGACAAGTCTTCCGCTAAATTCGATGTGAACCAGCCTTCGGCCGCCCAAAGCCAATTTCAGTTGTGATCGAATTTAATCACACTTTGAAAATCAGTTTGAGGGCAACTATAAACTATTTAACGAGTTTGGACCAGAGCAAACCTTTCGTCTAGGTAAGCCAAGTTTATCTTTTTACAGAGCATTATTTTTCAGATAGTCCATATACGCATGTACCCAAAAAGGTAAACTTTCCTTAGACTAACTCAATCAAATATTTTATAGGCTTAGGCCTGCGCAAACGAAGAAACGCTTTCAACTAAATACAGTAAAAAGTACAGCAAATTCTATTCGGGAATATTTTTTAATACTTGGCCATCAGTAACGTAATTTACCTTAAACTCGATTTAATCCGAGCAGCCCTATAATATTAATAAACCTAGCTCGGTCCAGACTGACGTGTAATATTGTTATATTTACGAAATAAAATTATCATTATCATTTATCATCAATCCACTGTAGGCATGTACTTACTTACTCGTACCTAATGTCGACGAAAAATCTCAAGAAAATCAAAAAGCTCTTCACGTCTAACGAAACTAAATCAGGTAATAAATAATACAAGAATATGACATCGAAACATCCCAAAGCTTGTTGCTTCATATTTTTGTCAGACGACATCACAATAAATGCTATAAATATGACGAAGATTGAAGACAATTTCTGACACACGACACGTTCATATTTTACATATCAATTTCACATGAAATTGCCTTCACAAGAAATTCACATAGTAAAAAGCGACTGTTACTCTTCAGTTTATCTGTAGCCCTGGTAGGCAGATTCTGTGAGAGACAGACAATCTACAAAACAAAGTGACACGAAGAGAAAACAACTGAGCAAGTGTCTTGGTCAGTTGTGATAACTGTAGCTAAGTTTCTTTCCCCTGTGTAACTAAAACCGCAAAAGTCACCATTATATTATATCATCCAGGCAGCCTTCCTTGAGAGCCAGTGTATTCCAGACTAGGCATGCTCCATCTAGGGCCACAGTATCGCAGACTTCAGTGGTCGAGCGAACTTGTGGTCAAATGCCTAGCTGAGTATAATAAAAAGAATAACTAAAAAAACATTCTATAAATCTTCTATATATACTTATATTAAAGAGTAATTCCTGACTGACACTGGCAGGTCATTCTCAACGCAAAGACTAATCCTAGCGACATGAAATTTGTGGAGTGTATTTATAATAGGATATAGGGTGTACTAAGAAAGGATTTTTGGAAATTCAAAAACAGAAATGCGGGCTCAAGGTTTAAAACTTCTTTATATTCTATTTTGTTGCGAGCAACCGGCGCGGGTGACAGCTACTGGTATGATATATTAATATAAATAAAGCTAGTCGGTAGGTGATAGGATGGTGTAAACCATTACCGTATATAGGGATCTATATTCCTAGTTAAATAGGTTCCTATGTAAGGTATATATAATACACATGCCGTCGCGTCGTATCAATTTTAATCAGAGTTACCTACATTATTAATAATAACGAGGACAATTATTAGTTACTTAGCAGGAACCTATTATCATTACCGTTTCATTGGTTAGCTGGTGGAGGAACACCTAACTGGTATACCAATAACGATCAAACCCGTAAAGAGGTAAAAATAGTATTTTCTATCAGAAAATTTTAGTCTTGTAATGATGTGAAACTTCTTTGGCACGCACCCAAATCCACTCTTAGTAGTTAGAAATAGGTACACGCTGTTATAAATGTATATACAACTGTGTAGTGGATTAAAGAAACCATCAGGGTAACCAGGGTTTTTAGTCAATCAAAGTAGGCATCATGTTTGCATAAACAACAGCTCCTAGACAACAAACAAATAATATCCCAGCAACGTCGAAGAAAAATGAATAATTCAAAAGCAAAAACAAAATTCGCGCGGCACAATTGTCCATTTGAATATAATTAGGGCAGTCAATCACAGCTGTTTTTTCGTTCTTACTTTATTATTTCTTTTTCAAATCTTAATTTTTCTAAAATCATTAGCCTCCATAAATCATGAAAAATAAACCTTTAGTCTACCCATTAAGAAGATATTAATTGCAAAAAAATAGAATTCAGGTCTTACTCGGTTTAGGAACCTGTAAATAAAACAACAATGCTAGTTTTAACTGAAACAGTAGTATTGTTCTAGTTTTAGTAATTGTTTACTTAGATATTATGTATACTCTCTTTCTTTGTTATGGGCTTTAGTGTTAGAATTTGACCTAAAACTGCTATCCTAGCACAAACAACTGGAAACTACATTTTAATGTGCCAGCGCATTTATAAATTGCAAAGTTGCCTCACTTCGGTACCTAAAAACACCTTAGCTAACTGTGCTTTCTATTTAAGAGAAACATACTTTCGCTTACTTACTAAAAACAAAAGAATCATGATGATTAGCTATCTATAATTTACACTGATCAACCTTAAAGCATTTTCCTCTTCTGTTATATACATATATTGCTAATGTATCCGTAAGACTACATAAAAAAATCTGAATCATGGTCCGTGCAAATAACCGGAAAATTTCATCCATAATAATTAGTTATTTTCAAGAACACTGCATTGTCCAGCGGTCTACATCCCGCATAGTGATTATAAGGACTATAGTGACTTCGTGCTACGGAAATTAGCCCAATCTGACAGCATTGATCAATTTACGGACAATAGTTACTATGAATAGCTCAGCGTGCCAGGGACATGACGAAAATGTCCACGGTCTTGACCCCTGGCTAACTTCCTTTGAAGCCGAGCAAGACGGGCCACTACATATACAACTACATGTATATTTAATAAGCTGTAGGTATCTTTTATACAGGTTGATACGAGTAGGTAGTTTAAGTGTGACTCCAGATGTTTTACGAAATAGCTTTAGAGAAGTATTCGGTGGGTACGACTTGTACGTCATGATCCTGCTACTAACCTATCTCGTGGGATGAGTTTACCGCATACAAACTTGAGCCCTACCGTGTATGACAAAATTTATCTGTATAAAATAGTCAGTCCTGACTGACTCGATATTGCTAGGAATCAAAACAGAGCGTAAACTGCTGAATCTAGACACAGAAATTTTATTAATTATAGAGTTTAGGGATGCACTACTAATTTTTTTTTTGGATTTTAACCCCTAAGGGTGTTAAATGTGGGTTCGAAGCTTGAAATCTTATGTCACGGGCTACGACGCGGGACAACTACGAGTACTAATCCATACACATTTGACCCTCAAAAAAGTCTCCAGGATCAGAAGCTTGAAAGTCCTGGAACAATGAAGACTAAAGTCAATCTCAGCAGAGTAAATCAGGCTGAAAATCACGTTGTTGCAACTAAACCCAAATGATTTACAAACCAAAAGCCACCCTTGTCTCCTTCCGTCGGGTTTTGGGGCCATCACAGTCACGAGTTAATAGGATGTCAATCAAAACAGCCTCGTTTGCCCAATACATGTTTAACTTGTCAACAAGCTTGTTGAAATATGCTGATAACTATATTCCAGATGGCGGATGACTCGTTTGTTAAAATAACGTTTAAATATTTATAAAGCCCACTCAATATGCCTACTCAATATGCTCCAGTATAAAAATCTGACAATATGATGTTCCTAAATTGCGGACGTTTTGTGCTAATTCAGTGTTTCATTTTCAATAATTATTCGAGAAATGTCTACTGTTATCATAATGTAAACTACTAGAGGAAAATCAAACGAGGCTGCAGAAGCGTGAAGACTGAATGCTGAGTGCTTAAGTCTGAATTTTCTTACCAACTCGATTGAGTTGACGTCAGTTTTGTACGGCATTGTCATTTTATAAAACATTGACACTAAATGACGCTGTTTTGATTCCATACAAAACTGAGTTTAGGTCAACGCGATCGAGTCAGTAAGGAAACTCGCACTAAGCACTCAGACCACGGCTTAAGACATTTCCATACGATGCGCAATGGGTTGAGCTATATAGCGACAGTTAAGTTATTAGACGTAAGGTACAGGAACTGTGATAGTCACTAATTTGCATCGGCGTCTTCAACTGTCGGGTGCTCTAACCTGATCTACAACCTCAAATCCTAAGCCGCTTTGATAACCCTTCAAAATGCCGTATTAAAAATATTTATTTGTGCCATAAAACGCGCCACAAATATTTTAACGGCTACTTATCATCGCCTGCAATTCCCTTGAATATTTCGAAATAACCGCATTCGTTTCCATAGATAGCCAAATGCATATTTTAGTCTGAATACAAACTAGACTGAATAAACATTTGAGAGATATTTTTATCCAGTTTAGCTGCTACTATGTGAAAGTCTATAAAAACATTTCGTTGAGTCACAGAGAAATTCGTCATAATATTTTTCAACAGACTCCGATATCGTATGCGTCGTATATTACGTCACACCATCTGTGGCTCTAAGGACGTTGTTCGGTTAATACGAATAGGAAAGTTATAGAAAATAATATGGAATTTAGTTTCCTCTTTATTCGGTACACTTAATCGGTTACTTTTCCTGTTTAACAATATGTCGAGTTCTACTTTATGTTAATTTTAATGAACTGGTATAAAATGATTACAAGCTAATTTGTACACCCCAGAGACAGTAAGTAACATTTCAAACAGACTCTAACATGTAGGCGACGCTGTAGTAGTGGGTAAAATCATTTAGATTATCTATAGATCTTTAGCTCTAAATCTTCGTTTCTGTGGTTTTTAATTATTTTTTCTCGTTTTTAAAGGCACTTGTCCCTGTCTTTTGTTTAGGTACTGAATTAAAAGCTTAAGATAAAAAATGACGAGTTAAGTAGACTAGTACAAACTAAATATTTTTTTATACTTAACGCGAGTAAAGCTTAAAAATTTGATAAATGCTACAAAGGAGTATTGGCTAATTGTTCAGACGAAATTTTAAGTCTGTTTTCAATAAGGTATAGATACATACTTATTGTGTAGCACTGCACAGATTAAAAAAGATTAATGGAGAGTAGTAGATATTTCTGATTTTATGAAGCACTGTTCTAGTAGGTTCCAGTGTACATAGATGTAACACTTATCGATAACTTCCATAGAACCTCGAATCCCTACTATAACGTCTGCATCAAAACTCAGATCGAAAACTATGCTCTTTATATGTAGGTAAATCTAAATAATTTAATTATATCGTGATTTAGTGACTTAGTTACTTACGTTCACGTCCGTAAGATTCCTGCTAATACGATCATTAACTGTGTTCTTGGAAAAAATACCGTAGTCTTGCAGAATAGGTATAGAAATCACCGCTACATTAACAATTAACAAAGTTAGTTCTTATAGTTAGATACATGCAGCGTCGCATTTGTGTCAATCAATTGAACTCAACGACGACCTATTGGCCTCCAACTGCAGAGAAATAAATAATAGGTAGCCTTTGTTCTAGCATTTTATGTAGGTACTGTTCTTTACAATATTCTACGTACATACTAATTAAGTTTTTGTCGCTATATAAGGATCGAGTACGACGCATAAGCATTACAAGACCGAATGATTTAATAATAGACTTAGCTTTCAACGTTAAATCGCTCTGTGAGTTTGATAAATTATTTAAAAAATGCCAGGTGTATGTATAAATATGTAGGGATCAGTTGACGTACTAGCCTAGATACCATACTTTAGGGTTATTTCATAAGTTCATTTTCATAAAATTATTTTGTATTAGACTGGTTGCAAAATACAGCCATTTAGATAATCTTTTTACTCTAAAAAATTAGAAGCTTTAATGACTTATAGTTTAGAAATCCAAATATGGTATGTTATAATCATAGAATTTAACACTTTTACTGCAGCACTTTATATACACAGCAATATTTAAATAAATACTTATACTATATGCATTTCCACTAACAGCTCGTTGGTCATCCATTACCGTGTTCATGCTTATTATGCCATAAGTCATGACAGACTATTTTACACATCTTTTCAGGACAAGGTCACAAGGCAGTTAAAATATAATAATATCCTCAGCGTGTGACTGCGCAGCTGACAAGGTATTTAGAAGGTGGTATGCAAAACATTATTTTTTATTGCATTTGTTGTAAAGAAAGGTAAGGTAAACATTACCTGTATCTCTTTTTTTGAGAACTCTTAAGATTATATCAATCAAAGGTGGCTGTACTTTCGTAGGTCAGCTTAGCATATTTTTTGAAAAAAACGTCACTTGAGACGAACGAAATCTTGAGATAGTGCCTCAGTTTCATATATAATGGCTCTAATAACATAACAAAACACTGTATGAACTTATTTTTTACGCCATTAAATAATGCCAGTTATATGCAGGTAGACAGGGGATGTTCTTACATGAGCTTTGTTATTCCCGATTTAATAAAACGGACTCTTTGGTTTCTAAGCCAACTGACGGTTTAACTGTGACGGCACACTTTCGCAGGATGAGTTTTGGGTCTGAAGTCACTCGTCCCCCTATATTAATGAAGGAATCCATATTATAAATATACAACGAAGTACTAGCATGTTAAGTTTTATTGCATTTAATTAAAGTCTAGTCTAGTTTATCAAAAACTTTATCTACCCCGCGTCGAGTGCTACGAGTATTCCAGATTGAGACTCCGTAAAAATCTAACGTATTCAATAAATCCCTAATCTAAACTAGCGTAACTCGGAATATTAATAAATAAATAATAAATCAACAGATCATTATACAAAACAAATTTTATTTAAAACGTGAACATATTATAACCAGAGACCACCATTTTCCTCCTATTTACATTTTCTAACACATATAAATACAAGCTGTAAGTGACCAAACAAGCCGTGAAAAATATGAGTAATGCTACAAACAACTTCAGTTTGAAATTAGCCATGGTGTTAAAAAGGCGTTAGAAATTTAATTGAAAACACGTGAAATTCAATAATCGTATTCGTTATTGTCTATCTCAGTTGTCTACGAGTATGATGCCAGAAAATAGATTAGATAAATAAAAAACCGTAAATATAAATGATGATAATTTTACGAAGAGTTGTATTTTTAACTTTCGAAAAAACAGTTACTTGGTAATTTTTATATCATAAAAAATGTCCTCTACAACTTCATATATGTTACACGCGTGATAACAAATTGGTTAATTATGCAAGATTAAAATAACTAAACATTATATACATTAGCTATTGAGTATTAGTTGTTGGGTAGATATCTTAAAAATTAATTATAGAATATGTTTCAGGACCAGACCAGATTAGGAATCGAAGTGGTTCTTTACGATGCACTTCTCATTTTGGATACTGTATAGGAAGGGACAAGGAAATCTGGAATGGAAAAAACAATATGTTAGTATTCTATCTAAGCAAATGAAATGTAATTTTAAGTAGGTATCCTAACACATAACAAAATCTGTCATATGCAGCATTTCAATTTACGACTTCGAAATCGCGACACAGCCATATTCTACGAAGAACAAATACGGAAAGAGTTTTCTAGACTAGGTAATAAAAAAACTAGACATACTGTTATAATCAGAAAAAAAAATTGTTCCTTACTTATAAATCTCATCATGATAATAGACAGCTCAGTCTATCTACTGCAGTGCATAAGCCTCCTCCCTTTGACGCTAATTTGCCCTGTCTTGCGCTAATCTTGCACAAATGTTTCCTCTTTGATCTAACCTAACCTAACTAGTTAGGTTTTGCGGCGCTAACAAATATTCTTGAACAGTCCCAAATAATAACCCTTATAAAGTTTCTGAGTCAAGCAACGCCAGCGAGAACCATATCCCGCTGCGACTAGGTACGTGGCTATACATCGTAACAGCATGCGAACTGAATCACGCTAAGGCAACCACAGTAAGACTTGCACCAGTCTAGATATAGGCAAAGATCAACTTAACCTAAACAGAAGCCAAGAGAAATCCCGACTCCGCATTCGATAAGCCGAAAAAGTGGTACGAGTATGATATCTTTGTAGGTTTTTAACTGGCACTTCCGAGCTAGTAAGATTATAAGTCCAAAAGTTGAAATATAAATACAGGTAAACTTTAAGACTATTTATATATATTTTCGCACATAAGCTGTCAATCTAGATAAATAACATGATACCTAAACAGACAGTAAAAAGTCTAGATCTTATGTCTGCAATTCTTAATTGCTTTAGAGTTAACTTACTTTACTTTACTTTGATCACTTTTTGACCTGTTTTCTCAAACAGAATCATGCACCAAAATAAGACAAATGCCTTTTAAGATGATAAGTGTCTCTATCTAATACCTAGGTGTGAGTCAAAGGAAATTATCTAGTTGGTGAGCACAATAGCCACATCCTGGAGACAGGGTTAGTCCACTCCGAGGCCATTTCAATCTGTCACATAGAATTAACTAACACCACTGCAGTAGGTACCTCTTATTGTTATATTCCTCTTGTAACTTCAAATAAAAGATTATGCATCTCTCTACAAAAAGAAGATGGGTGTGTTGCAATGGCGACTATTTAGGCTGTAGTCTACCATTAGGGTCAAATGCTGGTTGGGGACAAAGGAGTACTCTTACTTATTCACGACCAAAACACGACAACCATTTGACTAATTTTTTTGTCTTGAGGAATCTCAAGTAATGTTGTGTGCGGAACACATGTTTGTACCAAATATTTTCGAAATCGGGCAGTTAATGGCGCTGTAGCAAACATCCCTCTTTTTTGAGAGAAACACCTCCTCAAGTAAAAGTCCCCGATGACAAAAAAATTATAATGGATGTGGATTAGGGACTTTACCTATGATCTATTAAAATATTGAAACTAATTTTGCATGTAAACAGTAAAATATAATGTTCTGTTAATTATTTAACATACAAATGTGTAAGTTGTAGTTATTATATTATCTGTATGTATCCTTGAAGAGTATTTTATTTTATTTTAAAATACCTATAGCAAAACTGCAATGTAATTACAAAACTTGCTATCTGAATCGAGGATGTTTGAACTGCTATGATAAAACTGCAGTCCTCTGATAATGGATAAATTTAGTCACAAACAATGGATGTATTATCTGCTGCCACATATAATATTATTTTGTGATATCTTTCCGTTTTATAGCAAATGTAACTCGCCTGATGTAAAAATGGTCAATGATCAAAGGAATATGTACAGGATTCTCAGATTGATTTCTAATATTGAGAGGTAAATCTGTATATTGATGAAGGCTGAATTTACTGACAGCTCTGTAAATTAAGTTTGCAACTAAACCATTTGGACAGGCTAAAAAATTGCTTAGGACATATTAAATTCTACTGCCAAAAAACCTAATTAACAATAAGGATAAGAATAAGGAAGGAAGATGTCAATTTATAATTTCAGAATTATCTATTCGGTTTCATATCTACATAAGAAGTAGTCAAAACAACTGTTTTCAGCAAAGTTTACAAATATAAATTTATAGGCTTTATAAATAAGTGTTGCCTAGGCTCGCTTTACTAAAAACAATCACCAGATTCAATGTAGCATGTCGAGATACATTTTATGTACTTTACTTTCATATTTTCTCACAGGAATTGCAGTGAAAAGTGATCAAACACGAAAACCTTATGTTGTTTATATTATCCCAATGTAAACATACCACAAAGATAGAGTTGAGTACTTCCTTATTCTTTAAGATGGTACTGCCTGCTTAACAAAATAATACAAGGTTACGACAGGCAAGGAAGGAATTAAATAGATATAGTAGTACAAATAACTCAACGCTCTGATCTGTTTCTAAAATTAGACCCACGTTTTTTATAGCCAGGTTTTTGTTATGATTTACCTATTCTAGATTTATTTACGCGCAGGGTCTGGACTTACCTCTAATGTACCCCTATAGTAGTCTGCTGCAATCTTGCGCCAAAAACGGGGACAAGATATCCACAAAAACGTCTGTTCTGTAGAAAAAACACAACCGTGATGCAATTTTTAGACACTCGCGGTTTAATCAGAATTTATTGATACGATTCACCGGACACTGTTATGAAACTTATTCCAATAGCCGATTTCTACAAACAGGTGAAAGTGCGAAAATGCAATTATTTTGGAAAAGTGGAAATTCCTCAAATACCATCCGCCGCAGACCGCAATATTCAACTGACGTTTGGTTGGTTGATGGTTTGGTTAGGGAAAATCTGTCAATATAGGAAAGGTGCTGCCATAATATAAAAGAATATACCCAAATGTTGTAAACTTCGGATTTTTGTATAACAATACGTATATTTTATACGTAAGCATATTTATATATTATGTCTTACAAACTTGCATAGTAAAATCTACGATAACCACTTTGTAAAAAAGGCAAGGTTAGTCGATAGAGACTGTAGCATTGTTATTTTGGTACTACTAGTGTTTCTATCAAATCATCAAGGAACTCAGTGGGTAGGTAGGTATAATGTAGTAAAATTGTATTCTTTGACTTAAAACATGTACTGTGAAACCGTATAGATTAGGTGTATTAAAAACTTTTTTTTTTTATTAATCATTGTAATGTCTCATACACCATAGATAAGTTATTCAAATAGCATAGATAAGTTATATAAAATAGAACCAAATTAATAAGCAGTTCACACATATCAAGGATAATATTACCTCAGCAGAATGTAATTCAATATTTTGCCTGTTCATTACTTTCCTTAAAACAAGCAAGATCCACAAGGATGTGGCAGCACTTTCTGAAAACGATCCATTCTACGCAAAATCTGTGTAATCAAAATTTTACTTTCTTTATTTTTTCCGCTGTCTCCAAAAAATGGCATCTTCATCTGTATATTTACTTCAAAACTAGCTATTAATTATTGACTTTATATTATTTCTGGATTATTTACAATTAATGTCTTGTTTGTGTGCATAATTGCGGACAAGAGTTACAAAGAAGAAATAACGTGGTTTTCTTGTTTTTGCTTAATATTCGACTCTGTAAATTGATTATCATTAATTTATTTATTCCGAATAACGACACTTGCCTAGAAATAAACTATAATATTTATGACTTGCACAATTGATAAACTTGAAAACTGGCACAATACAAGAGTGTGGTGACCAATCAATTAAAAATTAAAAAACCAAGTTCAAAACCTCTGAGTTTTTTCTCTACTCCGCATAGTATCCGTAATATATCTACATATGTTTATATTTACTGGTGGGTGTATAATTTTAGTCATGTAATTTCCTAAAAATGATTTAAGACTAATCGTGTGAGCCCCTACATATTTGAAAGTCGGTTAAAAAACTGGTGCTAAGGGCAACCGTTTTAAATATCGAATACTTATGGCTAGATAGATTTTGCGTGGAACCCTAAACCCTAACACTACTACATAAAACAGTTAATCGCATTTAGAAGTTTTAGATTTTGCACCTAGCTTTGCTTAATTCGTCATGCAAATAATTCGAATCCGGTTGGGAATGCTACCAGAGACCTAAGTCTGTTATTTGGATTGTTTCAGAATTACAATTGCATTGCGTCATAATAGTTGTTTTAGACAGATTTGGTAGTCTGTCAACATAGGGTAGGATGAAGATAAATGTTAACTCTGACCAATTCTATGACAAAACGACCATTATGAAACAATGCAATAAAATTGAAATTCTAAGACAATTCAAATAACAGACTTGGGCCCCTGAATTAAACAGCAGCAGGACTACAATCAAGGCGACATAGTGATGAACGTCTCAGTGATGTAATTTGGAAGGTTGTTGGGCATGTTCACGTTGACGACGAGATGTGTGTACAGCGGCTTGAAGGCGAAGGAAACGAGAGTGTAGCGTAGCGTCGTCAGACCGTCTTTTTGGTACCGCTCTGCTGCCGTGGATAGCAAAATATCCCTGTAATATGCACTGACCTGAATTATACAAGCACGCTAGACTTTAGATTGTCAAAGAGACAATAGATCCATTTTATTTCCGCCATTTTGGCGCTGATGGTTGCGTGTGCGATCAGCGTGAGTAGGTACAAGGAACAAATGCTAGTATAAATAATAAGAAATAAATAATATGGGACAACATCCACACAAAGGTCTTCAGGTCCCAAACTAGGCAAAGCCTGTGCTATGGTAACCTGATGACTGATATACATACTTACATAATAATAATATGGATATGGGATAATATCAATTTTAGTTCCGGGCACTCACTACAGGCGCTTGAATACGAGTATATGTCAGTGTATACCTAATAGTGGGGAGTAAGGGGAAAAAAGACTTATTAACTTTTCCGACCCAAATCTTAATCTTGCCTGCTCACGTTGGTGGTTCTCTTAAGAATAGCCGACAACGGTAGTTCTGGTGCTACCATGGCGCTTTCTGCTAGATAACAAACTAAAGCTCTGACGACCGAGCATAGGCGGTATAACCTTAAACCCGGCGTCGAATGAATGAAATTTCAACGACCTCGAGAACCAAATACCCTCTAAGAGTTTTGCCGGAAGGACATGGGAACCACCGAGACAAAATTCCCAAGAAAACCTCTACCTACCTATGATTATAGATATGAATGAATACAGAATGAGATTTGTTCGATCCGACTAACCCTCGGCGCCAATCAGTGCCAGGGCTGGATGGTGTGAAACCTGCTACCGTATCCTTTATCAGGAGAAGTTAATATTACTACTGACAGCTTGATTGGTACCTGGAATGTTAGAGGCATTTTGGGATTACTTGAAACGCGCAAATGGTCAATTTAAGACGTTCACCGGATATTTTATTTATTTCCCTGGCTACGAAGACACGAGCCTGCGTGAGATTGGCATAATAGCACTACCTGAACAAGTATGTTATTGGTTACAATCCGGTATCAGAACGTATAATCATCATGAAGTTCGACACAAAACCCTGCATATTGAACATTAATCAGATATATGCTACGACCACCAGAGCTAAGAATTATGATGCGGATGTGGAACTGATGTATAAAAAGCTAGGGGAAATATTGGATAGGATTCCAAACTGTGAGATAACCATGATTTTGGGTGATTGGAACGCAAAAATTAGAAGTACCCAAAGTGACGACCATCTGCGGGAAGTGGTGGGAAGATATGGACTGAGATGTAGTGAATGAACATGGCGTGTGTTTACACTTCTCCATTGTCAAGTCCGACCATTGTAAGCTGTGTTTCTGTCGATTTTTACCCTTCGCCAGAAAGCACCACGGAAACAACCTAATACAACCCTTAGATATTTATGGCTCGCTGAAAGAGAGGTGTTTCCACAGTCTTAGGAAAGTAGGCTTATGTACTCACTAAGGAAAAAATTTCCAACAGATAGACATTGTACCCATCTTAAAGATCTTATAAAAAAATCAGCGTGGATCTCAGATCGCACTTGGGCTCTTACTCAGCAAAGAAAAGACTTGAAGATAAAAGCGTTGTAGAATCTATCACTGAGAAGTTAGTGCGGCTTCTTTGTAAGACAATAGAAATCTGTTGCAGAGAAGATAAAAGTAAGTACATAGAGTGTATGCATCGAAATGGAGAACCATTCGCTATAATTACAAACTGCAGATCTCTTTAAAAAAGTCCATCAACTGACCAACAAGTTTAAGCCTAAGGCCTATGTCATTAGAAACGAGTGGACGACCTTTGAATCAGCTGGACGAGATTGCTGAAAGGTCGCGTTCCTATTACGGAGCACTGTACAAAGACTCGTCGTCAGAACCGATCAGACAGTACATTCATTTGGGCTGGTTCTGGCAGAGAACCTGATACTTCAATCATAAGTTACTGCGGCAGTCCGCTGCGTTAAAAACAAGAAAGCGCCAGCAAAGAAAAAAAATTACGCAACGCCAGAAATTACGCAAGTCAGGACACTTGCGTAATTTATGTGTACTAACACAAAAATTGAAGCTGCCAATGAGGCAGCCTTCTTCAGATAAGGCGATGTATCTTATCAATATGTAACTTCATATCGATGGAGTTATTGTATTGGTTGACCTATCGAATTCAATAGATTCGTTTTATCAGTAGATACTTTTGCATTATTATCAGTATCAATATCAATACTCTCCACTGACACGCCCCTTTAAATAGATATCACATAGATAGGATTTTATTGCAGTGTAGATATGAGTATATGTTGAACCAATTGCTTGTTTTTAGGGATCCGTAGGGTAAACCCAAGGGGTAAAAACAGGACCCTTTAACTAAAACTTCACTGTTCGTCCGTCTGTCTGTCACCAGACTGTAACTCATGATCTTGATAGCTCTAGACAGTTCCACAGATGGTAAGTTTTAACAGAAGTTAAGAGTAAGTTTTTAAGTTTTTCTGTTGCCGCTATGTCAAAACTTATTAAAATAAAATAAAATATTTAGCGGGGCTCCCAAACATCAGACGCGGATTTTTATGCCGTCTTTTGATGAGTCCGTTTTTTTTTCATTTTGCATAATCAAGGCACTTGGCTAGTAGTTATAGTCCTTCAGATTTATCTACTCTCACATCTCTACGCATATTCTAATAACGGGTGTACCTACGTATGATTTTTATTAGTAACAGAGGGAACTTGACTTTGAAAGGTTTTAATAAATTCTTGAGCAAATTGAACAAGTTTGAAGCTAGAATACCTTGCTCTTTGGTTTTCAGATCGAAATGGATGTTTCAGTGAAAAGTATTGTGCAATTTTCTTCTTGTACCTCGTCACGCCAAGCCCAGCCGCTTGTAACCTGGAGAATAGAGTTGTAATCGTAAAAAATACAAAAAACGTAAACAAATGTAATTATGGGATATAAGCTACCACGAGTACCTAAATATAAACGTAAAACAAACCTTTTGAACATATCTGCTGATTCCCCTTTCCCCGTATAGCTGTTCGAGTATCCGTTTGCTTTCTTGTACTGCCACATCGTCATAGCAGTCACTCCACCGAACACAGTGTTGTATTTCATGCTAAAAAAATTATACACTTTTATTACATATAATAAATAGTGTTTACTAAAACCACCAACCCTTCTTTTGTTATCGAGGCGGAAATCTGGCTGGCCTGGCCCTGTAGGTACTTGACAAGGTCTCCAGGATCTCAATATGAACTCACCGGAATCTTCATGTACTTTGCTTCTGCATGTCCTAGGAAACATGGTTACTCTTTCCTATTCGACAGAAGGAGCCACATCACGCTGTTGCCTTCCCTGCGTCTGCTGGGAAAGGACAATCGACGCCCCGAAATTTACCAACTGCAGATGGTAAATTTTGGGGCGTCGCGTCGATAGCCCCAAAGGCATTTTCTGTTAAGTACTTCTTACGACAGGCAGAGGATACTGAAACCGTACAAATACCCCGAGGTCCTAGTTCATGAACCAATAACCCTATAGTGGAGGCAGTTAGACAGCTGCCTCGTATCGTTATATTACCGCACCTATACGTGGTTAATAACAAGATAACGATGTCCAATATAGATCTTTTTGCATTTTATGTTTTACTAGCTTGTACCCTGCGGTATTTTGTATTGTATGTATATTTGTATTAGTTTTTATAAGAAAATGCCTTAACGGTTTAAGCCTTAAGGTGGTTGAGCGTGAAGGAGGAATAAATAAACACACATACAAACTTTCGCCTTTATAATATTAGTGTGTTGTACCTATCTACACTATTGTAGAGTTTTTCAAATTAAATCTATTGTTATGTCATCTGTGAAAGATGGTTTGTGTAGCATCTCTGGGCTGGTAATTATCCCACTTACATGTGCTCCTTCCCCAGTACCAGAGCACACATGTGCCTCGGCAGGATAGGGCAGGTGTACCGGATTCTGTCGTCTGCAGGCAAGAGATCCACGTCGTGGAATATCACGCAATGCCAATCGTCGTTCCTCTGGATCTCTAGGTACCCGGCGTTAAAGAGGCGCCCTTTGTTGAATGGCTTTGTGCCTGTGAAATAAAAATATCACAAGTGTTTTACGTCTCTTAAGTCACGGTCCTATTAGAAATTTAAGCTGAATCTGTCTTCTATAAACATAATTATATGTATAAAAGAGTAAGTCCTGACTAGATGAATGACTGATTGATATTTTCTAGGCATCGTAGAGCCTAAACCACTGAACCTAGAGACAATAAATTTGGAGAGTGTATATAGAAAGTAGAGGTATACTAAGAAAGTATTTATGGAAATTCAAACACTAAAAGAATCAAATGTGAACTTTATAATTTCTATACATTCAATTTTTTTATCGCAGCATCGTCGTAATAGCTACTGTAAATGTAACTTCGGTAGATGACCTGGCGCTGTCTGTGATTTAAATTGTCTCAGAATTACAATTACATTGTGCCAAAATGGCCGATTTGACAAAGAACAGGTAACAGTTAGTATTTTAGTTAGTATTAAACAAAACATAGTTTTTAATACAAACTGATCTATTCTATGTCGAAACGGCCATTTTGGCACAAGAGCTGATAGGTGATTGCTTTAGCGGTGAAAGAAACACTGTGCCTGCCATCTCCTTTCACAAGCAGCGTTCCTGCTTGTCAAAGATTATGGCAGGCTACACGCCCTTCATAGGTCTTTCATGTTAAAGGGGTGTACCTTGAGCTGGGCTTATTACGACATTTAAATTTATATACTCGTAGTTTATATATTTTTTCATAAAGTTTTTATACCCCTCAGCTTAGGTCTTTAAACCTGTCTAAAATAAAACCATGGCAATGCGTAAGTTCATGTAAGAAATTTAATGATTGCTTACTTACCAGCTTGTTCTACTACGAATATCCGATATTCAATCTTTTGTCGCATCAAAAATGGATGAATGAAATATAAAAAGACATTCAAATTACTCTGACGATTTCTGAAAACAAACAAATGCTAATAAGCATCGACGTGATTTTTTTTGTCTTTCTTATATCATCGATAGCGTGAGTAAGAATAAGGTACTGTACACAATGTTTAACAACTACAATATAGAGCATACTATATGCGATTTAAATAATATCATTATTGTATTTCGAATCTTTCTGCCAATGATATTCCTTAAGAACGACCGCCATGTCCTAAAGGTTAGCTTCAATAATACTTGCTCGGTGGAGCGGCGTGGCGGTCACGTGCTCACTTCCCGGCCGGAGTAGGGTGTCCGAACGATGAGTTTTGACTGTCTGTCTTCGAGTCAACGTGTTTTGTGCATGTGTTTGTAAATATGTCATGACGATGATCACAGTGTGAAACGATATTTATTTCTGCATTCGATGTTAGCTCCAAAATCTTACCGATAAGGCACTAATATTGCAACTCTGTGCCTGGGATTGCAATCCTTCGGTATGTAGTGTCCGCCGATCCTGATCCCCATGTCTAATGCCTGTCCTGGATCAATACTATTAACTGTGTTCGGAAACGGTTTTGTAAAGTTGGTAGAATTGGAATCTACAAAGAAACATTGAGTTAGAGGATTCAGTACCTACCTAGAAAGTTGTACTTAAGACGAAAGTCACAAGGCGCTGCGCTGAGTTTAAGGCGCGCTTTGCAGACGGCGCTGCGGGGCGGTGCGATCTTTTTGACTACTACGCAAGGCACTTGCGAAGCGGTCATTTTGCCCTCTATGTGCGTTGGTTGTATAGGTATAGGATTCCCCTTGCGCTATGGTTCGCGACCAAACTGGCCCAGCCCGCCCTACCGTCTGCAAAGCGCCTCAGTGACTTGATAATTTCAAAGAGTCTGTTTTTCTACTAGACTTGATTGCTTTGCGCGAGGTTAGTAAATCGCCACAAAGATTTATCATATTCTCAGATTCCAAAATGTCTATGAATATGCTCAATGTAAATAGGGATGCATAAGCCTAATTGTGTATTTTTGACTTACCGTCTTTAATCACAGCCACCGCTACCGATGCACACAGCGGTAAATTTTCTTGAGGAATCAAAAATAGCCTTTCTGGTCTCTTATAGTTTAGTTCTGAAACATTATAACATGCAGATCTGTAGGTGTAGTGGAGAGTAATAATACGAACCTACTTTCAGCTGCTTTTCTACTTAGGTATAGGCCGATTAAAGAAATCCTGTACGCGTTGAGAGCCTATTGCAGAACAAAGTTAAACCGAAGATGATACAAATTAACTAGAGAAATATTACATATAAATTAAAATTTATGTACTAGTCGGACAACATGAAAAACTAAAGAGTTATATAGAAAAAATATGTGTTAAAGGAGAATTAATCTGAAGATGGCAGGTGCAGTATTTTAATACAATTTTGGGTTTTACTAAGGTGACTAACTAATATCCAAGCACTAAGCAAGCCACCGGCCTGAACGTTTCTAGCCTAAGGAAGACTACGCCGATGTGGCGACCATTCTTAATGGAAAAGGGCTAAACAGATTGGGAGGAAGAGTGTCTACTAATCTACTAACTAACTAATCTCACCTTCCATAATTGGCTGTGTGTCATTTTCATCGAATTTATTGTGATCAATTATTACAATTTCACCTGTAACTAAATAACAGAAATACTAATTAATAGAAAAATAGATCATCATATTATTTCAAAAGGCCGCGGAACGTACCGAAGATATTTTCAAAATAGCTAGTGGGATATAAAAATATTAAAACCTAGGTACTTACTACGTATATTTGGGTTCGACAACTCCTTCGCAAATTTATCTCTGGCATACCCTAGATTGGCACGATTTACTTAAAAATTGTGAATCAAAAACCTTGTGCATAGACAGTGATAGTCTAGTCGGTGGAACGCTGAGTTTTAGTATAGTGAAGAAATACTAAACAATATTAGCGAGAACTCAAGTTCAAAACCCGGTCAGCCTGCAGCACTAAACCGACTTAAAAGTCAATTCAATTATTACTATTAAGCCGGAACATCACACATACATACTTACATTAAAACACATAAATACACACACACATAGTATATTTAAATTAATATTTACTTAAAAAAATTAACTTGTAAATCTCATTTATATACGATTAGTTAATATCAGTTCTTAGTTTAATACTTCTCATGATAAATATTTACATTATGATTGCTTTGTTTAGTAATTCTGTACCAATGTACAGAATTTGACCTGTTACAGTTTTATTCAATAATATATTTAAATAAAATCTTTTGCAGTAAACTCAGAAGGGGTTCCCGTGGGAGGGGGGATTAAAGTCTTATTTAATTATAGCTCAGTAACGCGTGCTTTGATTTGGATGATTCTTTTTATGTTAGAAAGAACTAAGTTCTTTCTAACAAAAAAAAGTAAAATAAACTAAGTTAAGAAAAAAATTAATGTTATCCCAGAAATAAGCCCCCCCCCCCCCCCCCCCCCACCCCGTGAGAGGGGTCATGAAAATCGTATTTAACTAAAACTGAGTAACGCGTGCTTTGATTTGGATGATTATTTTTTTATTCCAAAATTCTAACTTAAATGATGTTATCTCAAAAATTAGTTGGGGTTCCCGTGGAGGAGGGGGTAAAAGTCTCATTTAATTATAGCTCAGTAACGCGTGCTTCGATTTGGATGATTCTTTTTTGTTAGAAAGATGTACCTAAAATAATGTTATCCGAAAAATTTGTGGTCATATTTAACTATCTTAAATATGACCACAAATTTTATTTTATTAATGATAACTTGCTAACGCGTGCTTCAGTAAGGATGATTTTTTTTTGTTAATAATGACTTGCTCAAATTATTGTACCCAAAAAAAATACTACTTCATTATTGTAGTTGTAACAAAAAACTTTTACTGGACGCCTACATAAAAAAATGTAGCAAGTTAGTATTTACTATTGAAATTTAATTAGCATAGTTACTTTTTAGAAGGGATTACTTATCTGAAATTAAAGTATTGCAAAAAAATACGACATCAGTATTGTAGTTCTTTATTATTATTTTTTTTGAGTTTATAGCTGCGGCATATATTATTTATTGTACATATATTTATTTTTTTATACTACACGACTAGGCATTTGACCACAAGTTCGCACGTCCACGGAAATCAGCGATACTGTAGCCCTAGATGGAACGCATAGCACATATATAAGACACTAGCTGTCCCGGCGAACTTCGTACCGCCTAACAGTTGTGTATGTTTCTCATCGTTTAAACCTTCCCTGGAGTACGACAAACATTCCAAGACCAAAATCAGCTAAATCGATCCAGCCGTTCCCGAGTTTTAGCGAGACTAACGAACAGCAATTGATTTTTATATATAAGATATGTGTCGACACATAGCGTCCACGATTTTTATAGCGATGGTGACTGAGTAGTTAAAGGGGGTAGATTGCCGTGCAAGAGGTAGGATGTTCGATCCCACTAAATACGCAAGAAGAACCTGAGATTCCGGTGAAGGATAACATCGTGTGGAAACCATAGCATGGAGGAAGGGCAATCTTAATACTTGCCTGGCTAACTTGCTAGTCCTCAAGCTGAAAAATTTGTCGCGAAACACCTAATGGTGTGTTGCGGCGGCCTTTTTTGAGGACCAGTGTATTCCAGACTAGGCATGCTTCATCTAGGGGTCACAGTGTCGCTGGTTTCTGTAGTCGTGCGAGCTGGTTGCCAAATGCCTAGCTGTCTTGAATATAAAATAAATAGGCAATCGGGATACATACATTAGCAAAACAAAATCCTACGAGTTAAAATGAGTGCAGAATTTGTACAATTAAATACCTAAGCGTTGACGATATGCAGAATCTTAACATGCTGAACATAATTGTGCGAACTTCTCTGTATCGCTTTAATTAATAAAATTTACAGTTCACTGCTATCTTATTGTATCTTTTACAATGATTTAAGACGGAGCACTGAATTTATGTCTCTAATCTAAACCGCGAAGCAACCGCGAACAAAGTCCGCGGGTACAGCTAGTAAGTAATATTTTATTATGGTTGTCTGTTACACAATAACGATGATTCCACAAGCTGCATTGACATATATTCACTGAGTTTATAAAAGGATTGCTTTCAAAAAAATACTTCAATTTTTGTTTGAATGTAATAAATTTGAGATCCATTATACTATCAGGTAATTTATTGTACATTAGTATTTTGGTATAAAGCCCCCTGCTTCTTACATTTAAGTAATCTATTTATTGTTAGGATTCGCCCTTTTTCATTATTGCGTGAAATTCTTTTTTTCCGGTATTTCCCTATCCTCGTGTACTTCTAATAAACATCTATAAATATAAAGTGATAATACTGTCATTATTTTATCTTTTTTAAAGTGTATTCTCGCAGGACTATGTTTTTTCAAACCGTTATTTTTGCTTTTAACATTTTAAGACTTTTATGATATATTTTGCATTTCCCCAAACAGTAATGGCGTATTTTATAATACTCGTAGAATGCACGACTGATGAGCGACTTTTTATCTAGTAATGACTTAAGTTTAAATAAAGCACAATTACGACTCGCCGTTTTCTTGTTATATTATTACGAGTAATTATATTATTTATTTTATTGTATAACCTAGAAATATATTTGTTTTACTAATGGAACTCCTGAAAATACCTAACCTTACTGATACTGCATAGATATGGTATTATCAGAGTTAAGAATAATGCCATTTGCGTCAAACTAGCCCTATAACAATCCCATAACGGTACTAACTTTATTTTCTAAATTATGTTTACATTTGTTTCTGGTACTACATGTGTCATCTGCAAATAAATTTATGTGAGCCCAACTTAGCAATGCATTGGTAATATCATTAATATATATCAATAATAAGACTGGGCCTAAAATGGAGCCCTGTGGTACTCCAGTTGACATCCTACCTTCTGTAGAAATTTGTTTATTAATCGAGACAATTTAACTATGGTTTTGTAAATAAGTTATTATCATATATAATTCATGACCTTTAAATCCGTAATATTGCTTTTTTGAAATCAATATATCGTGCCTCAAACAATCAATAGCTTTTGAAAGATCGCGAAAGATACTTGCTCATTTATTTGCCGTATCTAAGGATTCTAGAATGTAATATACTACTTTTCTTATAGCTATTTCTGTGGAGCGGCTTTTTCTGAAGTCCAAACTGTGACAGTAAATAAATCTCTTTTTTGAGCTCATTATAATCTCCAGTAGATTATAATGAGCTCAAAAAAGTAGTCAGAATGAATTAGATGTCAATGGTTTACTACAGTAATCAAAATACTTCTTGCAATAATCCGCGTCAATTTCTAAATTACAAGTTAACTTATGAGCTATGTTGCGACAAAATACATTAAAAAGAGAAGCAATTTTTCTAAATTCCGAAATACTTTCTCCGCTTTTGTTCTTTAGTGATTTTATTCTATCACTTGTATTGCATCGCGTATTTTGACTTGCCTGTCCGTTTATAATTTTCCAAGTTTCTTTATTTTATTTTATTTTTTAACTCTATCTCTATTTTATTATTTTTTTGCTACGACGATTGTTTTACGTAATATTTTTCAATACCTTTTCATGTTTAATTTTCTCTTTTCACTAAGGAGTTGAAGGATTTCCAGTTTAGGCGATGTCACTAGCATTCGAACGGCCTATAAAACCCTGACGAACCATTACCTCCACCCACATGCCGCGAAGATGATTATTTACCGGCGTAGCAAACCAAGGTGGCGGCTGTTTTGTTTACAGATAAATATTAGAAATTCCTATGAACGACCTACCTATGTTATCTTCATATGCAGTGTAGCTGGTCATAAAAGATAATTCATACAGCATAAAAGTAAGACATGCTGAGCTAATCCCATTTGGTAGGATAATGCCAGGAGGGCATTATCTGGGTGCTAACAGTTAATGCTACAATGCTCGCTTATGAGTCTGACTCACCAACTTCATTATCCAAATTCTGTTTATTCGCAAGCTCACTTTCAGCAAAAGCTTGTTTTCTAGAGTTTGAATCACCCTCTATATAGAAGTAAATGTAGTAAATTACGAATAAGAGTATGAACATGAAAAGAAGCGGCTTCCAGGCACAGCAGTTTCGGTCTGGTGCCTCTATACATTCTTGGAGAGACGACGGGTTTTTTTGATGTTCTAATATCACCGGAAAAAAATACACACAAAAATTTTGTAAGATGGCGTTTTTGGAAGAGACAGTGAACACATGACTGGCTCATATAACATTTTGGGCAGCAAATAATGCTATGAAACACGACCACTTACTTCTATAAGAATATTTCGCGAACAGAAATCTGTTGAAAATTTTTTTATATACACGTTTAAAGAACATTATTATCACTTGTGTACAAGCGGGGAAATGACTTGTAAATGACCGTAACAATGTACGTAGCTAATACGGACTACTAGCGACTAGCAAACAAAACATCCTGTGTTTGTAAAATTGTAAATGCATTAAATAAATGAGTGCTATTTATAAACATTAAGGAATTGGCGGGCAATTAGAATGTGCAAGTGCAAATCGAGCATACAAAATCATAGCCCTTAGACCCAATTCAGACAAAGGCTACTAGATTTAAATTATTGCTACGCCTCCTTCGTTAGCATTAATTATGTAATTACCCTCTCTCCACTTGCAAACAGACTAGAATTTTATTTCTAGGTCTAAACGTGGTCGAGAACCTTATTATTTTAATATAAGTATTATTTTTAAACAACATACCTACTCGCAGTAATAGAATATTAAAGATGCAGCATGCAGTATCTATTCCCAATCTCATTTCTATTCTGCAAAGCTATCCCTAAAAGCAATTAACATTAGCTCCCTGAAGCGTTTGCAGCGAAAGCACAAATGCAGTGTCTTACGAACTATGGAAGTTATCATTGTGCCGGGCCGATTGTTCCCGGGAATGAATTCCGGACATTCACAGAATCCCGGAATCGAAGTTGTGCTCCGGAAATAGGGAATTTCATGTTACAGCAAAGGAATTCAGTATCGTGCACTCGGCACCTAATAGGTACTATGGACGCTTAGTAATTAAGTAGGTACGTTTATTAGCGTTTCATAGATTTCTACTGAACTTTTGTGCACTTTAGTTCAGGAAGCACTATAGCATCATATTATAGATCGTAATTCATTTGTTCAGGAATTATTCTCTCGTAGTAGAAGAAAGCGAAAATAATTAAAATTAAAAAAAAATGTTATATCAAACTTTAATTCAGCACGTACCTGTGTATCGATAAATAATTTCAGTTATTATCTTTTAAGACGAAGTACGCGACCAATGTTGATAAAATTAATATTGAGGACCAATTTTGATAATTATAGGATAGAGGAGAAGGTGGAAAACAGATAACAAACAAAAAAATACAGTCGATTTAAGTATATCCTTCTATTTAAGGAAGTATGTAAATAAAATAAAGCGACGAGCAGGATTTCTTTCAAATCGGCATTCGACGACCGGTCGCTGAATCATGACCCGAATGGAGATATTATTATGGCCACTGCATACATTCTACCAGCTCTTTTTCTCAAGACACATTGTGGATCGAAGGAGAAGTAGTTTTACCCTCTATCTCCATAGATCCATTGTCCAGATCCAATATGGGTCTTGTAAGAATTTATATTTTCTCAAGAAATTATACTTCTTTTTAATTAAATAATTTTTTTTTTTTTATATAAATTCAAATAAAATATTTTTTTTTATTATATTCTTTAGAATAGTGCCATATTTTAATAGTACCTATGGATCTACGGAGAAGTATTTTTCTCGCTTGATAGTTGATCCGTTACCAGATCTTGATTTGAAAATATGTATCTACTGAGGAATTTCTTTTTTATTCTCAACTGAATACTGTGCTGAATACTGTGTGTGAAAACAAACGACGACGTTTAACTCACGAGTAATAGTTTAGTAAATTTGTAGACACATATTTTAAAATCTAGATCTGGTTAACGGATCAAGCGAGACAAATACTTCTCATTAGATCCACACTATTAAAAATGGACCTATTGAGAAAAAGAAATTCTCACTAGATGCATATTGGATCTGGAAAATGGATCTATTGAGATTGAAGGTAAAAATACTTCTCCTTAGATCCACGACGTATCTATTGAGAAAAAAATCTCACTAGATCCATCTTGGATCCATACAATGGATCTAATGGGATTGATCCGATGTAACAGTGCAGGTTCAAAATGACGGTCGAGTTATTTTCTTTTGATTTAATACTTAATTAAATTAAAAGTAGTTCTAGTTACTCTATAGATAACCAAATTTGTATTGGTGACCAAATTATAGCACATTAGCTTGAAGAAAAAAACTTTATTACAATTAATTTAATATTGTTATAAAGTTACAAATTTAAAAACAAATGTATTATGAAAGCTGTGTATCTGTGAATATGCGTAACAAGTTTTTTTTTATTGAGAACAGCTATGCATCCGACAACCAACTCGCACGACCACGAAAGTCAGCGATGCTGTACCCTAGATCGAATATGACTAGCCTAAAAAAGACGATAAGTTTATTTTATACGTTATCTAGCTGTTAGTCTACGAAGACATTTCTTTTTATATTTCGTTATTATTATTTTTTTTCATAAAAAGTATCCTATGTTACTTCTAATACCTCCAAGAATATATTGTGTACCTACCTACAAAGTTTCATGATGATCGTTTAAGTAGTTTTCGCGTGAAAGTGTAATAAACAAATTACATTCACATTTATAGTATTAGTAGGATATCATGGTATCATGGTATCATATTATCATTATGTCATTATCAACAATAAATATAAAAATTTATAGTTTAGTTAAAATATATGATGAAAGAAACGGCTGCCACTAAATTACGCCAGAATTTTCATAAGCTCGTCAACAAAATTTAGAGCTGTGAACTTTTTGACTTTGTGAAGAATTTTGCAAATGTTTTTGTCATTCAAGAATTTGCTCACATAAATGTCGCCGTTGTCAGTATCCACTTCGAGCTTTTTCATCAGCTCTTCTACTTGTTGTATATAAGGTGTCTTATGTTGTTCAGGAATTAATACAAAATGCCAGGGCAAACATATCTTTAGAACATTCCATATCACATCCTGGCTCACAACGTAGGATAAACTAGGGTCCGCTATAGGTTCAGGTGCTTGCTCTTCTTCTATGTGTTCTTTTCCTGAAGGTTTCTCTTCCACTTCGTCTTCTTCACAAGGTCGACATATGTACGTTGCCTTCACGTCTATCTCCGATTGTGCCATTTTTGTATTACTCGTGCCGCTTTTTGCCGACTTCGGCGTGCGAACGCTCTGTGTAGTGTCCATTTTCTTCAATTTTCCAGGACTTACACCTTTTCCTCTTTTACCCTTCTTGTCAGGTACAGGTTCTTCTGAGTATTCGAGCTCAATCACAGTTGTTCCTTCGCACGCGTTAACAACTATTCCTATTAGCTTGTCTAAAAATTGCTGAGTGCATTTCATTGCACATGCTAAACACGCGTCTTTATACTGTTTATCTTTGATCAATTTACATACGACTTCTGCACATTCATCAAATACAAAACATGTTTTTTTACCAATAGCCATAGACAGAGCTGTTGCAAATCCTTCAGTAGGATTAACGCTTTTGCACATAGCTAACAGAAATGCTGGATAATTCATCAGATTTTCTCCTATTTCATACAACTCAAATAAGAAATGTTTGATCAAACTTAGTCTCAAAATATCATGTTTTTCGTCGTGATCAAACTCGTTATCGAACCAAAAATCTTGTTTCAGAAAGTTTTCTCTCGAAATGAGTTCTTTAGAATCAAGATCGCAACATCGAAATTGTTTTCGCAATTCTAAAAGTTCACCGACGGTGGGAAATCTTATATTTATACAGTAAATGAGAAAATCCCTCCAGTCGACGTAACATGTTTCCCCGAATAAAGAAAATACCAACCTTGGTATATGCTCAGGATTGATATTTATCCACAATTCTGGGAAAAGTGGGCCATCACAATTCTCTTTGCCAAAAAAAGTAAAGTCTTGAATCATGTATATAAATGCTTGTTGCAATGCAATACCAGTGGGCGCGACTATCTTGAATTGAGATCGTAATTTTGCTAGTTGACTTATTTTGAACTCAAAATGCTCCACCTTTTCTCTAACCTCTTTTGTATCCACTAGCGGGTCCGGGGGTGCGAATTGTAACAGATTAGGGTCAATTATAAATGTATCGTGTTCTAGAACTAAAGATTCGGGAATCTTTCTACCTTGTTCCACGGCCATCTGAAGGTATTTACAAAGACGATCTACAGATTTTATCTCATTTAAATAGTAAGAATTTATATCATCTTGTACATCTCTAAAAGTTTTATAAATGTGATCGTTGAACAACTTCATGTCCTGATAGCATTTATATTGCAAGGCGAGAATACGCAAGTTCACCCTGTACATTTCTCCATTAACACCCATTATCCACTCATCAATACACTTAGTAGCATTTTCCTTAAAAATTTCTTCGGGAGAAATTGTTTCTTCTGAACTAGTTTCATCTTTCTTTTTAACCGGAATTACTATTCTAGTAATTTCGCTATACTCTTTAGTGATAATAGATCTATAGGAATCATTAGTATCTTTAATGACTTTTAAGGCATACTTGACGTTATTTTCGATTATCATATTGAAGGGATTATTACTGTAATCAATCTGAATATTTTTTAGTTGCAAGTCTTGAAATGAATTTTTTAATTGTCTAAATACTTTTTCGTCTGCTCCTTTTTTACTTCCGGAGCTGTCATCGGTATCTCTGTCTCGGTATATTCTTGTTAATTCTTTCGAATTGATCCTATCTGTTGGTGGCAAGTGCTTAAGCATTGCAAAATAAAAATCGTGTAGAGCTTGAAACGTGAGATAAGATCTGAAAAATTACAATAGTTGTTAGTCATACAAGTTAGGAAAGTAGTTATAATCAATCAGTGCCTACTATAAAATTAAGTCAGTTTGAGTCAACTGAGTCCACCAGAGTTCAGATAACACCCGGGTACACTGAGGCTATAAACGTATACAAACTAGGCCATCGGTGAACTTGGGGTGTGAAGTCAGGTAACCTCCACGTGGTGTACCCTGGGAATCTGTCAACAATTACTCTCAGTGAGTTTTCTGTTGACAGATTCCTAATACCTGCCTAAGGAGGGCTCTCTCCGTGTCAATCTGAACTCCAGAGGGCAACAGGGAAAGAGCGGGGAGAAAGAGCGTGCACGGTTTGTACTCGACGTACTATTGGGTTGGGTGGTAAAAGATTATTTCTCTTACAGCCAGCTTCGAGCTCGGAACCCGCGTACCGGCTATGGTCATGTATCGTGGTTGATACTCGGAGCCGAGGGTCTTGGCTTAGCCGCCTGAACCGCGAGGAAGAAAACGTCTATAAAAAATAACCCCGAATCTTAAGCGGCGGCGCACCGTGAGAAGATGCATGGCTAACGGGTATTTCGCGTTAGTGGGGAAACACAACTGTACAGATCATTAAGTCTAGCGTGGGGGTGTTTCCTCTGTGTCGCCTAGCCAATAGTGCAACCCCCGCCAGGGTACCAGCCGACCCACATGGCGGGTTACTCATAGGCTTGCCGGGGTACAGGGGTCTCTGCCCGGGTGGACCACTTATTCCCCCATACTCGTGGGAACACTGTCTCATATTTCAAAAAATCATGTGTAGTAAGAGAAGTTGAGGGAGAGAAAATTAGGCCAGATGGTCTTATTGAGGAAGGAAGTTCTTCTGGAAAAGTAAGCCAAAAAACATCGGGTTTTTTGCACGCCCAAAACCTGTGGTTAACCTGGGACTCAACCGTATCGAAACGCATCCTATTCCTTAAAAAAAAGTCGGACAATGAAGGCAAAAGTGGTGATGACGTTGACAAGTCAACGTCTCCTGCTAAAACAAGAAAGAGAAAACTTCCATCCGTTGAAGTTCTAGGTAAGGATATGAAGGACTGACCTAGTTCCTTCTATTGAGAGACATCTTTCTACGGTTGAGAACGTTGCAAATAAAGCTGGAAATCTCAATGGCAGTTTCTACTATAATCTGCATTTCGCTGCAAGGACAATCGAAGCTACCACAACCGAAATTGCGCTGCGGACTTCATCTGATGCAAATGTTGCTCGCCTCGAAAGAGAAAACGCGCAAATGCGAAATAAAATGGCTGAATTAACGGCAAACATAGACAAACTAACAAAAACGATTTGCTCAATGCGTCGTCAAAATAATTGTGATGTTCATACACAGGGTAACAAAGAAGCAATGTTGACAGGCGGTGATTCAACCATAGGGAATGAATGGGAAGACCTATTCATGAAGCGCATTCATACCATTTTTGATATGAAGCTAAAGTCTTTTAAGCAGAGCATTCTTACAAATGACATCGAAGCCACGGTGTTGCCAAAGCCTGCCACAAAAGCTTTACAAAGGAAAAGCCAAAAAATGGCACCGCGCCAGAAGCATACTGGTTCAGCTGATTCTCAACTGAATTCACTACCACCACTACCTGCAGCGTCCATAGTAGTTGGCGCTTCTACTCCGGCAATCTCTGTCACCGATCGGACTGTTGTGGAAAAAAAGAAGGAGAAAAAACTGAAACCTTTACGACTAGAGAGTAATGCGGCATCATCATCATCACGAAAATCTAAGGAAAGCTCCAAAACAGGAAAGGCAAAACTTCCACGCTTACCTAAAACTGCTGCTATTACAATAACAGTTCCACAGAGTTCAAACCTGAAGTACGCAACAGTAATGGCAGCTGCTAAATAGCGTATAGTGATTGCGGAGTTGAAGCAGTAAGGCCAGAACAAGCAATTACTGAAGGGCTTATTTTAGAGGTGTTGGGTGTGGACTGTGCTCTAAAAGCAGATGCTTTGACTAATAAAATGCGTGCAAGTCTAGAAGACATGGATGTGCGCATTAGACGCCCAACTAAAATGGGAGAAGTGAGAGTGAAGGACTCTCACTAGATGATAGACTATCTAGATGAGGCAGTAACAAAAGAAGAGGTGGTTAAAGCTGTAGCTGAAGTTGGGGAATGCTCTCCTGAAGACGTTAAAGTTAGCACCATTCGTCGTTCAACTAATAGATTGGGCACAGCTTAGGTGCGTTGTCCACTAACTGCTATTAAAAATCTAGCATCGGCTAAACGTCTTCTTATTGGATGGGTATCGTCAAGAATTACACTGCTAGCTACGCGACCGTTACAATGTTTCCGCTGTCTCAAAACAGGCCATGTACGTAGTATGTGTACTAGTGCGACAAATCGGAGTATGCGATGTTACGCATGCGGTGAGACCGGTCACCGAGCGAGCGACTACTCTCGTCCACTCAGATGTCCGTTATACTCAGATTTGGGCTGACCCGCAAATCATAGAATGGGCTCTAAGAAATGTTTTCCACAAAAAAGCAAAAGAGGGAAAAACACGATAACGTTTTAAGTCCTTACTGAAGAAGTACTAAAACCAACGACTTCACCAGCGTTAGTTATTGTAAATACAGCTCCGGCTGAAGAGAAGATGGAGACCTCAGAACGGATAAACTGTTAAAAGTCCTTCAATGCAATCTAAATTACTGTAAAAATGCACAAGCCCTTTTGCCGCAAACCGTTGCAGAGAAAACGATTGCTCTTGCGGTGGTAGCCGAACCATACTCTATCCCAGACAGTCCGCGTTGGTTTGGTGATAATAATGGATTAGTGGCCATCAACTGGTGCAATAACATTCCTTGCACTGAGGCTGGAATTGGATTTGTTGCGGTAGGGTGGGGCAATATTATATCAATGTAATATAATATTGCGGTAGTTAGTTGTTATGTCTCTCCAAATAGCGAAATGGCAGACTATGAGGCATATTTGAATAAACTAGGCAAATGTTGTCGTAGATGTCACCCTCACCCTGCTTTTGTCTTGAGAGACTTCAACGCAATGTGCGTTGGACCCCAGGAATGGGGAATGTCCCGTGATAATACAAGGGGCCGCAAACTAACAGGATGGGCAGCTTCAATGGATCTCTCTCTACTTAACCAGGGCTCGGTGAGCACCTGCGTACGGTGGCAAGGAGAGTCTATTGTAGACTCAACGTGGGCAACTCCTCGAGCTGCACTCGAGTGACGCTCTCAGACCACCATCATATATTTTTTGTTGTGGAGCCCCACCCAGCAAATCACGGGCTAACGCGCGGCTATGAATTACCCCGACGGTGGTCCCTGAAAAAGTTAAACAGAGACTTACTTGAGGCTGCAGCTGTTGCGGTATCATGGATCGAGTCTGGGGAGTCAAGTTTTGCAAACCCCGATGCAGGGGCTGTTTGGTTCCGCGACCAGATGACAGCTATTTATTACATATCGATGCCTCGTATTAAATGTATTAAACGCAATTCTGTGTACTGAGGGTCAGATGACATTGCACATTTGCGCGTGAGTTGCCTTAAGTGTCGGCGCCAGTTCACTAGATCCCGCAGAAGAAGACAAGCAACTGCTGAAGAAACAGACCGGTTGTACTCAGAATATCGTGCCGCCATAAAATCAGAATTAAACCTAGCCATTGATCGACTTCTAGTTAGAAATAGAGTTCCGGGTCCAGACGGTATACCAGGTAGGGCATGGGCTATGGCGCTGTCTTCTGCATTAGGAGACAAGCTCAGAGAGATGTTTAATCGTTGTTTACGTCAAAGAGTTTTTCCCAAGGACTGGAAAAACGCCAACTTAGTTCTTTTAAAGAAAGATGGAAGACCTGCAGATTCCCCTTCTGCGTATCGACCGGTTTGCTTGCTAAACGAAGTTGCTAAATTATTCGAACGATTAATCGGCACTCATATTTGCAAACATCTACGGCTAGACGGGCCAAACCTATCAAACCTTCAGTACGGGTTCAGACAGGGCGTTCGACAATAGATGCTATCCGCCACGTTCGTAAACTGACGACTCAAGCGACAGCAGAAGGCAAGGAGTCTTTAGCAATAAGTCTGGACATCGTTAACGCTTTTAATTCACTGCCCTGGGAAGCGAACAAGGAAGCGCTGACGTATCATAGGGTGCCTTTATATCTGTAAGGTATAGTTGCGTCGTACTTCAAAGACAGAAGCATGCAATACATGGGCAAAGACGGGATCTTTCACTGCAGAGAAATGTTTCGCGGTGTTCCACAAGGCTCCGTACTGGGTCTTCTTTTGTAGAATCTGGCTTACGATGCAGTGTTGAGGCTGGATCTTCCTGCAGGCATAAATTTAGTTTGTTACGCTGACGACACTCTTATAATAGCCAGCAGCAGAACACTTGAAAGTACAAAGCAGCTTGTAGAGTTAGGCATACAACAAGTTGTGACAAAGATCCAGGAACTGGGCCTGAAAACCACACCTCATAAGACGGAAGCCTTACGGTTCCTTATGTTCAGGTTGGAACTTTCCTCAAATACCTTGGACTTATCCTAGATGATTATTGGCGCTTAGATGAGCATTTTATCGCATGGTCCCGCGGATCCAGAGGGTAGCAGAGGCACTGCACAGACTTCTACCAAATCTAGGCGGCCCAAAAGTGGAGGTGCGCTGCCTCTATGCGGGATGGCTCTCTATGGCGCACCCGTATGGGCTTCAAGAATGTCGATATATCAATCAACTCAATAGCTATCAGAGTTGCAAGGGGATACCGTACAATATCATTTGAGGCAGCGATCCTTATGCGTGGTTTCCGCCCTTAGATATACTGGCGGATATGGATGCTCACGTTTATGAGCAGCTTCACCAGGAAGGTCAAGCTGCAGCTATAAGCGCAATGGAAGTACGTAAGAGAGAGCACCGTAATGCACTCGAAAGGTGGCACCAGCGCCTTCACGAACCACAGAACGTAAGACAGCGTGCGGTGGATGCGATTTTGCCCAGTTTTTATGCCTGGATTTTGAATCCAAAGAATGAAAAGAAAGAGTGACATTTCGGCTGCCACAAATTCTGACTGGGCACGGCTGCTTTAGAGTATTCATAAATAGAATACGAAGGGAACCGACACCGCAATGTCACCACTGTGGTATGCCGGAGGACTCCGCACAGCATACTCTAGAAGAATGCCTAGCGTGGGATCCACAACGGCAGGAATTATCAGCTACAGTGGGACCAAATCTGTCTCTGCCAAATCTAGAAAGAAAGAAAGAAAAATATTTATTTGAAACTAAAAACAAACTCGATTTATAACACAATTTATAGTCAGACTGAAGTTACAAATTACTGTCTAATCTAGTCTCAGCCATGCTAGAAGATGATATAAAATAAAAGGCCGTCGTAGATTTCTGCGAAAATGCAATTTTGCAAAAAGAAAGTGCTGAGCGGGAACGAGAAAGAGCGGACCCCACTCGTCGCAGGAACGGGCAAAAAAGAGGCAAAAGGGTACGTTCTTTACCCTTAACCCTGGAACCGAGGTAATAGAATTCGGTTTCGGTTTCCCCTTGCCTGTCGTAAGAGGCGACTAATAGGGATGTTCGAGCCTGTGGGTTGTCAGTTTTGGTACCATGGCAACCCACTCGGAAAACCTAGGCCCAGGAAGGACAACAACGTGACAGTGGCTCGCGTTGTTGTATAGAGAAGAAAATTAAGGGACGCAACGGAAAGTGTTTTTTTAGTGGGTAAAAATCCCACATATCCCGGCTGTGTCCCAAAAGCAGCCGGAAATCTTGAGAAGATTTTCCCCCCGTAAAAAAAATACCATCGGTGGACTGAGGTAGAGTTAGGTGGAGTAGAATAGTCAGTCTTAGTCTAGCTCGTATTACAACCATTTAAGCTATTATAGCTCACCAAAGTCTCAAATGGTTGGCCTATAATTAACATTCACAGCTGATGCGGTGTTCTAATCGACCACCAAAATTAAGCAAGATAAGGTCAAGCCTTGGATAGGAAACCATTGTGGAGTTACATATAGTTACATTTACCTATAATCCTTTTCCTCCTTATCAGAATACCTATAAATACCTACCTTTTCAAGAAAATAATTATCGAAGTAGAAATCAAATCATTACGAAGCAGAAGTGAAAATTATATCATTTTATACGAGTTCCAGTATTATGATGTTTTTTAGCTTTACGCTGTATAAACATAAAAGTATATAACTAACCTATTTACTTCAGTCTGCATGCAGGATATGTAAGTATTGACCATTGTAGTAAGCTCTTCCATTGTCCAATTTTCACAAATCAGAGCCTGCCTTTGATTTTCCGCAAAAAATTTTTTGTCGTCACAAATTTTGTACAATTTATTCTGCAATTCTTTCACCCGGCAATGCCATTCGTTCTTACTCAAATTGATATCACGCCAATCGTTTTCGAAGTTATTAAAATCTCTTTGAAACTGACTGACTAGATTTTGTTTTTCAGAAGGCATTGAAATTATTTGTTCCATTTTATCTTTGATATATCTTGCGTATGGAATCAAACAGTTCAGTTGAAGTCTTTTAGAAAATAACAACTGTTTCATGTCTTCGATATATTTTTTTTCGATGACTTCCCAACAAGACGCTAGAGCGACACCAATCAATTCAGCTATGGGAATTTCACCGTAATCCCAACCTTCTTCTCCTGCCAATAATTTTATATCCTCGGATAACATATGCAATGATTTTTCATCTTCTTCTTCACCCTGAGCTTCTAATATTGGAACTATTTTAGCAACAACGTCATGATTAGACTTTTCTGGGGTTTTTGGTGTTTCTACACTATTGTTAACCGAATTTTTACTTCGGAGAGTCTTAGAGCCACGTCGCAACCTTTCTTTAGATTTTTCATTACTTACTTCTGGCTTAACGATTTTTGATTTAAGTCGTTTATCATCGGAAGAAGGGAAATCTAACAAGCTTAAAACATTTTCACCAAAAATCTTAGAACAAGACTTTAAAGGCAAATCAAAATCACCAATGATATATTTGCAAATTTGTGCCAAGAATTCTTTGTCTATTATTTCGTAGTACATGCTATAGTTTATACCAAGAATAGCATAGAATCTATCAATTAGTTCAGAATTATCTTCAGCGAGATCCCAGATGACAAATTCTTGAAGAATATCTTCAGTCTCTTTTAGATGGATGTAACACGTAAAGTAACTTTCAAAAGATTTATGGCTTTTCTTTTTATGCGGATCATTTAGGATTTTAGAAACTCTTATATCCTTGTATTGATCTTTCTCTTTTTTTCGGTGTTTGGCTATAGTTTCTTCTAAAAAGATATCGTCTCTATCTTCTAACACTGCCTCTTCAGGAGGTCGAATACCTGAAAAAGTTTCTTCCAATATTTGAGCTTCTCTGTAGCAGTTCGGATAATTTATTATAACAAAGCCGTTGATATCGACTTGATTTTTAACTAGTTCAACCAACATGGCTGCAACTAAATGATCGGTCAACGAGTCTCCAGAGCAAAGAGAGTCGTATGCATACTTTCCTAAAGTGGCGGCGTTGGATAATACCATCTCTTCTTCTGGAATAGTTTTGGGAGTTTGTGTTTGTTTAGCATTAGGTGGTAACGTACCAAGCATTGCAACAACAGTAGCATCACTACTTTTGTAAGTGGCGTCATCTTCAGCTTTCATAAGCCTTATGAGATCTTTTTCTTCGTCTGCCTGAGCAGCATTACTAAATTTATCGAAAGAAAGATCTATCTCTGTGCAACCAACCATTTCGGACTTAAATTTCCTTAAGCAGAAATTTATTGCTGTTTCTAATCGTGCCACAAATACTTTGCGCATGTTCAACAGAATTTGCATGGGCATGGTTATAGATCTGTCTGGAATTCCACGAAGTAAGACTTTTGCAGAATAATTAGGAAGGCCTGAGGGTGCTCTAGGTGGCGGATACGGATACTTCATTTCAAGTAACGTGTAAACGACATGTCCGAGAATTCGAGTACCTAAATACTCGTATTTTCTTTCTTCAGATTCAGGATCGTAATTTGGAATTAATGTATGCAAAGTCCAAGGGTACGAATAATCGTGATACTCTTTAAACTCACTATCGTTTAGTACTTCTTGACGATCCAATTCAAGCCGCACAACTTCCTCTTCCTGATGTATTGGATCTTCCTCTATAGCTGGATTATTTAAAACATTTTCCATCGGTTCGAGTATATCGAAAATAGGCTGTTGCTTGTAATAAAGCGTCTTCCACTCATGAATGAAGTGATCAGGTATATCGTCTCCAATTAGCTTTTTAATGTGTGCATATTTAGTAGCATAATCAACTATAGATAATATAGTATGGTAACATATATCGTGGTAATACTGTCTTTTTCTCTTCATCTTCTCCGCGTACAACGTTTTGTGAAGCATATTTTGTCTTTGTTTCTCGAAATCTATTTCTACGACTTCTAAGTGGATTTGTTCTTTGACATTCTCCAAAAACTGGTCAAACTGTTGTTCTCTCTGCTCGTTAAATAGCTTTTCAGCTTCTTTTCTATTATGAATTAGATTACGAGCTTGTTGTTTTGTCTCCATTATCTGGTTACACATTTGTTTCTCAAATTGTGATAACTTCATAACTTTTTTCGCAAGGCCAATATCAAAGTTTCTTTCTTCTTCAGCAATCGAAAGTTCCCACAAAGAACCACTTAGTACGTTTTTTATCTGCTTTTGAAATTCTTCAGTATCGGATTTCTTCTGGATCTTTGTATGCAAATTTTCCATGTAATTGCGGACCCATTCAGAACCGGTAAAAGATTTTGATCTTTCTAAAGCTTTTTCTTCCATACCCACCAATTGCTCATACGTGTAATTTTCAAACGTGCAAGGGAATCTTTGGGCAAATTTGGCCATATCTATTTTTTCCTTAGTGGTTAGTCGTTCTGGAGATTTGGGCGGAATGACTTGCATAGGTATTCTGGAATCTTCTAGTTTTGCTAACATTTTTGTGTACTTGTGTCGTATATAATTGTAAGTGTCTTGTACTTGCGCTGTTTTCTTCTTTTGCCATTCTATATAATGTTTTTCATTCAGTAAAGGTCTTGAAAGATCATCAACAGTAGATTCTCGTTCTTGTGGCACTTTGGCAACCTTGAACCTGTTTTGAACTTTTTCTACCAGGTCTGAAACCATCTGCCTCTCTCGTTTAATAAAATTAGTGCGATCTCTTTTATCTAACTGGAGGAAGAGTTGATAAAACAAACGAAGCAAGCTAGACCCTTTACCATCCATGATGTTAGCTAGTTCTGAATTGGGTATGGTAATATCAATTTCCCTAAGCCATTCAGACAAATATGCCCAGTTACTTTTTATCTCTTCGCGCGCATTGCTTGATCTGATCAAATAATGTTTCTCGTCATTTATAACGTGGTAGCTGTGAAGCACGCAAGAGATTATATACCCGTTTTTCATAAATTCGCCAAACTCTTCTGCATCCCAGTGTATTGGTCTCTGCAACCTCTCGGTTAACCATTCTTTTAATATTTCAGTCATGTTGATAGAATAAACATGAAAGAAAACGGCTTATCTAATTTTCTAGATAACGTTCACAACAAATACTTAGGTAGATTACTGGAGATTATTTGTTGTGTAAAAAATATTTTTATATTTGTCATATTAATGACAATTAACATTTTCAACCTACACCAACTGCCAACCTACCAAAAATTATCAAACGAGGATGACTAAAATAATTCTAAGATAAAATGAGGACAATTGAGTTTTGTTCTCGTGGGTGAACAAATACTAAAACGGAATCCTTACTTATGTCTATTTTTCTTATATAGGTACCAACCTATTTTTCAAAATTTCTACATACTGCAAATTATCTATAATGAACCTGAAAGTAACGAAGAGCAACGAAGAGCAGCCCCGAGGGTTGGGTTCGGCAACGGACATCCGTGGCGGGTCATGGATGAGTGCCGTGTACCGCTAGAAAAAGGCGGAGGAGTCAAGTGACAACGTGAAGTTTTAGTGGGTAAGAGTGCTTTACCGTCTGCGAAAGAAGGAGGGTTATGTTTTTCGAGTGTATGTATGTATATTTCTTTGGGGCACCCTAGAGCCTAAACGGCTTGTCGTATTTTTATGTGAGTGGTGTCAATATATTCGTCCTGGACGTCGTAAGAATGAGAACATCAAAATTAAAAAAAAATAAGTTTGATACACAGGTTTAAAGATTTATTTGTCTGGTTAATTTGTAGTCGCTTCTAACTACTTGTTTTATTGCTTTTTATATACCAGGGTCTTAGTGAACTGTAAGTATTTTTTTCTCCGAAGAATCATCTACGGGTTAAATATTGGAGTTGGAAAACCTGCATGGTAGTTTTTGAAAAAAAAGGAAGGAAAACCACATTCTTGTTTAAATGTCACTGTCATTCGGTGTTATGACTTTTGTGGTGTTTTTATTTTCACTGTTTTCTCCCCATATTTCTTGAAATATCTTGTAGAACTAGAATGAAATGCAACGAATTTGAAAACAATGTATGTTATTTTTGGTGGATGAATAAAAATAAATCTGTGTAAGCGCCCGCCCAGCATCCGCGCTAATCAGGTAATTGCGTTGTTTACAGACACCACGCCACATGAACTTGGATACTTTGGATAAATCGTTGCACGATCTGGGGATGCTGAGTGCAATAACAGAGGCGCGTCGTGATTATTTGCGTGAAACAAAGACTAATTTAGGCATGATGCGGTACAATACTCGATATGTGTCGAATGTCACAGTCGGTTATTGCATGAAACGGACGACGCATAAAAACAGACTTTGTCCGTACGTGGTGCCGATCCGTCACAGAACTAAGAGTGAAAATTCGGACGCGATCGCTGGCGAAGCGTCTGAGAATGGGTGCGACTTCAAGAACAGTTTTTTGGAGCCGTCCACGAGCGGGTATTGCCGCGACGCCAACAAGCGATGTCAGTCGCTGGAGAACCTCAACCTCCTAGTAGAGGCGCCACCAGTCTCGGAAATATCGCCAGAAATGGACCGAGTGTCTACACAGATCCAAAAATTGCAAGTGGATGAATGACACAGCTATTCACCAACAGATACCTCTTAATCTAGTGTATAGGCCTTTGTATTGCCATACTCTGAGTATCAGTAATGCGAGGTCATATAGGTGTAGCATTGAAGTGATCTATGGATGTTAAATAAATATGTTCAGTATAGTTGTAATTTGTTAGTGTGGGCATAACTACTGTAGTTGCTGAATGTCAATGATATAAAAAACTAGCTGAATGTCTATGTTCCTAGTACTGCAGTGTTGTTGTGTTGATTTTGCATGTATTTATAATTGATTTGTTTGTGTATGGAAATCGAAGCAGCTATTGTCTAAATAATAATAGCAAATTGCTCAAAAATGTATGAATATGGTACAAATTTTTGAATGCACGGACTGTAATGTACTCTTAATAAAATAAAATTGGCTGATAAGAGTGTAAAAACTCTAACTTATGTTAGAGTTACTTTATATAGTTACCTAAATCTATACACCAATATGTGTTTGTTGAGAACAAATTTATTTTTGTTTAGTCTAAGTCACAGATGCTCTTTCCCTTATTAATTTTTTTTTCTGTGAAATATTATCACAGCCATATGTATAAGCAAATCTTTTATAATAAAAGCTTGTGTTATCGATATGAACTAAATTTTCTAAAATGTACATAACATAAAGACTGTGTAGATCTCAATTCATTTATACTTATTTGAATACACAATGTTTTGTACACAAATGTGTTTGTACACATTTGCTAATGTGACTTAGAAAATAGACACTTATGTTTGTTAACATAATTATTATATTGTTATTTTGTTCTTTTAATAATTTAACAAATATTGAAATAAATATTGCTTTGAAGAATTCAGTCCGTCTTTCCTTGATCTTTATTGCTTAAAGCTTAACCTGTAGTTGATTTTATATCTTAACATCTAACTTAAATATTTAGTGTACCATCTTTGTGCATATAGATTAACAATGGGAAAGCCCCTGGAAGTATTCAATAATTTATAACTTGTTTTGTTGATATTTTTAATTCCACACATCTTTACTTGAGTTAATTAAAATGCTATATCTTTCAAATACATTACTAAAATGTAGATAATGCATTTTATCCTAATGTATATCCTATATATATTATATCCTATTAATTTATGCTACGACAAACGATACATTGATTGATTGTTAAACTATAGTTGAGTGCAGCACTGGTAGACATAATCATAAACATGTGTTTGTGTCAACTGCTTTATTAGTACTGAAGTGGGCTCGTACAGGGAGATTAAATCAAAGATATGCATAGGTAACATTCATTTATTTATGAAACATTTTGTAAAATATTGAAATAAATACTGTAGGTTTGCATAATTCTATAGGTATCAGATTAGAATCAACATAAGCATGCACAAGTTTGCTACCAGTCAAATCACAAATTATAAGATATTAATATGTAAAAGGCATGGAAGGTAGAATGTAAATAGATAGGAGAATATTTAGGATACACCAAAATAATTAACAAAAATTGAAGGCAACTTATCCTAAATAAGGTATTTGAGGATATTGATCAGTGGCATTTTGATACTAACAGCAATTATTTATTTTTGAAGTATTCACGAGCCACAAATTAAAAATCAACTGAATATACAATGATTTTCTACCGTTGCAACATATAGCTTATTTACAAAGTAGAAACAAGAGTAAAGTCAATGTACATGCAACAATATTTTACTTTAAATTAGTAGAAAAAAGATATCGAGGATGGCTTCATTTATACATAATACCTAGTTAGCGCTACGACTGAGTCACTTCATGCCCGGACCACGTAATGTAGCTTTTTTTCACAAACATTTTGTCAATATGACAGAAATATGGCTTTAACACATCAATCTTGATACAGAAGTATTCGTTTAGGGTCCGTAATCAACGCACGACTAATAATTGTTATAGGGATATGGCAATTATACAACCATTAGAATTGTTTACAACAATCATACCATAGTCTAATTATCTAGGCAGTTCTAGATGATTTTGCTTTTGCATTAGTTTTTGGCTAGCAGTACATTATAATTTTATTTCGCGCCAGTTTCAGGACTTACACTATTTTTATCTATGTAAACTCTATTTCATTATACCCCATAAATGCTATTGACAGTAACTAGTCAGATGTGTAAAAACCAACTGTCAATATGACTATTTTAAAGCTTCGTGGCCATAAAGCATGTGAAAGTCATTAAAATCACGAAGCGCTGTGACTTTTTTGAGTATTGCTTTAAAGAGCCTTGACTTTGAGCTGCTTCATTTTGGGTGTCTTGCGTTTCTGCTGACGTTTTTGTTCTTTCAGCTCCCAACGGCGTTGCTTTTCAGGGTCATCTTCCTGTAAATTGATAAATAAAGGGAATAAACAAGTAAATTAATGATAGACTGAGGAATGCACAGTGCGGTGGAAGGAGAGGAATATACAATACAGCTATATCGGGAAGTCAGTGGAGAATCCTTATAATTTTATGACCAACCGCTTTCGCCGCTCCATACTTATGTTGCCGCTCGTGACGACATAGAGTGCAGAATCTATAGCAGGATGTAGAAACCACGTCAAATTATAGGTGTCAACTCCATGTAACGTCACTCGATTTAACGACAAACTCCTTAAAACGCCGAAATCACTTGGCTATGGTTGGTTTAGCTAGCCTTCCACGCAATTATATAGCATTGCATGCATTTTCAGTAACGACATCAAATAATAGTCAAATATACCTTTTAAGTTAACAAAGCTAATAAAAATCCTAAATCCTAGGTTATAATAAACTTGACTCGTTGTTATGATAACAAATTGTGTTTGATTGCACATGTAGACTGTTGACTATGACATTTTAACGAGAACTCTGTATAACGCTATGAAATGCACATTTATTTTCATTTTATTTTAGTACTTTAAGGAAAACTTACAGCTATATTAATTGTAATTGTATATTCAAATGGCCAATTACAAATTTCTACTGACAGATAAGTATTATAAACAACTGAAAATATCCATAGACTCCGAACAATAGTTAAGTTTCATAGAAAGCGTTACTTAAGATACGCTTAAATTTCATTACAGTAGTATTATATAAATGAACGTCATGAACTGCCGCAATATCATTGAAACTACGGCACATTTCCTTAAGTATTGTTATACTGACCGCTAGTATCCGTTCCTTCTCTTGCTTGCGTTTCTCCTCCCTCCTGGCGGCCGCCTGCTCCTGGCGCGCCGCGTGCGCTCCGCGCATCCACGCCTCCGCCACCTTCTGGCGACGCTTCTCGCACTTGGCCAATGCCTGGAACAAATGCAACATGTTTCATTGAAACATGTACTCAATCGCGAATGTATGAATGAATGAAATGTTACTGAGGTATCCATGATAGACTACTTTCAGTATAGGTACTTCCATCTCGGAATCCAAGGAAAATAAAACCAGCTCTTCGATTGATTAATTTCGATTACTAATATGTACTCGTATAACGAGACGTGCTATCCATGAAGACACGAACGTCTCATTTCATCCTTGATGATGTTCACCGAATGTGTAAAAAGATGTCAAGTGCCAATTATGCATTGGTGAAATTAAAGCCATTATTAGATAAGCATGCAATGTTGTCAGTGTATTACGCTTACACACATTCTATTATTAGATACGCAATAACTGTCTGGGGAAATGGTAAAGATGTAATAAAAGTACTAAGAGCCCAAAAAAAAGCTATAAGGATTATATTTGGATTGCGTAAACGGGCGTCAGCTAGAAATTATTTTAAGAATAATAGAATCATGACGGTTATATCTTTGTATATTTATAATTGCCTCCTAGAGATCTATGAAGATAAGGATATTTTACAGAAACAACCATATGCGCATAATCTAAGAATGGATGAAAGACGAAAAGAGATACTATGTAAGCCTAAAACACGCCTAGCCAAAGTTAGAAAACAAGGAATTTATATTAAGATATGTATGTTTAACAAATTGCCCCATGCCGTAGTTAATCTTCACGCGAACGATTTTAAACGAAAAATAAAGCGGTTATTTGAGTCTACCCCAATTTACTCGGTCAACGAATTTATGAACATGAAGCTGACTGAATCTTCGTTCGTGAGTGAGCAAACATAATTTTATAAGTAGGTGATAGCAAAATTTTTAATAAGACTTATCGTCATTGTTTTTTTTTTACTAATAATTTTAATTTAATACTTAACTTATACTTAATTTATATAACATATTATCAAATCTAACTAAACAATTATAGTCAAAACTCACAAACTAATAATGACATTAAAGTAGCTATTATATAATGACTTTATTAAATTGTACTCACATTAATGTAAACTATTTTAGAAATATTATTATATCAGTAATTTATCTATTAATCGATACTACATAATCTTATTTAAATTTTGTAATTAAGTGAATTGTAAAGTTTTTGACATAGGTACATTTGAAATTTACTAAATTAAGTATTGTGTGAAATATTGTAATGTGACTTGCCTAGTATAACATAAGTGGTTATAAGGCCAATAAATAATTTCATTTCATTTCATTTCATGTGAACAAAAATATAGCCTTTCCAACAATCCCGTATTGTTAATCAAAATGAAAATGTTGTTTAATGTGTGTTTGGCGCCTGCCAAAGTCGGTAGTCATGGAACTCGATGAAAAGCATTATTTATTTAAAGGGTTATTGTGTATTTTTTGTTAGCATTTATTGGCACACCACCCTGTGTTTCTCATCAAGTCCGATCCATCCAAAGGTTGCCTGGAAGAAACCGCTTTAGGCGATAAGGCCGCCTGCCAATGTTTTTAAAATGTCAGTATGTAATATATATATATATATATTTGGTGTACAATAAAGTTAAATCAATATTCGAATTTGAATTATTTGTTACATTTGAGGCGGCATAACTTTAAATAAGCTCCAACTGACCTCTTTACTGAGGCGCAGTCGTTTGATCTTGTCCAGCAGGTGGAAGACGAGCAGCAGCAAGGGTCGCACCTCCTCGCCGCCGCCCTCCGCTCCCAGCGCTATGCTCACAAGCATCACCTTCTCCGTGTCGGGCGGTTTGTTTGCCGCCGTCTCTCTGGTAATAACAAATACACTTTTGATGATTTTATTTTCACCGCGATTATGGAATGAGACGTTATTGAAGATAGATAAAATTGCTTGTTAAAAACGCTGTATGCGTGAACCAATCAATTTCGTTCGTCATTAAAGACCGCCACAATCTATGCCTCTCGGGAAAGTGTGCCCATATAGCTTCAGTTATCAATATTACCATAGAAGTGGAGAGGAGATTCTAGCATTGTAATTGGTCAACGTGGCACTACATGCCATTTGATATTGATGTTGTATAACAGATTAGGGAATGTATAGACCACTATCACTCCTGATGGTTAGTGTAGATGTAGCACGTTTACATATGGAAGATCTATTCACCTTCCGCTTAATCACATCGGCTCATGTATATCCAGAAAAACAGATGGCAATTTGTTTCAGTGTTTTGCTGTTCTTATTAATAAGGTAGTAACAAAATAATTAATACGAATCGGACGTCCTACCAATATTCTGGAAGTAGTTATAGTCAATGAACGGCATGAGTGACTTCTTGTGTCCGTAGGTCAACATTCAAAACCGAGACAAGTTAGCGAGAAAAAGACTATCGTGCAACAGTGGCGCCAAACGTTATGAATCACGCGAGTCGAGCACGGCCGCAGTCGCCTCCGCGCACTCGGACAGCACGGACGTGGAGGTGGTGGTTAGTAAGTTAAGACTCACTCGGTCTGCTTGAGGCCGCAGTATCTGTCGGAGATGTGTATGTATTGCAGGTGGTGCGCGTACTGGTGCAGCGCGGCGCAGGTGCGCGAGTCGAGCACGGCCGCAGTCGCCTCCGCGCACTCGGAGAGCACGCACATGGAGGTGGGCAGGCCGTGCTTGTCGCCAGCTCGCTTCTCCGGGCAGAACACGCTCTGGCAAACGGAAAACACAAACAGTTGAGTTTACTTAACCATTTCAAGGTACGCAGATCAACTAAAAATACTATACAAGTTAATAGAACTAGTACCGCGCGGTCCCGTACGGTGCAAGATGATTATGAGTCGCGCGGTTATGACTGTCAGGACTGTCTATTTATGGACTGACTCATTGATACTCATGAAGCGGGTTGCTCAAGATAGAGCAGAATGGAGAAACGTCGTATCTGCCCTCTGCTCTGATATGGGGTCTTAAGAACCGAAGATAAGAATCAACGCAGAGCCTAACCGCTGAGCCTAGAGACATTAAAGGATTTGTTTCATTTTCGGCCAGGACGGTGTACGTCTAACAAAGATGTGGCTAATACTGTGTATTAATGAAAAATTCTTCAGTCGCCTCCTTCATTGTGTACAAAAATATCAAAATTCTGTGAATTATAGTGGCATCTATGGCAATTATGGCATCCGTGGAAGATTTATCTATTCTAGGTTGACTTCAATGGTCACATTGGTGTATAAATTGTACCACCCGTTACAAATATCAAAATTGATCCAATAATAACGTGTAAATCACCTTTTCAATCATCAATGGAAATGTTTTACTTCGAAATAAATTTTGTACACTGCGATAAGTTACGTTATTTTGAATTTGGTGGATGAATTAAAGATTAATATTCCCTAACGTATTTATGGTATCATGCACACTGTCCTGGCCGGAGCTCCATATATTTTTGAAACATCTCTTTTAGAGGATGTATTCTTTAACGGGTGTAAGGGTGTACTATATTTATTTATATTGTTTAAGTAGACGGGTTTTCACGCGTACCTGATTGTTGGAAAGATCCAACTATAGTTTCGTTCACATTCGATGAACTTCATCAGGGATGAAATGAGTCGTTCGTGTCTTCAACGATGACACATCTCGCACGTCACAAGACACGTCGTGTGCTATAACTAAAGTTGGACCTTTCCAACAATCAGGTACGCCTGAAAACCCGTCTTCTTAAACAATATGAATCAAACACAGTTTTCTAAATAAAAGCTACTAGTTAAACATAAGGTGTTATTACCAAGTCCTGCATTTCCTTGGCGAGTCGCGTGGCGTGTTTCTTCTGCGCCACGCACAGTATGAACGGGTCGCCGTCGTCCTTGCCGAGCTCCACGCGCACGAGCAGCGTGTCTGTACTGGGCCGGACTGCGCCCATCACTACGTGCACTAAGTCTTGACGCTGGAACAAACATTTACTGTGCTCATAATAAATAGCCTCTGCAAAAAAATGTGTGTTAAAAATATACCGAGTGTGGTATCAAAATAAAGATTTCTTAACGGTCATTATGAACATATATATAACTTATATGTGAACGTAGCAGCCGGGTTTGTTCGGACCGTCTTCATTTGTTCAATCGTTTAATTCTTACACTTCTCTGTCACTCAATCGAATATGGAGTCTTTTTACTGCATTGAGAATTAAATCTATTAAAAACTACCAAAAACATTTTCTTTATTTGTCTGTACCGGACTGTGGCTTCTAACACTTGTTCTCATATGTTTTATTTAACATATTTTTAATTAGGTTTTAATTACTTTACGATTTACAATTGTATGTTTTTTTTTAAATATTTGGAGGTTTTTGTTTTGGGAATGTATTTTGTCTTACCTTGATGAGTTTGAGTGTGAGCAGCATGCCCTCGCAGCAGAGCCGTCCGCTGCACCACATGGTGAAGCAGTGCTCGGCCTCGCGCCGCCAGCCGCGCTCCTGCCCCCACCCCACCACGTCCGCTCCACTCTCTCCTGCGCACACGTACAGACACCATTACACATTATGCTTCCTTCATTAAACATAGTATTGAAGATTGATTGCCCAATTAGTTCTAAGTCTAGTGCTCAGCTATGACTGCTTAAGCGGACAGACACCTGCATCAAAGCACTCATCGTGTAGACTGTAGAGGCACAGGTGGAGGACAATATATGAGACATGGTTTTTTCGGCAGAGGTCTACAAAGTGTCGATAACTTCCACATAGACGCCAGGACATGATCTGAGGGAGGTTCCACCGTTCCGACATTGGGCACACAAAAAAAAATTGATCTGCACCCAGATTCACAATGAGTTTCCGCTCGGATTCGAAAACTTTGGCAATAAGCATCGAACCATTTTGCCTGCTCTTGTTTTCACCTCTTTCATGGCTAACTCTAGCCATTAGCCGAGCAGGTTAAGACCTGCTCGGCTAATGGCTACAAGTATTTTTTTTGGTAATATGTCTGATAACTGAGAAAAAAAAAGAACCAAGATCCTACAACCAGCTAATGAAGTTACTAATTATCTATTTACTAATTATCTATATATCACGAAAAGAAATACATATTCCTTACCGACTAGAGTAAAGTTGTCGTCCAACAACGGTTTGTGCAGCTTCAAGAAGTTGGCAGCTATGGAGGTGTTCTTGGCGCGTCCTATTGCGTACGCCAGCGCGTAGGACGCGAGCAAGCAGCACAGGATGCCTTCCAACCAGTACGCGTCCCACCGCGGACGCACCATTACAGGAACCTAAAGTATACATAAATTAATAAACATAAAACTATTAAAAGCACATAAAAACTACAGTAAACATAAATAATTTATGATAACGGTGCAACATAAGCAACGGCATAAACATACAAATCCTTCTAATATTATTTATTCATTCAACAGATTTGCATGAAATTTGGCATTAAAATAGCTTATGTACTGGATTAACACATAGTATACTTTCATCTCGGAAAAATGCAGTCATCCTGTGGGATAATGTAAAACCGTAGGGCGCAGCTAATAACCTTCTTCCTTTTTAACATCAAAACATTGAAATAAATTTAAATTTTTGAACAGCAAAACATTGGTGTAGCCTGCCATTATCTATATTTGTGGATAAATAAAACCTAGGTCAAGGCCAAGGTGAATAGGTTTTTACTACCTAAGCGTGCTACATTTTCGACCGCATCGTCACATACCATCAGGGATCTTATTTACAATTGAAGTAAACATTTTAACACGTAACGAGGCCTATTTTAATCCCCCACTACCCCAATGTCAAATTTTACGTCCTGCCGTGACACAGAACAACGCGCTCGTTTTGCAATATCAGGATAACGTTTAGCGTCAACAAAACGTTAAACTCATCATGCGTCTTCAGCACGGGATCTCGTTGTTTGTTAGAGAATACGGGTGGTTAAACGTTGTCCAGTCTACAAATAAAAAAACCTAACTAGCGATTACGAGTTTGGCCATGGTCAATCACAACCATAAGGCCCTTACCTTAGAAATAGTAATTTTTGGTTGTTCATTTGAGCGAGGCGTCGTATCTTGGAACCCTTCAAATTCTTCCGGATCTTGGAAGTGCTCAAATTCATCATTGTCTTCATCATCCTAGAATAGTAAAAAAAAATATTTTTCTGCAGTCTGGTAGCACAATGGCATCGGACAGCAAAGGTAAATCTTTTTATTGCACACATGGAAAATAGCACAGCAAATATCCTTTCACTTTACTAAAATAAAGAACAATCACTGGTTTTACTGATTCTTTGTAATGGTATTTAAAGTAACTAATATAAACATGATAATTTTAAAGCAAAATACATAGTCAGTATAGTAGGTTCCTATAGCAAGCTCCGGCAATATTACCAACAAAATAAAATCGAAACATAAGCCAAAGTACAATCAACCATTATGTTAATCATAATGTATGTAAATGTATGCAAATGTTTGACACCAACCTCTACCAGCATGTCGTCTTCAGTTTCGACATTAGCTTCAAACTGCTCCTTGTATGGAGGAGGCTTTACTTTTGGTGGAGGTTTCTCTTCCTCACTGAATGCTGGAATAGAAGATATATTACTTTAGAAACCACAGCGTAAATATTAAAACAGTGTGAAACTAAGCTGATACACTGAAACAAGTAGTTCTGTGAACTGTTCACTTTGCGAACACAAAGATTCTTCATTACAAGATCCTAAAAATGACCTCAGGCAAAATGTGTCAATTATTAGCAACTTACCAGCGACCATGGTTATGATAAACATCTTCAGTTCATGTTTTAAATTTTTTTGTTTCAATTGTACCACGATCTTGATACCAAGAGTCATAATGTTTTTTATTATAGAATTGCTGAGGTTGTAGAAACAAAAATTGTTTTTTGGAAAAATACTTGTTAAGAATAAATGTTTTAAAGTTTTCAGATTGTTTTATAAATAATAAATAGAAGAACCATGAAAAGAATTGATGTATTGAGACAATTTATATTCTATGTAAATTTTTTTCCTCACACTTTTATGGAAACAACTTGTGCACAAGTACTAAAATTCTTGCAGACAATATCTATATATAAATTCTGACAAATGAAAGAACATTTTGCCAGTCTCAAAGCTTCACTTGAGCTGCTAAATCAACTGCAAAAAAAATATCACAAAACCATTCGCAGTTTATGCGCAAAGATATGAATACCTTGCTAAACTGTGTTAGGAAATAATATTATAAAAGAAATATAGATTACCATCTACAGGAGTTTCATCTTCAGAGTCAAATTGCTCAAACTCTGCAAAGTCATCATCCTCTAATGTAGTGTCTTCATATCCTCTCACAGGCAGTGCACTGCACAGCAATAGTGCTATTGGGAATAGCACTAGCCGCATATTGAATCCTGGAATAAATAACATATATAACATAGTAAAATCATGTTAAATCTTTCAAGTGTTAAACCACAATGAAGTTTTATTATTGCTATAAGAAAGCAAAAGTTCGTATTACATTGCTTTAAATATAATATACTTGTATTTGCTACTTTAGACATTAAGATAAAAAGCAGTTAAAATAAAATGTGGTATGCCTAACCTAATCTTTTTAAATTAATAAAGATACTAGGAATTAAAAACTTCATAAATATAAAATTTGATTTGTATTTGGCAATATTTACGTTTAAAGCAAAATGTTTAAAACATACAAAGCCACTTATAATCAATTTGTAGATAATGGAAGATGAATTGCTCGAGAAAAACAAACATATTTTAAAATAATTATGTTTAATAATTATACAAAGGTTCATGAATGAAGTAGGTACTGATATTTTGAACGCTGAATCTTATCTCACGGACAAGGTTAAGCTAACACAAATATATGATTTCACATGGATTATATTACACTTGTAATAATGACCCAGATTTTGAAGAAATGAAGTAAAAAAATAATATTTCAAGGTGTCCGCATTAGGGTAAAGATGCCATTAAATGTGCTTGCAACGTGGTGTTAATGTTTAATTATTATTCTTTTGACTGCACTCGTTTTATTCAAGGTTTTCTAAATATAATATCGTAAAAATTGATTACGATTGAAACACTACGAGTTTCGTTAATAAAGAATGAGTTAAACTAGAGTATTTATTTATACCTGTACTTATAAAGCGTACGATTTGTAATATTAAATAATTTCATTCACTTCACTTAATAATACATATTAATTAAATTAAAATACAAAAATCCCAAGCCCACTCCACCTATCTTCCGGGACTGATAAAGTCAGTACGTTTGCACATTCAATATTCGAATAGTGAATATTTCACTAAGGAGCTCTGATTGGTTTAATTTTGACATTTATAACATTACACTAATTAGAACCGGAGCAAACAACACACAACTTTTTTTTATTATCAGTTTGTAGTGGAACAACGAGAACAAGCTTCCATTGGCACGTCATCACATGACAGTCAATATGTGTAGTTGCCATAAGAAAAATGTTTTATATTGCCACTATAAAATTAAAGCCTGTATAAAAAAAATCTACCATTTTCTACGATTTTAACATCCGTCAGGAGTGCATCTGAGTACATCCTAGAAATTCTTAGAATTTACTAAGACAAATTATGAGGGCAAGCGATAACCGAGTCATGCGCTCCTCTAGACATTGGATTCCAAGCTTATGAGTGCTTATGCGGTAATAGTGCATAATTTTTTCCGGCGTCTCGTAATGAGTCCGGCATTGAAGAACCATGGGGATGTATGCATATTATGTGTCCCCTTCCGTATCCCACTTTGCAGCCACTAAAAACTAGTCACAAAATTTCCACGCGACATATAAAAGCAGCCTGATTCACTTTTCCGAACACTTTTCAACACATAATACGCAAAGTTCGTTATAAAACCTCTTACTTTTAAATGCATTGTAAATCGAGCTGCTTCTGAAGTTGCGTAGTTTTCGTGACTAACTACCACTGATCACCTACGATGGCTAGATGTGCATATAATATGTGGTAAATTTGCATAAATTAACTTAGATTTTCTACACCAATAAGTTGGGTTAGGTAGCTAGCTATTTTACCCGTGACTCCATAAGTGCTTACTTGTTCTAATGTTTCATGTAGGCGTCTATTGCAATTTAATTTTTACCAGGCGTCTTTATAAGTAAGAACACTTCACAACCCCTATTTCATATCTTTCAAACCGTTTTTCGTAATAAATGGTAGATAAGTAATGAAAAGTAACAGACTTTTCAAGATTTAGACTATACCGCGCAAAATTTCATTAAAATCAGTTCAGTAGTGGTTCAGTGATGAGAGCGCAGCAGACAGACAGAGTTATTTTCGCATTTATGATTAAGAAGGAATTATAGTATGGATTGCAATATATACCTACCTATCCAAAGTTCATTAGTTATTATACCACTACCATACATTTAATTCGTACTTCAAAAGGTTCTTTATTTGTCTGATTTTTTGATGTATGGACCGATTTAATTTTTTTTTTTTTGAGGGAATGGGTTCTTACCCAGTTGTTCCCATATACATTTTTTCGAAATCGTGCGGGTAGTTTGGTTTATAAAATCAAAATAGGTGTCTAAAAATTTGAAGTCAGTTTTCCAGTATGTAATTAAAGTATATCAGTACTTTGAATTTTTAAAGTGATACTTTACTGTTCAAAAAAGCAATATGTTCTTTAAAAGGCTTAAGGATGGTTTAAAAGCAAAGTTAATATTAATTTACCTATTTGGGTGCGTTCACCCACCCTACTATTTGCTTATCTCAATAAGTAAAAATTCAAAGAACTTTACTTCGTTACTGTTAGTCTCACAGGTAGATAATTTTCATTATAGTTTTTGTTAATAATTAAGCAAGATTTATCTTACTTAACATTGGTTAGAGTAGGTCATACAATAGCAATAAACATTTACCGTTGCTTAAACTGTATTAGCGTCGTCGTTCATCATTAAGAAAGAAGTAGTCTTTAACTAACGGATGTTTTAGATTTATTTGCGTAAAAAAGACAGCAATATTCAATTCGACAGGCGCTTATAAAAAAAATCTTAGAGATTTACAGACCTAATTACTGGGATGATTTTGATAAAAAATACTATATGGGATCAAATGTAAGGATAACAAAAAAGCCACTTGGTCCAGGTCAAATAAATCGGGCAATATACAAAAAAACTGTAAAACTGTTAACTCGGTTAAAAATTAAATACTCGTACGCATTGATGTACATGTACTAGATGCGTACTAACCGCCTCAATGCATTGCTGCATCACTTAAGGCCACAGCCATTACCTCAGCTCGCTTCAAAATTAATGCAAAGCAAACCAGTGCCTGGTGAGGCCAAGCGAGCGAAAGCTCTTCAAAAAATATTTCGAAATGGGTAAATGGGAACACAATAATGGGAAAATATCAATGCATAAAATAAATTACTATATATAATATAATCTGTTTTTCTGTTAAAATAAAATATGAAGGGATTAGTTTTTGTATTTGTTTGATTTCCTTTTTTTACTTAGAAAACTTTTGACGCTTAAATACCTTGCAAAAAGTTCTTAGGAATAAAGGTTTTCAACAAAATTTAGGATAACTTTCTGCTAAGTAATTTTAGAAAACCCCTACTTAGTGCAATAAGTGGAATTTGGTCTACACTTCTTTTATAGGGAGACCCGTGCCCAGATGTCATGAATTAACACGCATAAAAATATTTATTTGTTTGCAAGATAGAGATTCCGGATATTTCTTATTTGCTTTGCGTCAACTTTAATTGTGCGAACTGCCAGATTGCGGAACTTGCTAACAGTTTCTCTATTTCCAGATATCTATCATGTTTGGTCTTTTCAAGTCCAAAACTGAATTGTTTTAAATTGGTTTCTTCTATGCAAGCTTATAAACATACTACAGCTACATCGTGGCGTACTACATCTTAGGCCACTTCGTCACTTTACATCGGGCGAGTTGCAGACAATCACAAACATAAAAAAACATATACAAATAAGTCTTTTTAATTTTCTTTAGGGTACTTAAGTACCTACGGCCATTATATTAGGTATAATCTGCGAAGCATTCCCCTGATTCTTAACCTCTCAATAAGCGTTTTACAAAAATGATAATTCTACTCTTTTCTTTATTAAAAATTGTGTATAAAACCTATAAAAAAACGCAGTTTATTGAAGTTTTAGTTTTGCGGATTTTTTACTAAAATTTTGCTTAGGAGTTATATAGTCTATCGAAATAAGAAAAAACCATATACCATACAGTTGTAGACATATCAAATAACTATATAGGTACCAGATATATTGTATGTACGAATATAATATACCTAAAATATTGTTATTAAATCTTGCCCAAAGGATTAACTTCAAGTAAGTATTTGCCATAATCCATAACAACTGTCTTGCATAGGAACCTACTTATGACTTAATACACATATTATTATATGCAAGTAGTCTATTGCTACAACGCTGATCTTCTGTTAGATAAGACCGGACATTTAATTTCTGAGCGAAACTAAATGACTACCCATAATATATTATAAGTTACAACCCGGATTTTATCCCAACTACCTACACAAAACATAAGGCGCAGGGTTTTATGACCATATACAGTTGACCATGACCTCTCTGACCTTCCCTAACTTTATTTAAAACCACCAGAGGCTGCATAAACATAATAAACAAAGAACATAAATCCAAAATCGTCGATTTCACGGAACAAGATGATTCGTGCATCGCAGTTGTCCATATAAGCGACCTAAAGGCCACGATCAATGCCAGTCGGACGAACTCACTCTTGTGCATAAGTTGTTTACTATCATTTTTATTTTTAAATATTTTAACGTGTTTTTTTTTTCTGGCCAAAATGGCTTCAGCCGTGATCAAGTTCAGTGCCATGTTTCTACTTTTTGCAGTAGTCGCAGCGGATGTGTGTTCGTATTTTTTTTTCTATACTTTATTAATTAATTACAGACCATTATCATTTGCGAAGCGTTTATATCTATTTGATTAAAATAATAAATGTAATGGTCCAACTAGTTGCTGTGAATTCTGAAAAATTAACTAGGGCTACGTAATTAGACAACTACTCCTAAATGGAATTACAAATATCATACGTGCTTACGTAGTATTTATCAATTACCTATCTGAGATAATTTTTGGTACCTTCTTATCCTTTTTTAGTTTAAGTGACTCACATAGAACCAGAGATTTTAGCCAGTCATTAGGTTCTCATTGTTCACCTGGGTGATTAAGACGTACCTATAGTGAACTGTAACTGTAAAAATCTTACAAATACTAGCATGATTATTATTATTTATTGACATTGTTTTAAATAATATATAGGTAATCTTTGTAGGGGTCAAAATCATGACATATCTTAGACATAGGTACTTTATTGATCAATAAAATTAATGATTCCAAAAATCTGGATCCTCATTTGGATCGATCGAGTACTAATAACCTCGTGGTAACTCGTGAGCAACAGTGCCATTTGGGAAAATATCAATCGTCCCAAATCCTGAAGGTCTTGTTTCTGGTAGATTGTAAGCAACTAGTACTTGATATTCTACGGAACCTCCACCTTTAATCCATTCCTGGATTACACTATCCGTTCCTTTCCACACTGACGGCGACATTACATTAGTATTCTTTTTTTTTCCGACACAGTTCATGTAATACTTTAGGTTATTATGAATTAATTAATTTATGTTTACCTAACTAGAGTAAATAAACCATAACTGCGGGCCCCAAACTAGACGAAGCCTGTATCTTGCGGCCCAACTTAAAAGATTTCCAGAGATATGGTGATACTGAGCTTACAAACTAATGTACACATTTACTTACATTCTATTGAAGTTAACAAAACTAAATTTTTAGAACTTAATACTAGTAGTCTAACAGATAGTTTCTTATTACGTTTTGTTTGAGGTACAACGTTGTACCAAGCTCCTGGTCCTCCGACGATATGAAGTATAAGGTGCCCACGTTCATTGCTATCTTAATTGCTTCTCATGTCCATGTTACGACAATTTCTGTCAGCTTCATCAGTAATCTCACTACCTTTACGAGAGTTCGCTCCTTGCAAAAGTCCAGGAAGTATTATGCTTTTTATTCTGAATGGCAGTTTGAAGTTGATGTTGATCTCTTTGTACGATCCAGGATAGGACTGTTTGGATCATTTGCTGGCGTCATGATTAAGCTGGTCGATGACTTGGTTGTACTCAGAAACTGTTGTCCGCGGGGATGAAGACCTGCGCACTCCAAGATTCCGCAGAATTGACATATCTGAAAACACAGATCAGCACAAGCGCGGTTCTCATTTTGACTGACTAATAATAAGTCAACTTAGACATTTTAATACCATAATAATCTCTTAAGGGTTATCGTTATTAAAACATCAGATTGACATCGAGAGCTGATTGTAAAACATCTTTTACTGCAGACCCGGTACGATTTCGTGTTAGGTTAAATAGGTCTTTGAGTATTAATTATTCAATAATTCATTATCTTTATAATTATTTTTTTATATTCACTTTATTGAGTTTTCTTTCTATTTAGACTTACTGCTTCTATTATACAATCATAAATCCCCACGTACATTATAAATCCGTAAGTGCGTCTATTGATTTGTTTTGTGCTTCTTTCTTCTCTGCAGACAAGACTTTTACAAAGACAGAGAGATCGAATCAATTTTTATTATTAAGATCCGAAGAATTCACCGGACTATTTAAACTATTCTGTATGCCGGCAAAATAACAGTTCCTGTGAGACAAAAAACATTATAGTTTTAATTTTAAAATAAATAATAACGCAAACAAAGCCGCAAAAATATAATTGTAAACTTTATGCGTGTAGATCATGTCATCGCCCTTGACATTTGATCAATCCAGTCTAGATAATGACTACAAGTCTTGGAACTCTCTTTGTAAGTAGTAGGTACCTAGTGGAATGACGGTAGCGTACTAATGAATGCAATACAGAATACAATATGGTACTTACATAAAATGGCCATGTTTTTTTAATCAACGCGTCTTAATGTTGAGCATCTTTTGTCTTGTTTTGGCGCATGACGATCTCTATCGGAAAAAAACAAGATATAAGAGGCTTGAAGTAAGAGTGTCAATAGATGACTTATATACACCAGATAGACTCGCACGGGGCTTCAGGATTATTTATCGCACTCATAAAAATATATAGCTTATCATTAGAGTATTTCACTCGTATTCAACGCAATGTAAATAATTTTTTACTAGAAATGTCTGCCGATAACATATCGAATTATTTAAATATTAAAGGTACGTTACATCGTTTAGTGACCATTTAGAATATTTAAAAAAATCCTTATGTACCTATCTACCACACTACTAGGTACTATGTGCCTATGCACATAACAAAATGCTGAATTACTTACTGGGATAATATTACCAGATACATTATTATTATATAAAACTAGCTGTGTCCCGCGGTTTCACCAGCGTAGTTCTACTAGCTTTTTTGAAGTCGGTTAAAAAGTCCTATGTCCTTCTCCTGGTTCTATGCTACCTCCCCGTTCATGAGTTATAAATAGTGTAACTAACACGACTTTCTTTTATATTAGGTCCTTACATATGAAATTGGCGTTTTGTCGTACTGGCCACTTTGATCTCAAATATCTTTTCTTTGGTTAGGGATTCTAATTTCAAATTTATAAAGCTATTTATTCATACATATGTATTTAGAAAACCGTAATTCATTTGTTTTGTTCTCGTTTGGTTTTTTCTTTGCGTCACGCAGTTTACAAAATGGAAAACTTGAAATATCGCGTTATTTACGAGTACGAGTTCCACCGTGGTATCAGTGCTGCAGAAAAGGCTCGAAGGATTAATGATGTGTATAGCGGCGGTGTCGCAAAAGAAAACACAGTGCGTTTTTGGTTCCAACGTTTTCGTTCTGGAAATTTCGACCTGCAGAACAAGCCCCGTGGACGGCCGGAGACTAAAGTTCCTAATGAAGAATTGAAAACTATTATGGAAACAGATCCATCGCAAACCACGTCCGAGTTAGCTGCAGGCTGCGGTATTAGTGATAAAACTAGTTTAATCCACTTGAAGCAAATTGGAAAGGTGAAAAAGCTTGAAAGGTGGGTACCTCATGAATTGAGTGCAGCAAACCGACAAACGCGCGTCAACTGCTGCGTTACATTACTCAACCGGCACAATAATGAAGGGATTTTAAAGCGGATCTTTCGGATATTTCAATTTTTCAATTTTATAAACTGCGTGACGCAATGAAAAAAACAAACGAGGACAAAACAAATGAATTACGGTTTTCGAAATACAAATATATGAATAAATAGCTGTATAAATTTGAAATCGGAATCCCTAACCAAAGAAGAGATATTTGAGATCAAAGTGGCCAGTACGACAAAACGCCAATTTCATATGTAAGGACCTAATATATATATAGATATATACCCCATAAATTATTATCCTTAGATATGGATTGTTTCAGGGATTGCAAGATGATACATAGGAATAACATACATAAATCTGTCTGACAACTTAATCAATTACCTATTTAACGTAAACACACGTAAATAACGCCAGCTAATAAATAATAAATTTACATTTAATACAACACCGAGAAAATATTACTTATTAATAAAAACAGTACTTGCAACTATCGATGATTTTTGATAAGTATAATTAAGAACATAGAAAAATTTTAAAAGGCTTAGAAATATTAAAAAAATTATCTATTTGGTAAATTATTTTCCATCTCTAATGAAAGTCTACGTCATCTAAGAAATCAACTTGCAATTCAAGGAGTTTACGCGATGCATTATATTTTACTTATTGAATTTAAATCAATTATACTATCAATAGAACGATGGTTTCAAAGAAAACCAGATAAATGTCGCCTCATTAATTAAAAATGACTGATTACTTCGATAAACGATAAACTAGTACCTATCTAACTAGCAAAACGTTGCCTTCCGCATGCTTCATACGAGTGATTGTATGATGAGACAGCTCGTTGACTTAGTACAATAAAAAATATGTTTTATAATAAATCTGCTAAAGTCTGAGTGGAAAGAGAACCGTTATATGATATGATATAGCAAATACGTTAATAAACATAGCGGCATGTTTATTAACGTATGTATTTGCTATATTGAGAATCGTTACGTCATCATAGCACGACTCAGTAAACTAATTATTTATTATTTAATCATTTATGTACTTAGTACTAATCATTTTTTATTTATGTGTTCGGTTGAGACTGTCATATAACATCATAATGTTAATATTTTACGCTATGACGCCGACGGCTCTCTTTCCGCACAGACTGTAGTGTATTAAGTTTGATGTATGCATTGTTTTTTATTATGAAATCATAGCTTATCTGTAAATTGGAGCTTGTATGTAAGTTTTTAAATAAACGTTTCTCATTCTTTTTGCGGCGGAACTAAATTATTATCCGATACACTGCGAATTTTTACGGGATTTTTATAAGGTTTGACATGGCATTTGAGGATATCTATGCGTACGAAAGTATATTTTTCTCAGTAGTGAAAAGTAAACTAGCTCTTATTTTATGTTGAATCTACCAGCACTTTAAAGCGTTGCAACATTCAAAGGAAAGCCCTTACAGTATGCGCGTAACTAGCGTACCGGAAGATTCTCTCTTTCTCAGGTTTTTAAAAAATAGAAGAAACATCTAAGTGCATGAGCCGAGTTACTAAGTACAAATTTTAGACAAGCTTTTTTTTCTTTATATAAAAAGGTAAGTGATTAGATATATGCGTGAAAGCAGCAAGCTAAGCAAACAAAAATTACGTTGAAATACAATAAAAATATTATGTTATAAATGTTTTTATCCAACTAAACAAGAAAAGCTTATGACAGTTCGCACTAACATACTAATATGACATCAATAGTATAATAGAGAAAGTTTGTAATTGTGTGTGTGATTCTTTGTTACGCCTTCACGGTCTAACGGCTAAACGGATTGGGATGAAATGATAGCGTCCTGAATTAACACATAGGATACTTGTTATGCCGAAAACATGCAATATTCCTGGGCGATAATAAAATATACGCGGATAACAAACACTGCGGGGCGCAGCTAGTTCGCCGTAAGAAGATTTTAATTATTTCTGGAGTTTAAAATTTATTTGATTTCATGCATATTACAAATATAATATCTAACCCGTCTGTCAAAAGAGCAGGTCACAAAGTCAAGGCTAGCCACATAGCTTTTTGGCCATTGAATATCTTATGTTTAAGAACCGGAAAGTGATAAGAGCAGCCTTCAAAATTACCTTAAACATTGATCGGTATGTAAATATGACTTGCCATTTTATTTATAGAGGTGACAATTTTCTTTTAGTAAAAACTTTAGTGTGCTCCATAATGATTGTAAAAAGCTTTGGTAGAGCCATATATTTGAAAAAAAAAAAACTATTTTGGGTTCTCTTTTTCTCTTTCTTCACTGACACGATGAGAACGAAGTCATGAGAAACTCCTGATTATTTTAAAGTTTATTATATTTGAGTACTAAGTGTATATGATTAGCATGATCCGGCTTGCGACCGGTCCTTCTGTCAAGACCATTTGAGTTGTTCAACTATGTGCGTAGAACCAGACTAGTTTGACAACATGTTTCCAACCTCTAGGATACTGAACCCGAAGGACATCTGTCGTCAGGCTAAATTAAAATAGTCGTTTAATGTACCTAACAATATCAGCAAGGCGACTTGACCAGCAGCCCGATTCAGGTTGTGTTCCCGGCCAGATTCGAAAACATTGCTTCTTGAATTACGCAAAGCTTGTTAGAAAATCCTGAATTATGACACTGAAAATCGATTGTAGATTAGCATTTTTGAGTTTTTGTAGCGAACTTTGTGGTGCAACGTTTTCAAACGTTTTCAAATTCGGTCAGAAACGATACCTGAATCAAACTGCTGTGCAGGCGATTGACAACGAATAAAAAAACTCAATAAGGTAAGAAAAGTCGAACGTAGTATTTTTGCAGTTGACTCATCTACACTCAATATCAATTCTTAAAAAAATTCTGTCCAATAAGAAAAAAAACCTTGGTGTGACTTGCCCTAGTGTCTGAGTTTCTTAGCCAGACATTAGTTAAGATTGTTATTCTTAAACTGACAAACAAGACCTACAGTTTAATGCGTAAATTTCTCATAACTTCTTTTAAAAGGAGTGACAAACTTTCATCTATTCTAGATTCGTTCTCACCTTACTACGTATTTATATTACATATATATAGTTATGACTATTTTTAATGGCGTAGCACTAATGTACTAAAGTTTAATGGAGCATCTAATAGACTAATATTCATTATAATTTTTCAATTATTTTTCCGCCTTTGTAAATTATTAAATACTTGATATATAAATAATGTGGAATCACATTACCATAATAGCTTCCAAATCTGTTCTAAATAGATATCCGGTTACGTTCTTTAGTTGGTTTTAGTGTAATTAGAGAAATTTAGGTCGAATGGTTATCACCCAACATTTTGCCGATTTTCGTATTATTTGCTTGCGTCGTTTGTCGATGCAATGTCGATTGAGGTATGCAATGTAAACAAAATTTGTGTTATTGCCATTTTAAAATTAGGAAAAAGAACCCAATCAATTTCATAGAAATGTCATGTAGAACCGCCTCTCAATCTGGAGTCAGACTTGGTGCTAATGGTTCTTGCTTGTCATTAGTAGTAGTCTTTATCGTATAGGTTCCTAATGCGAACTAATCTCCAGCAGCCATGAACTACTCGTTATTTAAAATGCAACTCTTTTTCAAGCTCTACTGCCTAATAGCGCGTTTAACAAACAGCAAAAACCACATTTGCTTAGAGTGAGTGAGTGAGTCAAACCACTATCTCGAAACAATGATATTTAAATCAAGGCATCGTCATAAGTGATCTTTACATCATAATAACACGGCAAACGGAAGTTGTTAGTTCTTAGAAAAACAGTACACATGTTGTAAAAACCCGTAGCTTAGTGGATTGGTTAAGATTATCTAATATTTTTCCTATGTGTTTAATAAGATAATGCGTACGTTATTTAGTAGTGGGTGTTTTAAAAATGATGGTAGCGTAAAATCTTCATCCTCAAGCAAGAATGGTGACTCATTCTTGCAGTCAATAATGGGTTTTCCGAAACAGTTGAATTGCTTTCATCCAAATGCATTACTTGAAATTTTCGATGAACTTTTAATTCATATGCAGATTTACCACCTGCTCTAACTACGAAATTTTAAATGCGAAACTTCGTCCTAAACTTGAAAAAGTAACGTTGTGAGTTACTTAAGAGAGGTCCATGCCATGGATGAAAGGAACTGAAATACGTCTGTTATGTAGCCTAACACATTAGCTTAACGATGTTGAATTAAATATAGGTAAAGAAAGAGAAATAACAATGGCTAACTAAAAATCTTGACAGCCGCTGCTAAATATAACGTCACATAATCTTCTACTAATAGCATGATTCATATCTATTATCTTATGAACCACTATGTAATCTTGTACAGAACAATATCACTCTAACGTCAATCGCACACACAATTACCTTGACCTCCTATAGGGTTTGTCACCTCGCGTTGCGGTTGTCTTTATTTACATAAAGCATTTCGACATTATAGCTGCATACTATATGAGGTATGAGAAGGTATTTCACCTTGAATATGGGATTTATTGCTCTAGAGGATCTTGACATTGGCAATGTGGCTAATAAATAATGTGCAGCCATGTATGACCACATCCTTCGTTCACCGCTTGATATCATTATATAGCAAATCAGAACATAATATATTACACAGTAGTTTTTAAATTAATATAATAATATAATATAACATGGTTGCCTGGAAGAGATCGCTCTAAGCGATAAGGCCGCCATTGAGAAACCTAGTATATATTGTAAGTTTTTTTTGTTATAATTTTTTATAATTAAGCTGGTTTTTTAATAAAGAGTTGTCTTATCTTATCTTATCTTATATAATATGGGACAACTTCCACACAAAAGTCTTTAGGTCCCAAATTAGGCAAAGCCTGTGCTATGGTAACCTGATTACTGATATGCATACTTATATATATAATAAACACCCAGACACAGGTCAAACAGACATGTTCATGCTCACAAATGTTTGCCCTGTCCGGGGATCGAACCCTTGACCAGCAGCGCAGAAGGCAGAGCCTAACTAAATACACCTAATAAAATATATACAACCTAACCTAATTTAACCTCATAGCTAGTAATATTATGTATTAAAAAGTGTGATAAACCGACCTTAAAATTTTCAGTTATATTTATAAACTACTGGTAAATTTTGATAAAATGTGTATGGGAATAAATGGAAATTATATCTTACGAACAAAAAATAATTTATCAAATAGGTCTCTGAGAAATTGGGAAACATCGCTACATAAAAGTATCTTCCTATGAGTTAAGAACCCTCTTTTGTGAAGTCGCTTGTAAAGAGTTTTGTTGTAACAAAAAACCCATATTTTTGTTACAATTAGTCTAATAGAAATAGCAAAACAAATAAAAAACTGTGTAACATCATCCAAACCACTTTTGCCTTACAAAAGACATCAACGCGCGTCTTCCGCGAGCCCTTTTCTGTTGACTCTACTTACTTTCAAACTTACCTTCAGGTCAGGAAGGAACGAACTGAACTAATCACTATTTCATATTATTCACGGTTACCACTGACAATAGATTAAAATTGTATTTATCTGATTTAGAGGTCGTCGTAAGAGTTTTATTTGAAGGCCGGCTATCGAACAGATTACGAAAAACTAAAAAATATGTTTCACGATTAAAATATGTTTTTCCTTAGTCATCCACAACTAGCATGATATTTTATTATATATAATATAATATTGATTATTTAATCAATATTATTTTTTTACTTTCAGCTCACATCGTGCCTCAGAACAACCCCCCCGTGACAGAAGTATGCCTCGGCTGCATTTGCCAGGCGGTCTCAGGGTGTAAGGCGGATGCTAAGTGCGAGGGTGACGCTTGTGGCCTGTTCCGCATTACCTGGGCTTACTGGGCTGATGCGGGAAAACCCACGCTCAATGGCCAGTCGCCTGACTCGCCTGATGGTAAGAACATTACAATATTTGTTAGGCTTACTATAGGCTAATAATTAAAAAGTGAAAAAACCGTATTGTATACACTTTTTTTAATTTATTTAAAAATAAACTAATGTAATGTAAAATCTCTCGGGAAATCTAGGTTAGTATTAACTCATTAACGAGTGAATGACCAAAATTTTAAAGCCTTCGTCTGCTGGTGGACAAATCCAGCCTTTTACAAGGTTAGGAAGCTATCAAATATACGAATAAGTAAAACAGATGCATGACAAACCTTTACTCATTCCTACTTAGCCTAGAGCCTATTTCTTATTTTATACTGGTTCATATGCTCAGTTTATATACATAATTTTACGATAATATATTCTGATTTGCTCGTATTGTAACACATTGAATTGTGCTGAATACGTTATATTTATATAGTTTGGTATGTCGCAAATTATGTGTTAGAGACGGTTTTATTTAAGAAAACAAAGATTCAGTTAAAAAGTATAAAGGAAATCATAACGCTTGACGCGTGGTTTCCCAAGGTCAGCCACGTTCATTCATAGTTTCATTTTAGACGTGACACGTTAAAACCACCCAGTTATTTCAATAGAGACATACTTAGTAGCATTATTTAAACTCGGAGCCGGTAACTCCCCGTTTCGCTCTATTATCGTGAATAGAATTGAGTTTTATACTAACTACATAAAGTATATAGAACGTCTAATATTATACAGAGTCTAACCGAACCTACTAAAAATAGGTACATAAATGGAAATCTAACAGCTCGCGGCTTACTGATAATAGAGAGTATATCTCTATTATATGAGGCAATCATCCTAATACACAATTATATTATTTTTTGTATTGCTCTTCTCTAGCCTATACTTATTATTTACTTAAAATTAATAATAAATACTCTATTACTACTATTATTTTCATATTATCTTTGGCACTATTCCATAATTTACATGAGACTGTGTGGTTAGTATGTAATCTATATGTATAAAAGTGTCCTGATATTTTCAAGGAACCAACGTAGAGCCTAAACCGCTAAACATAGAGACATACAATTTTATAGGGTGTATTCATTATAGTGTGTAGAGGTGTACTAAGAAAGGATTTTTGGACATCCAATCCCTTAGGGGTTCAAATGGGCGAGTAATTCGTTAACTTGTCCAACATACCTACGGCCCATTTGGGGCGTCTTGCAGAAAATCAAAATAAATAATGTTTCCATTATGCAACTCGTCCTACGTTTTTAATGTGAAATTCAAAGTTTTATTTATTTCAATATTCAAATTAGTCGCGGGCAACGCCGCAGGTGACAGCTACTAGTTAAATAGTATAAGAACTTACATTTTCAATTCTAACTACATGTTTTTTTTATATTATTTCAGCGTATCCTAACTGCACCAACGATCCTTATTGCGCTGCTCAGGCCGTCCAAGGTTACATGAACAGATTCGGACAGGTAATTTAATACAATTTTATATGTTTCTAATTATTTTAGAGTAGTTCGATCGTTATAAAGTAGCCAAAATCATTTAGCAATCTCCCCCCGCTCTGTGATTTTTAGTACGTTTTTATCGACGAAAAAAAATTGGCTTTACGCATCCAATGTGTGAGTTGTCAGTTGGGACAGAGTGTTTCAACAAGATAGACTGAATTCAATTTGATTCATGATTTCATAAAGTAGTGCAGTGGGGCTGGATGAATTTTATTTCCTATTCCCAGTCCTAGAGATACGAGTAGATCGCCGGGTCGGATGTCTGAAAGGATTTGGGTGTGTGGTAAAATATGTGTATGATAATTTTACAGGGCTTCTTAGTGAATAGCTATATCCATTTTAAATCAACCACGAGTTTTAGATATAAATAGAAAAGTCACGCATCGTCAGATTTTTGATGTACTTTTTAAACAGCTCCGGAAATATTATATGCTAAATTCTTTTAGAGTTACGTATATTATTATGATAGGTATGTATTGTATAGGTAATAAAAAATGGTACCTACATTTTTAAAAGATATTCAATACATGCCTAGAAGTGTAGTGACATTTACATGCAAGTACCTACCTACAATAAAACAAAATTAAATCTGATTGTTCTTGTCTCATTGCTTTGTATGTGCTCAGATGACATCATTGTATTACCTCGATATGCAAATGGGGTTACAATGCCACTTTTTCAAGTACTTTCGCACCCACAACGAGACTCATATAGTGGACTACAAAAACTATGAATTGTCACATTTTTGATAGGTACTAAGTAGCCATCGAGATACAAGGTAAAGCGATATACGAAGTCAAGTTTCTTATTTCAATGAACTAAGTGATATGTAGGGATACTAGATTGCTCTTGGCGTGGCATATAGTTGTAATTGTGCCTTTTGCTCTGGTATATAATTTCATGTATCTATATATATATACAAATCAATTGCTGCTAGTTTGTACCGCTAAAACTCGAGAACGGCTAGGCCTATTTAGCTGATTTTGCTTTTGAAATGTTAACGTACATACATAACTGTTAGGCGGTATGAAGTTAGCTAGTTATTAATACGAGTAAACTTAAAGTATATTATAGCGAGTGTTGCTAAAACGTATTTTTATTGTAGGGGATTTCATTTTGTTTTTATTGATGTTTTTATTCTATACAGCTGCTAAATTTGACTGTGCACGCTCTCCAGAAACACACCTTATGTATATAAGCTATGTATGTATGGACTAAGATTCTTAAGAAAATAATCAGTTTTCACCCAAAATAAGCAGTATCAAGATATTTATAGGAGCTACGAATTTATTACATAAGTAAAAATTAAATTATAATGTTAACGGAAGGCCGCTATTTGTCTATAAAAATCTATAAGTGCTTGTAAACCATTGTAGTACCTACTAAATGTCTTTGTCATGTAAATCTTCTAGCCGGTGCACAACAATCTCCTGTCAAACTTAACTCCGCAAATGCCTGTGTGTGTGTGGCTTTTCTTAAAACTCCGTCGGTAGTCGGTGGGGATTTTAGATTGGGGTAGTATTCACCGCAAAAAAACGTGTAAAAAGGCGCTATTTCTCAGCTGGCTGTATAAAACTTAAAAAAAGAATACTTAATATGAACAAAAGCGGTCAAAATGTTGCCCCCGCTTAATATAGAATCGCAAAATAACTAGTTGAAACTTTGTGTTCGCGAGTTCAGCTACTCGCAGAAGTAGGTATTAGTTAGTAGGTAATAATGATTGAAATTGGTCATTAAGAAAGTTCTTTGAACTTGTATTGCCTCTTTACAGGACTGCAACGGTGACGGCCAAGTGAATTGTTACGACTATATGGCGATCCACAAAAAGGGCGGATACGGGTGCGCCGGCGACCTGCCCTTCCAGTACGTGAACGTCTTCAACCAGTGTGTCGCTGCCGTCGCCGCGCATCAGGGTTAAATCAAATTGCCAACTTACTTAAACTGACTAAACTTAGTTTACCCAAGTCTGACATTAATCTTAAAAGGGTAATATTGCTAAACTACACCTAAATCTTCGGACTCATTTGATAGTTAACTCAAACTAAGAAATGACTCACGATAATAGGGCGATTTTGTCGCTTGTCCTATGCCGTTAGTACGCTCGAAACCCGGCCCGTCAGTTCCACTTATAAAAAATCGTGAGTTACTTGCCAGTTTTTGTAATTAATAGTTTTGAATTGTTGCATTCATATTTTTAGCGATTTTTAAAATTGTATTCAATTCCCCGAAATATTTTTTTTGTGTATCTTCCTCATATTTGGGTAGTTAAAGTATCAGTTGCTATAATACAGCTATTCTATACTTCTGTTAATTATATCTGTCATTTATACTAAAATAGATATGCAATAATTTAGAACATAATTCAATAATTTATAATAAGGTCAAATCGATGATATTATTTTCATTTTCATCAGATTAGCCACTAAAGGTCAAAGGTTTTGTAATAAATTACGAAAATGTATAATTTGAAAGAAGAGTGGTAAATTTATACAATATTGGATGTAATTAAAATCTATTCAGAAACGACTGATCGAAAAACAAGTAGAATACTCGTACCAGTAAACCTCTTGTAACGTGCTTAGAATCTATAAGCAATTAATAATCATCTGAAATTAATAAAGCACTAGTCTTTAGGTGTATGTTTTCTATGAATGTGTTTGATTGTTATTTTTATATTTTCGCCGTGTTTCTACAATCCTTGTCTTAACTAAATCTATATATGACATACTTATTAGTATAAATACTATAAATAATTAGTTCTCCTATCTAGTGAGTACAGTATTCAAAGGAATCCACTACTTCAAATCTCACTCGACTAGGTATATATACCTCGCTTTGCCTCGACGGATTTAGATGAAACATGGCATCAGGATAGCTTATATCCTGGATAATATAGGCTACTTTTTATTCCCAAAAAATGCAGTGTCCCCGTGAAATAATCAATCTTTTCGGGTAACCGCAGCGTAATTTCTTCTGCCCTAATTTTGCAGCGAAAACTTAATGATAGCAAAATAAAAGCATTTAAAGGGATTTGAGTAATGTAAAAGATAAGTAGATCTAAGATTACTATGAACGAACAATAAGGGACCTTTGTCATGGCAGTTTAAGGGGAAACACACTAACTGTTTCCCTATTAACTTTTCATGTTAAGCGAATACTAGGTATATTAATAACATAATAAGCTTAATTCCAGCTTTAAGTTTTGTTTTTACTTAGTTCTGATCCAAAACAAAAAGTATCGCGTTTATGATTGATGATATAGCTTCTTCGAAACATTTATAGAACTTCCGAATCCGAATTGTATGAGAACTAACAACTTCAAGATTACGGTCGCAAATTGAGCTTTATTTACGAGTGTCAAGAGGAAAAATAAAATGGTGTGGCTTAATTCTTCACTCTCTTTTCAGAAACAAAAGAAACAAGAACTTATTTTGGTAAAAAATATTATTGTTGTTTTATGCCTCAAAAGAAAAACCTCTTCATCTAAAAAAACTTAACAACGTCATATGCAAGCAAGTACAGTATTATTGTGATATAAAGGTGCACGTTAACTCTTAACAATTAAGCAAAAACTAGAGATGAATTAAATAAGTAGAATTATTCAGTATATGGAAATTACAAGTTACTGTCGTTCCCACCAGCTTATCGCTGCTCAAGTCTAAGTACTCATACTTTCTCAAGTTACATATATTCTAAATTTTAATACTTCTCTAAAATGTATGCTTGAAGTTCCTGCTAGGTCCCCTGCTCCCAATTCTTAACTCCGACAAGTGTTCCTGTCATTATGCTTTTACTCGTCAAACAGGAAAACGCTAATTGACTATAAGAGTCCGGCTGGACGCTCTGGACAACAGAACTTTGTAGACTTTTGAAGAGGTAAGTGGCTTTCTCTTTAGTTGCTTATATTTATTATGATTGATCATATAATTTACTTTGTGGAGACTTAGTGTCTTACTTTCATTTGAATATCTAGTATAAATTAAAATGCCTCTAGCAGATTCAAGTAAAATTTGGTAAACTTAGTGATACGCATCAGAGACTTGGCAGAAAACATCCCTCTATGCAATACGGTCATTACCACTCGTTGTTATTTTTTAGTATACAGTTTACTTATTTTATTCCAAATTATTTGCCAGATGGAGAGTGCAAAGAGTTTTAGTAGATATTCCAAATTTATCAGATTAAAGACGAGTAAGCATTATAAATACTGAAAAAATAATAAATAATTGTTTTAAATTATTACGTCAAATTCGCAAAAATACATGGGATAATTAATACGTACGAGTATTTTCTCATTGGTACTTAAGTGCACGAGATTGTCCTCAGCTAATCATAGCGAGATCTTTGGTGCCACGTTTCGTAAATGAGCAATTCTTTAATTTTCATATTAGAATATCAAACTTAGACTGAGCCTTATATTTTTAGGTTGTCCATTAACAGCTTAAACCATGAAGCTGGTCCTGCTAACCCTGGCAGCTGCCATTGCCGTGGCTGCAGCGATAGAAGGAGATGATCACACAGGTGTTTTGTACAAAATCTGTGGGGATGACCTCTCAGTTGCCCTGGAAGAGGCGTGCTCCAAGAAATCTGTCGACTATTTACTAAAACATGGAATTGCTTGTAAGTATGGACGTTTTGACTGCTAGCGAAACTTTTTTGCTGGCTCTTTTGTAAGCGCGTAATGATGCCACACTTTAGCCAGTCCTTCAAAGCACGCAGCAATATTTTTAAAAGATTACGATTATTACGACCAAAGTTTTTAGAGAAAATACTAAGCATATCATGATCTCACAACTCAACTAAAGCAACGCAGTGCTCTGCTATGAAATTCATAGCTCAAGGTTACCAATGGCAAATTCGGCATAAACTTATCTGATATGCCTCTCACTGCTTTGATTCTACAATAGACTATTCGCAAAAATCATCTAGTTAATTTTGAATTTAATTTCAGTCAATGAACGTGACCACAAAAACCAGCACATTGATAAACATAGTCGCAACCGTGACCACGACGATGATCATGTTCACGGTCCCGGTCATGATCACAGTCACGACCACGATCACAGTCACGACCATGATCACAGTCATGACCATGATCACAGCCCTGGCCATGACCACAGTCACGACCACATTCAAAACAATAAGAGTCAAGCGGGCAAGAAGGAAGTCGAATCTATTTTGGAAAAATGCTGTCATAAGCCGTGCCGAGTCAAAGACTTTGTTGCCTTTTGTGGTGACGAAAGATCATAATTAATAATTATATTTTTAGGTATGATTCGAATGTATTTTTAATATATTGTCTTTTCTATTTTAAACATAAGTTCTTTTTTTTAAGTTTCATCATAAACTAATTGTTTAACTTTTACCGAGTACCAAACCTCTGCGAAATGCGTATTATATACTAAGGGGAATAAAAACAAATATAACGTGGTCAAATCAAATAGGTTAAAGTTAACTATCTGTATAAGTCGTGAACTTTTACAGATAAATGTTATTTACTTCATTTCGTATCTACTTATTTACTTATCCATTGATGGAGACAGTATTGGTGAGACTGCTGATGTGATGTAAAGTTTATATCACCTTTTTGATTAGTATCATAATAAATAGGTACATATAAGTATGATAGCTTTATTTTCTGTTTAAATAAAACTTTTTCTTTTACCCCGATTTTCGAAAAGAAGCTGTTACCAAGTGCTGTGAATGAGTTTGCACTATCGACGATTTACTCTATTATTGTTAGATGCGTAAACGAGCATAAGGTAAAACATTTAATTTTTGGATTTAAGATTTTTCTTCTTCATAAGAGAAGACAATGTTAAATAAAATATAACACTGCAATTTACTTTTGAAGTTTTATTTTGTCTGATAACTTTATAGATTGATCTTTTCAACTGTTTCCGAAAAATTAAGCCTTAATTTTACAGACTTCAAAAATATATTTTCTTATTTTTACTATTTATTTTATGCCCATGTCTTGAAACTTCACGTCGTAACGAGTGAAACTAGATATTTGCAGTAAGTAAATATTCTAAGGTGATACTCCCTAGTCTTTCTTCCAGTGGTAAATTTGTTCTCCTAGTTCAAAAATGCCGTTTAAAACTTCTAGAAGTTCGACAAATGTGTAGGAAAGCAAATTACGAGTAGAGATAACCTCTACTCGTGGTATATTGGAATTCCCGAGGGTTATAAGTCAAGAAATGTTATCTGTAAACACATACGAGTAATTGCGTCGTACCTATCTATGCATTCATATAATACTTAATATTTAAGCCTATGTTTTTGTCTGCATATGTATATTTGCACGCGAACACTGGACGAGCATTAACCTCATCTTTGTAAGTACACACTTGATTAGATCTCTTCTTTCCTTCTTGTAACATATTATATATTAAATAATAAGCACGTTAAGAGAAAAGCTATGCTGTGGCATAGCTCTTCTCTTACGCTGTCGCATTCATCCAAGACTTACTGCGGCTGACCGTTGCCAGACTTCCTTCTGAATCCCTTAGAATTGCCTCCGTTGCAGTACGCCAGACACTTGACGCACTGCAACCAACTCGAGGAACATACTACCACGTGGGCGTCAGACAACCCCGTGTCTAGACTTCTGAGGTCCTGTGACGGTGAGGAGTTATTAGTGGCCCCGCCGCCTGCCACTTCGGCTGCAGCAGTTGCACGCTGTCCCCACGGTGTCCCATACGAGTAAAACACCGCAATCTAGCTCCTCCGCACCGTTATGACATAGGCTTAGAGACTAAAACATAGGTTAGCACCCCATTCCGTGTGCCCCTTCGATTCAACATAGGAGGCTAAGCCACGGTTTCTAAGCATTATCGAGAAAAAGGAGCTCAGTCCATTTTAAATTAAATAGGTTTATCAGACATTTTGCTGACATTTCTAGTCCTAAATTGGTACCTAATTAATCAATTCATTCAATCAAGAGCAATTATTTTATTTTAATTTCTGTATTTCAGAATAGCAATGAATTACGTGTGGTGCCTCTTTTTTCTAGCACTAATAAGTGTTACAGTGGTATCTTCACAATATGATATAAATAAATGTCTCTGCGGTAGACGTTTGGCTTCAGCATTGGCTTCAGCTTGCGAATATTCAGAATATGATATATACTCAGGTACCTGTATATAAAGTATACTCGTAGTTTTAGATATTTTCACCGGACATGAGTAGCGCATTAAGTTTGCATAATTCCTGTTATATTTGGCGCTTAATGGGTTGATCTTCTTATGCGATAAATATTAAATTTATAGAATTATTTAACTAACTGGTTACGTAAAAAACTATACGTAATACAAGAATTCTTTATTGTCACAACAAAGAAACAAATGCAAACAATAACTGGAACAAAGGTTTTAATGAGCAATCTCTTCCAGACAACCATTTCTAGATGAGTAATACCATAAATTTATCATATGGATAGGGTAGTGTATATGCATATAATTATTTCCTCGAGTATCACAGCATAAGACATATTATGTTTAATATGTTTGTCTGGTTTTCAGAACGAAGGAAGAGAAGCGCTGATGGATATCATGGAGGAGGGCTCCTAGAAGATTGCTGCGTTGATTGCCATTGCTCCATGGAAACATTATTTTCTTATTGTTAAGCAAAAACATTCGATTTTATAAGTCTCTAACAATAAAATTTATAATTTATCCACATTTAATGGGTTCATAAAATAACGGTCGCAGTTTGTATAGACCCACTATATATATACGTTATACGACTATATGACGTTAGCATAGCGTAAGGATTGTAAAAAAATATATTGAAAATGAGTTATAGAAATTATATAATATATATAAATATAATATAATTTTCATCCCACCATCTCGGAAAGAGTATTTTTGCTATTTTTTTTTTATATCTGAGTGCAAAAGCCGTTTTTATCCGCTAGAGGATAAAGTAAATTTGAATTTAGAACATCGTGTGTACTAATTTAGGGAATTAAAAACCTCATTCAACCTATTTACTTCTACCTCTATGGTGGCGAATTCATCATACAACCTTTTTTATTTTGTCAAAAACTCAAACTCTGAACCTTTTTGCTGTACTTTTTTTTATTTTATTTTTTTGAATCACTCGCTGCGCTCGTGATTCAATTTTACAATCCTTCTCAAGAGAAGGATTGTCTGAGCAAGCTCAGTCATCAACTGGTTAAGACTTGCCTGTAACGAACGTTATTTAAAGGTCAATAAATATTACTTTACTTTACTTTACTTCAAAAGTGAGCACGCGGTCAAAAAGCACTCTTGTATAACAAATAACTATTATTTTTGACTGGAGGTAACTGGCCAATTTTGGTTGTCGTTTTTATGAACTCACAAATAATATCGTAGTGGCGATTTTTGGCAGTTCACAGAACTTCTAGATAAATTACAGACGTTTGGCCAAAACGTTTCTAGCACGGTTTCGTCTAAAGTTATGACTAAGGGTTTTCCGCCACCTAATAGTGCCAATGTATGGCAAATGCTTTAGGAGTTTATGACATTTTATAACATTCAATTATCGAAGATTCCTTCTAGTTTCGAAGAAAGAGGACAGAGGGCGGCTAAAATAGGAATCATTCTGTAACAGACCAGCTTCTGGTCACCTCTATGTGGTGAGCACCCTAAAAAGGTCCGAGTCATAAGTAGGTACTACCTAATCTGTTAGGTTCGTATAATATAAATTGTATTTTATTGAAAGACTTAAAAAGTTTAATGTGCCTACTTCCATTCTTTAGAATTCAAGCAGTATTATTTCTTTGGAAATTTCTAATAATACACAGGGTTTCCGGATAGAGGTGCACTAAGGCGAAAGGGGTTCACTATGATCATCCTAAGGAACAACTTTTACTACGGGACCATCTTTGAATTCGAGGAATAATATGTGAAAATATAACTAAAACAAAAATAAAAAAACCAAAACTAAATTTGTGGAGGACGGAGGGCCGAGACTGCTACGGCGAGTGGACTATACAGTCCAGTGGCGTAGTGGATGGAAGAACAGTCTGAGCCGAGTCACTCCACGAATACTGGAGTGGTAGAAAGTTCCAAGAAAAGATGATGTACGCTTCGGTAGTACTGACACGGTCAAAGTCTTGATCAGAAGAAGGCGGAGAGAGAGATTGTTTGTTTTCTCGTATAGTAACACTGAATCACTGCAGAGGCAAAACTGAACTCAAATGCTGAACTGTTGAATTCAGGTGCTGAACTAATGTTGAACTGTTGAACTCAGGTGCTGAACTGATTTTATAACTTTTTTTTAGAAAGAACTAAGCTGCTGGTCGAACGCGACCTCGAACATCTTGACCGGACGTTTGGCAAGCGCAAGTGCGCTGGGCCTCGGTTTGGTTTTGGGGCGACAAGCACAAGGACGCCTCAGACGGCACGAACCTCTGCTTGAGCCGTCGCCCAGAGATGGACTAACGAACTGCCCTGGCAACCCAGACGGGGAGTGCCTAGAGCCCTAGCCATTGTTGGCATCTTAGCTAAAACTTTTAGAGCGAATTTGCCTAGACCTCCCTGAGGGGGAGGACAAATGAGCTCTGTGAATCTGAGTGACTATTTGACCTGATTGTCCAGGAACTCTGGGGCCAGAGTTCGCGAGGACCCTACACTTGATTGGCATCTGAAGGACGCGTACCCTGGCCCGCGCCAGAGCCCTATCGTTTGGTTGACTTGTGTCCATGGCATCCCGGGGTTAGGCCTAGACCCGAAACCTAGCTAATTTAGGCAACTGATTAGATTATTTGACCGAACTGCCCTGGCCTCCCAGACGGGGAAGGACCAAGGGCCCTATCAATCAACTGGGTGACCCCAGGGGTCGTAAGAGACCACGTCCTCGCCGGCGAGCACGCATTCTGTTTCGTCGGAATGGATGTCGAACTTGGTAGCCCGGACCAGTACCAAAAACGGAGTGTGTGTTAGGGGAAAAGTCAGGTGTGCCGGGTGACCCCAGGGCGGCCGATACTACGACTGCAATGGGGTCGTCCGGATCATCCAAGAAGGCGGACCGTTCGGGTCAGACGAGTAGTCCGCCGCTTGAACCACGAGCGGGTTCGGGTGGTAGGGGGCAAAGTCTAAATACCTATTCGAGGCATCCTTCATGAATTGACGGATGGAGGGGAGCTCGAGGTTGCAGTGGATGTCCGCGTTGCGCATATACCATTGCGCGTCTACTGCTCTACGGATAAAGCGGTTTTGAATGACTTGGAGTTTATCCAATTGATAAGAGGGCGCGTGTGCAAAGACAACGGAGGCGTAGGTCATGACGGGGCGGATCAAGGTCTTGTAAAGTGTCACCTTATTTCTAAGGGACATTTTACTTCTCACGCACAGGAGGGGGGAGAGGCAGCCTAGGAAGAAGGCCGCGCGATTATGCACCGTGATGATGTGTTCGTAGGGATCTATTCGGGAGAACTTTACGTGGAGTGATGTACACTGCTGCACTTTTCTCTGGATTAACGGTAATGGCCCACTTGAGGAACCATTTACCCAGGGAGAGGAGCGCTTGGTTGACGAGAGCTATTTGTCGATTCACGTGCCACCCTCTGGCGTAGAGGGCGGTGTCGTCGGCGAAAAGGGAGAGCTCTACCCCCGGGTAGCGGGGGATATCGCTCGTGTAGAGTGAGAAGAGCAGCGGGGACAGGGCTGAGCCCTAGGGGACCCCCGCTCTGATGAGGTGTGGAGATGAACGTTCACCCTCAAGCTTGAAGCGGAAGCTTCTGTCGCGGAGAAAGTCCTGTATGATGTGGACAAGACGGTCTGGCAGACCGAATTGATACAACTTGTATATCAACCCGTTGTGCCAGACATTGTCTAAGGCTTTAGTTACGTCTAGGAAGACCGCTACTGTCCTCTGGGGTTTCGTGTTGAAACACACTTGTTGGACGCAAGAGTGTCGGGCTCTGAAGCCGAACTGCTCGTTGGGAAGGAGGTTGTTGGCCGTGACATGGGCCCACATGCGATTCAGTAGAAGTCACTCGTAAATTTTCCCCTGAGAACTTAGGAGGCTAATAGGGCTATAGCTATAGGGCTCTGATGTCTTCTTGCCCGGCTTGTGAATGCCGATGACATCAGCAGTTTTCCAAGCGGATGGGAACATGCCTTTGCACATGGCAGCATTAAAAATGCTAACTAGGAGGTGGCTCAGGGCAGGGGGAAGGTGCTTGAGCACTTTGTTACTGATGCCGTCGGCACCGTGGGCTTTCCTATCGCGGAGGTGGTGGATAATAAGCGCAACTTCGCTAGTCGTGACAGGATCGAGGGGGGAATGGTGCTATGATGTTCTGATGTTCGATCTCACTGTCCACCATAGTAAAATGGGAAGCGGGGACCGAACTGAGCGATGGAGCGCATTGAGCCGCGAGAATCTCTGCTAGGCACTCTGCCTTCTCGTCGTCATTGAACGCGGGGGGCTAACCGGGGCGGTTCATGGTGACCGTTTTATCGGTCTTTAGGTTGCGCACCAGCTGCCAGTAAGCCTGGTACGTAGGCGCGAAATCTGCGAGTGTATCGTCCCACTTCTGATCACGGAGCTCCTGGATGTGGGCCTCTACGAGGCGCTTGTAACGCCGCAAGGTAGCTCTGTTCTCATCGGTGGGGCATCTACCGAAAGCTCTAGTGGCTCTGTGTTTCTCTCTCAGTAACACCCTCGCGTCCTCGGGCAAGACCAGCCGACGGGAGTCTTCGACTGGTACTTGCCGCGACGACTTGCCTATGGGGGTGCGGAGGTGGTTAGTGAGAGAGTCGATCGATCTTTCGACGTCCTGGGGGGATCAGATATCATCCGGAATCGGGTCGAGTTCGGGTGAGCTGATGTCATTAAGGCTGTCCCTAGATGATTCCAGTTCACTACTGTCCTAGTCGCGGTCGGTCTGTCAGTCGGATCGGGGCCTAGATGCATGAGCACTGGTCTGTGGTCGTAATTAAGTTCGTCGAGCATTTCTAAAGAGCGCAACTGGAGTGTTACGCTTTTTAAGAGTGCTATGTCGAGTACGTCGGAGCGGTAGCCTAACCTAGGAGGGAAGTAAGTGTGCGTGTAGGGCGAAATGACATCAAAATAATTGTCATCCGCTAAACTAAATAGTTTGCTGTCGTGGCTATTCGTGTCGTTGCAACCCCACCTTGGCGTTGAAGTCGCCGGCGAGGATGACGGATCCCCCTAAGGTGAATAGCTTGTCGTAGTCACTCTGATCGAAACTCTTGTTACCAGAATAGTAGCAGGCTGCGAGTGTGATAGGTTGGTGGCCAGTTAGGGCAATCCGGCAGACGGAAGCTTCGAGGTAACGAAGCGAAGTGTGTCGAGAGCAATGCAGTGATCTTCTGTAATAGATAAACGTCCCCCCTTTGGCAGAGTGGAGCCTATCACTACGAACCAGACATAAGTTTTCGATCCTAAGATCCCTTTTGCCCGGTTTCAGGAAGGTCTCGTTCACAAGTAGGACGTCGATTTGGTGGTCGTGGAGGAATTGTTCGATGAGTGGCACTTGGCTTCCTCCGGCACTCGTTTCCTTAAGACTTCCGTTGGCATTAAACCATGCCAGTTTGATCGATCGGAGCCTAATACGTTTGGTTGAACTATCCATGACGGGTCGGGTTCGCGGCGAGGAAAGCCTGGATGGCCGTGACGGTGATCTGATTTTGCGCAAGAATGCGCTTAAAAGGTTTGGACTTAGCTGGTTTGGGCTTTGGGTGGGAGACCTGGCCGTCGGGCCTGGAGGCGGAAGGTTTAGGGAAACGGGGAGCTTTGGGGCAGCTGCGATAGTTCGCGGTTTGCCCGACGGTACCGCACAGGGTGCAGGAGGGCGTAGATTTTATAACTTTTTTTTTTAGAAAGGATGAGCTGCTGGTCGAACGCGACCTCGGACAGCTTGACCGGACGTTTGGCAAGCGCTAGTGCGCTGGGCCGCGAGATTTTATAACGCTACACCACGCGCTTTTATATGTACGGCGCTCTAAGCGTGTGAGTGAGACGGGTGATTGCTCCACCCTATCTGGGTGAAATTCCAGGGAAACGGCTCTGTTACTACTTGAAATTTCGTGCACCTGGCCGTCGCACTGTGGTGTAGCGTTATCTACGTCCCAAATCTTAATCCTTTTGTATTGCTTTCCGACGCCCTATTGATGTAGACCGTGTCAGTATTGTTTATTTCTAACTAAATCATTATATTATCTTATGCTACCACCTAATCTATGTACAATGCGACTTATGAAATATACTAATAAATATGCTATTGTAACGTCCGTCGTGAACAAAATTTTTCACAGGGTCTGAGATCGTTTTACCAATCAGCAAGCTTTTAGCCAGATTTAACCCATAAGTCGAAAAAATGGCATTTATTATAACAATCACGAGCCCTTGTTTATCCATACATTCCTTTTAAAGTATTGGATCCTACGCTATATCTGGAAGACGTCAATGCGGAATAACAATAGACAAATTGGCGGAAATGTCACTCAAGCGCCGAGCTGATCGCACCAGAGCAGATGCGTCATACTGGGTGCAGTTCTTCTCCAGATCTGACGTGCTGTGACGCTTAAGTTATTGCTGCGCAGATACAAAATATCTAAGAAAAAACTTGACTACAAGCTGATATAAAAGTATCGGTCGAGCAAGGTACGTCGGTGGATTTTCATTACTTTTTTTGTGGTGGTCAAGCAAATTATTTTTAGGAAAATGCTATTTTATAAAGTATGCATTTCCTATTTCTCCTTTGTAGATTGTTTACTAAAAAGCTAAATAAATTTAAAAAAGTCCTGTTGTTTGGTGTTTCCAGCATGAGAGGGAAGTTTCTCCTCATCATCCTGGTGATGCTATTGTTCCACCGAGTAGCCGGCATCAGTGAGCATGGACCCGCCAACCTGTGCGGGCGGGCCCTCAACCATTACATCGTCAATCTATGTTCTTATGGAAGTAAGGGCTTTTTAACCTCATCTATCTAATTCCCCAGACTCTTAACTTATGATTCCGAAGGTCGGTCGCGCGCCTAGAAGTCAACCCCTGAACATTGTATTGATTTTACAAATTTAAGATATATATACGGTCATATAGCCAGGTAGTTGGTAGCCAGAGGCTAGAGAGGAAGTTGACTTGGGAGTTTATAAGCATTAATAATGTTAAGCAATGTTATGCCAGGTAGTGAGTGGATAGGTGACCGTAAAGTGGTATTTACAACTGAGTGCTTGGTAGCCTTGCCCGTTGGTAGGATAACACAATTTTAGCAGAGAAAAAAGACTCTGTTAATTACCTACGATAACAATCGCAAGTCTGAGGCCCAAGTTTATCATATGAATTGTTTCAGAACAACAGCTGCATTGCATTACCTGTAATGGCATGTATTACAGTTTTGACATAAAAAAGGTTAGAGTTAGTATTGAACTTAATGTCAACAGACTATATCGAATCAGTCAAAAACGACCATTATGACATAATGCAATTGTAATTATGAAACAATTCAAGACTTGGGGCCCAGCATGAGGTTTCGGTGGTTTAAAACTTTTATACTATTGCATGCCAATATAAGAAAAGACCCTACAAAAGGATGATGATCATTGATACACTCGCCAAGGAAGATAGTATACTAATAATTTTTTACTAAGTCTCGATGATCGACTATTAATAAAGTCGTTTCAAAAATCTGTGAATGTTAAATTCATTGGATATACTTTTAATGCAAAAGTGCAAGTTTTAGGGTATACAAAGAATTTGGCCATAAAAATTAGTGGATCTTCTAATCATTGAATACTTTCAATGCTATTGTAAAAGTTTTAGGGTATACAATGCGGTGAGAGAGAGGTTTTTAATGAAATAGTTTAGAATATATAAGAAAACGCTATTTGTTTTATATAATGTTATTTTTGCTCCAGCAAACTACGGCCTGTTCGCAAAACGGGAGGTGATTAACGAAGCAGACTACAAGGACATCATTACAGCCTGCTGCCTTGGGATGTGCAGGGACGAAGACCTTATTCATCTCTGTTGAAATCATTTTACTCATATTTCCAATTATTTTAACTGTCAGTTAAGTTAAACAGTTAATTTTAACGTCGGCGACGTTACTACTACTGCGTTAATTGGTTTGTAGAAGAGTAACACTTTTTTAATTAATTATTATTAAAGCAATAATTTTACTATAAACCCTGCATCTGACCAATCAAAATATGGGACCACCAATATAAAGACCTTTCAAATAAAAGAATAATCATTATTTATCGAGATTCGTCAAACATAGCTAACCGGTAATACACTATATTAATAAATTACTGCAATGTTATATCTTTGATTAAATAATGAATAATAAAATATATATTATGTATATATAATCAAATTATCATATTTATGAGTAACTAAATAAATTAATCTTGAATCTTCAGTTATCCTTTATCTATTCTTTAATTTTAATATTACTAATTAGCTTAGTGACATATTTAAAATGATAATAGTCATGCAAAATTTCAACTTTTGTGCTATAGATATTTAGCAAATAATAAGGTCGTGAAAATGTGTAAGGTTGTACTTCATACCTCATCATTGTAATCCAATGTATCCTACTTGCGAATAAATTGATTAACAACCAATTTACTTTTTCTTACGAAAACTTCATCATAGGCAGTAATTAGGTGCTTTTGCTTTGAGCAAGCTTTTCTAGGAAACTGACGTGGCCGAAAAGTAAAGTCGTGATCAACTACAAGTTTTTGTGACTGTTCTAAGAATTGTTACAAAATGCGAGTAGAGCCATAACGCAACTCATTCTCATTGACAAGATTACAAGGCAAATATGGCGCAATTCTGCCCATCGATTCTAAACAATTCAACATTCGTTTTTATGAATTCTGCAAAGCTCGTTACCAAAAAACAGCATTTAAAATCGAAACAAAATTAATTTATTTCAGGAAATCAGATGTATAAATTCAGAATTGCAGGATTAATAGTCCACATTTTCGTTCGCTTTTTAACTATGTTTAATAAAAACTTAGTGAGGAAAGAAATATACGATCTAACAATACTTAGTATTTTTTTTATTTATTTATAAACATGCGTGTCAATTAAGGTTTTTGAATACACAACATTTTTTGATAAACGCTAATTTTGGTTCAAAATTAGCAGACTTCTTGCTCGTCTGTTTCAACCAGGATCTGGGGGCACGGGAGTGCCCTCGCCAAGTCGAGTATAACAGTATACACCTAGTGACGGCTCCCGGACATAAATAAATATTTATTTTCCTATACCAACAATAAAGTTCAAAACGTGCACAAATCATGTAGATAATATGCTTATCTAAGATCGATGACATCGATGACATGCCTGATGTAGGTACTTCATCTAATACATATTAAATTGATATACTAAGCTTTTCTAGCGGCTCTTACTGTAATATTTATACCAACTTAAATACCAGTAATAGAGGATCATGGTTCTTTTCTAACATAAATAAAGTATACCGTTTAGAATAATCACGAAATTAGACGAATTTTCCAAAATTCCAAAAGGCATGATCTATTTAATGTTAAAGATCTATCAGTTTGCAATCTTTAGCTATGAAAAAAATACATCAGGTAGGTGACCTCTGACCACTACGTTCACTTATTTTGTCTTACGCTACCTATCGGTCACACACACATACATAGTTAGTCTGGACACAGAATAAGTATTAGTATCAACTTGCTACGTAAGGTCTAGATTTTGAGTGGGAGGCACAAACAGACAATCTGTCTATTTCCTACATATCGAATAGCTCTGACGTAGACACACCTCAAATAGGATGTGAGTCGTGTCTGCTCACCGCATTTACTTTTGCTTATTGGATGGTCCCATCGTTTTTATATCAGTTTTTTGCGAATCGATTCGAAGAATCACAATCTTGAATATCTACTACAAGAGTTAGAAGTTTTATTAAAATCAGTTGAGTGAGATCACAAGACCTTCTCGATACGAATATAAATATGTTATTATTGTTGCGCATTATAAATAAAGTTTAAATTATATCTTAGGTCAAGTTAATGTTTATTGAGGAATTCCGTAGTGATTGTGCCAAAAATAGTTATGTTTTGAATACTTAGTGGAATTTTACAGAGACATATATTTACTGATGTGTTATTTATAATAATGTTTTATCAAATGTTAATGTTGTTGATAATCGGATTAAGCTGTCTGTTACAAGATACAAAAGGTAAGTAAGTAAGGCTTACAAAACACAGTTGGAGATTTCTACCCGATCGACCACATAAGTTACAGTTAGGATTTGTTATCCTCATCAGCTGTTCCAGTTATTGAACGGATCTTGGCATAGATGGGAATATACATAGTTACATGAGGCCTCGTATATGGGTATTTAAAATATATATCTGGGACTTTGAACAGTCTTTTTACTTTACCTATAATCAACTTGTCGAATTTGAGCTTCTCAGATTTTCAATAAATTTAATATGCAGCAAGCATGATATAATTATTTCAATCTAATTTTAACAACAGCAAAATTACCAAATTTGATGTTTGAATTGGCCAGCATAAAAAGGGAATCAAGACCAGCATGAAGCAATACTCTTATTTGCATTTTGTTCACTTTGGTTACGTAGTATTTTTACATCTTCTGCTTTTGTTTAAACAGTTTAGTGTTTATTAACACTTATTAACCCTTAAGGGTCCTACATCTAGAGATGAGTCTGCCCTGTAAAAGGTGTATGTCCATCACGCTGGCCATCATCCTCCTTTAGCGCTCTCCTATCAAAAGTTTTTCTTTAAAGCGAGTGGTAATTAATTGATCTGTTTACAGTACTAAAATGTGTGTTTGACACAATTTTAGTTATATTTTTCCATGGCGCAAAAACGTCCCAGATTCACAGACTTGTCAAAAATAGACTTTTTATATATTTCTAAATAGTATTTTTGGTCTTCGATATCTTAGCGCAAAAGCCGTTTTTATCGGCTAGAGGATAAAATAAAATGGGTTTAAAACATCTTGTGCAGTTTGTGAATTCATAACATTATTAAACCTCTATGATGCCGAATTTATCTTTAAACTCCTTTTAATTTGATAAAACTCATACTCGGATTGTTCTTAATATTGTAGTAGTTAATAGCTAAAATAAAATAAAACACTCGTTTTTTTAAAATTACTTTGCGTGTGTCATTTTCTTTATTTTACATTTAGCCATTTACTCATTCCTCGCTGAAAAGTTATAGCAAAGATTTTTCACCTGGTGCTCTATTGATACCCTCGCTAACACTCAGGATTCTAACTAGCTGCCCTCGTGATTTAATTTTAGAACCCTTCGCTTGCTCGGTTGCATTTTTGTATAACTAATAACTGTTAATATATAGAGTGAGCTTTTACAAATTCGCCGTAGCCGTAGGCGACGTGATTGTTACAATTTTAAATTTTCTTACTATTATAACTTTTGTAGGCGTTTACGTATCAAATCTGAACGACACGTGCGTCCGCTGCCTGTGTCACGTGACCGGCTGCGACATCGCTCACGGCTGCGCAGATGGGTACTGCGGGCCGTTCTACATCTCCAGGGTTTATTGGGTAGACGCGGGAAAACCTACGCTTCCTGATGATGACCCAGGGAGAAAGGAAGGTAGGGTTCTGTATGTTTGAAAGAATACATTGATTAATAGCTAATGCAATACGACTACAAATTTTTTGTGTTATTGTATTTCATCTGTATTAATTATAAACAGGCAAATTTGTAGTTCGTGCGTCGGTTTGTAGTAAGTAATCTCTTAGATTACTGATCCGATTTTAAATATTATTACGTTATTCCTGAATGGCATATGCTTCACTTTATCTCGAAATTTTGTGTTCCTCACTGATAATCAAATAACCTCGAGTATTACAGAGAGGCGCAGCTATTTTTCGTATGAAATTATAAGTTGTTTTGGTTTTTCAGCGTTCGAGGATTGCGCTAGGGACTATCACTGTTCTATCGGTATAGTGAAAAGCTACATGGCAAAATTCGGAAAGGTAAGAAATATAGATATTAATATTAGCAATGTTTGTGTAAGGCATAGCAATATGTGGCATTAAGACACTCGAGCAAGGAAATTAGACGATTCTGAGCTACTTCAGCAGTGTACGGCGCGTCAGTTATAGCTATTGCTTGTCATAGGTACAAAAACGCAAAAATCGGGGATAATTAAAAAAAAAACTTCATATTGACAAAATGACTCTCTCTAGTATCAGAGTTTTTAGACTGCGAAAGGAGTGACCTGTGACCATTATATATCCTGAGACAATCACTTACAAATTAAGAGAGAAGCAAAATTCGTTGTTTAGTTGTAATTAAGCCGTCTTCAATTCAGTAGGGGCGAATTAATCAGTTATATAAAATCAAAACCAATGGACTGATTTTGATTAAATATCAAAAATGAACAACTTTTTAATTCGGTTCAGCCGTCTTGGAGTAATCAGATAACTTATATAAAAACATGTAGTTGAATAGTATCTGCTTCTTTTTGGATGTCAGTTTAAAACATTTACCGTCTTACCACAAAAGCTTTTAGAAGAGTGCTTATTTTTTTTAAGTTCAGTATAATAATAGTTTAATTATATTATTTGCGATAAAACTGTATTATATTTTCTGTTTAGGACTGCAACGAAGATGGCGTGACAGACTGCATTGACTACATGATGATCAACTACCACGGCGGGCGCGCTTGCACCGGACCGCTCACCGACTCGCCGCACGGACGTCGCTGGCTCAACACCTTCCAAGAGTGTCGCTTCACTTAGGAGTAATTGAATAAAAACAGATACTTAACAAACATCGAGAAAATTATTAAAATGTTGGAACAATATAATTTGGCAATTTAAACAAAAAAAAACATTTCGTTCCAGTCGTTCTTTAAAAGTCAAACACGCAAATAGTTAATAGTCATTTTATTTATGTTAATAAAGGCCCTTTACTTGCCCTTTTTATCAAAGACGCATAAAAGTTGATAAAGTTACTTTAGTATATTTTTCAATTATTTTGATCTGAAACCGAAATACTAGATCTATTTTGATAAAATACTCTTTCAAACAAAACAAAGGTACCTTGGCAATCTCATAAAAAAATTAAGATGATTATAATTTTCATGACTTTACCAAACTCACCTTATATGGGTATTTACTTATATTTTACTCATAGAGAATTACAAAAGAAACTATAGAATATCTTATCACAGGCCCAACCAATAAAACATAATATAAGAAAACGCCATACTTATTCGTAAATAGTCATTTTTATTGCAAATATTTTTTCATCAGTCAAATAAACATTCATATTTCTTAGCCAATTAGACAACTAAGTAATCTTACTTTATTATTGCTATATAAAATATATCATTATAAATTTTTAACACACTACTACACTACACTAATTTTAAACACGTAATATGTAATTACGCACATTTGTTCCTTTGAATTGTTCGCTTTAGGACAGATTCGCTTTATGACAGATTCGCTTTATGGCAGAATCGCTTTATGACAGAATCGCTTTACGGCAGAAATTGTACAGTTAAGTACACTAAAATAGTGCTTAAGTAAAAAAAGGGTATAGGTTCAAACACGAGAGGTACAGACGTTCTTGAAATCTATATTAAACTCAATCATGGAAACGTTTTAGCAGATTTGATCCTTACATTTCTGTTGCCCTGGTACTTTCTTTTCAATTAATAATAAAGAAATATTCCGAACGAATAACCCAGTTGAAGGGTGGCATGCCCGCTTTAAAAACAGAATTCCTGTAAAGCCACCGTTGTATCGATTCATACAGTTACTCAAATAGGAAGCCCAGTATCAAGACAGAAATCTAAGAAGGATAGAAACCTTTTGTAAAGGAAAACGGCGTAGTTTAAAGTTAAAGGAGAAGGATATTAAAATTGACCTGATTATTACTAGTGCACTGAAAAACGAAATTACCGTATTGGAAATGTTTAGAACGCTTGTGCAGGGTTAATTTAATACGTTGGCTTGAACGTGCCAAGAAGCCTTTGTTTATTTTAATTTAATATCAATAAATGGTTCAATTAACTATTGTCGAGTTGTCTGTACTTTTGCCTTAAAGCGAATCTGTCATAAAGCGATTCTGCCATAAAGCGAATCTGTCCTAAAGCGAACAATTCGTTCCTTTAACTTAACGTTACCGCACAGAAACAGTTATTTAAAAAAAAGATGAAGTTGTTTTACGTCCATTATTGGTTTTTTAATTCGACTAAAAATAGTTTAAACTCATTTTGATACCCCAAACTATTGCACTTTCTAAGTTAAGTATAAAAAAAAATTTATTCACTTATAATTTATTAGACTAATTTTTCGTATCTAAGTTTTGATTTCATTTATTTTGTTTGCAAAAATTAATCTTGTGTATGTATTCCATCGACAAATTGTTGGTAGATTTTTAATATTTTAAAATGGCAATACATTAGAAATGGGTAGCATTTCTAATGTATTCTCTCTAGATCAGCTTCTTGTTAGCTTCTCATGGCGGTTAGGTACATCACTTCCAAGTAAAAATAATAAGGATTATGTAATATACGACCATGAGTTGATTTAAAATCCTTAACTACTTGTTTTCTTGCGCCCATAACCAATATTCAATAGAAGCGTTTTGACAAACCTCACCGCGTTGTATGATATTCGTGTGCATAAATCATAACAGCCTCGGCTTTCTAATCGCACTTACCTTCGACTCTCGCGATTATACCTCCTCGGCTATAATGATGAATTATACACACATGTATCTTGTATGTACTTTAACATAATAGCTAAAGTTTATAATAGTTCAACTTAACCTTATTTGAAAAAATTGTGTTTACATACAAACCTAACCTATTTATAAATTTGCGAAAATATTAAAACAAGTTCAAAATCAAAAAAATCAGTTTTTCACAGGCTTAAATAATTTTGCAAATATCTCTATATCGATCTCGAGATTAACTGACAAATTAAAAAAATATATATTAAGCTAATTTAGTATAAAAATATTTCGTAGCCTGTACTTACAATTCATAGATTTCTTACCATCTAATTATTTATATTTTTAATTAATTTACATTTACTAATAGATATGCAAATTATATTTGTAAGAATTATATGCAGTCTGACACCATTAAAGCTAGATATGTTAATCCGATCTTTATCTAAATATTACCTATACGTACTCATAAAAAAATCATTTAACTAAATCTCAATTTTTGTCTAACCCGATAAATTCTATCGCTTAATTGGAATATGATTTTCAACTTACCCTTTTTTCTCATGGGCGCAGTTACGTCAATGTTTTTTTCTTAAAATGTAGAATAATTAAATGTTGACCATATTTCAATGACAGTTCATCGAATGGAGACTAGCGACTTTGGGCCTAAGGGCCTACCAAAATGGGCCAGACATTTTATACATTCGGTAGACACAAAGCACATGATTTTCAGTTCAAAAGTTTGAACGTTATATGTCTTCCTTCATAGAACTGTCTTGATTATAGATACATAATTATATGCTTTCTCTAAACCTTACTTAGGTACTTAGCTTAAATAATATTTTATTCTATATATTTTTATCTAGGACCAGTAAAAGCTGATTACGGTCGGGAATAAATTATGCAAAAGTCACAAGCGGAGCGGGTGAGTGCCAGTCCTCTTCTTCTTCGATTTCTTCTTCCGACTCTTCCGCGAAACGGACCTGTATATGATTTTAGTTTAAAAAGATTATCTAAATAACATATTAAACCTGCAGCAAGATGGGTCATCGTCATAAGAACTGTCGTGGACAGGACCGAGGTGATGGCACTATGAGGGACAGGCCTATACCCACCAATGGGGTAAAATAGACTGTGTTGATGTGTATGGGATTATGATGATTACCGTACGGTAAATAATATAACAATTTAAATTAATTATACGAACCCATGGAGCTAAGCGCTTTGCACGCCTCTGAGCCGAACTACTTTGGCTTGCCTGCCAAGCCTGAAATAAAAATAATAATATAATAATAATAATAATATGAGACAACATCCACACAAAGGTCTTCAGGTCCCAAACTAGGCAAAGCCTGTGCTATGGCAACCTGAAGACTGATATACATACTTACATACATAAATACATACTTATATAAATACTAAACACCCAGACACAGGTTAAACAGACATGTTCATGCACACAAATGTTTAACCTGTCCGTAGATCGAACCCGGGACCAGCGGCGCAGAAGGCAGTGTTGCTACCAACTGCGCCAACCGGCCAGTCAAATGTGAAATAAGCTTTGTATAACTAGTAGATCTGCTAACTGTTTTCTTTTTGACTACTTAATTACGGTAATTATTATCCTAATCCTAACTATTACTATAAATGCGAAAGTAACTCTGTCTGTCTGTCTCGCTTTCACGCCAAAACCACTGAAGCGTTCTGGATGAAATTTGGTACGCAGGTAGATTGGACCCCGGAAAAGGATATAGGATATTCTTTAACCGACTTCAAAAAAGTATTTCCCCATTGGATTATCTCGATAGTAAAATGGGGAATTAGGCGGGTGAATCTGTGGAGCACAGTTAGTTGTACTATTAAAAGCTTTTATATAAAATATCTTACATAAGGTTGTTTTCCGCATGACGCCTGCCTCATGAGATTTAGGTGATAATAATCCACTAATCATTATATTCCGAGAAATAAATATCGAAAAACATCGTAAAACTTGTATCTTGAAGTTGGAATGGATAGAAGACGAAATATCCAGACAAATATTATATATATACTTACATTCCAACATGCAAAAACAAACAACAAAGGTTGTCTGGCAGAGATCGCTTTTTTAGCCTTTTGTTCTTGTTTTGTGTTGTTTTTATTATCTGGTATTAATTTTTTTTGTGGTCTTAAAGAGTTTTGTAGTAAAAATATCAGATTAAAAAATTAGGCATTCTAGAAACTTCGCTCGCTTTGTTCAATCGGTTTTTTTATCCAACGCAGCTAATTATTTAACCACAAGCTCGCACGATCACAGAAGTCAGCAACACTGTAGCCCTAGATAGAGCATGCCTAGTCTGGAATACACTAGCTCTGAAGACTGCCGGAGCACACTGACAGATTTTTCAACTTGAAGGTGTTAGCTAGCCAGGCAAGCGTTAGAAAACACCCTAACACCATGCTATGGTTTCCTCACGATGTAATCTTCACTGGTAGCTCTCTCAGGCTCTTTATGCAATTTTTTTACCTGGTAAGCATCGTTGAAAGCGTGTGCGAGCGACAAGGCGAGCGCACGCGCATGTTTCCGACGCGCGCATACGAACGCATGCACCACGTGTGACTCGAGCGCTCCCACCTCGGTCCTGCCTTCTACCACCGCAAACACACGAGCGTTGGCAGCGTCCGCTGAACAGTACGAGATCCTGAAACGACAAGTTATATTATAGTGACTTTTCTACAGCATTGACGATTACTTGAAATTAAAGGGAATACCATTTTATTGTTATAAATTTATGATTATCATTGTTTGTATACAATATTTAAAAAAATATTATAATAGATGTATTGACTAAATACGCGTAACTGTAGTTAAAAGTATACAATAATTTGCAAGTATGATATTATGTAACTTGTAACTTTGGGGTTATTAAAAATATTTTATCGTATTATCACTAGTAATTCGCATTTACAACACTTCAGCAAACCTTAAATGTCAACTTCTTGGCCGAATTCTTTTCCTATATCGAGCTCCTATTCGCCCCTGGTTATGTCCCGCATGTTGCAAGTAAATGATTTTATTACCTATGGACCTGGAAACATATACCTCCTCCTTTTTTTAAATCCGTTAAATATGAATTGAAGATAACTTTCGTTAACCTATGTCAATTATCTTATATTACGTCAAGTAAGCTGAGCTATCCCCCACACTTATTATAAATGCGAAAGCGTGTTTGTTGGTTTGTTTGTTCGTCTTCTCCTTAATAACTTAACTTATTCTTTCTTCCTTTTCCTTCTTCTTCTTCTGGGTGTTTATTATATATATATATATATATATATATATATATGTATATATATATATATATATAAGTATGTATTTATGTATATCAGTCATCAGGTTACCATAGCACAAGCTTTGCCTAGTTTGGGGCCGAAAGACCTTTGTCTGGAAGTTGTCCCATATTATTATTATCTTCGTATTCATTTTATTTCTTAATCATTTTTTACAATATGAATATAAAACAATAAATATTATAAAAAACCTAAACCTAGAGTGCCACCAGCAACGGGGTAGGACCCAAGCTACCGATGGTAGGGACTACAGAGAGAGGAACCTCCTAACAATACGTGCTGTATCGAGGAGCACAGCCGTCTGTACCTGACCCTTGATCCAACCATCTAGCGAGAGCCTCTTAAGATGTTGATTGAGACTTCTCGCTATCAGGCCGTTTGCCGAAACGACTATCGGAACAATGATCGTCGAATCAACATCCCACATGGCGGTAGCCTCATGACCTTATCCTTTTCAGCCTTCACGAGGTTCTCATCATGTGGAATGGTGATGTCGACGAGCACTGCTCTGCGCTGGGATCGGTCTACCAGCACGATATCAGGTTTATTGCAAACAATAGTCCTGTCCGTGATGATAGAGCGGTCCCAGTAGAGCAACGCACGACCATTTTCAAGAACTGGCAACGGTGCATACCGATAGTACGGCACTTCGGACTCGACAAGGCCGTACTGAAGAGCAAGTTGCTGATGGATGATCCTGGCTACTAGATTATGCCTGTGCAAATACTCACCATTAGCAAGATGAGAACAACCGGAAATAATATGCCTGGTAGACTCTCCGGGACGGCGGCATGCCCGACAAATGCCGACCGTACCGTCCTTCAGGATATATTTCCAATAGTTGTTCGTCATCATTACCTCGTCGGAAATTGCACAAGCAAAACCTTCGGTTTCTCCAAAGAGGTCCCCGAACCGTAGCCAGTTCACCGAAGCGAGTAGGTCCACATCGGGCCCCGTTAGAGCTCGATAGAACCTCCCGTGCATCTCCTTACTCTTCCATACTTCCTTGCGGTCCTCAACGCTCAGCACCACCAGTCTGCGCCAATTCCCGTTCGCCAAGGAGAGCGGTGTGAGGCCCCTGTCAACTGCTACAACGTCGCAATGCATCCCGCACTCGTTGTTCAGGAGATAATCCCTGAGACTGCACACTTCACGGTTGTGGAGGTTTTTGACATTTTATTATTATTATTAACTAACTGACCATCAGATCGACTTGCTATTTAGCACAGAGCTAAAGCCCCGGGGAGTGCTATATGCTATAAAGAATCGAAAAAAATCGAAAAAAGTTATATATGTCAATTTTTTTTTTTACTCAATATTAATTATCTCCTCTGCTATGTTCCGCAGTTGACAGCTCGAGTCATACTTGACATGACGTGTCCTTCATTACGGGTAAAAGAAAAGTGTATGTTTATATATTTATTATTTAAAACAAATGAAATAGGTATGTTCGATAATAAAAACTATATCGTTCATCCTTTTCATTCACTGTCTCATCAACAGTAATTATCGCTTACAATGTAAATCATCGTGTCTCATTAATTGTATTAAATGGTATAACTAAGTAATAAATAAAGAATGAAGTACTGTTTAAGATATTTCACCGCAGGGAACACGCGGTCACCTTTCCTTTTATTATTATTATGGTATTTCTTGTTTGATACTTAACTGTATTAAAAAGTATGTTATTAATTATTTCTCTGTCCAATGAAAATACGTATAAAATTAATATAAAAATATGGATAGAATAAGAATAAGAAATATTTATTGGCCTTTAAATAACATTCGTTAGAGGCAAGTCTTCTTACATTTTAATTATTAATTACTTTAAAAAGAAACTTAACTTATAAATACTTTTATAGGATACGCTGACTATGGGTGACTCGTTTTTACCCTATTAGTCATTTTAGTAACACTGATGTACCTATTCTCTGTAAATGCATCAAGTAAATGTTAAATTAGAAATCAATATCGTCACTTACTTGTAAATAGAAACGCTGAGCACATTTTCTTTCGTATCCGCGTCTGTCACGATAATTCCTTTAGGGCTGATATCTAGGTTCACTCGACGTGGCTTCTTGTTGAGCACTGGAAGTATAATGCTTCGTGATTACTATTTATAAGTATTAACTAAAATCAATATAATCTCAATATTTTTTTAGAGTTGCTACCGACTTCAATTAGACAAGTGTTTGTAATATTTTACAGTTATTATATTAAAAAACTAAAAAAAATATGCATGCCTTGAAAACAAATATACAACGTGTAACAAAAAGATGTGGAAATACTTAAGGGCGTTAGTCTACCCTTCAAAGTGAATCTACTAAAACAAAATTTTGCAAAATTAAAAAATAGGTTCTCCATGCAAAAATTGGTCACGCGATCGGACAAGTTTGCATGATGGACGCAATTTTTTTTTTAATTTTGTAATATTTTATCCTACTATGGGTTCCCCTTTTAGTAATGTCACACCTTTCTGTTACGCGTTTTATAAATACAAAATGAAAAAGGTAGAACGAGTGAAAAACTCGTTATTTTCTTTGAAACCCTTTATTCCGCTTTATTTTAATGGTAAATTTAAATGGAAACACAAGTTACCGTATTTCTCAAGACGGCAGCAGCCTGATTCAGCAAGTTTTGAATCGACGATTAGCTTCGAAATATCTTCTGTCTTCGTCGGTTCAAAACGTGCTGAATCTGGGTGCTGACCTGACTACAAAAAATAATTGGAATCTCTTACTCGTGTCGTACTATTTATGTAGCTCCCATATAGATCTTATCAAAATCGATTTGGAATTTTGATTCTGTCGATCAAAATAATTGAAAAGTCCGTATTAGGCGCCTGCCAAATTAAAGACTTATTCTTGGTTTAGATACTATTAAGTATCCTAAAAACTTTAATATTTTTGCTGTAGCCAAAATATGCCAAATAAACATGGCCTTCCTTCCTTAAAAAAAAAACTATTACGTTTAGCGGAATGCAGAGCAGATCGGACAGCTATCGCAGTGGTGGGTGCGGAGGCTGCTCGCTCCACCGGCGCTACCCCCGCGTAACGCACGTCGATCTGTCCCGGAGCACCTGCCTCCCGTGCCTCTCGCCACCAACCCTCTCCCTCGCACTCCGCCAGCGCCCATTCCTCACTTAACTCTGGAAATAAGACAAGAACGTGCAATTAACGAGGAACACCTCCAATGTCCACCCGGAGAATTATTTTTGCATGTCAAAAATAACTAGGAAGAAGCGATAACATGTATTGTTTGGGTTTGTCCCACTTGTTTCATAGACTTGCCCAACAATGGGACAACTGAAACTGATTTGTACTCCACCAATGATGAAAATAATTTTATCCATATTTTTATTATTTCATTAACATATCCGCTCTACTTCTTTAGTCCAAAGAGCATTATTATTCTCTCTGACGGTTCTTTTCCATGTTTATGTATACCAAGGTATACTAAGAAAGACATCAATCAGTATATTTCATTATGTCGTACAAGTGTCGTACCTATTTCCAAGAAACAGCCTGCCTAGGTCTAGTCCAAGAATTCAGACCGGACAAGAGTAAAAGTCTAGACTTGATTTAAAATTATAAACGGGACAGCTAAGTAGAAAGCTCTGTGATAAAACATAGGTTGTCTCATAAACTATAGGCTGCAATATTTTTTTACGGCATTCAACTCTTTAATATATTTTCTTTAGCTAGTCTCTAGTCTTATCCAACGCAGTAAAGCGCTCTTCCGATCAGTGAGACTTTTAAATCGTTAAATCGTGCCAGTGAAAAGCAAATAATAATAAATATAGGCATATCCTGACATATAAAAATCAATGCCACTTTTCGTTGTAATTTGATGAACTTAAGAACGGTTTTGTTCGGACTATTTAGTAGATAGTTCATGTGAAGTTTGCACAAAATCTTGTTGAGCGGTTCTTCATTTATCACATTTTTATTATTTCACTTTATACGTAGCTAAGCACGTACGAGGCCGCTAGTACTAAATATATAATGATGTATATATTGTAACTGTTTTCATATTTTTTTCCCACTTCATACTCGTATTTTGTAACTGTTTGTTTCAGTGGTGGTATCGCGTAGATGATAGAGTTGCTACGAAAGAAGTAAAACAAACGTGAAAGCTACTTGAAAGCCATAATCATTGTTTTGTTACACATATTCCTACCGTTCTATCTCTACAGGTGGGGTAAACTGGATTTATTTACGCCTATTGCTACTGGTTGGTACTAAACTAAATACTATAAGGTATTTCTATTACGATAAAATAAAAAAAAATGAAAGTTTGTCGCTTCAACTCTATCAAAACGATATTACTTCTAACTCTGGCTATTAAGCTTGTTCGATTTGTCTCGGGATGGAACAAAGTCCATCTTCAAAGCATTTAGAATCAAAATATTTTAATAACTAAGAAGAATCACACGCCAATTATTTCTGGATCCCAAAAATATCTGCAAAGGCATTGAAGATACACATTAATACTTGACCAAATGTAGAACTTAGACTGATAATGCTAAATTATGCGGTCCAGGGTCTCGTATAAATCTTTGCTTTATCAGTGAGCCTTAAAATAGTATATCAAGGACCTTTCTTGACACCGATTCGACTTAGATATGCCTACTCTGTTCATGCATCAGTTTCAATTCATTAAAAATATTAAACAGAAGACATCAACCAATTCGGATTATCAAAATTTTCGTAACTTACTTAAGAAATTATTTTACGGAGTTCAAGGTAAAAAAACTAGCATGTTTAAGTACTCTGTAACCGAGAAGCAATGTTCTGTTCTCATTTATCATTCTACGTATGAAAGTGCTGCAATTAAATTAACTGAAAACTTTAGAGTAATAAACCAATAAGTAAACAAACTTAAAAAAAAACTATGTAATCGTTTTTTTCTTTGTTCTTGGTTATTTCTTTTACACATTGAAAGTTATACATAATTAAAATACCTTATTCAATCAACAACCATCAGCTATCCGTTCACCCTGCTCTAGACTAAGATTTATTATTTATTTGGCATCACACGAACTGGTAATCATTATATGCCTAGTTCGGGCAGTTAACTATCTTTCGGTCTTGCTTGCATGAACCTTTTTTAGATCAGGCTATTTCTTCACTATGATTTCCTTCTAAGTCTGTGCCAAATGTGAAAAAAGTAGCCAGCCAGGTCACCAGCCTCATAAAGACTTGGTCCAATCTATTTTTACCCCAGAAGGAGCGAACGGTCGTCAGATAAAAATGAGTTTTTTCTCTCGATATCTAACTACTATTATTATTGTTATAAGGGCGTTGTCACCAGTGATTATGTACGATTTATTTCTTGTTATAGTTGCAGAGACCTTAGCAATTAATTCTTACTTTGATGCTTTCTGACAAACGGAATTTAACATTTAAAATTTTACGATAATAGGTAAGTTTATCAACAGCTATACGAGTTTAACGGCATTTCACGGTCTTAAATTTATTTAAATAGTGTGTAAAATATATGAATTAATAATAAAATCAGTCAATCTAATAGTTTTTTATTACTTTTCCCATGTGTCTATAGTATTTTTGTTAATGCATAATTTGTAGAGAGAGAATATGTACAAAAACGAAGAGAATAGAGCGTTTAATTTCCATACTCTAGTTTGCAAGCTCAATTCCAAGCTCGATTATTCAAACTCCTAAGCTATTTGCTGGAAGTGCAATTTACTAGATGCTTAGCTAAGACACGAATATTATCTTATTACTAGTTATTATATACCGGGTTGAGCTGGTTTCACAACGGTCAACATCGATCATGCAAATTGCTTTGCACCGAATCTACGTGATCCAAATAAATAATGGCGTAACAAAAATTTCTATCTACGACTCGCATATTTCCATCTACTTACACTTGCTACAGAATAGAATATATATTTTTTTATTATTATTTTTTTACACTGAGTTCTATCCAATCTATCTAAACTTTTAAAAACTTCTTATTGTTGATGAATACTCGTGTGTGGGAATTTAGTATTGGCGCTAGTGTCAAATAAGAAATTCTAGACCTTTGTGTATGATAGCGGTGGGTATATAATTGATGTTGAGTGTGCGTAAGTGTAGGTACCTATATTATCACTAACTTTCGCAGAGAAGCATGGAATCTCTACGTCTGTATACACAGGGTTACTGGTTAAATCGACCTAGATCCTTTAAGAGGTTGAAGTATCCATCATCCCGAAGCACAATATCTACTGGATTTTCGGATTTATTTACTGGATTTTCGTTTTAAAAGCGTTTCATCACAGTTTTTTTCAAAGAATATCAATCATTTTGAATTGGTCCAGTTTATTTAATTTTTTTGTTTTACCTACAATTTCCGGGTTGAAAAAATCTAGTTCGACTTAGCCAGTAACCATGTATACAAGCTATATATATACTTAAATTAAATGTACTTTTCTTGTGAAACCTGAATAGTGTATTACTTACCCAGAGATTGCGATTACCTGTGAGTCTAGTAGTTAATAAAATGGCACCTGATTAAATCTTAATCGCACTTCATTTCACATTGGGTGAGCCCAGCATTTGACGTGACTTTTAAAGTTCACAGCGATTTAATATGTAAACCCTTTGCAACTTTTAAATTTTTGCCACTTAAATTTCGTTTCTCTTTCGTTATTGTTATGTGGAAAATTGCTGGGTAATCTGAGGGACCTATTAATTATATTTGAGTTCCACATAGGTAAAAATATTCCAAAGATATATAGAATGATTTTAACAATCACAACTTATTCTTTATATCGAGCTATATTCCTAACTAGCTGTACCCGCGACTTTGTTCGCGGTTGCTAACCTTTCATTACGTCAACGGGACTTTATATCAGTGGTCCTTCTGAAAGTATTATCATTGTATAAGATACAATAAGACAGCATTATTTTGAACTGTACATTTGATTAATTAAAGCGATACAGAGAAGTTCGCATAATTATGTTCAGCATAAGTGGATAATTATAAGAACTAAAGATTCTGCATAGCATTGACGCCTATTTAATTTTGAATACCTAGGCGTTAAATTATGCTAATGTTTGTGTTTCCCGATTACCGTTTATTTTTTATTCAACACAGGTAGGCATTAGAGTATTCCGTGGGATGGAACCTCGTACCTCTCGCACGGCAATCTACACTCTTTAACTACTCGGTCGCCATCGCTACAAAAAATTGTGGACTCTATGTGTTAATACACGTTCAATCATAATCTATGCCACAGCTATAAACTATGACTATAGTATTTCGTAGCGGTATACGTTTAGTCTAACTATTGCAAAGTTACCCGTAAGATTCAGAAGGTACATTTTATTTAGATTTCTATTAAAAAACCCTTGTTACGAAAATATAAACTACAATACCAATGTCGTATTTTTATGGAACAATAATTTCAGTTAGTCCTTTCAACAAAAAAAAATAACTGTAATGCAAATAAAATTTAAATAGTAAAAAACTTCCTTGCTACAACGTTCTATGTACCTAGGCGTCCAATAAAAGGTTTCTTTTGCTAAAACTACAAATGCGAATGTATTTTTTGGGATACATAATTTCTATTAGTCATTTCTAACAAAAATTATATTATTGTTATTTGATTTCCATAACAAAAATTACTTGCTATATAGTTTTATGTTGGCGTCTACCTAAATATTGTTATAAAAACTACAAAACCAATGACTTTTTTGCGGTACATTTTTGTTCCAAATCAAACCACGCGTTACCGAGTTATAGTTAAAATGACTTTCATACCCTCTCTAACAGGTGGTTAAAAATTTTTTGTGGGGTCCACTAATTTTTGGGATAACAATTAGTTAGTTCTAACAAAAAAATATCATCCAAATCGAAGTACCTGTTACCGAGTTATATTATAAGATACATTAATAAATATAAATGCGACTTTTATACCCTCTCCTACGGGAACCTCCACTTATTTTCGGGATAACATCTTTTCAGTTAGACCTTTCTAACAAAAAAAGAATCGTCCAAATCAATACACGCGTTACCCAGTCATAATTTAATACAACTTTCATCCCCCTCCCACGGGAACCTTTCGGATTTTCGGGATGAAAAGTATATAAGTTTCTACGTCATGGTAACAATTTTAAGCATACCAAGTTTCATTAGAACCCATCCAGCGGTTTCGGAGTTATGGAAAGTCCAGAAACAGACAGACAGACAGACAGACAGACAAAAAATAAATAAAATATAGATTTGGGTTCTGTATCCTTACTAACACTCCTCACGTTTTTTTTTTAATATTTTCATTGTATAGAATTTGACCTGTTGCAGTTTTAATATAAGTATAGATAAGAAATTTTGTATAGCCCTACGCTTTATTTACTCTTTATCAGTTCATGTAAAATATTATTTATATACAAATTCGATAATAAATGATTCAACGTTACACTAAACACATGTTTAACTGACAAAAGCTTTTGTTGACCAACATATACATAAATCAATTACTGCGTCACAAATACGCAATTCGAGGTCTTGACGCCGATATTTTGCGTATTATACCTAAGACCTATTTATACAATACCTACATGATTTGGTATACGACCTACTTCTGACAGCAACTGTTTTTTAATGACGATAATGATAATGAATTATGTTTTTTATGACGAGATAAAACGATGAAAGGTCGTAATATCCGCGATGTCTCGCTTGTGCTTATCTTTATCTAATGTTAGTAGGCTACTATTCATATTGCATTTAAAGATTGCGGAATAATTGCTAGGATCCCTTATACCAGATGGCAATAGAAATAAAGCAAGGGTATAGAAATAAATTTATTCAGAAGCGATCATCCAAGAATACGAGTACAAATCGGGAGAAAAATACATACGAGTATCTACTTAAAAGATAGAACACAAGGTACGGACGCGTGAAGAATCTATTATTAGTGACTGTGGAGATCTTCTTTAAAAAAAATCGCATAACATGACTATAGCACCATAGATTTAACCAGCCTAATGCAGTCCATTTTAAAATGAATCATGGTCTTTTGAGATAATAACATAAAAATATGTTTGTGTTTACTACTTAAACTTGACTTTGACAATGACCTAACTTATCATTGTATACCTAATTATTTTATAAGTAAGCCAACTCTATACTTCCGTTTCTGATAGCTGATCAAAGCTCTTTTTTAAGTAAGTACCAATCTTCTAAGTAAGTAAGTAAGTAAGTAAGTTTCTTTCTTTTCTTTCAATCTACTACGCCCGTGACCTATTATTCGATTTTTAGAAGTTTGACGAAAATACATAACAACCACAAGTAGATTCATAAATATATTGACTATATAATAATAGTTTAATTTTTCAAAAATTGTTCGTTACGTATTCTAAAACCTAATACATTCACATTGGTACTTTAGTATTTCCAAAAAATTAGAAATTAGCCATATTATGTGTAGGTAATTTGTCGTTTTTTTCGTAGTTCTAGAAGATACATAAAAATCCCTATATATAGGCAACTTTTCATCTATAGGTGTATTTAATTTTAAATACGAATTATTATAAAATAAAATAATAGTGAACAGTCTAATCTAGCAATATGTCTATAAGTACGTACTGGTGATATCGCTCATTTATCTAGGCCAGACAGACCCTATCGACCAAACTGGGCCATAGGTCAGTATTAGGCGCAATAGCGTAAACGCGATCTTCGCGATTATTTGCCGATGATAAACTAATAATATATAATATTATTAATATCTGATGACACTATAAGGTGATATTTAGTCTGAAACACAAATAATTGCATATGTTAATAGATAAAGCAATAAATACGCGCCTGAGCGATGTATGGTATATGAAAGTTATGTTTAATTTGCTTACTGCGTATCCGACCTTAGAGAGTAGGTAGTCGGTAAGCTCTATGAGACAAATTCTGCGTCAAACCTAAATTAATAAAATAGATACGATTTTCGAAAATTTTACGAGTTCACAAGGATTGGTGACACTACAAAAATTATACAACTGCTCTGTAAATAAAGACTGGTCTACAGAAACCGTTGAGTTTAGACATTGTTTTTTTTTTAATGAAAAATAATTTAATTTTTACTAATATGTCGAAATTGATCTTTTAGAGAATATCGATTTAGACGTTTTTAGCCATTTTCAAAAATATCGCATACTTTAGGTTAGTATATGACGACCCGGTATATCCATACCGGGTGATATTTTTATTTATTTTCTTTTATTATCCTACACAGCTAGGCATTTGACCAAAAGTACGCACGACCACGGAAGTCAGCGATACTGTAACCCTAGATGGAGCATGCCTAGTCTTGAATACACTGGCTCTCAAGGAAGGCTGTCGGAACACACCGTTAGGTGGTAGCTAGCCAGACGAGCGATAGGAAAGGCCTTACCACCATGCTATGTTTTCTTACGATCTTTTCCTTCACCGATAGCTCAGGCTTTTTTGCATGTTTCGTGGGATCGAATTTCGTACCTTTTGCACGGCAATCGACCCCACTAACCACTCCACCATCAACGCTACACAAATATATATATAGGTACTATACTGCGATCTAATCTGTGTCTTTTTATAAACGGTACATCTTATATGGACCTATGTATCTCTATATTTGTAAAAAGAAAAGCGCTAGGATGCCGTAGAATGAGTGGCGCCTCGCAATACTGGAACACTTCTTCCTAACTCTTTCAGACTCCATGTCATCAAATGAGGACATAAATATTTGTTTATTATTTTTTTCCTGTGTATAATAATAGTAACATGGAAAAAAATATTCGGGTCAGAAAGCTAATATTATAACCAGATTATAGAGTCCGCATCTGTTGCGAGAGCAAAGCCCGTGGTTCCTCTTGGTATTTCACCGGGGTACTTTCACTAAGCCACGGCCACTGACTAACCCTCGGCCTGGGATGTAGGGTAACCCTCAGGGGTCTTGCAAGTGAGTATGTTATATTATCACATCGTTTATTATATTCGTGTGTATACACCGTTGCGTCCTAAGGTCGGATGTGCAGTATAGGTAAACTAAACTAAGCTTCTCATAGCATACAAGGCTTAGGCATGTATGTATTGCTTTATTATCTATCATATAAGGTAAACTTGCTTAAATCGTAGGTATGTACAGGATTATCGGTTAGGGGTGTACTAGGTCGAAATAGGGTCACTATACTCATTCTAAGGTACAACTTTTACTCCATGTATATGATTGTTTGTGGTATACAAGAGTGTTTAATTGTATCTTACTTGTAATCTCCTGCATTAATTGTAATTCAAAGTGCTTATGTGCTGTATCTAAGTACAAAGCGTTACAAAGTTTTTATTGTTTGTTTTATTAGTTTGCAGAGTTATCAACTTCTTTGTCTACTTATTTTATAATGACGCAGTTACCATTGTAATAAAATAAATAAATTAAATAACCATTCGAATATAAGTACCTATAAGTCTGTACCTACTAGGGATTTTTAGTAGAACTTCGAAGTTCGGTCAATAGTACAAGCTTTGTACAAAAATAAGAAATCTGGGCGATAATCCTGAAAACAGAACTATTTCAACTATAGCAAAGAGCGGTATAATAAGATAAGCATCAAACACCTCATACAATATCGCAGTGTAACTAGATTTTATGTTTAAAAAAATAAATAGTAAGAACTTATAAATTCTTTGCAGATACAAAACTGTTAAGAGTGTTAGGTGGTAGTGTCAAGTGTGGCCACACCTAACACAAAGAATGCACCTATACTCTACCTATACCACATTGACTCTAAACTTCTCCGCGTCGCAATAAACAAGTTTTTCCGCCGAGATCTCGGGCTCTCCTAATTCCCAAGATCCCGGGTAATTAGAGAGAAACTGGCACCCGGACATGTAGACGTGGCCTTACGACAACTATCCAAACTTGGCGTGATTCAAGCCTTTAATGACTTGGAAAAAGTAAGAACATAGCAGAGCATGCTTTTATATCACCGATGCTTGATCGGCAATACGTCGGTACAAGTCGGTAGAGAAGAAAATTGCTAAGAAACATACTTCACTTTATATAACTCGTATATAAAGTGAAACAAAATTATAATTGTAATAACATTTTTTTACGCTTGCTGTCATACAAAATCAAGCAAGCATCAAGCAGTAGTACCAAAGGTAATAAATGAAAAATTCACCTTATCTTGTTATTCGTTTCTTTGAGTATGAGATCAATACTCAAAAATACGTATTCAAACAACTGTAATATGTATGTGCATAATATAGACCCTATAAGTAAATACTGATCTGTGCATGACTAATTTTCCTCCAAAAACTATATAAGCAATACGGTCATTGTCATTGTCTCCCAACGCTACGAATATGGAATACTCGATATAGATCTTTATTATTAAAAACTGACCAGAGTTGTATTTACGGCATAAATAACATCATTTAAAAATGTCCTATTATTGTGGTCATGTCTCTTCATCCTGAATGAAAAACTTTTACCTACTGTGTGATTGGTGACGAACTCTTCATCACAAAACGATACATTTTTGCTTACGGCCTTATCGCTACAAGCGATCTCTTCTAGGCAGCTTTTAGATGGAAACTATTGACAAAATAATGGTACTATATTATAATAATATTTTAATGTTGAATGTGTGTAGGTAAATATTAAAATATGTAGACACATTTTTGTATTTATAGGTTCTTTGATAACTTGGTAAACCAAAGTTAGAATATTTTCAATGTCTTTCATTGATTATTTCAAAGATCAGTTCCCAAATAGCATAAATTAATCACTACTACTTAAGTACTTTGTGTAAAATGTTTTCTAAAAAACACTAAAAAGATAATGAGTTAAAACTTACTTTTGTGTTTAGAGTGGGTCTTCAACATTTTTCTCAAAAGAGTAGTCATCGTGTTGTCTATGGAATTAAGAAAAAACTTATTATTTTTTAACTTTTTACCGCTTAATATTTCCCGCGCACTGCAGGCAATGAGCGCGCACTCAGTTGGCCTGTCGGAAAGCTTTTGCGTTCTGTACAGATGAAATATGGAGAGCAGATAGACGACGTAGTAAGTTTATAATCATATATCTACTATATTACACATAAATTTACAGTCAGAGATATATATGTGCCTTTACCTATTTAATGTACAACCCTTTTTTTTACTTAGTACCTATATAATATACTCTTAATAGATTTGAATTAACCATAAATTATGCTGTAATCTTATATAAATATCTGAGTGATTTAAATCTTAATGTCTACAATATGTGTTAGGTTAGTATAAATGAAATTCTGATTTTTTCCATAAATGAAACCCTGTGCACTGTTTTCTATATAGGTAATGCATTGAAATATAGCTCACACTTCTGAAGATAGATTATCTATATCTGTGAGTATTAATCCATAGAAAAGGAATCTTGTTTAAGTTGTACACTGACTCTCAATTGGTGGCAGGAACAAATAATACGTATTGGTCCTTGATATGGGGATAGATTATTCACTTGAGAATGCTATTCTACCTAATCAGGCGTTATTAAATTTATTTAAGTATTTCATCCTCCGAAAAAATATAATTCTTATAATTTTTTCACTGCGTGTAGCAATTACGATTAATGATTATTAGTCAAAAAATATCAATCAATATCAATATCGTCATTCAATAAACAAAAAAGAACAGAGATTTCATTAAACCCACAGGCTTGGAAATCGATAGTTTTCCCATTCGTGAGTACTTAACCCAAGCTAAAGTTCCACAAGTTATATTTTAATTCTTGAAGTATCAAGCTTTGTGTTTTTTTAAGTGTTGTAGCTTTAAGTACAATAACAGCACCGCAATTAGGTTCTAGCAGGCGCCTGATGCAAGCTCTTGCATTCACAAATCATAAAGCTGACGCAACCTTCAGCCTTTTGCGCTCACACTGTTGCAGCTGCGTAGAACTTTTTGTCGCCATATTACTTATTATTCTAACTTTACTAACCAAATTACTTATTATTATTTTACTTTTGCCGTCATAAAATGAAAAGAAGTAGCTAGTGGGAAATGAAATGTTTTTTTTTCACCCGGTCATTACGTAAAGAGCTTTTCGATTCATATTTTTTTCATTAAGTGTTTACTTTTCAACCCATAACGTCCCATTGCTGGGCTCAGGTATTATGATGTGGGGGTACAGGCCACAGCCCACCACGCTGGCCAAATTGCGCTTTGGGGACTTTATACTTATCTGCGAATGCTATTTATTAACCTTCCCTACAAGGTTCCGATATTTTCCTCACGATATTTTCTGTCACCGTTTAAGCATGTGGTAATAAATTATAATATGCACATGAACGAAAAACTGGATTGAACCTGCGCTCTTTCGTTTGTGAGCATTTGGAAATTACCGGTCTCTCATTTTTAAACTATAGAATATAACATTTTTAAGGCTTTAATAAAGCTCTCTAGCTCTCTAACATTTTTGTTAGAAATAAATCTACCATAACATTTTAAGTCATTGAATAAAAACTGAATCATTATTTTGAAAATAAACATATCAATACATAGTATGACGTTAAAATAAATGGTATAAAAATACACTCATATAAATAATACTTAGGTACCATAATGTTACAGAACCCTACATTTCGCGTAAGACACGCGAAATGTAGGGTTCCGTAACATTATAACGTAACAAAATTTTAATAATTTGTGTTGTTCTGTTTAGCAATACGGGTTTTCACTTGTAGATATCCGTGTGTTAGAAAGCTCGTCGAATGTGAAGGAAACTTATTGGACCTTTCCAACAATCACAAAAAAAATTAAACAAACACGTGCTATTTTTCTTAATCTTAGTGCTTTTGTAGTAGTAATGTAGGTATAAAGTTAGAAGCCATGGACATATAATTATTTTAATTTGTTATACCTACTGTACTTCCAAATACAGACCTTGACTGCGTTACTGGAAATAATGTGCCTACGATTTTCTAAAGTGAAACTGGTAAAACATGAAAGCACACAGAGATTTTACCTTCTTGGAACTTGAAAAGGATATTGTAAGCCAAATAAAACCCGTATTGGTACGTACTATAATTAACTTAAATAAGTAAGTATTAATTTCCTTCGTTGATACCTAGGTACTATACCTACTGATAAATTACACAGAACATTTTGATTTATAACCCCTGGCGCAAAAACAACGGGATGAGTTCAAATTTAAGCACTAGAATAAAAGTTGTCGCATAAGATCATTAGAAGCCACCCTTAAGGTGATGGTTCCCAAATAGATGCGTTTTTGTTTCCATTTTCTACCATTAAAGTATACTGTGCCATGTTGGAAGTTAATACATCATGTAATACATATACTCAATTAAAGCATGATGTTTCAAAATGCTTATCTTAGTCTACCAAACCATTTTAATATATTTTTAAAGAACTCATTATCTCATTATTTTGAACATGTTTCTTTCGGTATACGTGGAATGTCTACTTTGTAATGTTGAGGTAGATTAATCGAAATATTGGCACCTTCAGGCTAATGTATTGTTTTTGTCTTAGAATGATAGGTAAGTGAAGTTTTAAAGATAAATGTTATAAGAGCCTACTAAAAAGTATTCATTTAGAAAAGCACGTTGCTAATATATTTAACTAGGCACTTAGGACAAATTTAATGAGGCACTTTGGCTTAGCTAGCGGGTAGCGTTCGTTATATGCGACGTTGCATGCGTGCCCGCCTCATCCCTGCCACTTCGCGTAGTGCGCGACGTTGTCAGACTTCATCTAGTGCAGCGTGAGAATAATTATATATAATATTCTTTCCTAGGATAGTAACCGCGTGCGCGTAATAACATACTTATAAGCGATTGTGTTTTACTAGAAACATACTTGCCGTGATTTTGACACTACTTGTAGAAGTGTGATAATATACAAATGGGAGATAAGAAGAATCGAAAACAAAAAATATCACTTCTTATAATCTTTATAAGTAAAAGTTCATCGATGATTTTGCCAATTTACTTCTTTTAGATAATTTTTTTATTGAATATTTTTATTTATAAATCTAACTACATATTTTGACCGATTTTTATCAAACTTATATGAATTAATTGTTCGTTAATTATAACGTTAAAACAGAAAAAACTAAAAAAAAAACATAAATGAAATAAAAGGTAAACAGTTAGGTATTTTTATTATGGCAGCTGCTCCTTACAGTGAAGAATTTTTTTTTATAAGATCTATTCTTGTAGCAAACATCAGCTATGATGATGATACTATGATGGCAATGCCGTTCGAATTCACCCTTCCGGTTCAGATAAAAACAATTATATTTTTAGAATAAAATGTTTACCTTTTATTTCAGTTATTGTTTTTTTAAAGTATTTTTCTGTTTTCTTAGAGACGCTAAAATTAACGAAAAATTCATTCATATCAGTTTGATAAAAATCGGTCAAAATAGTTAGACTTAAATTTTTTTTTTTTTAAGTAAGTTTTACCTAACCCAGCGAACCTCGTTGTTGATAAATAATGTCATCAATGATATGAGCTGCCAACTGCTCACGATGGCGGAATTTTGAAGGGTGCAACTCGCACGATATTTAACGAACGAACTCGAACGATAGTTTCTACGAAATTTTCTCATTTTTTTTAAATGTTTTTACGAGGTACGAGAAATCATTTTTATAAAAGTTTAATGAAATCGAGTTATTATTATTCGATATTGAATAAACTTATATTTGAATTGAGTAATTACTACATACTTCACCTTCTGTACAAAAGTAATTTTTGACCTAACTTTCAGAAAAGTACGATGTTATTTCTCTGAACTTACATTACTCTATGTCAATATCCAAACTGTGCATAAGACACCATCTATCTATACAGTTGACAAAATTATAGACGGCAGGCCAATGCCCGCTCATTTGTTTTGCCCAGAATCAAACAGATGGCATGGCACAGGTAAGTATCAGTACATACTATTATTTATTCCGTGGCTCAATTCTCAATTGCGTTTGTCTATACCCGTCGCCTTAAGAGGATGTTAGTTGATTACCAGTGACCTTGTATATTGAATGAAGCACAACTGCCGCCAAACCAAGCACAACTGCCGCCAAACCAAGCCAGTTACTGAAATCTACCTATAAGTATTTATGAGTATGGATAAGAATAAAATTTAAAAAAATATTAATTTATTTTAATTATTTTTAATTAACACGGGCAACAATTACACATAATTATATATTAACTTAAATCTAGTTACAAAAATATCAATAAGATTACATTTATATTGCTTTTTTCTTATATGCCACAATTTCAAATCTTATTACGAGTAAAGAACAGGAATTGCATTGAACTTAAATTAAAATGTGTCAACATAAACAAACATATTCATCATCCAATTCCTAGGGAGCCTAGCTTTGTCAAACTGGATGGTGGTCCTGACTTGGGTTTATACCCAACGAGTAACACTTCTGTCACACAATCAACAGTATCAATTAAAATACTCTCCTCAACTACGAGTACATGACTTTGAATAGTTCAGTGACTAATGGAAACTAAATCCCCACCAATTCTAATGGCATTTAGATTCATGCCGTGGCTCTTCTGCGGATGCTCGTTGCCGCATCAAACAGTATATGCGTTGGGGATTTCGAACTTGTACTGAAAATCAAATTCCTGTCTGAAATTTCAGGGAACATTATAAAAACTACTTTTAATATACAAAAATCCGCAAAACTGGACGGTGACTACGCATAAGTACAATTATACATAATCACCTTATTTTTTTTTAAATAATGTACTGTAAAAATCAGTTGTTTTTATATGTGTTTTTTAAACTATTGAATACAATTGTTTAAATCAACATTTTATTATTACATGGGTAGTTGGCAACTTAACATGTTCACTGAATCTATATGAGAAAATTTTGAAAAAAAGAACTTTAAGAGAACATAGTCGTATCTAGAGGAGAGTATATAGTTGAAGCTTCAGGAGAGAGCATCTGCATTCTCCTGAAGCTAAAACAATGGATTCTGCCGATATTATTATAACAACATAAATGAGTTCCAATTTATTACCCAGTCTAACAGGCTTACTGTTATTAAATTTTTGGGCAACTTTTATAAACATAGTTCATTTGTTTAGACACTATTATTAAATCTGATAAGTTGGTTGTGAATAAAAACAGCTATGTAGTATTGCTTTGCTGCAAGACATTTTCTATGAATTATAAAAAGTGCTCAAAATTGAGAATTATTATATAGTAAAAATATTTATAGAAAAGATGAATACAAATAATAATACAAAACCCATCAGAATCTCAGACTATGTCTTAGTTACATTCATAACCCTCTAAAATTAAGTACTATTATTACCTTCAGCTGGGCAAACCTGGGCAGTGGATAAAATGGTTTGAGGGATTTCTTTTGATACTTCTAATTTAATACTTTATTCATTGGGCCTCAAAGTAAATACTGTTTTATCATTTAAAATTAGCTGTATAATTTTTTTGTATTTCTCTTTTCCCAGGGATAAGCGCCTATACTTAGGCCTGCAGGAGTTGGCAGAGCAAAACATAGAATTTTAATAAATGAATTCCTAAAAATGAAGTTTTAGAGATAGTTAGTGATTTGGACAATATTATGATAGGATAGGTTACTAATAATAAGTAATTTTAAGCTATAAAAGGCTTAGGTGCTTATTGTCAGATCAACCAAGTGATCTTATAGCAACCAATATGCTTAACTTTGTTATAACTTCTTCTAATCATACTGTAATAGGCAGTTCATAATTTATACATCTTAATATTAAATTATTGTTATAACTTATCTACTCAATAGAAATTACTCACAAATATATTAATAACAATCAATATTAGATTTCATATCATTTATAATGCTTAACCTGACTTATAAGACTTTTCTGTGAAGTATAAAATTTTATATAAGTACAACTAGGTGGTTTATAAAATGGAATTGTTACAGTAAGTTATTCATTATTTTCTATCTAAGACAATAATTACAAACTATGACTTTTTCATCATCTACACATACATAACAAATCATCAATATGTATCATCAGTTCATTAATTACTATCAGCAAAGATCCCTATATTTCTCTATGCTATCAGTTTAATGTAAATTAAATTCAAATCTTTATGCACAAGACGCTGCATCCAAGTCAAATAACTGCAGCAAGAAATATAAAATTAATTGTTATTGCTTCTGTAATGAATTTAATTACTAGCTGTCACTGACGTCAATACAGGATAACCAGGAGTGCAAGTACGGTTCTATAGGTATATTAATTACGTCCCGTATAAAACATTATGCTATAACATTTTTTGCAAGTACAAATCTTGCCATCAATAACTGATTGATGTCAATTTGATTAGAAATTTATTAAATTTATTTTGTCATCAAACATCAGTTTAAATTTTGTGAAATCCTGGTGGTGGATATTTATAACCAGTATATAAAGCCCTTGATAATGATCAGAATAAGCTTATAATTAGTAATAAGAAACAATTATTCTGTTCTTATAGATCTCATTTTAGAATTCATGTTATCAGTATCAATGGATCTTTGTAGCATAAAACTGTAGCTCTATCTATAAAACATCTTATTTCTAAACAGATTATGAATAACACTTAGCAAAATGTATCACAATCCACTTATTAATGGTTCTTTAGCAGTACAAAGGATTTACTTTTCCTTCTTCACGGACAAAGTCTTATCTGCAGTTTTTGGTGCAGGTTTAAGTGAACATCATTTCTTTTTTCTGTCTTGAGTACACTTGGGGCAGTACCACTTGCCCTTGGGCTTGATTTTAAGATCTACACAAGCAAAATGGAACCATTCAATTGGGCAATCTGGATTATCACACCCAATCATCTCCCCATATGACACTTGATGACAGAGACAGTAAGTTGGCTCATTAGGATCGACTGGCATGTCCAGCACATCACTAGGATGGGCCATGCTTGCCACTGAATCCAAATCAGCATTTTCATCCTGGTCTTTAGACGCGTTAGCTGATGCAGATGCCTTTTTAGATGCCTTCTTTTTAGCTGTTGACCTACCACTAGCGACTGCATCGTCTTCGCTCGAAGCACCTGCGCGCTTTTTCTTACCTGTGCTAGCCGCATTTTTATCATTACCTTTATGCTTCTTCCTACCTTTCTTTACAGTTGTTGTGTTCGTTTCCTGGTCTGCGGCAGCTTGCTGTGCTGCTCGCGCGCTCATCGCTTTCTCCTGAATTTCTGACTCGAACCGCGCAAGGTCAGAGTCAAGGCGACGAATGTGCTTATCAACCAACTCATATGTTTGTATCGCGAGCTGAACTTTATCATCCCCGTACTCCTTAGCTTTGTTGAAGAGCCCTTGAATTGTATTTACCTTTTCCTTCTTCGTTTCCTCGTCCATTTTAGGAATATTCGGGAGCAACTCGTCAGCCATAAGGTCAATTGTCCTCATTAGGCCATGAGCGCGGTCATCTAGATCTCGCATTAGTTTGAAGTTCCTCTGCAATTCAATGGGAAGATGCTGCAGACTGTCCAAATAATGCTCCAAATAAAGTGCTGAAGTCATTTTGCAATAATATGAAACAATCCGAAAATGAAAGTAGTCACTTGGCTTTGCGACTTGCGACAAAGTTTGGCGGGATATCTATTTAGGTTCCTCACTAATTAATAGTGTAATATGTCCTTGCTTTATTACAGTACTGTTTTAAACTTTTAATTAATCACATAACAAATAAAAATAATCGAAAAACTATGTACTTCGCAAAATTCATCAGCGATTTAATTTAAGCTCAAACAGAAGCGGTCAATGTTGCCATTGCGAATTGCCTTTCCTCATATAGTATATAATAGTTTTCTTTGTATTTAGCTTGATACCTTGTTCTAACATAAGCAATTCTAATTAATACTTAAAGTATGTATTTATTTGCATTTAAGTTAATACCTACTAGTTTTAGTTGCTAGGAACGTTTCTTCAAATATTTATTTTTTCCCAAAAATCTTATATTAAGTTGTATAAAATAATATTTCTTGATATGTAGCAATACCAGATATTCGACTTATACGTTCAGTTGCCAATAAAAATAATAAAAAAAGACTTATACATTATATTTAAAAAAAAAACTTATACGTTCCGGAGTTTTCCCGCGTTCGCTAAAAAAATGGCGTCTTAGTCTGTGTATTTATTGCAAATCTAGTCATTCTGCAAGCTTGAATGTGTAATATTGGTGGATTCTTTGATTAAAGTCTTGTTTATGTGCACAAGTGTGGGCAAGCGATATAAAGACGAAATAACGTGGTTTTCGTGATCTTGTGAATTCTCCATAGAAACCCTGGTAAAGCCTTCACCACTTTACGTTTACGAGGGAACGAGACTAAACGAACATTACGAGTATATAACTGAAGACAAGGCGGTATGGCCTCAGTAGCTTTAGACTACCCTATGGGTAAATTAAAAAATTATATACGTTCCGTAATCTATCTGTAGGTAGTTACCCATTCACAATTTTTTATACTTACCCTAAAATAATTTATTTTTTCCTGTTTCAGCTCCTGAACTGTTGAACCGAACCGATTTTCAAAATTCTTTTACAGGTAGCTTAGAAAATATGTTAGAATAATTATGTATTAATAAATTTATTTTCACAAGTCGATATTAAATTAAACAACAAATTGTCAAATAATAAATAAAATAAATTAAAAACTTAGCATATCAATCAAATAACCTGCCCCTGACCATTCCCGGCGCAAAGGTGCACATCACACTTGTCGAATAGCAATGGCCAACCTTTGCACCAAGAACGAACCGGAGCGGGAGTCACCAGTCACTTCATTAAGTCTACGTCCTATCTCCCTAACAAATTGCTTTGCCTCTGCACCCCAACAGCCCAGTCTCCACAGCCACTGGAACCAACAGGTAAAGCGGCTCCAAGGCAGCATACTTGACCCTCTTCTTACTACTGGCATCTTCCGCGGCTGCTGATGGCGAGTGGACATGTGGCTGGTAGCAACAGTTTTATATATTAATACTTAATATTAGGTCCTTACATATGAAATTGGCGTTTTGTCGTACTGGCCACTTAGATCTCAAATATCTCTTCTTTGGTTAGGGATTCCAATTTCAAATTTATACAGCTATTTATTCATACATTTGTATTCGAAAACCGTAATTCATTTGTTTTGTCCTCGTTTGGTTTTATCTTTGCGTCACGCAGTTTACAAAATGGAAAACTTGAAATATCCGAAAGATCCGATTTAAAATACCTTCATTATTGTGCCGGTTGAGTAATGTAACAACGCAGCAGTTGACGCGCGTTTGTCGGTTTGCTCCACTCAATTCATGAGGTACCCACCTTTCAAGCTTTTTCATCTTTCCAATTTGCTTCAAGTGGATTAAAAAACAGTTTTATCACTAACACCGCAGCCTGCAGCTAACTCGGACGTGGTTTGCGATGGATCTGCTTCGATAATAGCTTTCAATTCTTCGTTAGCAACTTTAGTCTCCGGCCGTCCACGGGGCTTGTTCTGCAGGTCAAAATTTCCAGAACGAAAACGTTGGAACCAAAAACGCACTGTATTTTCTTTTGAGACACCGCCGCCATACGCATCATTAATCCTTCGAGCCGTTTCTGCAGCACTGGTACCACGGTGGAACTCGTACTCGTAAATAACGCGATATTTCAAGTTTTCCATTTTGTAAACTGCGTGACACAAAGAAAAAAGCAAACGAGGACAAAACAAATGAATTACGGTTTTCGAAATACAAATGTATGAATAAATAGCTGTATAAATTTTAAATTGGAATCCCTAACCAAAGAAGAGATATTTGAGATCAAAGTGGCCAGTACGGCAAAACGCCAATTTCATATGTAAGGACCTAATATAAGTACAAAAATCTTAACAGGCAGATAGCTACATTTATTTCTGAGGCTTCGGCAATATTCGTACAATTTCCATAGGCATCGTACGTAGCTTGGCGAGAGAGTTGAGTCCTAGTTGCCTGAAGCGGCACTGCATTTCATAATAATTAACACTGTTAAATAATTAATCTTGGAAGCGCTTAGTTCAATTATTTTGTCGTCTTAGCTTTGGAACAAGGTATGTCACATAAATAAGGGATACGAAAATAAAAAGCAACATCACATTATTTTAACTTATTGTATTTAGCAAATAAACAATTCATAAAATATTCTCTTAGTAGACAATTAATAGTCCAGGATACTAAGCACATTCTGATTTAAACGTCCACTACTTACAAAATGACAATTCATCTAACACAATGTAACCATCTCATTATGTCAAATCGTAATTAATGAGTTTAACCACATGGTGGACTATTCAGCGATTACAACAACTCTCATTTTTAATATTCAATATAAAAATTATAAACATTTAAGAAAAAAAATGCAAATAAATAGTCAGCGGTTGCCGTTGGGAGACGAACAAAATAAATGTCGCGTTTACACACCTATTCTACATACAATATAAAACATGCTTTATGCATTGACTTACTTCTATAATTACATTGCTTATGTGCTAAATGTGATCATATAACTACATGACATGCTGCTCATACCTTTTACCGCGTACATACTTGTTCTATGTCTATGGGACGCTACATAATATTGAACGTCTTATAACAATATAATTAAGGAAATTAATTTACTTAAAGCAACACAGTTTGTCGCTAGGGCCTCATCTATTTGCACTAACTTGGTTGTGACGTAGTCATTACAATCAATTACACCTATATATTAATTAGAAACAGGGGATTGTTGCTTCATACGTAAATAAGTATTGTTCAATTATTTTTCCAAAATGCTGCCCAATCGCTCCCAGCGTTTGGGAACAAAACTGTCGCAAAAATAGATTTTTAAAAGTAATGCCAATGTTTAATCTAAAAAACAAAACTAAAATGAACCGAAGGCACAAAAAAAAGTAGTTTGATCCAAGTCAACCTTAGGAACAGTAATAATAAATAAACAATATGATTATTAAAACGTTCTAGATGCGTACAATAATCACACATCTAAATCGTCATTTACAGAAACATATTACTTTACATAACGACGTTCAACATTATCCAGCGAACTATATTGTATTAATTTGAGGTTACAGGAATATTATAATAACTAATGTAGTATGTATACAAGTAAATAAATCATTTTGCCACTTATACAATAATTATGGAAACAAACTATGTACATGAAACCGCTTGGGACACTTAAACTCAGTAATAATTCCCCGGCATTTTAAAGTAAATATCGAGACATGCCTTAGAAATGTAAACTTTTGCCTAACATCCACACATTGGGAACATTTGTACAAGAATCTACAAAGGAAACCCATTTAACAATACAGCTTCATAAGTTTTAGCGTTCCATACCCGGGTGAACGGGACCCCTATTATTAAGACCAGGCCGTATCTCATGAACCATGATAGGTAGACAGTCGAAATTGTTAATAATATGATATATTTCTGTTGCGGCTATAATAATGAATACTAAAAACAGAATCAAGTAAATATTTTAATGGGGCTCCCATACAACAAACGAGATTTATGCCGTTTTTTTCGTTACCAATAACGACTGATAGAAACTAATGTTGTATAGATAATGATATAGAACCCTTAGTGCGCGAGTCCGTCTCAAACTTACTAGTAAATGTTTTTAAGCTATTAAATATTACTTTTATACTAATTTGGAAACCAGTCCAAATATGTGGATGTGGCTTTACACACTAAAAGAAGTCTACAGTTGTTTGTTGAAAAATAGTCAGTGGACGACTTCTCTTTCAGATAAACACCCAACACTAGTGTGTGAAACATGAATTATTGAGTTTTGTGGAATTACACTTTAAACTCTATATACATATTTGTAGAATTCCATGAATGATTCTATGTGTTTAAAATCCTTAAAAATTATCCAAAGTATAATCCATTTAGCCATACAAGACATCGTAGCGGTAAGTTGACCGCAGACTATGTTCTAGCCATGTTAGAAATCATTTTGACAGTTACAATAAATTGCATAAAGCCGAATTAAATCATAAAATAAGTAACAATATCGATTATTTATCCAAACGTATAAAAATGCGAATTTGGTATATTTATTAAGAGTCATAGAAACTACATTAACTCATTATGTAAGAACAAATTTCCTAGAATTAAAGGATAGTTGACAGCTCAATAGTATACGAGTAATAAAGTCTCCATTCAGCTTTATTCAATTTATTGCAAGAGTTATCAATAATATCAAGACAACAGAGCTTAAAGTGATAGTAAATCGAAACATTTAAGACGCACCTTGGAAGAGCAATTGCATTGAAATCATCATTCCTATCTACATAAACAAGACAAAGGGTACAAAAAGTTATAAATTGTAAGCTTATTACTAGCTAGGTACAATATTATACTTAGATAATTTGGTACATATTCGTTGCTCAGAGTACATAACAAGTTACGATAGTCGCAGTATGAGCAACCAGGCGTAAGGGAATGTATAAGGTACTTTCTGGAAATTATTAATACGGAGAGACACGATTTAGATACAATTTAATTAGAAAGAAAATCACGAGATTCCTTTCCCTAATTTAACAATGACATCCAATGCTAAATGATGACCTCGATACACGACAACTACCCTGATTTGGGTTTGCCATACTAACTAAAAATAATTTCCTCACTCACTAACTGAATCTAATCAATTACCATACACTTGTGAAATTATCATCTGCACTAAAATAAATATAACCATTTTTTCTTCGAAACTGAACTAGAAAGTATAGCAATTTCTATCTAATATAGAAAAATGTGTGAGACAACATGTTTAAAAATGTCAAATAAGATCAAACATATTGAGGACATAATCAAATGGAAGTTATGTCTGCAATATTACTTTAGTTACTGTTACACATAATTGGCACTACTTACGCAGGTCACATAATTATCATGAAAATACAAATACATAAGTGTCCTTTATATTCAGAGATAATGCAATCTTACAATGTAGGTTCAGCCATCTATCTAAATATTACTCTCCTTATATATTCATACATATTAGAATACTCAAATAACTAAATCTTTTAATTGAACCAATTTCGAAGATTGCAAATGTCAGTTCTGAACTAAACAACTCTTTCAAAAGATGGAAAGTGACAGTTTAGTTTTATAAACTGTCACGTAGACCTTCAGAACTCTTAATATTGTGTATGATATCTGCCAGATATATAATTCAATTAGGTAAATAATGTATGACAATAATATATAGCATCTCGACGCGTTTTATAAACGTCATTGCGATAGACTAGCAGTGTCGTTCTGATTTTATTAAAGCAAGGCATAATGTTTAATATATCAATAGAAATCAATCAATCAATCAATAGAAAATTAATGACAAACTTTTTAATAACTATATCTTATCTGTATCAATATTTGACATGCCTAAAAAAAAACTATTTCTTCATTATATTTGATATTTATTTTTTTCACAAATGACATGAATTATTGTTAATAAATAAATATTTTTTTGCTATCAGATTTTCGATAAGAGCACGTTTTTATAATAACATGCAGAAGTTGGTATATTTTATGCAAATGTATTTTTCATTGCTCAAAACATTAATTGAAATTTGAATTCAAAACATTGTGCCTTGGAAAAACATGTCACTGTTAAGTTTCTTTAAATCTTTGTCTCAAGCATTGGTATGTGTAATTTTTATCAGATATTTTTCTCTTTTATTAAAATTTACGAACTTCATGTATTGAAAAGCTGGTATTTTTGTTAATTTTGATTATGGTTTACCAAATTACCTGTAGCCTTGTAAGACAAATTGATTAATCTATAAGTAATTTTCACAACCGTTCCAAAAAAAAACAGTTATACATTTTCAAACACTCTGCAAAGTATAAAATAATCAATAAGCAAAAGCACCATACAGATTGGGTGTACATAGGTGGGCTAATATAAACACTCTTCATAACTTTCATGAAAGTAGTATTTTTTTGATAAAATTCCTTCAATGTAAGTTGTAAGTTTGGGTATAAAATGTCACAAGATTCATGTAGTAGGTATAAATACGGATGATTAAATCTCACACTAATCTAAATTTCCTCAATCTACAAGTAATGAAATACGCATGTATTATTAATTTTTTGGTTTAATATTATGTAAGTTTTTGCGATATATATCCACTTACCGAAGTCTGGCCGTCTTTACACTCCACATTAATACAAAACACGATTATCCATCCAATCGGAATTTTTCCGTCAATCGACTTTCCCGCGTCTATTTCTAATATGAATTAAAGCCCCGCAATATACACAAACCATCGTGTCCATATTAATTCACACCGGTAATAGAACCCGTTATGCCAAATGAGGTCTAGTCACATTAGAGGTTACCTTGCACAAAACAGAGGCTGATTATGAAGCAATATCGATATCACTACCGTCTCAGCTTTTAACTACACGCAACACATGAGACATTAATATCTCGAAGATTGTTTGGCTAATATTACCCATTCAACAACAACCCTAATATAATCATTATGTGTGTGGAAAACCTAGATTTTAGTTACCGGTTCATAATAAGACTCTAACTAGCCTCTCATCACATAACGCGAACTATTAAAATCGGTTTGAGAGCATGCGCGGCCCCTACAGCTATACAAGCGTCTCGTACTTGTCTAAAACTGCACTGTCGGGCGGGTCACCGTGCGACCGACTGCGCGGACGCGGCGCCGGCTCCGTGACTGTCGCACGAGCGCGCGTCTTTTTGTCGTGCGCACAAGTACAAGCGACCGAAGACTGTCGCTTCAATGTTTGCGCCTTTCCCGCCCATTCAGCACCGCGCGTCGGTTCCAGCGATTCGCTCCGAGCGTAACCTCGCCTCCCGCGCCCCGTGGTTGTACTAGCCCCCCCTCTGACGCCCGCGCGACGAAAAGAATCGAATACGCGTTCTTCGATCTCTTCGATATCCTTCTTCTTGACGAGCCAGATCTCTTCGGAACCGCGCGTGAAGTAGCTCGAGCCGCGACTGGCGGTAGGACGTTCGCGTCCGCGGAACTTGCACGTTTTAAACTCAGTATCTTCTACTACCCGTGTGGGTTCTGCAGCGATGGTCGGAGCAGGCGAAGACGCGGCGGCGACATTGCGGAAAGCAGTTCCGTGAGAAGGGAAACGTTCGGGCGCTTTAGAGCCGAGACTCGGTGATCGAATTGTGACTTCAGCCGGCGATGCTAGAGGACGGAACTCTGGCCGTACTATACGCTGCGGTTCTCGTGACGCAAGACTCATGTGTCGCTCTGGCGGCGGCGCGGGCGGCTCGGCTTCTACCGGCGGTGGAGGTAACTCGTCTGAAGGCAATCGTTCAGTCCGCGGTCGCCGCATAGACCCCGGTCGGGACAATCGGCCAGCCGTAGCCGCATCTTCGGCGGCTTTTTCGAATATTTTAATCTTATCACCGACACCGTTAGATTCATCAGCACGGTTCGACTCGTCTTGTTTAATTATCTCTAGCTCTGGTGGCGGCAGATCAGCGCTATCGTTGGATCCTTCCGCTTCCGCCGCTACTAGCGACAGTTTCTCCGCTCGAAAAGGAACATCTCTGCCTGGTTGTTGTCGTCCGCTCCTCGGTGTAGCCGCTGTCGCAGTCTCATCGACCTTACAGTCCGCACGTAATATCAGTCCCGGCGGTGAAACAACTTTCATCGGTGGGGAGACGGTTTTCACAGGCGGGGAGACAGTTTTCACGGGTACAGAAACCACTTTCACAGGCAGAGATACCACTTTCATAGGCGGGGATACCACTTTCATAGGCGGTGATACCACTTTCATAGGCGGTGATACCACTTTTGCAGGCGGGTTTACAACTTTCACTGGCTGTGAAACCATCTTCACAGTTTGCGGGATTACTTTAACCGGCACCGGCGCAATGAAAGGCGGCGAAGCGAGCTTCTTCGGCGGTGACACTTCCGATTTAGGCGATTCTTCTTTCGACAGTGTTCGTTTCGGCGATGACGTCACGGAGTTCATTCTCGGTGGTGTGACCGAATTGCTCTTCGGCGGTGTGAGCGCAAGTTTCTCGATGTCGTGCGATGTATGGGGCGGGTCTGGCGGCGGTCGGCGGCGCGGCGAGGCGCGGCGTCACGCGCGACTCTCAGTCCATTGATCGGAGTCGTCAGAGTCGGAGTCGGCTGTGGATGAGTCGGAAAGTTCGACAGCGACCCGCCGCGCGAGGATCGACGCCACGTCGAGGAAGGGAGCGCCGCGCAGTGTGTCGTACCGCCCCGTGCTATCGTCGCAACGCTTCTCGACCTTGCGGAGTTTTATACCTGCAATACAAATATTACACCAATTATTTCTCATCAAAGCATAAAAAAAAGGTAAACCAACTTGGAGTACTTACTGCGTATTCAATTCATAACCTGCTGAGTTGAGACAGTTATTTTTTTATTATTATTAGAGTATTATTATTATTATTTTTTCTGCATTGCTCTCCAATAACATTCTTATATTTACTTAGTCGTAATAATAAGCGTCTTCATGTTTTCTTTACCTCAATTTTGATCATCTTTGTCTCGATTGATCTCAATGGAAAACAAAAGATGCACTAAATTTCTCTTCATATCAAAAACTTTCACTATAGCTATCACTTGGTCGTCCACAAAATATATCAAACATCAGGAAAACATCCTATCGTCTATCTTTTTCTATATCCTTTGTTAAATCTTCCTTATTTGTTAACATTGATTACCTAATCGATACTGACCGTCTCGTATAGCCTTGAGCAGGTCGGAGCGTGGGTCAGCCTGCGCCTCGGGCTGCGGCCGCGGCGGCTTCAGCTGCTTGGCACCGCGAGCCAGCGCGCCGGGGGACGGGGGCCGCGGCCGCTCCTCCTCCGCCGCAGGGGGAGACGGCGGCGCGGGCGGGGAGGGAGGGAGCGGCGCAGGTGGCGGCGGGGGAGGAGACACGGCGGGCTCTTCCACTGACATCATGCCTGTAACGTCATCAAAATACTTAATAATTACCTTTCGCATACATGGCTACGCTGGTATCCGATATCCCGCCAATACCAAGTCATATTATGTCAGCGACGCGTGCGTGTGTACGAATCTCTGTCAATTCGTACTGTTGTAGTACTAACATCGTCGGGTATTGGAGATTTACGTAGCCTTGTGTAAGGCTCTAAGAGTTTTGACGAGACAACCTTCATCTCAAATTCCTTAATGTAAAGTTTATATTACACTTACACGGCACTATTTTAAAGATAATTGGCAACACTTCGAATCGAATAATAATAAGGGACAACATCCACACAAAGGTCTTCACGTACCAAACTAGGCAAAGCCTTTGCTATGATAACCTGATGACTGATATGCATACTTATATACATAAATACATACTTATATATATAATAAACACCCAGGCACAGGTCTAACAGACATGTTCGTGCACACAAATGTTTGACCTGTCCGGGGATCGAACCCGGGACTAGCGGCGCAGAAGGCAGGGATGCTACCAACTGCGCCATCCGGTCAATCAAATATCGGAACTGCAAATCTCGAGGTTGGAATAAAGTTACTAAATTTAACATTTATATTATGAGTACTAAATTTTAAATAATACTCATATAAATGTTTAAAATTTAAATCATAGATATCCATCTGTGATGAATTTCATATGCCCGACCTTTCTGCCACCATTGATATAAAACCAGGTTCCAAAAGCGAACTGACCTTAGTACCGTTTAACGTTCGTAAACAAGTAATAATTTAAAAAAAGTATAAAATCAGACATACATTTTTTAAGTTACTTTCATTTGAACTGGTCTAGAAAAAAAAATATAGGACCAACTGGAAAGTATATTCTTTTGAACAAAAATAAGATTATTCTGATTGGTCTAGGCGTTTAGGAGTCGGAGAAATCGGGAAATACATAAGAATTGAATCTCTTTCTTTAAGAAGTCAATTAAAAATAACCTTTAGTGTTGTCTGCTCGTAATATGCGGTGTGTACTTACCGATGACAGCGTGCATGTGGTCTAAATGTGCGTCGAGCACGGTGCGGTGCGGGGGGGACGCGCCGTTCACCATCGGCGGGGAGCCCGCACCCTCGGGGGGAGGCGGCGGCGGGGGGAGCGACGACCTGCCAGGGGGAAACAACACGTCACACATAAACGTTCGTTCCACTGTTCTATAGGACGATACAACCCTCACGGGGAGTCCTCTTGCACCACTGTTAGTACTGATAGTATAGATATTATTACCTGGGTGGTGAGAGTGCTGGAGGCGTGTCTTGTAGCGCGGGCGGCGCGGGCGGAGGCACGGAGGGGCGCGGCCGCCGCGGCGTGCCGCACGCGCTGCCTCCGTAGATACCCTCGCCCACCGACCCGTACGGGGACTCCTCTTGCACCACTGCAACAAAACAAACCAACAATGAAGATAAACACTAAGGGAAAATCGAAAGCTTAGACTTCCTCATAGAGAGAAAAAAGATTGAGACATCGCGCGTAGCGTAACTTAGAACTCGCCGGAGTTCTAAGTATAGCCTAGCCAAGACTCACTTCATTATTTTTTATTTTATTACGTTATTGACCTTGTAACAATTCCATACACTGGACTTATTACAAAATTACTAGAGTAATAGAAACAATTAAAATCAATTTTAATTGTATTTATTCTTGAGTTAAATAGCAGTCTGTTAGTTTTTAGATTTTTCGTTAGACGATTTGTAAGTTTTCTAATGTTATGTTTCTTCCATTAGTAAGTAAAGGATAAATAATAGTTAGTCTAGTAACTACGAGCAGTATATCTAGCATCTAGCATTATGATGATATGTAAAAGGCCGAATGCGCTCGTAAGGTTATTTTTTAAGATTATGTTAATTTGTTCAAATGTTTTGCCAGTTTTAAGATGTACCAAAAAAATAAATACTAATCATATTCTAAAGAACGTCCATGTCATCTGCAATGAAATACCGCGAAATGTATAACGCGCAGGGGAGAAAAGACGAGGCGTCGATACAAATTTTGCAGTATTCTGATTGTGATGCGGCCGTCTCCGTAAAAATTGGTAACAAACATTAAAATAATAATATCGTATCGTCGAATTGAGTGCCTTAATACCCAATTTTACAGTTTTTTTTTGTACCAATATATTCTCTATTTTAGTTTTTTTTATAATTAACATGAAATAAAAATATATTCAAAGTTACTAACCGTGTCCATTGGAAGTGAGTCTGGGCGCTCGCGTCTGGTTCTCTATCTCTATAGAGTTGGGTCGCGCCGGTTGCGTCGACGGCGGCCGCGCCTGCCCTGCACGATACCCGCCGTCCGTCACTGTTGTTTCTGTTAGACAATTCAATTAGACTCAATTACTTTTCAATACATTATTTTGATTTATAAACCTTTGGCTTGATATCTTGCACAAAGATCAGATCTTGATATTTTGCACAGAAATCGTTCGAGGACTGGAGAGTGCCCTTTTTGATGGAAAAACAAACATAACACGGTCGCGCAGTCAATGGACCGCGATCGTCGCCGCTGCCGCGGTTGTTATAATACTCACGGTAGAGTGGCTCGTGTGCGTGCGCTGGCTCCACGTTGTAGTTACGCAGCTGTGCGGGCGCCATGATGTGTTCCCCTCGCTTGACGGCCGCCTCCTTCATGCGGTCGGAGGTGGAGTGCGGCGGACGCACGCGACGCTGCCCGCGACCGTCACCACTGCCACGGTTGCGAGGCACCTGAGATCAAAAACGGGTTAGTTTCTCCTATGTCTAATCTAAATAAGTTCTTATTAAATCTCGGGACAGAACTTAAAAATGGGGAAAAATTTACGCCTTGGGAACCTTCTTTATATAGAGGTCGTTAAAAAAAGCGGCTTTAACGGGCTTGTTTCTTAAAGAAAAATTCAACAAACATAATAATAAAACAATGTTACCTTCTTCCCTCGGTCGTGTTGAATCCTCTCAGTATCCTGCAGCATCTCTCTGCGCCACAGCTCGAAGAAGTAATCGGGATCCGTGTAGAATTTTCGCGCGTCTCGGCCATCGTCTCTGCGGAATGGAGAGAAAAAAGATTTGATACTTTCTACGATACGCTAAAACTGAATTGCCGCGCTCTAAAGAACACAATTTCAACTATAGACGACGTTGGAACACAGGTCAGCACTTGAAGTATATAGGGGACTATGGCGTCGAAAAGTTTAGGCGTATGCACAGTGCAAACAGCGTCTTAAGTTGTGTCATCTAAACTCGCTGAGTCAAGGCTTACAGCATCAGATTACAGGAGAACAACTGTTGCTAAAACCTACGCTATAATAATTTGTGTCACCTGAACTCGTTGAGTCTCTCGAGCGGCGGCGGTCGGTCGCAGCGTGCGTACGTCGCGAGCATGGCTGACGGCATCGAGTTGCGGGAGAACAACTGTTGCTGGAACGTTCGCGACGAACGGAACGCTTTGCGCATCTGGATGTCTTGTAGAGTTACTGTAAAGAGTAGTAAGTGTTATAATCAGTGATGATGTTAGTTAATCTAAAAAGATATTAACGCTTTTTCTCGTTAGTGTAAGCAGTTACAACACTTAATATACGGTCCTGACAAACCCTACTATCATAAAAAGTTTACATTATGCTCTCCATTTGCGTCGTATGTTTGTCGTCATCATACCATGCATACAAATATAAGCTTTAATCTTTCGCAAATGATTAATCGTAGTCAAAGCCATAGCACATTTAAGAATAGCTAGAGCAAGGCTAACCCCATGTCATGCGGTAGCGCAAACCACTAGGCGTACCGGTAAGTTAGGTTAGAGCTTAGACCTAGCAACAGCTGAAAATTGCTTTCAAGCAAACATAAAGTTTTGATCCCAATTATAAAAAAAAACAACAAAATTTGGTTATCCAAAGGTTGCCTGGAAGAAATCGCTTTAGGCGATAATAATGTACTACCAATGTTTTGTTTATAATATATTTGCTGTATATATTTTTCTTGGTGTGCAATAAAGATAGATTGTATTGTATTGTATAACAAAATTAAACATTCAAAAGGGCGGATGTATTGTTTTAACTGCCCCGTCATTAGTTTTAATAGACCTAATATTTTACTTTTAATATTTTTAACTCTAAATACTTATCCCAGCTCCCTTTAGCGCTTTATTACAACTGGACCGCATCTTACCTGGTGTAGATTGTCAATACAGCCTAGGATAAATGCCACACTTGTTCCAAAAAGGCTTACCTTCTTCGACTCCCGAGTCGAGCTGCGTGACCTTGATCGCGAGCCTATCTATCCTGGCCTGGAGCACGTTGGTGCGGTCCGCCAGTCCCGTGGCTTCCCGGGTCAGCTCTCCGAACATATCTTCCGCATGCTTCGAAAGCGATGACAACTGTCTGCAATGGCGAGATTGGAATTTGGAACATCAGTGACAACAATTGTGGGGAAACGTCTTTGCAGATTTAGGATGACAATAGGTGAAAAATGGCCGCTAGCAATTACAAATCCTGTAATTTGCAAAATTAGTTTGTAATGAACTCCATCCCGATATTAATAAAACTTAGCTGCATTTGTTGAATACGACTGCAACTGTATGTGCAGTACCTATACCCGATTTAAAAATAAAATCGGCCAAGTGCGAGTCAGACTCGCGTTTTAAGTGTTCCGTATCATTACTATACAACATTAGTTCAAGTTTCTACCTGTTGTCTATTAATATACGACAAGTGGTTTAGTCTCTAAGGCGTGCCATAGATAAATACATACATACACTCGAAAAACATAACCCTTCTTTCGCAGTCGGGTAAAAAAGTCTAAATTAATGTTTGTTGTATCCCCCTGAAATGTATTTTATTCTGTTTTTATATATCGTACATTTATTACAGCGGAAACAGATATAGAACATCTATGATCAACTGTCTAGCTATCTCGGTTCATGAGATACAGTCTGGTGACCGACGGACGCACGGACAGCGAAGTCAAAGTTTTAGGTACGGAACCCTAAAAAAGATCATAATTCCATTCTACCCGACAGTATCACCAGTCTGACCTAGTCAATACTAGACAAAGTCTCGACTTTTATGATGATTAAGATCGGTTGCACAAGTCACAAAACTAAGTTTTACTAGCCGTATTCGGTATCATAATCAGCAAGTTCGATATTGCCGGACACGTCAAGGAGATCCATCCTTGTATCTTCGGAAGAAACTGCAGCGACCACCGCCTTTTGACCAGCTGCGTATATAAAAGAATAAGGATGAGAATACCTGACAGTATTAGCGAGGGTGCCGTTGGTGACCGCCTCGAGCTCTGAGGGAACCGCCAGTCGCTCGGGCACGGTCCCCCGCGACACGTGCACCGGCTCCACGCAGCGCTTCGGCAGCGGCATTGCTGCGCGCCAACCAGCCCCGCTACCTCGTATACATCACTGGAACAATAATTATAATAATGACGTCACTTAACTAAACATGCTTTGCCATTCAGAAGAAACGTGTACGCAAACTCTCATCTCAATCGGTTAAGGATAAATGTTTACAAATTAATTAACAAGATTTGACCCGAGCTTTGTTATTTATGTAAACGCTTTTACAAGGGTCATCCTGTTACATAACATAGGCTCATGAGGAAACGCTCGATTTCCAAGACGAAAACACGAGTAACGTTCCAGTTCCAGTAGGATTATACTATAGTACAATAGGAATCCTATATAATATGGGATTCATTTAGTCCATGTAGGTACAAATTAGATACACTTGCTTATTGGAATAAGTTAAATACTCATTAAGATAAATGAGTTCCTAATATGCCACGAAGTAAACAACAATATACACCGAACTTTATAAATACTATACTATTACTTCCTCTGTACCTAAAGCTTTATTTGTACTACGTTAGTAATTTAGTCTAGTGGCGAAATATAGTAATCAAACGTGTCCAAACACCAATAATTTAGTCAAGTTCACTAAATTAGACTAATTTAGTTAATAAATTGCTCGCTACTTGACTAAATTACACACGTAGTGCAAACAAGGCATAAATTACGAAGGTAAGCGCAGATAAACGTCGGTTCAAAACGTGACACTGGCTAATACGCAGACGTGTGAAGTCATAATCAATAAAAAAAAATGACGGTTTCGTTCAAATGTAAATCATAGGTGTGAGGCATCCGACTTTGATTAAAATAATTACAAACCACAAGAAAGATCACCGGTTTCAACAAAACCTTCCGGGTTTTCGCCACTAGCCGTCGCCTGTTCCTGGCTAAATACCCGCTAGTAGTAATAATTACACGCTGTCAGTCTGTAGTATCGTGTAGCCGTTCAAGCGCGGTAATTGCAACTATGTATTAATATTGTGGAAATGGGAATTGGGTTCTTCCGTTATCGTAGGTTTCACTGCGCAACGAAGAACGGTTTTTGTTGTTACTGCAAATTTAATACTTTCTATTAAATGTAAGTATGTAGTGCCAATGCATGCCTGAAACTTATATTGGTCTCATCTCTCTTATTAATTTTATAAACTACTGACAGTTTTGCTGTTACTGCATGAATCGTGTAATAAAAGGGAGCATTCAGAATGAGTAGGTACTTAAAAAATATAAGTATAACTCGTTTTACTTGCACGGCTGCCTGGAAGAAATGCTTTAAACGATAAGGCCGCCATGAAAAATCTAGTAAAGATAATTTTGGAAGTAATATTCAAACTTCCAAAATAGAGGAGGTACCTACTCAATTCGTTGGGTACGTATATTTATATTTGCAGTACCTCATTTCTCGGAGACGGGTGGAGCAATTGAAAATACTTCTAGAGTAGTCCCATTACATCTTTATCAAAGGCGGTCTAGTGGTATAATTCCATTCCATCGACTCCTGCTGCTATAATGGAAGTCAGTAATCATGAACTTGTTTGTCATAATATTAAGCTAGTTTTTAATAATGAGATGTCGATGTCGAATCTAGTCTCTGTATAACTTTTATGTTGACCTTAACCCTAAAAACAATAGCGTATTAGATAAAAAAATAGACAGTAAAAGAAAACGAATAAAACAAATCGCTGTTATTACGGTATAAAATTAGAAAGCAATATCATCAAAATAATAGAAAAAACTAATTGGCTTACAATAATGCGTGGAATTTTAATGACTTATGTATGAATACATTACATAAAAATTTACTAGATTTCGAGTGCAACTAATTAAATCCTCATATTTGTTCGTAGACGGCAAAAAATAATGATTTCTTACAACTAAGAATTTTACTTTGCAATATTCTGTGGGCAAGTTTTTAGTCAAGTACCATTCCAGTACTAGAAAGCTCACTGTATAAGGGCACTCGTACTAAATGAGGCTCCGATGTGGCATATAAGCTACAATGGAATTATAGGAATGTCGAAGGTTGCGAAATGCCAATAGCATTTGGTGAGCGGAGCGAATCAAAACAATCGCAGTCGCTGCAACACTAAGCACTGTTACAAACTGAAGTACATAGATAAATATTCATTTTGATATAGGAGTGTAGGCGGCTTAGAAACTTTACTATTAAGACGAATCACTCCGCCTGCACAAAGATGATGAGAGATATTTTACTGTTATTTTAATAAACTTAGAAACTTTAGCCAATGAGTGAACGGTACATAGAAAAGGAAGGAAGAATTGCAGAGTGAAAGGGCAAAGAAAATGCAGGAAGAATTTCAGTCATAGTAATCATATGTGCACGAGTTCAAAAACGTTGAAGTCAATTTTGCGCGTGGATAAGTTAAGTTTTTCATAGATAATGCCTTAGTGACCATTGCGTTTATTCCATACCAAACAAATTTTGTGTGTAAATGTAATTATTAAAAAGCTTTTTTTTAAAGACTGTAGCGGCCAACTATGGGTTCGCAACATCCAAACCAAATGCTGGATAAAAGTTGTTAACAATGATAAGTTCAATGGCCTCATAAAGCACGTCTGTCGTTTACGCGAACACTGTGTAGTTACATTCAGTATTACAAATAAGTCTCGTTACATTTACATACAAGCTACTAACAAGTACTTAGGTTAGGTCTTTGTACACCGCAAAAGGACACAGGATCATTTTTTGTCATTAAAACATTGTCAATTATACAACCTGTGAAGTATCGTAATAACATATATCATAATAACGAGTGTATATGTTGGTTTATTGGTTTGTTTCTCCTTCTTCTAATCAGCAACTGAGTCAAGGATCGATTTGGTTTCTTTGTACATAGATGGTCGGTCACGAAAATTTTACTTAACACTTATTATTTTACTACGGACACTTAGGAAGAAACAACAACGCAGGTAAAACCGCGGCCAAAAGCTAGTAAATTAATAATCATGATGAAGATCGAATGGCAGCATCTAATTCACTCGTACGTACTACCTAATAAAGAATTTCTAGCAGAGTTCGACTTACGAAATATTCTTTCCAACCTTACATGTGAATTCTAGAAAAAATGCAACGACTGTCCGTGTGCAACTTAAAAGTTACTGATTCTGAAGAAGTAAGTCTAACTTTTTGTAAAGCAAGTTTAAACTATTATCTAATCTGCGGTATTTGTTAACAAAAGTATTACGTCACTGTTGACTCTCAGCCATGATACGGCTAGTTATGCGCATAAGCTTACGACTCTTGTTGATAAGGTCATCATAGAAAATAATACTGATCTAACGACTGTAAGCAAACATATATACACTAAAGTCAAAGTGACGTTGCTTTTATCGTTTATAGAATCAGAATATTTATTCCTGCACACATTATAAATGCGAATGCGTGTTTGTTGGTTCATTTGTTAAAATTAGCTTATTTACCTCGGTAATTAAATAGTTCATGTGCGTTATATACTATATTTTTCAACGAAGGCGAAATCTCTAATAAAAGCTAGTTAACGCAGAAATTAAATATCTTTCCCAATATATTCAGTATTAATTACCCTAGAAAATCTAATAAAACCTGGACTTTTCATGCATTGGACAAATTAAAGGAAAGACGGATTATCTTCCGTATTTTTTCTATATGAATGTAAGATTGCTCAAACCCTAAGAAAACATGACCAATGGATTAAAGATGGGATGCAACGTAACAGTGTATGTAGAGCCATTTAACTGCCAATAAACCTAGTCTCATCCTAGAGCTATTTTAGACTCTGACATCAGAATCTGACGCTTCCTGCGCTAGATAAGATTATCTCGTCGTTGCATGACATTTTCTAAATCAAATATATAATAAAGCAGGCATAGAGAGGAATCGAAAATCAATGAGGGCGGATGCAGTCTGGCGTCCTGCTAGGGGTCTAGCGGTTGCAGAACCGATGGCCCCACAAAATAAAAATAAGGGACACACTGATCAATAAGCAGTAAGGTTTTTCTATATCCTTGTATTTGTAAATTATTAATTCTTAGTTTTCATTGGCATTTAGATATGAATATAAAACGCTTAATAAAGTAAACAAAATCATCGAGCACAGAACTTCCCCAAAACATATATACCTACGTCATTATTAGTCACACGAATACGGCACTGGAACTTCGGGACAAGGCAATGTCGAATTAACTTCACGCAAATAGTAATACGCAGTGAATGTACACAGAGAATGATTTTTTCCAACCAACCAACTGGAGGAGAAGAGTGATTTCGTGAAATATTTCTAAAGGCAAAAGATATTTTCGTATAAAAACTTTCGAAAACCGAGTGCAATCAAACATTCCATTTAGTAAAGCTGAAAGACACTTACAGTAGTTCCAGAATTTAAGCAATGTTAATAAAATGAAGAAGGCGAAGCAATTCCTTGGTGACTAGTATAATAATTTACAGTGACGATCATTTGAGAAGCATTAGACTTCGAGTTTTTAGATACACGGACACCATCGCAGTAAACGAGTCAGAATCAGAACTATGACTCGGGCGTACTAGGTTCGCAACTATTGAAGTCAGCAGCTGTTTCTCGCCCGCGAATTTAAAATGGTGATTTTGTTGGAATGTGAGTCTCATGAGGTACCAGACGCATTGGCGTTTACAAAGTTCAGCTAATATGCACAAGCGATTTATAAATCAAGCTAAATTGACCCCGAGAGCATTGACATAAAGGTCACAGGTCACTCTCGTCACGCCAGTGCTCGGCAACTAAACACAAATCCAGCTGCAGTTACCATAGTTACTCGTACTATTTTTTAATCTGCGACAGGGCGGTCTATGCTACTGCTACCAACTGAAGTCAGATGACATGAATAACAAAGTTCCAGTTTGGATGCAGTTCTGAATAAATAATTTTGTGCAATATCACAAATGTAGCATGAGCATAGATAATAGAACAGCAATCTTGTGTGTAGTACACAAGATTGCTATTATATATATATTGTGCACTAAGCTCGTATAATTAATTGGATTGCTAGAAATACATCAACGCGCGCAAATTTTTGTACAGTACGGACAGTGCTAAAATTACACAAGAAATTAAATAGCATCACTGAGAAATTAATATGCCAGCGTCTAGTGACTGACATATCAATAACATCATTAGTTGATCTGAGGAAAGTATAGTTCTATGCATTAAACGCAAACTGCAAGCTATACAGTCTTGTGGTTAATTAACATTTCCAATCAAATAACCTACTAAGCAACAGATTAAAAGCAAGATTCAAACTTTTCCGTCATCATTCCCACAGAGTTTTGTCACTGGCTGTCCACATACGAGTGGGTGAGATTAAATTGACACATCCGCCGTGTTAATGTATTCGTAATCGAACTCTCGTACTGGTGCGCCTGCCATGTGTTTGTGGATGAATGTCAAGGGATTTGCAGAATTTATGGGCTCACGGGGGCTTTTCCTGCATGCTTAATGGACGTTCGACGCTGAGCTCTAAGACAAATGTGTTTGAGTTCCGACCAGGATAACCCTGGAAGCGGCAAAGGCAGTAGCTACTTAATTTCAAGCGACAAACCTTCTGATGAGCGGGGTTCTCTCTTAAAGAGGTGACTGGTACATCGTGTCATTTAACAATCAATTTAAATATCCAACTAAAATTAATTTAGAATTTTCCTCAGCCCGCTGGAGCTGACGGGTAGTATATGGGAGCTGTCCCTAGACTACCCGTAAATTTTTTGATACTTTACCTCAATATTTACTATAGGTTATGAGTATTATTATCCTTATCTATTTTACAGGAAAATAAACTTTATAACTCTGATGACAGATGAAGTGGACATGAAGGGGAAAATTTGAGCCCATAATGAGGTCAGATATTACATATTATAACTTGCTAGTTCAACGTAAGTTATGACTCGAAAAATAGAGTGATATGATACAAGATATGAGTAAAAAATAGGTATGACTCATAGGTTCCCACAGCTGCGGGAAAGGTCTGCCCTGCGAAAGTTGTGTTGGCCCAAATTGCGGGTTGTGAACAAACACTTATCTTTGAAAGCTTGACTTTCTCCGACAAGCAGGACTCCTCACGTGTTTTCCTTTAACGTTAAGACTGGTGATAAAATATAGATAACTTAAAAAAGGTCTATGACGACAGAATGATGCAGCAATATCTGGAAGTGATAGAGTTATTTATTCTTCTGTCCGAAGGAGTAAAAGTCACTTAAGGATCGATATGTACAACTTCTATCGAAAGGTCCAGTTTGAGTATATAACATAAGGAACATCATTATTAAACTTTATCTTTGCACTAACTGATAAAATAGCCCTGAGCTGATTAGGATCTCGATTCGAAAACAATGATCAATGACTTTATCAACACACACTGCAACTGATTTATCTCAGACTACAGCCTAAACTAAGTCATAAAAATGTGTGAAACAAAAAAAAACTTAATATGTAGTAAAATGAATTACCTTTTACCAACACCATTACCACACCTTAATTACTCATTGGCGTGTGTGATAATACCTGATACGCCTTACAAATTCGGTGTGTGTGAATCTCTAGAGATCACCTGACAATTTGCTGGTTCATAGACCCGATAATTTAATAATTGCGTCAACATAATACATTAAGGGAGAGTAACCAAAATTCTCAAGCACAAATTAAATTTCGGTTCTACCTTTTTTCGGGTCAGGGTAGAGGTACCGGATAAAATAAGTATTGCATGCGTATCATATAAAAAAAATTGTCATTTTTTTTAAATAGCAATAAGAGACTACCTAGACTTGTTCGGGAAGCGCGTGATGATGTTTTTAAAAACAATTTAATCGATTTAAATTATTTAATTAATACATGTGACCTCAATGAAGTCTGAATATAGAGTGAATAAATGTCCTTAAGGCTAGAGCTAAGTTAACGAGGAGATTTGTCATCTCAGCGTTCCAGTAAGTCCCATCGTATGTTATTGCGTGGGCGCGTAGACTAAACATGATGACAATGTATCTATTACTGGGATATAAACAAGGGTCGAGTGACAGACGCTGGTGGCATGACTCCTCCCTCCGCAAGTTCGAGATTATCCGAAGGGTGAGGATTATCTCGAATACACAATTTCTTAATTTTACTTTTACACATTATTAAGGTTATACAAATACCTATGATTACACAAAATACTACGTTTCCTATACTAACACTCTTATATGCTATAGCACTATATTGGCTTTCACTATCACTAATCTCACTTCCACTTTTCTGCAATAAATAATTCAGGAATCGAGTATCGGAAAGATCGACTCCGTTGAGGTTGACAGGTTTTCGCTGCATACGACCTGACGAGCTCGTCAGTGTTGCTGGTAAGTTGATTACCGGAAACTTCCTGCCAATTTCGGCCTTTCCTTGGCTTAGATGTCTTTTCAGCTTCAATTCCTTTATTCCGACATAACAATCATCGTCCATGGTTAAAATGTATGTACCGGAAAGGGTTTCCTGCGTTATCTCGTCTTCGCAGTTCTTGGTAAGTATAGTTTCCATTTTTGCATAAATAATCCATCGGTTAGGTTGAATAAGATCAGCCTTTACGTCATCAATTACAACAGGAACTGGGTGGCAACTTGTTATATTTGTAGTAAATTGCATAAGGTCAATAATGCAATCATCATCAGTTATCGGTGCAATTTCGTTTTCGAAGCACAGGAAACGATCTTCATCTACTTCTCGACATGATTGAGAAAGCGGCTTTGCTTTCAACCCTTTCACAAGGATATAGGGATGTTTAGGAATAATAAGAGAGGTAAGGTCATTGGATTTGTTATATAATGGTAAAGGAATCAGTTTAAAATAGTTGTAAACTTCGTTTCTAACAAGGGGAATATGCATTATAAGTTTTATCTGATTTTGTTTTATATAAGCTTCTATTTCTATACATTGTTCAATGTTAACTATGTTTTCTAGGTTTGCTGGAAAAACGAGTTGTTCAGTTTTTTCGATTTCCTTTAGTAACAATATTAATTCGTCTGTGTCTATAATAGATTGGTGTAATAAGTGGACTTTAGCAAAAGCAATGGCTGTTTCAATTTCATTTAACTTCATGTAGAGGGTTTGAAAGTTATGTATAAACGCGTTATAGATGTGTATAATGCGGTATCTAGATTGTGTTAATTTGGACTCATTTAGATTGCGGTTAATATCTTCGATACTTTCCTCAATCTGTATAAAATTGCTTTTGGTAGAGTTAGTATTCTTTGTGTACGTACCCAACATTTCGGAAACAATTGTCATTTTATAATCTAATACGTTTTGTTTTGATTTAACTTCTTGGATTAGTTTTTCGTATCTTATAGCGTCATCATTATCAAGATTGCCAGTAATAGTTTTGATCAAAGAACCAATAGGGTTTAATAGACCGCGCTTATACCTTATTGATGGAATTAATTCTCTATACTTTTCTATAGTTATATTCATAGTATAATCCGTTTGTACCTCTATTTCAATAAAATCAGAATCAAATGTTTTGTTACCGAAGCAGCTTTGTACTTGTTCTTTTAGTCTTACATATGTATTAATATTTAACTCTAGGTCCTCGTATAACATTCTTAAATCTAGGATTTTAATGATAGTCCATGTGTCATGGCTAACTATGGCCTGACCTTCCTTTATAGGTAGCAGTCCAGGATTCTTTTCAATCCTTTGAAGTTGAAGAGCCCCCGTCTGGATCACGAAGAGGATTAACCTGTGGAGGGCGCTTGATATCTTTAATGGGAACTTTAGTATTCCTATTATGTGTAACAACCGGCACAATGTTTCTTTCTATAGGTCCGCTGACCTGAGCTGTCTGGTATCGTGGCTTGTCTTTACCTCGCCTAACATTGACACCTTTGATGAACACCGTATATCCTACGTCTATGTCAAATTCTTTTTCACCACCTCGTTTCTTTATTTCAGTTCTTTTAGTATCGATAATTTTGTTGGTCAGATATTCATATAAGTGTTTAGTACGTTTAACATGTTCCTTGACTAGTTGTTGTGTGAATTGTTTGTTGAAATCTACGTCGAAAGCTTTGTTGGACTCTGTATGGCCAAAAACTACTTCAAATGGGGTGAGCTGTAATCGAATGAATAGTGTGGTTATAAGACATTATCGCATATGTCATAACAGATGAGGCGTCAGTTATTTTTTGTTCGTATTTAGCTATTCTGTATATTTCGATAATTGTTGAATGGAATCTTTCAACTACACCCATAGAGTTGGGGTTATGAGGTGTACCGATATGAATGTCTATTTTATAAAAAGATAACATTTCTTTCAGTAATGCATTATTAAATTCGGTACCAGGGTCCGAACTGATTCTATTTGGTGTACCATATAATGAGAAGTACCTTATCAGTGCTCTGACTACTTCTGGGGTTGACTTAGAACTTATCTCAAACGCTTGTCCTAATTTGCTGAAGGCATCTACAATTGTAAGATAGTATTTTCCATCAATGGAAAATGTATCGATAAACAACTCTTGGAATGGTCGTATTTGTGTTTGCGTTAGTTGTAATTCAGGTTTTAAGGGTTTACGATCGTATTTCATTTTTCGGCAAATTTCACATGAATTTATAATGCTGGATACAGTCTCATCCATTTTGTTCCAGTAAAATGTTCGTCTTAAATGTACTAATGTTTCTTTAATTCCTCTATGACTATTTTTTCCTACATGATATTTCAGCACTATACTACGTTGTTCCTTTTCATCTTCTACATATATTACTCTATTTGTGCACTCGTAAAATTTAACAGTTCCTTTCTGAAACAGGAAAATAGTTGCTTCCGAAAATTGCTTACGATGTAACGGATCCTCGAAATAAAAGAAATATTTAATTTTTGGCTTAATATAGCTTTTTAGAAATCGTTTCACTAATTGCGGATTACTAAGAGGTAAATGCACTTCCAATACCTTTTGTTTATCCCTAGATAAGTCTTTTACAGACAGTTGGTCTCTGTTCCAAGTGTATACAAGAATTTGGTTCGGCTTTGTGTCTATAGCCTCCTGTAATATATGCATACCATCCGTATCAAGATCTTGTGCTGAATGGATTGTGCCTATAGTACTTATATCGTCTCGTCCTTCTGATGCAGATGCAGTAACACTGCTTAGGGATGGATATGAGTAAGGCGATTTTCTACCTCCACTACTAATAGATAGAGTTTTCTCTGAATCAGAGGAAATAACAATCGGGGATTGTGTGCGTTCGCGCGATGTAGAAGCGCGAGGAGAACCGGTCTTATTTTTACTTAATCGTTCGATTTCATTGGTCACGTCCTTGATGTGTTGTTTGAGTTTTTTCTCGATTTTATCAATATTAACTTTCATTGATACATCGTCTTTTTCGCCTAAAGCATTTATACGTATTCGTGATAGAGCGTCTGCGTTACAATTTTGTTTTCCTGCTTTGTGTTTAATGTCATAATCGAATTCCGCTAAACGCAGTTTCCATCGCGTGAGTTTACTGTTTGGTTCAGTTATTGATTTGGCCCAAATAAGGGGTCTATGATCCGTGTAAATTGTAAACTTTTTCCCGTATAGATATGGTCGGAAATGCTTTGTAGCCCAAACAATAGCTAACAGTTCTTTTTCAATTGTACTATACCGTGTTTCGGCATCGTTTAATGTACGGCTTGCATACGCTATCGGTTTATCACTACCAATAGGTCCCTGTGAAAGGACAGCGCCTACGGCAAAGTTGGACGCATCCGTCGTAAGGACGAACGGTTTATCGAAATCGGGAAACTGTAGGAGTGGTGCGTTAATTAATAACTCTTTGCACTTTTCAAATGCGTCTACATATTCCGGTTTTGTGCAATCAATTTTATTTTTCTTTTTTAAACTTGATGTTAAAGGTTGCGTCAGTTTAGCAAAATCTTTAATGAATTTCCTGTAATGGCCTACCAAACCAAGAAAACTTTTGATTTCCGTAGATGTTCGCGGTAATGGAAAATTCATTACTGCTTTTATTTTGTCGTTATTTGGCATAAGGCCATTTTTAGTGATGGTGTGTCCTAAGTACAAAACTTTTTTTCTTAGGAACTCGCATTTGTCAAGGGTGACTTTTAAATTGGTTTCTCTGAGTCTATCGAAAACTTTCCTCAGTTTTTCGACGTGTTCTTGTAAGCTCGAGGAAAACACTATAATATCGTCAAGATATACTAGGCAATGGGTACCTTGGAGACCGCGTAGAACATTGTCCATTGCTCTCTGAAAGGTAGCCGGTGCAGTTTTTAAACCAAACGGCATTCTTTTGAACTCAAAATGACCAGATTGTGTGGTAAATGCTGTTTTTGCTCTATCTGCTGGATTTACTTCAATTTGATGATAGCCGCTAGCAAGGTCTATCGTGCTAAAATATTGTGCTTTACCTATCTTATCGAAGAGGTCAGTAATATTAGGTAGCGGGTACTTGTCATCAACTGTGATTTCATTAAGGCGGCGATAGTCGATTACCATCCTAAATTTCTTTTCTCCAGATGCATCTATTTTCTTAGGTACCAGGTGGACAGGTGCACTCCAAGGTGAGTGTGAGTTAGATATTACGTTATCTGTTAAAAGTTTATCAACTTGTTTTTGAATTTCCTGATTAATGACAGGTGGGTGTCGATAAGGTCTTATATAAATCGGGTCTTCGTTAGTTGTCCTGATGTTGTGTTTTACTTGGTTAGTAAAAGACAACGGTATTTTGTCACAATAAAATATGTCGCGATATTCGTAGCATAATTTAGAAATACATTCGCGTTCTTCTGAGTTTGCGTGATCTAATCGAATTTTCTTTAGATTTTCTTTCAGCAACTCATCAATCGTACAATCATCTTCACCTTGCATTCTTCATTTTCAAATACAGTTACACGAAAAGGTTCTTTAAAGGTTATAATAGCTTTTACTTCAGATGTATTTTGGATTACTGTTTCCGCAAAATAGTTTTCACACCTAACAAGAGCGCTAGGCATACGGACACCATTTTGGAACTGTACATAATCTACTATTGCATCACCTTGTTGTAAATTGGTGGGAATTCTTACTCTCATTTCCGATCGTGGTGGTACCTCAACCTCGTAAGGTGGGTTGTATAAAATGGGGATGCATGCATTATGCGTCATCAACATTTGGTTGCGCATGTCGATGTTGGCTCCCAATTTTGATAGAAGATCTGATCCTATCAATCCGTCATAGCGATTGTCTACGTCATATACATAGAATTTTTGGCGAAGTGTGCTTTTGAAAGTTTTTAACAAAGGTATAAATATAGCTTCGTCATGTACGCTCTGAGCGTGTGTACTAATTACTTTAAAAGGTTCGTAGTATTTATAGGCACCGAAAAATTCATTAGCTTTAGCGGGGCTTATAAAGGAACGACTACTTCCTGTGTCTATCAGAAATTTAGAATTGATTTCCGGGATTAATATGTGTGGTAATTTCAATATACTGTCACAGTAATTAAGGCTTATTACTTCACCACATCCGCTGAGGCTGTAACCTGAAAATTTTCCGGATGTTCGGGTGTATCAGGGTACATATTTTCCGGATAGGCGTTATCGGGAAATGCGAAATGCATATCGTCAAAATTTTCCATTAAATTACAATAATTAGCGTAGTCATTATCTTGCGCGTCATTTTCGTAATTTTGTGTATATTCTTGTATTGAGTTTTCAGTATCATAGAAGGGTTCATTCATAGTTAAATTTTGTCTTACAGGGGCAGTACGCATGGTTACATCCGACTCTTGGAGTCGAGGTGCTTGTACTTGAGGTGCAGGCAATCTAAATTGATTTGCGTGTTGGTTTGGAATTCCAAATCTGAAATTCTGTTGTTGGGGAATACCGAATTTGTAACCACCGTGTTGGAACGGTGCACGTTGAACGGGTGCCTGACCAAAATTGCGTTGAGGCGAATTTTGGGGCGTTCCAAATTTAAAATTTTGTGCAGGTGGAGAGAATCGTAGTTGCTGCATGAAATTTGGTTTAAAACCTTGACCTTGATTAATGCCGAATTTAAATTGTTGATTAGGGTTAAAATATGGTTTAAAACCTTGAGGCGTAATAACTGGTTTTAATGTATTTTGCGAACTCATGTTTGGTGACTGTAGTGAGGTTTGCTTAAGTATTTTATTTTTAGCGTCATATTGAAATTTGAAATTTACTTCTTCTGTTACAATGCTTAGTGCAGCTTCCAAATTTGAGCAACCTTTTAATCGAACTATGCGGATCATATCTTCCGGTAGATTGTATAAAAACACATTTAAAGCCATGTTATTGTAAATGATCATTTTTGCTGCTTTGATTCCCTCATCAACTAGTCTGTTTACTTTAGAGAAAAGTGAGCTTTTTACGCTTTGGATACGATGACAAAATTGGATATATGTTTCACTGGGTTTTAATTTAAGTGACTCTAGTTCTATAGCTATGCATTCTTCCGATCGCGGATCACCAAAGTGTTGGGTCAGTATATCTTTAACAAGTTCGTAAGTATTTATATTAGGGTTATCACTGAGGAGAGTTGCGGCTCTACCAGTCAATCTGCTAGTAATTGAATGGAAAATATAAGTTTCTTGAGCTAGGTTTCCCGCAATTCTGCTCCCGTTAACCACATAATCACATTTTGACAGAAAGAGATTTAATTGTTGTTCGTCTCCGTCATATTTAGGAATTACTGCCAAAATTTCCTTAGGAATTGGTCTGTACTCCATTTTTCTTAATTTATAAATTTACCTAATATTTCTTAAAATTAATTTATTCAATTTACCGATTTAGTGTAAAAAGAATGTAAATATAATTAATTATTTATCACAATAATGTTAATTGCGATAAATTATTCTTAAACTAATCTGAACGTTACCTATTTAAGTGTAAACCAAAATCAGATAAACTATAACTATTTCACCCGATAATTTGTGATCGAGAGGAAAAATCGGAAAAGACACAGGAATATGAATACAGGATGTGAAAAGGTTTACTCACAATCTGCTCGATCCCATGTCCTCCTGACTCTACTTCAGCTTCTTGATTCACGCTCCACTGGAGTCGAATTTATTTGGTTCGAGATTTCCACTTCCGCGTAAAGTCGGTTTTCGAAAAGCTGCTAGTTCGCGTCACAGATTTAGGGGCGATCGCGACACGTAGTAACTCGCGAAAATTGTGAAAAATCCTACCGGCTGCGCCAGACTTGTTCGGGAAGCGCGTGATGATGTTTTTAAAAACAATTTAATCGATTTAAATTATTTAATTAATACATGTGACCTCAATGAAGTCTGAATATAGAGTGAATAAATGTCCTTAAGGCTAGAGCTAAGTTAACGAGGAGATTTGTCATCTCAGCGTTCCAGTAAGTCCCATCGTATGTTATTGCGTGGGCGCGTAGACTAAACATGATGACAATGTATCTATTACTGGGATATAAACAAGGGTCGAGTGACAGACGCTGGTGGCATGACTACCTACTACAACACTCATAACAATTTAAAGGGTACACAAAATTTGACTACAAGAATGGATTTATGCCGGTTAATCTATCAAAAAGAACTCAAAAAATACTTCTTGCTCCATTTTAATAGGATCTACCTTATAAGACGTTGATGTCTGCTTCAACGTCTTATAAGGTAGATCCTGCAGTAGGTATCCCACATAAAAATAACGAAATGATCTAAACTCGAGACTAAAATAATGTCGCCACAATTGTGACTGCATTAGAATTACAACAGCTGCGATTGTTATCGTGTATGCAACGAAAGAGCGAAACATTTTCGGTCGTTACCCTATTATTAATACCTTTATGCATGTGTCGTTTTAAAGAATTCAATCACATCGCTCCAATACAGAAATTAACAGTTTAACGTAACAAACAATCATCTAGCACGCGACGACTTCGACGTGCAAATCGCTGAAGCTTAAATTTATTCATGTTTTCACCTTACGACTGCATACCGATCAGAGTTATCTCCTTCTTATGCTATTATCATCTCAAAATCATATGAAATTAGAGATGAGAATTGCTCGATAGAAACCATTGTAAATGGATAACGCTTCAATGGCTTGGTAACCAGAGCGGTATTTTGCGATCAATGGCATTAAACGGATTACGTTTAGTTTCTTATTCGCAAGCATTAGCTCCAGGGGCAAATTGGGCATTAGCCTTAACACAGTTTCAGTAATAGTTACGAAGCGAAGTGTAGTAATCTCATTAAATGATATCTTCAATTTCAAGAACAAGCGACTTCAAAAATACCTAACTGAAAATTTTTTTAAGCCACTTTAAACCAAGGAATGCAACCAGTACATCCTATGACCATCGATAAACACAATAGTAGGGGAGCCCACGATGCTAAACGGGGATTTACTTGAGCGTCACAGAGACCTATCGTGTTGCAAAGCTTAGATGATAGGAAGTAGAAAATATTACCCATTTTAGTGGTGGAGGAAGCATCTAGAAGGATATACATTTTTTTTATCAAGGAAATCAAAACATGTATATGTTCGAGCGTGTCAGTTTATAATATTTTCTATGCTCTATCATGCCTTTGGTAACAAATATATGTTAATCAGACAATTTGCATGGTGGGGATGGCCATACAAGTAGAAAATGCATAAGAAAAAAGAAATCCCTCCCACTCCCTAACAGTCCACTCAAATCATTTAATTATTGACTGTCTAGCTAGTAATTTACTTACCTTATCTTAATCTGACGCATTTGATTATTTCAGTCAAACAAAGTTTTTTTAAATATCTTAGCCTTATTAGCTCGGCTCTGTATTTGGTAGAAACACTCAACAGAACCTAAGTAATCTCCCATATGTTAATCTGCCTCGCTCGAGTAGGTCACAAAATCCCCTCTTGTGTTCCCCTACTACAAATGACACCCGCACATCAAAATCGGCCAATCAAAAACTATAAAAAAAAATAAACATACACTCGAAAAATATTATACTCTTTTTAGGCCGTCAGGAAAAAACTCTTTTGCTTCTAGTCTGATTTAAAAATGCAATTCCATATGTTATCAATTTGCGATATATAGAGAAGCTATTTTATCAAATGTTTACTATGTAATGATAAATATTTCAGTATGGCTGCCATTTTCGCAAACATTTATAAAAGGAAGATGGTTTATAGAGAAAGCCACTTTGCCAAGCAATTTACATAAAGTAAGACAGACTGCAATTTGCTTTATTTCACTATTTAAAAGTAGCTGCGCGCCACTGTTTTGCCTGCGGTGGATATTTAATTGCCCCATGGGAACACTTCACTTTTCCGGGATCAAAAGTAGAATCTACGTGTAAATCCAGACTGTAAGCTATATTTGTACCAAATTTCATCTAAATTCGTTCAGCCGTATGACCGTGAAGAAGTAACAAACATACACATACAAACTTTCCCCTTCATAATATTAATGTGATTACTTGTAAAAATATCTAGAAATTTTGGGACAAAATCATCTCATAACCGTTATAAATAACCGAAATACAAGAAATCTGTATGTCAACAACCATAATAAATAACTGCCCAGGTGACTCTATTAAATGTTACGGCTAGAATTACGGGTTTTTAGCGAAATGTTATCATCCTATTGGATGTAAGTCATTTCGTCTGCTTAACCTATTAGACGGGCCGAATTATATACGTAGTTTGGTCTTGAAATTTTCCACTGCAGTTGAAGACTGCAGCATGCATGCTTTTTGCCTAGCAAGGAAAATTACTGGCATGGAAAGACTACAATAGATGCTTGAAGAACCATATGCAGTTTGAAGGATTACCCCTCAGATCTATTTTGCGATAAAATAAAATACTGAATAGAAGACTATACAAATACGTTCTACAAAGTTTATGCTGCTACAATTTTATGCTCTCTAAATTATTGCTATTTTTGATATCAAATTGTCAAACAGGGGCAATCAATTACAAACCGATTCCCATGTGACTATATGTACTTGATTCAAGATTTTGTTTAGAATTAAACTAGTTTTACCGAATACGTTTAATTTATAGCCTAACGTTTCGGATAGGTACTTAATAGCATCTTTCACAGAATAGTTCCTGTACCCAAAAAGCCGTAAATTATTTCGATAGAGTATGTTTGCTAACGAAATAGAACATAGTTTGGATGCGGAGTAAATTCTGACACTGACCGCAATTAACACCGGCCACAACCAATCTACCTATATAATATACTAACTAAAGTCAATGCCTATCTTTTTGTATTTACTTTATTTTCTACCGTATAATTGAAATGAATTATAACGAGTTAATGGAAAGCGTGAGCAAAGCAGGCAGATCACCTAATAGCTGGGCGAAAGGTGTGACAAGGGAGTTAGGTCCAAATGGATAGCATTAACACAAGATTAGAGTGCGAGTAAGAGAAGACCAACAGCATTATCAACTAGAGTTAGACGTGACATAAGTGAAAACGAGAGCCAGTAAATTAAATTTCATTTAGTCAATATTGAAGCAGCGAAGTGTCAAAATAAAATCAAGTTTGCTTGCCCTTGTTTTCAGATTTTTCAGCCTAAATCAAGCCCTGCTGTACTTACAAATGGCAATGGGTAAGTATAGGTTGCTGTTGATGATGATGGCAGCCCGAGCCCGCGTTCAGATAATTCTAATCAAGATGGATAGCAAGTTTAATGGAAACAGGCGCAAAGTGTAGAGACTACTCGGGATGGGACTAATCAGTAGTTGTTCAAATTGATGCGGTCATCAACACGTCGGTATAGTGATATAATGAGTCAACAGACGTGGTATTAATGTGGTTACTATTTCTTTGGAGACAATTAACATATACAATAAAAACATATTGCACCAAAAATAACTATAAAATATTTTTGTCGAATGCATATCAATACACGCAAACTGGTTCCGTGGCAAAACATCTAGCTATTTCTATTTCATACATAATCATGTGCTTAGTGTTGTTTGGTTTAATATGATTTGCATACTTATTTAATAACTACACTTATCCTCCACATGAAGTCGAATTGTAAAAATTAGAAGATACAATAATTATACAAACACAATCCTTTTTCATAAATAATAATAACAATAAATTTCATGCCAATATATGTATAACTATTTATTTATTAAACTATTTATCAGCTTACTAGACATTTATCTATTGAGTATTAATGTTTGTTATAGGGATTACCCGACACGAACGCCAGCCATAGCGGCGCGTTTCCGCTCACGCACATCGGAAGTGGCGCGCGCGCATCGGGCGTACTCATGCCTCGTGACAATCTGCCTATTAGAAAGATTACCTTTGCAGCTAGGGCATAGCGTTAAAGCATTTTCCAAACATGTACTATTAATGCGAAAGTCTGTGTTTATCATTCCTACACGCCAAAACGGCCAAGCAAAGTTTTGGTATTTCATTAAAGTATGATTAAAATACCTATATATATAATATATATATAATCCTATATATTAGCTTTGCTTGTTTGATGGCTCAGAGCCATAGATCTTTTTGATGTTTACTATTAGGGCTATGACTTGTCATGTACTACTATAAAATAATGCTTGCGGCACATCATCAAGCTGATAGCTGACCTCTGGGAGATGACATGTTTAGCTGGAATGTGGGATTCGACTAACTTTAGTCTTGCTATGTATAAACTTTAACACCACAACAATTTATAGCAATAGGAACACTGATCATTTTCTATCAATGATATCAATGTATATAATATGGTACATTGAATCAATATATGTATTATAATTAGGTGTGGTTTTAATACTTGTACAAAGAATAATATAAAAATAGAAAAGACCCATCTCACATCATATTGTTGTCTCGGATGACACAATATGAGTGATTGTCAGACTAATTCTATTATGGTGCCACCACACTCTTAAAAATTGTTATTTGAGCATGTTCGTGAATTTCGCGCCTGGCAGAATATTGATAGTGTCCTTATGGTCAAGCAATCTGGGTATCTTAACCAGAAGATGAATCTGCATCTTCTGAATTTAAATACTGCCGGTTTGTGAAACTTTTTGTTTGTTCTCTTATAAGTATTATAATTCTTAGTGTGGTTTAACATTTGTAAAAAGAAGTAATATAGTATTCATTCTAATAAAGAGAGAGAGCAAACAAAAAGCAAAAAGAGAGATATAGATTGATTTAATATATTAAGTCTATTGACAAATTATTTATTCCTTAGGTAGTGTAGTTGTTCAAAGTATTTATTATTTTGAATGTAGTAACTGTATGCCGGAGCCCAAATTCAGTTCACTTTAAGGAAAGTCCGACACATTAATGACAACATTTACAATTATTTCCTTTGCAATTTAACTCAAACACATTAATGACAACATTTACAATTATTTCCTTTGCAATTTATCTCAAACTAAATAAGTACTACAAACAGAGGTGATTGTCCTCTATTGATACTTGTTTTACTTGCCAGTTCCCAATACCTATAATCAGCTACATTTTTATCGATACAAAAATAATGTAAACAAATAGAATTTGGTAGTTTTAAGTATTTAATTCAAATTAATTTATACAGCAATAAGTTTAAGTGTGTAATGCAATCACGGTCATGTAAACTTGTTCACTGCATACAAAGTGCTGCTACATTTCTTTCTCTCGTCAACTCACACAAATCTTACTGCTGGTCATATGTACACCCTTTCGTTGATGTAGGATTAGGTTTACAATTAACTTTTTTACTCACCGTTCAAAGGGAGGTAAATGTTTGTATGTCTCTTTGTGACCCTCTACACCCTAAACCAGTAGACCAATATTGATGTGCAAGGTATCATTGCATTTGTCTTTATCTGCAATTGTTATGGGCTATATGTTCTAGTTACAGCCCATGGATTCAATTTTTAGAATACAAATGTCTGAAGATTTTGCAGCTGGTTTTTTTAAATTGCTTTTCATCACTTAATAACTTAAAGTATCTACCAGTGAAAGAAAACATCATGATGAAACCATAGCATGGTGGTAGTGTTTTATAGCACTCGTCTGTTTAGCTACCACTCTCAATTATAAAATCTGATGCCAAACAGCTTGTGGTGCTTTCCAGCAGCCTTCCTTGAGAGCCAGTATATTCCAGACTAGGCATGCTCTATGGCTCTAGGGCTACAGTTTCACTGACTTCCATGGTCGAGCGAGCTTATGGTGAATGCCTAGCTGTTTTGAAAAAAAAACATGTTGATTCATTGAATACAAATCTTATTAGAAAGTACTCCTTTTCAACATTTAAACCTGCATCTTCCTGAGCAACTAACTAATATGGCACTATCTGTTGTACTAATATTTTAGTGTGTAGTCATAACAATGAGTGAGAGTGTAATGTAACTCAAATTTATGGTCCAGGCATTGCGGGTCAACATTAACAGTAAATAAAATAACTAAAGTGTAGTACAGTGTTTATTATATGTATACGTACTGTATTTATGTATATATAAGTATATATATCAGTCATCAGGTACCATAGCACAGGCTTTGCCTAGTTTGGGACCTGAAGACCTCTGTGTGGATGTTGTCCCATATTATATTATTATTATACCTTTGCTTTTATAAAAAACATATGTTATTGATGATTCAAAACACAGTTGCGGCCAGCTTGTAAAACGTATGTCAAGCTGGTCACTTGACCAAAGCCCTAAGTTGGTACACAAGCATACCAGCTGTATGTAGTAGAAGAAACGTTTATAGGGCCGAAAATCTAACAAGAAAGTAGCATAATTGACAACTCTATGAAAGCAAATAATGTTTATCTTGTGGTGACGACGTCGTTGCTGATGAACCTTCACTCTTCATCGTAACGCCCTTTTTAGTCATTTGTAACTCGGTATGTAAATTAAACGACCACGAAAATATACACTTTTCTACATCGACACATACAGTTTAAAACAACAGATCACAACACAATGACAGAATTTTCCAATAATCTACGTTAATATACCGAAATATGATTATTATCCACTCACCTTCTCCGCCTATTGGGAACAACAAGTGATATGATACAGATACCAGAGTATCTGCGCCACCACAAATTGATTCACGGCAACTAAAATACACTACGAAATATTTATTACACTTCGTTAGCTGATAAATGCCCGTTAGTTCAGCTAAATTCACAATTGCACCGCCGATAACCGTGTCACAAAACGAAAATGGCAGCGTTAAAGTGTGTTGTATCTTGAATAAATGCAAGAGCTAGCTGACAAAGGTAAGGATAAATTGAACGTGATAACGTTTTGTTTTAGTCGGATAATATATGTCATACATATGTAGTTTACATTACAACGATTCTAAATTAAAAGTATATATATATATATAATTATATGTAACTGTCAAATAAATGGAAGCACAAAGTTGCTACTAAGCAAAGAATCGATCGCTCTGTCATTCATTTCCGTTAAAACCGTTAATTTTGACTGAAATTAGGTACCTACCTAGAACCTATAACTTTCTCTCTCTTTCGCAAAAATAATAAGGATAAATACTCGCTGCACTCTGGCAATACTGATTACTGCGTACATACCCAACTCTGAAGAATATAACTATAAGGTATCAATAATAGCTTGCAAAAAAGGTGCAGCGAAGGTTTGCTCGTTACCTGTTTAGTAAAATGTATGGATACTATCCCTATTTATATCCGTCCCTGTTTGTAGCGGGTATGGTGGGCATGAACACATTAGAACTGTGGCGGAAATGTGCCTTACTTGTTCACTACTACCGGATTCTTCAGGGTAAGATTGGCGACATGTCCACTTTATCGCGTCTCTCACTGGTAGTACCGAAACGGGTGCGTCGCCCGGAGGTGCGGCGCCTGCCCGCACTCGCGGCGCCGCCGCCGAGCAAGATCACTACGCGGTACGGACCCTCCAATCGCGCCGTCTCTCTGCTTAACGCGCTGGTTGCTCAACACCAGGAAATCGATATATTCCATGACAATATTAATGTATTTGAAAGTGTTTGTGAGCGTTTTTTGACATAATTTAAATTTAATGTTTCTTTTTTGAACTTAAGTGTAATTTTTAATTTTGACTTTTTTTTTAATTTAATTTTTCTATTTATAATTGTTATAAAAACCAATGCATGTTGTATATATATGTCTCGCCACATGCCTTGGCGTTGCTGTAAATGAGGGAGAATTGAATAAATAAATAAATAAATAAATAATAAAACGAGAATATTAACTTGTGAAAAAGAAGAGAGAGAGATAGTGATGTTCTGTTATTATTACCGTGGCCGGATTTTTGCTTGGCCAACTGTCAAATCTGACAGAAGTTGGCCAATCAACTTGAGGCTTGATAGGCCTAATACCGATTTTACACGAATCTCCATCTTGTCAGAGGCTGTGGGATCGACCGATCTGTGACCCAGTCAATAGTAATAAACAATTATTTATTACTCCCAAATATCATAACACCCACTACGTAACTTATAAGTTACGTAGTGGGTTTTATGATATTTGGGAGTATTCATAAGAGGCATTTTACTGATTTTATCCAACTTTTTTGGGAGAATTTACCAATATAATATGAATAACTATCTAATGTGCGATCACGCAATGTCTCATTCTCAGACAAAATGGAAACAATTAATCCCTTATCCAGTGGAATTATAGTTTTATGGCAATACTTTTGGGAGAACGAGAAGTACTATAGTGGCCACTCGCGTTAGGTATCTAGTAGTACAATATCTTGGGATCTATGCAAAGATAAAACACGGCAACCCTTTACCGATCGATTCTGTTACAGCCTGTGGTAACAGCACTGAGCAGCAGCCATAGAGGACCAGTCAGGCAGGTAGTTAGTAGACAGCTATCTGGCTAGTACTGTGATCTGACGGACTGACAACAACAACAACGCTAACATAGTTTTTCTGTCCCAGTTCCAACAATAATTTTCTAATATAAATCTAAATACGATTGATAAACATGTGTGAAGTAGTAACATATATCGCCCCCGTTAATATTGCTGTGATTAAGTACTGGGGTAAACGGGACGAAGAATTGATTATACCGTTAAATGACTCTGTGAGCGTAACTTTAGATTCCAATTTTATGTACGCTAAAACTTCGGTTTGCGCCAGTCCCGATTTCAAAAAAGATAAAATTTGGCTCAACATGGAGAAAGAGTCATTTTCTAATAAGCGGCTACAAAATTGTTTGCAAGCTGTGAAGAAAAGGGCCATCGAAGAGAAAAGTGTTGACGAAAACTTTCTCTCGTGGAAAGTCCGTGTTTGCTCCGAAAACAACTTTCCAACGGCTGCCGGCCTGGCATCTTCAGCTGCTGGATACGCCTGCCTTGTCTCTGCATTAGCGAAGCTGTATAAAGTGAAAAGTGATGTGAGCTCACTTGCAAGAATAGGATCCGGTAGTGCGTGCCGAAGTGTCTATGGAGGTTTTGTATTGTGGCGCGCCGGAACCGATCCTCAAGGAGCCGATTCTGTCGCCTATCAGATCTCCCCATCCTGGCCTGGCATGAGAGCCTTAATTTTAGTTGTTGGAGATGGTAAGAAGAAAACTAGCTCAACTGATGGAATGAAAATTTCTGTTGAAACTTCAGAGCTATTAAAACATCGCATCAAGCACTGTGTGCCACAAAGAACAAAAGACATATGCGATGCCATCAAGAATCGTGACTTCAAAACATTTGCAGAGATCACAATGAGAGATAGCAACCAGTTCCATGCAGTATGCCTGGACTCTTACCCACCATTAGTTTACATGAATGACATATCCCATGGCATCATAGAGATGATTCATAAATATAACAGGTTCTGTGGTGAACCTAAGGTGGCATATACTTTTGATGCCGGCCCGAATGCCTGCTTGTATCTTCTTGAAGAGGAAGTCCCGAAGGTGTTATCATTGATACTGCATACATTCCCTACTTCTACTCCAAATAGTTTTGTAAATGGGCTTATTGTACCTGATGAACCTCTCTGCTCTGAGATGTTGAGCTATCTATGTGAACCAAAAGGCCTGAATCTGATAAAATATATAATCCATACACAAGTTGGTGATGGACCTATAGAAGTCAATGATGGTTCTCACCTCATGGATACTGCAGGAATACCTATATTGTAAATAGCATTGTCGTTTCTTTTCTATTGAAATATTCTATTTAGCATAATAAATGTGTGTCATTTGTTATCTAGCTGTTAAGAGGAAAAAGAATATGTAACATTATAACTTATTTATTTACAAATATAAACACATACAATCATGATAACCTTACATGTATTTTTTACAAACTAACTTAAGAATAGTGAGGAGATTTAAATATATACAATGAAAATGCTAAAACTCTGTCATACAATTCCATTTATTTTTATCCTCAATACAAAGTAAACAATAGCATAAAAATAAATGAAACTTCTGTGTATACTTATGACCTAGCAGAGACAGACACTTGCCATACTCTGATAATGTTATCTGAGTAGCCAGCAAAGAGAGTCTGTCCATCAGTAGACCATGCGAGTGAGAGGCACTGGGGTGGGTCAGATTTCTGGCTCTGGGTCTGGTTGATAATCTCAGGTTTAAGCTCTTCAACCATCTCCTTGCTTTCCAGATCCTGTTTAACAAAATAAATATGTTATCAATTTTACAGACATACAATGATTAATGTGGCAAGTGCAAGTTATAAGTCTTATTAGTCTTTACAAGCCTATTCCAGGCAACCCTAAAAATACTGAATACTCAAGCAAAATCATAACCTTGAGCATACCTGATCAAAATGTAGATATGCTTAAGGCCCATACAAGACTTGCATTGACTTAATAACATTTTTGAGAATTGTTTATTATAATTAAACCTCGAACCATGGAAAAGTGTCTAGTATAACTAAAAGTACGACTATACTATATTTGACTACAATTTATTTAGGGTATGGAAGGTAAGAGCCCTCCCCCTCAAGGATTTTATTCGTTAACCCCATCTTTGAGCTTCTGGCACCAGCACTATTTATGTTCACTCTAGGGGTAGAAACCACAATACTGTGTGGAGTCAGGGTGCTCTGTGAGATATCTGTAACTCAATTTGACCTAACAAAATAGAAAATACTCCATTACTATTTAGGTTTATGGTGCTCGCGCGTATTACGGAACTCATAATCTATGTAAATAATACAACATTACAATTTTTTTTTGTTATGAATATGTCAAAAACATAAGTATCTGCAAAAAATATTCAATCACAATATTGAATTATGTATTTTAAGTTCACAAGCAAAATTGGGTGAAAAGTATAGAATATTGTAGGACATCATATTTGAAGGGTTGCTCTGCTCCATGAAATATTATGATGAATAAGCAACCAAATATTTGATAAATATAAAAAGATCTAAGCACAAAGATACATACCCAAATCTTAATGGAAGGTCCATATGCAGCACAAAGCCAGTATCTGTTGGGTGAGAAGCAGAGAGCTGTAATGATGTCATTGTGATCCAGTGTGTGGAGGTGTTTGCCATCATTCAGGTCCCAGAGCATAGCCTTCATGTCCTTGCCACCAGACGCACAAAGGGAGCCATCAGGAGAAACAGTGACTGTGTTGAGGTAGCCAGAATGACCAAGATGGTTGATCTTCAACTTGCAGTTGGTAAGATGCCAGACCTAAAAAGCAAATATTTAAAAATTAGTACACATTTAACAATTTTCTTTATCCTGTCAATGTTTTTTCCACATAAAAATAATTCTGATATAGCTATCACTATAATTACCTTAACAGTGCGGTCCCATCCAGCTGACACAATGATTGGGTTAGCATGGTTCGGCGAGAATCTGACACATGATACCCAGTCCGAGTGGCCATCATCCTGGATAGTGTATTTACACTCTGCAAGAGTGTTCCACAGCTTGATGGTCTTGTCTCGAGATCCTGACACGATCTGACGGTTGTCCACTGAGAATGCCACAGACAGGACATCCTGCATAAAAGAATAACATGAGTATTCCAAAGAAACTACATTTTACGTGAGTATGAGGCAAGCACATTGACATCAGGTACATATGTAAGTACAGAACCAACACATGCACATAATTTAATAACTATTTCAACAATAAATAAGGAGTGCTATTGCTACTTGTGCTGATAATGTGACAATAAGGAATCTGTATTACTGTAAATAAAAACATCAATATTGTCAGCATCAAATCTACATACCTAAGGATGCTATATGGAAAGAGTGATCCTCTCGTTGATACTATCTTCTGCCTCGCATAGGCGCAAAAACACTTAGTCTTCTGCCTCGCAAAGGCGCTGAACACATAGCACAATACCCTAAAACCTGTCGAAATTAGAGTTCTGTCACACCTTAGTATGGTCTTCGAAACGCCTGGTGGTTTTTCCCGCAGCAAGATCCCACAGACGCAAAGTCTTGTCCCAGGAGCCGGACAAAGCGTAGTTACCGTCACTTGACAGAACTACGTCAGAGATGAAGTGAGAGTGACCGTACAGACGCTTCTGGGGCACACCGTAGTTGGTCTCGTCTCTGGTCAGCTTCCATACAATAAGGGTTTTGTCTGAAATAACAAGTAGCATGTAATTTCGCACTGAAGACGTGTTTGACGCTTCGGTTTGTCGCGTCGTTATCAGCCCCATATCCGCTTGCCGCTCAGGAATCGCGTGGCAAAGGTTTTGTGTCATCATGAAAATACATAGCTAAGACTAAAATACAAAGTAATAACACGAGTTTGGAAGCCAAGAGTAGAAATTTAACACTACATATTACAAGATTAAAATGGATTGATGGGCTATAATATAACCTTACCTCGAGATGATGACAAAATCATGTCAGGATATTTCGGGTTAGTTGCAATTTGTGTAACCCAGCCATTGTGGCCGCAGAGCGTGCCTCTCAGTTTCAGCGTTTCAGTCATTTTGATAAATTGAAGATCAGCGACTAACTGCTCCGACACAGCTCCTTCGCCCGCCAACCAAATGTGAAAGAGCGAAAAGTCCTACCGACTCTATTGCGACTGCCAACTGACAGTTTTGACAATGACGGTTTTTTCCTTCTTCCCTTTTACGAGGTTGGTGGCATTACACGGCTAGCGCATTTGCCATCTTCAAGTAAGTCTTCATTATAATTTTCATTATTTTCGTTTTCGAACAGGGTTTGTTATGATTATTATAAAAGCTTGGGAAACGTATATATCGCGGAACAAATAGTATAGAACGGTTGTGATATCAAAGGATCATAGGAACAGTAATATAATATAGATACTTAGGATATTTACAAAGTTATTGATAAATAAGATAAAACCTTTGATAAATGGTTTTAAGTATCAAAATACAAGCCAAATTGTATTCTGCCTCGCAAAGGCGCTGAACACAGCAAATTACCCTAAAACCAGTCAGTAAACCAGTCGAAGATCTCCTGATATGTGTGAATAGTCGTTCGTGCGGAGAACAGTGAAGTGCTGTGCACAATAGAGAGCGAATCGAATGCAATGCTTGTGGTAGAACCTGTTCCCAATTTTCAATTGATTTGTTACAGGCACTAAAAGCTAACTGTATTGTTTTCCAGTGTCCCATTAAAACGTTCTACTTGAATGAATGAATGAATGAATGAATGAATAAACTCTTTATTGCAGACACACAAACATCAAATATACAGGAAAAATTCTTACATCTAGTGCCACAAGTGGCGGCCTTATCGCTAAAAGCGATCTCTTCCAGGCAACCTTAGGATGGAGATAATTTGCAAAATAAATTTAGTATAGGACGGGGTATACAATAAAGAATATATAAATGTGTAAGACTAAAAATAAACGATTAACAGCAGAAGAGAGAGAAAAAACAAAAAATAAATAAATACAGACAGCAGAAAACAGACAATCTTTGCTCAGATAGTATCTAAATAGAACTTCTTCACCTTATTTTTAAAAATAGCGAGTAATGATGCTTTTTTGATGTCTGTAGGTAAGGCGTACATGTCCGTTTCCTCTATAATTGTATGGAGTCGTTCTGCTTGAAGCAATTCCTTGTGAACTCAAAAGTTTTGACTTCTGCCCAGTGAAGAGATTTAACCTTCTCATTTCGCATCGGAATTGTTGCACAAACGCGTGAAAGGGCGATATCATATTTAAATGGAGCCAATTCTAAACCCCATCTCTGAATTTTTTCGTTCTTAATTTTGCTCGTTACTTTATTATCGAGTATGAATGATACGAAGCGCTGATCCGTGATCAATTTAAATGGTTTGCCAATGAGGAAACGACGCCATTTTCTTAACGATTCTACCATGGCGTATGATTCTTTGTTTATAGCGTAGTGATTCAGTTTTAAATCTAAATACTTTATGATTAGAAATTTGAGACACCATTTCCTCCATGTTTGGTAGAGGATAAGAGTCGAGATGCGTGTATCTATTTATCGTTCGTGAGTAGTCGATAACAAGACGCTTTTTGTGGTTTGTACTCTGTGAAATTAGAACACGTGCTCTCCAAGAAGAATTACTCTTTTCGATTATACCATCAGCCATAAGCTTGTGTATTTCATTTGAAATAAACTTTTTATCTTCCTCGCTGTATCGTCCAGATTTTATGGCAGTAAGCTTGCAGTCCGGAGTAACATTTGAAAACAGAGGTAGGTACAGCTGGTACAGAAGCTGCAGCCATACTACATACTTTGATAGGATCCTTTGGACTTCCAAAAGAGAGTTCAAGTAATGAATATTCTCCTAAAAACGTCATGGCCAATGATGAGATCGGCACACAAGTTTTGACGATGAGCAGATTGAGACCGTCATAACTGTGTTCACCAATCTTGGCAGAAGTATATGTCTGTCCTTCTACTTGTATGTAAAGAGGAGGCCATCGATATAGTTTGATTGCATTGACTTCTCTTTAGATTCCAAAGCTTGAAGAAGTTATCATCTATAAAACTGACAGAACTTCCAGTATCGATCACTGCTTGAGCGCGAATACCTTAGATGTAGGCAGTCACTGTTGCTTTCTTCAAAGAATCAGGCGACGCAGCTACAATGCATGCAGAGTTAATATTGTTCTTATTTTTTCCATCTGCGACACCAGGAGCTGTACTACTTTTCGGCATACCTTAGCGTAATGTCCTTTTTTGTCACAAATCTGACAGATAACGCCATTCGCAGGGCAATCTTTTCTTGGTTGTATATGCCCTCTACAGAAAAAACACTTTCTTTTCAGGGATGTTCCTGCAACTGTTTCCTGGTTTTATTGTGACAGTATTCACGTTTTGCACGCTAAAGCTCTGTGAATTAATTTCATTTCTAACGATAATGCTTGATTACGAGTTTCATCGAGAGTAAGTGTCAGGTTCTCAAGTAACCTTTGTCTAACTTTGTGTGATTTAACGCCAGCAATAAACGCGTCTCCGATACTGTCGTTTTTATTAGTTTTAGTCACGTCACATGACAGAATAAACTAAGAAGTATTATAATATATCTAACAGTCTAACAGTCTCCAATGTTCCCATTCTTGTGCAGCGGAGCTATCTTAAGGATCGACGTCCAACTTTTCTGGACGCAGATATTTTTCATTGCATGTATTACGTATTTGATTATTTAATTGATAAATAAGATAAAACCTTTGATAAATGGTTTTAATTAGCAAAATACAAGCCAAATTGTAAACAATGTGCTAAAATGTCAACTACTGTTTTCTCTATGGAAACCCAAGGAGTTATCATTATACCACAGTTATATTTACATTATGTACAATATTTATATTTATAGTATTATGATATTATAATATAATATCAATCGTCCTTCAGCTGCATAAGCTGCTTATATTATGTTATCCAGCTGAACGACGATTAGTAAAAGTTGTCTTTTTTTAGGACGTATGACTGAAAACAGAGCTAACAACGTCAGCATAAGACTCCCCTTCAAACTCATTCACTCGACTCAAAAAGAATTCTTTTTGAGTCGAGTGAATGAGTTTGAGGGGCCCCGGCATCAGCTGGGGAACTAGTTTTGCTGCTTCACGGTAAGATATGCTATTTTCGGCCATTGTTATTTTGACACGTTTTACGTGTGTTTGATGACACTCAGGACATGACTTGTAGATTGCAAAATGTGGCGCTAAACAGAGGCAACATTTATAATGTTTTCTTCGTTAGCATTGCAGGTATCACCAGTATGTTCAAGGCCACATGTAAAACATCTAGGTCGTTGTAGCATATAAAAAATCTACTAAGTAACACCTGACCTTCAAAGGCAACTACAATATGCTTCCATATTGTATTTTCTATTTTTGTCCAAAATTGCCTGTTTTTTGACACAAATAAACCATATTCTATTCTGTATTTTGGGTAGGTTACTTAACTGGAGAACTTTCTACAATGTTTTTAAAATTAATCCTCCTCACTTTTAATATATTGCCACAATAGGAACAGATACCTGCATTCTCAATAACTTCTTCAGATGACCATTCCGAAGGAACACCGCGAATCAGCCCCATACAAGTGACGTTCAACGATGGAACAAACGCCTTATAATTATTCGCCGATGAAATTCCGCTACTAAAAAATTATCATCGCCATAAAGTCTAATAATGATAACGCATTTTATTCCTACCAAATTCTTTTGACTGAACCGTCAATAATATTTTATATACCGTGCTTCTTTAAAAACTTGCCAAAAGAGACTGGATGGATAATAATTGCTTTGTCGGATGACTTGACTTAACGTTGAACATGAATTTTAATGGAGCTTTATCAGATGGTTGATACAATGTTCGAGCTATAGAGGAAAAGAACTAGGGAGCTGGACTGTTGCTAGGCGGTAGAGGAGATATTTGTGATGGGATTGCAAAAGGTTTTTTAATTGTTGTTTCTTTATTTGAGTCACTGCTATCCATACAAAGACAATCTTTTGAATCTATATATATTTTTGAAGCTTGAGCTTGGCTTCTACGTTTTTTTATTTTAATGCTTGCATATTCTTGTGTTACGACTTCGCTTTCGTTTATGAGCTTGAGTGGAAGATGTGTCCGTGTCCATTCCAGACTTATTTGATATAATACTGTGAGTAGCTACTGTGATAAAATTAGTTGCCGGGGGAACCATTCCGCCCCCCGGATCTTGCAGGTCGGGCGGTTCGTTCATATCAAAATGATAAATACTAACGGGTTCCACGAGAGATTCAGTTACAATAAAATATTTACAATTATTACTAAATTTACTTATACTTCACCATTCAATTAATACTTTTTAATTTAAAAATGATAAAATTTAAATGGACATGTAAAATACACTCGCCTATTTCGAAGTATCCCGCGCTTTTTCCTACAGTTTTGTTCTATTAGAAAGAAGTAGAGGTAAGAAACAAGGTTTTATTAGTTAATGGGGTGCATGATGTGACTTAAACTTGACCACGATGACTTATCACTTGATATTTGGCTTAATTTTTTTAACTTTAACAAAATGAATAACTACGACAACAAAAAAATATGGCAGAAATATTACTATAGACCATTTAACTTTAAAAATAAAATTGACGCTGGCAAATATACAAGTCGTATGTAGCTATAAATATCTAAGGAAAAAAAATATAAATAATACCATTTAATTATGAACTAACCTATATCTGGCATCACAAGATAGTTCCAAGAGTTGCCGCTTGGTGGATTTCTTTTTAAAAATTGACGTCACGCAAACGCCATTTTGTAAAGTGTTCGCCGTAGTCAGTTTTCTGGTAGTTGTGTAAAATAGATAATTCGCATGGTTTTGTGTACGTTTAAAACATAATAACAATCAGAAACCTAGTTAACGTCTCGTACGTTAATCCCACAGACACAAAGTATGGAGGATAAAGCTTCGCTAAAGGAACTGGATCAGTGGATAGAACAGTTAAATGAATGCAAGCAATTATCAGAAAATCAAGTAAAAACGTTATGCGACAAGGTAAAGTGAATTGCTATCTATCGTTATTACACCTTTAGACTTGTTCTATGATCTATTATGTTAGTTTGGCGATAATATCCCGTAACCGTAGTTGTATGATTCATATACCTACCTAGCTTGTAACAAGAACGCTTCTGACTGTGTAAAGATGTAGTGGAGTGCATCTGAGCTCCTAGTAGTTACTTATGTGGGTAATATTATAGGGCTGTGAAATGATTGATAGTCTATTGTATACCACACCCTTATCATCAAGCTTTCCATGTCGGTATGAGTCTAATTGGTTACTGGATATTTTTAGCATAACCATAGAAATGTGCTAATCAATTTTACTAAATGCTGAAGTTGTTTGTTTTGAACGTGTTTTTCCATTTGATTGCCTGTATGTTTGGTAACATATTTGATGAAGTGCAGTCAAAACTATTCAAAGTGAACTAAGAAATAGTCAAACACAGTAACACAATTTTCTGTACTTTGTAGCAGATTTTTAAACCCAGTTATTTATCATGTTATTCACTTTCTAGTTTATTAATGCCAAAAATCAAAATATCAGGATATAATGCCTCAAAATGTGAACTGATGGTATGAAATCAGTAGATGTGTCAGTCATAATATAATTTCAGACTATAGTAAAAGATTTGCTAAGTATGGTAAAGGAGATTTTTCGAAAATGTATCTAGCTCAGGCCACCAAATTCAATATAACATAATTTTACATTATTTTTGCAAAAAAGATTCTATTTGTTTATGTTGTGTTAATTTTGACATTTGTGATGAGTGGTACAATTCATAGACCAATGTGACCATTTGTCATCCTAGCATACAAAAATCTTACAGGGATTCTATATTTCCACTACAATTGACAGAATTTTGTTATTTCAGTACAATGAAGTAGGCAACTGATTCAGGTTCCCTTGTTACACAATATTAACCACACCTTTAGGCATTTTTGAAACACATACACCCAGTAATGATTATTCTGCTCTTATATCGCATTGAACTAGTGATATTGTTTCCCTTTTCTGGGGCATAGACAGGCATGCTAAGACTGGGGATGGCTAAGAATCTAAATTATGTTATATTATATCCATTGGAGACCTTCATGTATCATTGAGTGTTTTGGTTGATTTATTTAATGTCGTCTCACTCTTATATTTTAATGCTGAAAAATTTATAGACTAGGGATGAACATGAAATTAATAATTGGCATACACCTTGTTTTATTCAACATATACAGACAATTGTTTTATTCTAAGCACACAAAATGTAAAAACAGAAAAATAAACTTTAGATGTAGTGCCAGAAGTCTAAAAATCTAAGCCGCTGAACATAGAAATATGAAATTTGGGTGGTGTATTCAGTATAGGGTGTAGGAGTGTACTATTTTCTGTGAAATTTAACCCCTAAGTCGGTAAAATGAGGGTTCAAAGTTTGGAACTTCTTTTTATTCCATTTTATGTCACAAGCCACAATGCGGGTGACACCTAAAATCTCTTGAATAGCTTTTGCAAGATGGCCAAGTGGTTAGTGGGGTCAATTGCCGTGCAAGAGGTAGAGGTTTGATCCCACAAAATATGCAAAAAGATACCAATTCTGCCAGTGAATTAAAACATCCTGAGGAAACTATAGCATAGTAGTAGGGTGTTATAAACGCTCGCCTGGCTATCTACCACCCTCAATTTTAATAACTGACACCAAGCACCTAACAGTGTGTTCCGGCAGCCTTCCCTAAGAGCCAGTGTATTCCAGACTAGGCATGCTCCATCTAGGGCTACAGTGTCACTGATTTCCGTGGTTGTGCAAGCTTGTGGTCAAGTGCTCAGCTGTGTTGGTTTTATAAAAAAATAGTTGGCATCGTAGTTTGTGTTCTCTAAAATAGTTGTCATAATGTTGAATTGTTTTCTATGTTCTGTATAGGTCAGAACAGTACCAAACATAGCAAAGACAACATAAATAGATAAATACAAAAAAATACATATATGGCAACACAAATGTTATCTGTGACAATAAATAGTTCATTCACCTACTAATATCAACACCATTATTATTTATTTTCCGAATATTTACAACTTTCTCTGTACATATTTCATTAACAAATAAAAAACCAACCCAGCTATTATAGTGGTGCCCAGTAATTAATTTTTTTTTATTAGGGGTTTTCTCAGAATACCTGGCTGCTTTGAGATACAATCAAACTGTAGTCACTGTAGATTTTTATCCACTATAACCCCCTTGGTAGCCTGCCTCTGTTTATATCTCGAAAGGCTCTGGTATCCTTAAACCTCTGGAGCCTCTCAAACACTCCCTCAAAAGTGTAAACACTACAAAAGAGTTGTTTCAAAAATGTATTGAGCTCCGGCCAAGACAGTGTACATGATACCATACATACGTTAGGGGCTATTAATCTTTAATATATCAACCAAATTTAAAATAACAGACCTTATCGTAGTGCACAAAATTAATTTTGACTCGAAATATTGCTTCGTTATTTACAAATTAAGTGATTTAAGCTTTTTTTATTGTCAGTTATGACAAGCGGTACAATTCGTCGTCCAATGTGACCATTGGAGTCAACCTAGGATACATAAATCTTCCAGAGATGCTTAATTCCACTACAATTCACAGAATTTAGATATTTTTGTACACAATGATGGACTGACGCATTTTTCATTAATACACAGTATAACCGCATCTTTAGGCATTTTTTGGTAGACGTACGCCGTCCTGGCCGAAAATGAAACAAGTTCTTTATAAAAAAAATCTTCTAATATAAAATGTCATTTGTTTGCCTCTGAGCAAGTATCATTATTACATTTCAATTTAGCCTTGTTCTATTTTGTATTTTCCTTCCCCCGGGCATAAACGCCCATGCTAGGGGAGCTGCTGTTAGTTACAAATAATAAAACAGCCATTTCCTTAAATGGCTATAAGTATTTATGACAACTGCTTATATGATAACCCCTTATTATGCTAATTTAGGTATGTCCAACTAGGTAAGATCAGCTGAGCACTTGATTGCTTGGTAAGCTTGAGTTTTCAAACGACAATATTTTTAGATAAACTAAGTATGTAGGCAACAAACAGTTATTTACACATTGTTAAGATGTTGTAATAAATACGTGATTTTTTTAAATAATAATAATATGGGACAACATCCACACAAAGGTCTTTAAGTCCCAAACTAGGCAAAGCCAGTGCTATGGTATAACCTGAAGACTGAAATGTAGCAGTACTTTAAGTAGAATAATCTATAAAAAAAACATCCTAAATGTATGTTTGTTACCTCATTTATAGGTTGGGCTGAACCAATTTGTGAAAGTATTTTTTTATATGACAGGGTTACACCTCTGTAGTGGTCCTATTTTAATTGTAAATTGTCTAAAAAAACAGCAACCACTTCACCGTATTTTTTTCATAGTCAGGAATCTTAAATATGCCTTTACCAAATATTATTATTAATCCCGCGAACTGTCGGCCTCGCGACAACGATATTATTTGCTATTTTGTAGAAAAAGAACGACAACCATTTTTATATTTTTAGAAAACTCAATTAATATTGTGTTACATATTTTTACGAAATATAGAAATCGCCGTAAATGGCGCCGTAGCAAACTTCCTCCCTCTTTGGGAGAATTAACAACTCAATCAAAATTTCCTGACGATTAAAAAATTCGTAGAATACGTACACCAGATTTCGTCAAGATGGTTTGGAAACCGACCTCTATGCGAGTACGAAATTACAGACATACTAACAGACAAAAGTTTTTTTTTTAAATAGAATTGGACCCGAAGCAAAGAGGACTTGCTCGCTCGCTGAATTATATCTGCGCCTGCTGAATTGGAATCTGCAGTTACTTTATTTTTAAGAGAACTTATCCAATAATATGTACTACGTTTAAGTTCTTTTTTATAAAATCGTCTGTGTGACACTCTAGCTAACCAAATTGTAATAACCTGACGCTACAGCGGAGTTTATACGGCCGCCTGCATGACGTAAACATGACTATCAAGTTTTGCATCGTAGTGCGACCATTGAACGATGCTCGTATATGTACAAAAAAGTTAAGTAAGTAGTTAAATAAATATGACCTTTTGCGGGTATAAATTAACTCAAGATCACACATATACAATGACCTCTCACTCTTCTGGCAAATTCAAAGCCGAATCTCTCTTATTGAATTTACTTCCTATTCTGTCCCAAGCAAGCAATATGATAGCTCAACTGAATGTTCGTTCATTCATAACTGAGATGGATATCGGAGCAAATAGAGCAGTGATTCTATGTTCTGTTTGACGAAATCTACAGATTGTTTACAGTGTAATGAAAGTACAGACACTCTAGACGTGTTGTGAAACGTTGCAGGTGTGTTTTACACGCAGACAGTCTTTACTACGAGGGCGGGTCAATAAGTCCGTGACTTTTGGAATAAAACACACGATTTTTTGATAAAAAATAATTTTATTTTTCAACGTAGTCTCCCTTGAGCTCTATACACTTTGTCCAACGCTTCTCCAATTTTTTTATCCCTTCCAAAAAATAAGATTTGTCGAGGTCCTCAAAATAGGTTTTTGTTTGTGAGATGATTTCATCATTGGAGTCAAATCTTTTTCCACCAAGCCATTTCTTCAGGTTTGGAAACAAGAAGTAGTCACTCGGAGCCAAATCTGGAGAATAGGGCGGATGGGGGAGCAATTCATAGCCCAATTCATGGATTTTTGCCATGGCAACTGCACATGTGTGCACTCTTGCATTGTCTTGGTGGAAAAGAACTTTTTTCTTGGCCAAATGAGGTCGGTTTTTTTTCAAATCGTCATTGAATCGGTCCAATAAGTTGGCATAATATTCCCCATTGATTGTTCTTCCCTTTTGAAGGTAGTCAATGTGGATTATCCCGCGTGCATCCCAAAAAACAGTCGCCATGACTTTATTGGCTGACAAACCCACCTTAGCCTTCTTTGGCGCCGATTCACCCTTAGAAACCCACTGTTTTGACTGTTGTTTGGTCTCTGGTGTGTTGTGGTGGATCCATGTTTCGTCCACGGTTACAAAACGGCGAAAAAACTCCTCAATATTGCGGTTAAACAACGCCAAACCCTCCTGTGAAGTTGTTACACGATTGCGTTTGTGGTCGACTGTGAGTAAACGCGGCACCCATCTTGCGGAAAGCTTTTTCATGCCCAAGTGATCATTCAAAATTGAAACCACTGAGCCATGCGAGATCCCTACGGCTTTAACAATCTCTCGCACTTTCAATCTTCGGTCGGCCAAAACCATATCGTGAATTTTTTCGATTGTTTCTGTTGTAGAGACCTCAACTGGCCGTCCAGGACGTTCGGCATCTTCAGTGCTTCTACGGCCATAACGAAATTCAGTAAACCACTTTTTTACCATTGAAATCGATGGTGCAGAGTCCCCATAGTATTTATCAAGCTTAGCTTTAGTCTCGGTAATGGTTTTTTTTCGCAAAAAATAATGCTTAATAAGCACACGAAATTCATTTTTTTCCATTTTCTTCTCAGATTACTGGGTAGTCTGATAAAAATAGCTGTCTAACACAAAATAACTGACGCAGCAAGTTCAAATTTTGACAGGAGTCAACTGACAGATGCCTGTTGACAGGAGCAGTGTTGCTTTTTCAGTAAAGAGGTCAGAAGTTCAAAAAGTCACGGACTTATTGACCCGCCCTCGTATCAAGGTCTTCATGTCCATTCCGGGTGCCGGATCCTTTATTTGTGTTATTTTAAAATCGTGATGGTTTTGTTAAACTGATGGAGCGGTCAAATAATGTTACACAGTCGTAGTTCTTCACCGAGATTTACACTCACAAACATATACAGAACCAAAGATTATATATCTTTGGTTCTGTATATGTTTCAAACTCATTGCTTAAATAACTGCCTCGATCAGGAATCGAGCCCATGGTATGCAAAGACTCAGACCAGCAGGCAGACTGTACCAGACTACTGACCTAACATTGGCGTTTAACGGCAAGGAAAACGCAAGACATAGATACGGCTAGTTTGAAATTACAAGACGACATTACGACGACTTAGGCGTAGTTCATGACGTTTTGAATTTATTTAATCTAATTTCAAATGTTGTTCCTAGAAGGGACATAAGAACAATTTTTCCACTAACCATGCTAGTCTGCTAGACTACATTCTGTGTCATGCATAGCCCTTTTTAAACTTCAATCGGAGTACCATTAATCGTAATATACCATCATTTATTTAACGCGTAATATAGGTGTAGATGCATCCTTCTATGGTTTTTAATTGCTAGTTTTTGGATAATACATAGATTTACATATTTTTATACATATTGTCAATGTGACATTACCAGAGCTGAGTAAAATTAGAAATATTTTATGGGCGAAGTTTTAGAAACTCACACCAGGCTCATTACAATGAAAATACCTACTTATTCTATCTTTATGTGAGATGGCATAATTAGCTTATCCCAGTAAGTAAATTAGGCAACCAAAAAGAATTAGTTTCATTATGCAAATACATATAACTCGGCTTTTGTGTGTAGAAAATAGCACTGAAAAGCCGTTGACAGTCTTTTTCGACAGACGAGTCCCTTTGAATAGTCACACCGCAACCCCGCTGCGTGGGGTGGTGGTATTATAACATTAAGTCAGGTGGATCAATGAAAAAACAATTAATGCTCTGAGACGTGGGGGCCCGAACAAAAAATGTTAGTTTTTATTCGTTTTAACATACCTACATCCAATTTGTTTAAATTCATTTTCATTATTTGTTTACGTTATAGGATCGACGGCCATCTATATACAGACGAACTATATATATATATATATAGAATTTATTTGACGATTTGTTCTCGCAAGGTAAATCGTATTTTTCTTTTTTTTTCATACGATTTAGTCGTTATTAAAGCCGCTTTGATTTTTCCGAGTAAGTAGTGGATCAAAGGCAAAATGTATAAGCCGCCTTCACTCGAAGGAAAACTCTCTTGGGAAAACTGCAAGTAACAAGATAGTCGTTTTCTGTATTACATATATCTATCTAGAACATTTTTCTGTATAGATACGTAATACGTGTATCTTCTTTTTATTTTGCCGTAGATTGTTGATAACGTCATCTAACAATGCTAATTAGTAGCAAGTATCTAATTATTTCTTCATATAGGTATACAATAATGCAACGGATAGGAGGGTATGCGATCTATTACGCAGTATCTTCTATCTACATAATTAATAGTTTTCACATGTACTGATATGTTTTCGAATGTATCTTTACAATAAGGTCTTAATTTAAGTATTATCTAGAACAGCATATATTTGCTTATATTAAAGATATAAATTCCTTACAATAAGGTCTTAATTTAATTATTATCTAGAACAGCATATCTTTGCTTATATTAAGGATATAAATTCCAGGATTGAGAAACTCAGTTATATCTTCTTTGACAAAAGTATTCATGAATTTCCTCCGTGATTCATTTAGATTAAGATCGATACCACTATCGGATAGTTTTATATTTTCGAATAAAATTTAAACGGCCATAACTGTTTTTACCGAAATACCAAAAAAGAGGTACTCAATTCAACTGTGCGATGATGGTCGAGTGGTTATAAGGTGGATTGCCTTGCAAAAGGTACGAGGTACGATCCCACGAAACATGCAAAAAGAGCCTGAGTTACCGATGAAGGAAAACATCGCGAGGAAACCATACATGGTGGCTGGGCGTTTTCTATCTCTCGTCTGGCTAGCTACCACCCTCAAGTTGTAAAATCTGTCGCCAAGCACCTAACGGTGTGTTCCGGCAGCCTTCCTTGAGAGCCAGTGTATTCCAGACTAGGCATGCTCCATCTAGGGCTACAGTGTCGCTGACTCCCGTGGTCGTGCGGACTTGTGGTCAAATGCCTAGCTGTTCAGGATAAAAAAAAACTGTATTTTTTTGTTTAAAAGGGTATATCTCCGAAGTGGTCCCATTCAAATTCTATCAATATTAGTCCACTCACCACTTAGGTACAGGCTACGATCTCTTACTAGGTCTGCATTAGCGCGAACCTGTTCACGCTAACGTTTTAACTTAAAATATCCCGCTGATGACGTCATTCCATCCATATGAGTTATCCGATTTCAAAAGTTCCTAACTATGGTTTCCATCTTTCCAGGCAAAGGAGATCCTCACGAAGGAGTCTAACGTGCAAGAAGTGAAATGCCCCGTGACGGTATGCGGCGACGTGCACGGTCAGTTCCACGACCTGATGGAGCTGTTCCGCATCGGAGGCCGCTCCCCGGACACCAACTATTTGTTCATGGGGGATTATGTAGACCGCGGGTATTACAGCGTGGAGACTGTCACATTGCTTGTTGCGCTCAAGGTAAGCTCTTACATACTGCCACAGAAGATCTAATAGTGTAGTAGGTACAGTGTTGGGAATATATTATCTGGGAGCGACGTGGTGGAGGCATTTCCGCGCATGTGCATTTCTAATTGACGAATCACCAGCCGCGTCTCTACAGTATTCTGCCCCGCTTTTTACAATCCGCCAAAGATACCTAAAAATAATTACTGCATAGCCAAGGTCATGGTTAATTTTTTTTCCGGTGATTGTGCGGGGCTTGTGCCGGCGCAGAGCCTTAAATGTATTGTAGCCCTAACACATTTACTTGATTAATCGGTACAGCAAACCTGACTTTTTGTCCTTATTCCTTCTATTTCTAGGATAGAAAAACAAAAGAAAAAACAAATTTTAACGTAACAGTTGAGACCGACAAAGCCTCAAGTTGTACACAAGGCCTCCAATAACGGATTATGACGTACGCGCTCCGTGGACTTAGCCCATTACGTATTATTACAAGTCTATGAGAAATTTCCATTCAATGTGCAACAAAAACTTGTATTTGCTCTGTGATTGTAGTCTTGAAGCCAGCATTGCTTATTAACAGGCTATTTCACGCTTCTCAACTCATATAAAAATCAAGTTATGAACAGAAAATGTTTTAGATACTATCAGTATCTTTTACATTAATTTACTTTTGGTCTTAAGAGTACCATACATACCCACTACCGCTAATCTTACTTTGGGTTCTCGTCTTTGGTTTATCTTTGCTGTTCCCAGTTGCTATTCGCGATTTCTACTTGAGACTCCGCCTACTCTATTGCTAGATTTTACCTGTTTACGCCATATATGGATAGCTTATTGGCACTTCAGTTTGGATATGGTTGAATGTTTTTTTTTTAAACTGACAAACCTTAAATTTGCACTTGGCGTTTCGCTTCGATTTTGGTGCGTACTGTATTTTAAAAGTTATCTTTAAAAACTATGCTTTATTGTAAAAAATATTAATAATTTTGCAATATTTTAATTAATCCGGGTTTTCCATATTAACAACGGTCTGAAGGTCAATCTTTAACGAGCTAAGAATAAAACAGATGCACAACTTATTCGGATAATTAAAATGCTTTACATATTTTGCGTTATCATGGTAATATACCTTACATTATATAGCTGAGATATTGAAGTGACGACCAAAGGTTTAAGAATGTGACTTTAATGGCCGGTTAAGGAATTGGGCGATCAAGCATTTTGGTCAATATTAGATGAACCGTGGATATTAAGAATTGGACTAGATTTTATAGATTAGCACAGTATCAAGGCAGAAGTCAAAACATGTGTGATAAAGAGTTATATGCTTAACAATGAGATAAGAAGGGCTGCAGTATCTATACGACTGAGAAAGAAGGATTGTTATGTTTTTCGAGTGTAAATATTTATGTATATTTCATTGGCACGTCCCAGAGCCTATATGGCTTGTCGATATTTTATATAAGAGTTATATTTATGTGAGAGTTATACTAGCTGCATCCCGCGATCTCACTTCTTAAGATACTTGTGTCTTAAGTTCGTGCAGTCAGGTTTTTGAAGTCACTTGTTTCACTAAAATTATATACGACATTTTGTAGCTAGGTATTCAAATTTAGCGAGATATTTCATACTAAACAACAGACAACTTTTCATATTGCATGTTTAGTGTGCAATATAAGTAACGGAATTAACGCACTTTCAGTCTGGACTTTTGTAATACTCTAAAATTTTCCTGCCGTATTTTAAGTTTGTATATCCATTACCCAGATATATCCAAGAAACTGATACCAAATTGCAGTTTAAGTAAATATTTACTCGAATTGCAAAACGTTGCGACTATCTAATCTCTTATCACAATTGGCGACAAAAGGTCAATGACCCTCAGGAGTCGTTAAACAATTCTAATGACGTTCCCGATCTAAAAAAGTCGGTTAAAATTAGCGTCATTAGATAATGAATATTGTGTTTATTCATTGCGCAAATCAGCTACGATTACAATCTTAAAAAATCATAAAAGATCAGCTGATAACGCGGTTTTATTATCAACCTCGAGGACAAAAATGTCACCCTAGTTCTAATCATCAGCTGGAGCCTTACCGTGACTGTCATAACGCGATTCCTTCTACGTGTTATTTCTAGTATTGTTCTTCGTATAGTTTCTTCAGTGTAACAAACAACTAGACTAATCATTTCGCAAACAAAATATTAAAGTGAGTAATGCTAACTGCTTTGTTTTTATATAAACAGTTTACCAGAGTGCCTCAGGGCTCGGTGCTCTTATCATTCGCTATCTTTGATAACATTCGGTCACTGTTTACATAGCCATCGTATCTTCAACATTTACTATCACCAAATATTGTATATTGCTTGTTTTGCTCCGCCGTTCAACAGCGGTTTGCCATTTTCGACATTTATTTGTATTAAAACCAAATTTAGGTATACATCAGCAACCTACGTTGGACTTTCTATCTTGTGTTGGGACGAGATAAAAATGAAAGTTTCTCACTACACTTCCCGCTCATTGTAAAGAGGATTTTTTGGAGGAAAACAAAATCACTATTAAATTCTCATCTCAATCAATAGATGATCCCAAAAGAATTTTCATAAGAGCTTGACAATTCCAACATACACAATTGCACCATCTTTCAAATCAATCTGTAAAACAAATATGCATATAACGTGAGAGTGTCGCGACTGTATAATACATGCAAAAATGTTGCTATTTTCGCTTACAGACCCGATATTTTCCCTCTGCCTCTAGTGTAGTTCCTTCGCACTACATTATGCATGCAAGCTGTTATAGAAACGGAAAGTTTTGTTCTGAATATGCATGGTTTTGAGGAATATATCAAAGATGAGTACATATTAATGATTTTCGTGAGAGCTGTTTATAATTAATTTTGCAGAATACACGAACTTAATATTTTGATAACTAATTATTGTACCTTTTCAAGTTGTAACGATCAATGACACAAGATTTAGCTATAAATTAGTACCTAGTGTATGTATGTTATGTATCTCAAATGCGATTCTTAGGTTGCTGATTTTTTTACTACGCAAATTGTATACACAAATACATCCTACAATATGTGTAGTCTATTAAAGTCAACTTTATTATTCAACTTCTTTAAATATAGAGTTTTTCTTTATTATTATATATTTCGATGCAATTTTTTTTAACAGAAAGGAAGAAAGTGTTGTAATACTAACGTTGAACGAAATTATGTTTTCAAGAATTATGATAAAACCGTATAAAAAAAAAAGTTGCCGTGTTGCCCACGACATTGTTCGCGACATAAAATAGAATTCAAAGAAGTTTCAAACTTTGACCCCTTGTATAAGATTGTAAAAGATTTTTACTTGACCCTTAGGGGTTGAATTCCCAAAAATCTTTTCTTTGTACACTCCTACATCCTATAATGAATGAATACACTCTCCAAATTTCATGTCTCGAAGCCTGCCTTTAGCCTGGCTTTTAGGTGCTTTTTGCCTTTTAGGTAATGCGCTGATTCTGAGCGATTATCCGTACTCCTTTATATGCATAGATAATGAACTCTTAATTACGGGGGCGTGATAACATCCTTTCCATTCGCGATGAGCGTACGCGCACAGTTGCTAAATCGTCAGCCTACGCGCATGTTTTAATTACACGCGCATATGCGCGCACCAAACCGCTCGTATGCGTAAATTGGCACATCGACGTACCACAGCCTGCTTTGTACTCTCCATTTAAAGATAAGCTCAGATAAAAATGTGTGCCTATACTTATTTGAATGATGGAATTTACATTTAAATTGCAAAGCAATTATTATTTGACAATGCTTAGAACAGTATGGTAAGAAACACGGCGCAGGCACGGATCTACCTTAAAGTGCCTTTGGCGGACGCCAAGTTGAACAAACTGCTTGCCGATTGTACGATTTAACCTTCTTCCAAATGCAGTTTCCATCGCTGGTAGAGAGATGATAATGTCTATGCTAATTAGTTATAAGTGTATAATACCTACACATTGTCTAAAGTTGTAGTGCGCAGTTGCGATTCGGTGTAATACTCGTATATAGGTAGGTAACAAAACATCTGTAGATTTGCTATAGTCAGGTGCGTTGTGACGATATGATAGCTGTAGGTATGTCATATCATCGAGTAATAACATTCATATCATACTTTAAACCAAGTTAAAAAATTAGAAAAATCTCAACTCGTCGGATAATTTTTTGACCCCCGACGCAAAAACGACGGGGTGTTATAAGTTTGACGTGTCTGTCTGTCTGTGGCATCGTAGCTCCCAAACGGATGGACCGAATTCGATTATGATTTTTTCGTTTACAAGCTGCATTAGACGGGAGTGTTCCTTGCTATGTTTGATTAAATTCGGTCCAAGATGGCCGCTGCTATAAAATGGCGGTGTTCATTTTTTTTCTTAATTCTCTCAACATGGGTATCAAATGAAAGGGCTTGACTAGTGGAATACTATAGACTATCATAATTTCAAATCGATGGTGGCTGCCACAACAAATGATGGAGGTTTTTCAAAGTTTTTAATTTTTGCTTGTTCATATATGTTTCCCGATTTCTGAGACATGGCTGGACATATATGAAAAAAAATTGGCAATGCTTTCAAATTAGGCCCATATAAATATTATGAAAAATTTAGTAGATTTAGGGTTCCGTAATCAAAAGGTTTGACCCTGTCACCCTGGTTGTTTCTCAATAACCGTGATATGTAGGCAGTTGTTTTTTTTTATAAATATAGCTTTTAATATTTTTTGACTATTATACATAGATGACATTTTTGTACGTATCGTAAGTTTGGCGAGCCAAAATGAAGTCTACCACCACCACTAAAATCCCGTGAAAAAAGCATCATCCCGTGAAATATCTAATCATATCGTAGCTAAAATTACCTTAGAATTGTTATTTGAAAGAACATAAATTCCATCCGTGAGAAAAGATAACACTATCCGGACTTTAATTTTAGTATCACTGATCGATGGTAGTGTTACAAAGAAAATTAGCACAATTTAGCTGTTCGCACAATAAAGACAGACGTACTGTTTAGAGTCATTGTAACCTCTACCATTTACCGGTGGCGATTTGCCGTAAGTACTTGTCTGATGATTTGTCAATTGGGGGTAGGGGAATAAAATTATTTAGCATAGAAAGCTATATGTAGTAGGTATCATGCAAACGTTGGAGAACTAGCCTATGTTGGCTTACAATACTTTATATAAGAATATAATCCCGGTATTAACTTTCGTAGTTATTTGTTAATGTAGGTAGACTCAGTCACACAGGACGTTCTTATTACTACTTCTGGCAATTAGCTGCAGCGTTGTAATTATTGCGACCTACTTGCCGTACAAGTAATAGATTTTACTATGTTCATATTACGAGTAAGTATCAAATATGATTATGCCAGTTTCAGTTTTATTGTATTGACCATAAAAATAACTCTGCCTACGTTACCTTTATTCCTCTCACACCAATAGGGAATTCTGAACACTGTCGTGATTTTCGATTCTACCCAGGCACTATCTATTAGGTACTATCTCCAGTAGTTGTCAAGATAATATTACACGCAGCTTTTTCATGCGAGTCTGTGAAGCGTGAACCATATACCGATGCCGTCTTGAGATATCCCTATTTTCCCGGCTATACACTCTCTAAAATCAATTAGAAAGTCACCGAAATTAACCAATTATTATCTCTTACATATATTGTCAACAGGTTAGATACCGCGAGAGAATAACCATCCTCCGCGGCAACCACGAATCCCGTCAGATCACTCAAGTGTACGGCTTCTACGACGAATGCCTTCGCAAGTACGGCAACGCGTCCGTTTGGAAGCATTTCACCGATCTGTTCGACTTTCTACCGCTGACGGCACTGGTCGACGGCCAGATATTCTGTCTGCACGGCGGTCTCAGCCCGTCCATCGACACCTTGGACCACATCCGCGCGCTCGATCGCCTGCAGGAGGTTCCGCACGAGGGGCCCATGTGCGATCTGCTCTGGAGTGATCCCGACGACAGGTATGTGCTATCCTTACAAATACGGACCTTTGGATAAAAATAATTGGTTTTTTAATCGACGTGAGGATGATGAGAACTGTATGGAAATCTCAGTACCTATGTCATGTATGCTGTTCCCTGTCAAGCTAGCATTAGTTAGTTGTGAATTGTAAGTATTATAAAATATTTTTTATTTTCCCAAATTTAAACCTGAATTTAGCTTTGACTCAATCAAAGCTAAATTCAGGGTGAAAGACAAAAACATGGGAGTAAACCGTATTCACAGCTGATGAAGATAGGAATGCAACTCATTGTTTTGATAACCTTTTTTTCTCATGGAGTAGCGATTTCTAGTGGTACAAACATTCCATAGTGTGATCTTATAAATAGGTACGAATAGTGTCTCCTCTTTCTCGTTGGGGTAGGCATATTCATATTACCTGCGCTATTTTATTTATTTTATATTGAGAAGCGGTTTACCACAGCTATGTATTATCTAGCAGGCTTAGTTTTAAACTATGTCTTCTAATAGTCTACAGAAAGTTTGCAGTCACTATACAAATGACGTAACAAAGGTTTCTATCGAAATGGCTTGACAAGGGTAAAGAAGTTTTCGGGGCAACGATCGTATGAATAGAACAGATTTAGTTTAAAGCATAAATAAACTACAATACTTTCGCCAAACTTTTTCGCTGTCTGAGGTTTCGGAAAGTTTAGCCATTTATTTATACATTAGTGCCACGGGCGTATTCTGAGTTGGGTCGATTGATAAAATTAAATTAGGCCAAATAGAGCGATTCAATCAGCTACACTGAAAAACTTGTCTCCAATTTAGACTTCATTGAGTAAATGGCTCTACGAGTGTCAGGAAAGTAGATCGGCATAAGTGATCATTATGAAATTAATTTTAAAAAGTGATAAAATATGTAAAAATCGCTGTACGTCTCTTTAAATAAAAAACAGTTGCGCATTTTTCTCTTGGAGTAGACACATAACATATCTTTCCAATTACAATCCCGACACAACTTATTAGCTCATATCAGGTTTGCTTTATTTTTAACCCCTGACGCAATAACGATGGGGTGATATAAGTTTTACGTGTCTGTTGTCTGTCTGTGGTAGCATCGTAGCTACCGAACAGATGAACCGATCTTTATTTAATTATTTTGTTTGAAGATGATGATTAGTAGAGAGTGTTCATATCTATGTTTGATGAAAATCCGTCTAAGATGGTCGCTACCACAACATGGCGACGTCGCGGGTTTTTAAATTTTACTTGTAGACCTTCTAGTTATTTTATATTATCCCATAAGTTCTTCATGACTAGTATTGTTTTCAAAAATGCTAGCTTTATTGAGCTTTCCTATATCTTTGATAGTAAAGTTATACCATGTATTGTAATACCATGGCAACACTTTGTTTACCTTCGCGTGCATTTGTTTGCACGAAACCTTCGGTTTACACTGCGTGCGTGAAGTTTGTTAAGATTTCGAAACATTGGATTAACTTTTTGAATTATATTATACACACTTACTATTCTACATACCTAAAACAAATTTATTTAATTCCTTTGTCTGTCAGTTCGAAAACTTTTATGAAAATCGTTTTGTAGTTAATTTCATTGGATTAGCATGCAATAAAGGCATGGGGTACGGTCAAGCAAAAACTTTAGACTGAAGCATAATTGAACCACAACTGGGCTGTATGGGATATTCTGTACTGCAAAGTACATTTTAAGCACAAAGATCTTGCTGATGAATATTAAAGATTATCGGACCACTCAGAAGACTGCCACATCGTAACCGTCGGGGTTACGATTTTTGTGTTTACATTGTATTTGAGAGATTGTTTAACGCGATACGTTTTTATTAAAAACTAAGAAGTTAAATGTTTTCTAAGTTCTTGTCAGAACAAAAATATGCATATTATAAGAAAGACACACAAACAATTATCATAATTTTGTGTGTCAATCTTCTACTAATAAGCGCAATGTACTCGTAATATGAGCTTAAAAATAATTTGTAACTTCGATTTTAAAGACTAAACATTCGCAGTCATTTTAAGTTGCTCATACAGTTCCAGCAGCGTGGAAAACCTAGTCTTGTTATAATTAAAATTAATTATAATACGATCAAGATTATTCGCTCAGCCCCCGACTAACGTTGCCCAATACATTGACGGACCGTTGTTGTAAATATTTCTCTATTTACTCATAACACGCTTCGCATTTTATTTTTAAACACTTGCGGTAAACAACTAACTAAACTGTTTATAATTATGTGACGTGAATCGTGGTTTGGCTTATATATTAGTTCAACCTATTATAAAATACTAGCTATGGCCCGCGGTTTTATCATTAAATTGATATACCAAACTAGCGGCCTGTCGCCGTTTCGCACGCGGGTACTTAATAAAAAATTCAAATATTACTAAAAAAAATTACACCATGGGTTACATTATTGGAGTTTTAGTAAATAACTAATTGTTTTTAAATATAGGTTAGCATAAATGTCTGTCAGGGCTGGTGTAGCTTCCCAACAGGAATTTTTCAAATTGGTTCAGTAGTTTCGGAGCCTATTCAAGGCAAACTAACAATCAAATATTTCCCCTTTATAATATTAGTATAGATGTTTTAAAATATCCAGCCGATGAAGGAGTAACAAACATACAAATCATAAATGTGAAAATTTATAAAAAAAATATGTATTAGTGTATGCTAATGTAGATTTTTTTAGGACTGTCATATAAAATTCATTATTTATCTATCGCTCTATCCTTCAAGTTAATGTGTTTGTTGTATATACATACATTTTATATTTATTGTCATACCGTATAATTTCGTTAAAATTGTATACAGTTTGTTCTCCTACACGACTCTTAATTACAACTTTGTTTTGTTTAATTTCTGCCATTTCGGAGAGAAATAATATATGTCAACAATAACTAAACTAAAAAAGGTATATAAATCTTGTACAAGACACCATTAATGAAAACTCGAATTTGGCGATGTTCACTTATCCGTATTATCTCTACTTAGATACCGCCCGCAATTCATTGGGTGAGTACTAATTGATATGTAGTTCGTCTGTTTTGTCTCGTTCTTCGAGAAAGTGGGTTATTAGATATTGATTTATACGACTATTGTTATAGTAGTGCTAGAATGACCCAATTGAAGGAATCCGCAAGGTCAAGAGAGCTATTGTATAGGGCTTATCAGTCTGTGGAAATAGACACAAAATTAAATCACTTGGGTACCTACTTATACTAATAAGTCTGAGATTTAATTTTTATTACTTTGGAATTTCAATTGTGGGATAGTCACTTCCTTGGTTAGACTACCCGATTTGTAAAAGGCCTTTGACAGTAGTGTACGTTTTTGAATCAAAGTGAAAGTTTTGAAAGAAACAAATGCCTTACGTCTCATCGCATCCCGCCTAATTTAAACGACAATACCGCCTAAGATATAGCACGGTTGCCTAGGAGATACATATTTATGTACTTGCGATTCGAAAAAATCCAGATAATAGCTATCGAAGAATGAGGAAGCCAGTAGTGAATTAACCGTTCTCAAAGACCTTTAAAATAAGCCACGGTGACCTACGATTGAACGCCTACGTGAACCATGTCAACCACAGCCGCGCTCGCTTTTAAATCACGGTTACCCATCTAAGCTAACCTGGCAGAAGTAAGCGTTAATCTTTGGTGATCGTTAATGTTAACTAAATCTCACTTCGCTACGAACGCTATCCTGGAAATTTATATTAAAATATTAAATTTATGTTACGAAAAACATTATAGTATTGGCCTTTGGTAGGTCACGTCTGCTTAGTAATATGTTTGAATATAATCTTGTAATCTTACAAGGTCACAAATAAAACCCACCGACACGTGAAGTGTATAGGTGAAACAAAAACTAATAATAACACTCACAGACGCACAAAGTTCACGACCTTGGTGGCGGTAATCAATATACGGAACATTATAGTAAATATATTGGATGGATATAAAAATAACTTATCAGAATACAAATAACAATGTCATGGACTTGGCTTTATTTGTTTTGCACACAGCTATGACCTGTGAGGGTAGAATGTAAAAAGTAGAGGGAGTTTCCTCTATCACATAGAGTTTTGATATAGCTTATTCCCAAATTACCTACCGCAAGATTATTTTAATTAAATAAACTTGACTGAGTCTACTTAATCCCTACTACGAAATACAGTATATTAATGTATTATATTTCTGGTATTTGACAATTATTTGGTATCAAGAAATGTAGAATCCGATGTTCAGGGATTATAGAAGTAGCATTACTGCTTTGCCCGCGTCATGTTTGTTTTCCCGGGAAAAGAGGATTCTATTGCACACTCCGGACCTCGATCATCGGACTTATCTTTGTGTAAAAAACCAAGTCGAGCCGTCGTCACTGGGTTGCTGAAACACAAACCAAACCAAAATAAAACACTTTCGCTTTGACAAATATGTCTGGAGATTAAAGGGACACATGTAACTTACAAAAAAATTTAAGTAATAACCGGGCATGTGCCTTTATTACAGAAAACTGTATGACTTATTACAACAATAGAAATAAATATAGCAAAAAAATTACCTATAGACCATTTAAGATCTACAGATAATCCAAATGCTCCAACCCACAATCAGAGGGGGCAGCGTGCCTAGAATGCTAGCCAAATTACTACGCTGAGTGGCAATGATTATTCGTTGAGCCAAATAAAAACCGGCATTCTGGTCACGCGTCGAATCGAACAAATTAAAAAAAAATCATAACAAATTCATAATATAGGAAGTCTATGAGATTCTTTGCAAATTATTTGTATACAACTATCAGAGGTATATAAACATTGATTAATTGTCGTCATAGCGATGACTCAATTTGAGTCAAGGATGACTGCATTAGTTTTTGTCTAATTCGTAATGTGTGCTGATTATATCAGATTGCTCGCCACGTGTGAAGCCGTTTGTTACGTAGCGACTGATATAAAGGTTCTAGGTTTTAGGGTTTCAAGGATTTACCAACACACAATGCCTTGCTAAACGATTATCTGTTAATTGTACAAAAGCCTGGCTTATAGTCTTCAGGTCAATTTTTTGGAATTCTTGGCTTGCTTGTGTTGAGTAAGAGGCTTTTTAGTTGTAAGCTGTTGTAGTTTTACTCGGAAGAGTACGAAAGAGATCCAGCCAGCCAAAACCTTTAATAATACGAGTTATATCGTAATCTTATCAGAGCGCTTCGTTGAGAAATTTAGTTTTACGTGATGAGGCCGCCTTATGTACTAACACTGTTCTGATTCTAATTTAATCGTAGATTTTGTTTTATAAATGAAGATACGATCATTGGTTCTGTTACTGCTCTAATCTTTTATGCGAGCCCTGACTATATCGTCCATCCATGTTGTCATTGGTCTACTATAATATTAATCTTTAATTTGTTCCTCCACAGAGGCGGATGGGGCATATCTCCCCGCGGTGCCGGCTATACGTTCGGTCAGGACATATCGGAGACGTTCAACCACAGCAACGGTCTGACGCTGGTGTCGCGCGCTCACCAGCTCGTCATGGAGGGGTACAACTGGTGCCACGATAGGAACGTCGTCACTATATTCTCCGCACCCAACTACTGCTATAGGTGAGTTTACCTCTAGAATACAATCATTATACGAATATGTTAATTTTTATCTTGGTTAATAAGCTGTTCATTGTATCATTTCTGGAATTTTCAAATCCGTAATCAGTGTGTATTATAGATGTTCCATATACACTAATTACCAAATGAATTACGTTTAAAACAGAAAAGTTAAAGAAAAGAAAAGTTTAGCCTTGCTTCGTCGGTCTTGTATGTACTTGTAAGCACTAACGAAGACAGGAGAAAGAAAAAGTTTAGAACATTTTTATACTTCTAATGCGGCAGCTTTCCTTGAGAGCCAGAGTGTATTCCAGACTAGGCATGGAGGGCTACAGTATCGTTGACTTCCGTGGTCGAGCGAACTTGTGCTAAAATGCTGCAAGATAAAAAAAAAACATACATTTTCCTATTTTTAATGTAGTCAACTAGTAATTAACGAAATATAATTTTTTCATGCCTTCACAATAAGTAACTACCGGGCAAGTGCCTTCATGAAGAAAAACGAAATGACTAACAACAGCAGCAACAGAAACTAGCATATTAATTACCTATAAGAACAATAATACATAATTATATAGTTTGTTCTATCTAAAGTAGTTTTATATGTAATGTCCGTTCTGGACAAGTTTCCAGATTATTACGGAAAATGTTATTTTCGTTGTTATTCTGTTACGAGCCTGTATTCTGCAGTATCGCGAAGCGGGTCGAGGTTGATAGATATGACCTAGTTTTTTTAAACAAACTCGTTTATAATCCTCTATTTTGGTATACATTTACACATACATTATTTTACTTTATAATTTATTTACGATCTTTTTTACTGTTGATGTGTATTAAGATTGGTTAGGTTTTAGGTCATTTGTAATGTACTAGGTCTATAACAATTTATACAAGTAATAAATATAACAATGTAACAGTTTATAAAATGTTTATAATAATTCGATTTTAAAATTGATGGGACTTTTAAAGCTAAAAGATTATATTGTCAAGACAAAATGGAAGTTATTAATACAAGCGGACTCAAATAAGATAACGCTAACGAAATTTAAATTTTTAGGTAATAATACCAAAATAAAAAATTACAGTTCACCTTACAAAAGTAAAAAATAAGTAAACCTTTCTTAACTTTCCAGTTAACGTTAACAGTAAATTTGTCATGTGGCTTTTAGGCGTTTTAGACAGAAAGCCCTCGAAAGTTTTAATTTTGCATGGCTTTGCTTCCGGAAAGTCTACCCTCAATAAGGGCTTACAGTGAACTATAATTTAAACTTCCGCGGCTTGACATTTTCAATTTTGCAATCACGTGCTTCACTGTGTGACTCGTTTTTTAAAATATGTACTTTTCAAGCCGGTTTTCGTGACTATCTAATCTGCAACTATGTGTTTATTCAAACTTGTTCTGATCAAAATGTATTTTTTATTTTGTATTGTAATATTATTCTCTATTCTAACAAGATGCTATATTATAAATTCGCGTATAAATATACGTAAAAGCGTTTTTTTATTGGAAATAACGGGCTTGTGTTTGAGTGCAACTCGCCTTATGTAAGTGGTGGTGTAGCGCACTTTCCTAAAAGAAACAGATTCGACCCGATTTGATTCGAGAGACTTGAAAACACTCACATTATATTTATCGAAAAATAGAGAATTCAACACCTGGCAGTAGTACAATGAAAGTAGACGCAAAGCGTTTCGTGCGAGTCTGTGGAACTTCTGCCATGTACCGGTGGCGTCTTGCAATATTGTTTGAAATACCTAGTCTACAACATTTTGTTCACTTCTTTATTATTTGTTGGAAATCTAGTATAGGCCTGACGATACAGCAAGTCTATGGCTGTCAAAATAATAGTCACTTTTTATATAAATGCTTGACTATATTAAACACGATAGGACGCAGCCATCTGTTATCAAACTAATAATTGCTCATATACTGCGCGCATATTTTCATACATTAACCTTTAGGGTTCAACGAATGCCGGCGACTGAACGCTTTTCCCGCAAGGTCGTGCACATCGAAAAAGATAACAGCTTGAAATATGTATTAGCTTCGCGTAAACCTTCAGAGGCAAGACTCGTGGCGTCATTTTATGTTTAAGATTTATTGACCGTGAAAACCGACGTCTTCGATACCAATGGTAAAAGTATGTTTGTCGATAACTTGATTCAGTTTGCAATTTTATATAGAAAACCTTTCCAACAGTCAGGTACGCGTGAAAACCCGTTTTCTTAAACAATATTGATCCGGTTTTTATGAAAATTCAAGGATCAGATTAATTGACCGTGAATATGTATGTATTCACATTTGTTAGACTTTGTTCTGTTTTTTAATGTTATTGAATATTTTAATACAATATTTTTTAGTTAAATGCATATTTTCATTTTAAAGTAAAGGACTGTTGTTTATAAATCATAAATTGATCAGTTAGGTATTTAGGTTGGAGATGTATTTGTGCCGGGGAAAAACTACACCTACCCTATATTATGCCAGTCGGGAAAATTAAAGAACTTAGCGATCATCTTCGTGCACAACAATCAATTAGGTCATAAATACATATTTTCAGCTACGATTCTAAGGCAATTGTTTCTTCATATTTGCCTAAAGTCAATGTATTGTACACAGGGTTAGGCTGAGAGTGTACTAAGCCGAAGGGGGTCACTATACTCATTATTGCAAATAACTTTCACTATGGGACAAACTTTAAATAAGAGAAAAATTATCTGCTGTTCATAGAGAAATAATATCGGTTGTCGGCAAAATGTATGAAACAGCTGTTTTTTTTAATACATAGTTGGTTCTATAGTAAAAGTGGTTACTTAGGATAAGCATAGTGACCTTTCGGCTGAGCACACTCCTAGCCGATAACCCTGTATACGCTCGGTAAATTTTTGTACTTAAGACTAGTCAATGATTTGTTTTGACATTGGTATGGTATTGTTTGTTCTTGATAAACATAAAACTTCTGCAATTATGAGTACTGAGGAAAAAAAAAATTTTTTTCTAAATCTATGACAACAAGAGTTACTCACGGCCAACTATTTTCGTTATATTTGTTTTTCTTAATAAGGCAGTGTTGTTCTAATGTGTTATCATGATGTATCTAATAACGAACTGTCTCCTTTCAGATGTGGCAACCAAGCCGCCATTATGGAATTGGATGATGCGCTTAAGTACTCATTGTAAGTTTTACTTTAATATTTCTTATTTTTTTCCTTACCAAATTGTATCCTACATACGTATAGGTGAACAACACAAATCATAGATCGCCCGCGCGGTTACAGTTTCGTAGGAAAAGGGGATCGATACACTCAGTTAACCCGAGATAAATAATTTTAACATAGTTCGGTGGAGGCATTTATATAATTTTACTAGCTGTGCCCCGCGGTTTTACCCGCGTAGTTCCACATTGGATTGTCGAGATAATGGGGGAACTACTTTTTTGAAGTCGGTTAAAAAGTATCCGATGTCCTTTCCCGGGGTCCAATCTACCTGTGCATCAAATTTCATCCAGATCGGTTTAGTGGTTTTGGCGTGAAAGTGTAACAGACAGACAGACAGACAGAGTTACTTTCGCATTTATAATATTAGTTAGGATTCTATTGTTTTATCAAAGTATTGAAAAAACGACGAGGCGATTCTCACTAGAACAATTCGATATTCACTACAACTCTTTGTTTTGTTCTCAAAAAGAAGGGATGTCTACTCTCTAAAAAGACAATTATAAATACCTTCGGTAATTAACCTAAATAGAAGTAAAAAAAATGTAAACAGGGTTATCGGTTAGGGTTTATACTGCACATCATAACGAACAATTTACTAACTGAAATTTAATGATTAAAACTGTGTAAAAAGTGTATTGGTTACTTAAATGTATGAATCAGCTGCGGTTTTTTCGCGAAAGCCTAGTTGGCCTCATAGTGAACGTTGTTCCATCATGAAAATTACAGTGACCTATCTTCGGCTTAACACAACTCTTGCCTATAACCCTGTGTACCGCTCCACAAATATTTATTCATTTAAACGTATATCTACACTCCATAATGAACGTATTAGAATTCATAATTGATTTAAAGACTCATAATTGATATAATATTGATCGCGAAGTTATTGCGCATTTGTCGAGTGTGTTCTCGTTCGAGTAGAGTGATAATTGTGTATATTTCGAGTGGGTTAGTCGACTCGATAGCGATACGCCGACGCCGGTTTACCTTGAGGTGACATTACAAAATACATAATGATATATTATATTGTATTGCCAGGGCCCTTATTCTCTATTGAACAACGAGATTCCTTGCTGAAAACGTTTTTAACGTTATATTAACGCAATAAGTTATTCTGATCAAAACGAGCGCATTTCATGCCACGGCACGGACATTGACATTAGCTTAATGATTATCATTTCACGTGAATTCTACGCGGTTAAATTAGGGTGGCCGCGTTACGCGTTGACATGGTCATAGTGAATAAAGGCACTGTATAGTTCTGCGTTAAAATAAGTTGTAAAACGCATAATAAATATTGTATGCAGCAAATGAGTACGATACATTTTTATTATATTACTGTATTATGTTCATGCATAATAGAATTTACAGAATGTTTCCTCCTAATATAATTGACTGTGGCATTGTTTTAATCTTGACCACCTCTGTCCCATATCTACTCAAACAATTCGAATGATTAGAAGCGCAAAGTGATGACGCGAATTTGATTCAATTCAAATTTCCAGTATCTTTAGATACACTGTGGATATTGAAGTTTTTATGACAATATTCTCTGATACTGCTATACAATAGTAGCCTGTATGTTCATGTGAGTAAGGCGTATGTTTGTTTGTGTGCAGCCTTCAGTTCGACCCCGCCCCGCGACGCGGCGAGCCGCACGTCACCCGGCGGACGCCAGATTACTTCATGTAGAGTTCACGTGAGTATACATCATATATATGTCTATCTATGTTATGAGTATTTAAGTTTGTCTTCGGATAACAATTATAGCCCATGTCTGAGGAATTCGGCGGCCTAGAAACTGTCACAATCCATCCATGTTATTATGCCCCTAACATTGGGGCATAATAACATGGATGGATTGTGATATTCCTCTTACTAAGGCCTAAACCCAGTATTAGGTCGATACTGGCTGAAAATGATGATAATCATAAAATAACCACTTCATCTAGTTGTAATTGTTTTTGCACTTATGCTATCAATAGATAATAATTATCGTCATATCTGTAACGTGATTTATTTTGCTCGGTGCATTGGTGGTGCGGACTCTTGCCTACTTGCCTACATGTATATGGATACTTGTTAGTAATGTTAATTTTAAACTTACAAAATGCTCGTTTGCTAATAAACGTGACTTACAATAACTGTGTGTACACTTTTTGTGCTGACGCTAAAATGTAAACGTCATAGACGACGAATAATATCACAAAGTTTTGTGTAATCTCGCAGGCAAATGTTATAGAAAAATATTGCCTTGCAATATTGGTGACCTGCCGGCCCCAATGGAAGGTCAGCATTGGTTGTAAACAACCAGCGTTATGATTTGGAAGCGGTTAATAATTCACGAGTATAACACATTAAAACTTGAAGTTGTGAATCACTAGTTTTGCAATAGGTAAATACACAAACAAGAACTCAAGAAAATCTCCTGATAAATGTGTGGTGAATACATAGTGGAATTTTCCAGTGTTACCCTGTGTTCAGAAAACACAGTTAGCGTTGCTACCCTCTACACTAATTTTATTAAGAGGAAAGATTTGTATTATTAACGAATTAACTTAAAAAATACTGAACCAATTACACAAATTAATCTGCTGTTAGAAAGCTACATTATCACTGAGTAACATATGAGGGTATATTTAATACTAGAAAAAAATAGGTCTCGCATCTAGAAGATATATGGCACCATACCCTTTATATATTTGCCAGCGTCAAATTTATACATTTTCAAGTAATTAATACACAAACGTAACTTAAAAAGAACCTAAACGGTAAAAATGATTAAAGTCTGAAAAAAATTGATGTCCGTGTGGAAAAGTCCCAAGAATGCTGGCTACATTCCCGCGTTGAATTGCCACAAAAATCTTTTGAGCAAGGAATGAGCCAGCTCTCTTGTCACCACTGTCATTAATGAGTTTACCGATATTTTTGCTTAGTACTAGGGTCCTATAGACCAAAAGTTTCTACCCCAAGCGGTACGAAAATATAGTCTAGAAGATTAATAAAGTTGTATATTGTTCTAGTCCCAGCGCACGCCCGGCCGGCGCCGCCGCCGCCGCCGCCGCCGACCGCCGCGGTCGCGCGTCTCCTCATACAACGCGCTGCCGACACGCTGCTCGACACCGCGTGCATAGTGCCACTCATAGAACAACTCTGTTTAGCTACTGCGATTAATTAATACTTGTTATTTTACAATACATGTTCACTCAACAAATGGCTTTATTCAAATGTACGACATTGAGACTTAATTGTGTTACACTTAGTGATCGGTGCGAGGTTTTTTTTTAATTGATCGTTTTGGCGTAAACTCAGTTTTGTATGGTATCAGAACAACGCCATCTAGTTTGTTAAATGTCAACTCCATACAAAACTGATTTTCCGAAAACTCGCACTAAGTTCTCTGAGGCTTCGAATCTGTCAAAGTTGACGGATCAATCTGTCAATCGTGAGTTACAAGCCAGTTTGATATAATTATGAACAAATGTCTGCCAGATAGGTTGACAAGTTTAGAGATGTTCTCGAGACATTCCAGCTACACTATCCGCTATTTTGTGAAAAATACAACCTCAATGTCATCGACAAAACATCTCTCAAGTCAGCCTAGTTATATTCAATATCCTTGTTTACGGCATTCATGTGCTGCGATTTGTGTACTGCGTGTAGTTTCCAAATTCACAAGTAATCGCAGTATTTACTTCTTTCTCACTTCGGCGAAAGTGTTTTAGTCATTAATTTTTCTTCGTATACTTTACGGCCGGTTTTTTATTTGTAGTCAAAGCTACCAGCTAACAGTCACGATAAATGGTGGATTATCCGTAAAATTAGTTTCTTGATCTATAGTTAACGTTAATAACGTTTACTAATTTGACCATTTACTACTGATAAAAAACCGACCTTTAGCTTGCACATTTGTAAAGTCATCAAAATGTAGATAGACTCAATATAACGCATGATTGTAAAGTCTCGGTACAATTGCATCTGCGTTTCGTTTACATAATTATTTGTCTAACACTACTGACAAAACATGTTATAACGAAACGCAAACGCAGATTTAAATATATCGACAGCTGATTGAGATAGTTTGGATGGTGAAGTGACTTTTATTGACTGAATTCAAGGGTTTATATGTCTATAAACCTAAGGCTCGCAGTTAGAGCGAATTTCGTGTGTCCATACAGACATGCGGTCCAGTGAACTTAACTGAACTGTCACTAGTAAAGTCTTACTATCCTTCCAAGAGTTATGTTGAGAGTGGTGATATGAACCTTTTTTTGCTTAACAATACGAGTTCTTTACTCGTAAAAACCCGTATTGTTAATCAAAATGATTCAAACACGCATTAGTTTTCTAAATAGCACCCTTGTTTTTCCACAGTTCTATGCATTTCATTGTCATCGTTGCCTGTGTCCGTTATTAGTTTGTGATAGGGCGCGTTCATTACAGAAATCATTCATCGTAGTGTAAAATGTTAACAAAACGTGACCTTATGACCGACTATGTTTTCTGGGAGATATTTTGCTGGAAAATATCATCGTTAGCGAGCATGTTTTGTTTCACATTTTTGTATAATCCCGATATAAATCACATAATAGCGCACCATAAATAGCTTGCTAATTAAGTTCTTTGAAATGCGAAAATAAATAAAGTTTCTTACAAAATGTTCGTTAATTTTGCTAGGATCTGTAATTTTCTTTTGTACTCTTATTTCAATATTATTTTGAGTTTTTTTACAACTTCCATGAGTCAAAAGGCGTAGGGTTGCATTTGTCACGTTGTGATCGTCGCTTTGTCACGCTATTGTCGCGTCGCTCCCACGCTTTCCATAGCTTGTCGGTAGTTGATGCTATGTTAAAAAAGCGACATAAAATTTGCGTACTCTTATGTAAAATCATTTTAATAATACCGGCTTTTTATATTCGTTTGTATGACTAGACGATTACGACTGATTTGTGCGATAGCGTATTTTTTCGGAGGTTTTGTTACATTAACTACCTTACCTAGTAGTTCCTATATTGTAAGACATCTCAGTCAATAGCAATTACTGGAAACAGATTAGACAGAAACCTTTGTCAAGAAAAATGGTACGGTTCAATAGTGGAACTACTGGTATCAAAGATGCTGACTTTGTTCCCAATTTAAATATTATAAGTAGTAGTCAGGATTGGTAGGCGGCGGTGGCGGCGCGTATCTGCGAGCATTTAAACACGTGTGAAGTCAACCATAGACAAGTTATATTATGCTGGTATGTTCAAACGCAGCGCGACTACTCATGTTGGATCTAAACAATGTATGTATCGATGACACTTAAACCTCATTAAAAGCGTACCATTTGCTAAAAATAACAGTAGTTTTATTTCAACAGTCACCATCGATTTGCGCTAGGGGTAGTGGACATACCATCATAGTGATCCTTGGTGACTTTACACAAAGACGATACACCCAATTTTTATACGTTCATTAAATATCGTGACGTCATAAAAATGCCCATAGACACATTCATCGTTTATGTATTTGGGCCCTCACTAGTGTTTTTAAATTTGTTCACGTAAGTTACTGTAGTTTAAAGTCCATTTTTGCACGTTTGCGGTGGCTTCAAGCTGTAACAGACCGTCTTTTTTGTCGTTGTAGGTAGTCTTATTTTATTAGAAACACATTACAATACAAATTATTATGCAAAAATCATCAACAAATTGTCGTATTTATTGTACCTATTGGAAACAATAGCATTTAATAATATGGGCAGATATGTATTTATGAAGATAAAGTTTAGTTATTAATTTAGTGAGTGGGCTGGAAGTCTACTAAATTATTTAGGGCAATCATTTTATTTTCCCGTGCGATTTTTTCCGGTGTTAGAATGATTGCAGAATGCGTTTTGGTATCTGCCGAATTGAATAGAGAAATCACATTATAATCTCGTAAACTACAAGAGTATAATCTAACTTCTCTGTTTAGTGAATAAATGAATTAAAGTATAATGTGTAAATCAACCAAGTTTTTAGCGATCAATGAGTTGAATAGATTTATATGTTTAAATATTCATAGTGTTTTCCCATTAATGTACTCATATATACACGTGTCACGTAATACTTTAAAAGGTAAGTAATGATACATTTGATTGAGAACAAGTATTTCCACGAAATTTGAGATGTGTTTTTATGGATATTGAAATTATTGAATGGAGTTATTACCTATTGACATGTAAAGGATATAAACTTAAGGTTTTAGAATATAATAGATCAAATAGATCACAAATATTTTCTTTTTCTCTCCAGTCAGTGGTATATTTTATTTAGAACTGAATTTTACTCTATTTCAGTGTGAATTATTTAGTGTCCATTTGCAATATCCCTTATGTTATGTGTAAGGAGAAGGCGTGTGTTACAACAACCTTACCCACCAATGAGACCCGAAGCCACACGTTCGTCGATTTAAGTATTAAGTATGTAAGTTTTAGGTAAAACATAAAATTAAATAATTATAAAATTGAGAAAACACAAAAAAAAAATATATGAAAATATGTATGAATTGTCGAGCTTCGTTCGCGTCAAATAAATATAAACTTTAACTCCTATGCACAAGTTGATTTTCCCCGCTTCTTCGGTTTTATTTGACGCAATCGAATCTTGACGAATGTTAACAATTAAGGCTTTCCTGCATAGGCGATAACATTCAGAGAAATTTTGTATGCGTTGTGTGTTCATGTGTAAACTAAGTGAGTAACGGTTTATTTGGATGAGTTAATGATACAGACTTAGTACCAGCGGAATGCTACGTAATGGCAATAATATCTTTAAACACATACATGAAATAATTTATTCTTGCAACCATACTACTATGCCCGTTGATAGGAATACATACTAGAGATAATAAATAAAATTAATTATACACATTGGTTTTCCTTTATCCTTGATTCTACTGTTTCCTAATTAAACTGCTTAGTGAAGTGCGTCTTAACTAAAAAAGAAAACCATAGATGCAAAAAAGTAATCAAAAATAAAAAAAGTGGGCGCTGACACCGTGTGAGCGAAGCTCGAGCGTAAACCACCTGCATAAACTAGCGCGCTTTGTATCAACTACCTTGATACAATCATTACGTATTGAGGTGATGTTCCAAAGCAAAAAGCAGCTACCGCAAGAACGTGCATGCAGCCGGTCGCTGTTATATTAACTGATAATTGGAGAGTTGCTTAAGAAATAAGTATCTTTCGAACGCCTTTGCTAATAAACGTTCTCTCAGCAGCCTACCTAGGACCGTCTCCGGCCGTAGTTGCTTCCTAAGTACTTGCTAAATTCCTGCTTATATTCTAATTTGCACGTAGTTTTAGTATTTGATCAGTCATTGAATGGCTGAGTAGAGAAGTACCCACCTTTATACCTTCCGCCGTGTATAACATGTGTGGTAATTGACCGCTGATCTATAATCATTGATAATAATGAAAAATGTTAGATTCTTTGATTTTCATGAAATTGGCAACTGTAAAATTTTGGGTTAGGTTTAGGTAACTTATCTTAAATAGTAAAATAAGAATCGATTTGTTGAGCAATAAAATCTGTAGATTAAAGCCCAAAATATACAGTTATTTGAATAAAGATGATTGCGTCTTGAACATACCGATGATATTCCGAAATCAGCAGCCGCCAGCCCGTGCCGCGGCTGCGCGACTGGTTAGTGGCTAAAGGTAGGTGCCTACCACCTATGTATTATTTTTATGAAATATATTCCAAACGCAGCCGGCCATTGCAGCTGCACGTACAAAAATAATAGGCGACGAGTGCCGGCCGGCTGTGAAGCAGACCACCAGTATCATAGAGGAGTAGGTACTGTGTATCAGTATTATAGCTACCGCTCATCGATATGGACTCATTTTATGTCATTGAAATAAATTCTCAAAAGTTATCGCAACAGAAAGTAAATGGTTGTCTAATATTTTTGATCCCAAGTCCTATTTGACCTAGGACAATGAGTTTTTCTGAAGCTGAAGAGAACCAGTTAATACAACTTGTTGCCAAATATCTCGCACTTTACGACACAAGCCACAAGTGGATCCTATGAGTAATACATGCTTTGTCGAGAGATGGTACTTTCTGAATTAATGATATACCTTGAAAATTAATGATATCTTCTATAAAGAAGCAGCCAGTCCCGACAGCACATGCAGCAGCTGAAGCTTTGCCTTCCGCAGCCCGCTTCAGAATAGCGCCATCATAATTTTATTTCCTTAAATATTTAAGGCAATTACATTAAATTTAACAAGTATTGAATAATTTGTTAAATATAATAAAAGACTATTTTTAAAATAAATGATTTATTTATTTAAATAGCATTTAGTTCAATGTTTTTACATATGAAGTGATAAAAAATATAATGTACAAAAAATTCTGTATCTTTGGTGTTGATACATAACAATAAAAAAATATCTTCGTGTTAGTAAATAAAACTGCAACGAAGAATAATTTGAAATAAACATTCACATCATAATAATTTATAAGTATCAAAAATATACATTGCTATAGTCGAAATGGAATGGAAATATCGAGTATCATAGTTCGACTAAGATATTTTTATTCGCACAATATTTACACTATCTTAATCTGCTTCCCATAACTTAACAAGGGCCTTTAAAGTGCGACGTGGAAAACCTACGCGAATTTCCGTAACGTACGTTAAAGTGTATCGTACAGGTGGAACTAGGCATATTAGAGTATATTTAACAAGAGTTTTCTCTAAAATTAAACTAAATTATTTTCGACCGCGACATCCGCTTGAGGATTACCCGCGCCGCACTAGCAATTGGCCTTACCATACAATTCTAAGGGACTTACTGAGTTTCTTGTCTTTCTTTGTAAGAACTAATTGCGTTTCACGCCTTTATTTAAAATAATTAAGTGCGTAACGCGCTTTTTTATAAAACATACGGCTTAAAACATACTTAAATCCTGCTATAACGAAAAAAAAACAACTACTATGACGTGGGTCAACATTTTAACAACGCAAATTTGTCATTGCTAATTTGTTTTTACATTGTAGGATCCTTATCAAAAATACATATAAATATATAGAACCTTCTTAATTTATTATGAAAGTTAAGGTGATGCTAAGTTGGAAGGCACAAGTTTCTATAGATATTTTCAGAGCAATACAAATATATATGAGACACTTTTTTAAACAAGCTACTCCCAAAAATACTAAACAAACAATGAAAATGGAAACTTTAACGACGGAACACAATAAACTAATAATTTTTAATATTTTCCATGCAACAGAAAAGCGTGCCTTTAATTTGGTTGTATAATTAGGTACTTAGTTGACTCTGGTTTCGGCTTGTCCCAATTGAAGTCATTGTATTACAATGTTGTACATTTTATGCTATATCTTTTATATATTATTTGCGTCCTGTAGAGTACCCAACAATCTCATCTTTTTAATATTCTTTAAAATTTCGAGAGTCCTATGTTTAGGAACGGCTCAGCCGCTTACTTATAGAGAGACTAGCTTGTGATGTCTAAAAAATAGTGTATTTATTCATGCAATACCTAACCACAACCTAAAGTTAAGGAGGAAATACTGAATGTAATAAGTACAAATAGCACTGGCTTCAAAATAGTATACGGTTTTATCATAATTAGTCAAATCGCGCCTTTTTCGAAGTATCTCTGACATCCTTATTTGTACCTTTTAAGATTAGAATGAGGTACTGTGACATTAATATTAAAATCTGGTCATATTAATGGTGGTGTACGAGTATTTTAATTGTCTAATGCAATTTATGTGGTTTTAAGTTGATCTAGTTAATAATTCACATTTGACAGTGGTACAATATCTGTCCATCTCATACACTATTATTAAGTAGCTATCGCTATGACTTTATATCGACGTTGTTTCTTTTGCTTTTATATGTGGCGAAATGTCTGAATTCCTACGTGAGGTGCTGTTGTGCAAGTAATTACAAACATATCAAACTTTAAGTGTGAATTATAAAATAATAGACTTTACAAACGTTTTTAATGTCAATGATGGTTAGAACGATATATAATCAACGTTTAACATACTAACTTAACCTATGTTGAGCTACTCGTACTACACCAACGATACTAATTAACAAACTAACCTGAAAGCTCGAAACCACACTTAGACAAATCGATGGTTTTTGTAAAATAGGAATCTAGTCCAAATTGTAGTACCTACAAGATCGATTACCGATATAAAATATAATCTATTATAACGACCTCAATTCGGGTAAGCGAAAGTAGTTTATAATCTCTAAATTAGTCGCATTTATTTCAGTTTCTTACATAGATATTTAGCTAGTGTGACTTTTCCGAATTAATATCTTTACATGATTTAAAGTTTGTATTTGACGTATTTATTTGTATGTAGGTACTAGGTATATAATAATGGGTTACGACTTAGTTTATATAGATATTAAGAGTATTTTACAATCTGGTGGTACGGCAATACCCTCTCCACCTACCTTTCTTCGAAGCCCTTCGTCGTATTTTTGAACCCTTATAACTTGGGTTTAGATTACACCAGATGAACTTAATTCTCGGTATTACTATTTACCGTACGTTGTTGTAAAAAATATTTTATTTAATAACTAATTCGTGTGAAACTAATACTTACCCGAAAAGTAAATAACGCTACATTTTTAGCATCTTGTAGAGGTAAAAGTATGTTTCTTTTCTTATATAACTTTAAGTATTATTTACAGAACCTATACTAAAACTATCTCAATAGTTTTAGTATAGGTTCTCGCGTTGTAATTTTTTTTTTAATTAAAAATATTAATATTGAAGCATTTTGTGTGAAAACTGTTGCGTAGTAAAACAACGGAGTGAATACAAACGAACATGTTATATGTTCAAAAATAGGTTTGGGTGCTCAAATTAAGCCAACATTTTTAAGGTACCACTTTCATATAATCGAGCAATGGTATTCTAGTCGACGAACCACTTGCCTCTCAAGCGAGAGGGTAGCAGTTCCATCCCAGGTTCATTCTACTTCCCCTGACCTGACAAAGACACGCAATCTGGCGGAGGAAAGTAGAATATATCTTCTATTAATTACTCCGAACCGACTGTGTATAAAAGAATGAAAATATACCTTAAAACTGTCAGAACTCGTACCTTAAAATACCCAAGTACCTAATAGGTCTATAGGTAATCAATCCGCTAATTTTTTAATATTAATATAGTATTTAAATCCAGCCTTTTTAGAGGGTCATTAAAAAGGTAAGTTTACCTTTAGACCTTCATCCCTGTATCCATTTGCAGCAGCTGCTTCATCAGTTCGTATGTTGAGAATGAGGTGGCGACCATCGGCACGGCTCGTATGTAGTTGATGCTCATACCGCGGTACAGACCCTTCACTACTCCGTTCTCTCGGTAGATAAGCGTTAGAGTCTTCACCATGCCACTACTGTGGATTACAACAGGACTTTGTAAGAGATAAGGTGGTGGCAGCAATGTATCGACAAACAACAAAGAATAATGGGCTTAGATCGAATAAGTTGAATCTTGTGTTGTAGAATAGAGTGCAATGTATCCCGAAAAAACCCGTAGTGAAAGCGAAAAAATATAAAAGGCTTTAAAACACCATTAACATAAGTAGCAAGGAAGAGAGTGAAAGAAGTTGAATCCTTAGACAAGAACCCTTAATATGGTGATACGATTTGTTATCGATAGCAGTATCATCCCTAACGTCGCCTCGCCTCATAACGTTCACACACAAAGCTCTACCGCACCGGTTGTAAAGTCTCACGAAAGTGAGATCACATGATAATCAGCATTAGGAACAGTGATACTGAAGCAAAATTAGGGTGGGTTAAACAGGATATATTTTATATATAGGGCTGGTTAATTTACTTAAAACGTATTATTTCAAACAAATCATACTCGAGGATCAACCATTTCCAACCGACTTCAAATAATAGCAGGCTCTCAATTTAACTGTATTTTTTATCAGTGTTATCCGATTTTTTAGAAACACCTGGACCGATTTGGTTATATGATTTTCAGTCTGTTTAGTTTGAAAGGGCTTATGTTATATGACATCATATAAAGGTAATACTAAAAAATATTATTATGTTTAAGTTTTTAAATTCAATTGATTCACCAAATTTTGTAATTTTTTTTTGAGCTTTACAAACTGAAGTCTGTTGTCTGTTTTTTAAATAATTATTTTATATATAACACACAATAATATGTTATTCACCAACCTCCTAGATATTGCAAGTTTCCAACACCCGTGTCAATACATGCAATAGAAATGAACAATATAGTACATTAACATGTGTTACCATATATAAGTACATAACAGTGCCTGAAAATATAAATAACTATTATTATAGTGCTTTCCAATAGTACATAGAATATACATTGTATTAAATTTCTTAAATAGGTACTTAAAGTAAACCATTATATATCAAAGCAATATATTATATTTAGAAAACTAACGCGTGTTTGATTCATATTGTTTAAAAAGACGGGTTTCATTGTTGAAGACACGAACGACTCATTCCATCCCTGATGAAGTTCACCGAATGTGAGCGAAACTATAGTCGGACCTTTCTAACAACCAGATACGCGCGAAAACCCGTCTACTTAAACAATGTCAATGTATTCTAACCAAGTTAGAGAAAAAATAATATTAAGCCACTATCTGCATAATCTGCAGTGTTCTAAATAGATTCCTATTTGATGCTGTTATAGTGCATAGTGCTTACCCAAACTTGGCGGTATGTGGGTCCATACAGGCGAGCTGCATGCGACGCCGCGTCACGTCCAGTGGGTAGGAGACAGACTGCGCCACTGCGCCCGCCAGACCGCCGCACACTAGCTTGCCGGGCACGGTCAGCACCAGACCACCTAACCACATACATTACATTACATCAGTCAACTTGGAATAGAATATTTTTCATTTGTAACTGAAAACAACAACTTAGCAAATTTATTTCAACTTAATTACTGCTTTCTGTCACAAACTACACACAACTCAACATAGTGCTGGCTGAAACAACCAGCGCTGAACATCCGTTGGAACCAAGAGGTGACGTCTCGGACGTCACAAGCAGTTAAGAAAGTTAGTGGGTTGGGCTTAACATTATATTAGTCAAGTTAGTGCTATACCACCTGAGCTTTACATTATATTAATCAAGTTAGTGCTACACCACCGGGGCTTTATATTATATTAGTCAAGTTAGTGCTACACTACCGGGGCTTTACATTATATTAGTCAAGTTAGTGCTAGACCACCTGAGCTTTACATTATATTAGTCAAGTTAGTGATAGACCACCTGGGATTTATATCATATTAGTCAAGTTAGTGCTAGACCACCTGGGATTTACATTATATTAGTCAAGTTAGCTAGACAACCATGGAGATTACATTACAACTGTCAAGCCAAATATTAGACCACTTGCATTTCATGTTAAGTCAGTGTCTGGCAATCTTCTTGAACTAAAAGCGTCGTAGTGGTAGTGGGGGTATTTTTGTGCATGTGCATATGTTTAACTGGCGAATCATCGACAGTGTCTCACAGTCAGTCGCGTCAAGCTCTATGATCTACCTCAGGGACTCAAAAACTGTCACTACGCAGCGAATGACATTGATTCAAGTTGTTTGCATCAACAGACACAACGCTGACATGAAGCCGCGGTTTTTTTTTAACTCACGTCTACTTGTATTGATATCAGTACGCACCAGTGTTCCGCTCACACTTGCGACAGAGCGCTGTGGGCAGGTACTTCATGCAGAGGTATTTGAGCGACTCGAAGCAGTAGAAGCTGAACCCCGCGTACGGCACCATGCCGCACAACGTCGGCACGAAGCCGCGGTATAACGCGCGGATACCGCCCTCCTGACACACACAAACACTACATTTATAAAAGCGAACAGGGAGTTTAGACAGGACGAGTATTTAAGGGCTAGAATTCGGTTGTCGTCCCTTAGGTCCCATTTATTGACTGTGTGTAATAGTTGAGTTATTAATTCGAATTTTTAACAATTGTCAACATTTCATTAGGCCAAAATGACGGAAATTCGGAAACCATTTCGAGATAGTGTAATGAAGAGTTCATACTAAAAGTACCAGATTTTTATAACCACTTTTTCAGAGTTGTTTACACAAAACTGAAAATATTTTTTCCGTATTTATGCCAAGATCGTAGTATGTCACCACAAAAAATATATGTCATCTGTTAAAATATAAACAACTGTCACTGTGCGTTTTCAAAGAAACAACAAGAATACAAATAATGCCATCACTTTTTTACGAGCTTTTAAAGAGAATAACACTATGCCGAACATGTTCCTTTTTTAATCTCTTAAAACCTAAGTATTGCGTTCTGAATGAATTAAACAAATAGGGGTGAGATATTTTTCATTTAACGCTTCATTACTGTGATACAAATAGGAGGTTAAAAATTTTAAATGTTGTCAATTATGGTGCAAATCACTCTAATATAGAATCGAGAATGTTAAAAATGATGTGAGTGTCTGACCGTGCGGAACATGGTGGTGGCCGCGTGCGCGATGCCGGTGTACTTGTGCTCGCCGGTGATCTGGAAGGCGAGGCGCGCGCGGATCGTGTCCAGCGGGTAGGTGAGAGTGACGGCAGTGACTCCGGCGCCAGCGCCCGCCACGAACTTGTCGCCGTGCTGGACCCACGGTATGTGCAAACCGTTTAGGTACTGAAAATATAACAGCATTACACGTAACTAACCGGGGTTTATTTTTCTTTAGAATGGACGCGGATTTTGACTAAATGTGGTCGCTACAGCTTCACCAATATTGTTGGTGAAGCTGTAGCGTTGTATTGGTTATCAATATTGATAAAGTAGTTGCTAGCGATAATGTAACAAACATATAATAATCATAGTTGGCAGGTTACTCGTATTACTTCATGCTGTATTATAATAATATAGTCGGGTTTAGTATTTAAGTAACTAAGTTTGTATGTTAGATCCACACTTAGAAGGCAATATGTGCTCCATTGCTTTAATTGTAATAGCTTTTCTATGTAATTTAAAAAGTATTGCTAGTTTTATAGATCTCCAATCTAAATAAAAAGCATTGGAGGTACGGCAGTGCTGTTGTACCCAATAAATCTACTTAGTTGCGTGACCTATCCCTATGCTCGCCAGAGTCGCCCCTAACGACAGGCAAAGAATACCCAAACTTCTAATCCTGGTTACAAGGCTAAAATTGTTGGAACGTAACAGTAAGGTATACATGAAAATGATTGTAGATGGTAGCGCCAGGAGGGGGCGACTTAAGAAGATGTGGAGAAGTTGTGTGAAAAGGGATATGTGTTAAAAGGGAGTGAATGAAGAGACGACGGCTGATAGAGTAGAATGGAAGAGTGGGATAAAATCAGATGAGATGAGTGATCAGTAACAGTAAGGTACAGCAGCAATTTGACATGACCGCGCAGGATGTAAAGTTCACAAATAAGTTTTAAAAAACGTCTCTTGTTTGTACGTCGAGCTCAAGTGGAAAAAAGTTAAAAACATATTATACACCTTTGTAGTATGTTTAGAAAAAATAAGTATATTATTATTTATTATATCAATACCTATACCTACATTTTATATCTCTTTCGTTTATCTCCGTAAAATGTTTGGTTTCAGTTTAGAGTTCTTTGATCTCGTATAAAGCAGCTATAGATGTAGGTATATATATATACATATAACAGAAAGTTGCGACAATATATATATTTATACGGATATTAGTCTAGCCATCAAAGTGAACCAATTGCAGACCAAATGTTTCAAAATTCATAAAAAAAATATTACTTTCTCCATACAAAAATTGTTCACGTGATCGGCCAAGTTCTATGGAGGACGCAAATTTTTGTTTGAAATTTGCAAAAGTTGTCCATCGCCATTCGAGGTGGCAACGTAACGCGGCTTGTGTTGGGCACCTGTGTGCTACGAACAGTTTCATATTAAAAATTAAAAAACCTCCGACATTGTCATTTTGTGATGGCGGCCAGCTTGGATATGAAATATACTGGTATCATAGTGTATAGTATTTTATTATAGTCATTTCATTTGTTATATTGAGGCCATTGAAGGAGTTATGAAAATGTATGTAATCCGTCATTTTGTGGCTGCGGCCATCTCGTCCCCATTTTCATCACATCAAACATAGCTTAGAACACTCCCGACTAATCAAATTTTAAAACAAAAAATCTCCGCACCGCTTCTCCTGGTGCGATTAGTATGCTTTATATGGACTTGTATGGGTATACGCTCACTACATCTCCTCCGTAGCGTCACCGGATAGCCTCGGTTGCAAGGATGCCTTGCAACCGAGGCTATAATATATGGGCGATACCCGCGAATCATTCACGTGAGGACGATATGTTGGCGATGCGCCGCTCCTCACCCTTCATTCCCAGCCTTTCAAGACAGACAGGACAGAATGTTATTACACACACATTGCGGCATATGATAGTAGAGAAAAAAAATTACTCGTCGGCCAACAAATGCCTAAGGGCGGTCCAATATTCGCGCTCTTTTTTTCTTTGTTTAAACATTTCGTGCACCCAATAAGCTTTATTTTTTCTTGCGTCTTTCATTTTCTTCTTCATCAAGCGCGACAGCTATGAGAGCCAAATCACGGTTTGTAAAATTTTAAATTATTAAACCCACGTGTCGACCTAGTGCCAATTGTTAACAGACTACTCGAAAATTCGAGGACTAAGCTGCGTCGACTCGTTCACCGCGCGGGGTCCACTGGTTGATCGCGCGACGTATGTTGGTAATAACACGGGGCGTCAATAACACCCGTGGACCATCTGTCGAGTGGACGCCGTGTGACGAGGCGGTGCGAGGTGGCTCTAATGAGCTACAACCTTTATTACTAGTAGTTTTAGCGTCGATGGTTAAAACCAACGTCTGTATCAACCTACTTACAGTATCGTAGCAATAGTTTATTTGTATACATCACCACGCCTACAAAATGACGTCGCTTTACGTGACTTACCACTTTATGTGGTTTACTCTTCTTGAACTAGTTTTGTGCAAAATATTATGTATTGCAGTAAATATTGAGCTGTCTCTATTATTTACCAAAATCATTGTACATCAGTGTTAATATATTACATCATTACATAAAGAGCAAGAATAAACTTTAGCTAAATCATAGATTAAGGAATTGGCATAACTCCGGCTAAATTTATTTATTATTTATATAATGTATTTACAGTCATATTCTTTGATTTACAGATTGGTTGATAATTGCTTAAAACTATTTGGATATTATGTAGAGACATTAGAGGTCAGACGTACGCATCGATATAAGGCGTCATGGTGAAGGATCATCTCTAACATGTAAGTTAATTTAAAAACATACATGGAAGTTAAGAGATTTTGTACAAGAAAGGTTTCTAAACGTTTCACTCATTGTCTTACAATTTGAAATGATAACAAGTTTTCGGGTGGACTTGTAATACAGATAACGAACGAGATATCTAATCCACTCGTGCTTGTTTCTGATAAACAACGTGTACCTAAATATAGAGACTAATAAAGAATGAATTACAAATATACCTACGATTCGACATTTGATAACGCATATCATTTGAACTATGGGGAACCAATCTCGAATCATGGGCACAAATACATGTGTTACTTTCATATTTTATTGTTTAAGCTGATATAATTTCGGGATACCTCAGTTGGTAGCATAGTAGGTAATAGTTTCTCATAGATATGATAAATTATATAAGCTGTTATTATAAGAAAAACGAATGTCTACTACAACAAAAAAATATAACAGATAGATCACCTATAGCTGGCAATAAGTCCTAAATATAGCAGATAGATCACCTATAGCTGTTAATAAGTCCTAAATATAGCAGATAGATCACCTATAGCTGTTAATAAGTCATAAATATAGCAGATAGATCACCTATAGCTGTTAATAAGTCCTAAATATAGCAGATAGATCACCTATAGCTGTTAATAAGTCCTAAATATAGCAGATAGATCACCTATAGCTGTTAATAAGTCATAAATATAGCAGATAGATCACCTATAGCTGTTAATAAGTCCTAAATATAGCAGATAGATCACCTATAGCTGTTAATAAGTCCTAAATAACCAGCAGCTTACACGAGTACACGTATCAAGGATAATATAAAAATTGTAACAAAAGTCAAAATCGCTGGAATAAAGATAAATTTATACAAATTTATCTTCATAAGTACACAAGCAAAATTGAAAATTTTGAAAATCCCCCGATACGAGTATTTGTTGTGCAGCCATCTTCGATTTGAGATTTGATTGGTACCAGTATTCCACTAGTCAAGCCCTTTCATATGCCATATCGAGGGAGCTGTGAAAAAATGTACTTTGCCATTTTGTGGCGGTGGCCTTAGACCGATTATATCAAATATAGCTAAGAACACTCTTGGCTAATACATCATTCATACAAAAAAATAAAAATCGGTCCATCCGTTTGGGAGCTACGATGCCACAGACAGACACACACACACACCCTGACTAGTGTAACTTATAACACCCCGTCGTGTTTGCCTCGGGGGTTATAATAAGGCTTGCATTTTATCGCCATTAAACTGATAAAGAACAACTATGCGGTATAATATCAATCACTTTAGCTTATGAGTAATATTCAATCGCTACTTAAAAATATCAGTAGAGTAGTAATATGAATGTCTTAAATGTAGCATCCATTTAATACAACATTAGTAATTTTGATGCACTTATTATTTTCACCTTACCGTTACTTTATCAAATTTCCAATAATTCATTATGTCGGTACACCTACTTGAAGATAATTTTACGTCATATCCATGTTTAAAAATGCTCAGTTCTATAAGAGTTATAGTTATTCAAAAAAAGACATTGTCATAAGGCGACCTCTTCTTTTTTTTAAAGTCCGTAAATGAATCTTGATTCTCTATTCACTTTCGCTTTGATAGCAAATAACGGGGTATAAAAATATCTGCGCAAGATGCAATGACGCCACACGTCTACAAATGCTTTGATTGCATCTCATGGTCCGATGCACAATTGCACATATACAGCACAACGCATTACCAAAGGCTGAAATCATGACCATTTTGATTTGCTGTTTAAAAGAACTTCATCTCGAACGAATCATGCAATAGTGTGAATTCAACTAAGAAATACATTCCAACAACAAGATTATTAAGTGGAAACTGATGTTTAATAAACAATTTAATAAATTAATATTGCGCGCAGTTCAAATAAAAAAAATTAATTAACTACGACCTTACACAGATTGTCATGCAAATAGCGAAACATTTAAAAGCATTTTATATTTATCTGGTTTTTTCCTAAAACTGAGAGATATTTATGGTATACGTGATTAAATGATCATTACTTACGTACTTACCTAATTTAGTAATTCAAAATCATAGTTAAATTAAAATTAATAATAATTAAAGGGTCAAAATAAATGACATACCTAACCAACATTTAGCCTCACTCAATAAAGTATATTTACCATAAGGTTGTCGGAAGGCTTTACACATGCCATTCAAAAGATCATCATCCGAAACCAGTTTCGGTAAAGAGGTCGCAAGAAAGTGCCGGCTGACCTCTGGTTGTTGTCGAGCTGTCCGTAAGTGAAAAGTCAGAGATACGTAGACGTGACAACCTTGGCGACACTCCCAACGTGGCTTTATCTGAACTTATAAACTTCGCAAAATTAAGGCGCAAGCGTAGCGTTTCTGCCTAGAGTCATTTATTATTTCGCTTGCAGATTGTACTTTCCTTCCATCAATCCGTACTGCGACGCTATTTACTGACCGATTTCAATAATGTTTGGCAGGGACAGAAGCGAAATACAAACTTAAAGCCAAGAAAAATTGGCCAAGAGGTTGCGACTCTTTGCGGCATCCGGATGTCGCAAGATTAATTTGTTTTCGAGGGCAACAGTTCAGAGCTAATAGTTATATTAGAACTTGTTAAAACATCCGCACGAGATGCACCTTCGGTCTGCGCCGCGAGCGTGAAAACACTTTCCTTCGCGGCATAGTAACTAGTAACATTTAAACTTAGTAACTTGAAACGAAAAAAAATCTGCTAAGTACTCGGTTTTTTTTATTTAACTCGGTTACTGCGATTCGGATTCGCGCACGAAGGGTTCCGTACCACTATCTGTTGAACATTGAGCAAAAATATCAGTTTTCTTGTATGGGAGCCCCCTTAAATATTTATTCTGTTTATAGTATTTGTTATTATAGCGGCAACAGAAACACATCGTCTGAAACTGTCTAGCAATCACGGTTCATTAGATACAGCCTGGTGACAGTTGGACTGACAGCGAAGTGTGATGAAGTGTCAGTAATAGGATCTGGTTTTTAGCCTTTAGGTACGGAACCCTTATAACAAACCATTGAATGAGAAGCTATTTAACCCAAATAAGGAAATATGAACAGATTGCGGTAGCGCGTGCTACTTTACGGTCGGCGGCCTTACGGTGCCCGAGCTTAACTCATTTATCTATGTCGATGACAAGATATGTTTGCTTTAAAATTTAAGTCTTTATATATATATTTTTTAATTTAATTTTAGTCTTATGTATGTAGGTATGAGATGTATTCTTATTTGAAAGTCGTCGCTACCTAAGCACCTGACGAGTAGATAGTAAAACAGCAAAGATCATGTCAAATCAAAATTGGAATGGTGAGTTCCAGTCCAAAGAAAAGAGAATGAGAAATCAAATGTATAGTAAAAATTACCCGAATTCTCTATAGGTATTGTCTAAAAATTGTGTTTCCATATCATTGCATACGTTCTTCCGTTGGTCACGTCGTGGCGTCATCTAGTTTTGCTGTTCCCATAGTTTATACACATAGTAATCTTTATCAATATTTACTATACGTTTTAAAATTCTGTCTGCATACAAGGTCGCGAGTAAACTGAAGACATTATACGAGTAAGTTAGTGCGTTTGCATTATTAAAATGTATGTAGTTTCAATTGTTTTAAAGAATTTTAAGTACTCGATACTTTCCGTCCGATTTATAATTTCTCTTTAACTAAAATCATTCTCACCATACTGAATTATAGGATTACGAATTCTTATAGAACTACCTGCAGTGACAAGCAGTAATTCTTGTCATCCTACAAATATTATGAACGCGATAGTTTGAAATAATGGATGTAATCTGCTAAACCAATTTGGATGAAATTTGGTATGGAGATGCTTAGACCGTGGATTAACACAAAGACTATTTTTTATCCTGTATTAACGCAGGTAACACCGCAGAGCGCAGCTAGTGTTACATGAACAAATTTAATTTCGGATTATGTAATGTTGGTGCCTATTTATTGTTCAGGCCTAATCCTTGTTGTAATGTGTAGTTTTCTACTCTCTTTCAAATGGAGGAGGAACTCAATTCGCCTAATGATTTTATTTTTAGAGTATTGTTAAATTACCTCAGAGATGGCTTGACTGATTTGAAAAAATCATTAATTGTTTGAAAGGGTACTTTAAGGTAGTACTTTTTGTGTGATCCCAATTCGATTTTATTAAAATCTGTCCAAATGTTTCATTTTAAACAGAAATAACTGAAAAAGTTCTATTGGAGATTGCTGTAATCAATTAATTCTATAAAGATTATTGTATATTTTTTTAGGCAAGCAGAATCTGAACCTGCATACTCTCTGATAGGTTGATATTATATTTAAGTAATGATCTATCCATTGAAATAATTCTAATAGTCTTCATCCTTCACAGAGCAATTAGGAAATATATGATTATTACCAATCCGAAATTAATTGTAAGCAAATACATAATAACTTTAAAATAGGCAATTAAAAAACAGAGCTTTACGACTTAATCTGTTAATGTTTAATGTATATTTTGCTTTATAAAATATTAATAACTATTTAGTTATTGAATTCTATACTTTATACTTGTTAAATATCTTTTAACTAGGTAATGCTTATATACAATTCAATTGACCTTAAAGAAGTAACTTTTCTTACACCACTTTAACTTTTATTTTTCTTTTACATAAAAAAAGTTTGAAACATTGCCTCCAAAACCATATCTTATATAGCCCTTGAAGATACAGTTGGATCACATATTATTTAAAACCAAATGGACAAATAATGAATATTAAGTATTTATCTAATTATACAGACCATTTTTTAATTATACAGAATTTTATATCATAACAGAGACTCCCGCTCTGGTTTGTAGATAGTGCAAAGACTTGCCATTGCTATCCAAAGGGGCAATGCAGCCAGTGTGATGAGAACTTTTGCACCAGGTACAATCAAAGGCGGGTGCTATTTGATTGCTGACGAGCACCACATCAAAAAATAAATAAACAGGAGATACTAAACATTTAAATAACTTGATCTCAAATAGAACCAAAATTTTGTTAACTATAATCACTAACCTTTTTATAAATCTCAAAGCTAGTGAACTGTGTGGCAGCATACGGGAATATCCTGACCATTTGTGCTCCATTTCCCTTGTACAGTGCCATGAGTGACTCTTGCTTTACGATTGCAGTGAGCCCTCCGAGTACTCCGTGGTGCTTGTAGTGGACAGACTGAGCTTGGAGGAGGATTTTGATACGGTCAAGTGGTGCCACTACAGTTTTAGCACACATGCCCGCTACACCTGGAATTTAGATTGAGTTGTGAATTGTTATTTTTGGTGGTAGTGATGTTGTGGAGTCTTGGACTAATGTTTCTCTAGGAATGTGTGACAAGATGCTTGATTTTCTACTTTAAGTTTGTACTATCAATTTTCTGGATGTTGTTCTAAAATTTGAAGCATAAAGAGGAAAGGTAATTAATACCAACATAGTTTAAATGTGTCTAATTATGTTTAGACACATAATTAAACACATTAAACCTTGTGTAAAATTAACTCAGTTAAAAGTATCAAATCAATATTTTTTTATTATGATTAATTCCATCAGTTTTAATGTGAATTTCATAAAGATCCTAAACATTAATGTACTGTTATTTATTTATACATGTAAAGCAAGGTATTTAATGTTATGAGTATATAAATTAACTTTTAGAACTAATGGTAATTGTATTTAAGTGTATACATACATAGATCATAAATAAAATTTTACTCACCACCAGCAAGTAAGTTCTTAAGAATAAAATCCATATCATTCTTCTGTTGCATTTTGAGGGCCATCTTCAATTGATTTAGTTACTTATAATTTAATACAAAAGTGGAAATTCTTATGTATGATAACACGTAAACATTAGAAACGCATCACAGACACCATAGCTTACTTTCAAACTGATTTATTCAAGGTTTAAACAGGAGTGGTCACTCATTAGGCACGCGACAGCCAACCAAATATTTAAAACTTTCACCGATAGCTCATTGCCGGATGTAGCTTCCCCGACGCTTCTAAGCCACACAAGAACCGTGCGTAGCGCCAGCCGCCACGATTCAACTGGTTGTTCTCGAGAGTCTCTCAAATACCTTTGAAACGACGGCAGAGGTAGAGGTATTGTGTCTACTTAAAATCAGCTGTTCGCAGCAGATTGTTTGCAACAGACATCGTTAAATTTCATGGGCAACAACATATTATATATGGTGAATATATTACAGTTACTTTATGTCAGGAAACACGGCTAAATTCCTAAAACATTTCTCACGAAACTGGCAAAAACCTAAGTTTCATATTTTCTTTTGACAGCTGTCACTGTGAACTGTTTTATTTAATTTGCCTGTTGACAGGCTGAAGCCATTATTGTTATACCGCTTTATCTTTAGTTATCTCGACGAATACGTAATTTTATGGCGAACGCAAAAAAACGCAAAAAATCAATAGAGTTCAAGCGAATGTGAAGCCTCGTCCATACCAACCTAATAATTAGACAAAAAACCGAAGCAGCTGGAAACACCCGATTCTTTATCGTATATACATAGAGAAACGAAACACTCAAGCTGGCTCTGGCTCACCTTAGAGTACCTACGAGCACCGGGTGCTAGTCTTTAAAATTGCCTCTGGGTGCCACGTACCACTCAAGGCCAGTCTGGACCTGGATAGTAAAGTAAGGTGTCACAGCGAGACCGAGAGTATAATAGATTATTCTCTATATACTTACGTAGTAAAGGGTTAAGCAGATATAAAATAATATTGTATTTTTTCGATGTAATGATAGCTTTTATATATATATAAAATATATACCTATATAAAAAGGTAAGTCTTGACTGACTAATATTTTTAGGAATCAACGTAGAGCCTAAACCGATAAACTTAGAGACATGGAATTTGGAGGATGTAGGTATTTATTATACGGTGTAGAGGGTTCTAAGTAAGTATTTTAGGAAATTTCACCCGAAAGGTGTTCAAAGTTTAACACTTTTTAATATTCGAATTTGTCACGGGCAACGCCGAGGGTGATGACTACTTGTCTATATCTATAATAAAGTATGTCCTCACTGACAGACTTGTATTTTGTAGGAACTAACGTAGAGCGTAAACCGCTAATCCTAGAGGCATGACATTTGAAGACTATTCATTACATCTCGTAGGTGTACTACGGGAGGATTTATGGAAATTCAACTCTTGAGGGGTTCAAATGAGATATTACAATGTTTGAAACTTTTTAATAAGAATTTATATTTGCCGTGAGTAACAGCTAATGCTTCGTGTGTCTAAGATTTGATCTATCCGACAAGCATGTTTCTTAAAGTTTTTATACTTTTTGGTTTCGGAAAGAACATACTGATGTAAATAGAGGATTTAAATTTTTCTGCAGTAGGTTACCTATAAGTTTACCTTGTACCTATGCTGTAACATAATAAGTACATTTTATTACTTTATTAAGTGCAAACTTATTTGAAGCTTATGCGAACTTCTTGAATATTTATTTGTCGTAGGTAGGTATTATACATTATTCTCACTGACACAAAATAAAAAAATATTAGGTATCTATATTCATTAAAACAGAATTCAAGACAAATTTTCATCTTTTCAAGCCATATATAAACATGTAAAACTATAGCAGCACAAAAAGGACCAAAAAAACGAAGTAGAAAAATAGAAAATAGGTGATACAGGTATGTAACTACTGACTGGCGGGATTGTATTGGTTTTCACAGTTCATAAAAAACATCAAGCAAAGATTAGGCCCATAGGCCGATCACATCCACTAGTAATCTGCCTGACTAACGGCATGTTCTGTTAGTCAATATATTGTTAGAAACTCTAACAGTACCTAACTAGCGTAGGTACACTTATCCGGTTTGCCCAAACAGATGAAACTATACACTATAATAAGTAAGTATTATATATTTTTTAATATTTTCCTGCGCTTCAAAAGTCAGCGATGTAAACGTGAAACATTTATGTTGAGAAGCTTGCCGAATTGTAGAAGGCCGAACCTTTTTAAAGTTAAATACCTATGTCTTGTTGTCAGAAATGCAACCTCAGCGGAGCACGAGTGAGAGCTGGCCATCGAAGCACAACGAGGCCGGGGCTGTGGCCCGCAGGGCAGCAGGAATGACCACACCTACGCCGGCCGGAACCGAGCCAATCTTCATGGATGACGAAGAACCAGTACCGAAGCCTATGAAGAACTTAACGCCGACCAATGTATACTGAGTTTTTCTTCTTTTTAAAACCAATTCGATCAGTAATATAACCCATATCAGTAATATAACCCATATCAGTAATATAACCCATGAAGCCGAATAAAGTAGGGACGATTTCTTGGAATCAAAATCAAAATTCAGACTCCTAATACATAATTAAAAAAGGATGTGCAGGCCAATCGCGTAAATTGGTCACGAACGTCAGAAGTAATGATTTGGTTGCGAGGCTAGTTCGGGTGGTCAAGCCTGTTATTTGAATTGTCTCAGAATTACAATTGGATTGTGCCAAAATGGCCGTTTCGACATAGAATAGATCAGAGTTAGTATGAAAAATTATGTTTTGTTTAATACTAACTGTCATATTCTATGTCAAAACGGCCATTTTGGCACAATCCAGTAGTAATTCTGAGACAATTCAAATAACAGACTTGACCACCAGTTCAGCAACGTACCGTTCGGTCATATCTAGGGGGTCATGTATATAGTCTTAACAGTAGTCTTATTGTACTTTGGCTGTATTGAGAATCTTCTATTTTGATAATATTTCAAGATTTTCATATTTTTTCATGATGAAAGGGTCATGGAGCCAGCAGTGTATAAATGATTAATTGTCTTCTTTGCAAGCTGAATCATACTCAAGCAGTACATTGACGGGCCGGTTGGCGCAGTTGGTAGCAACCCTACCTTCGGCGCCGCTGGTCCCGGGTTCGATCCCCGGAGAGGTTAATCTTTTGTGAGCATGAACATGTCTGTTTGACCTATGTCTGGGTATGTCTGGGTGTTTAAGTATGTAGTTATGTTTATAAAGTATGTGTATCAGTCATCTGGTTACCATAGCACAGGCTTTGCCTAGTTTGGGACCTGAACACCTTTATGTGGATGTTGTCTCGTATTATTAGGTATTATTACTATTATGTCCCATATTATATATTGTATTGTTACCAAATTCGGTAGTCCTCTTGACCTCTGAAATTTTCTAATGATGGGACCGTAATACTATCCCCATTCCTGTATATTCTACCTTCGTCTACAGAAGCGTCCTAACGCGGTGGACAGTTTCCGAGAGACGCACCAGACTGACTGCAAAGATCGTGAAGAACCTCCAGACCAATGCCGGCAGGTTGACGTACACAATGACGCCTGTCCCAAGATGAAAGACGAACTGGATAAGAAACGATCTACTATTAAAGTAGGGAGATACCTTTAGTAGCCAACATTTTTTCCCATCTTAATACAACATTATTTTAACATCATGCTGCAAAAGGAATTCTGTCTTATTGTAACCTTTTCAAAATCTCGATAGAATATACTACTGTTGGTTTTAACCCTAAAAAAACGAGCTACTGCTTATCCCACGAAAGGATCTGAGCGCCAGAAAACCAGATTTTAAGCTAAGTCTAAGTCAATTCGTATCGTAGACTAGCTTTCTTCTCTTCAGCTATATTACGATTACATAGGTACCTAGTTCAATTTCCTATGTTCTCTGACTATTTGGTTAGAGATATAAAGCCTGTCTGAATCATCTTAGCAACACATGTATCATTGATTTATTATCTCTATTACTTACATGTGAGCTACCAAAACATTTTCCTGCATTAAAATTTATCTATGATTTCAGGTGACGGTCCTAGAATCCACGAACGGTACACAAACGCTGGGCTGGTTCGACCCCAGGTGCAGAGTGTGCTCAAGACTCGAATCTGAAAGAAAGAAACATTCACGGAACAAAAAGAAAAACGATAGGCCGCGCGTCACCAAAGTCACCAAAACTAAGAAGCCGCAACCGAGGCGGACGATGGTGAATAAGGCATTGAGCATGATATTCGACGGAAGAAATGTTGGGATACAAAATAAGAAAGCAAAGTGCTCGGGTCGCTCTCGTGACGTTGGGAAACGTTCGGGTATGAAGTTCTCGTATGCAGGAACAGCTGTTAGCAAGACAGGAAGATCATCGAGTACCATCCATTCCAATGCCAACAAACGAAACCCGGGTTCTGAGTCCGCCCTTTCAGTATCAAGCTATAACAGTTTCATGTCGATGGACCATGAACCTATGTGTTAGCGATTGTATTTGCAATTCGTTTCTATTACCTACCTACCGGAGCATTTGATAAATATTTATTCTGTCTTCTTGTATTTATTTATAGTATATTGTTATTAGTTGAATGATGAAGTTATAAAAAGTAAATGTTTTTCATTGTGCAATATTTTGTACTCGTAGAACCAACGTGTTATAGATTTTCCGTTTTTAGTATACCAAAACAGCGTATATGTAAAAAAACAACAAGGCAATTGCGTTTATTAATACCAAAATAGAGCATCTGGATCAATTGTAGGCCAGCAATTCAGGTAGTATCCGACCGGATTTGGAAACCTTGTACAACATTAATCAATCTGACCACGGACACAAAAGAGTGTCCTTTGTGAATTATTGCCTCAGCTTTGCGTCTCCTACCTAAACCGCGCGTCCCGACCTCGCGCGTGGCTGAATCGCGCTTCCCCGGTTATGTGGCTAGAGGTATAAACGGTACAGTCAACGAAAATCTGAGGTTTTTTTTACTTAAAATATGGACGAACACTGGCTGAAGGGGCACTAAGCTATCAGTCAATTTAGCAAACCATACCTAACGATCAAATTACGCAAAGCTCGGTACAAAATATTAAACTTTTAAATGCGATTACTTTTCTTGGAGAGATCTACAATCAATTATCAATAGGATATTCTAACAACCTTTGCGTAATTTGAGTTGCAGAATTTACGAATCCGGTCGGAAACGCTACCTGAATCAAGCTGCACAAAGATTTAGAAATAATCCAAATGCTTCAATCCACTACCAGAAAGCAGCGTACTTACTAATCCAGAAAGAAAAAAATAATTATGTACAATTACTACTTCTACTTCCTTTTCCACTCTGACCGACAACCAAAACTAGTTGTTCAGAGTGGCACTCAAATATATTAAAGTAACCACGCAGAATATGGCTTCCTCGTAGTTTCACTAATGGCTGGTTACATTAATCCCTTTTCCTCGAGGAAACGGGCTGGTACACTTACCCCTTACCGAGCTATAGACCAGGGTAGAAGCCTTTAAAATAATAAAAAGTAAAAAAAATTATAATAGTAGGATGAACCCCATTGGAAAAGGAGGAGAATATTATGAAAATGAAAGGAAAAATAATTTACGGGCGATCTGAGATCGGGAAGGGGATGGGAGTTTTAAGGGTAAAAAATGGTTTATCTCGATTTTTATTTCATCCTACTATTATTATTTTTTTGATATCAAAAATTATCGACCCCTGGTCAACTATCCGTTCAGAATAATGCAATAGATTAATAAAATCATTGATTATTGTCGTATAATATATATATATATATATTAACCTTGTTTCGTTTATTGTTGTGGTAGGGAGAAGCGCACGTCATTCTTTATTTAATTCCACCGGATATAGGGATAGGTGCACTGACATTTTCAATAACGAACCTGATTCAGCAAACTTTAAATCGACGATGAGCTTTGAAAAGTTATCCGTATTCATAGTATTCTTTACGAAGATGGATGACTTATCGAAGCTAATCGTCGAGTCAAAGCTTGCTGATCAAATGAGCATTGCAGAAACGAAACGTCGACATATATATATATATATATATAGGTACTATCGATCAGTTTTATTAATGAACGCGATTATCTTAAAACGTCTTTTGTCTTGTTTTGACACGTGACGTTCTCCATCGGATAAAACAAGATAATAGACGTTTAAAGTTAAGACGCAGATATTTATAAAACAGTATCTGTATTTTTTTTTATTGTACGTACCTATACCTACGTAATCAAACATTTTAAAAGTACAACGATTACACATTGCACAATTTTAGTTAAACAAAACTAAAGTAGACTGCTAACATTTACATCGATCCTGTCTGAGAAACTGAAGGTCACCTTGAGAAAAGCGGGAAAACTCGACACATACCGACCAACGAACGTGTGTTCCTGCACGTATGAGATGAACTACATTCATAAATAATGCACATGAGTCAATGATTGTTTCGCCATAAATTACTGAATTTTAGTATACTTGCTTCAAAGCGAGCCTGTCCCCTGTGAAAAAGTTCGTCAGTATACTTGATAGAGGACGTGATGACAGTCGTGCGGTAACTTTCCTTCGCGCCAGATGTGCATTTTCCTTCGAACTTTTAGCGCTTTTGTTATATTGCGTATATAAATAAACTCTAAAAAAATTTAATCTGTTGTTTGAACTTAATGATTTTTGAACTGAAAGTTTATTGTGCAGTTTATATGTTGTGTGCCTTACTTGAATTCTTGAATAAAGTTGCGGAAAAATAGTGATGGAAGTGCCGGCAAAAGGAAATGTGTTGGGGCGTGAGTAATTTGTTTATTTACCTCCTACATTTTGGTCCTTGTATTTTAGTTTTATTAATTCGTTAACCTCTTTTGTTATTTTCATATACTAACCTTAATTTTCACTCAATTAAGTATTATTTTTGTTAAACTTTAGTTATATTGTTACTGTATCGTACAGTTAAGATTTTGTAAAAACTGTAATGTATAGGTTCCATAGTATGTTATCACATAAGTACATAAAAATAAAATATAATGAAAATACTTAATTATTCTCAAATAATCTTTAAAATCTCTATGTTAAATACTTGGCATATAATGAATTTATTGTTTAACATTATCTATGTACATAACTAACAAAAATTTAACTGAAATATTTTGAAAAAATATGTACATTCGTATACGCGCCTCTATCGACCTCTACTCTAGCTCTTTAGAACTAGAGGTCAATGCATACCTCCCACGCGAAGGAATCCACCTTTAGGTACTCACACCTACGTTATCTTTGCCGGTTCACCCTTCAGTATCTATGTTTTTATCGCTTATTTTATTTGTTGGTCTATGTTTTTAAAACTTTATACATTGAGAAATTTACATCATGTTAAATAATGAAAATATATTTGGAGTGCGTTGCTATCCACGGAGGAATAGTGTATATAAATAAAAAATAAATAATATGGGACAACATCCACACAAAGGTCTTCAGGTCCCAAACTAGACAAAGCCTGTACTATGGTAACCTGATGACTGATATACATATTTTTATATATATAAGCACCCAGACACAGATCAAACAGACATGTTCATGCACACAAATGTGTGACCTGTCCGGGGATCGAACCCGGGACCAACGGCGCAGAATACAGGGTTACTACCAACTGCGCCTACCAAATAAGACAATAAATAATATAAGAGCTTTAACTTGCGTTGGACCTCGCGTGGAGTCACGGAGAATACAAAATAAAACAGGCTTAAAATACCACAGTTAAAAATAAGTATGTAAAACAGTCTAAAAACGAAGTCAATAGAATAAGACTTTTAACGGATTCGTACTCAAATGTTTCAGGTAGGTAATACTTTATGATGTCTGGGTACTTGTAACATACGTCAACGTGTCTGGGAACACACTTGACCACGTCAGTCATACCTTATTTCAAACGCTTGCATTTGCTGAACTATGATATGAATAGCTTTTACTACCACACAAAATAGTAGAAGTAAACATACTGTACCTACCTTATACATAGGTACTTGTGTTGTGAATCAGAATGCACGTAGGTATGTCTATTTTTCCTACTTAAATTACACATACATACATATGAGTATATATACATATCTCTCAGATAGTAAAATTAAACATTTTTAATCGTAACGATTTTTGAAATAAATATTATACGAATTGCGGATTAAATGTAATATTTTGTAAAAAAAAAATGTTTTTGAAACATCAGTGAACCTTAATATATATTTTGAGCATTGCCTTATTTTAGTAACACAGGTAATTTTTCAGTGTTGTTGTTCTAACATATTTCAACTGTAGTAGTAAGTAGGGTAATTAATTTACCGTTCTTACTACTGGTAGTAAGATTGGTAATAAACGTCGACTAGTATTAAATACTAATCAGTGTATTGGCACAGAAGAAATAACTACTAAGTATAAGTATTCAATCAGCTGCGCCTGCGCACGTGACAAAAAGCACATCTCATCGCCCATTCAGAAACTTGCGCGATATGATGATATCCTATGTCGATATATCTTTCTAATACCTACCAGCTATTAAATAACCAAACGAGCATGAAAAAACGGTCAAGTGGTGTTTTTTTGTAAGGTCGAATAAATACTATGGACGCCAGGTCCAGATATTTTCCGGGTTTTTGCAGTGCCAACATTCCTTAGCCAAACTCTAGAAATATTATGGTACGGTATTGACGACAGAACCAAGACAACATTTCGACGACCGAAACATCTTCAAAAAAATACCAGTTAGCCTGTAACGCTATTTAGGTACAGGCAAATTGTCATATAACTTTCCTACACGTATAACTCGTCATACAAAAATGTACCTATCTATAGTTCACGAGTTGTATTTGTAGTAGGTACGAATCGCTTTGCAACTACTTTTATTGTGTGAACTCGCTGCCGTCTTCTATACCTACATTAATTCCTGACAATTATAATTTGGGTCTTTTTAAGTCACGAGTGAATTGTTTTTTTAGGCAAGCGTACTCCATCGTAGGCCGCATCGTCGTTTCACATCAGGCGACTTCCGCATTCCGGTCAAACGCAAGCTTATCTTCTATAAGAAATTACGTATTTCACATACTTGCTTGTATATACTTCGTTCGTTCGTTATATACTTCGAGATTCAACGGTGCCGGGTTCCATTTACCGGTCGAGGCAAGTGTATAAACGAAGTTTAAATATTTGTTATCGGGTCTGTCCGGGTGTGTTACTTGATGCAAATTATATGTTGCATGGAATCTTAGCAAAAGAATTATAATCACTGCTGTTTAAAAGAATATTTACCTAGCAAAAGATACAAGTAGGTAGACTTACTTTAAAACTAATTAAAGTAAAACATCAAAGTGAATGAGATGAAAAACAGTGCTAACCGATACCTACCAGTAGGTACATACTCGTATCTACACTAATTATTAATAAACAGGAAAGATTTGTATTTTTGTATGTAACGAATAAACTTAAAAACTACTGAACCGATTTAAAAAATTCTTTTGCTGATACAAAAGCTACACTATCACTGAACAACATAAGCTATAAAAATGAGAGAATGTTACTATCCTAGTGTACCTTATCCTCAGGTTTCGTCCCAGCGCGCTACATCCTGGCGGTACTAGGGTCCATAGCTATGGCTATAGTCTATGGTCTGAAGGTGAACCTCTCCGTCGCCATGGTGGGAATGCTCAACCACACCGGCATCAAGGCAACGCAAGGAGCTGACCAGGGGAACGAAACCAAAGGAGGGGAGCTGGAGTGCATCGGAGATGAAGCTAGTAATGCTGCTGTAAGTGTTGAAGATTTATTTTTTTGACTGTAGACTTGTATAGAAGAAACCCGGAATAAAAGAATCACATTATGTTGTTCCATCATGGTGGACTACAAGGTCCAAGAGAAATATGGACATTATTTTTAAGATAGGTGATTTTCATTTTCGTAGTTGAACTACAGGTTTATCTTGACAAAGTTAACTAAGAGAACATGCAAGTATTGATGCCGGTAAAAGTGCGGAAAGCATTTTAGCCGAGTCGAGAAAGTTATAATAATAACACGATGTAATATAGCTAAAGTTTTAGTTTCCCCTAAACATATATGAGAACCTAAAACGTACTTCCTTATATACTTTGAGATACCTTATATACTCGTACTTTTGAATATAATGATATCTCATCGAGTTCTGGAAGAACTATCTTATCTTATTTGAATACCAATTAAGGCGGTCGTAAACAAAGTAATTACTGCATGTGTTGCCCCACATCATCGCTTCCACTAAATCTTACAAAAATAACGATAATGTATTTTCCTCATCGCTCTATAACTTTTTAAACCTTCAAGAGTGTCTCATTCAAAATAGTGCAAAAGTTTTTATCAATTTCTAACTATAAGAGCCGAAACGAAGTAAAAGCCTCGATCGGGATCAGTTCCATATATACAAGTAGGGTAGGGTGGTGTAAGATTGCGCGGACGATAAGATTGCGCACACGTCATCCTACGACACTGGTGTGAAATACGCAGCTAACTTCAGTTGTGTTTTGAACAGTTTACATGCCGGACTGCGCTCCCGTAAAATTATTTAGATACGAATGAAAACGTGGAGTCCAGGTGAGTTCAAAGTTTTTATAGCATTCTGATCTAATTTTTTGACATTTTACAAGTATAACTGACAAAAAACCTGTTATATTTACAATGATTCTCTGATTGTTTTACTTGTGTTTACCATCTAAATCTCGGCTAATGACAATTTAGTTTGATAAACTTCTAAGAGATGGCAGTAGTACCTTGATGACTACGTTTAAGACCAAGTGTGTAAGTTTGCGCATAAAGGGGGTGGATAAAATTGCGCGCGCAATGTTACACGCAGCGGGGTAGTATTATTGTTTAACCATGAGTAGCTATTGTATATTTTATTAATTTGCGTTTCGCTTTGTTGTAGAATGTCACGACGGCCACGCAAAACAAACCGCGAAAATTGCTTACCTTCCACCATCGAAGATGCTCGTAAGCGTATTGAAAAAGGAGAAAGTAAGAGGCAAGTGGCTTTGTCTTTAGGAATGGCTGAGTCAACATTAAGGCATCGATTGCAGCAACCACAGTGTGCAACAAAGTTGGGTAGATATGACTCTACATTTAGTGTAGAAATAGAAAAAGGTTTTTGTCAGCATTTAATACACCTGGATGAAATGTTTTTTGGCCTGACAGCGAAACAACTAAAAAGTGCAGCATATGAGTTCGCTGAAAAATATAAAATACCACACCGTTTTAACACACAGTCAAGAACTGCGGGCAAAGAGTGGTTACGAGGATTTATGACGCGTCATCCCGAGATTTCGCTGCGACAGCCAACTTCCACGAGTATTGCGCGAGCTATGGGCTTCAACAGGCTACAGGTAGAACGCTTTTATTTGAAAATGTCAGCTTTGGTGGATAAATATCAATTTCCCCCACAATACATCTACAATATGGATGAGACAGGAATTTCTACTGTACCAAACCGACCACCTAAAGTGCTTTCTGTCACAGGAAAGCGTGCTGTTAATAAAATATCCAGCGCAGAGAGAGGCTTAAATGTGACTGCTGTCAATGCGGTTTCTGCAACAGGTCATTTCATTCCGCCGGCTTTCATTTTTAAACGAAAGAGAATGAAAGCAGAACTCATCGATGGTGCACCAGCTGGGTCTATTGGAATGGTTTCCGACCCAAGTTTCATCAAAGGGGATCTCTTTATCGACTGGTTGTCACATTTTAGAGACCATAGCAAACCATCTAAAGATCAGCCTGTCTTGCTGATTCTAGATAATCACACATCACATTGCTCGCTGAAAGCTATCGATTTCTACCGTCAAAACAATATTGTTGCATTGACGTTGCCACCTCATTGCAGCCATAAGATGCAACCCCTTGACAGAGGTTTCCATGGTGCTTTAAAAAAATACTATGCCAGTGAGTGCGAAAAATGGCTTAGAAATCACCCAGAGAGATCAATAACGACATTTCAATTGACATCGATCTTTGCACCGGCATTTTACAAAGCTGCGACTGTTGCTTGTGGAGTGGAGAGCTTCAGATCAACTGGGATATGGCCATGGAATCCAGATGTTTTCAATGATACTGATTTTATGGCAAGCAGTGTCACTGAACGGGAGAATCCGGAAATCAATACTAACGATATCGATGATGACTTTCCTCCAGAGGTACCGTTGGATGTACCAGAAGTCATGCCAAGCAGTCATTTAAAAACTCGAAAACTAGATTCTCTAAAAGATGCGACTGAAAGCATTGCACAAATTCCAGTAGTCTCTCCAATGGAAGAAGTTACAGAAATACCTCAGGCTGCCTCAACTTCACAGAGCTCTGGAATTAAGATTAATAAAGAGAATTTAAGCGTGCAGATGAGTCCTTCACTTGGAGATATAGTTCCAGTTCCAAGGTCAGAATCAAAGAGAAGTACAAATCGAAAGCACAAACAAGCTGAAATTATTAGCAGCTCACCCTACAAGAACCAACTACAAAAAGAAATTGACGAAAGAAAGAAGCCTAATCCAAAAACAAATACAAAACGAGTTAAGAAGGTATTTAAAAAGCCAAAGACGTCAGCAAAAAAGAAAATATGGAGGTGCGGAGGATGCACTGAAATATTTATGGAACCAATTAATGAAGACTGGATCGAGTGCGTTATGTGCCAGGTGTGGTGGCACGAAAAATGTACTGATTACTTGGGTTTCGGTGCATTTAAATGTGATTTATGCAAGTAATTCGACTGCGCAATGTTATCCCCACCGATGCGCAATTTTACACACCATGGTGTGTAAAATTGCGCAAGTCTCGACTCTTATGTTTTTTATTTTTAAGAAAAATGTGATTATGCTTGCTCAATAATTTGTATTTTAATTTGTTACCAGTAAGGTATAAGATAAATAAAAATTAAGAAACCTGTGATTATTCAATTTGTTTAATTTTTATTACCGTCTGATTCAAAACTGCGCAAACTTACACCACCTTACCCTAAGTTAAAAGCCTCGTACGGAACCAGTTCTATAACTCTGGTACCATAAACGGTCGAACTAACTATACGACTTATAAATATAAATTTATTTATTTGCAACAGAAAACATCTCAGACGAAAACTCAAATTATAATATTTACTACTAAATGCTTTCTGTCACAGACCGGCCCCAAATCAACAACGGTTTCAGTGCTGGCTGTAACAACCAGCGTTGATCTTCCGTTGGAACCGAGACGCGACGTCACGCACGTCACAACCCGCAGACTTAGGTACTTAGTTCTTTCTGTTAGTGTCACAAACCAGGCTACTAGTAAAAATCCAACATCGACAAAACAACAACACATCAATTCAATATTTCTACTATTATTTATTATACATCCTATAGTAGAATTGATATTATTATATCTTCTCTGGTAGATTTTATGTCTGGACAAAATTCAGATAGGTAGATTTTATAATACCAATTATAACGCTCTACAAATACGAGTAACTATCAACGCGGTAGGTATATAGATTCGAACAGAACCACTAAGAACATTATATTACCTTTAAAACTTTTTATCAGGTAAATAATGATGACGTAATCAGTTCCTAGCTGTCTAAATCTAGAGTACCAAAGATGCTAAGCTATCTTTGATCAGTATTTATTTATGGGAGATTTTGGATCGGTTCCCAATACAATAAGATTAAATATTATTACATCATTTGAAAAGATACTGGCGTCATTGCAGTAAAACCTATGGTTAAATACGTAGCTAAATCCTATCAATGACTGGAGACTTGTTAATCGTAGTACTATTGTTTATACATTATCGTAACGTAAACAAAACATATTGTTTTGTTTACGTTCCTTAAATAACTACCAATTCCTCCGAAGGTTGTGATGAAGACTTACGAGAATCAATTGATTCCATTATGAAACTGATTATATTTCAGCTCGTTATTTAGGTCATCAGATGCTCTAGATTACTTTGACTGCACTTGATTCTTCCAAGCAAACATAATAATTTTTGACTCTGTATAAACATACCTAATATAAACTGCGAGATGCAATCTGGCCTTTTTAAGCCTGGCATCATCGGTTCACATCAGGCGAGCGGAGAAATAATGCAAAAACGCATCAAACGCAAGCCTATATTTTGTTTCAAATAATAGTAATAAGTTTTAAGAAATCCCACGTTGTGTTTTATAAAAAAACAAATGACTGAATTCATAGTGATTGCAATTTTTAAGGAAAGCGGCAGCCATTTTCCTTGTCCGCATTTCTGTAGTTACCTATTATTTTTCTTTATTTTTTTTCAGGAATTAGACGGACCTTTCGTGTGGTCATCGGAAATCCAAGGCATAGTTCTCAGTTGTTATTTCTGGGGATATTTCGTCTCACAAATTCCTGGTAAGATATTTAATTATTCTTGGTAATTAGGGATGCGCCGAATATTCGTTTGGTATTCGGTATTCGCCGTATTCGGTATTTTTTCCAATATTTGTATTAGGCTGAATTATTTAAGCATTTCTATTTTCTTGGCTACATGACATAGTGTAAACCTAAAAGACAAAACTTCTTATGTAAGGTTTATGTTCTATTATATCTGAAATAAAACCCCTTATAGGGGTCAAAGTTGTTGTCTCCTTAGATAAAATTTTTCATTAAATATAATTACTAGGAAAACTTATTTATTTCTTAATTTATAGTTATTTTAGATAAGCACCTTTGTTTTTTATTCTTTGTAACTTAATCGTGCGATGTTTTGAAACAAATTGATAGCACGGTGTGTGAGCGGGTAGTGGGCGTTGAGGTACTGCTCGCTCGTCATCTAAAACGTGTTTACGCGGCAAAACAATGAAATCGTAAGCCGAATAATTCGGCCGATAAAGGTTGAACCGAATAATATTCGGTGAAATAATGGATTCGGCGTATCTGTAATATATACTTATCCTTATTAGAAGTAAAGTAATGATATTCTCAGTAAAATGATATCTATGTTTGTAGGCCTCATCTGATATGGTCGTGGTTCTTATATTAAAATAAAAATAAACAGAACCAGGGTAACGCTCTGTTATGAATGGCACTCAACGGGTCATTCATAGCGGATCATTCCCGCTAAACCACGCTCCTACACCGCGTGTTCTCGCTATATCGCGATCGGTACTGTCAACAAAAAAGTCAAAATATCAATTAATTCGCATCGAAAAAACAGGGCATCGGTAAGCGGTGTACTAAGCCGAGAAGAAGGTCACAATAGTCATTCTAATGTATAACTTCACTACCGGACTAACTATGAATTAAAAAATAAATATTCAGATTTATATATATTTTCAGCAACACACACAAATAATCATTATTAGTAATAACATTTACATGGACCCTCTTTAAGTTACATGTTAGGGTGTAGCTTAATATAATAGAGTACGTTATTATAAGCTATTTCATTCAAATTGTCGAAGATAAAAAAATTACATAAATTCTGTTTTGATCTTTTAATGAATGTTGTTCGTAACGACACTATAGCGACTTACGACTGAGTAGGTACACTCCGAGCCGATAGCTCTGTATAGGCAATCGGTCATTTCTGACCGTAATTTTTTATGGGAGTTTACTAAGGTGTGTCACAAGCCAAAGTACATAATCGATCTACTACTTTAGCCTGCAAACAGAAGCGGTAGGCGCATTTTAGTTATATACCTACCAACGTAACTTCAGTCGAAAGATCAGCAGGGGCCCAAGATAAGTATAAGTAGTTTCAGAATTACAATTGCTTTGCCTCATAGTGGTTGTAATTCTGAAGCATTTCAAATAGCAGACTTCCGCCCCAGATACGAGACTTGCTACTTATAGTCGACCTACGATTTTACGATTAGGCCGAGACGGAGTGTTGTGAACGATTAACGATTTTTGGCCGTTCCTTTTAGGTACGAATGTGTGTTACTAGTAACTTTTTTACACATACTGGCTGACTAGGAGTATACAAAGCCGAAAGAAATGAAAAGTGAGCAACTAATCCGGAATACGAAAAAAAATTACATGTTTTTTTTTCCACATCTCGCTACCAGTGTTGGACTCATGCTGAATGTTGTTTCTCATAATGAGTACTCGTACAATAACCCTCTTTCGGCTTAGTGCTCCCATAACCAATAACCCCGCAAAATAAACTGTATATTTGTTCAGGTGCTCGCGTAGCAGAGCTGTTCTCAGCGAAATGGGTGATGTTCTTCAGCGTCACCATAAACGTGGTGTGCACGCTGCTCACCCCCGTCATGGCTGAAGCAAGTTATATCGCTGCGGTTGTCATGAGGGTCGGAGAGGGAATTGGAGGGGTGAGTTTTTCACCTTGATTCTCAGCGCGTCACCTCAGACCATTAACCTTCTGAAGTAATTTCACAAGTGGGTACTAGTAGATCGGAACAGCTATTACAAAATATTACTAATAACTAGAGAAATAAATCACTATGTAAATATGTAATATGATGAATAGATATATGTTATTAGAAATAACTTGGATGGATAATGAATTAACATGGATGAATAACATAAATTATATTATAAGGATGGTAATTAAGTAATTAATTTGCAGTCGGGAATTTATCAATTCGCTAGTAAATTATCGAATATTAGTTACCGATTGATTTTAAAAATATTCATTGCTAGTCCGTTTAAAATAGTCTATACCTAATTACTAACTATTATTTTTGCCTTATTAACAAATACGTTAATAAATAGCAAGTAGGTACGTCTTCCTATTTACTTTATAACAGGCACTTTTAATCAGGTATATCATTTGGAACACGGATTGATTAATGGTGCGTACCTAGATTATTTTATAGTAGGTATTATGGCGGCTTTGCTGAATACCTACCATTAATACCCGCGCGTCTCTAAGGGTCACGTTGAAAATCAGCGCTGAGGAGCAATCCCCAGCATCATACTGAGCGCTGACTTTTATTGCCGCACGGGACACTGCAACTCGACCTAATTAATTATTTTTAAATGTTTGTATACTTTAAGAACTAATGAGTTCTTCCTTTTCTTAAATACAATTCTTTGTATTTCTCTAATGAAATTAAACTGATTAGTGTAGCTAACTGAATAGCGAAACTAGATATCTTCTAGATCATTCCAAGATACAAGAGTATTGAGTACTACCGCAGAGGCCGGCCGACCCTTCCCCTGCTAGCTCGCATTCGTATCTGGTCGTAGAGCCATTATCTTATTAATCGAACTAGTTACACGTATACCTATATCATCAATAGTTATATGAACTCTATAAACTTGATGACTCAATAATTGATCAGATTATTTCTACGCAATATTTTAAGGCAGGTCTTGTACTCGTGGGTACAGGAACTAGGTAAGTATCTGACTAAGGCGCTGTGACGCAATGTGTTAAAATGTTTAACTCTAATCACTAATGCATTTAAATTAGCCAGAAATGATTACGACAAAGATGCGAAAAGGACAAAATTCAATATTTAACAAGAAACACTTAATTCATGGGTATATAGACAACTCTTTATTCACAAACCAGCTTAAAAATAAATATATAAACTATAATATAGAAAACCCAATAAACATATACTAGTTTTTAAATGGCGGCCTTATCGCTTAAAGCGATTTCTTCCAGGCAACCATGCACGCACAAGATATTACATAATATTAAAGAGGCCTCAAAATATTACACTATCAACTTAACAACTACTCTTATAAATACAACCATTACTTAAATGAATACACAGATATACAGAGTATTGTATATGTATACAATACTCGTACTAGGCATGGAAGTTTATAGACAAATTATCTACTAATTACTAGAAGAAACAAGTTTTAGTGCTATAGCGATGGATAATGAACTATGGACTCGATGCTTAAAAACTTTTAACGAAGAAGCACGTCTTACGTCAAGAAGAAGGCTTCGGGGCCGTGTCTCCCCTGGAATCTCCCTGAGGAGAGACAAGGGGATACTGCTAGGATCCGTGTATCACCTTGGCGGGGGAGACACATAAACTAGATCTGAAAATGGAAGGTCTTTGTCTCCCCCCACAGGGGAGACATGGATACTAGCATTATCCCCTTGTCTCCCCGAGGGAGATATCAGGGGAGACACGGCACCTAAAACGGGTCTGAAAATGGAATCTTCGTGTCTCCCCCGCCAAGGGGATACACGGATCCTAGCAGTATCCCCTTGTCTCTCCTCAGGGAGATTCCAGGGGAGACACGGCCCCGAAGCCTAGATGAGATTGTCAGATGATTTTAAGGTATAAGAATTGGTAGTGTGACAATACGTGAAACATTTTTGAAGGTACCGCGGAGAAGAAGGGTTAAATAATACATTGTAAAGAAGGGAAACTATGAACATCCCGGGATGTTATATATAATATATAATTTAGAAGTACATTATATATAATTTATTCCTTGCCGGATAAAAGACACCTTCGGATTTTCAGACCTTTATATAGTTCTCGATATGCGTTAAATATCTTTTGCGCCTCTTTTAACCTAGTAGATCTTCTAAATTTTTGTTTTCATGCTTCTATAATAAACTAAATTCTTCAGGGAGTTACCTTCCCCGCGATGCACGTTCTGCTATCAAAATGGGCGCCGCCGGCTGAACGCAGCGTGATGGCTGCTTTGGTCTACGCTGGCACGTCTCTTGGCACCGTCATATCTATGCTGATGGCTGGCATGCTTACTGCTAGCGTTGGTAAGATATTCAATACATAACATAATAGTAATTATGCGAACAATTCAATTCAATTCAATTCAATGTCATTTATTTCGATATTATAATCATATTGTAGTTAAAAAGAGATAACAATAGACCTCGCGAGCACAAACTTCTTTGCCACAATAATTATAGGTACACGGAAATTCTGCCCAGTCTACTCACAGAATTACATACCGTAATGGTTTTATACTTCCAGGAATGTTCAATCAAGTCTCTAACTTTTTCAATATGGCCTCGCCCATTAGCTGTCTTTTGCCAATGGCAAAATCCTGAAGATTCATTATCTAATATCGGCTCCGTATATTATTATATTATTATTATTATATTTATACATTCATATCTGATGTCCAACACTACTGAGCCTGAACTGGTGTAAAAATCCTTACGAGTTAAGGGATTCTTTTTAAATGAACTCAACCAGCGACGTTTAGGCACCGGTCAAGAATCAAAGAGGAACTTTTGTAGAAGCAAAAGGCCATAAGGGCAAAATATACTACGCGGACGTTGTGACTTTTGTAGAGGCGAGTGCGCGACTGAGTGGGTACAAAATTCCTACCTTTCCCTTGGTAGAAGAAGTAAATTAATACAATGCTGATCTTAAACATAATTTTACTCGAGCAGTACCAATGTATTTCCTACTCAGGTTGGGAGAGTGTGTTTTATGTGATGGGCGGTCTATCCTGCATTTGGTGCGTGCTGTGGGTGGTACTGGTGCAAGACTCGCCTCACCAGCAGCCTCTCATCAGCGCCGACGAGCGGGAGATGATCGTCACTTCTCTGGGAGGGAACAAGGATGAAGCTCATAAAGTAAGCCTGTAAGAATAAATCAAACATATAAAGTTTGATTCATTCTTTTCTCACTTTGGCTTTGGCCTTAAATTGTCATTCATGGACCATAAAACAGTCGATCGAACAGTGTTTGTCAACTTTCGGGAGTCAAAAGCTATAGCGCGTACAGAAAGGGCTTCAATCTGAGATCAGGACTAGATACTACTAATATAGTCCTGGATCTCAGCTGCAAAGAAGACCAAGCTAGAAGCGGCATCCTAGAGTAGCCAGTAGTGGCTGTTGCGAACCAAGGGATGAACTGCGCTTTGGTAAAACTATGCGATTTATTTGATGATTCAATCAGCATAGTATGAATTTACTAAAAGTTAAAAGCACAGTTAAGTACTAACATTCAAGACCAGAGTTTTGAGTAAAATATGAATAAAGTTTTTAATCTGTAACCCATAGAACTTGCCAGTGCCATGGCGCGCAGTGCTGACGTCACCAGCATTCCTTGCGATACTGGTCTCCCATGCCTGCTCCAACTGGGGCTGGTATATGCTACTTATTGAGCTGCCTTTCTACATGAAGCAAGTTCTCAAATTCAACATGACTAAGGTATGCACATACATTGTAGTCCTTTGTAGGGTTCAGTTTAAAGAACCAGATAATGTACTATTTAAGCATGTGTCTAGTAACATTTGATTGTCATTGAAGAATTATTCATAAAGTCAAATTATGTGTATGAAAACAAGCTCGGTTAAAATGCTACGGAACCCTACAGATCACACCAACACAATCATCACACATTTTTTACATGTGCCAGTAATATTTATAGAGACAATGCGGGTTTTTTTAATAGAGCTACGTTTGAGCACCACTTGCCCTATTTATAGTTTGGACCGATTTATACGAGTTTATTATTTTGATATAAGACAGTGAAAGATTTATAAGGCTAATTTAGAAAGTATACGTTTATCTTTTTTCTTGCAATAAAATCTCTTATCCAAACTGGTATTTTATGGATATTTCGGGAGATTGTGAGTTATTTTGGTAATTGGAAACATAAAAACCATTTTTATAGTGCTTTTGGCCATTTATGAAATTAGTTTGGTACCTACTTAGGTACTCGGTTTATTATACTAGCCGATATAAGAGGTATGCCCACTATCCTTTGGTCCTGCAGTTCACATTACACTTGTTGATTGAGAAGTATTACAATATTGAATCCTACAATGCTGTTTCCAAAATATTGAGTTACTATTATGCGTACTTTCCAAAAGTTGTATTACCATAATTTTAAATTACATTATATTGAATCGCTTTTTGTGATAAGACCGCCTTTTGTGCCCGTTTTCTGTTGGAATTATTATCTGATGTTATTGTTGTGGTGACAATAAAGAGTTTTGTGTAACTCCATTTGCCAAAAGTACTATTATGACACAGGATTTTTTTAGCTCTGTACGATTTGTTACCCATTTTGTCTAGTGAAAAGTTTCATTAACTATTCACTGAGTTGAATATAATATATGTAATGTATATTCGAAGGTTGCTTTTTGGTCTCTAGAACACGGTAACCACAGCTCTGCCGTTCTTATCTCTGTGGATATTCAGCATCGGACTGAGCAGGACCCTGGACTGGCTGCGAGGGAAACGCATCATCACCACCACTACTGCCAGGAAGATTGGAACATTATTCGGTATACCTAACACTTGCATAAGAATAAGAAATATTTATTGGCCTTTAAATAACGTTCATTACAGGCAAGTCTTGTTACATTTGAAATATTATTGTCATATTACCTTGCCACAAATGATATAGTGATTAGGCTATTGTATTTTAACTGAGATCAAAAAAGGAACGATCTCAATTCGCCTGTATGTTTGTGTAATGTGTGTTATCAGTTTTCTTAGAAACACGTGGATCGACCTAGAGCATATTTGAATATTATTTATTTGTTTGAAAGGTGTTTTAATGTGGTGCGATATATTATGGGTTTTAAATAAAAATAAGTGAAAAAAAAATAACGGCGAGTATCGAATTAAACTCGGATGTCAATAATCAAAACCAAATATATTGTCAGTCCGCTTTGAAACCATTTTAAAAAGTTTCTTTATACGATCGTTACAAAATCAATTAGTAATCAACTGTTTTCGACAACATTGAATAATGTATCTTTTTTTTATACTAAAGCGTCAGTGGTCCCAGCGTGCTGCCTGCTAGCTGTATGCTACATCGGATGCAACCGCGGCGCGGCGGTCGCTTTCATGGCAATAGCGGTCACTTGCATTGGAGGCATGTTCTGTGGATTCCTCTCCAATCATATAGACATAGCGCCTAACTTCGCTGGTAAGATACTTCTCGTAACTTAGCGTCAGTGGTCCCAGCGTGCTGTTTGCTAGCTGTATGCTACATTGGATGCAACCGTGGCGCGGCGGTCGCTCTCATGGCAATAGCGGTCACATGCATCGGAGGCATGTTCTGTGGATTCCTCTCCAATTATATAGACATAGCGCCTAACTTCGCTGGTAAGATACTTCTCGTAACTTAGCGTCAGTGGTCCCAGCTTGCTGCCTGCTAGCTGTATGCTACGTCGGATGCAACCGCGGCGCGGCGGTCGCTTTCATGGCAATAGCGGTCACTTGCATTGGAGGCATGTTCTGTGGATTCCTCTCCAATCATATAGACATAGCGCCTAACTTTGCTCGTAAGATACTTCTCGTAACTTAGCGTCAGTGGTCCCAGCGTGCTGTTTGCTAGCTGTATGCTACATTGGATGCAACCGTGGCGCGGCGGTCGCTCTCATGGCAATAGCGGTCACATGCATCGGAGGCATGTTCTGAGGATTCCTCTCCAATTATATAGACATAGTGCCTAACTTCGCTGGTAAGATACTTCTCGTAACTTAGCGTCAGTGGTCCCAGCGTGCTGCTTGCTAGCTGTATGCTACATTGGATGCAACCGCGGCGCGGCGGTCGCTCTCATGGCAATAGCGGTCACATGCATCGGAGGCATGTTCTGTGGATTCCTCTCCAATTATATAGACATAGCGCCTAACTTCGCTGGTAAGATACTTCTCGTAACTTAGCGTCAGTAGTCCCAGCTTGCTGCCTGCTAGCTGTATGCTACGTCGGATGCAACCGCGGCGCGGCGGTCGCTTTCATGGCAATAGCGGTCACTTGCATTGGAGGCATGTTCTGTGGATTCCTCTCCAATCATATAGACATAGCGCCTAACTTCGCTGGTAAGATACTTCTCGTAACTTAGCGTCAGTGGTCCCAGCGTGCTGTTTGCTAGCTGTATGCTACATTGGATGCAACCGTGGCGCGGCGGTCGCTCTCATGGCAATAGCGGTCACATGCATCGGAGGCATGTTCTGAGGATTCCTCTCCAATTATATAGACATAGTGCCTAACTTCGCTGGTAAGATACTTCTCGTAACTTAGCGTCAGTGGTCCCAGCGTGCTGCTTGCTAGCTGTATGCTACATTGGATGCAACCGCGGCGCGGCGGTCGCTCTCATGGCAATAGCGGTCACATGCATCGGAGGCATGTTCTGTGGATTCCTCTCCAATTATATAGACATAGCGCCTAACTTCGCTGGTAAAATACTTCTCGTAACTTAGCGTCAGTGGTCCCAGCTTGCTGCCTGCTAGCTGTATGCTACGTCGGATGCAACCGCGGCGCGGCGGTCGCTTTCATGGCAATAGCGGTCACTTGCATTGGAGGCATGTTCTGTGGATTCCTCTCCAATCATATAGACATAGCGCCTAACTTCGCTGGTAAGATACTTCTCGTAACTTAGCGTCAGTGGTCCCAGCGTGCTGTTTGCTAGCTGTATGCTACATTGGATGCAACCGTGGCGCGGCGGTCGCTCTCATGGCAATAGCGGTCACATGCATCGGAGGCATGTTCTGAGGATTCCTCTCCAATTATATAGACATAGTGCCTAACTTCGCTGGTAAGATACTTCTCGTAACTTAGCGTCAGTGGTCCCAGCGTGCTGCTTGCTAGCTGTATGCTACATTGGATGCAACCGCGGCGCGGCGGTCGCTCTCATGGCAATAGCGGTCACATGCATCGGAGGCATGTTCTGTGGATTCCTCTTCAATTAAATAGACATAGCGCCTAACTTCGCTGGTAAGATACTTCTCGTAACTTAGCGTCAGTGGTCCCAGCGTGCTGCTTGCTAGCTGTATGCTACATTGGATGCAACCGCGGCGCGGCGGTCGCTCTCATGACAATAGCGGTCACATGCATCGGAGGCATGTTCTGTGGATTCCTCTCCAATTATATAGACATAGTGCCTAACTTCGCTGGTAAGATACTTCTCGTAACTTAGCGTCAGTGGTCCCAGCGTGCTGCTTGCTAGCTGTATGCTACATCGGATGCAACTCGCATAGTCATAGAGTCAGAGTTTGCAGAACTACGTTAGAATACCGAAACTATAGGAAAAGTTCAACTATAGTTTCGTTCACATTCGAGAACAGTCAGTCAGTCGTTCAGTGTGAGACGTGTCATCGTCGAACGACACATTTCATCCCTGATCTGACCTCTTCAACAATCAGGTACGCAGACTTCAAAAGCCATAATACGAGTAATATTATAATTTCATAATATGACGTCGGTCAGGTGGCTGCGGTCGGGAATTATTCACATGTTGTATCATACCCCACACATTGAGATAAGGACAGGTGGAGTGGAGGTTATAACTACAATGGTTTTGTTACAGGAACACTAATGGCAATGACCAACACTGTTGCTACGATACCGGGCATTGTAGTACCCATTTTTGTTGGATTCCTCACAAATGGAAATGTAAGTGTACAACTTGCCTTTTTTATCCTACACAGCTAGACATTTGACCACAAGATCGCACGACCAAGGAAGTCAGTCTATATTCCTAATCCTATTCCTATTTCCTATTGGGCTATAGCCCTAGATGGAGCATGCCTAGTCTGGAATACACTGGCTCTCAAAGAAGGCTGTCAATAATTCTTTCTAGAAATATATTGTTTATAATTTTATTTGGACAATGCCAAAAAATGGAATCAAGATGGATGAATAGCGTCCCTTGAAAAACATAGAATTCCTGACCTTATTAAATCTACTAAAAAATAATTCGTTTTTTTTAATTGATCAAGTTATTGCCAAGTTTAAAAATATCACGGAGATAAAATAGAGAAAATGTGATATTAAATTTATAATCGAATTATGAATTACGCTCTTGATAGACTACGTGTGATTTTTGAAATTAATAGTAGGTACCTATCAAAATATGTCAGTTTTTTAAGGTCTGCAACTTAGACATATTTTGTTCCCCCTCTATGTGAAAATTACGCAATCTGTTAACTAAATTAATTGATATTTATTTTCCAGCAAACGATATCAGCATGGCGGATAATATTCTTCGTCACGATAGGGCTGTACGTAGTAGAAATAATTGTGTACACGATATTTGGATCTGGCGAGGAGCAGCCCTGGAACAAAGTTGAGGAAAAAGAAATGCCTATGGAAGCTGCGCCGCTGAAAAACGACACTGAAAAGACTCACGTTTAAATTTATTTTATCTGTTTATTTTTTTAGAAAAGTAATGTTTACCCTTTTTAAGTAAATTACTTAAACTTAATTAAGTTTAAACGGGTTCGATAGCCATGCAGTAAGAAAGTTATTGTTCATTATTTTTACTGTATTTGTTAAAGCGTGGGTCTAACCGGACGCAGTGCAGCACAGCCCAGTACAGCATGGCTGATGACGTTGTAATGTACGACTTTTCCTAATTTAATGTAGGAAAGAGTTTGGGAAATGGCACACTGAGCACGCTGCTGTACAATACAGCGCTGCACAACTACGTGCGTCACCAAAATACCAAGTCACGCAGAAACAAACATCGCGTGGGGGGCGTCTTGTTTTGATGACGTTGTATTGTACAACTTTTTCGAAATAATTTCACACCGCTGTCACGCGCAGCTCATACATACGACATACAAAAATGGCCGGCACGACATCTTATCCAACGCGTCCGGTTTGCCCAACGCTTAAATTTCATTTAATGTAAAACCACGGCAGCATCTCTAGCTGACCTAAAATCACATTATAGGTGCTTAGTGGAATTATTATTATTATTTTGTAGGTGAACGCTATGGGTACCTACCTAAATGAAACTTGGCGGTTACTGTCGGTCTTGGATTTGTCGGAGTTAGCAGGAAATCCCTGCTAAGACCTTTAAGCGATATCGATTATATCTTGCGAGTATCTTTGCAAAATACATTTCACTTATTTTTTATCTGTGTATTGTGTGTACGTATGTATATTAATGTTATGTCTTTTAGCTTGAGTAAAATGTTCTTCAATTATGCTCATAATGTAATTAAGAGCTTGTGCTTTATAGAAAGTGATCTCGTACACAAGAAATATATAAACGCGTTAAAATTATAAAAAAATATAATTATAAAGCAATAGAATTAGTATATTCGTATCGTGTGTAACAGTGAAAAGTATAAAAAATTTGTAACTTATTTATCGACTACTTAAATGTTCTAGGTATTTTAATTCGAGTAAAATAATATTGTCAATGATACATCATTGTTTTGTTGCCTTATTAATTTCTAGACGTTTCGAACTGATGTTTGATTAATTAATTTTTAAATGCATTTTTAATTTTATACTATGTTATGTTTAGAGAGTATTTAATGACTTTAATAACACAAGAGAGCATTTTCAGTACTTTAAAGAGTTTTTTTTACGTAAATAATGTCTTATTTAATTACTTGGTAACAGTCGTGTATTCAGTCTGTGTTCAATTGTAGCGGTAAAGGTCAGTGCTTAATATCTATTATTACACGATTACATTACGTGGAACACTAAGTGTTTTAAAATAAAAAAAAACCGTTTTCTATTTGTAATCTTTTATTTATTCACATTTTGGTTCACTTTTATTCATTACTTATAACAATATTTCGGCTTTGCAACATCGAACGTCTTTTTAACCGAGTCCAAAAGGGAGGAGGTTCTCAATTCGCCGCAATTTTTTTTGTATGTTCCAATATTTCTTAAAAATTACTGGAATAAATAATAACGAAATAAACAATCTTTTTTATTCCAATAAGTCTCGTATAAGTTTTATCAAAATCAGTTCAGTAGATTTTATCTAATCGAAATCAATTAATATTTTATTTGACTATCATTTCTAAAGTAACTTTTGCCAGCCGAATTGCAGCCAGCTTCTTTTAAAGTAAAGTAAAGTAAAGTAGGTACTTTGTTCAATGAAAGAAGATAAACGTCGGTCAAAGCCGAGATGCGTTTATAACTATAAAGTGAAGCGGGTGAGATAGTAAGTTAAAATTGCGATTGCCATGTGAAAAAAAAAAGTTAAAAAAAAACAGTCGAAAAGTCTAAATAAGTGAAAAAATTCTCTAGCTCACTCGGGCCTGAACTGGCTGACTGAACCTCCTCCAATGAAGCACTATATCGTTACATTTCGCTTTGGTTCGCTTGTATAGACTGCTACCTATGTACCTACAGATATTCACTTGACTCGTACTAACTTCGCAATGTATGAGGGTCCGAAGTTAGCGTCGGTGGTGGGAGTGACCAGTTGTCCGTATTTAGGCGCGGCCGCCCCGGTGCCCAGTTGAAGGGTGCTGCTGAAGCCTGACATTGACGCTGTCATGTCCCTGGAAAATAATTCACTAGTATATATATATATATAAATATATATATATATACTAGCTGACCTGGCCACGCGTTGCTGTGGCTATTTTATAGCGTCAATAACACGTGGTAATTATGCTGTTAAAATGTAGATTATATGACACGTTCGTAGATTTACCATAGCAGCGCCATCTATTGATTACTTACTCAACCCAGTCGAAAGGTATCGACATCTGTTAGAATCATTTGGAGTTAACAGATAATTGTGACTGTCAAATAATAACAAACAAATAATTAGCAATAAATTAAAATTGCGACTATAATTTGAGATTTAAACTATCCTATCTCTCAAGTTGGATCGAACTGCACATGGTGTGCGAATTTTATTATAATCGGTTAAGTGGTTTAGGAGTCCATTGAGGACAAACATTGTGACACGAGATTTATATATATTAAGATATATATAGGGCGTATTTTCCGCGTTGGCTGAAAAAATAACGTCTCTGTCTGTGTATTTATTGCAAAGCTAGTGGCTCTGCAAGCTTTAATGTGTAATAAAGGTGAAATAGAAAAAGTGTTCATCGCTTTACGAGGACACTTTAACCAGACCACGATAACCTATTATTTAATATTTGATTTAACTTGATTGATTAATAACTTGTAAATTGTTAAACTTGACGTTGGCAAGTATACTAATCGTATGATGCCATATATCAAAAGAAAAAATATATTTATGTATAGAGGGTTAGGGGTGTACTAAGCCGAAAGGGGGTTACTATACTTATTATAACGAACAACTTTTATAATACGACCAACTCTGAATTCGAGAAAAATTTCATCTCTTCAGTTCAAAAAGTTAATCGGTCGTCGACAAAATGTATGAAACAGCTGATATTTCTCGAATTCCGAGTTGCTCCCATAGTGAAAGCTGTTCCTTAGGATAAGTATTGTGACCCGCTTCGGCTTAGTACACTCCGAACTAAACTTGCCAGCAGCAAGCAGCGAAGTTTACTTGAAGCTAACGCTAGCCTAGTCGGAAACTTCTTGCCTCATAAGCAAAAGATCGCGGTTCCAATCGCATTCAGGCGCATTTAGCGATAAAGCCGCCACTTGTGGCACTACATGTAAATTTATATTTTTGCATTGTGATGTTCTGTGTGTCTACTACAAAGCGTTGATATATCTATCTACCAGTAGCTTTGACGGTGAAGTTAAACATCGTTAGGAAACCTGCATATCGGAGGGTTGATTGATAACTTACTTGACAGTTGCGACGATGCCGTGGTTCTCGAAGGCTCGCTTGAGAGCGGTGTGGAGCACGCCGTCGTTCTGCACGGGGCTCAGCGAGCACGTCGAGTACACCACAGTGCCGCCTACTTTACACAGCTTTAGACCGTTCCTGGGTGATTGACATACAGAGTAACACTTAAGATAAGACAAGATAAGATCACATATTGTCCCATATGAACTGACGCATTCATTTCATTTAACTGTTAGTAAATTAAGCTTACTTAATAGTTACAACTGTTAAACAACATTAATTTACAAACTAAAGTTTATAAATTATATTTTAGTAAGTATGTGTATTGAGTTCTGTAATTTGACTTGCCTAGTGTAGCGCAACGTTATAAGGTCAATTAATTCTATCGCATATTTTTCTTACACAACTAGGCATTTGACCACAAGTTCGCACGACCACGGAAGTCAGCGATACTGTAGCTCTATATGGAGCATGCCTTAGTCTGGAACACACTAGCTCTCAATGAAGGCTGCCGGAACACATCGTTAGGTGCTTGGCGACAGATTTTACAACTTGAGGGTAAATAACATATTATTTCATCATCTACCAACGTCCATGTATGTTCCGCCCGGATAAGTCTAAATTGTTCGCAACTGGTTGTGTAACACAGTTGGTGACCAGTAATACTCACAGTAACAAGTGTGTTTGTATCTCCGGTATCCGCAGCCGCTCGCGGATCCTGTCCGGTCGGAACATGTTGTTCTCGTCTTCCAGTAACGAGTGACGGTCAGTAGTGCACGGCACGTCTACTAATACCTGGAAAAAAAACCATCGTTGATTTTTACCGACTTCTCAGATATTTTTTTATATTTCTATATAAAAAAATATTTGAGTTATATTTCTTACTTTATCAAAACCCTCGTCATCTACGAAGTCCCTCCCGTCCACTCTCTTGAATATGACACGTTCCCGCCATTTGTTGCTCGTTTCGAAGTCGATTAAATAGTCTCTGAATACCCTCTGTATTCTAAAAATCAATTTAAATATGAAAAATCTTTAGGGTATAATTTAGACGGTCACCAAAAATATTTTTGTTTCCCAAAATGGCACGGTCACCAAATTTTGACACTCCGAATACTTTCGGCAACAAGGTTCGCAGTTTTTATGACATAATAAGTAGAATAAAGTAGGTTCAGGTTAATTTAATTTGTGACAATTTCTCCATTTTTTTTGGTGATTATTTAGATTTTTTTTTGTAGTAAAATAGGACTTTTATGTGTTTAAACACGAGCCAAATCTTTATCGTTACAACAAAAATCTAAAATTTAAAAACTAGCACAAGAGTTGATTTGATATGCAATGTTACTAGTGTCACAAAAATTTCCATAATGTTCAATGAGTTCATGATATCCAGGAACCACAGTCTCAAAGATATTATACTCAAAAAGTACCGTATCACATATCTCAATATAAATCAATTATATATAGTTCACGTTGACACATTTTACAAAACTAGACTTTATTTTGGTTACATAGTGTTCACTTTCGCTTGAACGCAATGTCATCGTAGTTCTCTCACTCGATGTCGACGTTGTACTCACCCCGCGGTTGACTTACAACTAACCAAAAAGAGTGCACGCACTCTTTTTGTACGGACATGTTATTCGCGCGTTTGTGACTCTCGGGTATCATAATCTCATTCGTTAACAAAGCTTCTGAAAGCTCTCCAAATCGTTTCAGATGGGATCGACTTGAAAAATATGTGATACGAATTTATCAACTCGTTTGAAACTAACAATGATCCTTAAACACACTGTGGATTATTTTCATAATGAAATTTTAACAAAAAAAATAAGTGTACAAGCTTATCAAGAATTAAATTGCGTAATTATCTATACATTTTCTGGAACAGATTCTGTGTAAAATTCCAGCTAGGTATAAGCACAAACTAATTAGTTACGTAAATTTAAACATATATTACCTATTGCATCTAGACAGAGAAATGTCATTACATATAAGTACATCGGGCAGCAGCGTCTGCAACGCGACTAGGGCTTTGCCCCCGGGCGCAGAGCACAGGTCCAGCACGCGGTCCCCGGCGCCAAGCCCTAACGCTAGAACTGAGAGCACGCTGCCTGCGTCCATAGGGTAGTAGTTATATACTCCTGGAATAAATACATAAGTAATACTTTTAAAAAGTTAATAGGGCAGGCAAATTTTCCAGTTACGAAGTTTATTTACAAAACTGCTGTAAAGATTTTGATAAAATGTATGTGACTAACTGTAAAGTACGCATAATGAAACGGTTGAAGGTTTATCACAAAAGTTTCTATTAAGGGCCGGTCATGCATCACTGACACATTGATGAAAATACAAAATGTGAAAAAAGTATTCAGGAAATTATCGAAATCTACTTTTCTATTGACTTCCTACAAGAAGGAGATACTAAATTCAACTATTTGTTTTTTAGTACCCTTATTTCTCAGAGATGGCTGGATAGATTACAAAAAATCTTTTTTTGTTTGATGATTTTGATAAGAATGGTGGTCCCATTCTTCTGGGATGGGACCATTCCAGAAGATGGGACCACTCCAGAAGTATAAGGTATACTTCTGGAGTGGTCCCATTTAAATTTCATCAAAATCAGTCCAGAATTTTGATTTTTAAATGGAAACATCTGAAACAGTTGTAACGGCGCCCGGCGCCTGCCGTAACGTAAGTCTGTGATCACACAACAATGTTTGACTTACACAAATACTTATACTCTATTATATTAAGCTACACCCTAACATGTAACTTAAACAGGGTCCATGTAAATGTTATTACTAATAATGATTATTTGTGTGTGTTGCTGAAATAAATGAATATGAATATACTACAATGTTTTTTTTTATAAGTCCTATTTAATATCCCAGAAAAGGGTTACCAATACTCATTTTCTTATCCTACACAACTAGGTATTTGACCACAAATTCACACGACCACGGAAGTCAGCGATACTGTAGCCCTAGATGGAGCATGCCTAGTAATAGTAATTATACCTGTTACACATCTCTTAGGTTCAGGGAACATAGTCCACTCGCTGCCCATTTCATAAGTGAACACTTTCAGATGTTCGGGGTACTCCAGGTTCATTTCAGGTTCTATCACCAATGGAAAGTCTTTGTCTTCTGGAAGTATAGAAAATTGTGTTTTTACTAGACAGTGGACGACTAAGCTTGGGAGAAATAAGATAAGTAAAATTTGTGCATATAATTTAAAAAAAAAACCAAATATATGTAATAATGAAGAAACAAATAAATATTTTATTTAATTTTGTAGATTTAATGGTATTTAAGATTGGTGATAGTTTAGGAAACAACATTTTTATAAACAATAATCTTACTTAAATAATCTTGTAATTTAAACTTTCAGAAGAAATCGGGGTCCAAAATCTGCTATTTGAATTGAGTCAGAATTGCAAGTTCATTGCAATATTATGGACATTTCTGCTAGTTTTATTGGTCTGCTAACATTCATTTTGTAGAAAACAATAATATTAGTATTATGGTATAATTCAAATAGCACAGCACCCTGTATGCGACCATAATAGTCCAAGACTCCAACTTACTAGAATAATAAGCATAATGTGTAGACTCGGACACCCAGTCCTCCATGCCCTTCAGTTTGGTAGCCGGCAGGAATTGGTAGAGCAGTTCTGACGTCATGCCCATGGCCGGGTCTATAATACGGGACTCATCTATCACTGCCTCTTTGATTGATTGGTCAAGGGTGCGGGGCTGTGATGTTCTGATGAAAGAAAATTAAAACCACATAGGAGTTTTCAAACAAACACATTAATATTGGAGGATAACTTTCTTTTAAGTGAACAAGAGTGAAGAGTAGAATAGAGTATTAGAATAGAGTAGAGACAGAATGACTTTGATTAAACAAAAAGATGCAGGAGTAAAAAAGATGGGGTAGGGAAATATCTTTGTAACAGACAGAGACAAGTGGAGAAGGATGGAAGAAGCCTAGTTAGTAGCTTAAATAAGAGTCTTATAAGGCTACATTTACAGAACATATTTGTATTATTCAATATTGGCATATTTGTTACAAAGAGTGAGTTGTCTAGGGGAAAGTGTAAAAATTATGCACTTGAGTACAACTGCATAATTTTCTGCACTCATCTTTACATATATCAGTATCAGTAAAAATCTCCGTAGTGAATATGTTAGCAATATATTGCTCTACTATAATGGCCACTAAATTCAAAACTAAACAAATGTTCGCTTTGTTGTAAATCATAGTCACACTATTTAATATTCATCTTTTTATACTAACCTCTCTTTAGCTACTTTTCCATCGTCTTGTTTACTCTCTGCATCGTCAAAATCTAGTTTTTCAGGTATATTATCAGTCTGTGGATATATTTTTGCAACTTCATCTGCTTGTAACTTCTCTGCATATTCTTTTAATTGGTTTAACCTATTGTCTTCTTTTGTGCTGGGTTCTGTGCTCAAGACAGATTTGGGAGGTGCGTATTGGTTTGTGAATTCTTTTTGTATTGATATTAGGTTTTTTAGACAATGTGCTCCTGCAAACAACAGTGATATTCTCAATTTTATTTGCATACACAAAATACTAATCAGTATATTTCACAGATACTTTACCTCGTTTTGATAAGTATTCCATGGTTTCTTCAGGATTTCCATAGTTATTGATAACAGCAACATACTTCGATCGTTTGAGCATTGCCTCTCGCATCGGTTCCCATTTATCACCGAAAACTGATCCGTAGAATTCATTGAAGTGATTAAGAGCTTTATATTTGGGACCAGACTTTTTCTTTTGCTTAGCCTGCAGATGTGTAAGGTTTAAATCCGTTATTTCACTTAGCAGAAAGGGAAAAACAATTATTTTTGAAGATTATACTTACCCAATGAATTTTGGTCTTGTTTCTGACTTGCACGACAACATAAGTACTGGCGTATGTATTCTTACAAATGTTTGAGATAGTTAACATTTTTACCTCGATAGATAATCGATACTTTGGGAGAATATTGAGAAAAATATATACTAAGAAATCAAAACATATGATTTCTCTTTTGAGGTTATATTTATTTTGATATGTGACACTGACAACGACACTCAGTCTGTTTCTGTTGCCTTGCTTTAAGCTTGCGTTCCGAAACATGTGAATTTTTCTATTAGATAACAGTGGTATGACTCTTAAATTATGTTTCAGTGTTTTCAGTTTCTTTTTAACTACTGCTATGACTATTATAACTGCTAGTTTTAGTGATCCTATAGAATAAATACAGTTAATTTCCATCTACGTTCCTTCGAAGACGTGTTTTGTTTGCTGACGCTAAAATAATTAACTTTCTCTATTAAAATATTTCTGTTGTTTTTGAACGTATACTGTGTTGAATAATGTTATGCTGACAGTGACAGCCGCATACAAAGAAAAGAAAACATTATTCTTCTCTTTCACACTAATGCCCGCGAAACCAAATCTGACCAAGTATTGATTTGTTTACAAGTAGGAAAAACCTCCAGCTTTTCAAGTAGGTAACTTGATATGATAGATATATTTCGCAGCCTTGTAAGAACGATTCAGAGATAACACTTCAGCTTAATTGCTAGTTTTCGTGTTGTGCTTATCAGAGTTCGTGCCAGCTGAGCCGCCCGCCGTGCGAACTTTCGCTCAGCTTGGCAACATAATTGCTCGAGTTTGGGGCGATTTGCCTGTGCTTTATCGATTGCACAGCCTTTCGTGTTCGGCGGCCGCGAGATTCACTATCCTCGATAAGAATCTAAAATGTGCGACGATGCTATGTGTGTCACTGGAGACGGCGAGAAATTGGGTCAACGGTAAGTTTCTACTGAATTATACACGCACTCTGTGCATCGACCGAGATGGGACTGACGTGTGTTTATTTATTTAAGGATGAACTACGGACGCCCGGCTTTAGACGGAGTGATTGTCTTCTGAGCGGTATCTGAAAACGGTCGTCATGCATGGGATGCTGTATGTCGTATTGGAACGCAATCAGGTGGAATGGATAGCGGGAGGCTGGAGGTGGTGCCCAACGGGGCCGTGCACCTGGACACAGTGAGAGCGCTTCATCAGACCGTCGTCTCCTTGCGGACCGCTCTTGAAGTCTCAAAGAATGAGCTTAAAGAGTTGAAGGAAAAGTATGAGCAGCATTCACAATGCCTAGAGTATGCTGATGTGATTGAAAAATTGACGTTAGAGAATCATGTGCTGAGACGACGAATTATAGACTCTGATTATGACATAAAAGATCCTGGGACTCAGAATATAAAGTTGGAAGTGACTTACAGTCCTCGTTCAAGAAATACGGACTATCCTGACAGTGAAGTTGTGATACAGACTGCTACTGATGTTCATAGTGCAAAAGACACAGGCACTTGGCAGCAACCTGTTCTGGATGATAAGGAGTCTTCAGAGCCTTTGCAGCCGTCTGATGCTCATAGTATAAAAGACTCATTGGAACCATGGCACCAATCAGACGAAAACAGTAACTTATGTTCATCTGATAAACTAAATGAAATCCCTGAAGTGTCTGAATCGCCAGAATTAAGTGTGTCGGAGCAATTTTCTCCAATAGAGTCTCCTAAAAACATTGAACAAGAAGAGCAAAGCCAATTAGTAAGCCTTTCCAAGCATGATAGTTATCTACCAGGTTTCAAAACTCATTTAGAACTGTTATCCAAATTTGATGTTAGAATTAAAGTCCGTACTTTGAAAGACGGAGCTGTCACTTCAAGTGGGACTTCCGATTCTGATTCTACATTTGATGAAAAGAGAGATAGAAGGACGAACTTAGAAAGGACATTTGAATTTGAAGAGAAAAGAGAGCAGTTTGATAATAAGGAAGATTTAAAGGGAAATAAAGTGAACTTAAAGTCTGTTACGACTGATAACATCAAAATGGCGGTACCTAATGAGGGTGATGTAAAGAGTAAAACAGATAAATTTGATGTTCAAGTGCGGATCACATCAGAAGAGAATCTTGTAGTGAAAGAAAATGTTGAGAAAAACCGGAGAAAAGATACTCTCAATTTGGATGTGGATGATTTGAGCCTTCGGTGAGTTTTGTCCTTTGTTATATACACTAACACTCTGAATCTAGTACAGTTCCTGGCAAACAAATTGGAACAATGACAATGGATCAGTGACAACGACTTTTAGATCTCATATATATATATATAGACTAAGCTGTCTATGATGATTTATATGTCTACAATAAAAAGTGAATCATTCCATTATCCCTGACGCAGGAGAAATCCTAGTGTGGCAGAATTAGTGTAAAAAAGTTTTTTTATACAACTACATATACATACTATACGCGCCTGCGACGCCGGCTCTTCTTTTCCGCTACACACTCAATATCCTACTTGCTTCTTTCTAGATCACTTTCCGAAGGTGATAATTCAGTGTTCTCGGAAAGTGCGACGCCAGCGGAGCACCCGACGACTGAGGACAAGCAAGAACAGGAGGCTAGTGGTAACGAATCAGAGGAAGTGGACGATATAGAACTCATATTTACTACAGATGAATCTAAAGACATGAGTATGAATTTACAGGTAAATAAAATTGTTTAAAGACCTCTCTAGTATATCTAGTATATAGCCTTGGAAGTTAGAGAGTGGATTAGAAGGAGTAAAATAAATCATATTCATGCCTAGTATCATTTCTTCTGTAATAAATTAAACATCTTGGAAAGTTGTATGGTTTGGAGCTTTTAGCGACATATCTACTAATTTATTTTTAAAGAGTTAGATAAGAATAATTAGAATACTACTCCTAGTGAAAGCTATTTTGGAATGAAGTAAATCACTACGTGGGACCTTGTTATTATTTACAAGACTAACACTACACTAGACTAAAAATTCTTGTAACTAAGAACCACAGAACAACCGACTACAATTGGCAGGCGCCGTTATGTTTTTTTCAGTTATTCCTATTTAAGAAACAAACTATTTTAAAAGAATGAGACCTATTCGGAGATATTATACCCTTCCATACAAAAAAATATTTTGCCTAATCAGTTCAGCCGTCTCTGAAAAATCATGTAACAAAAATTTTAAAAGAGGCGAATTGAGTACCTCTATTTTTGGGATGACGGAAAAAAAATGAAAATTATGAAAAATAAAAGTTATCATTATTTCATTTATTAATTTGCAGGAGGACCTAGTATCCATCCGCGAGTCTGAGCCGTGGGCTCCAACATCAGCCTCCACGCATTCTACCCCAGTCCTAATCAAATTCCACACTCTAGACCCCGACTTCCAACCCGGCGCCGACACCGCTGCTACCGACCGCGAAAACCAAGAAAACGCGGACAAAATCCCAGAATCAGCATTAAAAGTCAAAAGAGTATCTCTGCCAAGCGACAAGGAGATCAAACACGTCGCTTTCAACGGGAAAGAGAACCTCGACCTTCCCGGACGTGGAATTCTAAAGAGTTGCGATAATAAATCTGATATAACTCTTTACAAAAAGAGTCCCAATACAAGTACCAGATGCCTGGATAGTGTCGACAGTTTAACTTGCGAGTATAACAGACGTCTAAGCTTTGATAATACAAAGTCTTCGAGCTTTGAGTTGGGGTCGAGCATGGATATACTGCATAGAGATGAAAGTGTGGATAGTTTCCACAGGACTTGTCATTTGGGGCACAGGTTCTCCGTGTTCGCGGAGAGGGATATATCGAAGTGTGGCACTTCGGAGGACGATCTAGCTGCTAGTTTAAATGTGAGGAGGAATACTTGTCCGAATCCGTTTCAGTACAGGTGAGCAACTCGTAGAACAAGAAAGGATATCGGTTGTTAACAAAATAAATATGTGGTATTATACAACCTATTGTTCAAATAGCGATAAATTCACGGTAGATGTTTGCTAAAACTTAAACTCAGCAGTGTTATTTGTTTATTTATTTATTTACAGACAATTGGATGACCAATACAGAATGTATTCCCAATGCGCTTACCCACGGTCCTTATAACTACTAAATAAACAAAAAAATAATAATATAAAAATGCACTTTTAACAAACATTGCTCTACATTGCCAATATTAAAGAACTAACTTTACTGTACAGGCTTAACCTTAACTATGTCGTACAGTTCTATTATCATTCTGTGTAGCTCAGCTTCCTTACAAATAATAAGATCCAGATCATGACTCCGTTCCAGTACACAATTTATTTAGCAAGTGCATTGCTCTCGTCATAGGAGCCATCCTGCCGTACTCTGTACCTAGTTGCGGAATCCGGAAAAAACGATGACCTCTAGCACTTAAGTAATTTTTTTTGTAGCCGGACTTCGCTCGTCATTTCTAAAATCTGAAGTCGCTTTGCATTTACATTAGATTCTGCGATTTCGTCGGATATGTCAAACGAATTTTCGCGTAACTGCACGTTTCCCACTTTTATATTTTACCTTAACTTGATTTTAACCTTTTCCTATTCTCAACTCATCCAACAGCTGTTTTATTGTACTATTCACGTTAAATTCACGTTTTTGTGTCGTTAATATTTACGGACACAAAAACGTGAATTTATTTATTAGGATGAAAACCAACGGTTATGTATGTGATATTCCAGAGTGCCCCCATACCGAGGCGTATCAAGACCGCCTGGTCCGTTCAAGGTGCCAATATCGTCGTCTCGCATGCGACCTGTGTTGCGAGAGCCGGCACTCTCCCGCCGAGAGAACGCAGTGCAAACTGACGTCTCCGCGCTGCCTAACCGCTGGAGCTCTGATGGATACCTCGCACACAAGGTACTGCAAATTATTTTTACATCTCTCATATTCGGTAAGTAGGTCCTTTTTACCCCCAAATGGGGCTTGTATGTGACCAATTAGCGCTCTAGGGTAATAATGTAGCTAGAAAAGCCCTAGGGTGGTAAGTAATTAAAAAAAAACTTCACTCTTTAAAAAAGTTCGCGTACATCTAACCAACATACTGGCAATAGACATCATGCATTCAGCCCAATGACAAAAGAGGTCGCTTCGCTATTCAGCCTTGTCTTCGTTCATACGAAATTGATCAGAATTGATTATTTAAAATTGATGACTATTATACTCATGTATAATAGTCATCAATTTTAAATATCGAACGGCTAAGCTCAATTTCGTTCTTGAAAAAAATAATTTAAAAAATAAGATGAAAAAAGGCGGGAATAGAAAACTTTTACTCTAAATATTGTTTGTTTTTGAGATTTTTTTATAATTACGTGCTAATTAGGAAAAAAGCATGAGTTCTGCAAATGATGAAGATATAAGCAACACTCCCTATTGAAAGAAAATGGAAACGCAGCAATTAAAATGTTTTATTATTGTAATGTCGGTTTTTTTCTACTTACCTCACAATCGAGATGTAAAGCAGAGTAGTTAGCTCGGGTGTAAGCATCAATTGCACCCTCGAACTATAGGCGCACGAGCGTAGCGAGGGCGCCTAAATATCTCGGACTGCAATTGATGCCTTACAGCCCTTGGCTACTAATCTACTATAAAAATCAATCAAATCAGTCAGAGTAGTTTACACTGGTTACTGCGATGCTCACTTGTTTCTAAAACTATTATTTATAAATGCGACACTTTATCATTAAAAATCGGTGTAAAGATATACATTTGACATACAGGCACTGAAGCAGTGCCAGTTCTCATAGGTCAAATCTCAATAGGATAAGTGAGATACAGCCAGCCAGTGCCAGCGGAAGACCAGCGCTGGCTTATGCAGCCAGCATTATGCTGAGTTGAAGTCGGGTTGTGACAAATACGTCTTTTAAAATCGCGAGTGAATCGGTTTCTTCTAGGCAAGCGTGCCACATCCTAGACCGCATGGTAGCTTTAGATCAGGCGAGTTGCGGTCAAGCGCAAGCCTATATTAGCTATAAAAAAAATACACATTATTATTATTAAATACTAGCTGACCCGGCAAACTTCGTACCGCCTAACAGTCGATTCTTGAAGAGTAATGTTACCATCGTATAAATATTGACATATTGTGGTATGGTTTTAAAGTTCAAATTGACTTTTAATTATTATTACGAATAGATTGTGGGGGTATAGAAAAGTGTTGTTTTTAGATCTTATCAGGCAATTTTTTAATATTTCTCATCGTGAGAAACATCCTTTTACTTCAAGGAATGTTTTAAAGAAAGAATTAGCAAAATCGGTTCAGCTGCTCCAGAGATTTGCGCTTAGCAACACATTCGATTCATTTTTATATATTATTGATAGATGTTTCTGTTTGTTAGATTATTTTGTTAAGTGTGTTTGTCACAAATAAACCATTCATTCATTCATTCATAATGTGAGTATTACCACTGGTTCCAGTTGCCGGTGCCCCCGACGCAGGCGGTGCCCACGCTACCGACGCGCGCGGCGGCGGCGCGCCGTCCGTCGAGCCGCGCGCCCGCGCCGCGACGCACCGACGAGACGCGCCGGGTACTGCTCAGCGATATCGGTACTATATACAATAATTCGTTAATTTACCGAGCGAACGAAGCGAGCCTTTCTTCTTCGAGTCTGGAAAACATACGTTTGTCTGTTTATATTATGTTTGTCCACAGGAAATTGAATATGTGACCTTATATATTATGTGGACCTTTGAATTTCGTAGATAGATAAATAGATCAACGCTTTATTGTAGACACACAAAACATAACAAAACAAAAATATAAATTTACATGTAGTGCCACAAGTGGCGGCCTTATCGCTAAAAGTACGCGCATACAGAAGTTTCGTACAACAAGTTTGCTACGCATTTATTGGCCGATGTCGATAAACAGGCAGGCCTGATTCATGAATATAAAAATTCCCTCAAGTGGTTGTTGTTTTTATTTTTAAAGTCTGTGGTCGTTCGGTAGAAAGTTCGTTAAAGATAGTTCGCGAAACTGCTGTATTTTATATGATATACATAAAAAACGTTGATTGCAAACACGCGGTCGATTCAATATTCTACAATATACCACGAGTTAGATTACATTTGATATTTCGAGGGGTTCCATACATATCAAGTAGGTTTCATTCATGCACAAAAGCACATTTATGGGAAACGTTTGGTGGAAAACGCAACACCAGAGAACACATACAGGTTGACATAGAATAGGCAACAGTTAGTATTAAACTAAACGTAATTTTTAATACTAACTCTGATCTATTCTATGTCGAAACGGTTATTTTGACATAATGATATTTTAATTCTGAGTCAATTCAAATAACAGACTTGACAACCTGTTCATTCAAATTTATGTCTTGAATGAATTCGAGCTTAAGTAAGATCGTCGAGAAGGCACGTCTATCTATATATATAAAATTAATTGCTGTTCGTTTGTCTCGCTAAAACTCGAAAACGGCTGAGCGAATTTAACTTATTTTGGTTTTGAAATATTTGTGAAAGTTCAGGGAATGTTTAAACATACATAACTGTTAGGACGTACGAAACTTGCGGGGTCAGCTAGTTAGTTAATAGACATTTTTGAAGAAAAAGTGATAGTGTACCGACTTGCATGCCTACATGTTTTGTTTATACGGACATAAACAATACCGATCAAACTATCTTCAGGCAGCATGTCTCGCAACCAAAAACGCACGCAAACAAAACAATAGAAGCTTGCAAAGAAATCTATGTAAATATACAAACAAAATTAAAATATTTTTTTGAAAGTAATCTTTTTTATAAACTCAGTGAATATATTATGTCGATGCAGCTTGTGGAATCATCGTTCTTGTGTAACGAAAAATTGTGACAAAATATTATTCATAAGTAAAGAAATAAATCACAATGTAATGTGTTATGGGAAATATAAAATATTATTGAACCAATAAATATTAATGTATATCTACCAACAGTCTATAAAGTGGAGCTTGTAAAGAGACAAGGGCAAGGCTATAGGGCTGTAAATTTTTTACCGTTCTGAATACAGCTACGTAGAACAAGGTAGCTTTGATCATTATAAAATTTTAGCAGCACGTTTTCATTATATCTTCCACTTTTATCAAATTTTGCTGAACAATCCTTTTTTCAGCAAAAAATCCAAGCTATTGTGAGACATTTGTATGAATTTCAACGTGGCACGCGAATTTTGTCTGCGTGATAGCAACTCGCTTGTGCGCGGTCCTTGATATCAGAATACACAGCCTTTGTAAATACGTACAATCACCGAGCACGTAAAAGGCATGTCCGGATTAAATCGGTGGCTTAACCTAGTTTTTGACAGTGTCTATAAATACGGCAGATATACTGTAAGCCTTTTGAGTGTATTGAGAATCTGCGGGCGCCGATTTCTTTTATGTATCTGTACAAAGCTTTTCAGTATTGGTTAAATGAACATCAATAAAAATAGCAATAAACAGTTCGTCTTGCGCTATTTTAATACTCGAACGTTTCCAAATCGCGTTCTTTACTTATCCGGCCGACATTACAAGTAAATTGAAAGTCTTGTATGTTAACCGAAACTTCGAAAAGCGGACGAAAGATTTTTTATTTGTCTAATGGCTGAGGGTACCATCCGTTCGTATATAAGTATCTGTTGCTGAAAGTACATCGTGGATGATAATCGGTCGGTGGTAGGCTATTCGAAAGAGATGAACAGATACTAAAGTACTAATTGATTAACTAGCGAACTGCTTGCGTGCATTTAAATTTTCCCGGAACTGTACGCCCTTCTTTCAGTCAGACGAAATGATTATAGCAAAATGGCATGTCGGAAAAATCGCATCAAATTTCGCGATCGTTTGATTTATCGTCACGAACATGATATGCTTAGCTTCAGGTTTAGTTCGTAAGTTCGATGCTCCGATAGTGATCTATCGATATAACGGAAGGTTGCTAGAACGCAATGCAGTCGGGGCGGGATTGACTTAGGTCTCAGTTTGAGATAGACTTTGGTTGAGCTAAGGTCTTGACTGGCGGGTGATGTACAGATCGAACAGTTAAATGTCAGAATCTTAAATGTTTTAATGTTTATTACTCGTACTATAGCCGAACGTTTATGTCTTGAGTGTCGATGATTCAACTTAGCGCATTAAACTTTCTTGAAAAAGATTTCGTCGTCCGTCGATTGCGGAAGTTTATTCACGCGCCCATTTTACAAACAGCTCGTCTAAGTTTAATGAAAGTTTCCAATAGTTTATTGCTTTGTGAATGGTATAATCAATATGGTGAAAGGTATTTTGTACTACTTTGCTGACGAATAACGCACTGCTCAAACCGTTGAAAGTAGATATAGATAGAAAACTCTTTATTGTATGCACACATAAATAATACAATACAAAAATAAAAACAATACAATAGTAAAATTTAATAAGTGTAAACTCATTTAAGGGAAATGAAGCAAATAAGAGAAACTCAATCTTAATGTCAAAATCAGTGTTAGTCTGTTTCCCAAAGAAAATATACAAATTAAGTGATCACGTTTTCTCGCGTATCACTCTAGGTCTATGAACTAGAATAATGTAAATATATGTGTTATATATGTTAAATACTATTTCGTATTTATATGAAATCAATTTCTCAACATGTCAACGTTTAACCGGGTTCGTTCCCTGGACAGGTTATTTGTGTCCATCAACATGTCTGTGTGACCTGTGTCTGGGTGTTTGTTATATATATACGTATGTATTTATCTATATAAGTATGTATATCAAGCATCAGGTTGCTTATAGAGACCTGAAGACCTTTGTGTGATTGTTGTCCCATATTTAATTGTTTATTTTATTTATTTAAGCAAACTTGGTATCGAATAAAATTTGCATCAATCTTCATCAAAATTAGAAGTGGTACCTTCTAAATGAAAATGGAAGTGTGAAAATGGACAAAATACAAAAGATATTCTGATATATTTTCACAAGTGTAAAAGCAATGTATAACGACTATAAATACCGTCCGTGGCGTCGTTGGTACGATTATTACGAGTATTACAAACGACCGTGGCAGAACTACGAGTATTACAAGCGGCCGTGGTACGAGTACCAGTATTACAAGCGGCCATGGTATGACCACGACTATTACAAGTATTACAAGAAACGCTACAAGTCAGGTACATTTATCACAATAGTCTTAAGATAATCTGTATATACATATCAGCGGTAATTTTATGTATCAAAGATTATACTAGCATACTGATTTCGAACCATTTGAAAGCGTATTCGATATGAGAATTTTTATTCTTTTACATAGGGGTAGCTAAATATCTCATACTCATCAATATTCTAGGAATAAAGCCCTTAACTTACCACATATTACGCTTACATTTCCATATTACCTGAATTCATCGTGATACATTATCTAAGACCATTTTTCTAGATAACATTGATACTCAATTTTCAGTATCAATGTTTTAAAGAAAAATTTCGTATTTATGGTCTTAGATAATGTATCACGATGAATTCACGAACATGGAAATGTAAGCGTAATATGTAGTCCGTTAAGGGCTTTATTCCTAGAACATTGATGAGTATGAGATATTTAGCTACCTATACCTTCTTAAGTAAAGGTCAAGTTGAAAGTATTCTATTATAAATAATTATAGCTATTACGTTAACAATAGTGACAGTAACTTAGTGGTTAGAAGCGAGTTCGAAAAAACCCGACTGCTAAATCGTTAAACCTGTGTATCATCCTTATTTTTTTTTTTTTTTTTAAGTTTTATGTATCCAGTGTCACTCTCACGAATCTATTGATGCCACTCACATAAAAATACGACAAGCCGTTTAGGCTCTAGGGCGTCCCGAAAAAAATACATACATACACTCGAAAACATGACCTTCTTCTTTCGCAGTCGGGTAAACCTTCGAAACTATATTCCTGAGTTATATGAGGAACTGTAGAAGATTTATGTATTCGTTTTCAAGCTGCTGGACCAGGCTTTTTCTTTCTTTTTCTTCTTATCTGATTTTGTATTCCTGTAGGGTTCACGTCGATGGTCCCCGAGTTGTCTCGCTCTGCGGATCCCGTGTGGGCGCTCGCCAAAAAACAACAGGATGAAGATCCACTGATCACCAACACTTCCAAGTAAGTAGGAACATTATTCTAGACATTTAGAAAAAGGGCAGCAAAATATAAGCATTACTTTTTTTTATTTTGTACTTGTAATTCAAGACTTCCGGATGTCTCATAGCTATTGTTTTGATCGAGTTGGAATGAGTCTTGGCTCGAAGCCGATAAAATTTGCTTTTCTCTGCCGTTGATGTATGCATGGAGTTTTGGTTTTCGAGCAAAGGTAGACATCGTTTTCTAGCGCGCAGACTGTATGCAGTAGTACATATAATTATGTTCATGTACTTTTTTTATTGACGAGAGAGAATTCTTCTACAAGATACCCGACTACATTAGGGTGCAACTGGGATATGTAGGATTCTACCTACTAAAACCCCCCGGAGGCCTACTTCAGTGCTTTATGGATCTTCGGGATCTAGACGAACTCACCGGTGCTGTTAATGTTCCTAATTATTGCTATAAAGTGTTATAGACGAAGCCAATGCTTCTAGTTATTATTCCTAGTCATTATTGTCGTAGGTTCATAGCGCGGGGTTCGTCGTATCGTTCTCCTTCTCTGAGCACGGACCACAGCTACGACTGGACACCCTACTATGGCTACGTGCCTGCACATAAACGTAAGAACTTTACATTACAACTAAATAATATCTATGTATATAAACCTATGACGTTGATTTCTTTCATTATGTTAGGTACAAGTGAAACATGTCAAAATTAAAATAATATAACAATAACACTCATTACAACTTAATTAAACAGAAATTGGTGTTTTCGGTCATCAAGATAATAAAGACATTGAAGATGTTTTCAGATGAAAGATGTGTGGTTCGACCTAGTCTTGTAATTGGTTATATCTGTCAATTCGTCAGTTTTTTGTGTTCCGTTGTAGGTAGATACTTAATATTCTATTTACTTACATTTTGCTGTTACAAGTTTTAAAAAGCTACAACCCGGTAGCTTGTAAAAACATTCAACTTGGCATCTATTTGTCACCTTTAAGATTATTAATTTTATATAAGTATAAACCTTTATAAAATTGATAAAAAAAAATATATGAAGATTTGCAAACAATAAAAAAATGTTCTACAAAAACAGACACGACAGGACTGCCGAACATTTCATTCGAGTTTTATTGGCACATGTATGCATATTTCCGGGTTCGATCCCAGGACATTTTAAACATTTGTGTGCATGAACATGTCTGTTTGATCTGTGTCTGGGTGTTTATTATGTATATATAAGTATGTATATCAGTCATCAGGTTACCATAGCACAGGCTTTGCCTAGTGGGCCTGAAGACCTTTGTGTGGATGTTAGTGCTCGCGTATTGTTATTAAAAATGTTCGTTATATTTTAGTGGAGTACCGTCCGTGGCGCAGCTCGTTACCGGACGTGCGTCGTGACGATACAGACGAGCTACTGGACGAGGCGGAGATCTTCCTCCGACGGTCTATAGGAGACCTGCACGATCCGGCAGATGATGGTAACTTACTTATATTTAGCGCTTCTTTACCTACGATTATATGCCTTTTTAGATTTGAATGTGCTATTTTTTCACATTTTTTTTTGCTAAAGGAGGGAGGAATGTATATTTCTTTGGCACTCTTTAGAAATAGATTCGTCTTAGCCGTGAATGTGACATTGGGTGTATCAAATAAAAAGTAATTACAAAAATAAAAGATTTCAAAATACATCGAGTATGGTATCAAAATAAAGTTTTTTTAACGGTGATTACGAATATATATATATACGACACTCGACTTTTATATATTTTATTGGAGTTTGAAATAGGAAACACGCGTTTTAAGATTTAGCAATCGGGGTTTTTTTGACGTGGCTTTTAACCAATTGTTTCCTTCGGATTTCCACCCCTCGATATATAGAGTTGAAAAATCTGCGTCCTATCAGTAATCCCCATATCTTCACAATATTTTTAGTTTGTTCTTCAACAACTGAGTGACGAATTGACTTGATCCTCTTAAGTAATACCGTAGGAGATTTGTGGATAAAAATTCCACAAATCCCCTGCGCAGTGGATCGTCTAAGGGGATTTATGGTATTAGCCGATTTCTCGCACAGATACTTCGAGTTCCGGAAAGTGCCATAGGCCATTTTTGCAGCAAAATCGGAGCGAAGCTGCAGGAAAAAGCTAGTTCGAGTATAACTTTATTGTACACCAAACATATATAAAAAACATTGGCAGTACATTGGGCGGCCTTATCGAATAAAGCGATTTCTTTCAGGCTACCTATAGATGGATCGGACTTGATGAGAAAAACACTAGTTCATTAATATTTAAAAAAAAATAACGTGTCATTCCTCAGTGGAGAAGCAAGCGATATCATCAGGACAGCCGTACATCCCTGCTGGTCCCCGGCAGCTGCGGCTCGGACACGCGGTCAAGGTCATCACTCCGCAGGGACGCATCGCCGTGGGACGCGTGCGGTGAGTCTATCCCACTAGTTGGGGCCTCCTAACTAAGATAACGGCCTAACATTAAATCATGTAATCACAACATCTGATATAATAGATGCTAAATCCCTATAAAGGTAGACCCATGTCCAACAATAACCAGGACATCCAGTTAGTGTTTTTGTAACATACTCAATTAGAAATGAAGAGCCAGCATTCTGGTCACATGTCGCTTCCACTAGACGTTTTGATATTTCTAAAAATAATTTTAAAGCGCCCGGTCCCCGTTTCTCCAAAGTTTCTACCGCAAACGGCATAATTATGAACCTCTGTCAAGGTTTTTTATTTGCGCCGCTTTATCAAAGAATTAGCATTGCCATTCAACGTGGCCATGCAGACAGCGTTCTGTAAATTTTCCCTTCTACCCGGAGGTTTATTATTAGATTAGTTATTATGACGTTGAATGTTCTTTTCCTTTGCTTCTGTGTTTTCATAAAATATATTTATTTTATTAGAAATTTATTTTTCCTAATTTATTTCCCTTATTCTCAAGCGAACAACGAGATTCCTTGCTGAAAACGAGCGACGTGTTTTACGTCACGCTAACGTAAGGAAGGAATCTCGTTAGTAAGAGGGTAAGTACCCTCACCGTTCCTGGCGCAAAGCTGCTCATAACACCAGCCGCGTTACCACGTTGAATCGCGATGGCCAATCTTTGCACTAGAAATATTCTGGAGCGGCTGTCTCCCGTCTTATACACTTTTAAGTACCGGGCTATCGGCTAGGTTTGTACCAAGCCGAAAGGGGGTCACGATACACACCCTTAGGAACAACTTTCACTATGGAACCAACTCTGAATTCGATAAAAAAAATAGTTCTTCCACCACAAAAAGTTGATCAGTCGTCGAAATAATGTATGGAACAGCTGATTTTTATTCTCGAATTCAGAGTTGGTCCCATAGTGAAAGTTGTCCCTTTGTATGAGTATAGTGACCCCCTTTCGGCTTAGTTCACCCCTAACCAATAACCCTGTATAAGCTTCGAAAATGTTCCAACATGTCTAAGTTCACTTCTCCGTACAGATACGTGGGTCTAGCAGGTAACACCGCCGCGTCAAGCAGCGTCGTCATCGGCGTGGAGCTGTCGCTCACTCAGTATCCATTCCTACCCAGAAACGACGGCACCCATCGCGGTCGCCGGTACTTTCTGACACCGCCTCTGAGCACGGCGCTCTTTGTGCCCTTCTCCAAAGTTGTCATGGCTTGGGCACATTAGAAACAATAACCAAAGATTTTGGACGTGTTAGAGATTATAAATTACAAAAAAATAGTTACATGGGTTGTAATCACGGATTAATGACGCCAAGGCATTTAAAAAGGATGTCGGATGGAGACGGCGGCACGGAAAACTTTTTGGCTGGCTACCATAGGAATTTGATCCACCTTCAAAGACATACTTCTTTTCGTCCCGAAGCAAATGTGGTTATGTCACATTAATTATTCTTGCAATTCTCCTCCGATACTTATGTAGCCTTACTATGTCAATGTTGATTCGTTATAAGCAGACGATAAAGGCGATTGCAGATGATGGTAATACATAAAAAGCGCTTCGGAAGCAATAATTAAAGTAACAGTGTTTGTTTCTTTTGCGTATATGTTTGTGTGTATCCACTATGCCGATTGGGAGTCACTGTACTTTTCATAAGAAATACTTTCATTCTGACAAAATAATTCAACTGTTTCGCAGATTTTGTCGACGGCCAATAAACTTGTTTTATGGAACAGGTGACGACCTATATTTGTTTTACAAATTTATGGTTGTTCCCATAGAAATATTTGGTTATTATGATGAACACAATGGCCCCTTTTTACCGGCTTAGTACTCCCCTAACCGATGGCTCTGTATACATATAAAGGTTTGTTGTTGACATTGACATTTGTTGCTGGACTAAGACCTTCCGCAATCCAGTCCCTATAGTCTCTGCAGTCGTCTTTTAAAACAAAATGTTTTCGTCCGTTAATTAGCAAAAAAAAAGCACACCATAAAATTCTGCATAGACAAAACATTGTTCTATAATATCTATGGAATTGAGATAAAAATAATGAACCATAAGATTGTTAAAACCGTATTCCTTGGATTTGGCCTAATTATAAACACATTGTACCCAACAATGTGTTATAACGTCTAGAACCGACCTAAAGTCTAAATATTTTACAATGTTCAGACAGATGAGTTTTGAAATAGAGATGTGCTAGTGATCGACGAAGACTATAGTAAATTTGAAAAAGTACGGTAAATGAAAGTTAGTGATGTGACTATGTCATATGGAAATGGCAGAGCCTGGACTTTAGTATACTTAGTAACCGTGTAATAAATGTTACATACTATTATTGTATGAAATAAGGATTTCAAAGTTTTAAACAATCTGCTAATGTCCTCTAAAATGGTACTAATTATTGTGTGGTTATAACAAAATATGTAAAATACTATTTCTGTATGGTTGTTCTTAAATAATATTCAATTTTTGAATTTTTAATTCTTTGCTATAGGATAGACACGTGTATTGTTAAGAAATAATAGCTGATCTTATGTAAAATTATATTAAATATAACTTATTATATTATAAAATATATTAATTCGCAGATCAGTGTGATTACTAAAAACGATTATTTGCATTGTACTGAGCTCAAACGCGTTTATTTTAGCATCGTGATTAAAAAGGATTCTTATAAAATCGTTGTTCTTTAAACATGTCATCAAAAATCGGCAAATAGATCCCTTTTGCGGGGCAAGCTTATAACATTATAAAATTAAATAAATAACGGATAACGGATTCTAATTATTATTTTTAACATATTATGACGTAATAATATGAGATTGGCAAGAGCGATATGTTGTATTCAAAAATAATTTAAATTTGCGACCTGATTCTGATCTGTGTTCACTGTAACAGGCTAGTTATATGCATAGTAAGTGTGTATAAACGTAGCCTAAAAGTAAACTGTAAAAAATTAACTGCCGTACTAATGCCATTTACTATATTACTTAGTGCGGTAGTTTAGTGGTTTCTGACGTCATTTAGTGTTGTGCTATTTCTCTATCCTTCATATTTATAATATAAAGGCTTTAGGGATGTAATATAGTTAGGAAAAGTAAGAGTTGAATTTCAAAGGCTTTTAGATTTTTGCTCAAATTTTACGATGCTAGAAGTTTTTGCTTGCTCTTAGTTTTTCCACCATTTTAACAATATCCGTGTAGGTACGTATTTTTTATGTCAGTACTGTACTAATTCTAAAAATGGTGCTCTATTTTAGTTTTTATTCAGTAGTTTATTATATTCTTTATATTTTCATACATTTTTTACTTCTTTTCATATATTTTTACTCCATAGATTACAGGTGAAAGACAAACACACGTTACTCGATCAAGTACTGTAATATTATTAAAATACTATATTATTTTTATCTATTATTTATATTAAATGGGCTGAACCCCGAAGTCGCGAAAAAAAAGGTACCGTTGAAACGCAACCGATCGCGAAAAAAGTTCGACTTTATAAAAAATTCTTGGAACACTTCAACAACTTTTTCGGCGGAGAATATATCAATAATACTACGGTTTAGTGATTGACTCAGTAATAGTCGTTGCTGAATACACCATTGTCTGTCTGTCTGTCATTGTTCATACAAAAACAAAAATGTTTTGTTTAAAATTATATTTAAAAAACTGTATTTTATAAACTTAGTACATTATTTAGAACACTCTGTAAATCGCCTGTCACGTGTCATATCATCTTCTAGAACAGCCAAGAGCGTAGTTGTGTATTTTCTTATAATGCTATATCGTTGTAACAAAATGTAGATTTCGATGTGTAATTTATGTAAAATTGATGGTACTAATTATAAGAAATGTTATTCGCATAAGTGCTCATAATAATATAAATATAACACTTTGATCTCTTTTACCAAATGTGTGAAATTTTAACACTATACTATATTTTTAATTTTAGAGTTATAATCTGGATCTACGCCAGATTATAACTTTGCTAGTACCTACCGAATATTTATGTAGGTATTTTAACTGGGCGATGTTTCACGTTTAATTTTAGCGTTTTCCTGATCGATACCTATATTTTAAACGAAATAATCAAATATTCAATTTCTTCATCTCAATGCGGAGACTCTAACATTGAGTGACAACTATATTTGCTAATAGTTTTGTTGTGGTTTGTATTGTCATTTAGTAAAGTCACTTGCCTGTGCTTGCCTCACAAGAGAAAGGGCGCGGGTTTATTTATATCCAGGTACTTACAGGCATGATTCTGTGTTTTGTCACTCGTGTCCATATTAGAATAAATTATCACATGCTTGAACGGCGAAGGAAACAACAGCGTTAGGAAACCTGCTTGTCGGAGATGGTTAATAACTTTCAAAGATAAGTGAAGACTCAACCCGTAATTTGGCCAGCGTGATTGACAATGGCCTACGTCCTATCGGGTCCTATGGGTAGATAGGTAATAGTCACTTGCATTTATATGAGTGCAGTACAAGTATGTCGCATGATGCTTATTGATTGTGTATGAGAATTGAAATCTTTGTATTGCCGGTACATTAAAACAATAATTTGAATTTCTTGGATTATAAGCAAACCTGCTTGAAAACGCACCTGACCCAGTTTTTCTTTATTTAAAAATATGTATTTTTAAATAAAGATTTTGCAAGAGGAAACAGAAAATTAACCTGTTTGAATACAACTATGAGTTATTTTGGTTTAACGCACAAGTCAATAGTCGACACTGCCGCCGACATTGTGCCTCAAAAATCGCGTACAAAGAAGTAATGTTTACTTAGAAAATGTTTGATTTCAAATCGTTATACTTACTGTCAGTATTTATTTCATGTTTTCATATTTAGCATTTCCCAAAATTATGTTCGTCATTCTTACCTAGTTCGCTCAACTTTTGCCTTTAGATTCTATTTTCTTGCTTCTCCGATAAAGAACGTCACGCGATAAAACATGACAAAAGACGTATTTTGAAGTTTTCTATTGTATAATTTAAATTATTTATTATTATTATTAAATTATTCTTTCTAGATATGAGATAGTGTAATATAAACAAGTTATAAACCGACTTTAATTCGTGCAAGCTTACGTTACAAAACAAAACGTCATCTATGTATAGTGAAATAAAATTAAAAGTTATTATGTTTAAAAAAAACTACACATCAAAGTAAACCTATTGCAAAAAAAATATTTCAAAATTAAAAAAAAATCGCCCTTCATACAACTCGGCCGATCACGTGACTGACAAAATTTCGTATGGAGTCCCTAATATTTTATAACTGAATTTTGTTCTGCTATGGGTATACTTTGATGTGTATACTAACATCCTCAAGTATTGTCACACCTTTCTGTTACACGTTGTATATTACGCTTTCGAACAAAAAAGTGTTTTAAATTAGTCCTGCTTATTCTTAGAAATCAGGGAACTCACATAAATAAACATAACGACGACTGGAGAACCTCCTCCTTTTCGAAAGGTAAAAAAAAACAGGTTTAATCAGTGTAATGCTGTTATGGTGGAAGTAACGACAGTGTTCATGACAAGTGCCAAACGCCTTGGCAATATTTAAACCCCGTTTACACATAAGTTGATAATTTACTTGTAAACGGGGCCGGCCGGTAAATTCAGTCTTCAACTGTGAGAATAGAGAGTCGCAAGGCAAAATAAGACGCTTAAAATTGAGCCGTTAAAAGTAGTTTATTGTTAAAATGTCTGATCTAATTCAACCTCACAAATTGTAAAATGTACTCAAATATTCCATTACCTACGCTAACTTTTTTTTTTCATAGTAGTATACAGGATTATCGGTTAGGGGTGTACTGAGACGCAAGGGGATTACTATACTCATCATTACGAACAACTTTCCCTATGGGACCAACTCTAAATTAGACAAAATTAAATCATCTGTTCCAAACAAAAAGTTTATGGACCGTCGATAACATATATGCACCAGCTGTTTTTTCTCGAATTTAGAGTTGGTCCCATTGTGAAAATTGTTCTTTAAGATGAGTATATTGACCCCTTTTCGGTTTGGTACACCCCTCGCCGATGACACTGTATGTATAAGCAGACAGACAAGCTAATTTATTTTGTTTAACACCATTATAACACCACAGTATAACATAATTTATTTGTGACTATTTTGAAATTGACGTGTTATTAAATATTTATATATTAATAATATAAATCGTGTATTTATAAATGTCTATATAAAATTTATTTATTTGCTCCCTAAATCAGATAGTCTCTTTGACTAGGAATGGTCCCTCGTTCAAATACTCTGATGTTATTTCGAAACACGGGCCGGTCTCAGTATTCACGCTATTACAATAATATGTATTTTACTCTATATTTACGAAAAATATACAGACTGTCCCAAAATTCAATATTAAGCCGTGAACATTCTTGATTCTTCATAAGCCTATCTGATAGAATGACAGTTCTAAAAAATATCTCTAATTTTTTTTTTGATTCTAAAAGTTTTGGGGAACTTACGACTTGACCTTGTTTTGAGTCAGTCTGTTTTATGTATTTATTTGTTTCAGTATGTATATGTAAGGGTAGGTACTTACTAAATAATTGATTATGTACTAAAAGTATATACGATCCTATGCTAGTCTTTTAGATCTTAACATCTATACTCAGCTCTGTTGATAAAATCAAAGAAATCTATTTTAAATATCAATGTATCAGGTTATATGTTAACTGTATGAAATAAACACTTGGAATTTCATTTTATATGTTTTATTTCAATAAAGTATGTAGTCTTAACTAAAAGTAAGTTTGTTATTGATTGAAGTTTTCAATAGTTCACTTGAGTATACTTAATTAATCGACTGCCCAAGGAGGGTAAAGCTAAAGCCCTAGAGCCTAAACCTTTGATTGACCAATTGTGATGAGCGAAGTGTCATTGAATTCGTTTATATTTGCAGATGGTTCGTAGGTTATTCTGGTTGAATCCTGTGGTTTCACTAGAAGATATAGTGGTAGTTTTTGCAGTCGGGTTTCTTAGTAGGTAAATACCTACTAAGAAACCCGACTGCAATTGAAATTAATGATGAACAAATGTTCATCATCAATTTCTTGGCCTTGTGCCAATAGAGATCTATAGAGTGGTGACCTACTGGATTTCACCCCGTCCGTACTCAGTAGGACGCGTTATTTGTAATAAATCTAACACAATAATCTGTAGAGAAAACATCTTGTCAGGAAGAAGTGAACACTTTCGGAGATAAGTGAAGTCAACCCGCAATGTGGCCCGCGCGGTGGACTATCGCCTTTATCCCCTTTCATAGGGCAGACCCCTGCCCAGTAGTAGGACGCTATAGGTTGAAACGAGAATGATTATTATTTTGCTTAATCAGCCTCAGCATTCATCACTAATCAAGAATTTATTAAATAATATTCCCGTAGAATACTATGTATATTTCCTATGTACCTACGTGTATACTTACTTATTAAATAAAGCTATATTTGATGCCGAGGTGAGACATAGGCATTGGAACGGAGAGACGTAGGTACAATCGAGCTTGTGAATAACCATAAGCGTAGGTACGTTAAGAGCAAGTACTGTAATATCGATATAAAAATACCGATAAACATATTGGTAATGGGGTATCTCTTTATCGGTATAAATACTGATATATTTTTTCAATATACTAATATCTATACTTTAATGTTTATTTATTTGATTGGTACCGATACATAAATACCGGTATATTATCAATAAACCCGCCCGCTTACCTCCGCCACCGCGCACCGTGGCACGCGCCGCCCGTGGGCCCTGCGGCCGCTGCGCGCGGTGGTATAGCGTGAGACGTTACCACTTTGGGCTTAGCCGAGATATCTGGGAACGCCGCGCGTTCGCGGTATATCGGTATGGATTACCGATAAAATTATCGATACTATTTTGCTGATAACTAAAACAATTGATATATATATATCAATATTTCATTGCCGTATAGATATTGATATCGATATTTATCATTTATTGATAACAGTCCCTGGTTAAGAGATCTCTGGTTCGCAGGTTAGTGACTTTCGTGAGCTTTTCCGAGGCGACACCTTTTACGATGCTGTTAATTGTTAGAAACATAATAAAAAGAATAACGGACGCTTGGAAAATATGCGGTGGGCTTAAATTAAATGGCGTTGTGCTGGAATGCGTGTCTCCTTTTTATGTAGGCCAAGATGCATTCTGTGACAATTCAGTAAGGAAGGTTACGGTAACAAAATCAAAGAAGAAATTAACAATCAATATTTTATTCAACAATAATATCAACGAGATTTGTGCAACATAAAAAAGTTTTATTATACTAAGCGCACTAGGTAGTTTAACAAGTAAAATAATCTAATAATTCGTCAAAATTAACATATGAAAAAGTAATAAGGAAAAGAAAATGTAAGAAACAGTATGAGAGAGAAGTTGGAAGAAACTTAAGCGAAGAAATGAAAAGATGATAGGTATTAAGATAAGAGTAAGAGAGAGAGATGTATTTTTCTTAGTCTAGCTCTATTAAAAAGTCAATACGAAAATAAATTAGCCGAAATCAGCGTAGAGACAAGTAAGAACAGTACAACACAACAAATTAAAACCGCAGGTAAGAAAAGATATGGCAAGTAAATAAATAAGTAAAGTAGTAAACAGATTATTCATATTATTTTTTTATATTTGTAACCAAGTAAATAGATTTAGTTAAGTTTATGTAGGTAGGTGTTTTCAATATGTTTTTCTTAAGTTTGTATCAGAAATAAAAAGTATGCGAAAGGGAAGACGAAAATAAAATAATTAGACAAATGATAGTGTAGTTAGTAAGCAAGGCAAAATAAAAACAACGTAGAAATGGATAATATAAAAAAGATACATGAAAATGCGAAAGTATGTGATAGAAATTAAGAAATGATAGCGAAGAAGCAAGCAAGAAAGAAATAAAAGCAATGTAGAAATTGAACATATAAACAAGAAATAAATAGATTTATGAAAGTATAAGAAAGAAAAAAGAATTGATAACATAGAAGTAAAAAAGTATAATAGAGAAAGAATGTAAGAGAAAAAAAGTAGGAAATAGTCAGCGAAAGTGAATATTAGAAAATAAATAAAAAAACATGCTCAAGGTGGAAATAGAAGAGCTAGACTAAGAACAGACTATATGATGAAAAAAAATAAGAAAGATAGAATAAAGGTCACAAGGCTGTAAGATATTTAATGAAAAAGAAAAAGGTAAGTACCTGCCTACATGTAAAGATTCGAAGTAAATAAGTAAGATTGTACTTATGTTGAACCAGCTATGTGTCTGATATTGTGGTATGTTTTACAAGTTTTCTCCTTTTGAATCTTGGTAGTTACGTTTATGGCCTTCTCTTTTAAATACGATGGTTTTTACTAGTATCGGTTTTTGGTATATTAATAAAGAGGTGAGTGTGGAAACGATTTACGATACAATATAAGCTTGAAATATATTATTGAGTGAGAAAATAAAGCATTGAAAGAATGAAAACAGCCAAGAGGTAGAAATAAAAGACTTTAAACGAATTAGTAAGTAAAGTAAGAAAAGAATGACGTAATATGAGTCGAATATTAGAAAAGTGGTATTGAAGAAATGAAAAAGTAGTTGAACTAAGTTGGAATATCAAAGAAATAAGTATAGTAGAATAAGGCGTCGAATTAAGAAAATAGCCTCAAATTATAGGTAAGTAAGAGAGGATAGGAAATAAGAACGAAGTATAAGTTAAAACTAAGAATAAAAAGAAAAGATATAAAATAATGATCAATAGAAAAATATAAGTAGGGTCAGATGTCCAACAATGAAACAGTGGTACACAATAAAACATTGTAATATTTCTAAAACGCTGCGTTGCCAGATCGTGCATTATATCGCGTAAGGACACTCTCGAGAACCCCCCGCCCCACCCCAGTTTGCGTCGGTGCCACGCGGGAGTAGACGTGTCTGTGGAGAATTTTTGAGTTTTTTGACAAAAATGTAAGTATTTTCGTCATTCTTTATAGATTTTTCATTAAACTATGGTTGAAAAATTCTCATTTTTCATGATTACCTAGCATTAAACATATTTCGTAGATTAATTGGAATAGATTGTATTTTAAAAGTGTTACAATTTAGTGTTTTTTTTTTGAGGTTAGTAAAAGAAACCCCATGTAGTCAACAATGAAACAGTTGCACTATGGACACAATGAAACACTGTTTCATTGTGTACTATTTGTTTCATTGTGTACCATAAACCGAATATCATCTACTTTTCGAACAAATTATTTTTTTTTGTGCCTAGAAATTAATCTTAACATATTTGTTTTTCATTACGCGCGGACTAAATCCCTAAAAAGAAAGAAAGGCGATCATTTAGGGGAAAATATGCTTCGAGCTATTCTAATGCACAGGAAAGGAAAGAGCTTGAGAAAATCTGCACAAGAGTGCAATGTGTATTATCCTACGCTGTTTCGATACATACAAAAATATAAGAATATAGACGATGCATCTTTACCAGGGCTAAGATTTACTCCTAACTACAAAGTTAATAGAACGTTTTCAGTCGAACAAGAAACAGCGCTTAAAGAATACATCGAAGAATGTGCGTTGAAATTTTACGGTTTAGGCTCCAAAGATGTGCGCCGTATTGCTTATCAAATGGCCAAAGTAAATAATATTCAATGTCCTGCTAGTTGGGAAAAAGATCAAATGGCAGGTGTTGAATGGCTTCGGTCATACAAATCAAGGCATCCAGAATTAACACTGAAGAAGCCTGAAGCATGCAGCATGGCTCGTGCCACCGCTTTCAATAGAGAAACTATCAGGTCTTTCTTTGATAACCTGAAAAATGTAATGGAGCGTCATCCTTCATTTGGTAACGGTTGTAGAATCTACAACTTAGACGAAACTGCTACAACAACCGTTCAAAAGCCGCAAAAAGTTATGGCACCCAAAGGCAAACACAATATTTGTAAGATAACTAGCGGTGAACGGGGTATATTGGTAACAACATGTGCAATTGTGTGTGCATCAGGACAAGCGTTGCCTCCAGCTCTTGTTTTCCCGAGGAAAAATTTCAAAGATTTTATGATGAATGGCGCTCCAACAGGATCTCTAGGACTTGCAGCCCCAACCGGGTGGATGAATGCGGAGCTGTTCGTAAAAGTTATGGAGCATTTTATTAAACACACGTCTGCAAGCCCAGAAAACCCAGCTCTACTCATAATGGATAACCACGAATCCCACCTCAGTATCGAAGCCTTAGATTTAGCCAAAAAAGCTGGAGTAACAGTCCTTACACTGCATCCACATACGACTGCAAAGATGCAGCCTCTTGATGTGGGCTTAAATGCCCCCTTTAAAGGCTATTATAATAGAGCAGTGGATTCGTGGCTGATGAGGCATCCTGGTAAGCAAATGACTGTATACAATGTTGCTGAGTGTGTGGGTCAGGCATACACAAAAGCAATGACGCCAGTTAATATTGCGTCGGCTTTCAAAAAATGCGGCATTTTTCCGTATGACCCAGACGTTTTTACAGAAATCGACTTTATGCCATCATTGGTGACCGACAGAGAGCAAACAGGGCCATTTCACTCTACAGCTACTGCTCCTGATGAACTGAGGGAGAATCTTGCTATTCCTTCTTTAGAGGTTGAACGCGCTGAGAGTCCCTTATCTGATGTGACAAGGGCTGAGAGTCCATCAATATTTGAAGCTGACGAATTTCTATTTGAAGAAATTCCCGAACAAGCCACCGAAGCTGCATGTGGTGTGAAGGATGCCGAAATTCTTACGATGAAGTCTAGCGAATCAGGTTCTACTACTTCAATGTTTAGAGGGATGACTCCTCCTATAGAAGAAATTCGAGCAAGTACTTCTGGTATTCAGACTAATTTCAAATCCCCTAAAGAATTTATGGCACCATTGAAGGCCGGCCCACGGACTGGAAAGCGAAAACCAAGAAAACTCGGCAAAAGTATGGTGGCGACGGACACTCCAGAAAAAGACCGGATAGCTGAAGAACGAAAAAAAACACAAGAAAGAAAATCAGCGGCAAAGACGATTAAACGACCAGTTTTTATAGAAAATGGAGGAAAAAAGAAACCAAAAATAGCAAGGATTGAATCAGAAACAAGTAGTGAGGAAGACGAGGAAGTAGTCTACACGGAACAAGGCGATTCTGATATGAGCGAATTAAATGAAGATCTAGATGAAGATGGGCTACCTTTGATAACAGAAAATTTCAAAAAAGTTACTCACACACCCCAAGAAGGTGATTACGTGCTTGTTTTATTGGACTCGAAAAAACTGAAGGTCTACTATGTCGCGCAGATCACGGAAGTCATAAATACAAATAAATTCGGGGCTTCATTTATGAGGCTAAAAGTCAAAGATAATATGAAATTTTACATGCCGTTGGAACCTGACCTTTCAGAAATTCACATGAATGAAATAAAAATGATTCTTCCCCCGCCACAAGTAAATGGATCAAAATCCAGGAGCTCAACTTACGTCTTTCCAGTCCGTGTGACACCAAATATGAAGTTGCGTTAATTTTGATATTATTTCTCTTCTTATATCGAATGTTCCTATATTTTGTAATTGTCGTAAACTGGCATTTATTAATCGTTAGTCATTTGTTGTCAATTATTGGTAACTTTCTCCTAGACTTGTGATTTTCGTAATTTTGAGACTTATTAGTTGTTAAATGTTATAGCTAAGTATTAACGTAATGTTTGTGATTTTATAATTTTGAGATGAATGTAAGTGCCTAAAAAGTCATAGGCCATTATTGTTTAACTAGTTTAATTAACGAGTGCCATAAATATAGTAAATTTAGTCATTGTGATACCTAGCTTATTATAAATTGTAAAGCATTATCATAATCCGTTATTACCTTTCAAAGGTAACCTGAAGATTAAAGTTAAATTAGCAATAAAAACTTTTTGATTGAACTCGAATATTTTTTATCGTTCACCTATTCCACAAATTTCACAAAATATGAGACAAACACTTGATTATTTTATCTCATTGTTGAATTTGTGGTGTTTCATTGTGTACACCACTGTTGACACAATGAAACAGTTCCAATTTTTACGTTTTTATTTGTTGCTGATTGATAACACATTAATTAAAAAAAACATAAATAACATCCGATACCTACCCAATAAAATTGCCTTATATACCTTCAAAAAAATAGACTTCTATCTGTAAAAACAGAAGGTGTAGGAGACATTGAATTTTTAGTGTTTCATTGTTGAACACACTATTAATTATATGTTTCATTGTTGAATTTGTGGTGTTTCATTGTGTACACCACAGTGGACACAATGAAACATTTCCAATGTTTTTTTTTTCATTTTTTTGCTGAATAATTACACATCAATTTAAAAAACCATAAATGACATCGTATACCCTATAAAATTGCCTATATACCTTCAAAAAAATAGACTTCTATCTGTAAAAACAACAGGTGTATGAGACTTTGAATTTTTTGTGTTTCATTGTTGAACACATGACCCTAGGTATATTATCTAAAGTAAAAATGTATATGTCTAAGAATGTGACAATTACAATAGCGCCACATTGAAGGTAAATAAGATAAGAGAAGAAGAGAACGAATAAAGAAGAAGAAGTATAGATGAAGAATAGAAAACAAAAGATATGAAATAAATTATGAAAAGTGATATTAAAACAGATAGGATAATATATGTAAGAATTTTAAAATACAGTTATTTAAGAAAAATAGGGTGAAACGTTACAAGAATTGAATTTATTGTGTGAAAAAGTCATAAAAAGATAAAAGAATATTGAAAAATTAAAAACAATTAGTAGTAGGAAGAAAATAAAGAAATAGTAAAGACGATATAATGATATTATGATAACAAAAAGAAATTAAGATGGAAATGGAGAATATGTTCAGAAAAGAAAAGAAATTAAGGAAACGCTTATTATAGGAAAAATTGGTAAATAATTAATTAAGTATACTTCGAAATAAGTATAGCATGAATAAGAGATAAACACAACTTAAGATACAATGTATATATGAGTATGACTATCAAAATCAAGATTTAAATCATAAGACATAATAAAAAAATAAAAAAAGGTAATGACAGTTGATAGTTGAAGAAGAAATAATAAAACAAATGTGTTAATGAAAATAAGAAGAGTAAGAGGAGACAGAAAATGATCATATACTTGGTGAAAATTAGAAATAAAATAGGTAGTATTTTTTGTGATGGTTGAAAGAAAGATTAAGACGGTAATGATTAGATGATAGATGACGTGTTCATGAAATAGTAGAATAGGTAAGTTACATAGCTGACTAAAATGAACACAGGCGAATATTTCTAACAAAAAACGAATGAATAAGTAATTAAACCCTGTTAAAGCACAAAGATCGATAAAACATACAAAATCATTAGAAATTGCTAAATTATCTGTGTTATCTCTCATAATCCATGTAGTAGAATCAATACTTCATGCTAATCTAGTTATTCATATCATCATTATATTCAGTTGTTTGCAGGAATCACCAGAAACACAAGCATCACTAAAAAAAACTACAAGAAATAGAAAGATCTGGAAATTTTAAACGTAAGAATGATAGAGAAAGAACAGCATTAAGTAAAGTTATTTAAATTATCAAGTATGAAAAACAACAATGGTTCAATAATGGTTTCTAATAGAATCAGGTAAATAAGAACAGAAAGGCGTATAATATATTGAGAAAAAAAAGTTTTAAGGAATATTTATGTAGACATATTAGTGAGAGTAGAAAAACGACTTATTAAAAAAGAAAAAGATATGATATAAGATGAATTCTAAATGAAGATAGTAAATCTTACGGAGAAATAAGTAGTGAGCTGAGTAATAGTAGAGTAACAAAGAAGAAATTTAGATGAAGAAATTGAAGGTTAAAGTAGTTAAGTAAGTTAAGATAATTTAGGAACTAAGAAAAATAGTATAGAAAAACAAGACTTGAAGAAAGTATAGATACAAAGAAGAGAAAATAATGAAAGTTGCAAATATTATCAGACTTAATATATAAAAAGTATATATTAATACAGTAGAAAAAATAAAAAACGAGTGCAGAAACAATGAGCCATAATTGTTATAGGCAAAGAATTGAAAATAGAACAAAAAACAGGATAGATAAAAAGCAAAATAGAAAGTTATAGTAGTAGTAATGTTATACTAAAAATATATAAAATAGGCGGATAATGTTAGTAGTGACAGATACATTTAATTTTATTTGCATACTTTTGAATCTGATTACATCTTATTAGAGTTTAAAGGTAAAATTAAGAATATAAGAAATAGGATAAAAGAGAAAAGAAATAACGTCAAGCTAATAGAACAAGGAATGACGATGACGATGATAAGTAATCGACCGAGAGCAACACTTGATTGAAGAAATATGTAAGATACATACTCGTATATAAAGTAAAAATAAAAGTGAAGTAGAAGAAATAATATATGAGTGTAGGTAAGAAATAATATAATAAATTGAGACAATACAAATTACAATTATAATAAGCTAAAGTTGAAATAGATATCTTGGCGAGAAATAACGAATGAGACATAAGATAAGATATATAAGAAAGAACGTGTAGATCAGAACGCTATTGTAATTGTGCAAAAGACAATAACATAGACAAGGAAAAGAAGAAGGAAAAAAATCAGTTACAGTATAGAATAAAAAATAATAAGGAATCAAGTATTGATTTATGATAGAAATGAAAGGAAGAAATATCCCCTAAGAACTGTTCGAATAATAGACTTGTCTTGGTAAAATCAATTACTGGTTATGACAAGAAGGAAATAGGATGTTATCTTATAAACATTATAAAGTCCAAACTTGCTTGTAATTAAGAGTACCTATGTATAAAAGATATTATAATTGTTAAGACAATGAAGGTAGTGCTAGAAATAAAGTACTTATTATAGGTAGATAGTAGAAGATAGCTTGGAAGTTAAAATGATGATGATATTAAATGAAACAATTATGAATAGTAAAATTAATAAAGAGTATGAATATGCATAGGTGATATAAAATAAGGAAAATGAAAGTTGTAAAAGAATGAAAGCAGTGCTTAAAGTATAAGAAATCATGTGATATGGTATATGTAAGCTTGATGATGAGTAAAAATGAAACAAAGAAGAATAGTAAAACAGTAATGTATTTAAAATGTATAGTGATAAATGTAGACAATGGTGAATGAAAGGAAATGTAGAGTTAGACACAAGCAGAGTTGCTATGAGTATTGGAATTGACAAAAACATACAAACTCAAAGTGCAAAGTTAAAGCAAAGTAGAGCATTCTAATTTTAAACTGTCGTCACTGCAAATTTAACTAGAAGAAAATATCAGAAATAAAAGTGAAATAAAGCATAGATTGAAAAGCAAGATAGGTACATAAAGATAAAGCATGAAAAGAAAATAGAAATACCTAGTAGTGAACTTGTGTTTGCAAAGTGAACTACCTAGCGCGTATCACAGTGTACTTTCAAAATACTTATACTCGTTAACCTAAAGGAACTTTGTTTTCACAAAAATGTGCGCTTAGAAAACTGCGGAATTAACCGTCTTTAACAAATGTGCGGTAATTCTGCTAACCTACACTAATAGAACATTCAATAATACTGTCTTTGGTAAGATTTGTGCAAGGCATGTGCGTTTCTCAATGACCTTTGGGTGCCTTTTCGTTTCTAACCTAGTTCTTACAACAACCTGAATTTATAAATTTAGAATCCTAAATGATTAATAGCTGGAGGAATCTTCATGATTATTGACAGGGTAGTCCGCGTACCAACCAAAAGCTCCATGATCTCCTGTGTGGGCTCCAAAGTCCACGTACTCTCCGAAGTCAGGAGGTCTCTCGGCGTAATGAGATGCGGCTCCTACCGTAGGTGCTCCTGAGTTGTCAGAAGCCAAGGCTTGGACTCGAGTTAGTCTCGCAGGGGCTGATCCTTCGAGCGCTGGCGGCGGTGAAAGGGCTACTGCTGGAAAAAGAAATGGTACTGTAAGCGGTGGTTAGAAAATAAGGCGATGAAAATAAAAATAAAGAATGGCCAAGCCAGGCAATAAAAGGATGGTATTTGTTTAAAACTAAATAGTGTTAAGGGGCTGGAAGTCTTATGTTAGAATTAAAAATAATAGGTACTTATTAGATACATACTATTAGAAAAATACATACTATTTAAAAACGCATTAAACGCAAAGTGACATAATACGAGTAATGAAGGAATATCCGATCCTAAAAAAGACTATCTACCTATTTGTAGAAAATGCGTTACGACGAAAAAATAGGAACTAACGAACTTAAAATTCGTTGCAAATTATGCATTGATAAACGCAAAATCAAGTTGCAGTTATGCAGACAGTTGAGAAAATTATTGTGCAAGACCAGTTACTGAACCTGAGTTTAATATTTACAAATAAATCCAAGAATGTGTGAGCACAATACGCGTGTGAAACTTTATTTAGGATATTTACGAAATTGTAACCAATTTGCAGTCGCGAAAAAAATGCGATAAGATCGATTTGAAGTAGTACAATTATACATACTTTTATTTATAGTACGTAGGTAGATAAATACCTTTAAGCAATATTGGACCGGTGTGGCAGTATAGTGTCGAAATCACGATTTGTAATTAATTTGAATTCGTCGACGTGAATAGAATTTGAATTAATTATTAGCAACCAATTAATAGAGTACAAGTAGATTTGATCGAAAGATCTAATTCTATTGCGAGGTAACTTGATATAGTTGATATCTTACGTAATTGTTAATGAGGGAAAGTGTCAGAGACTTCCCAAGGCGGAAACATTTACGAGGACATGAATCAATTTTGGTTCCTTAAGTAGATTACTTATTGCATAATTAATAGTTAAGTTAATTTAATAAACGAATAAATAGGAGGCTACATTATGCGCTTGTAGTCATACAAATAAAATGGTCCTGAATTTAAGAAATTCTCGGTGACTTTTACACTTTATTTATTTTAACTGCGTTTTTTAATTAGTTTAAGTAGCCTTTACGCTTAAAAGTGAATGTTAGTTAATCTAGTAACTATCGTTTCATCTTAAAGTTGCGATATTGAAAACAAAGAGAAATCGTGAAATTGATTTACCGACGCCAGAATCAATCAACGTTTTAGAGCGAATTACGGAAGTCCGTGACTATCGTTCTCTGCGGTTATTATGATTATGTGTTAAATTATATCAGAATAGTTGCGGCTCATTCAATTTAATATAATATAAATATTGGTGAAAATTAATTGTATCGTCAACATTCTGATCGCACGTTATTGGTTGTAGGTAGGCACACAATCGTTGAGCAATGTTGACGTTCTGTATTTATTTTACTATCGATACATATGCATGTATTTTCCAGTTACTTTACCACGAAGAATAATTGTGTATAAGAAGCTTTTACTTTTGTTAGTCTAGCGCATTGTTAGTATCTTTGCTTTCGTTGTATGTTTAATTGTTACTTATGCAGGTATGTATTGTTACCAAAATTTGGTGGAGTTTCACGAGCTCATTGCACAGGCAAATGAGAACAAGGATGCCATTGTTAATACTTTTACTTGTTCGAATGTGAAAGGAACAGCTACAGCTCTCAAAGAGCTCGTTTCTTTTGTTGTATCTCATAAATATGTGGCGATAACTATCGTATTGAATGTAAAACAAGACAGTTACGGTGCATAGAAAGCTGATCCTTTGTGTTTAGGTGAAAGTATGAGGTCAACTAATCTTGATTGATGCCCGTAAGACTACAATGGTGATATAGATTAATTTCGCCATGTCTGCGGGTCGGGACATTTATAACTTGCATAAGGTTTACGAAATTGTGGTCTTGTTTAGGTACAACGGTAATGGCGTGTTTTGCAACAGAAGTTTGACCGCTGGCTTTTACGTTGTTCGTTTTCAACGTGTTACGAGAAGTCTTTGTCAATGCAAAGGTGGATCATTACGCATTGTTCAGTTTTCGAGTTCATTTAGAATAATGTGAAGTAAAAGTCATTTGGTGCTACTAAAATTCGCTAGTGTTATTTTGGGCGGGTCAGAGACGTCTGAAGGTACCTACGTGGGACGTAATATCTTTATACGACTTATGGTATGGCTTGCAAATGGCCATATGCGTGTTTTGATAAGCGTGCCTATGAGGACTCGCGGTTTTGATAGATAAATTTATTAGCATCAATACTACCCAAATATAATATCTAGAAAAGTGAATAAGCAACTTACTGTGTTGCTGGTACGGCTGTAGCGGTATCTGGTAATCCTGGCTGTAGAGACCGTGCTGGGGTGGTGGGGTCAGTGTCTGTCGCGGCACCCGCCTCACTCGCATCTCCCGGAGGTCCAAGAACGCGATCTGGTCTGCGGGGACTGCTATGTAGGAAGGCATGGCGGAGGCCACGGCAGCTAGCGCCGCCAGAACAATCGTGTGCTGCAACAAGACAGTCGAAAGTTAGGCATTAGAAAACTAGACTAAAAACGTCCTAGTATACTTAATAGATATTGGTGTAAGTCAGGATTATAAAATATTGTTTATTGTTCAAAATACTTATTTACATTATTTTCCTATTTTGCTACTGAAGTGTTCCAATGATCCTAGCACGATATGCTGATAGTAAATCGAAAAGAACAAGACATTCTACCGAGATGTAATTGAAATAGATGCACTGATGTAAACGATGCTAATCTCATATTCATCTTACTCTATGAATTCACACTAATTACCTATAAGTGTAGCTCTAACTAACCTAGGTAAAGAGAACGTCGCTAGTGTTGAAAGCAAGCTTCATAAGAACATGACAATAGATAATTGCACTCATAAGCCTATTTATTCTCTCGTCAAAGAACTAGTTTCAACAGAAACATTGTTCAGCTAAACTAATGACTCAATTACTGACTTTTGTCGCGCATACCCTTCGAATATCACGACAAATAACAAGTAGGTACGTAGGTACAATATGTACAAGGGAACAGAATAAGTCAATTTGTTAGGCGAAATGGGTACACCTATAAGCTATGCATGATCGTAGGAGCCAAAACTCGAAACCGTTATGGTATCATTGCTGTACCTATTTGGATTTTCTACCGACTTCTAAAAAGAGGTACTCAATTTGACTGTATTTTTTAAATATTTGATACTCGATTTCTCGGTGACGGATGAACCATGTTAATTTTATGAAAATATTGATACCTCTCATGTAGTACTTAGGTAAATTTGTGCTTTTAAATATTGTAAGTACGAGTATCTATGAAAATTATATTACTTTTGCCAACTTTGCAAATGTTTTCACTTGACTATACATAATATAAAGTTATGTCAAGAGCATTTGAATGGTAGATATCTCATGTCATATAACTGTCTGTTCAAAATACTAAGTAGCAAGCAAACAGAATGTCGTTGTTAGGCTGTTACGGTTTCCCGTTTAGGTGCGCTTGCGCAAGTAGAAGTAATTGGAGCTCGCGCGTTGCATAATTCAGCGACATGCGACGTGCGCGCTGGACCGCGACCGAGCTTGATTTGACGGATTCTTGTCACGATCTGGCGAAAGATTGCCTTAATCCGAGTAAGGCTTGATTTGTGAAATGTCTAAAACGATAAGTAATGACTTGCGCAAAACCTAGTTGTAACAGAGAGTTATAGCGAGTCTTATACTTTAACTAATTTTATTACCAAATAAGTATGCATACTTATTTGGTAATAAAATATTTTAAAGAGCCCAGATTTCGAAGAGTAGGTAATATAATACTAAAGCCTAATAATCGATGACAAATGTTAGGTATGAAAAATATAAAAAATTAAAAAAAAAAACGATTTATAGTTCGGCAATAGGAGAGTATGTAGTGGAGCACAAGATTGTCACATTAAGAAAGTCCGATGCAACTAAAGCACTCTAATAACACCATTAAATGATCATAACATTCGTGAAATTATCATAGCTTTCTTACGTAAGTGTAGTAATAACAATAAACAAAAACCAGTTGCTAAAACGTGTTAAATGATTTATACTCGTAGACAAGATATCCGAGTGATGGATACTTTTATATATCGATCAAAAGATAGATAGTTTCTCTTGAGGATATATGAATATAAATAAATTTATATGTAACAAACCTATGTATAATCAATTCAAAGCGAAATATATAGAAAAGGCGTCGCTATCTTTTCAGGAGTAATTATTTTAAAAATTACAGGGCTACAGCCTGTAGCACAGGTCAATATAACAATGATTTCTATCGCAATTAGATTTTTATCTCTACAATACTTTACTCACCATAAATTCGTTTGTAGCCTTCCTCTTAGAATTTGTTCTCACATAAACCGATCGGTAAATTATAACAAATGGAAATTCACACATTAACATTAATATGAATCTACCCACATAATAAAACAGCGTGATGGCCGTTCCCATGCGGTTGAGAAATGGCATGAATTTGGAAGGGTTGCGTGGGTCGGGTTTTCTAACGCCTACAATGTTTAGCCCTAGGCGTTGATTTCACTAATGCTAGACACAAGGCCAACTTTGAAACTGATGGCGGATACTGATGGGACTCGAACTGGGACTTAAATCTAGTATAAAATGTTCTACGAAAATGGAAAATACTTACAATAACATATTATTATTTGGTTGCATGGGTAAGTGCTTAGTTCAAAATATTAAAAAATAAAAACTCCGATAGTGACAAGTTTTTTCTTCTTATCTATTGCAAAGAACTTTTCAACTTAATTTTAATTACAATGTAGGTAATTTACTAAAGAGAAGATGTTTGAAACCAAAGATAATTTTCTACTTCCTGGAAGTTCTCTCAGAATAAATACGAGTATTAACTTGTAGGTACTTAGGTACACATACTTATAACGGCTTGAACATCTTATCAATATGATAGTTATTTTTACTTGTGAAACTGCCTCTAAATCGTAATAATATATGCGTAGCCCTTATTGTACTTGGTTACTAAACAACGTATTGTTGAAGTTTTGATTACAATAACTAAATGCTAAGTACGCCCACACGTTTCCGCAGAATACAATCTATTGGAGAAATCGAATTTAGCAATATGAAAAGGGCAGTTCGGCCTTCATGCTTTGTTCAAATGTATTTTATTGGTTCGTAAAGTAATCGAATAGTTAGCCTATTCTATATAACATAGTGCGGTTGAAATACCTGTAAAACCTGACGAAATATTAAGCTTTGTGTAGTGAATTTTACTTTAGAACGACGTTAGGTTTTGTAGAAACATTTGGACAAGATTGGCTCAAGACAGGATACATTGGCCTAAGAGGCCTCCCTCTTGTCCTCCCTGTCTTGAGCTTATGTTCTACAGTGAGTAGACTGAGCTGCCTATGATGATGGCGATAACAATGTTCTATATATATATATAACGAAAGCGATAAGGGCAAGCAACGAACAAAAGTAAAAGGGCAAACAATGAGTAAAGTAGGTAAGTACCTAGAAAAAAATTAAAGGAAAAATAAACCCTTCAAAAGAACTGTATAAAGATATACTGTAAAGAACATAAATTAATTAATAAAAATAAAATAAAGTTAATATTGGTACTACAGAGGCGGAAAAATTTAAGTCAGTCATTTACATTTAGCTAATATTATTTATATTGAAATGGCAATTGTTTTCCTAGGTAAATAATCATTTACCTTGGTATGTATGTACCTATGCATAAGTGTGTAGCATTATATATTTGGTCACGACTCGCTTTCGAATGCGTGTCAGTCGTGTACAAAATCGAAATTATTTTACGTAACAATTTACTATTACGATAAATTTAACTATCATTGTTTTAATTCGAAAAGCTGCCGTAACATGACAATTAGAAAGCAGAGTTATACGAATTCATGACTTTTAACGAGATCTTATTGATTACACAATTGGATTTGTTACGGTTTTTATTGGGAACTTTTTCCGAGGCTATTGCAATGACACTGTTATTTAATTGCGTATCAGCGATTTTTTTAATTATTTCACTTGGATTTATACTACAAAAAGAAACTACATATTATGTTATATTTAAGCCTTTCTTTTCTAATTTAATAGCAAGACTTGTAGTAATTTGGATATTACGACGTTAAATTGGATATTAATAACGCCATGTGGTTTTGTCTGCTGATTTGTCTACTCGTATCTGTGGTAGTTTTGTGATAGGGTTGCTTACCTATAGCTTACTTAACATCCTTGTAAACTTTACAAAAATCTTAAGCGAACGTCAAAATAGTCAGCAGCCTCTGTGGTCATGTTTCTACTTACCTATTACCTATACAACAAAGTCGCTTGAGTGTTCCGCATGTCTTGCTAACCTTCGTCAAGTTCCGTAGGTGAAAGGAGACTCAATGCCGGCTACTATAATTCAACAAAAACCATTCCGTTCGTATCTGTCACAATATCAAGGCCTTGTAAACTTGGACTTTATTGTTCTTACATTTTTATATTTATCGGAGTCGGGTGTGAGTCACCTTATAAGAAATTGATTACCTTTAAGTACCTGCTGTATTTGTATAGGTTTATTTGAATTTACTGGGATCGTAAATCTTATAGGTCCTATAAAATATTGATCTACCTACGTAAGGTATGGAGGATAGCTTGTTGCCTAGAGAAAAGGGAAATATCTCCTATTGAACATCACTCCAATAATGTCTTTCAATATCATTTTAATAATAATCTAATTTTGGACTACCTACTGCATAAAACTTTAAAATATTTAGGAGAACTATTATTTACTATCAACACCGATTACCTACCAAAAAAATTATCCCTTTGATGACCGCTAACACATGCCATTTAATTCGAAAAATGCAGCGGATAAAAACGCCATGTAAATTATTTTAGATTGGGCCAAGAATGTCGTGTTCCAATAGGACTAGACAAATCTATACCTACTTACTTGAAACATATGAAACACACAATAAAAATATATGATACATACGGACCGTGTGTATTTTTTATTTTTTTATTTATAACTTTGAAAGTGGCGCCCATAGGACCACTATCACAGTTATTTTTACAAATGTGTAGTCTCTGTCTGGATCCATTAGTAATTCTAAGGATAATAATCTTTCAGATCATCTTGCAGCATACATAAAGCGTTTTTAGCTAAACCGGTCATCAGGACCGAATCAATTTATTGTTTAAAATAACCATTACGTTCAGGGGTACGATACGACGACGCGTCGTGAGAGACAGCGACAATTTGGAACAAGGCTGCGTATTATTTCGGTTCAATCATTTATAATATTGTGTGAAGGTTGAAAATTACTTGTTTATGGACTTAATAATTCATTTATTTTCGAATTTTAACTATAAATTATCAAATTAAATTTTCTAAACATACCTAACATACCTGCATATCGAATTATATAGAATTTTTTACCTACTATTAACCCTTTACTGACATCCAAGTTTTAATCGTATAACTTAAAATTTCTAAATAAAAACTCTACCTTTTTAAATACACCGATAAAAAACTTAGACAAGGTATATTTAGTCTATTTCATGGCCTAAAAGGAGTGAAGATAGAAATGTCACACGATCCAGAAAGCAGCCAGTACTTGCACTATAAGGAAAGTGCCTGTGTTACCGTATACCGTGATTAGAATTAAGATAGAGCGCATTATAATAAGGTTCCGTATTGCAATTTCTAATCTAAAATCTACCTGGAGAGTCTAACTATTACTTCCTCAGGCACGGACTTATAATCTTTCAAAAGTTTGCAACATGTACTCGTTGGTTGGTAACTACTCGTTCTTCTGAATTGCATATACGAATTCGTGCGTTGATTAAGAAACGACTATAAACCCTAACCCTAGTACTATTGTGACCGAACTAAATATAAAAAGGAACAATTTAACCAACTGTAAGAATTATTTCATTAGATTCATTTCAAATACAATTATTTTGAATAAGAATGTTATAATGCGTGGGATACCAACTTATACAACAAATTACCTAATAAAAATACACCAAACAATAAACTGTTTTGAAATAGATTGTAATCTACAAGATGTTGAGAGTTCGAGACAAGATAGTTACTCAAATTAATTATTTGACTTAATTAAGGTATAATTAGTTAATTACATGCAACTAAAATTACATTGTGCAAGCAGAATGGCCTTGTGATAACAGACTGAGTGCTCTGATAACTTATGTTTATAAATTTATAGAACAGTGGGTAATTGTGGAACCGTCATTAGGTAATTAGGACTTTCATGCAATGCAGGTGTAATAATTAAACTGTTCAGTGCAATTATGCAAAATCAATGCTGAAACATTACAGTAAGGTAATAAAAAGATGTAGGCTTCCAACGTTTCAAAATTTTATGCAATTTCGTACTTAGTTATAATAACGTAAAGTTAATTTCAAAAAATTGGGTTTGCATTTAATTTTTTTATTTAACGATTACTATTTCGATTTCCGTACGACCAGGTAGCCGTTTTATATGCATTTAAAAAATTGATGGATGAATTCTATTACTTGATAAATTACTTAAAATCAATTTATCCAAATTGATTGTCTTTTTAATTGCAAATAAAAATCTAATCGATAATCGCCACCATTACCTTATCGATGTTACAAACATTACATCACTATTCTGCTAATTTAAAAAACAAACACCATTCAAAAGTGAAATGGAACGTCACTGACCATTTTCCGTAGAGCCTTGTTGGTACCACTGTCACTAAGCACCGTCTTTCGCCAACTGAGCTCGTTGCGGCGGCTGCTACAATTTTTATAGCAACCTTTCGACAACGCAGCCAGAAGTTTCACTTTCTACTCGGCTCGGCCGGTCTGACGTGATCTACTTTTTCACGGTGCCCATGGAGCGCACAATGCCTCCTGTAGGGCTCGACATAATCGTAAACATGGCGTGGTATGTATCTGATTGAAAGCTCTTACCTTGGTTTCATCGAATTGAAACCCCGGACTTTGCATTGAGTACAAAATTCATAGTGCTCCACAGCTGGATTATTTGCAGGTATAATTAAAAGTCTTCGTAGGGTTGCAAAAGTTAAAAAAAATGTATAATTCACAATTAATTTCAACAAGAATTCAAGTTATAGTCGAACACAGGAACCTAATAATTCTTAAATACAATGGTCGCAAAATCAAGGACTTTCAATACCTACTTATTTTTTCTCATGTTCTTGCCAATCAAAAAGACTTTTACACACTTCAAGAATCTGCGAAGGATATTAATATTTGGTCCTACAAGTTCTACTAATATTATAAACGCAAAAGTTTGTAACAATGTATTTGGATGGGTGCGGAGATTGCCTAAGCTATCTAGGTCTAAACCCTGAAATGAACACATAGCCTACTTTATCATACATAAGCGATTTCCATTAAAAATACGAGTAACTATTCAGTTAATTTAAAAACTATTATCAATCAATCTCAGAAGAATAAAAAGCAAAAAGTTTAACGCTCTATGATTTCAAATAGTCTATTATTAGGCTATTGTAGGTGGGTTTGCTTGCGCTTTACCACAATTCACCTGCTCCAAAGCGACGATGCGGCCTAGGATGAAAGAAACATTATGTAGGTATAATTGTTATCGGTCAGAATAGCTTGATTCAGGTAGCGTTTCAGACCGGATTCGAAAACTTTGCACCACTACGTAAAGTTCGGTAAAATCTCTAACTTCTACATGCGATTATCTTTTTTTAACCTCCACGTAAAAACAACGGGAAGAAAAAGTTTGGGGGTGTTATAACCGCTTGTTATTTAAATGGTGTATTCGTCGGAAATGTTCTTATCTATGTTTGATGAAAATCGGTCCAGGGTGGAAGCCGGCACTAAATAGCGGATTAAGTACCCACATATTTTAACGCAACTTTCTTAAGACTAATAGGATACTGAACACTAGGTATGATAATATCAAATCCAAGATTTCTAACAGCACAAATGTCGTAGGTTTTTTTTTAATTTTACTTGTGTATAGATCTACAATCGATTAATAATTTAAAATCTGCTTACAAGCGTTGCGTATATCAAGAAGCAAAGTTTTCGAATACGATCGGTAATGCTCTGTAACGCTACCTGAATCAGCCTGCATGCTGAATTTGAATATGTTGCCGGCCTTGCGGCTAGGTGACATTTTCTCGGTTATTTATGTAGGAAACTCCTCAGACTCTTGGTTTAATTTAATTTAGTAATTTTAATGTTCTGTCTGACCTGTTTTAAAGTATTTTGTATAATTTTTCAACCTTTGTGTAATATTTTTTTGTGTAAAAAAATGTCAACAGACTTCGTTTCGACAGGATTTTTCAGTTAGGTATTTTGATTTACAAACCTTATATTTTAAATCAAATAGCTAAAAAATAAAAGAATATGAGATAGTTCATAATAGTTAGATTTATCTAAGTACTTTTTAATTTACCTACACACTCAATTATAATTTAGGTTATTTTAGGTACTCTCAAGTTTTCTCTTACTATATTTATTTATTTCTACCAAAGATGAGTTTTAGATATGTTTTTAATTTAATGATAACCTACTACGAGTATGATAGCGAGAATAGTTTTGAGTCAAAATGCCATACATAGGTCAACGGTTACGCATAATTAAAACTTTAAATAATTTAAGTTAAATTAGGTTACCTTCATCCCTACTAATATTATAAATGTGAATGTTAGTTTCTTTGTTAAGTTTTCACACAAAAACTACTTAATCGATCATCATGAAACTTTGTACAACATATTCTTGGAGGTATTAGAAATAACATAGGATACTTTTATTGAAAAAAACTGTTTTTTTACGAGAGATAAAAAATTGACAACGCGACGAAGTCACGGGTAACAGCTAGAACGCGGGTAACAGCAAGAATTGAATATAAAAAGGTTTATTCAGATGGTGTTGATTTGGTCGTACGTATGGAAATAAGGTCGTCCTACATTTACACGTGTTACTAACAGTATTATGGTCTCTAGCTGGGTATTGGTAGTTACAAGACACTTGAGAAAATGATTTGGTGACATAGTTCAGTTTAATATTTTGTAGATTAGCGTTTCTTACAAGAAGGTATATGTTACTTTAGAGTTCCGGACCCTATTACTAATACTTCGCAGTTCGTCCAGCCGTACGTCTGCCACCAGGCTGTATTTCATAAACCCTGATAGCTAGACTGTTGACATTATGACAGAGGATGTATTTCTGTTGCCGCTATAACAACAAATACTAAAAGCAGGACAAAATAAATATTTAAAGGGGATTCTTATACAACATACGTCATTTTTTGCTCGTTATTTATAATGTTGTTTAGATAAGGGTACGGAACTCTTTGTGCGCGACTCCGACTCGCATTTGGCTGATTTGGGTACAGGCAAACTAAAACAGTCTAATTTATTTAGTAAAGTTGTTAAAAAAATTGTAGGTAGGTATATAATATTGGATTAGTTTTGTATGAGAAAGCTTGAACGTAAACAAAACCAAATATTTAGGTAGATACGAATTCATAGGAGCCTCGTTTATGTGATAGATTAAAAACATAATAGAAACATAAATAAGACTAGTGGAACAGATACATGGCAGTAGTCTTTAGTAAAATATGTAAAAAAATAAAAAAAACTTAGTATACTTTCATCTTTGTTTTGTGTAAGTAGGTATATTTATTACTCCTTCACGCCCAAACGTCTGATCGGATTTGAATAAAAATTGTCACGAACATAGTATAAACCATTCCGGACCCAAAATGACCCTAGGACGATAATTTCAACCTTGAATAAGTATAAACTTTCTCCGACAGCCAGATTTCCTCAAGATGTTTTTCTTCACCGTTAGCACGTGGTAAGTAAACATAACTTTAGAAGATAATTGAAGTATAACCCAACATTCATTATGACCAGCGTGGTGGACTATCGTCTACCCCCCTTCATACGGGAGACCCGAGCCCAGCACTGGAACGTTATGGGTTGAAACGTAACATAAGTATGTATAGGTTTCGTATAATCCCGGAAAAATTAAGTATTCCCGTGGGATGATAACACATAGACTGCTGGTGAAACCGCAAGGCGCAGCTAGTTCATTGATAAAACGGAGCTCTACGCAACTTTATTGTAATAAAGCTGAACAAGCGCCGCAAGCGATGCATACAAATCAGCAGCTTGTTTCGTAATAATACAGGTTGATAAGTTAAGGTAAAATATTGTGCGAAATATATATATATATATGTATATATACTCGTGTATGTAGATCTATAAAGAATTGTTACATTAAAACCTTTAATTGTACCATATCTGAAGCGAAATAAAGACGTTTGAACTTATTATATTTCAATGCCGAACAGAGATTTCTGTACTCATCATAATGGACAATTTTCAATATGGGACCAAACCGAAATTCCAAAGAAAACAAGTGATTAGACACGACTACATAAAAACCGGACTGCTATATCTTTATACCTCTGTATCATCACTATTTTTATTTTGATGTACCCAGTGTCACTCTCACGACTAATCTATTGACACCACTCACATTAAAATACGATAAGCCGTTAAACGCTCTTCTAGGGCGTGCCAAAGAAATGTACATACATACACTCTAAATACATAACCCTTTTTCTTTCGCAGTCGGTTAAAAAAAAAAAACCATACATATTGTCGAGAGCTGACAAATTACGAGTATAAATGAATGATTTTTATTTGTAACAAACAGACACAAAAACACAAATTATGATAAAAATCATTTTATGTATAATACAGAAAATAATTTTGTGTAATTGTTTGTCACAACTCGGAGCAACTCATATCACGATGTGACGCAGCCACAGCCAACTAAGCACCTGGACTTTCCGAATATCCAAATAGTTATTATGAAACATACAATTTCACTATCGCAGTAAAACTGATCCATTAACAACTGTGCTTAGTTCAGCGTATCGGAGATAGCTTACGTAAGCTTGCATAACGCTTTCGTTAACACCACTGTGACAAAATAAATTAAGTATTAGCTGCAGTTAGAGCGGCGTACCTAAAACCCACAGCTAAATAGATAAGTGGACATTATTAAATATGACTGTATAAGAGTACTACAGACGTATATTCAAACAAGCTGCACACGCGGTGTCGCTCAAAGATTTCTTGGAGTGACTTGCCAACTGTTTTGTTTGTTAGTTTTTCGTCTTACCTATCTACTTTGAAGCAAGACATCTATCGTATAATACAAGACAAAGGACGTTCGAAGTTGAGACACGTTTATTACTTAAATATTAAATTTACTCAAATCTTAAAATTCACTTAGGTACCTACCTACTTAAAGTTTGAATAAAATAAAAAGTAATTATAAAAATTCATTATTATAATTATAAAATGTAATAAAAATATATATTATTAGTAATAATTAAAATTTATTTATTTAAATTATAATCATTACTCTTAATAATTTACAATTTTAATTATTTAAATTATAAATAATATTTTTTTAGCACATTTTATATTAAGAAAAAGAACGCCAGTATGACAAAGGAAATAAATAAATCTCTTCTTAAGTAGGCCTATTATATGCCCTGGCCGCAAGATTAGGCTCAAGTAAATTCGCTCAGTAGTATTTACGCTGGTCAATAAGAATATAATTTACATTTACCAAAATTCTGTTAGGGGTATTAAGATAACGCAGCTGTTATTATTCACAGGGTCGGCTTTAATGAAAGGTAGGTACATAAGTTTCATAACAATTCCATTTCCTGCAAAATTTAAGTGCTATTAAAAACGCAAAAACACTAGAAATTCTACAAGTAACACTTTAAAAAAGTGTTCATCCTACTTCAATTCGTCTTTACAATTTTGATTTCAAAACCAAACCACTGGATCGACTTAACTGTAAGTAGGTATACAGAGTATATAGGCGTCTCGGATAAATAGCGGAACATAGATATAAAAAATCCGATAAACTGAGAAAGTCCTTCTTGTTGGCGTGGGTTAGAACTGAAAAGGACCACAGAAATTACTTACACGCTCCATGTAGAAATCTTAGACTTACCGTCTATTTTCGTGGCATATAATTTCTGCTAACATTATCACTATAATTTTCTTTGGCGACAACACACATAGTGCAAGTCGCGAGTGACTTTCAAAGGTGAAATAGATAACATTTTGTTTGTAGAGAATTTCGCAGTGTCTTCACTTTCTTGGGCGTTACTATTGTCATGTACGAGTAGAAACCATGATTGAGCAATATCACCTCTATTCTAAACTGTAATAAGGTGCAAATATCTTTTTAACAAACAATAATAATTATTTCGATTACAGTGATTACTCATAGAAACAATTAAAGGGCTTTTTGCCGTAAGATCGTAAGAAACGACATTTTAATTGAGGGATTGTTATTTTCAATGAAAGCGTTGATTTTTGTGGCGATTAAGACATACGCCTAGAAGTGATTCAGTACGAAGTAATTTAGACGTAATCGCAGGAAAATTAGGTTCAAAATGCAGTGAAGCGAACGACACTTAAGAAAGATATAAAAACAGGTTGCTGGGTACCATACTATACAATGCACCTATTTAGGATTGTAAAATGTCACGTGTTTTATAATATTTTGATTTAAGCTCCTATAATTAATTAATTAAATTATTTTGTAATAGCACGGAAATATTATTTTTTAGTTCAATACAGAAGCATGCCTCGCCTATTAATCATTAATATAAAATATAACAGGACTATTCGTGATTAGTCAACAACCATTTCGAGATGTTTAGCAAAAATAATAACATTTTGAAATTCTAAGACAGCAGAAAACATGTAAGAAATAATGAAAAAAGGATTAATAATCATAAACATCTGGCAATACTAGCCAAAATAAATAAAATAGCTGTTTCTTTTCGTCTAAAAAAGTTAGTAGTAATAGTCCATTACGAATAATCTTGTACTGCTTAAATAAAAGCTAGTTCATTTACACAGAAATATACATTTATTTCTACAAAATCCACATTCGAGTATACAAGTGTAAACATGAACATTTTTACCAAATTAAAAATAAATCGTTTTTCGCAGACCTAGCACAGACAGTAAAAGATCGATAAAATTATACATATTTATATAAAAAGAGTAAATCCTTACTGACCGATATTTGTAAAGAATTAATACAGAGCTTACATAGATGAACATAGAAACATGACATTTGGAGGGTTCCTCATACAATAATACACCCTCCATAATTATAGGGTGTAGGCGTAAACTAAGAAATTCAACTCCTTAGGGAGTAAATGGGGGTCAAATGTTTGGAACTTTTTTTTTCCCTTTCGATAGCTAAATACTATTCTATAAATAAAACAAATACATTTATGTCTCCTTGAAAGTATCATCCATGCTAGGCCAGCTAACATACGATATCGCTATAATTTGTAGGACTTGATTTGTACTATGGCACTATTATGCTTAGATTATTAAACAACTTACATTACTGTTTACATTATGTTTCTCCGAAATACAACTCAGAAATACAATAACTAAATGAAATTACAAAAATTAGTACACTCCGTATGTCAAAAATACATAATACGATAGCACCGTTATGCACCAAATATATTTCTAACCACAAAACTTTTCAAAATATATTTTTCTTAATTTCTATGACATTTAGATATTTGATATAGTAATTGATTTAACAATTTGTTTGTACTAAAACTGCGTAGCCGGAATCTAAAAGATTATAACGATAAATGAAACTAATTGACCGAATGAACGACGGACACATCATTCGCGAGTGAAGCTGTCACTTACGTAAAACATTTTAGAAAGAAGGTAACAAGGCGTCCAAGTTAGTAGAGGAGTAAAGTGAAGGATGCAATTTTTTTTTAATTTATATTTTTTTTTCGGCAATGAGTTTACTTTGTTTGGTTCACCTGACACCGTTAAATATTGTCACACTTTTCTGTTATACATTGTACTAAACATAAGTTGAAAAGAAACTATAGTTAGCAAATGATAATAAATGACACTCTATGGTTAGAGGGGAAACCATTATGGTTACCCTCTCAAGTTCTGAACGAGTTGTACTGTGGGATGGCACATTATATTGGATATCTCGGGTCGTGTCTTTGGATAACAGACATAGACCATTTAAGAGACCTTCAGGTGACCTTTTCTAGGTCTCGGACACTAAGGCCAGCCGTTCCATGAAGAAAAATAATGGTTAAAGCAAATTTAAACAGGGATAAGGATACGCTAAGATAATATACATTTTTTTATTTTAATAATAAAAAAATACTAGGAGGTAGAAAAATGCTATTTGCAAAATAAACAACCTACTTTTATACAGCACACTACCGATTATAACTGTGTGATATTATTTATATGTGTTTTCATCGTTCTAAAGCAATAGAATAGAAGAAACAGCATTTTCTATAGCAATTCTATTTTGGACAAAGGTCCTTTTATTCCGAAATTTAGCAAAACATACGTAAAATAATTAAGCTAACTAAAGCTTTATTCATAAGTACAAGCACTTTTGCATTGAATTCTAAAAAAGGCCAAACATTTATAATGCATATATAACTCTAAAAAAAACTTAAAAATTTAGCAACAATAAGTGGGTAGGTGGAAAAAAACTAAAAATAAACTTTAGACCCTAATATTCGTAGACATAATAATGAGTAAATTTTGAGGTAATCCATTGATTACATTAGGATTTGTTATGAATTATAATTAAGACTCGTTTCTTTTTCTAATTAAATTTGAATATACAGATTTAATTACAATTTATGTCATAGCCAGAGTATATGTATTCAATAAAATGTTACAGATCAATAAACATTCTTCAGTTATTTTAAATACATACTGTTATAAACCCTGCAATAATTCGGGATGTCTACGATCTAACTACGCTCTAGGCCCTTTTCTTTCACAACCTTCTTAAAAATGTTCTTCCTCCATTTTCTATACAGGAAATTAAAAGGAAATATTTACTTTATTTCCTTTTAATTTCCTGTGTATTTTACACCTTTTTCCTTTTTTTCCTCTTTCTTCATTACATCTTTTAAATTTATTTTGATCTCAAATTTTTTATGTACCCCATTTCGAAAAATATATACATAATTGTGAAATTAACAACAACCAAAGCTATCGTTTGCTTCTTAAATGAGCTTAGGGGTGGTTCGGGTCAGGAGTGAAAACACGAAACACCCTTAGCGATGGTATGACATAGAGAACAACAAAAATCATGCTTTTGGCAAGCAGTTTTAAATGACTATTTTACTATGTCATCAAAGACTTCTTTATAGGAATAACTTTACACATTACCCAGGAAAGATTATCTATTCTTCAAAATTTAACATCCCGTTTTATATCTTTCCTTACTATTCTTTGCCATTTTTATTACCCTTTTTCCTCCTTTCTTTTACCCAATCTCTATCTGATCTCCCGCCTGCCAATGTTCCTTTTATTAAATCTACATGTGCAAGTCAAGCGTAGACCTGCCAGATGGCTGTATTGTTAGACCATTCTGATCATATTAGCTTTAAACGCAGTCGGTATGGCCGCATGCGGTTGTTTTGGCGTTAAAGTCTCCGATGACTCTTCCTTGTCCAAGTTTTATCATTTTATCTCATTTCTCTTTGCCATTTTTACTATTATTTATCCTCCTTTTGCCCAATCACTATCTAATCTCTCCCCTGTCAATTACTCTTTTTATTAAATTTACTTGTGCAAGTCATGCGTAGACCTGCCAAGTGCTTCCAGATTGCTGTGATGCGAGTCTATTCTGTTCATATTAGCTTTAAACTCGGGCGGTATGGCCGTGTGAGGTTGTTCTGGCGTCAAAGTTTCCGATGACGCTTCCTTATCTAAGTGTTTTCGTTCACTGTTTAGGAAGTCGTCATGAGCTCCGTTAAGATGGGGCTTAGGTTTGTCGGGATAGGATAAGTCGAAGTTGGAAATCGATAAAACTTTGTCGTTGTCGATCCCCGATAGGGATTTCGATGCGGTCAGTATGTCGTGTTCTGTGGAAACGAAATGCGATTAACCACCTTTGTTCGTTTGAGCATATATCAATTTGTTATGTTGATTCGTAGTTAATAACATATAAATTTAACAAAGGTTCCCGAAATACCTAAGTAGATGACACAACAGAAAAAGTACAATAAACGATAAAAAGTGACAAACAACTTCATTTCGGGAGGTGTCTATATATTTTTTTTTTCAGATATTTTAATTTTAAACCAAACTACTGGATCGATTTTGCGAGGACTAGATGGATGGATGAAGACGAATTTGAATTATGTAATGCTTTAGTCAGTTCCATACTACTCAACGTGTAAGAAATAAATATCTAAAACCATAACACTTACCTTTGGTATCGTTATTATTTTCCTTGGTATCCTTGTGGTCTTTCGGCAGAGAGGACGATCTTTCCGGCTCCAGCATACCGAGCACTCTGCGAAAGATACACACTAGTGTTATATGCAACTGTGTGGCGATGATATTATCGGCCTCCGGTTATTTGAACGGCAATTTTTTCCGTAATTTTGATTTACCAAAAACTACAAGAGCTGTCTCCTGTAGTTTTTGGTAAACTACAGGAGCTGTCTCCTGTAGTTTTTGGTCTGGTGTCGATAAAATTTATAATGGACTAACTGTAGAGCACACCCTTTCAAAAACAAAAAAATAAGGTTTCAAATAGGATTAGGCGTTGTTATGACATCATAATTAAGGTATCTACCCGTATTACGTGACCTATTCCGGGGGGAGAGAGATATTCAAAATACCACGCTTGGTCAGTAGAGTAGAGATTTCGTCTCGTAGTCGATATCCATTAAGTAAATTCGCGCATTTTAACCTATATCTAAATATTAGTTGCACCACTTATTTGATCATCCCACGGGAACACTTCGATTTTCCGGATAAAAAAAGTAGCTTGTGTGTTAATCCAGGGTATAAGCTAACTTCGTACCAAATTTCATCCAAATCTGCTCAGCGTGAAGGGGGAACAAACAAACACACACGGAGAAATACAAGGTTACGAATTTATAATATTAGGGCGATGGCACTTAGTGTTTAGCGCTTTTTAACTCTCAAGTGGCAATACTGACGCATAATAAGGAACAAAATTATTATATCTTGACTCTTTGTAAAAAAAGATTGAAAATCTTATTTATAAATTATTACGTAACATTTAGAGGGGGAAGGTGTGGGGGGGGGGGGGGGGGGGGGGGAATCTGTTCAAATAATGGTACTACGGATGGTCACCGAGAAATAAAAACAAAAATGTAGAAAATGAGTCAAGTGGTTTGGGTAAAGTAAATAACGCCCCTAAAGTAAAAAATAATAACCACTTCTTAGTGTTGCTTTATAGTGTCCGACCTAAAGTTCGGTTTCGGTTCCGGCTGGAAAAATAGTTTGGGTCGGACTCTAGTTCTTTTTTAACAAGCCATATTGATAACGTGTACAGTACCTAGAGTTCCCGAGGTCTCCGAAGGGAGTGACGGGCCCCGACACGGGCGGCGGGTGCTCCCCCGGCGCGCCCGACACCGCCCACCCCTCCTCGATCAGCACCGCGCCTATGTCCAGCTCGCCTTCTGTACGCAACACACAATTACAAACTTTTTTTAATGTCCCACAGCTGAGGAAAGGTCTGCTGTTACAAAGGTCAAGTATACCTGTTAAATTCTGTAAATATAGTAAAAAAAATATTGAAACGAACAAATGATATGAAATCAAAAATGTCATATTCTTGCAGTACAAAACGAACTTATAGGTAGGTTATGTGCTGCTTCTATGGACTCGTCATGCGTAATACTATGATTTCACAGATATTCGACTATACTCGATTGCGCCGGATTGAGTTCATTGTTGAAACTTCTAATATAGCGTTATCGGTTAGGGGTGTACTAAGCCGAAAGGGGGTCACTAAACACACCCTAATGAACATCCTCCACTATGGGACTAACTCTGAATTCAAGATAAAAACAACTGCTTCATACATTTTGTAGACGACGGACAAACTTTTACTATTTACCAGGTGATATTTTTATATCGATTTCAGGATTGGTCCCACAGTAAAAGTTGTTCGTAAAATGAGTATAGTTACCCTCTTTCGGCTTAGTATACTCCTAACTGATAACCTGTATAGTCGAAAAAAATATTTAAGGGAAACATAATTAACAAATCAATATTGAAACGAACATATTTATAAAGGAACTTACCATCAGTGACGTCGAACAGCTTGATGCCAGGTATTTCCTTCTCCTTCTCTCCCTCGGCGGTGACTGTCTTCTTATAAGTGCAGGTTCTGGACACGAGAGACTTCCATCTCGCTACCTGGTGGATTACAACAATATTTTATAACAGGGGCCCATTTCAGTTATTTACCGACATCCCAAAAACGAGGAAGTATTCAAATCGATGTTTTTATAAAAAAAAAATAACCACTTTATATTCCATTTTATGTCTCGTGACAGCTACAAGTATTTTATGTAATATTTCTTTGATCTGTGACGTATTCTAAAAATATATATATACCTGTGTGAGCTCCTCAAACCGCTCTATAGCCTGCGGGTGCCACTTGTCCCAGCGCTGGACGCCCGGCTCTTCGGATTGGGCCCCCTCCGCCGGCGCGGGACGTACGCCTGCCAGGAAACACTCCATCGCCTGACGAAACAGATTATTTTTTCTCTTCATATTGAAATTTGTAAAAATGAAGCAATTTAGTCTCTTCAAATTAAAATATAACTTAATTGTACACCAAAAATGGGACCGTATTGGGTTGCATAAATTAAAAAGGCATAATTTTAAAATGCATAACGTTTTTTGGCATACTCTTCGTTTCGCATAACGTTTAAACAGGATAAATCATTAGGCATACTTTATTTTCCCATAACGATTACTAAGCATAACATTCATTGGCATCTCACTCTATGGCATAAAGATTACTAGTATTTTTATTTCTAAGCTTGAACCTACTGCTGACCTTGTAGACGAAAGTATTCAGATTGTCACAAAAAAATAACCTGAACCTACTGCGGACCTTATTGGCGCTAGTATTCGGAGTGTCATAAAAAAATAACCTGAACCTACTGCGGACCTTATTGGCGCTAGTATTCGGAGTGTCATAAAAAAATAACCTGAACCTACTGCGGACCTTATTGGCGCTAGTATTCGGAGTGTCATAAAAAAATAACCTGAACCTACTGCGGACCTTATTGGCGCTAGTATTCGGAGTGTCATAAAAAAATAACCTGAACCTACTGCGGACCTTATTGGCGCTAGTATTCGGAGTGTCATAAAAAAATAACCTGAACCTACTGCGGGCCTTATTGGCGCTAGTATTCGGAGTGTCATAAAAAAATAACCTGAACCTACTGCGGGTCTTGTTGGCGAAAGTATTTGGATTGTCATAAAAAAATAACCTGAACCTACTGCGGGCCTTATTGGCGCTAGTATTCGGAGTGTCATAAAAAAATAACCTGAACCTACTGCGGACCTTATTGGCGCTAGTATTCGGAGTGTCATAAAAAAATAACCTGAACCTACTGCGGGCCTTATTGGCGCTAGTATTCGGAGTGTCATAAAAAAATAACCTGAACCTACTGCGGGTCTTGTTGGCGAAAGTATTTGGATTGTCATAAAAAAATAACCTGAACCTACTGCGGGCCTTATTGGCGCTAGTATTCGGAGTGTCATAAAAAAATAACCTGAACCTACTGCCTAATAACCTGAACTTGTTGGCGAGTATTTAGTTTACTACATTGAATTTGTATGAAACATTTATGTAGTAGGTATATTACTTGTGATATACTATAACAGTAGATTAGCCACACCGATTTTTATGCACTTATTCTGTACTGATGTAATAACTAACTGCACTTAAATTGCAAAACTATAAGCTGACTTGCAAAAGATTCCTGTATTTGTGCCTCATATTGTAAAGAAGTAAAAATAGTTTATTGTCAAAAACGTGAGTTATAACTATAGAATACAAATTACAATAAACTATTTTTACTTCTTTACTTTTCATAAAACACTTAACTTGTTTTCATATAGTTTAGAATGTTTCCAATTTCCGTGTAATATTAATGTTGTGTGATATAAAATATGTATAACATAGTAGATACATAAGAACCTATGGAAGACCCAGCTTTTTGCAACACAGTTTTTAACTAAAGCAAAACGCAGAACCCTCATACATACATGTACAAAAATACTATATTTGCAATAAATTTATTTGTATGTTAATACTGATGAGTATTGCAAGTAATTTAAAAATTTAAGACTTAAATTTAATTATTGTACTTAGCTATTGTAACTTTGTTTATTCTGATAGTGTGGAGTGGCAAGTTTTTTTTTCAATTTTATTAGTAATATACTATACAGGGTTATCGGCTAGGGGTGTACTAAGCCGAAAAGGGGTCTCTGTACCCATCCTAAGGAACAACTTTCACTATTGGACCAATTTTGAATTTGAGAGAAAAAAATCAGCTGTTCCATATAAAAAGTTGATATGTCGTGGACAAAATTATGAAACAGCTAATTTTTTTTTCTCGAATTCAGAGTTGGTGCCATAGTGAAAGTTGTTCCTTGGGATGGGTACAGAGACCCCCTTTCCGCTAAGTACGCCCCTAGCCAATAACCCTGTATATAGAATATAAATAAAATACAAAAACAAGTAGGTAACTAAATTAAAACGAGCGATTCAGTTTTAGCATAATGTAGTTCGGCATAACAGTTTTAGCATAAAGTTTTCCCACCAATTTATTATATACATATATATATATATATATATATAAATCTTAAAAACATTGGCAGTACATTGGGCGGCCATATCGCCTAAAGCAATTTCTTCAAGGCAACCATTGTAAGGATCAGACTTGATGAGAAAAACACGTCGGTGGTGTACCAATAAATACTCTTAGTATTGAAAATAAATTTGCATGTTTTTGATGATATAAATAGGATAAAATGTAAGCAGTTTTACTATGGCACAAATATATAGCAAATATATGCGTTAACATGTTACATGCTCGCCTGAAATAAACTGATTCAATCACAATTTCAAAATGCCCACAACCTTACAGTTTCAACAAATAAGTTAGCGCAAGAAAGCAGAAATGGGGATTTCTGTTTTCGAACTCATTTTCACATAATATAAATGTGAAAATGAGTTTGTTAGTCACTATCACCTCTTCTCCTCAGCACAGTGACAGATTGACTTAATTTTTTTTCACAGAGACAGTTTGAGGCCCGGAGAAACTTTCTGATCGGAAATATAACACGGTAGAAGCCGCGGGCAAAAGCTAGTGAATAAATTAACTACCTTATTAATAAACGCGTCCTAACTTAGAGCATCTTCTGTCTTGTTCTATGCAATGGAGAACGTCACGCGCCAAAAAAAGACAAATGTTGATTAAAGTTAAGACGCGTTTATTAATAAGGCTGTAAATTGCGAGTTACCTGGAATCGAAGCCGCAGAAGGTCCGACTTGAGTTCGCACAGTTCGTGAGTGGCCACGTACTCGCTGTCTCCATAGTCTAGATAAAATACGTCAGCCACCTGCAAACAACATTAAAGATGTAGTTCCCGGCAAAAATCTTGAACTATAAGCTTTTTTTAAAAATCTCGAGAAGGCATATTGCTGTGGCGGCCATCTTAGATTTAAAATTTATGATAGTGTATATTCTGCTAGTCAAGCCTTTACATTTGATTAATATTGAGGGAGTTATAGAAAAATATATATTCCGCCATTTTTACTTGACTGCGAAAGAATGAGAGTTATGTTTTTCGAGTTTATGTATGTATGGCTTGTCGAATTGTTATTAGAGTGGTATCAATAGATTCATCTTAGTCGTGACAGTGACACTGCATACATCAAAATAATAAATATAATGAAATAAGAATGATACACAGGTTTAAAGATTTAGCAGTCGGTTTTTTTTAAATCATTCTTCATCATTCCACTTTTCAAACAAAGCTTCTTGGGAATATTGCCGCGTGTATGTGTTTAGCTACATGTATCGCATCTGCTCACAGTCTGCGTGGGGTCGAACTCGTTGGGTCGTATGTCGTGCACCCGCGCGCGGTACCAGCGTCCGTCGTGTCGGAACACGGCCGCTACCACTTGTCCCACGCTTACGTGCTCCAACTGTTAACGAAACATCATTACTAAATAAAATAAAAAAAGCAATTTGGATCAAGGGTCGGATACAGAGGGCGGTGATCCTCGATACAGCACGTATTATAAGTAGGTTCCTCTCTCTGTAGTTCCTACCACCGGTAGCTTTGGTCTACCCCGCTGCTGGTGGCACTCTAGGTTTAAGTTTTGTATAATATTTATTGTTTTAAATTTATATTGTAAACAACTTAAATTTAAGAAATAAAATAAATACAAATAAAAGTATGAACTTATACCGATAGTAATGATAACAATCTATCATGTTAGTTAATTTATACATCAAAATATCAAAATATATATTAGCAGTATCATCTAAAGGTTTTGCCTTGTATGGCTTGACATTATTTGTACTTTATACCTATACAATAAAAAGACCATGTTCAACAAATACTACTGATAATAAATAAATTTTCATCCCACCGTCTCGGAAAAAGTATTTTGCTATTCGATATCTGAACGTATTCGAGGCGGAGGTTTTTGAGTGACGTAGTATTCGAAGTCTGCAAACATAAAAAGAAACGCAGGCTGATAGTACTGGAATAAGCTATAGAGTTAGGCTAACGAAAGTTGACCCGAGTTGAAAGGTCAGTCGACCGCCTGGCTGGCTTAAACACCGCCAAATTCAAATAATGTGTGGAAAGAAGTTCGCATACGTAACCTGTATTAATAATTGCATAGGTTGGTAATAATTATTATTATATTGTAGTGGAACTAAATTAATTAAAACTTTTGGCACTAAAATTGTAAACAATGTGTAACAGAAAAGCTAATAAAAGTTTTTTCATCCCACCGTCTTGGAAAGAGTATTTATTTTTTTGCTATTCGATATCTGAGTGCAAAAGCCGTTTTTATCCGCTAGATGATAAAGTAAAATTGAATTTAGAATATCGTGTGCACGTGTGTTAGTGAATTTAAAACCTCATTCAACCTATTTACTTCTACGTCTATGGTGCCGACTTTATCATACAATCTTTTTTATTTATACTCAGACTCGGAACCTTGTTGCTGTACTCATTTTTAAATTGTTTTTCGAGCGACATATCGTTTCACGTCATATTGTTAAAATCTTATGTTAAGAATAGGTGAAAAAACTGAAATGAGTGATTCAATTGTTTTATTTTTCTTATGTAGTCATTTCCTCGCTGAGGTGGGATGAAAAGTTACGTGTGGCACTTGAGTGCAAACATTTTTCACCTTGTGCTCTTTTAATTCCCTCGCTAACGCTCAGGATCCTAATTATTTCAAAAATTAGAATCCTTCACTTGCTTGGTCATCAAAAGTAAGCACGCGGTTAAAAAGCAACTTTGCACTCATGTTTAACAAATAACTATTGTTATACAAGAGTGCAAATTCTAACCTAAAATTAGAATCCTGAGCGTTAGCGAGAGTTAGAGAGCGAGAAAGTTAAAAGGCAGTTTGATGGAGGCCGCTAGTTAGCCGGCCCAACTACAACTGGCGCCGTGGAATAATTGACAACATTTCAAATTTTTGACCCCCCATTTTTATTACGATACCGATTACCTAAGCATTCGACAATCGGACTCGAAGGTCCTCTCTCTCTAACTACAGTACTTACAGCATGTGCGTCTCTGTTCTCCTTCTTGCCGTAGTAGTCCGTCATTTCAGTGACTAACTCGTCCAGTTGTGTAGTCTGCGAGCCCACGAACTGGACCCAGAAACGGGATGGTGATGATACGGCTGACACGTATACTTCGATAGATGGCGCTGCTTTCTCTACAGTAATGGAGAATGAGTTATTTCTTTGATTTTATTTGCTTGAGGATATGCAAACGTAGTAATTAAAAAAAAATTGGTAAAAATTCTAACTTTGCATTGCCATCGATCTTTGATAAGTGAACATAGTTTCTATGTAATCAGACATTTTTAAAGGGCTGAAAATCACACTCAAAGATTACGATACATTGAAAAACATTTTACAATTATTCAAAGTATAGTCTAAATTATAATAAATAAACAAACTGTAACTCAATTTATTACCACCACTAAAAATGCACACAACCTTTCCCATTTCGATATATCGAATAACACAATTTAATCACTCTACCTCAAATCCCTTCATAAAATGCATAAAAAATAATAAACATATATAACATGTAAATAAATGTATAATTCATACAAAAGATTTACATAACTACGGGACAACACAAAAAAACAACAAATATTAAAACAGCAGCGGGTGACACTCATAATAATGTGTGATTACAAAGGATACTGGAAATAAATACCAAACCATAAACCCAAATAGCACTACATTGTTCATTTACCTAGATCTCCACAGATCGCCTTTTCCTAGAGTCCATAGACAATAATGTGTTCCTGTGATGGTATATTATAAATATTAAAAGAATTTTTTTTTGGTTGAATACTAAATTAGTCTCGTTTTGTAAGTCGTTCGCAATATCGCAAGGACTTGTTTTTAAAGTCACGCGTACTCTCGTACAAAAATAATAAGAATACAATACCTACAATTAAAAATATTTGACACCTTATTTCTCGACAATCTCTTGGCCGATTCTTTTCATAATCGACTTTATTTAAAGTTGACTCTATCTCTCTGAGCGTATCATGAAACGTCCCCTACGACTACAAAATCGTATATCTTCTTTACCAAGTTTCACCAAGATTTATTGCTAACTACGTCCTGAACGCGAGTACTAACATCCAAACAGACAAACTTACAGACAGAAAAAAATAATTAAAAGACTCAAAGTAGAAACGCTTGGCCAGCCGATTAATTATGTAAAATAAACTCGTTTAGTAATAATTGACAGATGTCAATCTATGCCGTCGGATCATGGTGTTTGTGTGGGGAGTGCATGCTGTTAGCAAGGCTTACCGGCACGCTTATACTTGGCATGCGAGAGTCGCGCGTCACCTGGAGGCTCCTCGGGCTCAGCCCCCGGAGCGGGGGACGACGACGCAGAGCGCCCCACGTGGCGGGGGCTCTTGGCTTGTTCCACCTCGCGACGGCATTTCGCTTGGGCCACCTGGGATCAATAAATTGTTAGTGAGTATAGAAAACGTCATATAGTAAACGGCAATATTCTTGAGCGAAAAGCGACATAGTCAGGCAGGTGTTTCCGCGCAGGGACGAATTACCGGTCACGTTTCGGAGCGTGCCCTGCCCTGCTTCCCCGCGCCAAAAAAATACCTAAAATTTAAAATTCATCACTACGCAGTCATGGTCACTGAGGTGTAAAACACTGACCCCGTTTTGGACAGGCCAAACTTACTAAATTAATCTATTTTCTCAGTTATAACATTGACTCCTCTCCTTTGTTTCTATTAATGAATAAAGGATGGATATAATTTTAGGAACATTTAGTTTAGTCTGTACGTCTGGTCATATTGGGGGTCACTTTCTTTTTATATTTGTTTTTACCACACTAAAACTTCCATTATGAGAACAAGGCCTCGTCCGCAGGGCCCTAATCGATAACCATGTGTAAAGCAGTGTACAATTACTCACATGATTCTCGATGAGCTCTTTAGCCTTCAGTATCTGTTCCTGCGTGCCTCGGATGGTGATGATCCGCTCAGAGTTGCGGTCGGTGGCGAGACCCTCGACCTTCACCCGCGCGCCGCTGCGGTGGCAGATCTCGTTTATGTTCTCGCCTCCAGAACCTGATACAATTACAATATGGCAACTATTTATTAAAAACAGTTATATACAACTATTACTAAAAAATACAATGATATGCTAGGTTTTTAATGGCAGCCTTATCGCTTAATGCGATCACTTCCAGGCAATGATGCATGAAATCTATTAATGATTGTAATTCGTATTTTAACCGTCTTTAAAAATAATAAGGTTTATTTAATAACGTTAGTTTATTAATAAAACTTATTAATATTTAACTTTTTGCACTGATTTTACTTTAGCGCTTTTCAAAAAAGAATATTTTTCGCCAAGAATCTAACCCGATAGTAACTTTTTTAGAGTTAAGATTTCTTCCTTACTTTCGGATGTTGTGCGAGTTAACAAAACTACTACGACCCCTTGACATAATAAACGAACTTAAGTCGACAGTACTATGTCGCATCTCTTTTAGTTTCCGTGAGTAGAGAATGGCTATATTTTTTTTTTATAACTGTCAGTATTAGTAACAACATCTCGAATTCGAGCCAGTATTATGTACATTTCTCACCAATAATCCTCCCACACGACCACCCGGGCACGGTGACAGTATCGGACTCTATCTCGGGCTGGTTTCTAATATACTCGTGGATCAACGTCTCCGCCAGCTGCGCCTCCTCACTGCGCCCCATGATGCAACATATGTCGTGGTCGCCTTCAGTGAACTTCTTGAAGTGGAGCTTGGCACCCGTCTTCCGTTCTAGGTCTTTGATGTTCGAGCCGCTGCGACCTGTTTAAATATATAAATAAATTATATAGTATTTCTTGCCATAAAGCTCTTCGCTTTGCGCCGGATCAAATTGCGTGATATTTCAATTGATATTATTTTTATCGCGGTTTTACCCTCGGCGGATATTTGTTCATCCCATGGGAACACTTGAGTTTTCCAGGATAAAAAGTAACATATGTTAATCCAAGGTTATCTTCGTGCCAAATTTCATCCAAAGCCGTTCGAGCGTGATGGAGGAACAAACAATTACACACATACATTTACAAACTTTCGCCTTTATAATATTAGTGTGACATACATAAAACCGGAAGAGGTACTCAGATACATATTGTAGTTTCTAACCAATCTTAACGAAACTCGGATTGCATTCAGATTATTGATTGGGGGAGAAGTTGTCCCAAACAACGTTATCTACGGCGTGGCTCCAATAAATATGTGCAATTAAAGTAGAAATAAAATAAAGAAGATCGGGTCTTATTTTTAACGTCGCAAGAAAAAGTGGTTGTGAAATCCAAACAGTTTGCAGAACTGGTAGTTTACTTTATACCTAATCCTTTTATAATTAATTGGTCTCGATCGGTGCTAAGGCCTCATAAGACTGTGAAAGCAATGGGATTTCAAATATGCATATGTATGGATTCCTATACACTTCGTCAAGGTTGTTAGATACACTAATGTTTTTGCACAAATGTATCTGCGTAAATAGTAGCGTAATAACATAGTCTTTTAAATATTATAGACACAGAACAGACGCTAAAATTGACAAAAATGACAACATTGAAACATGAAAAATATTCATTCTGTGATCTGAAATATAATATATTCTATAAGTTCAGGACATGTTTTGTAAATTCATTGGTACATCAAATGTCCTAAAATACTATGAATGCTATATTTAAGAACAATGCAAACGCAAAAATAGTTCCTAAATGGTCCACAAAAAAAAAATGTGCACAGCTAATAATATATTTTTATGAAGAAAAGCTGAGTCAAATAATACTGATTTGGGTGATATACACATGACACAATGGTCACAATGCATACTCACACTATGAGCAAATACCAACATGGGCTATATGTTAAGATACAATTGACTATGCATGCTGTTAGCAAATATTTCGACAGAACGAGGTTAAAAGTGAAGGATGTGAGGTACTTATGTGTCAATGTTATACGATAACTATGACTAAGGACACTATAACTTATCAACTTACAGTGGGTTATTTAGTTAAAATGATATCATTTTAGTTCCGAGTTAAATTGGTTTCAGTTTAAATGCCATAGCAATGTAAGAAACTTTTACTTAGAGAAATATGAATTTAAGTTTTTATCACTTAGATATTTAAATTGAACGAGTAAACAATACTAATACAGCTTTTTAGTGATATGATCACATATTATGTCTATTTTTGGTGTATTAATGTGTTGTATTTATTATCTTATGTTCTATTTTTGTTGTGACAATAAAGAGTTTCATAATTTATGCTCAATATTATTCAAATATTGAAATATGCTAAATAATACTTACTGTATCTCTATTTATATTCCTAATTATGTGTTAAGTTGTAGCATAAACAAAGGGCCACAGTTTAAATGAAGAGAACAGTGCAGACAAACTTGGCGAGGTTGGAACAAATAGTATATATGCTAAAAGCAATAGAGGCACTAAATTTCAAAAGCCTTTACATGCAGAAAGTGCAACAAAATCTGTACTGAAAGGGTGGTCTGAGTCTGTCATCATAGTTGCTAACTCACATTTATAACAATATTGTAAATTGCATTTTATTGTTAGTTATCTCTTCCCACCTAAATAGCTTCACAGATTAGCATCAGATTTGGTATAGAGATAGATCTGTCCTAAATGAACACAAATGCTACCTTCTAGATGTACGCTATCTACAATCCGAACTATTTGCGGTATGGTCAATGTAATTTAAAAAAAGCAAGTCATACCACAGGTCTCATCTAGTAACACAAGTTACTATCAATGTTTCATTTAGAAGCACCAACATACATTTAAAGAAGACTCCATAAACAATAGTCTATACTAATTAATTAACCGATTCCTTGTTGATACACTACAGGCGTGTTTTAACTTGTGGGTTATGACACAATAAATGTGGAATTTTTTCATCGATTGTAACACCCTCAAATTTAGTAAGAACTTCTATAGCGCTTGATACGCCAGTCGTGTCACAGAAAATTTGTTTACAGCCATGGTAATAAGTTTATGAAAATGGGTGTTGCAACAAATTGATTAATATCATATTATAAAGAGAAAAATTTGTAACAAATACCAAATAATCTTAAAAACTACTGGACCAAAATAAAAAAATCTATCGCCTTCAGAAAACTTATAGATTATCACAGAGTAACCTAGGCTATAAAATACGAAAGATCTCTTGGTAACACCGTGGAGTCCAGCTAGTATATGATAAGCAGAGATGTCTTAGTTTTAGACTATTTGTATCAATTACAAATACTTACCAATAACAACAGGTGTTATACTTTTCGGAACCTTGACCTCTATGGTATTAATCCTGGTAGTCTTCACTTTAGTTTCAAGTTCATCCTCATCATCTTTCTTGAAGATATAATACACCACAAAGGCTGCCACTGTGACCAGCGACAGCCCTAGGGCTACCGGTACTATTTTGGATGACATTTTACTGAAAAAAATAGGTGTTTCACTTGTAATATTGATTACATGGCAGCTAATCCATTACTAAATAATTAGTCACACACTAAACAAAGCATTATTAACGTAGCGTAATGCATTTGAGCGGTAAATGAGAAGTCTAGCGTCTGCCAACATTAATTGAGAAAAAGCAAGGCACTTTGTATTTAGTGTGAAAATGTCATGACTAAATTGGACAAGTTTTACCCAAGATCAGAAAAATCAGTCAATGCCTCTTTCACTCATAACATTATCTATTAGCAGCTATGACATAATATCGAGTGCAAAAATTACTTCATCAGTAACATGATACTTGCTGCTGAAGAGGTAACAAAGATTTACCTTGGATTTGAGGGGCAACCAAGCGCCTCAATCTCAGTAAGCTAGCACCGGTAGTATTAACTGTAGTGATATCGATTATTTCACGTGTCTCGTACCAAAATAAAACAATGTTTCGCTGCAGTACTTCTAGTAATCAGGCGCAGCTTTTCCTTCCATTTCGTTTCGTCCGAAAGATCAAAAATAATTTACTGAAAAATGTTTCGACTTGACAGTGACAAATGAGTTGTTATGTCAATGTCATTTACATTTCTCTTGCCATAAGAAAAAAAAACTTATTAGAGGCCACATCGCTATAAAGTACTATTATGGTAGAAACGCAATTATAAAGTAGTCAGCGATTCCCGATTCTATGCAATTGTTTGACTAATAAATTAAATGACAAAATTAGAGCCAAATGACAAAATTTTGTCAATTTTCATATTCAATGTCAATTTTGGTGAAAAAACTATAATGCAACATTTTCTTTTGAGAAATTTAATATTTTGAGCTTTTTATCTATGCACGTAAGTTTATTGTGCTTGCTGTTAGCCTAATGACCAATCTGTTTGACCATATCCACTGAAGTTTGCCGCCCCAGGTCACGATCTTATATTTCGTAAGGCAAAATAGATCGCTCCGGTTTCAGTTTCTAGGCCGCTCGGAGACCTCTGACGTGCCCTACGATTGTTATCCGAAGACAATCAACTGACCTAGGTCACGATGTAGGTAGGTAGAGGAGTATCGATGTTTAGTGCACAACTCTGCCTAGTTTTCTTATGAGTATGTACGAGTTATGTAGGGGTTAAGCCCTTTGCGTCTATTCTAATGAGAGTGGCCGCGGGTTAAATTCCTGGTTCAGCGACGGACTTCTTGAGTTTTAAACTCAAGTGAAGATTACCTGTGACTAGTGAAACTACAGAGCAGTATGTGGTTTGGAGAGATTTCAGTATCCTAGCGATTGAAACCGCTGGATGAAATTAGTATAGCCTATGCTATCACCACCGAATTTAACGATCGAATAACATTGCCCTTGCAATTGGGTAAAATCAAGATGTACCTATTTTTGAAAGTTGGTAGAAAAATAACTAAGAGGGTTGAGACCCACATGGGAAAACATGTTCGCAACAGTATGCAGGCGAAATAGTTTATATTTAAGTTAATTTATATTTTTAACCCTCGAAGCAAAAATGACGTCTGTCTGTGACATCATAGCTTCCGAACGGATTAACCCGTTTTGATTTTGTTATCTTTTGTTCGAAAGCTGAATTAGTCAGTAGTGTTCTTAGCTAGTCTGATAAAAATATTTTCTAGATGTCCGCCGCTAAAATGATATTTTTTTTTTGTAGGGGATTTTAAAGTTTAATTTAATATTGTATTTTAGCATATACACCAAAATCAAAGATATTGGTTTCTTGGATATGATTAGAAAAATACTAACTATACTAGTATGAAAAGAATAACTTCCATGAAAACATATTAACCGACGTAAGTACTAAATAAGTTATGTATCATCGAGATTTTTTCATTTCAGTAGAACATTTTACATTACCTTACACAAGCAATACCTAGGATCAAACCCTAAAGACTGAAATGCCAAGATGACTTGGGATATAACAGAAGGTAAGTTCTAATAATATTAATAATAAGTACATCGTTTAAGTCAGACAACTGTAGATATTACAGTCCCGTATTGTAAGTACCTTAAAGAATAACATACCCCTAAGATATTTAAGTTAAAATTAAAACGCTGGCTTGTCAACAAAGCGTTCGAAGACTATAAGGAATTTATGGCTTTGCCATTGAGAATTTAATATGTTTTACACATTTCATATTATATAAATTTAAGCAGATGTATTTTATTGTATTTTTACTGACATGTACAGAATGTATGAATAAATGAGTATGAGTATGAGTACCTACACACAAAGTAAAACTTAAACAATTAAACTTTTCTGAAAGTCCACGACTATGGCACTATATGGTACAGTAGCGTCGGACACCAAGCCCTTTCGGCTTGAACTCGCTCCTTTGTATTTCGCCGGAACGCGTGACTCCAGGCGCTGGACACCAAGTCCTCTTGGCCAGAACTCGGGTGAGAGGAGCGTCCTTTGTATTTCGCCGGAACGCGTGACTCCAGGCGCTGGACACCAAGCCCTCTTGGCCAGAACTCGGGTGAGAGGAGCGTCCTTTGTATTTCGCCGGAACGCGTGACTCCAGGCGCTGGACACCAAGCCCTCTCGGCCAGAACTCGGGTGAGAGGAGCGTCCTGTGTATTTCGCCGGAACGCGTGACTCCAGGGGCCGGAAACCAAGCCCTCTCGGCCAGAACTCGGGTGAGAGGAGCGTACTATGTATTTCGCCGGAACGCGTGACTCCAGGCGCTGCAGCATTATTGACGAAATTGATACGTAACGTTCTTACGCATTACAAAAATAAATACACAACTACAGATGATGCAGCTAAAAATAAAACAAAACTAAACCAAAGCTAAACCCTATCTAAAACTATTTATTTAATTATATAATAGGTTATAGATAAAACACTTTTAAACTAACAAATTTATCTGAACTCTATGATAGTCGGTGTTATTATTCAGGTGGTTTCATAGTAGTTCTACTTTAGCATATTATTTTTCAGATATATAATTCTATTTTTTAAAATCTACAAATCGTTAAAAATATTTACCAAATTGGTAGCATACGTCGAAAGTTGGCCTACATGAAGTAGAAAAATAAGTACGAACACTATAATCATTTGACCTAGTTGGTTCTACGATAGACGAGAAATATCCAACATAGTACCTACCTATAATACCTACTCGTTGTTATGTTCATAACTCGTTTAATATAATCTAAAAGACACGACCTTCGCAATTTTTCGTGTCATCCAGTTTCATGTCAGTGAATAATTCCATCCCTTGGATGTTAGTAATGTTGTGACCATGCTTTGAGGCATATAAAACTTTTAGATGCATTTAGGCTATTAATGATGCAACTAGTAAAAGTGGGATCGCCTAAAGTTTTCCCAAATTTACTAAGCCTTAAAGTAAATTGCTTGGACATACCTATATCAGAGTAACACTAGCAGCCTGATTCAGATAGTATTTTCGACCGGAATCGAAAACTTTGCACCACGAATTACGCAAAGCTCTATACAAAGCCGTAAGTTATTAATAGCGAGTATTTTTCATATATAAATCTACTACCGATTTACATTTGTTTAGATTGAGCTTTTTATGATGATGATGATGATCAGAATAAATTGTTCCCGAACTATACAAATATCAATTGTGTAATAAATAAGAATTAAAATACATACTTAAAATACATATGTTATTTTAAGTCATATAATTTTTAAAGCCATTATATTCAACACGAGTACTTGTGTTTCGTGATATTTTACTTACTTTTATTGACACCTTTAAACAGCCTTTGCTTTAGTTTTTATTTATATTTGAAATTGTATACTGCTATTGTGTTGAGTATTCTATGGGACTGGATTACCTGGAACAAATCACATACATTTATTTTATTTATAAAACTTATGGTGACCCTTTAAGAGCTGCGAGCGTGCGCCCGAATGCCCCAATAAAGCGTAATGGTCGTATTCGTTATATTTTTTTATTGTTTCGACATTCACGAACGGTCCCACGGTAGTCAGTCGGTTTGCAAAAGTTCACAAAACAACCATGCAGCGGCCGTACAAACGTCGGTACTTGCGCCCAAATAATATGAAGGAGGCTTCGTTTGGCGGTAAAGTGTATTAATAATATCATTAAATTTAACATTTTTATATTAAAACGATCAATAAGTAATTGAGTTTAATAGTATTAAGAGGATAAAGTTGTTATAGTTCAAATCAATACTCAAAAAAAATATTTTTTTTGTGCTTCTTTTGTTATCTTTGCTATTTGCTAAAATAATCTTATAATAATGTGCGTATAAAGATTGAAAAGGCAGATGTAATAAAAAAAATAATATATAAAAAGTCATAGAAAAAGTCATTCAACAAAATGTCCTTGTTGCTAGAGTTTGATTGGAACTAGTTATTTGTTATACAAGAGTGCAAAGTTGCTTTTTAACTGCGTGCTCACTTTAATGACCAAGCAAGCGAGCACGCTCAGGATTCAAAAAGCGAGAATTAGAAGAGCACAGGGTGAAAATCTTTGCACTCAAGTGCCACACGTAACTTTTCATCCCACCTCAGCGAGGAAATGACTACATATGAAAAATAAAAAATTGAATCACAGATTTAGTTTCTTTACTTATTTTTAACATAAGGTTTTAACAATATGATGTGAAAAGATAATGGACAAAAACAAAACAAATTAAAAAAAGTACAGCAAAAAGGTTCCGAGTCTGAGATTTTAACAAAATAAAAAATATTGATGTTGAATTCGGCACCATAGAGGTAGAAGTAAATAGGTTGAATGAGGTTTTTAATTCACAAACTTAGTACACACGATATTCTAAATTCAAATTTACTTAATCTTCTAGCGGATAAAAACGGCTTTTGCACTCGGATATCGAATAGCAAAAAATTAAATACTCATTCCAAGACGGTGGGATGAAAAACTTTTATTAGCCTTTCTGTTACACTTTGTTTATAATTTTAGTGCCAAAAGTTTTAATTAATTCAGTTCCACTACAATATAATAATAATTATTACCAACCTATGCAGTTATTAATATTGGTTACGTATTCGAACTTCTTTCCACACATTATTTGAATTTGGCGGTGTTTTAGCCAGCCAGGCGGACGACTGACCTTTCAACTCGGGTCAACTTTCGTTAGCCTAACTCTATAGCTTATTTCAGTACTATCAGCCTGCGTTTCTTTTTATGTTTGCAGACTTCGAATACTACGTCACTCAAAAACCTCCGCCTCGAATATGTTTTGGTACGGGGCTAGAACGAGAAGCATTGCCAATGAGTGGTCCTGGTTTGAGCCCTTTTATGAGGAGGATGGCGCCTGAAGTCTGGCCGCACTTAGGGCCAGGTGCTCATGACGATGGCAGGAATGCGTTCTATGATCTGAATAGTAGGGTACGTTTTACAAAAAACTTGTTGTACCGAAGCAAACAAGGTAATGTCAAGAAAGTTTTCTAAAAGAAACAATAATTGTCATGGTAGATCACATTGCATCATAATGGTGCAAAATATCTTAAGAAACATTTTCGAGTGGTATATAATATGAAAACTAACCAACTAATTTTAGAACTCTAAATATCTTGAACAGGGCATTTAATTTCTAGACAGGACCTACATGATTTAAATTTCCAGATACATTATTTCATAGAAAAATATCAGAACCCCTTTGCGGAATGGCCTTTATTTATACATTTACGATAGTAACGATTTAGTTTCTTAGATTTACAGTACAGCTGGACTGGGCTCAAAAACCTCTCGCTGGCTAGAGAGGCGTGAATACCAACCACCGTTCAAAGAACCACCACAACCTGGATCAATCCCTCAAAATTGCGCACCTTTTAACTCTACATCGAAACGAAAACCTCTGTTCAAAACTGCTGAATTCCCAGCGTAAGTACAATAATAAACTTGAAATAAACTATCAGACTGATGCTTTGAAAGATCATTGACCCAAAACTTCCCATTACTAAGACGGCGCACTAGGCACGGGTTTGAGTTGAGGTGTAGGCCATAATTCACCACGCTGGCCAAATGCGGGCTAGAGACTTGACTTATTTCCTAGACTTATTTTCCTTCACTGACAAGCGGGCTTCGTCATGATGTTTGTCTTTACCGTTAAATCAAGTGGTAATCTAATTCTAATACAAATGAGTGAAAATGTGGGTTTGAAACAGCGCTCTCTCGCTTGAGAGGCAAGGAGTACCTACACTGATTGACTACCACTAACTTTTGAGAAATATCGTAAATGTTGGTGAAAGACATCACTAACGCGCTAATCTTGCTTAATTTATTGTCATCAATTTCTTCTGAGTGTATCATATGTGTTAGAAGATAGGTACTTTAGGTACTAAACACCTATCTAGACTAGTTAATATGTAAAATATATCTTATTTGGTTTATTGTGTTATGGTACCTTTAATTTTATCCATCGTGATTTATTTCAGGCCATGTGATTACAACCCAAATTACAAAAAGCGAGAGTTAAAATTCGATTATAGCTTTTCTGGTAAAAAGACCCTGCGTTGTGCCGTAAATGTAAGAAAAATCTTCACTAAAATAGTTACCTTTATAAGTTACCTTACCTACACTATGACCAATATTGTTAATATTGTTAAAATTCATGTGAGATATTAACTCATGACTATACTATATTTTTGATTTTTGCTTAGTTTATTTAGTAACATCACATTATTGTTTTTCAGATAAAATGCGTACCCTATAACTTAGATCAATGTGGTTTCTGTGGTTGCATGTGTTCCCTACAAGGAGACTATTGGCATTTTGAAAACAGAATATTTCTGTGTAGAAAACATTACAACCGTCTGTTTAAGCATTGCTTATCAAAGTTCCAAGGTTTTAGACTATCTGATTTTAAGGTAATGCAGACATGCTACATATCAGAGGCCCGAATCTATTATTTGAATGGTTTCAGAATTACGATTGCATTGCGTCATAATGGTCGTTATTGTTAACTAGTCTGTTAGCATTATACTAACCCTGACCTATTCTATCTTAAAACGACCATTACAATAGATTTAGTCCCCTGAGCTATGCCTACTTATAAAATAATGTTATGTTTGTATATTTCTAAACTTATTCTGTTTTATTCCAGTCGGTGAGAGACTGTTTCTTCGCGCATGCTCACAACAGCTGTAAAGCGGCTCTCAAGATAATGACCATTGAAGATATAACAAAAAAACTGAGAAAAGAAGCTTACTTAGATTTATATTTTCCACAACGGCGGCTCTGTGATCATTAGTTATTAGGTAGTTGTGATTTTTTTAGTAATTTCTTTACTAGGGCGACAGCTTTATTTTATGGCATGGTAGAATTACAGTAACTTAGGTGGTATAACTGTCGCTCTTAATCGACTCTAGCAACACTGTAATCATCATCATCTGACTTTGTTGTGTACTCGATTGCTTTATTTATTTTTGTAAAAGAAAAAGAAGGGAATCGATATTCTGAGCTGAGTGAGAGTGCTTTGATATGAAGCTTGACTCAAACAATAAGATGGTGAACAACGATAGCGGGGCAGATACGCCGGAGGACGTGGTCGACCCGCGACAAAACGCTGAAGACATCATAGATGAGATTCTTGCAGAATTTACAGAATCTAGATCGCCGCCTTTGAGGAACGGCAACGGCATTCCTGACAATTTGTTTAATATGATACAGCCACCTAGGACACGGACGCCCGCTAACTCATTTTCTGAAAACGCCACCATAGATGATATCGACCCTGCGTCCGACCTCGGCACCTCTATACGAAACAAATGCTTAGAGTTGGAAGAGATACTTCAAAGCCTGAAATCGCGTCTAAATCATGTCGTTCTCGACGAAAATATTGTCCTTAGCCCTGATGCTAACTCCATGGAAGCTCAGCTTGAACATGACCTGGATACAGACTGCCAGGAAGATCTATCCCTTCAAGAGTTTCTTGAACTTCTTCATTCACAAAATAAGATTAACCCTACCGGAGTACAGTGATTATTTATTTAATATTTACATAACTAAATTATAAGACAAAATTACACAGGAATTTATGACAGTTTGAGATGCATTAGATTTTATTGATAAATATTAAAAGATTCTGGCCTAACTATTGCAGTATTATTATTGGTTTATTTGGCAAAGTAAAACTCAGTCAAATGTATGAACTTTTTTTATTTATTACTCAATAACTATTGAAACAAATAAGCAGATAAGCCTTAAATTTATAATAATCAACAAAGTTGTGTTTATTTAGAATTCATCAAATAAATCATTGATTTCAGACTGGATAGTGAGTTCTCCAGTATTTGGAATGGTATCATTTTCATAAAGCTGTGTATCATCATGGCTGTCTTCTTTTTCAAAAGTACTGGAGCTGTTCTCAGACTTCAGGATGAAGTTTATATTCCTCTCACTAATCAAACCTACTACTTCACTTTTCTTTCTCTCATTTAAAGCAGCTTTAAATTTCTGTAACCAGTTGTTATAATGTGAGGGGTCATCTGCTACACATTCTTTTCTGAAGAAGGACATGACATCAAAAGGTTTCTGGTGATCACCATCCAAATTGCAATAGACCATGTCTTCTATGGCTGATGTCATCTCTGGAGCTACATCAGCTAATTTCTTGCCTTTGGACAAGAGTTTTGTGTAATCACTTATTGGATCAATTGTAGAAATTCTCACAATTTCATTGGTTTCAACTTTCATTGGCAAGTCAATTTTTATCATCTCAATGTCTTGTGGAACATCATCTAACGCATTCATTGATGTATCAAAGAGAGCATCATCATTTAATATGGTCTTCTTCTTTCGTGTCTTTTTCTCCACCTTGTTCAACACAAGCAGTGACTTCAACTTATCTAGTGGCTCTTTTGCTCTAGCTTCTACTTGTGGTGGCACTTTGAATAGGTTTATTATATCTTCCCTCGGTTTGGGTAAAGGTTTGTCTGGGTTCATTGCTCTATATGCTATGCAGTCCAGGACATATTGTGCAAATGGGCTGACAGTTCTGGCCACAGGAAAAGCCTCTGTATCATCATAAGACTCATCGTAAACTCTTGTGAGATCCATAGCTTTAATAAGGCTTTTGAATGCATTAACTTGATCCTCAGAGCATGCATATTTCTTTGATTTTGTAGATGGAAAGGACATGTACTTGATGTCTTCTTTGAAGCATACAGCAGCCATTGAGAGACAAACATAGTTATTTGTATCAATGACAGGAAATAGGGCATACATTTTAGGCGCATTACTTCTGTTATAAACTCTCCTCGCAATGCCCACAAGTTTGGTCTCTTGGAGACAATCTACTAGACATCTGATAGCATGTTGAGCTTTTGGATCACCTTTCCTTCCGAAAACATACGACAGGTTGTCTCCATTCAAGCTTTGCCAGTTAATGTCAGAATAGTTTGTGAAGCCATAGACAGACAAGCATTTATCTCCGCTCTCATAAAGCATGGACTTATCACAATCAGACATGGGTATAACTTTCTGACCATAGTGGTATCCTTTGATAATATCAGGTGTTTCGACAACTACCTGGGTTTCTGCATGGACATGTACTTTTGTTTTCATTACACCTTCTGTAGTGCTTGCAGTTGAAGTGATTGGGTCTTTCACTGATACTACCCAATTCTTTACAACAGGCTCATCCTTAAGCCTGATGTAAGCACTCACAGGGATTTTTATGTTTGGCCCAATACTTAAGTCTACGTTCCAAGGCATAGCATTTACTGCTTTTTTCCTATGAAAGGATAAATACTGCATAGCAAATTCAAAATCTGCTGTTGCACCATTAGTGCTTTCTACAAACTGCTTGGCAAGTTCAACATCACCCACTTTTGTGTTACTGTCATCAAGATTAGGCCCAATTACGTCGACTTCATAGCTGTTCGTTTTAAATCCATCCAGAATCTAAAATTAAATATTATTTTTATAACTTAATGTTGTACAAAAGGTCCTCAGAACCTGAGCTAAAATATGATTAGTTTGTAACCACTAAGTTTAGAAACATGATGTTTTTTTTGTAAGTGCAGATATATTGAGATCTTTACACTTTTTTTATAGAGAAAAATGTATTATTTTTATATTACAATTTCAGTAGTGAATTAACTATTTTCATAATTATCAAATTCTTCTTTTCTTCGTGTATTAGAAATGTTGAAATAGATATGAAATAATAATAAATATAAACATAAAAAAATTCCATAGCTTAATAATGTAGTCTTGTTAATTTACCGTTTCAACATCTTTAGGAGTGTTATTAGTTGGTACAAGGAAGTTTGTCATAAGAATGATCTTCTTATGAACAAATTTAGCACGAGACAAGTTCTGGAAATGATCTGCAGCCACAATTAGTGCATCAACCCAGTCTGCCCTGCTGTTTGAAGGCTGGAAATTCAAGAGATTTTTTAAAAAAGAATGTTTTTGTAAATGCATATATATTTTAATGTTAAAAGTAAATGCACTTAAAATATGTAATTTTATGTGTATTCACCATTCTACATTGATATATGTAATTAAAGTAACAAGGCTTGTGGTCGCCTAATTATTCTATGTAATTCTGGGTAAACATGCTACATCTTTGATTGCAATTTCACAGACCATCAGGTGAGATTGTGGCCAAACTTTGCCTAGTTAGTTGTAAACATGTATACACCAGCTAGAAAAATGGTTTACTTATACATTAAGTTAACTAATTACATAAGTCGGCAGATACCTTATCAGGCATATCCTTGATCATCTTCCATGTGGGTGGGCCCAGTTCATAAGTCACATCAATATGCCTGTAAGCACCTTCGACTTGTGCTGCCATATTGTTATTAGTCTTCTTGGAGCCAAGTTGTATTATTCCGACCCAATTCTTGGCCTGACTTATGATTTTTCGCTCTATGAGCCGCATAGAAAATTCCCTCGCTTTTTCGAAAAAACTTTTCTGATCCTTCTCATCTGATGTTGAGACATTGCGTCCTACGTCTATAATGAATATAGTACCTTGGTCTACTTTTGTAGGATACATCTTTGATGTGTTTAACCGGCAAAAGTGTGAATCTTAATTTATTCTGTTATTACCATTAAAAGCCGTTCAACAACACATCAAATTTTGCACAAATATATGATCAATTGTTTTGTATTTGTAGCCCTTTCACGAAAGTTAAACACTAAAAACTAACCACGTGATATAATTTACGCACCAATAATTATGAATATAATTAGTAAAACGACAGTACCGCAATATTTAGAGATAAATAAACTATTCAAACTAATCTCGGTCCGTCTAAAACTCAAAAACAAAACAAAAAACAAGTCCGAACAAGTCGTTCGTTTCGTTAGTTGCTGACGCCTGACAGCGACAACTACATTTACTTGTTTAAAGTCTTGATAATGACATTTTTTTATTGCTGACAATTGTGGTGTTGTATTGATACTCCTAAAAACGTATTGTCGATGATGTAAATAGTTTGGCAAGTTATTAGGCTTGACCACACCTGATTCAACTTCAACTTCTTGTTTATTGGCTATTGTTGCGAAGTAACTTCGCAATTCTGCCAGTTTCGCGTAGAAAGATAGACTGCCACACAAGAGATATGATGTACGGTTTGTTAAACTAGTAGTTATATTTTTTTTGGTGTTTTTTCTTTGATCTGAAACAGAAGTGTTAAGTAAAACTAACTACATACACACAGTAAATACATAGATATATGAATATTGTTAGTACTATATTATTTACAGATATATTATTAATCAGTATTAGTATTATAAGACCACATTTACAAATATAATTACAATTTATTTACAGTTTTATTTTATTTTTTTATTAAATTTACATAAGATATTTACTAAAGGGGTGGAAGCAAGGGATAAAAGACATTTAAGGGAGGTAGGACCAGGGATTTCAGGAGGGAGAATATCATACAACGAAAACTGGTTTAACGGACAGCTAAAAAATATGTGGTCCACATTAATACCCTCATCTAAAACATATTCGCACATAGAGTGATTCCTAATCCTAAGTTTGGCCAGAAAAACAGGGTTGCAGGAATGATTTAAACGTAAACGACAAATCGTAGAAGTAGTGGCTTTATCTGCCTTTTGGAATTTATAAAACCAGGGTTTATGTGGAATATCCGGTTGGAGATCCCCATAAAACTTACCTTTCTCAGATTTGGAAATGTGCCATTTCTCGGTCCAACATTGCACAAGCATGGGATGAAGGATGGTGCACAAATCATGGGCAAATATTTGGCATAAGAATCAGCTTGTTCGTTTCCAACAATGCCTGCATGACCAGGTATCCAAGCAAGAACAACGTTGATACCATTTTTGAGACATTGCAATAAGGCTACTCTGAATTTAAGAATTGTAGGAAACCTGGTTTTAGAACGGAACGGATTGGAGAGAATAGCTTCGAGGCAGCTTTTATAGTCTGATAAAATAATGGAGTTATTGAGGTTATGGGATATAATAAATGAGATAGCTTCTAGGATAGCAATTGATTCACCAGTGAATACCGATGTTACAGAGGAGCATTTATAACTCAAGATTATTCTAGTAAAGGGAATCCAAACCGCAGCACCCACTGGACTAAGGTTAGACTTAGAGGCATCTGTAAATATTTTAACCCAATTTTGGTATTCCATATTAATTTTGTGACTGAATATTTTATTGGCTTCTGGAGAGTTCTTGTCCACTCCAAAGTCCAGTAAGATGTTATTGGGCTGGAAAACTAACGCTTCATAAGGCGTAGAATACAAGGGGGAATGAGGGATTGAAAAAGTGGGGAAGGAAGACGAGAAATTAATAAGAAGCTACGGAGAAGACATGGGATCTTATCATCATTTGTCAAACGACGGGGATTATATAACGAGGCTAGGTATTCTAGCTTTTGAATTAGAGGATGATCATTCTGTTGGGCCAATTTTACTAAGAACCTGTCTGACAAGTATTGTCGTCTGAGAGATAAGGGAGGCTCGGAACATTCTACTTCCATAGCATTTATAGGGGATGACTCCATTGCCACTAAAATGATTCTCGAAAATTTTGCCTGTATTTTGTCTTATTTCTCCAAGCCAGATTTGTTTCCTGGGTCGAGGAGGAAGGAACCATAATCCATATGGCTACGAATTACCGCATTATACATAAGCTTTTGGGTGAAGGGGTGAGCACCCCACCACACTCCAGATAGAGATCGTAGGATGTTAATGTTATTTTCGCATTTTTTCTCTACATAGTCGAAATGAGAAACCCCTGTCAGCTTGCGGTCTAGCTAAACTCCTAAGAACTTAACCACAGTATCCTCTGGAACCTCTACATCGAGAATTTTGACTATAGCGGGGGGGACAATTGTTTTGTTTGTGAACACTACCACTTTACTCTTAAGAGCTGACAAATTGAGGCCATGTGCCATGAGCCAATCTGTAAGGTTATCTAGAGCAGTGTTCAATCGGTCAACAACATCGTCTATCGACTTCCCAGATGCATACAAAACAATGTCATCCACATTTTGCAAAACCTTACAAAAAGAGAGAACTACCTGTTCCAAGTCTGAAGTATACAGGCTGTACAGTATAGGGCTAATAACCGATACTTGAGCTAAACCTTTCCAGACATTTCTAGGCTCCATTTGTGAGAACGGGCCTTTAATGGAAATAGATCTTTCTGAAAGCATATTGCTTATGAAGCGAACCAGCTTCTCAGGTATGTTCAGCTGAGTAAGTTTACTCCTGAGCATCGGAAGAAGGACGCTGTCATATGCTGCTTCTATGTCCAGAAAAACTCCAACAAGGTATTCCTTTCTTGTAACAGCTATACGAATATCAGTGGTCAAAATAGCCAGACTGTCCATTGTGCTCATTCCCTTTCTAAACCCAAATTGCGTTTTAGCCAGCAAGTTCTTATTTTCCGAGAACCATTCAAGGCGGTGTTTCACCATGTGTTCTGTGATTTTTGCTAGAACAGAAGATAAGGCAATGGGTCTATAACTGTTAGCATCTGTTGGATTTTTGCCTGGTTTCAGAATTGGAATAATAATTTGAGACTTCCATGCTGGAGGAATTACACCATAATCAAATAAATTGTTAACTAACTCCAGAAAGAATGATTTGCTCTTATCTGAAGCATTTTTTAGAAAAGAATAAGGAATACCATCCGCCCCGGGTGAGGAATCGACTAGTCCACTGAGGGCCAGTTGCAACTCAGAGAAAGAAAAAGGGTCTTCTAAATAGTGGACAGGGGCAAGCAGAATTGGAGGGGAGGAGAGGCAGTTTAGATCTGGGACAAATGGCGGAGAACATTTATCCGCAAAGTCTTCGATCCAGGAGGATTGGTCAATATTAGCCGATGCATCGCTTCGAAATGATCCTCTATATCTTTTCATCTGCTTCCACACCAACGAAGATGGAGAACGAGGAGATAGGTTTTCACAAAAGTTGATCCATCCCTGTTTTTTTTTCCTGAAAACTCTTGTTGCCTGACCAGCAATTCGTTGGTATTCGAGGAAGTTTGCTAATGACATATTGGCCTTGTATGCTTTCTCGGATTCTTTTCTTTTCTTTGCTGCAGCAGTACATTCAGAGTCCCACCAAGGGGTAGAAACTTTAAAATTGAAAGCTTTCTTAAGAGGGAAGTGTTCATCGGCGCTAGAAATAATGGAGTTAACAAAACTAATATAATTTTGTAACACATTAACATGATTAGAAGAGGGTAAAGATTCTACTAGTCTATCCAAAGATGAGGAGTATGAAGATTAGTTAGGATTAGATAACTTATATTTAAGTAAAGGGTTAAAGTTATAATGTGGAAAAGCTCCGTTAGAAATAGAGGTGATAATAGGATAATGATCACTGCCATAGGCGTGAGGAAGGACTTCCCAAGAAATAAGAGAGGTGACCAGGGAATAGGAACAAATGGTTAATCAACTGCACTTCGGGGATTTTGGGATGGGAGTACCCTGCGGGTAGGAGACCCATTATTGATAACGAAAAGGTTGGTTTCCTCAAAAATTTCCAAAAGAGAACGAGCAAACAATTTATCTTCATCACTACCCCAAGAAGCGTGATGGGCATTCCAATCACCCATCACGACCATAGGGGGCTGTATTGCAGAAAGTAGGTATAAGATGTCTGGGATCATTGAAGAGTTAGGGTGAGGGATGTAGAGAGACACATAGGTTACGTCCAAAATTTTAGCAGCTACGATATTAATACCAGGACAGGGAGAAGGAAAGAAAATTTGGGAAAAAGGGAGTGTGCGCTTTATAAATAAAGCACAACCAGCGCCACGTCGGTCGCCTCTGTCATCCCGGAGACAAGAATACCCTGAGATCCTAAAGGGGGAACCAGGCACTAGCCACATCTCCGAGATGGCAATGACCGACGGGAGATAAGAGTTGATAAGGTGAAGTAGGCTATGTTTCTTGCGACGGAGGCTTCTGGTGTTCCACTGAAGAAGAACTAGATCCATTATTGGATATGGAGATAATTTGGGAAAGTTTATGGGCAACGTGGGACGGTAAATGGGAGTTGTTTCTGGTAATGATATTAATGAGCATGCTCAGAAGAGATTCCAGGAGACTGTCATCCTGGGAAGATGTTAGGGAGTTAGAAGATTGTGACAATGCATAACCATTTGATAGTTGAGATGGACCATCAGACACTATAGATTGATGAGTAGCCCTATCAAAAGATTTTGATAAGGGAAGTCTTACACGAGGAGTAGATGATAATGTTTTTTTGTATGAAACAGAAGGTGTGAGGGGAAGTTGTCTCCTTTTTGAGGATGCAAGGGTTTGAGGTGGAGGAAAGATGGAGGATTGGGTTACCTCAGAATAAGGTCGCACTGTTTTTGGGTCCTGTTGTGAGGCCTCATTATACGATTTGTTCTCTTGCGACATTAACAGTTTAATGGCTTTTTGCCTACCCAACTCAGGGCAGTCCTTGCTGTTAGCAAAATGACGACCGGAGCAGTGTAGACAAGAAGCATCACTTTCCTCAGTTTTGCAAGATTCTCCACTATGGGACTGACTACATCTGTAACATCTGGGAGTTGACCGACACTGAGCCTTAACATGTCCGAATCGGCAACAATTTAAACATTGAATAGTAGGGAACTGATATGTTTCTACTGGGTGAGAGTTATAGTATAAAAACACTTGTTTGGGAAGGAAAAACCTTGGAATGTCACCACAACCGTTTGTGTCGGAATCCATATTGGTTTTCCCTCCACTATGGATTTTCTATTCAGTTTTCTTGCTTTTAATACTGTGTCACACCCATTGGGAAATGAAAGGCATTGTGCGAATTCATCCATTGATATGTCTACTGGGACTTGTCGCACTAATCCCATCTTAGAGATGTTGAATGTGGGAATCACTGCCTCATACTTGTTAGATGACAAGATCGGATTATCAAGAAATTTATTGGCGTCCACGTAGGTTTTAAATTCAATTGATATTTTGTTTCTTCCCACTTTTTTAACCCCCTCAGGGCAAATATTGGGTACTTTATTTTTGAACAATAATTGGCCAAACTTGATAGGTCTAATGGATGTCCCTGCATTAGGGTCCGGTTCAGAGCGGGAAACGTGAACTAAGAATGGGCCTTTATCGATGGGAGTATATTGTCTTACGCCTATCACCAGGGACGGGTGTATGTATACGTTTTGGCTAGAGTCCGTTGTCGTGGAAGAACTAGCAGATTTTTTGGCGGTCAATACGATTGAGTCATCTGTACGGCGTTTAGAACCTGGGGAGATATCTGGGGGATCCAGAGGATCAGGATCCATGGCTTCCATATTGGAAGCCATGGTTGAGGTTAGTACGAGTTGTAAGTTATTTACCGATTTAGCAATCATACATGAAATACACAAAAACTCATTTGCTAATCGTTTATTCACGATCACTTTAATCAACATAAAAATGGGCGCCGGGGCCGATACATGGCCCAGAAAACAAGTTACACATCACATACAGTACTTTTTATAAGATTTCACCAAGAAAATACAAATTATATTCGATAGCGTAATGGCGCTTGCCTAATACGTGATGTGAGAGAGCGACCGCGGGCAGATGAGGTAGCGACGGTGGCGCCAGACGCCTCCGTCGATGCTGCGAAACTTGGGCGCGAATTTACAACTGGGTTGCTAGAGCGTGAATTTAAAATGGGGCACGCTACAGTCTCCCCCTCCAGGTGGGAAGTACGTCCCGTTTCCAACCTGGCATCTTCGTCGAGTACAGGTTGTCGAGGCCTACCTCGACGACGCTTAGGCATAACGGGAGGGCCAACATTATTATTCTCGAACGGTGTTAGATCATTACTATGATACTTTCCAATTACCCTATCCTCAGAATCGGTTAACAAGAAAGTCGTCGGACTAATGACTTGCTTTATAAAATAGGGGCCGTCCCGTTTAGGCATAAACTTTTTAGTGACGCCTTTCTTAGCGTCGCTGAGACCATGGACCGTGACTAAGACAGAGTCTCCTACCTGGTAGACGGGCGAGGCGCGACGGGCCTCGTCAGCATTCACCTTGCGTCGGTCTTGTTGTTGCTCAACATTCTCCCGAATGTCGTACAAAGAATTTATGAAGCATCGCAAATACGGCGTAATCTGTGGAACGAAATTCTCCTAAGTGAGAATATTACGCACATCATGTAAGGCAGCAGAGGGAGAGCGTAGCTCTCGAGCGAACGTCAGAAATGCAGGAGTCTTTCCAGTGGTAGAGCATACGGCGCTATTCATAGCAAACCTTACCTGAGGAAGGTATTTCGGCCAGTCAGTATGAACCCTTTTGACTAACATCGCCAACTGTACCTTCATGTCCCGGTTCTTCCGTTCTGCCGGGTTTGCTTGAGGGTAATAAACTGGGATAAGGTCCTGTTTGACATCCAGGAGGTGCATGCACTGCTGCATGACTGCTGAAATAAACTGAATCTGCTGAAACTGAACTGAAAAAGCTGTTTTATCTGAGCTATCATCACCTGCCAATAACCAGCTTTGAGGTCTATGCTTGACATAAAACAACCTCGCTTGGTGCTCTGGAGAAGCTCATCAATCAGCGGGATTGGGTAGTGATCAGATTTGGTGCATGCATTAAGTCTCCTATAGTCTACACAAAATCTAACCCCTCCGTCCTTCTTTGGCACAAGCACTGCGGGAGCAGCCCAAGCAGACTCACACTCCTCGATAATCTCATCGTTTAGCATTTTATCCAGCTCTGCTCTCATAATGGCTTTCTTAGCGGGTGTGAGCCTGTATGGTGGTACATAAACAGGTGGATGGTTACCAGTATCAATGTGGTGTTCTGCAAAAGAAGTGGGCGCTCCCCCTGCTTCAAAGATGTCCTGGTTTCTGGCCAGGAGGTCAGCTAGCTGCCGTTGCTGTTCAGCACTCAGCATCAGCCGTTTCATACTGTAATTGATAAACATTTTTGCTGCCTGAGAATGTCCAAATTGATTTAGCAATATCTAACATGAGGCCGGCTGCTTTTATGAAGTCCATTCCTAGAAGAGTATCATTTCGCTGAGCATCAGGAAAAATGATACATTCGAGGGAAATAGTCTTGTTTTCCATCATCATAACATCTAGTTTGGTGAGCAAAAACCGGCCTAATTTGAACAGAACCATCAGCTAAACATACTTTTCTTGACGCCTCCTGGAAAGGATGGTTAATCCTCTGGAGGTGTCGGTACAATGAGGAGCCAACAATGGTCCCTTTAGAACCTGTGTCAATTAAGCCCTCATCTTGTTCTTCAAGAACAGTAACACATAAGATGGGTCGCAGGCCTTTAGTTTCTTTGTTATTATAATATGTAAATAATACCTGGTAATCCGGTTGACTTGATGTTGAAGATAATGAAATCCCTAGCTCCTTATTACCATTATGGTCCATGGTGCTCTGCTGGAATGCTGGGTCGACGCTAGCAGCTAAGTTGTTGTGTGAAACATCTACAGACATATATGTGTTTGAATTGCATTTAGAACATTAACTGCGCGTGATCCCTCTCTCTCCACATTCATAGCAAGATGGGACATCTTTGAATTACATTTTTGTCAACCTTATTTCCTATCTTAATACTATCTTAATATGTCTCGGGTATGGCCCCGAGTACGACAGTACACACAATAAAGAGCAGTGGGTCGTTTAGGTTCAGGAACTGATGCTCGCTGAGCAGGACGGTGCCAGCACCAGCACCAGCCGGAGCGGCGGCAGACGCAAGTGCGGCGGCCGAGAATGCGGCGGGCTTCGTAGTGGCGGCGACAGCGGAGGCAACGGGTGATTTTTGCGGCCGTTGGGTCCTCTTGTGGAAGTCCTCCTCAAATGCTTCTTCAATCTCCCTCACCTTGGCCAAGAAATCAGTGTAGTCGGTAAACTCTTCACGACGAAGACGGGTTCTTATTCTTTTATGAAGTAACCCATACATCATATTAAGTTCCGCCTTTTCTGATAAATCTCCTTTGGGAAGCTTGGCCAAGAGTACCCTCACCCTTGCGGTGAAGATCTCAGTCTTCTCGTCTTGTTGTGGGTTATTGAATAAATCCCTGTAGAGCTTGTGCGGCGGGCGCCGATCGCCAGATGTGTTCTGAAGCGCCTCTAATGCGTAATCCCATGACTTTAGGCTGGCTTTCGTTCCTTGCCACCATAGGGCGGCGTCCCCGGTCTGTAACGGTAATTTGTGACGGTAATGGCCGCTGAACGTACAAATTGAGCGATTATGTATGATGAACGAAAGGGTGAGGGACAAAAGAACGTTAGGTACAGAGAGGGAATTGTTCTGTGTCATAGATAATAAAAGTCGTAGAAATCTTGCATACAGACTAAAAATTGATCTTTAAGGCTACTTTTTTATATGAGCTTTACCCGGCGTGTTACTGACGCTTCTAAATTAAATAAAGATAGTGAAGTAGGAGCGGCGGTTTGGATCCCTAAGCACAAAATTATATTGAGTTATAAATGTCCTCCTATTTTCTCTGTTTTCACCGGAGAAGCAGTAGCCATTCTTGAAGCTTTATATCTGTAAGTTCTCATAATATTGAAAAATCAATCATATTTTCGGACTCCAAAAGCTATCTTCAAGCCATCAATTGAAATCCAAACCCAAATTCCCAATAATTCTGAAACAAAAGAGTGAACTTTTGAAATGTCATACTCTAAGTCTCCAAGTGGTCCTAGCCTGGATTCCTGGACATGTGGGTATACCTGGGCATGAAAATGCCGATTTTTGCGCAAAGAGAGCATGTTCAATAGGGAATAAAAGCCATTACCTCATTTACTGTCATGACCTCTCTGCTATGTGCCTCCCTCAATTATATTCTTCTTAGGAATCGTTCCGAAAAAGATCGTTAACGGTAAACGGAAAATTCTATGGTCAGATTCAACCTACGATCACACAAAACTGTGGTTTTTTAAATTCTAAACTCGCCCTACTAACATCCTCTCTCTCCTTCCTCTTGTTTTCTCCCCATTTGTATTTATACCTAGTAACTTTATTGTAGGTAGTTAATAATATTAAGTTGTAACATATCTGTATAGTAGGTACTACTAACACTAACATTATTTTGTGTGTGTTTTACATATATGTATATATTCTCTCTGGTTGATTCAGATTACTAGCATCTTAAAATATACCTATATATAAAAATAAAGACTGGATTCAATATAGTAAGTCACAGTCCCCATGCGCAAGGATATTATAATTATTTTACTGGCCAATCCTCTAACGTATGTCTTCTCAGCTCTTCACGCGAAATTAGCAAATTTACGGCAACGCTTTAGAGGCCATAATTTAAACATATTGATTTGTTTTATGGCACTATTTGTATATGCCAGCGTCATGTTCATGAATATCCAAGTTATAAACTAAGTTACAGTCAAATCTCAAGATTGGATTATCTGTAGATCTTTAATGGTCTATAGGTAATCTTTCTGCTATAATTTTTTGTTGTCGTAGTTAGTCATTTTGTTATTATAATGAAGACACTTGCCCTATAAAAAATCTCAAGTAATAATTCGTCATTGTGGTCAACTTGAAGTTACTTATACGTCAGTAAAGTAGTGGAGACTTAACTAGGGTAGCAATGGAAGCCTGCAAATACGAAATCCATGTTATTCTGTTTTATAGATCTTGCCTACACTTGAGCACATAAATGAGACACTAATTGTTAATAATGAACTATTATTAAATATCAATCCTTTAATAAACTCTACTTTAGACAGACGAAGAATTTTTTCCGGCATACGCGGGATAACTTCAGGTCGGTTTATGTACTCTTTTAGTGTTTAATATACTATGTAGTATAAGCGATTCCTGATTCTATGATTGTAAGTAATCGTAAGCTTTTGTAGTCGGGATTCCTGATTCTATGATTGGTGTTGCGATCGATTGTTGTTTTGATTTGATACTTCAATTTATTTTGTTTACATTCTGTCGATGTGTTTTGTAATGAAAGATACATAAACTCGAGTTGTAGCGTGTTATTTTGTTAAGTTCCAGCAATGATTGCCGTGCATTCGAGGCAATTAGTAAGTCGGAGCTACTATGCAATGACATCTACGGCTGCCCACGGAAATGGCTCGAAACTGGCGTAGTCAACATCTATGCAGCTAACAGTTCGCGTAATTAATAATAATGTGTCCAACGTATGCGAGCAGAAGCAAGTGCGTTACAGAAATGATGAAGTTTTCTTCCCATCATCGAGCTTTCTATTGCTACCTTGGCATGACTGTGTGGATATTCTTTCTGATAACAGGTATTGATCTAATCTGTAGCTTTATCTGTTTGCTAGTAATAAGTCGTTGAACAGAGCCATGAAACATAATAATCATTTAAAGGTACATTCTGAAAGTGAAATATTTTTAATGTTTCAAATCTGATGTCACTGCTGGCCACAGGTCTCCTAAAGTAGACCATAGTCCACCATACTGACTAAATAAAGATTGGGAAATTATCTTCAGTGATCAACTAAGAGTTTGTCTCTTTTGCTCCAAACTGGTTAACTGTGAGAAAATGTAAAAATCAAAAGTAAGATCACCTATCTATGGTGTCCCACAAGGGACACCATAGATAGGTGATCTTCGTGCTGGGTTCTCTTTGAAGCATGTTATGAATTTCTGGCAGCTTGCAGTTGGGGATTGTATTACAGTAGAATATGTATAATGGAAAGTTAATACAATAAGTAGAATCAATGTGGTTTCTTGGCCTGATAATCATTAGGAAACTCAACATTAAACCACACATAAAGTCATTAGCTAAATGACTAAATTCTTCGGCATATGCTGTTCATGAGTTATCTTTTATAATCAATTACGAGGCATAAATAGTTAAACCAATTTTACGATATGGTATTATCTCCTGGGGAAATTCTACTGATAAAAGTTTGTTTTATAAAGCCCAGAAGTGAAGTTATCACTTGCATAACACAGATAGCTGCACACCATATTTTGTACAAACAAACTTCTAACGCTACCATACATTTTGCATGGCCCATTTATATGCGATATAAATTGTATAATGTTTAAAGTGAAACTAATAAACTCCTGTCAGACAAATGCTACTACACAATTACAGATTGTCTAGATAATGATAATAAAAACCTACATACTATGTAAATAAATAAATAATTTGACAATGAACTAGAAAAATAAAAAATTAAAATTTTTATTTACATAACTAACATAACTAATTTTTTTAATACTCAGCTAGGCAGAGCCATGCTACTTGTATAATTTTTATAACTAAGACCTTGTAAACTAATTCGTATTTCGTGTTACCATGTTCTTAGCAAAAATAAATGAATCTTGAATCTTTAAGCAATACAGCTTTCACTGTCACATGTAATCTTTGTTCATTTATTTTGTATTTTCCAAAGTACATGTGTGTCTGCAGTAAGGGTTAATCTGTATTATTGTGCTACTAGCTGCATCCCACAGTATTACCTGCAGAGAATTGATTATCCCAGGACCACTTAAACTTTTTATCCCAAATAAAAAGTAGCCTTCACTTCATATTCAGCTTACATCCAGCATTTATACTTTCCTAGTACCAAATTCCATCCAAATCGTTTTTAACCTATTAGTGTGAAGGAGCAGCAAAAATGCACACACACATGTACAGGCCTTCGACTATATAATATTGGTATGTTTTTTATTCGTTGCAGCAATGTACAAATACATGTCAGTAAGTGAAGAAACAACGGTGAAGAAAGTTGTTAGAAGTGAACACATATCAAAAAGTGACGCCAAATACAGGAAGATATATATGAGAGCTTGCAACCCGGCCGACAATATTATTAGAGGATCTGAAGGTAAAAGATTACTTCATCTACTTCTGTGTTAGTGCTAACATAAACTTACTCACAGTCCATAATGAATTTTTTTGTATGTCAAGATACCTAGGCATTTGTCTAATACTATTTCCACTGACCATGGAAGACGGCAACACTGTGGCACTAATATTTTTGTACCATAATTTTAATTTATTGGATCGTGCCTAGTTGGAAATACACTGGCAATAATGAATTTAAAAAATTGCTTGGAAAATTTAGCTGATTCTCAGTTAAATTACACTAGCTGCGCCCTGTGATGTTACCCACGTTAATATAGGATAAAAAAGTAAACTATGAGTTATTCCATGGTCTAAGCTATCTCTGTACCAATTTTCATTTAAATCAGTTCGGCAGTTTTTGTATGATGGAGCTACAAACAAACTTTCACATTTGTAAATATTAGTACTAATGATAGTAGGAAGTAGGATGTAGATAAAAGGCTGACACAAGTGAATTGAACAAAGATAGTATCACTTCATTTCATCATGGGATCAATTTTGAAGGCTCAAGGCAATCTATATTTTTTACACACGGCTAAGTTTTGAAGGCTTAAGGCAAACTATATTTTACACTCGGCTAAGTTTTGAAGGCTTAAGGCAAACTATATTTTACACTCGGCTAAGTTTTGAAGGCTTAAGGCAAACTATATTTTACACTCGGCTAAGTTTTGAAGGCTTAAGGCAAACTATATTTTACACCTAAATTGAAATTCCAAGGTATGTGTTTTTACACACTGTATAATTTTTGTTTCATTTTCAGGTTTAGTGGATACAGATAGCTGGCTTCTTCAGGGTATTCTTGTGGTGACGCGGCACGGTGACCGCGGCCCGCTCACCCACCTCCGTGCCGGGGACAAGATACCCTGCGACAGTGTGCCCGTCTCGCCTTTACTGAAAAGGTAGCATACGAATAACTAGAGAAATCGAAACTTTCGGGTTTATAATATTAGTAGGATTTAAATAAGTTTTTTTTTAATTATTTTAATTGTTGCCTGTAACGAACGTTATTTAAATGCCAATAAATATTTCTTATTCTTTTGGTATGTCCATAGCGAAATCCTTGGGTATGGAATAAAGTTTTTTAAATATCATGTCTAGTCTTTAAAAAAAAGAGGTTAGATTTGCCTGCTGCATAGATAGGCCCATCCTAACATTGAAAACTGTGGGTCTAGTGGAGATTTAGTAACAGTTGTTAATGAACAACATTGGTATACCAAACAGACGTCATTTTTCTCTTCTAGTCCGATCCATACAAAGGTTGCCTGGAAGAAATCGCTTTGGACGATAAGGCCGTCCAATGTACTGCCAATGTGTTTTAAAATGTCTGTATTTAATATATATGTCGCATCCTGGCTCTTAAAACACGGAACGCAGGCGCGCCATCTATCGATAGTCGCCGGAACTATCTCATCGGAACGGTGGCGTGCCTCGACAGTCTTGGCGTCATCACTCGCCTATGTTTAGAATGTAGGACTGAGCGCAGGAGTGAATGTCTTGATGCGCTTTGGTCTGGCATTCAATCTCGGGCTACAACAGAGTGAAAAAGTCTCGAAACTGTCCTACCGTTTCGTGGTACTTGTTAAAAAACCTACCTACGTTATCTAATTGTGTAACTGAAGTAAGTTGATTAAACGGGCTTCAAAACATCAATAAGATTTTCTCTTCGTATCATCATCCAGTAGGCGCCGAGCCATGTCTGAGGATAATGATGATGTCGGCCTCCCGGCGACTTATTTTTGTTTTTTGGTGTACAATAAAGTCATATTTGAATTTGTACATTTCAGCTATGTGGAGTGGGTGGGTAACGCGAGCGGGTCGGGGCGCGCGTGGTGGGTGAGCGGCGCGGGGCCCTTCCACAACTTCCCCTCGCTGCCGCCGCGCGGGGGCCCCACCCGGTGCGCGCTCGGACAGCTCACGCACCGGGGGCTGCTGCAGATGATAGCTGTAGGTGAGTTACATGTACCAGTTAAACAAAGCGTACGAATTTGTTTCTCCACTTGACTGGCCTGTTACTATAGCCCACCCACATAACATAGATATATAGATCAATTTTTTATTGCAGACACTCAAAAAATAATTAAATACAAGAGTAAGAGATCTTACAAAATATAGCGTTACAAGTGGCGGCCTTATCGCTTAAAAGCGATCTCAAGGATCAACATGTTAAAGTGAAAATTATAAACTTCCAACTCTAAATCAAAAATAAATGTAATACTTGATTTCTTGCGGCGGACATCTTGGGTTTGAAATGTATCATAGTGTATTGTATTGTATTTTACTAGCCAAGCCCTTTAATTTGTTACCCATATTGAGGGAGTTGCGGAAAAATATTTCATCCGTCATTTTGTTGCGGCGGCCATCTTGGACCTATTTTGCGTAAAACAAAGCAAAGAACACTCACAACTCACACACACGTCAAACTTAAAACAACCCGTGTTAGTTAAAAAGTTTTTTTTTCCTACACAGCTAGGTATTTGACCACAAATTCGCACGAGCACGGAAGTCAGCGATACTGTAGCCCTAGATGGAGCATGCCTAGTCTGGAATACACTGGCTCTCAATGAGAAGAGGCCCAAGTTAGCTAATGTGAATTGTTTTAGAATTATGATTGCATTGCGTCAATAAGATCTTTAAGACATAGAATAGGAAAGAGATTTGTGCTATTTAATTTAATTTACTATTATGACGCAGTTTAATCGTAATTCTGAGACAATTCAAATAGCCGACATGGGCCCCTGTTAAACGCTAATAATAGAAGCACAGAAAGCGATCTTAAATCTTGAATAAAATACATAAAAAATGGCTGTATTTTTTTTATCAGGTAACATACTGAGAGAAGCTTACGGTGACCTGCTAGATGTAGACTCGCCAGAAGTTCAGGGGAAGAAAGACACAGGTAAGAAAATTAAGTAATTCAAAGTCACTAAGTTTTATTATATATTTATAAGATAAGATGAGATGAGATAAATTTATTGACCTAACAAAACAAACACGACAATGAATATAATATGGGCCCGTGTTTTAGTTTGAGATTTCTGATTTTCATAAGTAATATATTTTCAAGAATGAGTAGAATTGTCCAAATCGCTTCAGGTGCATAATATCGCTGGAAAATTGGGGGAAATATATATAACAATAAATACAGATCAATATAGAACCTTTATTGAAGTCTTAATGAAATTAAAATCGTTTACCCGATTTCTAAAAAAAGGAGGATTATATAATATATAATCCTCCTTTTTTTTTGGTTCCGTCCTCCTCTTCAAGGTTGCCTTGAAGAGATCGCTATTAGCGATAATGCCGCCGCTTGTTGCACGTAATCATAAGTTTTATTAAGTTTATTGTATTATTTATATGTGCATACAATAAAGAGTTTTCTATTCTATTCTGTTCTATGTTGGACAGTTGGATGATTGATTTTGATGTATGACAACATTGGATTTGCCTTCATCTAAACTAAACTAAACCCGCGGTTTCATTTGTTAAGATACATTGGTCTAAATTATTTGTAGTGGGGTTTTATGTAAGTCGTTTCTAACCACAGGAGACGTAGTAATGTACAGTACTCGATGTACAGTCTACTTCTATATGATCTTAAAGATCTACTAGAACGTTTTTGATATAATTTACATGGGAACACCTGGGAAGTGTGGCAGAGTATATTCTAAATATATTTACACTATCTGCGCCCTTCGATGTTACCCACGTTAACACATAATAAAAAGTAGAGTGTGTGTTAATCCAGGGTCTAGGCTATCTCCACACCTAATTTCATCCAAACCGGTTTAGCAGTTTTTGCGTGAAAGAATAACAAACTTACATCCATCCTTACAAACTTTCGCGTTTATAATATTAGCAGGATTCATACATCACTCTAATATTAAATTCGTTTGTTCCTCCTTCACGCCCAAACGGCTCAACGGATGTCATTTGGCATGAAGAGCTTATTACCTTAGATTAACACATAGTCTACATTTTATTCCGGAAAATTGAAGTGTTCCAATGGAATGGTCATATATCCGCGATGGTAAAACCGCGGAGCGCAGCTAGTAAAAATACAGTTTATGTGGGTTATGTGAAAATTAAGGAATTTTTATTTGACAGGTGACGTAGTAATGTACAGTACTCGATACCGGCGCACGTTCCAGTCCCTGGTGGGGGTGGCTTGGGGGTGCTACCGTGGCGGTGGGGGCGCGCGCGCCGCCGCCGCTAGGGAGAGCCACTCGGTCGCCTTCTGCTTCAGCGATTGCGCGTGCGCTCACCATCACGCGCTCAACAAGTCAGTATAACCGTCTATTTCATTTACGTTGATATTGCATAAAATATCCTCTTCCTTGTTTCAGTGTGACTGAGAAGCATGATATCCGGCGTCTATATTTCTCTGTCTACTCCACTTTATAAAATCATAGTTGGTCAGTTTTATTAGGTTGGAGTGAATGAATGGACAGATTGTATCGTGTAACTAAAGCCTAAATTGCATTTTTTTTAATATAGAATGCATCCACCATCGTTTACAGTTCCCGGCATACAACTTAGACCAACGACTCGGAAATACCCCCACTACGTCGACGTAGACATTGTACTGAGTGTTGGAGAAACCCAAATTTGTTTTGAAAGACCCATCTCTGTAAAATCGGCTCGATGGTAAAAGCCCGAGACATAGGATGATTGCCAAAACTAATCCACGACCTTTATACTTTTCAGAAAAATCAACAGCCAAGCGAAAAACCGCTTAGACTCGCATCCCGCTATAAAAGACTTGGTCTTAAAACTGTCTAAAGTGCTCTTTGAATCAGAAGAACACCCTGACGCGGATGTCGTTAGGGACGCCATTTTAGCGCACATATGCCACGACTCACCTTTACCGTGCACAGAGAAATACAGACAAAAAATTAAACTATCGCTCGACCATAGACAGAGAAAACTACGAGCCAACTCTAGAGGCTTACTAGACGTAGACATAGACACACTAAACATGGAACTAGACTATATTAACAATCAATTAGACTTCAATAACGAAATCGGCAGAAAAGCTAGAGATATCATCGGAAAATACTACGACAGTAAAAAACAACCGCTAGATTTCGACGCGCAAATGGAAAGAGAAAAGTTACTATATTACCAACAGAGATACATAGACAATGCTGAAGCTTACGATGACGTAGTCATAGTCAAAAAGAATCTAGACGCAGATTTCAATTTTCCAAACGACGTAAGAATGGACACAGACTTCGATGAGGAATACAAAGAACCCACACCAGAGTCTACAGAAGAATTCTGCGTCAGAAAAGAACACGTGATGTCCTTATTCGCGTATTTAGAATGGACGTATAGACAAGAAATAAAAAATATGAATAATAGAAAAAGAGGTCTGTTACTCGCTTACGGCCTAATACATAATATAGTACAGAACATGATCAGAATCATATCGGAAAACAAGCCCAAATTCGTCTTGTACTCTGGTCACGATAAAACTTTACAAGCTTTAATTCTAGCGTTGGGTTTAAGTAACTACCAACATTATAACATACAGTACGCTTCTAGAATGATCTTCGAAGTTTATAGAAAGAAAGACTTGAGGGACGAGTTTAAATTTACCAAAAGAAAAGCTATAGCGCAGGATTTCTATTTCCGTGTGGTATACAACGGGGAGGATGTGACGAATATGTTGAGTTTTTGTAAGAGACGCCACAATGTGGTTATGAAAGTGGTTCATCCTATAGACGATATGAAGGTTTATAATACATACCTGTGTCCCATAGAGAATATAGTCAGGTTTATTCATGATGATTATTTTGTTAGTTTCAACGCGAGTAATTTTAAAGACGCTTGCTCTACTTACAGTGGCAGTGGGAAACATATTTACTAACGTTTGTTGCAGTTTTTTGTTACATTCGATTGGAACTAATTTTGAAATTTTACCTGTAAATATTTATTACTGTAACTATTGTTTCTTCTGTGGTTTTTTTTTTAATTTTATTGTTTCGTTTTTGTGTGACTTAGTTTCTGACTGTCATTTTAATCTCAGATTTTGGCTCAATACTATAAGAGTATTGCTGTCTTTGTTTAATCTGACAGGTTAAAAAGAGATATAGAAAAGAATATTGTTATTTTTTAGTTTATTTAATTTGAAATATTTTTTATTAACGAAAGATCTGATTTCCGTCTGCCATATCATTCAGTTGCATACACCTATTGAGGAATTGAAGGTAATTTTTTGAAGGATTTCGATTCGGGCAGAACATTATAACTAAACTAGTTTGACAGTTGTTAAGTCGTTACATTTCTTTTTGATGAAATGTGAGAAAGATTTTTTTTGTTTTCCTTTGTTGATAGCCACCGCTCTCTGCGTATGATGCCAGGTCACAAGTTCATTGAATTTGCAAGTGAAATAATAAAGTGGTAAATTCGAATATAAAGTAATAAGCCGTCGTTGTCAAGTTAAAATAAAGTAATGTAGGTACTCTAGTAAAGCTGTGGAGTGTGGGACTTTCCTAGAGTTTCTATGAAAATACCCGGCGAAAGTAAAATCACGTCATTCCGTCTTTGCTGAGTTTTATTCATAAGATATGATTATATTATGCAGTAATGCCATACTTGATCTCTTTAACGCAGCATTTTTTGTGATTAAATTATTATTTATATTTTGTAAATACATTAAGCTTTATGTATAACATTTTACTGACTGAGTTTATTTAAGATACTATTAACGCAAAAGACTTTTTAAATTAAATTATTACTTAAGTTTTGACATTATCGGTCGAGGTTGTTATATTGTTTGAAAACTGCAATTGTATTAATCATTTAGAGACGTTCCTGAAATAACAATTCATTGAATGAAATAATTTGCTCTGTGTATTCAGAAGAACAATCTTTATTCAGATCGCAGTTTAAATGTGTCGGATGATTATATGCTCCTTGCTCGAGTCCATCGATACCAAGATTGAGAGTTGAGAGAGAGTTTATTGTTAAGCTGGTTTGTAATAAAGAGTTGTCTATCTATCTAAAGAGAGTTGGACTCTTTAAAAGAAACTCTTTTCAACACTATTTTAGTGTCTAAAGTCTCTGGAATCGTGTTAGTTTTAAAATCGATGTAGGTCAGTTTTGTTGTACCTCATTAGGTCCGACTCCAGAATCTGTCAAAATATTTCACTGTAATTATTGGCAAAAACAATTGCAATTTTGACATTATCCATATAGCAGATTTGTGGCCCTGTTTACGATCTCATTTTACAATTAATTTAAATAAACATTTTCAGCTATATTAATGAAATCATGGCAATGATCGTCTTTTGTTTCGTTTTTGCGAGCGACTGTCTCTATCGGATAAAACAAGACAAAAGATGTTTCAAGTTGAGATGCGTATAAAATAAGACATTTGCACAACCATGACGCTAACTTGTACAAAAATTCCGCAGATGCTATTTTTTACATTATTTTTATTGTTTTATCTGTACATAATTAGCGTTGGTTTTATGTTGAAGACCAATTTTAAGGTAATGTCATATCATTATTATTATATTAAACAAAATATTGTATAGAATTAACATATCAAAACGCAATAAAGACTATTAAAAGAATATGCAGTCGTATATTTTTCCCTATTTCTAGATTCAGGTCTGCGGCCTCATTATTGAAACTTTCGAATAAATTCATCACATAACTTACTCACACGTCACTTACGAACAATAAGAATGCTACTTTTACAACATAATAATAATGGGTAGGTAAGCTCGTTAATTCCTACGAACTATGAAAAGTTTAAGCTTCTTGTTATATCCGCTAAGGGCACTGGAATCCTATTTTTGGGATCGCTCGTATGAATACCATATTTCACATGTGAAGGAAATCACCGGTGAATTTAATTTTGGTTTTGTTAGCGAGGGTTATGAATTTTTAGAATGGACTTAATTGAATATCGATCGTAAGTGACGTCATTAACTAGAGATGAATTCATTCGAATGTCTCAGAAGTGAAATCTGGTAAGAAGTTGAAGTTACCTATATTTATGAATTATGTTTTGTTTTTCTTATTTACTGCTCTTTTATTTACAAGTTAGAGACAACTACAGACATGAAGGGGTCTCTATATTTCATCAATATGTATATCTCTTACTTTTGACTTGAACAAAATTAATAGAGGTATCTGGTTATTTTGCAATTTCCGCGTTTTATAGTAAACTTGTTTATAGTGTAGTTCTATGATCACTGGCCCTTTATCAGGAGGCTGAGAACTTGAGTGGAATTTCAAGCATGATATTGGCAAATATTCGAATAAAAAAAGTATGAAAACTTGTGAATTGACTTCATTTTTGAAACGTTCGAATAATTTATCACACGCTAATGACGTCACTTACGATATATCTATCATATCAAGTCGAATTCTAAAAATACATTTCTTACCTCTCGCTAACAAAACAAAATAATATTCACCGGTGATTTCCTTTGCACGTGAAACATGGTATTCATACGAGCGATATCAGAAATAGGACTACAGTGCCCTTAGGGGATTGAACAAGAAGCTTAAAGTTTTAATAATGGTATATAGAAATTAACGCATTATTATTTTTATGTATCTAAAATAAAAGAGGATGTCTTGACTGACTTAACTACTACGCTGATAGGTCACAATCAATGCAGAACCTAAACCGTTGAACCTAGAGACATGAAATTTTAAGGGTGTATTCATTATAGGGTGTAGTTGTGAACTACAGGATTTATAGAAATTCCCCGCGTAAGACGGTCAAATGGGGGTTTAAAGTTGTGCACGCAACGCTGCATAAAGCCCTTGAAAACCTCTACCAAAGTCCAAAATTAAAAAAGACCATTTTGTCCTCTTTTTTCTCATAAAACAATGTATGAAACCTGATTTTGATTTTAAAATACCATGAAAAACCGTTTCATCCTCGCTTACTGGAGCTAATATACTATTCATATATACAATATACTATTACTAAAATATAAAAAAGTTATTATTTTTATACGCTTCGGCCGACCAAGAAACTGCAGCTAAGTAACCAGTTACGAACTAAGTTTTAATATATCCCAAGTAAAGTCCAAAAAAAGCTTTAACTTTACTAAATTTCTCGTATATTGGTTCATAATTCATAATTGCATTACTACGGAACCCTAAAAATATGTGTATTCTTTTCTAATTTACTACATGACACTGCTACCTTCTAAAAGTTAGTTGTTAATTTGAGCACTTATACTATTTTTATAGGTACCTATGTAAGGAACTAAGTAAAGTACTCTTAGGCCGGCGTTGGAAAAAACACGCTTGTGTGACAACTCAATATTTCGGTACAACCCTAACAATGGAATACTTCTCGATATCTAGCTGCGTGAAATTCCTGCTATACCTACAGGGTTATCGGTCAGGGGTCTGAGAGCCGGACGCCCTTTCGGCTTTAATTATGAACACCTTTCAACCCTGAATTTGAGGGAAAAAATCAGCTGTTTCTTTTAAAATAAATATCGGTCGTTGACAAAACGTATGAAACAGCAGTTTTTTATTCTCCCTCGAATTTACAGTTGAACCCGTAGTTAAAGTTGTTCATTAGGGTTTGTACAGTGACCCCCTTTGGGCTTAGTTCACCCCTAGCCGATAACCCTGTATATAGACAGATTAATATAGGTACAAAGAGATTCAATATTTTATTGTTCGAAACGGGAATTCCGTACATTGCAAGAACGATAACGGGCTGTTGAACTGGCACATTCACCCTCACGTGGGTTTGTTTAATGATCAGTCGATATGTGCCTTATGCATGCCGCCAACTGTACAAATCGTTCACAGGTGTAATATAATTTCTACCATTGTTCGTGCTCACAATCCTCTGAGTCACCCGCTTGTAAATAAATTGGAATTTGTCACAGTATTTAGTGAGTTTTGTGGTTTCGATCGTCATTGCATTACGATTTTTTTTTTGTAAAAATAAAGTATGTACTTACTTTAGTTAAAACATAACAAGTGGTTAGAAGGGACTTCAAAAAAACCTGGCTGCAAAAGATTAAGATCATTGTATCTTAACGAGGGAAACCGAGGAACGGAACTAGTATAGCCTATGATCATATGCAGATACGAGTAAAGATGAATCTATGGCATACACATCTTAATCGGTCTACCGGTTTAGGATGTATGAATGAATGAGTTAACTCTTTATTGCAGCCACACATACATCAAATATACAGGAAAAATCTTACATCTAGTGTCACAAGTGATGTAGAGGGTCACAAAAAGTAACATACAAATTTAGTCAAAGGTAAATATACAAAGGGTAATCGGGCAAAAACTGTACCTAAGGTGGTATATAAACTAAAAAAGAATACATAGTTTTAAAGTTTTCCATGACATGGCTTTTTATAATTTTCACAAAGGTTTTCAGCGTCTTTAGTTTTTTGATTGAAGAGTACCTATCGCTTTGTTCGAGCATAGAAGCCTAAAATCCTACCTGCATGCAAGTGGAAAGAAATCTTATGGCTAAAATTACTAACAAACAAACCGACATAATAAGAATATTTAATTCAGGCTTTGTATACCATACATTTGTAGGACACATTTTCTTAAAATTGACCCGAATTATCTCATCATGTAGACACAAGTGGAAATTAAAGCTCAACAATGTTCACGGAATACAAATAATCTGCGGACTAAATTCCATCTATACATGTATTCACTAATTATATTTCAAGTCTGCATTGTCCTAAATAACCTGTCGACTTATATTGTGCAAACTGCCAGATTGTAGAATTCGCTGCCGAGTTGTCCCGATAGCTATAATCTCGATCTTTTAATATTGCGAGGTAATCGGTTTCTCCTAGGCAAGCGTGCCACAACCTAGGCCTCATCATCGCTATACATCAAGCGAATTGCTGTCAAGCGCAAGCGTATTATTTATATAAAAATTGTTTATGTGACAAACGTGAAATATATCCTGTTTGTCACTCTGATCTTGCACTGATGTGACCAAAGATTAATCATGGCAACCGTCTCCAGAGTTGATAGATATTTGGTTGTTACAACCTGTGACCCAAGCCTAGGTCCGTTTGGAAAAGAAAAGAAGGCATGTCAGAGGCCTTCAGGCCGCCTAGAACCTCTGACGCCAGGAGTCCAAGTTGCTTCTAACCAATTGTTTTGACATAGATACATTAATTATATCAGCTTCTAAACATTTCCTCATAGGTTTTAAGTAGCTAGAATTTGCTAGACAAACATATCTTATCATTCTGATCATGATAAGTCCGTATCGTACCTGTCTATAAGGTTATGCCTACTTATGTATCTTATCAAATATTACAGCTAATTACGTAATACTTCCTATTTAAGTATGTTGTGGTAAAAGGTTTTGTCTTGAGAATAGCGGATAAATTGCTACGGTAATATTACGTTTTCTGTTGTGATTTCAGCTTAACAGCAAGATAGAAAAGGGTTCCAAAAATAATATGTTTTATGCAATTAAACAATCACGTGTTATAGTGGAATCAAACTTGCATGAACTTGAAGTTAGCCAGTTTGTTTGTTATATTACTTCATGCTCAAACGACTTAATTCACAGATTTGGATAAAACTTAGCACTAAGATCGTTATACCCTAACCCTGGATTAACACATATTAATTAAGTAAAATTGAAGTGTTCCGCAACTAGATTATAATATAAACATTAGTGAAACACTCATTGGTGCATGCCTGGGTTCGAACCCGCACTCTATCGCTTGGGAGGCGAGCGGTTTACTGACTAGGCTACTCGTACCAGTTAACTTCATCTACACTAATACAATAATGAGAAAAGATATGTGTTTTTGTATGTGACGAAAAAAGTAAAAACTACTGGACCGATTTTAAACATTCTTTTTCCGTTACAAAGTTATATTATGACTGATTAGAGAGCATAGGTTATATTTATTACTGAAAATATTAGAGATCTTTAGAAATACCTATTAATATCAATCCATGGTGTAAACTACTTACTCAATACTTTTCGCAGCGCATGCGATGAAATACATATTATGGTAATTAACCATAATATGTCTTTCATCGCATGCGCTGCGAAAAGTATTGATGATAACAAAAAAATGTTCTGAAATATTATAGAACATATCAATAAATACGAAACACTTCGCAAAACCATATGCCAAGGTCAGGATATCATTAATCGACTGTTAGGCGGTACGCAGTTCGCCAGTCGGCTAGTGTCATTTAATAATATTACGCAAAAATTAAATTTTTAATTCAAGTTATAAAATCCAAGACTCGTTCAGCTAGACGATTTATCATTCAAACAATATTGTTACCAAAGCAATTAGACAATTATTATAACATCGAGATAATTTTATACAAGGTTATCGGTTAAGTGTGTAGGTTCTACTTAGCCTAAAAGAGGTCCTTGTACTCATCAAGACGACAACTTTCATTATGAGACGAATCATTTTGTCGAGTCGACTCCAAATTGCTTAAAAATGTAACCTCGAGGTTTACTAGCATATTTTCGGCGCTTGTGCTGTTCCGCTGAATATACCGCCGCCGAGCCCTGGGGTCCGGAAACTCATCTTATTTTCCAAAACCTATTGTGTTTGTTTGTTGAGCGTTTGATCGATGCGACGCGAGACCAAAATGCCGGTTTTTATCTGGCCCAGCGTATAAGCATTGCCATTTAACGTGTAATGCGGCTAGCATTCTGGGCACACTTCCCTATGGTGGTGGGTTGGAGCATTTGAATAATCTGTAAATATTAAATGATGTATAGGTAATCATTCATTTGCTATATATTTTTAGTTTTACTAACTCATTTCGTTATTCGTAATAAAAGCACTTGCCTTTCGTCGACAGTGATAAAACTTCTTCTATGAGATGATTAATTCCGAATTGATTGACATTAAAGAAAGTAGTTCAATATGATCATCGATATAGACCAAAAAAATTTTTCTCTTCGATGAATATGATGACCGAATATAAGACATTTTTTCGAACCGGGCAGAAATAAGTTATATAATATTAGATTTCTAGAAATTGAGATCGATTTGTTAATAGTAGAGCCAGACTCCAAGTATGTTTAGACCTCTGAATGTGTCCCGGTTACCAATGTACCGGGTTGATACAGTGATATCTTTATCTTAGGGAACGTATCCAAACCACGTAATTTTTTTTTCACCCTCTGCCCTTTTGGTGACCATCTGTAGTATATGACCGCCCACCCCTTCCCTTTATTTGCAAATAAAGAGCTAAAAATAAAAAACAAATTAAGTATATGCGTCAGTGTGAGTATCTAAAGCGCTAAACGCTGTACGCCATATTTGAATATCACAAAAAAATATTGACTTCGTGAAAACCTACACCCTGTGACCACGCGTGGTATTTTTAAGACCTTTTTCCCGAATGGGCCACGTCTTTATGTTTCCTTACTAAGGACCTGTACAGGCGTGATATAACTCGATCCTCAAGGCTACAGTTATCTGTTGCTAGCTCAGTATGTAGGTGAACACACTCGCGTCTTCAATTGGGTGTCTTAAAAATCACTTGTGAATATATATAAATAGGTAAGTAGGTTGAGATACTTGTTTTTATTACGTATATTAAATAAGTAGAGTCTCTTCTTAGTCGTGGGCTGAGAGACTAGGCCTCTAAATGTTTAGTTACAATTGACCATCTAGACATATGACTAAATTTGTAGACCAATAACCTCGACCTTTTCGAGCCGCTAGTGAATCGGTTTCTTCTAGACAATCGCGTTTCATCCTTTTCACTTGATCAAGTATGTGAAATTATCTTCTTATCTTTTGTCATGAGACACTGAAAAGAACCATCTCGGTATGGAAACCATCGGTATCTATGTAGTAACTACCTTCAATATTGCCGAGTCTCCTAAAGTTTTCATGGGTCTTCTTGTAATCTATTCTATTTCTATCAGGTTTCCACTATAACCCCTTATTGAAAATTGATTGAAAAGTTAGATCCCCTGGGGATTTTAAAAGGGATGCACAGAGTTAATTAAAAAAATGCTACGAGTAGGTATACTACACACGGACATAAATCCAAATATTGATAATGCTGACAGAGAAAGGTATTCATACCACAGAATAAATAATAGTATATACTTAGGTACCTACTTTAATCATACGAGAATTATAAAAAGGGTGTATCTATGTTGATTGGTGGAAGTATTGTTATGGAATTATATTAGATACCTTTTTATATAGTAGACACAGTAGTTGAGCTTTAACCACGTATCTATAGGTATATTAATAATACTATCGTACATATCTTATTGAATATAAAAAAAGACGCGAATGATGATGCAAATACAACAAGAGCTTTCATAATAGACTCTACTTCGACATATTACAATACAAAAAAATATAGCTTACATTCCTGGCCTTTTTACACGTTCCTGATGTACAATGAAACCGGCAATGTAACTTGAAAGGAATAATATTATCGTTGTTATCGAATTCTGTTTAAGTAGTGAGGGGCCTTATATTTCGCGTCTACTACGCAGCAATCCCAAGCCAAGGCCGTCGCTCATTGTGTATTCGTGATAATACATATTGCCCACGATGTTTTTTATACTCCAAGTTTTTTTTTCGTAGAAGTTTTAGAAAATATTTTGCAACCTAGGTATTTAAGAAATATAGGTACATCTCCTAAACCGGAAAAAAATAATACGGTCAGTTTTAGTTTTTGGGCTGTTTTTTATTCCGAATACTTATTATTATGTATTAAATCTATTATTTTCATATTTATCATTTACCTACTTTATCAGAGAAAATACGAAAAATATCCCGTCCATCAAAACGGATTTGTTTTACCTACCTACGAGAAGACTTAGGCAGGTAAAATAAATACAGGAGTGTAAGTAAGTATAGATATGAACTTAGATACAGAAAAACTTATTTTGAGATAAGGCTCAGAAACATTTTCTGATTTACCTACTAAGTATGTCATATCATTTTTATATTCTCTGTTGCTTGAATCGATAACTCTAAACACGTGGGATTCTTCTTATCAAATGTAAACACATCAATCATTTTTTATGTGGATTTATATAACTTCGGCTATGAAAACAATTTCTCGTGATAGATTTATCCAATTTTTTCTATGGTAAGGCTGATAACTGCGTAGTGAAATTTTCAGTTTCAAGGCCATGACGACATTTGAGCAGATAGTAAGGAAAGAGATGTTTTTCGAGTATATGTATGTATTTTTCTTTGGCTCGCCCAAGAGCCTAAATGACTTGTCGTATTTTTATGTGAGGGGTGGCAATAGATCCGTCTTATTCGTGAGATTGACACAGAGTAAAAAAATAAGGGTTTTAAGGCGCCAAAAAGTATAAATAAAAAAATGATTTTAAAATACATCGAGTGTGGTACCAACATAAAGGATTTTTAATGGTGATTACGAATATCTATACATAACTTATATGTTTTATTGGGGTTTAGAATTGGAAATGCTAAATTTAAGAATACACACTTTTAAAAATGTTGAATTAGGGTTTTCTGAAGTTACTTATAACCACTTGTCTACAAATGTGTTGTGCTGTATAACCTTAAGTAAGAAGTATTATCTTACCTAGTAGGTAAATATAATTAAATTTAAAATGAATCTGTAGGGTCACCCACGCAGGATCGTAAAAACATGATTTCTAGTAATGGGAAAGGTCACAATTTTCTAACTCTATAATTTGTTTTGAAGAAATTATTATTAGCTTTCAAGTGACGATAAGTGTTTGAGGGATCATACAGCCATTTAAGTTTAAGCCAGTATTCTAGTTTTACATCTGATGTATTTTTGTTTAAATCTACAATACTCAGCATGAATATTTTGGGCTTGTATCTAGGTTTGTACAGTCTAACCTGTCGTATCTATCAATCATTAAACAAAAGAGGTTTGGTGCCATCATCCGATAGCACGCGGTTGAGAATTTGAAAGACAAAATATGATACTATGAGATACCCTCATACAATTTCTGTAAGAAGATACATATCCGCTGCTATATAAGTATGCACCTCTAATTATAGAGCTTACCTACTAACCCAGAGCAGATACATTGAACTCAGAACCTTGGCCGTGGCTGACACTGATATGACGTGAGACGATGCAGCCTTGGCACTGAACGAACATCACGATGTAGCAGCGTGATTTTTACTCCTACCATGAGCCTTATAGTATACATATTACGATATTCTGGTATTATTATATCTGGAATAGAATATTTTTTTATTTGTAACAGGAAACAGTACCTATAAACAACTTAAAAATGAATATTTAACCTTAATTACTGCTATTGATTCTTAAACGTTGACCAAAGACTTTTTGTGAACTTGGCGAAAAATTTGATCTATTAAACGGATTCCTTCCTAAACTGAGTATTACATGTCTCTGCCGATTATTATTGAATGCGATTAGTAAGTTAAAAAGTAACAAATATTTTGCTAATATTGGGAACTCCCAGAGACAACAACGATTGAAAAATTTGTAGCACTTATACACCGAGTCACGGAAATATTTGACGATAAATATGACCTTCTCATGTAAAGCATGCAGACAAACATACATACTCATAGAAGGATAAAATTTATGTCAAACTTGAAGCTGAGAGAATTTTCTCGCTTCGTTTCCTCGGTCAATTAGAATTTCATGAAATGCCCCATATTTTTATATATTGGAAAACTATCATTATGAAGCTAAGTATTACATTTTCCAGGGATGTCCTAATGTATACGTAGAAATCAGTTTACAAAATTAAAACCTGATTTCATCGTTTTTCCGAGGTCTTTATTTCTCGATGCGGAACGAATCCGAAATATTACGAAATTTTCCAATAAAAAGATGCTGTCGAGTAAGAACTTCCGCAAACCTCCGATTTACATTTAAAATGAAAAAAAGGTCCTCGGTGACTGACTGATATTCACTAGGAATTTACTTACGCAGAACCTAAATCACTAAATAGAAATTCTGAAATCAACCCTAAGTATTTCTTTCTTTCTTGTACTAAGAAAGGATTTTTGGAAATAACAACCAAAATCAATTTTTCCGGAATGTAATATAAAGAAGTTTCGAACCCCTATTTGTCCCCAAATAGGGGTTCGAAACTTCTTTATATTACATTCCGGGTAACGCCGCGGGTGATAGCTACTAGCTTAAACACACGTATGTCAATATATTGAGGAAACAACAATCCAAATTCCTTTGTTTGCAAAGACAAGACGAACCTGTCACGCAACACACGATAATGCTTTAGTCCTTTATGTTTTGTACATACGTTTCAGTAGCACAGTCCCTTCTCAAGGTCTCGAGGAGGCGCATTATTATCGACATCGATTTCGAAACTCTGCTGAATACAAATAGGGATCTCTTTGATATTTTGTTGTCAGTAGAGCATGTTTAATTCACATTACTTTAACGGGTTGGTATTTTCCGTAGGTGGATTTTCGATAAGGAATTTTTCTGAAGGTTTCTGGGAATAATGGGAATCCGAAGAAATTATGTGTAATTATGATGTATTTTTGTCCGATTTTTGGGAAACAGAAACACAGAAGGCAGTCTCAATGCGATCTTAAACAATAAAACTTTTCTGACGTAGACGAATTTAAGTTAAAACAATGCGCCCGCTATACGTGGTTTTAGTATTATTAAAGTACCTACCTATTAACAGTTAATTACCTAAATCATGAAAGTGATTTAGTAGAGAAGAAAATAATGCGAGTTATATAACACTCGCATCAGCTGATAGGTTAAAAATTCCATCATAAACCTCACGTGGTGAAATTCGATAAGGTTAAGCGTGTCAACTAAAGGCATGCTATATAACATAACACTTTAATTGTTTTTTTAACCTTGGCAATGACTTAGCTTGTGTAACAATAGTGTCTCCATGATTGTGTCACGAAATCTATGAGATATAGGAATGTTATTAACACAGAAATACAATTTTATTTAGATAACTATTATTCATATTATTTAAGAAGACGGGTATTCACGTGTACCTGATTATTGAAAAGGTCCAACTATAGTTTCGTTCACATTCGGTTTATAGTTGGACCTTTCCAACAATCAGGTACACTTAAAAACCTCTTCTTAAACAGTTCAGAAATACTCGTACGAGCTTATTTGAGGACGAAACGCTAATGTGAATTGGTCGAATGGAGTAGAAATATTTTGTTATGGATTAGTCTTATATTTTTATTCGATAAGATGTCGGAAAACGTACACTAGGTAAGATTACCACGAATGCCTAACTGTCTTCACAAAATCTTTTTTTGTTGTTTTTTAGCGAAACTGAAATCGTGGATATAGTACTGAATCATCGACATTTGCATCGATAAGACACGCATTCTTCCGGCGTCACGGCGCGTGGCGGTCGGCCGTGTTGTTACAAGAACTACATTATGTAACTCGAAGATTTGTAGTTAAATACTTAACTTGTATTATTGAGCTTAATATATACACAGAAGACATCATTCTGGGCACAAGAGATCGAGTGGGTGTGTTAGGTACGGCCACTGAAGATATACCTAATATGTAGTAGGTCGGTTAAGCTTATAAACAGTTCTAGAAATTAATGATGTTAGCATAACGACATTATGTAACTTGAGGATAAATAAATAGTCAGGGTACATATACTCTACTTACTACATACACTTGAGCGGATTTAATATACACTGAGGACTTGATATAAGATGCAGAGTAGATAGTATACAGGGTTATTTGTTAGGGGTGTACTAAGCCGAATGAGAGTCGATACACTCATAAGATAAGATAAGATAAGACAACTCTTTATTTAAAAACCAATTACAATAAAATATGACTAAAGAAAAGCTTATTATACACATATACTAACTTTTAAATGGCGGCCTTAAAGCGATCTCTTCCAGATAACCATGCACGTAAATGACCTCACTCATCCTAAGGAACACCTTTCAATATCGTATGGTACAGCTGATTTTATTTCTCGAAATCATAGTTGGTCCTATGGTAAAAGTTGTTCCTTAGTATGAGTATACAGGACTCCTTTCTGCTAAGTACACACTAACCGATAACTCTGTATAGGCTAGGTAGGTACGATTACACTTCGTCACAAAACTGAAAGAAGTATTACCTGTATATATTCTTACTTTGCCAGAAATAAACAATTTTAGAAATTGATGATGAGTAATGATAACGTCATTATGTCATTCGAGCATTGGCAAATACTCAAGGTATAGCACTTGAACTGACTCATTATACTTACATGATGAGGACATCGGTACATATCGGACATAGGTACGATTATATAGAGTTAGTTATTGGCTAGAGGTGCTAAGCCGCAAGAGGGTGTACTATATTTCACTATATTCTAAAGAACAACTTTTACTATGGGATCAACTCTGAATTTGAGAAAAAAACAGATATTCCATAGTTTATACTTTGTCGACAAAATGTATGAAACATCTGATATTTTTTCTCGAGTTTAAAGTCCATCTAAAATGTTGGTCCTTTGGACGAGCATAGTGGCCCTCTTAAGGGTTAGTACACCCATAGCCGATAACCTTGTATAGGTACGCTTAGCCGAAAAACTGAAAAGAAATAGTACTGAGTTAACTATGAAACATATTATGAACAAATATAGGAATAAAATGATTTCTTAATACTATTGTTTTATTCTTGTTAAGAAAGTTTGTTCCCTAATACGTTTGTGACAAGTTAATAATTTATAAATGTTACGAATACTAGTAAAATCTAGACATTTTTAATATAATAATCGAAATATTTACGAATCGAATAAATTCCGATATTCGAGTTGACGAGAAAAAAAGGCGAAGTTTAATTGTAGTACGAGTAGGTACTCGTACTACAATTAAACTTCGTACTTGCAAAAACGCTTCGAAGTTTCTGTACCTATCTGTTTTTGGGTTATTAGGATTTCACTTATTTTTGAGACAGATAACAACGAAATGAAACGTTTATATATATATCTACCAACGTTTTTTGAGTTTGTATGAGTGGTTTGATTTCTTACATTCACATTCATATCCAATTCGATTCTGATTAGATTATTTATTCTGCAACGTGGTCAAAAACGCTACAAAAACCCAACTCGTGTAAAAACACGTGCGAGTCTGTTGTTCCTGCTAATAACACCGTTGCATTATTGTAAACAACGTACATTAGCAACAAGCATGTATAGGATGAGGGTGTGTCTCTTAGGCGCTATACATACAGAGCAACTTTTGTTGCAGCAACTAAAACGTAAGTATTAGGTACTTATTTTTGTAGTTTTCTTATTAGATTGTAGAAAGAGGATACTACAACTAGATAGTTGCAGTATGCCTTTGCTATAATCTGACTAGAAGAGATACTGCAAGCCATCGGTAGATGGTAAAGAATACAACGCACTCGCAAAAAAAAACAAGTTTGCGTATACTTTTAACGTGTGACCTGCTAGTTTGTGGAATGCTGCCCGGTTCTCAGTTTTCCGATAGCTATAATCTCGGTCTTTTCTGGTATAGCGACATGCATAAGTTTTTTCTAGTCAGTCGTGCTACATCCTATGCCGCATCATCAGTTTTCGGTAAAGATTGGCAGTTGCAGCAACAAAATGTGGCCTATTGTAGCAATACAATTTTTTTTTTCAAATTCAGGCTCAACAGCCACTGTGACTATAGGCAATTAGTACGAGAGTTTCTAGTTGCGTTAATTTAAATTGATTAAATCATCTTGTGTACCAAAAACGGTTGAATTATCATCGACACTTGTACTAGAGTTACTACATCTGCGTAGTTTCATCAAGTATCTCTTTCACGCTGAAACGGCTGAACGGATTTCATAAAAATTGGCACTAGAAAACTGCAGTGTTCTCGTGTGATTATAAAATTCGTTATATGGGCAGAAGCTTAACATTGTATTAGGGAATACATGCTGTAAGTCTAACTTAGAATTTATAAATAGTTATGTACCTAGTCAGTTGCGAGTTGCCCGTTTCCCGCAATTTCGAGATAAAATTTCCTCTATGTGTATACTCCCTTAGTGTCTATGACTCAGTGCGTAGTATAGCCTAAGCCACTGCGTACGTTCTATGAATCATTGTATAAGCTGTTGTGTAACTCGAAACAAACACTTTTTGAACCGTAAACATGTTCAAGGCCTGTTTTTATTTTAAGTGCACGAAGCGTGTTCATTAATTAATTTTATACGAGTACACACTTCACTTTACTATTTTAATTGTGTTTTGATAAGACTAGGATACGGGGTTATCGGTTAGGGGGGTACTAAGCCGAAAGGGGGTCACTGTATTCAACCTAAGGAACAACTTTCACTACGGGAACAACACTGAATTCATGAAAAAAATATCAGCTCTTCCATACAAAAAGTTGATAGGTTGTCGATGAAATATATGAAACAGTCTATTTTTTTCGAATTTAGAGTTGGTCCCATAACGAAAGTTATTTATTAAGGTGTATATAGTGACCCCCTTTCAGCTTAGTACACATCTAGCTGATAACCCTGTATAACAAGTAGTAAATAGCGAAATGCGTGTCTAATACTAACTATTGGAGAAGTGCCAATAGTAGGAAAAACAAAATGACAAACTACTCGTATAACAAAATATTAGCATTTGGATTATAACTAGAAATATAATAATAATAATAATAATAATAATAAGGGACAACATCCACACAAAGGTCTTCAGGTCCCAAACTAGGCAAAGCTTGTGCTATAGTAACCTGAAGACTGATATACATACTTATTTACATATATCCATCATATATAATATACTACTTAAAATAAAAAAATAGGACTTTGCATTTTAAAGCTATTGATTTATGCAAACAAGGGCTTTACATTATTTTCCGTGCTGACTTATTTTAAAAGTAGATTTTAATATTGTTTTTTTTAAATGATAACTAGACTCTTACCAGGCAGTAAATTTAATGATAAATCATAATCATCACCGTCTCATCAACAAAAGTAGAATGTTGATCGAATATTTCTTAATTATTTTATTATTATATATTATACGAGTAAGTACTGCGCCCGCGGTGTTACCCGCGGAATTTTGATTATTCCAGGAACATTGCATTTCTCTAGGATGAAAAGTATCCTATAGGACAATGTGTTAATACATGACGTAAGCTATCTTGGTGCCTAAGTTGAACCAAATGGGTTCAGCAGTTTTTGCGTGAAACGGTTACAAACATAGGCAACATATGCACATCCATACGTACAAACTTTCGCGTTTATAATATTAAGTAGGATAGCGAATATAATATACGATTATTACTTTAGGTAAGAATACGTACTTAAGATCTCTAGAAAAGATAGTATATTATTCGAAACGCTTTTAAAATAATACGCGACAATACTACGTGGAAATTTTATTAGGATTCAATGCATTCGGTTCCTCAGACTTGTTCGCGGAATGAATATAAAATAGCTTGCAAATTACTTGCTGATTTAAATATATATATTTTCTCTGTTATCGACAAAGTGTATTCGGAGAACTTATATACGATCATATAAACCTAACCTACTGCAATAAATGGAGAGACAATATTTTTTTTTCCACTGTGGTCGCTTTTTGGAACTATATGTATACAGGATTTCGGTTAAAGTTGTATTAAGCCGAAAGGGGATCAGTATACTCATCATTATCAACAACTTTAATTTATGGTATCAATCCTAAACTCGAGAAGAAAAATGATCATACCTTTAGTGTATTTATTTAGTGTTTATCTTCGTATACAGGGCTGGACTTTTACAGTCCATGTTCTCTAAATAGCTACTAAGAGGCAGAGCATCTGGGAACAAACGAAATTGAAACTGGCACCTTGGTCACACGTGGCATGGACAAAGCTCTTTCATATGATAAGATGGTATATACAAAATATTTAGTGTTTTTCCGCCTCGTCTTGATGTTAGCGTGAGAAATCGAAAAATATTTTTGTCTTTATGGTGTGGTTCCTCCTCACCACCTCCACGCCTCACCTTATTATTTCTCTTTCTCTCAGTATCCGACTTCCTCGACACGTGTCTCACCTTAGCACAAGGCATCCTCAGGAGATGTTGACTCTTCAAGCGCTCGCTCGAAAGATACACTAAATATTTTGTATATACCATCTTATTATAAATGGATTTCCGCAAAGTAACGCCTGACTCCATCAATTACTTCTTTCATATGCTTTTCAAATATATTTTTTCAAAGTTATATTTAAGTTAAGTTCGTACTTAACTTACAACAAGAAGAATATTACATATGAATAACATTTCCTCTACATCCGACTTTTGTAGTATTATACATTCACGGTATATTTGTTTCTGTAGCCCGATACAATGGTCTAGTCTTTGTAGAACGTAACTATATTTTTAATGTATTAAATACTCGTACATCTGATAGTTATTTTTAATATCTAATATCTTATTTAGAGTAAATACTCTAAATAATAAATAACAGCAGTCTTACGTCCAAAAGCAAAAGGCGCGTTACACGAGTACCTATAAATGCGAAATAGCTAATAGAAACGAAATAGCGAATATAAAATAACATGTTTTTACGTTATGATGTAGAATGTCAAATGAATGTGTATAAAAAACTTTGTAAATTCGCAGTTAGCTGTGAAAACAATAACAGCGGACGCGGTCAAGGCTAGCCGTATGAATTATTTACACACGAGGAAAATACATAGGTATTTCTAATTCTATTGAAGTAAGACTAATGTTTTCGCATCCCGGAACTCGTTTTTCTCTTTGACTTGACAATTTTTCACGTTTCAATCATTTACACAATATGAGAAAAATATTCGCAGTGTTGAGACTACGAGTATGACCGCTGTATATCTACATCTTAGAAAAATATATATTGTCAAAATCTTTGACCTTCATTCAGAGAACTTTGTTGAGTACTTCTTCAGGATGATTGCAGGAAAGTAATCGTTTAGGTGTAGGTTTATTAATAATAACATATATTTTTAGTAAAAAGAGTTTATTTAAGTTCTGAATGAAATATCTTGTACATATTAAATATATAGCTAGTATAATTGAATACAATGGTGTGCCTATTTTATGTGGGACCTACCACAGGCGTTCAAGTAAGCTTTATAATTTTAATTTCGCATTATAGTTTTTTTATAACTATTACGTAGTAATTGCTTATAATATTTGAAATAAAAATATATCTTTTGTTAAACTGTGTAGAAAAAGTATGTATACCTATATTTATGTTTTTATTTTATTTATTTCGTTTTCAAGAGTTTTGTTCATTTAGAAAATACAGTACCATATAATATAGTTAATATAACTTAAGCAACTAATTTACAGCATTAGACATTGGATAAAAAAGGGAAATTTTTCAGTGTGTCAATTAAATGTGTTTAATTGGTTTGGTTGCAAACACCCACAGTTGGGTGTTTGCAAAAAAAGGTTTTATTGAACTTACATTTAAGAAAAAAATAAATGAAGATAATAATTAGTCTATTGATATTAAAAAAGTATCTTGTATAATCTATCTACCTTCATATACGTTTAACATTGGTATATGTCTAGAGATGATACAAAAACCGTTTATGTTACGTAAGTTGAATATTTTATGAACTTCTATTTATAATGAATTTTATAATTGAAGTGTCTTCATATTTTCCTGCTTAAACACGTGATTCCTGACATTTAATTACTGACGTCACGCCGTGGACAAAAATAAAAAGTTTTCGCGAAGCTTTTCGTTTTATAACAACATTGCGCAATAAAGAGGTTTTCAAATATTTATAACGTAACATTCGAGTACAAATTGGTTTAAAACTTAACTTTTTTCAGAGATCCGTGCAAATAATAACTTTGTGTGAAAAAACGGCAAGATCATGAAAAAATAATAATGTTTGAAGGCATCCTTACATATACATTTACTTCATTCAACTACAATAAAACAAGTACCTAGTTCAGGGAACGGGAATACAATTGTTTTTAGCGTATTTCAAGATATTGTTTAAGAAGACGGGTTTACACGCTTTCCAACCTTATTGATATTATTTATTATTAATATTTTAAGATGACAAAAAAAAACGACAAGAACGTGACCAATTTCCTTCATCTTATTATTAAATAGTCTTTTATTCAAGGTTAGGTTAGATGTCAATTAATGAACAAAATCTGTTGTTAAATGGAATCATAGCACCATTTTAGAGAAAAATACTTAAAAGATCCGATATACCAAGTGTCGTCAAGTAGCAACATCCATACATACATATTGATAGACAAAAAATTTGTCGAATTTGATGTAGTGAAGATTACGAAATTTGAAGGGTGTATTTATTATACGGTGTAGAGGTGTACTAAAAAAAATTTTTTGGGTATTCAACCCCTAAGGGGTCAAATGGGGTGTTTGACCGTAGTTATTCAAGATACAGGAAGTTCTCGATTTGACGAAATCTTCTTTTTTAAGGGCCCAGGCCGACTTAAAATTTATTTTAACTTGTTGATATTCATGCCCACTGCTCAGACTGTACTGGATCGCGTATGACCTAATTGTTAGGTACTATAGTTGAGTATATGAGTAGGTAAATCAAATTACGTGTACAATAGCACATGGTAGGTTCACGTATAACTGCGCAGTCGCAGAGCAGATATGGAAATAAAAACAAAACAATATATCGTTGCTAATGAGTGTAACCGGTGCTGTGACATCGCGCATTAAATGGCGCTATTGAACTAAATATAACAATAAATAGCGTAAACTTAGCACACATATACGCTCACATACACTGTTTAAATTATTCTTGTTTAAAAATAACAAATATAGGTGCTCATTATTTTGTATAGATCTGCGAGATATGAAATAACAAAAAAATGCAGTCGAATCTACTACGTCCCTTTTTAGAAGTCGTTAAACAAAAACGAATATAACGGCACAAAAAAAGTTTTAATGAATTGTTATCTAAATCTAAAATCTATTGAAAGCGCACTAAAGATCGTTTAGAGTTTGGTTACTAGTTATAATACACTTACTATCACAATGACTGCTTAGCTTTACATTAGGTTTAGCTTCTAGGGCAGGTGAAAAACTCTTTCTATTCCACTGATGTGATAACTAGGGCAGATGGGAATAAAAACTCCCAACAGATCAGATAGGAAGTTCCTCAGCTTTCCTTATTGCATTGTTGGGTATAGGCTTCTCGCATTGCACACCATCTGCCTCGGTCCTGTGCCAGTCTAGTCCAGGTTGGACCCGCGTCAGATTTCATGTCGTTAACCCATCTTGCTGGTGGTCGTGCGGCGATTCGTTTCGTTCCTTGGTCAGTTGAGAATATTATGCAAGAAAAGCGCTGTAGATTGAACGCTCCAAATTTTATACATCATCCAAGTATCGAATACTTCTCGACAGTCTTTCTTATCGTCTTACATCCTATAGAATTCCACTGCTGAGCACTGCGTAAATCCTCCTCTATGAACGGTGCGTAGGCTAGAGTCCACCACGCTGGCCGAATTGCGGTTTGGGACCTCACTTATCTTCGAAAGTCTTTTGAAATCTTTTACCTTCTCTGGTATTCAGGCTTCCTCACGATGTTGTCCTTCTTCGTTAAAGCCAGTGGTAATTAAGTCTTACCTATGATAATCTATGCTATGCTCTATGCTATGCTCTACGCGAGCGATTTACCTGATTTAAAATTAAGTAAACCTTATCAGAACCTGTCCCACGTGCCTCACAACACGTGACCCAGATGATATTACAGTCAATATTTTAGTGCAACATGTTTCTGTTATTATATTGGGATTACGTGACGCTCTATAAATATTATACATACATGGTGACTAGGTAACACAAGTAATATTCATATAGGGTGCTCAGTACATGATATTAATATTTAGTTGATCTGAAACCTGTTTGAAAGTTGACCTGTGAAATGTTGTTTCGTCTGTCAGTTGGTAAGTATATTTGGTGGTTTTTTTTATAAATTTAATTACAGGGCAAGTGCCTTTATTAAGAAAAACGAAATTACGAACTACTTACAACAGAAAAATAATATTAGCAGATGGATAAGATACCTCTATAGATCACACAAAATCTACATATGACCAAAATGCTCAAACACGCAACCAAAGCGGAGTGTATCCCAACTGGCCCGGTGACATGGCCCGGCGCCGGGCCACATGGGACAAAAAAGTTTTAACTGGCCCGGTAATATATTTAACATTTCAGATGACACAAATTAAGTGCCATCGTCCCCGGTAAGGGGAGAAAAGAGGATACGCCTCGTAATTTTTGAAGTACTAACTATATGCATCTATGATTGGGATTGAACTTCTTATATATCAAACTGCTTAGATAGCTTACTTTACTATAATCAGTTTTTATTGTGACTTTTAGACGACGTTTTATAATTCTTATTGATATTAATTATACTCATCTGTTGATAATTAACATTTGAGATATACTTACAAAAATATTTTTTTAGCATGCTCGATAACAGGTTAGTTATTCTTCTGATTTTGTTTAGTAAAGAACTATTTTAAATATATTGTTGATTTTTTAAAACCGATTTTTTGTTGTCGGTTGTAAAGTTGAGTTGTATAACACACATTCATAATAAAAACTGAATATTGTAAAAAAATCTAGTGTATCTTTATCAGCATTTTTGTCTTCGGTCAATAGCACACTAGAACTGACAAAAACCATTTTGTCTCCCTGTTTGGGAGTCACATATACTGCTTATTTGACCGAAGCCACAAATGCTTGGAAAATAGCCAACAGAGCTCGCAGAGGCAGAGGTATGGGCTGTTCTGTGAGCTAGAATGGAAAAACCTTTTAGACAAGTCTAGTACACTCACAGAGCGTGCCCATCTTATTGCTTTGTCTCGCTGGGAGAATGGTTGCAGGCGCTGCCATCATCTAATGGTACGTTCCGAGTAGCCATATCTCTGCGTATCGGTGCTCCATGCGTTGTTGCTCACCAATGCCGTTGTGGAGAAAAGGTTGACAGTCTCGGTCACCACGGTCTATTTGTGTTAGAAGCGCTGGTCGCATAGCTTGCCACAGCGCTATTAATAATTCTATTCATCAGGCCATCGGAAGCTGCCATATCGCTGCCGGTTTAGAACCCAGTAGTTTGGTGCGCGACGATGGCAAGAAGCCTGACGAAATCATTCTTGTTCCTTGGAAGTTGGGACGACCTTTGGTGTGGGATGTGTTGACACTCTAGCATCGTCCCATCTTCCGGAAACCAGTCAGCTGGCGGGTGGCGCAGCTTTGTTAGCAGAATGCCTCAAGCAGCGCAAATATTCAACTTCAACTCTTGATAGAGTGTATTTGTTCGTGCCTTTTGGGGTAGAAACTTTGGGGACGTGGGGACCGGGAGCTCTCTGCTTTTATAAGGATTTGTCGGAACGCCTGAAGGACTCTGCATTAGACAGAAATGCTGGCTTATATTATGCCCAAAAAATAAATCTTGCAATACAGCGCGGCAACGTAGCCAGCATTTTGGAACTTTGCCCGAAATTCTAATTTTTTTAGGTGACTAATTTAATTTATTTTGTTATTAATTTTTTTTAATAACTTCTATTCGAGTCTAACCTTATATCATGTAAGTTTGAGTTAATTTTTTATTAAATGGTAGTAATAATAATTTAAAAAAAATGTTTAGTACTTAACAGTTTAATATATAAGAAGTTCAATACATTTCATTGATGCATATAGTTAGTACTTCACAAATTACAAGGCGTATCCTATTTTATCTCCTTACCGGGGACTATGGCACTTGATGACTTGACTTTGTGTCATCTGGCCCGGTAAATATATCACCGGGCCAGTTCATACTTTTTTGTACCATTTGGCCCGGTGCCAGACCAAGTCACCGGGCCAGTTGGGATACACTCCCAAAGCGCAGCATGTCTATTTGCTAGCAGTATAACCACTCTTAATGGCAATACTTATCCGTTGGGCCAAATAAACACCGGCATTCTGGTCACGCATCGATCAAGCGCTCCAATGAGTTTTGGAAAATAAGATTGTTCGATGTTTGCATATTTAATTGATGGTTTTTTGTATACTTGTATGCTCCATTTACCAGCTGATTGCAATAATATTCCGCAGAGACCAGCGGAACACAACTTTAAGTAACAATTTTGGAAAAAATCGGTCAAACGGTTAACTTGTAAAAGTTGCAAGAAATATTGTAGTCACGTATTTTTTAAACGTTACTCACTGTTTTATAGTCTTTAGAACGAACAGTCTACCAGTCACCCTGAAAATGTTTCATGTGACCTACTAACCGTATCTTTAATATAGCTTTTAAAATAAAAATTTTCAGTCTAGTTTTTGTTTTAAATTACAATCATTGTTGTTATTTTATCAGACAATGATATTTATTTATCTAAGAGGTGAAGGAGATCTGGTTTTCATTTTTACAACTCCGATAAGAATTCTGAAAAGTACTTATTTTCATCATCAACAATATGCAATAGGCAAAATAAACATATTTGTATTTGTAAGAAAAAGAACGAAAAAAACCCTGTTGCTCAATCGCTAAAAACCTGTGTATCATCCTTAATTTTTTATTTTATTTTAATGTATCCAGTGTCACTCTCACGACAAAGACAAATCTATTGACACCACTCACATAAAAATACGCAAGCTGTTTAGGCTATAGGTTGTGACAATGAAATATACATACATACATATACTCCTAAAATATAACCCTCCTTCTTTCGCAGTTGTGTAAAAAAGGGATGCAAATTACTCCCTAGGCTGTCATTGACCTACCCGCACTAAAGTTTATGAGTGAAATATAAGACACACGTAGAACTCTTATTATCTCCTCTGATTTTGTGGTTCAAGAGAAGACTATTCGTTTGAGAAGTAAGAGAGAATACTATCATACGTGATTTAGCTCAGAACAATAACCTAAGCGATGCAGCCGTCTTAATGCCCCAGTAAACCATCATTTAGTAAAGATTTCAAAAAGTTGCCTCAGAGTCACTTGATGATTTGTTAGCGAGCCTAATAATTTGTCTTTTTTTAAAACCCTTACTTAGTGATAGTTTAAGTAACCATTAATGTCTCCGAGTGCGGCAGTTAGCACGATGGCGTTGATGCGTCATTCTACGCTACGCAATATTGAACCATATTCCACTGCGATGTATGCGTAACAACGCGCGTGAACTGTATCTCGCCTAGTCAACCACGGTGAGGACCCTGTCGACTTGTTGCGTTATAAAACGAATACGGTACAATTATTTTTGGCCTCAGCGACGGCCGAGCGGTCAGTGCGTTGGTCGCACTCTAAAAATAAACAGGGAAAACATTATAACAATTTGTTTTGACTTCGGAAAACTTTCTTTGTTCTGAAAAAGTTGGGAAATGTGTACAATTTTATTTAGGATATCATTACGTATTAAGTAAGATTATTTCAGTACTAACCTAATATTTGACTTATCTCTGATTTAGGATTTAGGTAGAGTCGTAGATTACTTAAGCCTAGCCTATTTTTGTAATCGCTACACGATTTTAGTATTGTTTAACTAGATTGCGATAGTACATTACACAGAGTAGATACACGAGTAGGTACATTACGAATATTTCCAGTACGTGTATGATATATTTAAAAGGTATGCTTCTGTAACGTGTAATTTCTGCTGGGGTCATATATCATATCATGGGGGCATCGGTCGTATGAATTCAATATTCGCATGCAAATCACCGATGAATTTCATCTCGAATGGCACTGTTTATGCGCATTTTTAAAACATTCGAAAGCTAGGTTAAAGAAGAGTTAGGTAGAATACGAAATAAGAGTGATTTAGACAAATCGTTAGTTAACTAAGATTAACAACTACTACTAACTTAAAAAATAAAAACAAAATCTTAAAAAAAAAAGAACCTAAACTGCAAAAATATTAATTATTATTAAATAAAAGTCTGACAAGTAGCATAAGTAAAAAATAAAATATATATTAAAAATAATATCAGCATTATTATTTATTATTATTTTAGCATATTTAAAGTCTGACATAATAATAAATTGATGGCCGCTTGGCAATTGTTAGTCATTTGTTTATTTGCAAGTGTATTTGTGAGGTTAGTGTAAGTATCGTATTATATGTATTAAAACATTTACTTGAATTATTTATTAGAATATTTAAAACATTACTCCCTCTTGTATCAGAACGAGAACCAATATGAGGTATTAGCAGTAGGTATTTATCGATAAAAATATTTTTTTTGACAGATATATTCAGTTTTATATATTTTATCTGCAAAATTCATGCGGATATTATATTAGAAGCTGTACCCGCGACTTCGTTCGCGGTTGCTAACCTTTCATCAGTGGGACTTAAATTTAGAGAAATAATTTCAGTGGTCCGTCTTAAATCTTATCATTGTAAAAGATACAATAAGATAGCAGTGTATTAATTAAAGTGATACAGAGAAGTTCGCACAATTATGTTCAGCATTTTAAGATTCTGCATATCATAAACGCCTAATTTTACGAATTCTGCACTTATTTTAACCAGTAGGATATTATTTTGCCTATTTATTTTTTATTCAAGGCATTTGACAAACAGCTCGCACTACTACAGAAACCAGCGACACTGTGACCCCTAGGGATAGGGGATGCTTCATCTAGATGAAGCGTGTCTGGTCCTAGTCGGGAATACTCTGGTTCTCAAACAAAGCCGCCGCAACACACCATTAGCTGTTTAGCGAAAGATTTTTCAACTTGAGGACTAGCTAGTTAGCCAGACAAGTATTAAGATTGCCCTTCCACCATGCTATGTTTTCCACACGATGTTATCCTTCACCGGTAGCTCAGGTTCTTCTTGCGTATTGAGTGGGATCGAACGTCGTACTTCTCGCACGGCAATCTACCTCCTTTAAACACTCGGTCACCATCGCTACAAAAAATTGTTTACGCTATGTGTTGACACAAATATGTCTCATATGTGTGCTATGTGTTCCATCTAGGGCTACAGTATCGCTGATTTCCGTAGTCGTGCAAACTTGTGATCAAATGTCCAGATGTGTAGTATAAAAAAATAAATATACGTACAATCATAATCTATACCGCAGCTATAAACTAAAAAAAAAATAATAATTAAAGAACTACAATACCGATGTCGTATTTTTTGCAGTACAATAATTTCAGATAATCCTTTCAAAAAAATTGCAAATTGCAAATTAAATTGCAATAGTAAAAACTTCCAGCTACAAATTTTTATGTAGGCATACAATAAAAGGTTTTTTGTTACAATAACACAAATGAAGTAGTATTTTTTTGGGTACAATAACTTGAGTTAGTCATTACTAACAAAAAAAAAACATCCTTACCGAAGCACGCGTTAGCAAGTTATAGTTATATATAACTATTATCCCCTCTCTCACGGGTCCCCCACTAATTTTTTAGATAACTTCATTTCAGGTACACCTTTCTAACAAAAAAAAAAGAATCGAAGCAAGCTTTACCGACTTTTAGTTAAATACGACTTTCATGCGTCCCATGGGAACCCCTGCTAATTTTTGGGATAACATCATTTCAGTTAGACTTTTGGAATAAAAAAAGAATCATCCAAATCAACGCACGCGTTACAGAGTTCTAGTTAAATACGATTTTCATCCCACGGGAACCCCCCACTAATTTCTAGGATAACATTAATTTTAGTTAGTTTTTTCTAACAAAAAAATTAATCATTAAAATCAAAGCACGCGTTACTAAGCAATAATTAAATAAGACTTTCCCTCCCTCCCACGGGAACACCTTCTGAGTTTCGGGATAAAAAGTAGATAAGATCTTACCTCATGGCATAAACCTTAAGCCTACCAAGTTTCAATAGAATCCATCCAGCTGTTCCGAAGTTATGGAAAGTCCAGAAACAGACAGACAGACAGACAAAAATTAAGAAAAGTATAGATTTGGGGTCTACATCGTTAATAACACGCAAGCAAAAGATTTTTGTTAAATATATTCAATGTACAGATTAGACCTGTTACAGTTTTATTATAAGTTAGATAATATTTATAATCTTGACATGACTACGACTTTTACGAGTTTATTTTGCGTTCCGATAAAATTCGGTACATCAAAAATACTAACGAAGGATCTACGCAATTAAGTATTTCATATATAAGACAGTTATATATAATGTATAGTTTTTGTATATTAAATCTTGTATTAAATTTTTCATATTCGTAACAGAGACTTACGACTTACATTAAATTATGTTTTCTATTTTTTTATTATCACTGCTTATTCTAATTGAACATTCTTTTTTTATCTTTATGTACCGACTTCAAAAAGGAAATTGCAATAGTAAAAACTTTATTTTTTTAGGAGGTTCTACATTCGGCGAAATCTTTTTTTATGTATATTTTACGGTTTATTAGAGATGGCTGAGCCGATTTTTTTTGAAATTATAACACTAAATAAAACAATAAGAAAAAAAAACATTTCTACTAAAAACTTTTTAGAAATTTAATTTTTACTTACATAAGTTTCTACGTTGTAGTTCGGTAGGTATATAATTTATTCGAATTACTCTTCTTCTCGTTTAATATCAATGTTTTCCTAGAACTTTCTGCAGCTTTAATTATTAAATTTTAACGAAATGTTACCTACATTTTGTTAACAGAAAAATCTAAGTGCTGGCATAGTTTTAGAAGAAATTTATAACAATTGTTTCAGATATTTCGATTTAAAATAAAACCACTGAACCAATTTTGATGTGTCTTTATTAATATTAACAAAATGACTAACTACGACAACAAAAACTTATAGCAGAAAGATTACATTTAGATCATTTAACCTCTACCGAGGCTAGCATATTTTCGCCGTTTGTGCTGTTTTTTATTTTGATTAATTTTAAATGGGGCCACTTTTTATAAAATACAGAGAACTGTTTCAAATCGGTTCAGCCGACTCAGAGCAATCAGGTAACAATCACAAAAAAAAAATATACAGTCGACCTCCTCTTTTAAAATTCGGTTGAAAATGGGATCGAATTTACTACCCCCTAGGTTTATTGACCAAACTCACGTTACATTATAATATATACAAAAGTTATAAAAAAACCTCCTTATTTTGGTTCGGGAAGTTGGTAACAGAAAGTGAGCACCAATAAATGATGGATTTATTACTATTTAAGTCCTGAAACCTGTTTTACCAACATCGTAATTTTACACAAAAAAATGCCATAGAGAGATAACGTCAGGCAGACATGGGTCTATGTATATACCTACTGTAGAAGAGTTGGCCAATAACTTTTAGCATTAAATTTGGTACCCAACCAAAGTTTATGCGGCATTCTCGAGTTTTCACAAAATTATATACCTATGTTCACTAAAAAAACAGGCGAATTGAGTACCTCCTCTTTTTTGGATGTCAGCAGAAAATAAGTAAGTACCTACACAACAGTAAACATCTATAGGCACATAATTTTTTATCATGATTCTTACAGAGTTGTTATATTTGAATGATATAGCCTTCCTATAAATAGCTGATAGATAATTTACATACACTTAGAATTACTTGTGTGTCGCCTTAAATAAAGTAATTTCGTAAACCCATACTAAGTGGCTTATTGAAACTTACCTCAGAATATGTAATTTTTTCGAATCTTCGATATGTTTCTAAGAATTTCAACTTCTCAATAAGGATTTGCTAAAAATATAATATAGTGCTAAAGCTAAATACAGTAATCAATCATAACAACCAACCAAGAAAACCAAGCTTGTTCCTTCTCGCATGTTCCAGCACACATCTATTAAGAATAAATAATTCCCAACTCTGCATTAATTCGCTCTTATAAAACCCTATGCTCATCAAACAGTAGTTCTGCCAATGGTTCATCAAATCCCATTTATTTCGGAATCTGTATAAAAACTGGCCATGCTGTTTGCAAACTACGCACATACCAGACTCACACCATCATACGTATACAGCTATATACACATGTGTGAGTGTATCGTGTGATAACGCGGTAACAATGTGTGCGTCGTCAAAGATTATGTAATCGATGTAAACAACATGTGAGAAAAGTGACGATCAAAACAACAGTGAAGATGAGTGATCGATGAAAGTATATGACATTCGTGAGAGTGGAATATAAACAAACAAAATATAAGATAAATCCAGTTTGTACTCAAAGTCGTAATAGGTATAACATTTCTATATAAGGGAAAGCCACTGATTACAGAGACACAGTGTTTAACTAGTTCTGTGTCAGTGGATTCATTTACATTATTTTGTACCTAGTTATTTATTCCAAATAAGCGCATTTGATTTGATATAAGGTTAGGTACGTAGGTAGATTTATATACTTAAATTAAAAATCAAAAGCTCAGTGAAATAAGATTCTTAGTGCCTAAGCTGAGCGATAGGTAGGTAGGTATAACCTAATATTATTACTAAAGCATTTATCAGATGAAAGGTGTTGTAGACCGATAACAAGCATTTCCTAGTGGCGTGGTGCTATTAATTAAACTGAAAGTGCAAAATTTGTAGTAACGGAGGCGCGGCGTATAGAAACAGCTAATAAAATTAAAGGTTTTTAACTGTAAAAGATTACCTTACCTTGATTGAAGGTTACCTTTCTCAAGTTATAAATCTCTAATCAGAGTTTCTATATCGATTTCATCTAAACCTACAAATACCACGTCACCTCTACCCACTTAATCTATGCGATGTTTTGATGTAACGCGCTCATGTGTGTTATGTTTACACCGCACATTGTAGTGGTGTGCGTGTGTAGCAGCTAAACGTATTTATTTTAGGCGAGGCCTGAACCCGGCTCAGTCCTTCTTGTCTTTTCGTACGACCAACAGTGTCAGTGATCTGTGAATTAGGGCTCTAAACCAGAAGATATAAAGTTGAAATTTGAAAATGTCGGCGTCACCGATCGCGAGGCAAGCCACTCACAGCCAGGCCATTCCTACGAGGAGGGTGCTGATAAGTGATCCCTCGCAGATGCCAGATGTCTACTCCAGTACTCCTGGAGGCACTGTTTATTCTACTACTCCTGGAGGTAATTTTTCTACACCTTCAGTATTTTTTTTCGTTGAAAATATTTGCTACGACTATCTTACAACAGTTTTCCGACTTCCGCATTTTTTCTGAAGAAGCGCGCGTATTTTTTGCTGTAAATAAATTCAAATCTATGTTTAAGCCAAAATTATTTCGTAGTTTAGCGATTAAAAGGCTAAAGAGTCTTTATTTAAGACTTTCGAATTTCTATATTTTTTCCAAGAGTCAAACTAACAAAATCATATTTGTTATGATATGTGGATATGAATTCTTAAGATCAGACTAGGTATATTACTAAGTAGAAGTGAGTTATAGGGCAAGAAGTCCTGACTTGATCTGACCTCAAAAATTACTTCAATTGCTTCTGCCAACGCAAGTACCGATACGACATGCTACATTGATAAGCATAACAACTGATAAGGCGTTTATCGCATTATTGTCGCCGAGGGATAAAGAAACTACGAAGTTTTGTTATAGGTACTAAAAAACCGTATTATTAGGACCGTGATGTTTTTTATTAACTAAAATATTTTTCTATATAACCATTGACCACCAATATTTTTTTGTACGCCTTGCAAAGTAAACTTTAAATTGAGTATAAAGTGTCGCACTAGCTGCTCAAAAAGTAATGGCTAATTACGTATATAGAGTTCTAAAGACTCAATAAACATGATAAACTTGTTAATACACGTTAAGTTAGCTAGAATAAAACATAAACCACTTATTCACAATCCCGACGAGCGTTTAAAATGTTATATTTAGCGGTGACGATGACCTTTGCATCAGATCTTTTCTTTTGTTTACTTACATTGACTTCCAGTGTTGATGTTTAGTCGAGAATTAATGGAATTCTTGTTTTATGATTACCTACGTATCTAATGCTAAAATATCAGATAAAGGACAGTGGTCGATCCCTAAACTTTAGATCACATGTAGGACTTTTAGAAAACCTAACTGAGCTTCACAACTACTCTTATTTATTCAGTTTTCTTCGATATTGAATTTTATAATGTTTTTTGGAATACTTTGAGAGTCTATCGTGACTTGCATTATTTTGTGGCTTACCTATAAACGTAATGATTTGAATTTTATCAAACTCAGAAAATAAACTGTGACCGGTAGATTATAAAAAAAAAAACTGAAAAAGGCGCAGCTATGGTAGATTTTATAGTTATATTTATATATGTGCTTATTAAGTATACTTATTTTTATAATTATTCTTATCAATAACTCATTAGATTATAATTAACGTAAATAATAATATTGCCATTTTGTCTATTATTATTGTTATCACAACCATAATGTCATTTGCAGAGTCACAACTAAGAGTTATCAACTAAATTAATAATAATAGTTACTAGAACCGTGGTGTGATTATTGCCGACTTATATGTACTTACTTCGGTAGAGTCAGTTCTATACCACTATATACATAATGTAAGATTGCACACACACCAGTCTACTTAGTGTTAATGTGTGTGCGTTATCTCATGCACACACAGATAGCTTGTTGTTGACCGGCAAGTTATGTAACAAAACCACATGGTACGATTTGTAAATAAATATCAAGGTTTCTGTACAGAAATATTCATTTTAGCAATTAATGAGTATGCTCTAATATTAGTAAATATCGTGTACTATCCGGAAAATAGCTTTAAGCGATAAAGCCGCCATTTAAAAACTGGTATAGATATTTTTATAAGACTTTATTTGTTATGGTTTGTTTTTTAAAAGTTGTATATTCTAATCTAGAAGAAAAATACAGAGTACACAATATTAAGAGTAAATAACACCACGTGGTTTTCTCACATAAGCTTTCCTAACCTCTCTGAGTTTTCACTAAAAAGTAACGACATTTTTACAATATTTATTTATAAACATAATGATTATGGGGATTGAACTTTCATGTCGTACTCTTTTAAAATCGTAATCGTATCATGATAGGATAATAAAGATTTGGTGTGATTACGCCATTTGTAAGTAGAATTAAACGTTTCAAATCAATTTTCCGTAAGGTATTTATAATACTCGTATTTCCTTAAAAATATAGTCTTATGTAATATATTGCAAACATAGATTTATTACCATAGCAACACTTACAAGTTTTTTTATATCTTTTATACGATAACGTTGATATAAAGTGGGAGTAGAAACAACAAAAAATCAAGGTTGAACATCACGACATGTAAAATATGAGCACATGGTTTTGGGACGTTTCCGTACACGCGACCGGCGAATAAACTGAGTTTGTAGGTTAAGGTTGGATATTCTTACTCTAGAGGAGATTTATAAAGTTTTTTTTGCTAACCTCAACCCGTTGTTAATTATGTTTTAATATCAACAAGATACTAGGAAGCGTTTGAATTACGAAACAATTCGAATTCACATCGATTCTAAAGCTTAGGACTAGCAGTAGTATTTTGCTTAGTTTTTCTACCTTCTCTAGTTTTACATCCCGGACACGATTGGCACAAGACCGAGGTAGGTGCAATTGTTGAGAGACGCCTTTATCCAGTAAAGGAATAAGGAAGGCTGTAGATGATGATGAAAGCGTTAGAATCCTATATAGTGTTTACACTAAAAATATCCAGCTCTCATAATATCTATTGACTTGTTATGTTTGTGTTTGTGAACTCATACAAACTAACATAACAATTCGAATTATCAGTCGAAATAAAGGATTAATTGATTTAGTACTTGCCTAAGATTTAATTTGCAATAGAATGATTTAAGTACTCCAGAACTAGTAGAGTGATTTGCTTTACGAGTACATGCTTCTATCTAGTCTAGTCTTCTATTGCATACTCCATCGTGCTATTCGCTCGTCCATATTGTTTTGTTACGCCCACCTCTACGCCGCGCACTTCAAACTATCAGAATAGAATAATTGTGCAATAAACAAAAACCCGTTCTCAAGAATAACACTAGAATTTAGGCTAATGATCCGCAATACGTTGGAATGCTGCCTGCTCTGTGCCCGCGCATATCTTTTTGACTAACATTGTTTGTTAATAATAAAATAAATATCAACCGGCTCTAATTAGGAAGCTGTCTACAAGTTTTCTGTTATTTGGATTTAAAAGTCCAAGCTATTAACTTAATATATTACGAAAAACCTTTGAATATCTAAGACTTTCTCGGTTGATTATTAGAGGAGTACAATCGCGTAACAATATGAAAAAAAACATTCTGCCGAAAAACCTCGTTCTTTTTTTAAGTAGGCTATTAATAATTTCAATTATTATGTCTACTGTTATTTATTTACTAAGCTCTTCATAATCCTTTTAATACTTTTATATTACTAAAGGGGATTTCACTCTGTAATTGAAGAATTTAAGCGATCGTAAAGCCTATTTTCTCTAATTGCTCCGAAACTACGCAGTCGTTATTCATATCTTAATAATTATATACAGCAAAAGAAAACCTGAGAAACTAGGGAAACTTGACTCAGTCTTTGTGATTTTTTACTGAACCGTCTGTTTTTTTTTTGGCCACCGGTTTTTTCTGACTCGGCTTGATTTATTTGAAACATCCTTATTTAGTTTCAAATGGTAACACCCTTCCCATATGGCCCTATTTATAATTTATCAAAATCAATTCAGAGGTTTCATTTTTAAATCGAAATACCTTAAAACATTTTTTGCAGGTATACAGTATACCTGCTGAATTAAAGTCGGGAATTGTTTATTTGAAAGAACTTGTTCAAAAGTTTGTTACCTGATTTCTAGGAGACTACTATAAGTTATTTTTTTATTTGAGTATAAATAACCCCGAAGTGGTCTCATTTTATTTTCTCAAAATCGGTCCTGAGGTTTGGTGTTTAAAACGAAATAACTAAAATAATTGTCCCGGCGCGCGCCTGCTGAATTGAAGGCGATAATTGCATGCGTTTTAAAAATAGATTGTTAAATGAACTTGTCTTACTATTGGTTGCACAAAATTATAATGTGACATTGAATGTTCTGCTTTAGCTTAGTGTACATAAATCGTAATTTTAAGTGTTCATAGGAACGAATGCATTTGTACTTGCTGTGGTACCGTGCAAATCACTATGGTACCGATAACAAAGCTAGGAATATGATTCGGAAAAAGCATAAGTACGAGTAATACATTTTGTTAAAACATAATCGTTACATGTAACTAATCGTTATCTGAAAAGTGCGAATGAGTCGATTAACTGCTATGGTGTGAAAAAAATGCTTAGGATTATTTTGTACCTACCTATCACGTATTAGGTGTTCCTATTGATTAGATACAGTACATATACCTACCTATTTTGAAGTTATCAGTAGTTTTTTTTTTTTTAATGTATTTTTATTTTCCTTTCAACTTTTTTTTGAAATATAGTAAATCTAACTTGCCTCATTTATCTACTACTGTAAAATTATACTATATGTTAAAGGTATAATTGATTCTAAAAGTTACACAATAAATAAAACAAAAGAAATCCTACTAACTAGGCATATATTGTGAAAAGACAATTAGGTAAATTACAAATATTAGAGCGATTTGACGACGCTCAGAAACGGAAAGGATCTTCAATTAACATAATTCAAATTCAGATTCAGATCATTTATTGCTTTATTAAAATAAATATCTCCTATCTATACTTGATACTAGAGATCAATTTAGATCAGAGATAATAGAAAATAATAAATAGCCTTTTCTTAACCATTAAATATTCTTAACAATTAAAAGTACGTTTCTCCTTATTTCAGGTACCAGGATAGTTTACGAGCGGTCTTTCATGATGTCGCTCCGACAGTCCCCGATCTCCCAAACCCCTCCGAAGTGCGCTCTACCAGCAGCACTTCTCAAGAACCCTGGCTCTGGAGTCGCCACAACTCCCGCGGTGGCGAAACCCCGTTCCAACTCGATCTCCTTCGATGAGTCTCAAGAGACTTTCAGCATGGATCTCTAATTTTTAGGCTAAGTTTTGAGGTTTACTGGTGCTTTTTCTACGACAAAAATGTGAGACTTCGCTTTTGAACATTTGTTGGAATTCCACTTTCAGAAGTGCCGTTGTTTTGGACGATATGATGAATAAAACGTTTGGAATTTACGACATTTTCAGGCGAAGAGTTCATGATAATGATTAAAAAAGAAAGCTCCAATCGTATTTGTGAGTCGCTTTATGGGATCAATTTACTACGGGTATTAAAATCAAGGTGGATTTCATCCTTATTGCAAAGTTTTTAGCCATCAAAGAAAAAAATAAATTGATTTCAAGAGCTTATCTAGGCTTCAAGATCTCAAAATAATTCTTGCTATTTGAAATTAGTAACCTTTTTTTTAGTCATGTGATTTTCTGACTAACTGTTATTCCTCTTTCCAGTCGTTCACGTTTAGTGATTTTTTTATTGTATAATAAGCACCAGTAACACTTTAATGTAAGTCACGCCAAAAAATAACTTCCAGCTCAAGCTACTTCCAATGCTTAGTTTTTTGGTTATTTTTAGCGTCAATTTTCTTTAATTACCTAATTAGTGTTATAAATAAAGCGTGACTGAAAACGTTGCGTTATGAACGCAATTCCTCGCTGCACCAACGAAAAACAAAATAAAAAATATAAAACTCTAAAATTAAAGTACAAAATTATAAAATATTAATAAGTCAAAAAATATTATCAATTTTTAATGGAATGGTTGCGATCAGTGTGCTATGTTATTGTTTAAATAAGCAGCGTTGGATTAATTGTAAATATTAATTAGTTTTTTAAGTATTAAAAGTTCGCGTGTGACGCACATATAGGTGCTTAGTATTTGTATGGTTACGTTATTATTCTGCAAGTGCCATTTTTAAGGGAGAAAAAGGACTGTTACTTTCTCCCGACATGGATTTGCAACAACTTTACGCAATCTCAAAATAAGCGTATTAAAACTTTACTTCTTCATTTGCTGACATTATTTTGTAAAAATGATAAGGTGCATGACACGACTTGGGCAAAAATTGAAGATTCACCGTCTCACCACAAAAGTTTTGGTTATATCTAAGACAAGTATTCAGCAGATGTTTCGGTTCATCTCTTATCACCAATCCGCGGCAACCACTTGTTTAGAGATAAACGCTCCTTCGTCAGACCTTTAACACCACCGATATAACCTCATGATCGTATTTAACCTGTGTCTAACAACCAATTGTGACATTCGATCTCTACTAAGTATTTTGTCCTGCTGAAGACTACCAAAGTTCCCAAACTGTCTAGTGTGTTTAACGCCTGCTTAAATTGTTGGTTAAATCGTTGTCTGTATGTTAGCTTACAGCGCGTCTAATCTTTTAAGAAATATGAAGTGTACATAAAATATTATGATGTTTTAGAAAACAAATATTTTGGACAAAATAAATGCGTACTTGTTAATAAATGCGTTTTATTAACAAGCTCGCATTTTAAAGTTAAGACGCGTTTATTAATAAGACCACTAGTTTGTTTTGCGCTACTGTAATTTGACATAACAGCTAATGATCCTGAATGTTCCCAAAATTTTGGTTAGCTTTTTTGTATTACTATGTATTAGATTCAAAATTATGTTAAATATTAAATTAAATTTCATGGTAGTGAACCATTAGAGTGTTGCTTTTGTATAACTTTTCAGCTGTTTCTAAAATGTATCTCGTATCTTATCCTAAATGATATTATTATTACTGTAGATTTATAAATTTAAATTGTTGTTCCAAAGCATTTAATATTGTTATAGAAATTCGCTTCTTTGGTATTTAAAATTAGGCTGTTCATACGCTTACCAATATGACATCGAATCTAAAGGATGATACACACAACACTCAACCTTTCTCTTTCGCTCGTTACTGTGGAAAGTAATGAGAGAAAAAGATAGCCATAAGTTAAAAGTTGTCAACATATTATATTATATGTAAAGACTCTGTATCATGTTTGAAATTGAATGGATTATATTCTACCACGACTTTTATCTAGGCACCTATCTACTAGTTGTATTTAGATACTTTGATATTACAAGTTTTGACTGCCATGTATGAAATAAAGTTTAAAAAATATACTTATTTATTTTATTTATTAATATCTTTCGAAGATATAAGTCCACAACCCGCAATTTGGCCAGCACGGTGGATTATGGCCTACATACAGCCCCTTCTAGGGGAGACCCGTGACCAGCAGAGAGTTTAAAGAGCCACCACAAGAGAACAGAAAATATTATAATCTGAAAAGGAAACAATTTGTATTGGATTCCTTGGATTGTTTTTGATATCTTTCTAGGCGATTCCTCCGCAGTTAAAATGAACTCATGTCATATATTTTCTACTTCCTATCATCTAAACTTCAGAGTCCAGTAGGTCGCCACGACGCTTGAGTAACTACACATTTAGCACTCCTTGCTCTGCAAATACATCATTTATGTTAATTACAGCTGTCTAGCTATCATGGTTTATGAGATACAGCCTAATGACGGGTGGAAGCATGGAAGGACGGACAGCAAAGTGTTAGTAATAGTGCCCTGTTTTTACCCTTTGGGTACGGAACCCTAAAATGTCCACCCGTGTGAAGCCGGGACGGGCCGCTAAAGTTTAGTTCTAATATACACTGTTAATTTTACATAGTATATAACTGCAGAATTTCTTCACAGCATCAGACATTATATAAATTTAAAGTCCTGACTTACTGAGTGACTAATATTTTCAACGTAGATTTCAACGTAGAGACTAAACCACTGAACCTAGAGACATGAAATTTGTGTTCATTATAGAAAGCCATTCCGAACGACAAGCTGCCAACTGCATCCACTACCTGTGACTTACTATGTCGTTGGTCCACCTAGTTGAAGGCCTATCTCCGTCTTTGTGGTCGCCACTCAAGAACCTTTCTTCCCCATCGGTCATCGGTTCTTCGTGAGATGTGGCCAGCCCATTGCCACTTCAGCTTGCAAATCCTATGTCAGCAACTCCGGTTCTTCAGCGAATATGCTCATTACGAATTCTATCGGGAAGGCCTGTACAGCAGTGGACGTCTTCTGGCTGATGATTCATTATAGGGTGTACTAAGAAAAGATTTTTGGAAATTCAACTCCTAGGGGGTTCAAATGATGGTTCAAAGTTTGAAACATTTTAATATTCAACTTTGGCGCGGGCAACGCCGCGGGTGACAGCCAGTATTATACACATACATATGCGTAGGTTTTTGATATGGTAATGTAGGTGTTGAAGGGTTGGGCTCAGTAATAGGTAATGGATTCGCTTATGTGTTTTCTAAATACTAAGAAAACTGTAGAGTTCTTTATGGTGGTTATTATTCCATACTGTTACTCGTTGGGAACACTTTTCATGTTATTCCTAAAGTTAGAAAATATATTTAAAATAATTTAAAAGCCAAGCCGTTCGAGACTTCTAACGTTATTCTCGACATTCTCAGAGTTAGCGAGTCGGACGAAATAAAATCAAACAGATTTCATAACGAGGGGGAGATTAAAAAGGCATAATTTAAAATTGCATAACGTTTTTTGGCATACTCTTCGTTTCGCATAACTTTCGAATAGAATAAATCATTAGGCATACTTTATTTTTCCATGACTTCTTTTATAATAAATATAAACCAGCATAAAATTTTCACTCATAATTTTTTTTACAATAACAAATATTGGCAATTGGCATCTCACTCTATAGCATAAAGATTACAAGTCATACATTTAGAATACCATAATTTTTTACAAACTTTTATACCTAAGCATGAACCTACTGCTGAAATCGTTGGCGAAATTATTCGGATTGATATAAAGAAAACCTGAACCTACTGCGGACCTTGTCGGCGAAAGTATACGGATTGTCATAAAAAAATAACCTGAACCTACTGCGGACCTTGTTGGCCAATACTGATGAGCGAATGAACGCAATGCCAATTTTTCGAGACTTTAGGGCTGTGAAGACCGGTAGCTCATCTTATTTTCTAAAACTTAACGGAGCGTTTGATCGATTCGACGCGAGACCAGAATGCCGGTTTTTTATCTGGCCCAACGTATATATAACGTATATATATATATATATATATATATATATATTATGACGTATACCAAAAAATGCCTAAAGATGTGATTAATACTGTTCATTATTGAAAAATGCGTCAGTCGCCTACAAATGTGTACAAAAACATCTAAGTTCTGTGAATTGTAGTTGAATTATGGCATCCCTGGAAGATTTATGTATCCTAGGTTGACTTCAATGGTCACATTGGTCTATAATTTGTACCGACCGTTACAAAAGTCAAAATTGACAATGTAAAACGCGTAAATCATCTTTTTGCGTAAATAACATGGAAATGTATAATTCAATTTTTTTTTATACAGTGATAAGTTACGCTATTTCGAATTTGGTTGATATATTAAAGATTAGTCCCTAACGTATTTATGGCATCATTATGTACGCTGTCTTTCCTGAGCTCCATACATTTTTGAAACAACTCTCTTGAAATTGAAAATCAATTATGATAAACAGTTCTTCATGAATGAGCACAACGAGTAGAGATTTGTAAAACTGTATTTGGACCTGGATACGAAAAAGCGGACAAAAAGTCCTCTCTTTTTACTTTTTTCAGGCTGGTATGCGACACAAAAAATGAACTAATTCCTGCCACATGCAAAGAAGAAAAAATATTGCAAGACTTATTGATCCTTTTATTTCACCCCGTTTTAATTATTACACTCTGAGGTCACTGAACTTGCATTGAGGCCAGTGCAAATCTAACATGCGTGCAAACAACATCGCAATCAAAACTAGCTCCTATCATTTTGATTATAGGTTCTAAAGTGGTACAATGCAGTCATTCTCCGTTCACCCTCACCCTATGAAGGTGTAATCTGTCTGGGCGTAATCGGGTCTGATGTATTTGTTCTAGTGTATTATTTTTCAGATGAGGTTAGAATTAACGTTGAAGTATGCAAAATTTAGGAATATTATTACTAGGTGACTAAATGTTGTGACACGTGTCTTCTGCTCATATAAGTATAGAGTGAACATAATGATCATATACAAATTTTAACTTATAAGACGCATACTTTAGTTAAGTGGCTAAAAAATAATAATAATTGCGTCTAATATCTCTTTTATTCATCATAAATAAATTGATAAAAGGACAACACTTAATACACAAAACTTTTTTTACATTTAAAGCCACACTCGCAGTATGACGCTAAAAGCGATCTCTTCCAGGCAGCCATTGAAGGCGCCGATAGACTCTTCTTCGGTATAATCATAGCAGTTCTAATTGGAATAGTGGGACAGTAAAAGCTAGTACTCACGGGAAGTATTCATTATGCGAAGTTGGCAAACGATTGACCAATTTTTTATTTTACAAGGCAAAACTTATTATATTTTCCAAAAGGGGTTTACCATAAGTACATCGAAAAATACCAAGCGAGGCGATCAATCTTGAAACTCACATTCGTGAACTTATCTCTATTTATTTGTTTTTTGAAGTTGCTATACATAAGGCGAGTTGCAGTGAAGTGCAAGCCAGCAAGATATCCATGATTATTGAAAAAAAGATTTGCGCAACTTACGGTTTTTACCCGACTAAGACGAAGAAAACAGGAAGACATTTGATGACATTGGATGAGACATTTTATAAAAAAACTTCTATAGAATTACGTAGGTCATTTCGTCGCAAAATAAAAATAAAATGACACAAAATGTGAAATGCGATACCTTATTAACATTTTAGAATAAACTTCTATAGAATTACGTAAGGCATTTCGTCACAAAATAAAAATAAAACGACAAAAAATGTTAAAAGCGATACCTTATTGTGTAACAGCTTTTTCACGACAATAAATGCGAAATTAAAAAACAAGTTCCGTACTTTTTTTCCTGACGCGACAATGAAGTAAAAGTTGTACAAAAGGTGACCTTCTTACGACGCCGGGATGTTGTTAAATAGCATAACGTCAGAAGGTAAGTATTTCTTAAGCCTGAAAACACGTGTTGCTTCATACATTTCCCCGTCTCTCTGTGTGGCAAATGACAACCCTGAATCAGTCAGTAAACAATAGCTTAGCATGTACGCACATTATATAGGGCTTCCACTAAACAAATTACTGACGACCTCGTCGCCACGGACCTAGACCGTGGTATGATTTGACTTGAGACAGATCTGGTGGTGACGTCATTTTCTCATGACTCATATAGATTTACTTACAGTTCACTGATTACATAATTAAAGCGACTTGCATTAATTTGCTTGTAATTCGCGTTGAAGACTGCAGAGTCTAAAATTAGGAGTAACTAGGATTTACGGGAAAGGCTTCGGGCCTGCATATATAGTCCGGATATTAAATACTACTTGATAAATAATTCTAAGGACAATTGCTTGTCAAGGAAGGTTAAATAGAGGCGGAAGCCACAACCTATGGTCTACCATAGGTTTTATGTTGCTATAATTATAAATTTTCAACCTCGTGTTTCAGTTAGTCAGATAATAGACAGTTCGGCTTAGGTTAGCGCTTTAGTTAGTAAAGACATTGATCCACAAAGTGTAAGGACCTTTCTAAAAATCAATGATTATGCAATAATAATAAGTCTTGATTGCTGTTCGATAAGTATACATTGCGTATTAACTTTTTGAACGCGTATAAGTACATATTATTATCTTAAAACATTCTTTAACGAGCGAGCAAAGCGTCTCAAGTTCAACTTCAAGTCTAGTAAAATTAGCTTCTAATCTAATTCAGTTGATTCATCCAGAATTAGTATCAAAAAATATTTATTGCAATTACTGTGTATAACTTGAACAAATGTGAGTTGTCAACAGTTTGCTCTTATCGGACGTACAATACTTAAAAATACTATTCAATATTGTTATATCCGTAAAATGTTAGTTAGTGTTAAAATGTTCTTTTGTTTAAATACATCTCTAAATACATCTGTAAATTTGTAATGAAATAGGTGTACATACATATTTTGTGGAACAAAAACGGTTTTAGTAAAAATACATGGGGTAACTACGTTAATGTAATCAACATTAACGCAGTTACCCCATGTATTTTTTAAAGTAGTAAATAATCCTGTAAGTAGGTTAGTTTAATAGCAATATTATGTATACTGTTATTATCTATATATTTAATGTAGTGTATGTAAAAAATCAGTGGCCTAGTGGTTAGCACTCTCGCTTCGAGAGTCGGTGGTTCCGGGTTCAGGGATATTCCTGTCCGAGGCAGGTGTTGTTTTAGGTAAGTTAGTGGTAGCCTAGTCGGAAGTTAGTGGGTCAGAACCTCGATTTAGTTGCCACTTTTTGAAGTTGTTTAATTTCGGTGATTTAAGGGGAAGCTTTCGTAGTTGATGTTGTGTACCTACTTAAAGTCGTTCACCGACATCGTAAAAGGGCGAGCCCTTCAGGAGCTCGAGTTTGATTGCCGTACTTAATTGCGAGCTATAATTTGGCCATAACTGTTATTGTCGAGGGTAGCGAATCACGAGGGATACGAAGTTGTACTAGCACTTGAGTAAAAAAATATGAGTTGCAAAATTTGTATGTAATTATTATGTATATTATGATACTGTGTGCTAGATAGATTATTACAGTCGAGGCCAACTCTGCAATGATCAATATTCTCGACGATAGTACAAAGTTTTTCAACATACTTGCAAGTTAATTAATCAGCATATAAATAGTAATTCTTTAGTAAGAGTTTATATATTTTATTACCGTATGCCGTATGAGACCGTGTAAATAAAATTATACAAATTGCATTATTTTAGTCGAAGTGAATATTTAATGAATTCATTGAACTTAAATCATGGACTTAAACAACTTTGCTTGAGAATTAACTTTGGGCAAACTGTTTTAAACCCCAAATTGTACGTATTTTAAGTTCTACAAAATTTCCAAGTCAATTACTACTTGAATTATTTTACAAATACTTACGATTATTTTACAAACTTACTAGATATAATATCTCTACGGCTGCAGAATTACTATTAAATAGAAAAAAAATGTTTATCAGAAATTCAAAGCGACAAAATCAATCAATGCAAAATTGTAAATAATCGTAGATATCGTATCGTGTGTCGTCTATTTCCCCACCTTGGGTAAATAGGGTATCATATAAGGTATCACCCCGTTTCTGGGGCTGGGTGCAGGGACTCTTTGGTCCTCAAGAATCTGCACCTACTTCTTCTCTTCTGTGTAGTAGGCGATGGGTTACCCATTGGTTCTTTGCCCACTTATATCCCTCTCCACCCCACTCTTTCGATCGTTTCCCCTATATCCTGCTATATTCTCATTCCCCACCTCCCCCCTCCCCTCTCCAAATCCGAGGGGCTGTGGTCGTGATAGACAGTGTTAGGTACACTATTCTCCTTCTTCCCGCAGTAGCAGTAGGGTCATCCGTCCGAGTCGTCATCTGAAAAACAATTTAAAACATTATTTTTTATCCAAGTGACGCTTAACCCTCGAAATACTCTCATATTTGGGTCGTCAACTTTTATTTCGGCAACCGTCTGCCCTTCAATGGCGTATTTTAACGTTCATAAAAACCGAAAAAGTTCTTGCAACTTGATGGTTTGAATAGAATGTTGGGAGTTTTTTAATCAAGTGAAGAAATTTTTTGATTGATATTTCTTCTAAGCTAATTATAAATATATTACCACATACATACTAATATTATAGTATAACATAAGGGTAGATTCGTCCGCGGTATATTTGTTTCTCAGGGTTAAAGAATAAATTTAGTAGTTACTCTTTGGACAAACTATCTCCGAACGAAAAATAAATCGATCGATCCTTCACTCGATAACCTTGAAGAGAAATTGTTTACAAAATGGCATTGCTTTTGTTCAAACAATATGGGAAAAGTGATGGTAATGGAAAATTCGAAACGGGCGACAGTTGTCTGATTTGATTGTGATTGATGGAAATTTATCTCGACAGCTTGAGTTATAGGTAGGTACGTGTATTTGTTTCTACGAGTACCTAAAAGCGTAAGAAGCTCATAATATTAAGAGGCTATAGTAAAAGTATTACAGTACATAACAATGTTAAGTTAGTAAAAGCCTAGTCGGTTAACCCGACAGACGGTTCAGACATGCATCTCTGAGTTTTTCACTTACCCGATTTATTTTTTATCATAAGCTTAAACGGTGAAGGAAAACATCGAGAGGAAACCTGCTTGCCAGAGAAGGTTAATAGCTTACGAAGATTTGCAATTAAGCCAGCGTGGCAGATTATATGGCCTGGATTATAGGCTCAGGTCTTCCCTAAGGGTGTACCCTTCATAGGGAAGACCCGAGCCCAGCAGTAGGACGTTATAGGTTGATGTGAAGGTACGTACAGTGTTATAGTAGTGCCTGAATTACATAATTTTATTCCCCATTCTTCGATCGGACTGGTAGAGATACCTACTCCAACGGAATATGGTAGAGATTCCTCGGAATTGCAAGAAATATTTTGAGTCTAGTTTTGTGCGAACTGCTTGGTTACGGAATTCCCTGACTGGTTCTATCATTATCGATTATTACAATTTGGGTCTGTTCAAATCGCAAGTGATTCGGTGTCTTCTAAGCAATACACACTACATCAAACGCCGCATCATCGTTTGCAAACGCAAGACTGCTATTATAGATATTTTTATTAATAAAAAAATATGTGGAAAGTTTACCAAAATAATGGTCTTCAGGGAATTGAATACTTAAAGCAGCGCTTTACAAAAAGCGCCGCGTACGCGCTTGTATTTACTGATTCCTAAGTACTGCTACCTCAGTACCTGTGCTCCTTCCAAAGTCCATATGTTTTTATACTTTATTGTGGGTGAGAAACGTTAATCTTCGTAAAAATAATATATTTATATATACTATCTGCGCCTCGCTTTATTACCCGCGCTGAGCATTTGATCATCGCATTGCCGGAATAAAAATTTGCCTATTTGTTAATACAGCCAATAAGCTATCTTCGTGCCAAATTTTATTCAAATATATTAAGCCGTTTGAGCGTGGAGGAGTAACACACAAACACACATACATACCTATACATCAATAATATACAAACTTTCGTCTGCATAATATTGAGTGCGATTACGTAGTCTGTACGAGTACTAAGAGGTCGCATAAGAAACATAAATAAAAAAAGTTAAAATTTACTTCAATTAGGAACGCAATACTAACGTTAAAATTAATTAATAGTCTTATTGATGAAAAAACTATTGGAACGATTTAGAAAAAAATTATATGAGACTAATTGAAAAGTATACCCTTTCAACAAAAACAAAGTATTATTCAAATCTGTCCAGCCATCTTTGAAAAATCGCAAAACACGAGTACATAATAAAGACACCGACGAATTGAGAACATCCTCCTTTTTGAAGTCGGTTGGAAATAACTGCGTGAAACAACCTGTGACGTTGTTACTCGTATGTGCTTCAATGAACGAATACAGGCTTATGTTGATCTCAATGTATTGAATAAATCATTTCTTCTGAATTAGATAAAATGCTCGTTTGTAATATTGAATAAAGATATGAAGGTGATAAAATCTGTCGCCACGAAACTATCGGTGCATTCTGACAGCGTTTTTGAGAGCCAGTGTATTCCAGACTATACATATTAGGGGTATACTATGATGGGAACCAATTCTGAATTAGAGAAATAAAAATCAGCTGTTCCGTACAAAAAGTTTATTGGTCGTCGACTACTCGTAAATGTATGAAACCGCTGTTTTATTTATTCGGAGTTGATCTATAGTGAAAGCCGTTCCTTACAGTATATCCTGTATAGAATTGCTTCATCTAGAGCCACAGCGCCGCTAAACCTCAAATGCTGTCTTAAATAAAATATGCTACATTCATACAACTTTTTATCTTTAGGAGTTTATTTACTGATGATTTTTCTAAAACGTTGTCAAGGGTCGTCGCCGGGAGCATCGCGCCGTTGCGAAGCCGATGTTAATGGAGGCGTTTTTAATGAAAATTGTATTTAGGTCAGGTCAGCGCAGACTCTACTTCGTCCGCCGCTGCGCTTACTCGTTGCTGACTTCAAATGCAATCACAGGTACCTGGGAGGTTACTACCTACTTAGCCGTCTATACATGGAGGTAAACAATAACTTCATGCAGATTTATCGAGAATTATTCGATTTATCGGCTGGAGGTCCCTACCCTTATGCCAGCAAAAAAGCTGTTGAAAAAAGTTCCTAACTGTTAGTACCTAACGAATACTTTTCAAGAGCTTTAGATTTTCCACCTAGTTAGCGATGAAACAATGGTCTTGTTTTAATTATTAAAACTATTTTCTTCTATTTTAGTTTAGACGATACGAAATTTATAAATTATTAAGAGGACACAAATAGAATGAATGGAGTGCATAGCGTAGCTTATCTAGGTTTTCCGAACAGATAAAAAGACAAGGTAGTCTTATAGTAGTGACCGTGAGTGCAACTTCTTACAGCTTTGACGTTTGAATGTTATATATTATAAACATTTATATAACGATGCTTTCAGAGGCGCTTTGTCATTCTGTCTATACGACAGGTATGCAAGCATTTCAGGAATGCTTCAACAGTTTATGTATTAGTATCTCCCCTGAGCGGCTGAAGCTGCAGCCCGGGATCGTATTATTGTCGACGGTTTGCGGCTGTCGCATTATTATGTAACATCCGCAATAATCATCCGCACGTCCCTCCCCGACCACTATTATATGCTTATGAGGCTATCATCTAGGAGAGTATATGAAAATTCCAGCGCATAAGTGCGGCGACGGCGCCTTTACTGACGACGCAACGTTCGAGCCTTCAAGCCATGACCCTGGGGAGATCGATTGTTGACTTGAATGCGTATGTTATAAGCTATAAGATTTAATTTGTGACAGATGTCAAAGCAAATCAGTGCCCATTAAATTGACAAAAGCCCTCTTCGATACAGATTACCGACCTTCGTTCAGACCCAAATAAAAAACGACCTCCAATAAAAATCCTCTATAAACCCGACGTGACATCTCGGCGAGAACATCAGGTCTTAATTAAAATTAATAACCTATAAGTAATTCCGTGATTTATACGAAGAGAGGGTTTGTTTACCGCGGGGAGGTCGGGGAGTCAGCTGGGCCGGTCGATAGGAGGGGGATTAGCGCGCACGCGCGACCCTATCGAGCTCATTCGGGCCGTGGCCGCCGCGCGTCGCGCACGTCATGCATGCGGGGACCTAGCGGGTGCACGCGCGCGCCCATGGGCACCGTGCTCAGCTTCAGCCCGCGCGAGCGGCGCGTGCCCGCCGTCGCGCCGCCGCAGGACCGCGCGCACCTCGCCTACTCCTACGAGCGGCTCAACAACGCCAAAAACCGAGAGAATAGGGAAGTGCCGCGTGACGAGCGCCGCGCCACTCTAGACGACGCCGCCAAGATCATCTCCGAAAAGACGGCTCTAGAAAAGAATCTCAAAAAACATTCGCTGTTCATCAACGCGCTGTCATGGAAAAGGTTCTCGACAGCCAACAACAACAAGAAAAAGTTGGAATGCAAGAGCAAGAGTGTGGCGACGTTGCGTCCGCCGTTGACGGACAATGTGCCGTTGGATCGGAATAAGAATGTGTCAGGGACGTATGTGGGGCGCGCGGTGCCGAGCGCGCCGCAGCCGGTCGCGGTGGCGCGCGCGGCGCACGTCCTCAACAACAACGTGTGCTACGCGGAGAAGCTACCGACGACGGTCGTCGGGCCGGCGGTGGCTCCTCGGAAGACCGTCATCCAAGCGTCCACGTCAGAACTGCTCAAGTGCCTGGGGCTGTTCCTGCACGCACGGTGCCACCGCCTGAGAGACTTCCAGGCGGGGGACGCCGTCATGTGGCTGCGAACCGTCGACCGCTCACTGCTACTGCAAGGATGGCAGGTGGGTCCGAACTGTACCACTAACTATCAACAGACTAGATAGCCGCTTATAAAGCATTTCATCAGAGTTTCCAACGTTCATTTCCCGACTAGACAAATACAAGTTGTATGGACTTCCACTTACGAGTACTATGCGAAGTCTGTGTTCCTTGCTATTGGGTATCCCATATCTTTTAACACAGCATCGAGCTATGCAAACAAAGTTAATTATTTTCCTATATATTTATATAATATAACTTACCTACTTACGTGCTATCACTTACGTGTCATTCAACAGTAAAAATACTTAACGGGGTACTACATTGTCTATTGAGGTTTTCCGTATAGTCATGAGTTTTCTTCAGAATACATTTGGTTCGTTGTAGCCGTCATCGTTCTCGTTCGTACAGAATGCAATGAATGAAAGAGATGGTAATAGGTAACAATGGTAAATATCATAATATTATACAAGATCTAAATGTATAACACTATAATTTGTATAAAATCACACAAATGAAAGTTTATTTACCTACTATTTTCGCTAAGCAGCTAATTTGGAGCAGCTTGATACATAGTTACTACGAGTAGATTTACCTACTTTTACTTCTTCTTTGAACAAATTGTATCTAACCATCAGACGAGTTGGTGGTCAAACACAGATCACGTATAATATAATGAATAAAAGTGTTAAACCTAATATCTCCTGATTCTATCAGTCAGTCAGTTTGTTTGTGCATCTCTCAATAGCTTGCATTGCATCGCGCATGTGCAGGAAGCCTCCAATCAAATTCCGATTCACTTCTGTACAACTACACAGCAAGCAAACATGGTTTTATTTTGACAGCGTTGAAGCGGCGAACTTTCAAAACGAAACCAAGTTTGCTTGCTCTTGTTTTTACCTCTTTCATGCTTAACTCTAGCCGATGGCCTTGTAGGTCCCTACTAATACAGACAAGGTATTACAAATAAGTGGCAGCTTTATGTGTTTGGCAGGCGGCCCTAGGTTCGATTCCCGGCTAGGACAAATGTTAGAACGATAAGTCAGAACACCAAATTATCCACTCACTCCCAAATATCTTCGGATAAGAATAAACTGGTGTATTTTTGGAGATTGGTGGACTCTTGCTGTCTAATCCATCAATTCGGTTTTGGTACCAATCCAATTTCAATTATTTATTAACTTAAATTACCATCTCACATACAATATTGTCAAGCAACTGCTATGAGCTCGCATCAATGATAAAATTCTTTGAGTTGTACAATCATTATGCGTCAAAAAGAAAAGACATGCCTAAAATCGTACATGAGGCACACCTTAGATCGGCAGTTGTTATATGTTGCATACATAGGCCATATAACCTAAAAGTGAACTAAGCTATTAGTCACCCTTATAATACCAATGCAAAAGAGTACATTAATAACTTTCAACACAAAGAAGTGAAACTGCACGTGGGAACGATGAGAAAAGCTTATATTTGAGATCAGTTTTTCTCAGTTTCGCTTCTTCGTACCTTCATCGAAAGTTTTACACTGAAATGGCATTGCGTTCTTTTATATTTTTCACAAAACGTGTGGGTGTTGTTGTTTGCTGTTAAAAGGTTTCTCTTTAGTTTATCTTTTCATCCATTTAGCTCCAAGGTGTAATTGATATCAATGTGGGCGGTTTTAGTAGTCTCTAGACTGTATTTTCACAACAGAAAATTGTGGTACTGAGAAAAGGAAAGCTATTCTCGGATATATATAACTTGGAAAACTGTCTTCAATCAGTACCTAGTATCTAGTTCTATGAACTGTTGACCTCGCGACAATAATACTTTTGCAACTTAAAAACGATTTATTCATGTTTGTCACCTTATCTTTTTTTTATCAGGGACTAAATACGCTTTGCTCGCTCGGTATGTCATGGGTATAGTATTTTTTATAGTACTCCTGAATCAAATCTACAAAAATAACTGTAAAAAACAGACTTTACGCAATAATAATAATTAATAATTTTAATCCTCAATAATACAATTTGTTTTTGGTAGAAGATGCTACTATACGTAAATACAGGGTTATCGGTTAGGAGTGTACTAAGCCGAACTCGGTCGCCATTCTCACCGTAAGAAACAACTTTTACTATGGGGCTCTAACTCTAAATTCGAGAAAATGTATCAGCTGTTTTATTCATTTTATCGACGACCGGTAAACTTTGTCTATGGAACGGCTGATCATTTTTTCTCGAATTAAGAGTTTGTTCTATAATAAAAGTTGTTCCTCTGGTTGAGAATAGTGACCTTCTTTTGGCTTAGTACACCCCAAGCTGATAGCCACGTATATAAAATAAACTGATTAGGATCAAAACACATACGCATTGAAAAAGTATGGTCAGCTTAGAACAGAACTCTGCGCAGCATTGCTCTACGCAAGCGCTACGAACAGCTACGAAATTTCTCTACATAGAAAAAGCTATAATTTAGAATGGGATGTTTTTTTTACATAAGATACAATTAAGAATAGGGTTGACTTTTAGTTTTGAGTAGATTTTAAAAAGCCTAGTCCACAGAAGAGAAAAAAAACTTCTTGCCTTGAACCCGTTATCTCTCAATCGAGCGGCTGCGGATTCGATCCTAGTTTGAGTGTGAATGAGTTTTTCACTCATATCCATATTATAATTAATTATCTCTAGATTTACTGATTGACAAACTCTTCTTTTCTCTGTCTGTACTTGCTTTAACAGTGATTCCTTCACCGTTAAAGCAAGCATCCAAAATAATGCTAATAATACTATATTTTTTTTCAGGTGACAAGCATTATAATATTGACTTATATTTACTCTTATATTTTCTTTGGCTTTTGTAAAAAAATTCACTTGTATTTAATTTATTTTTTTGTGTGACAGCTATAAAAATTTATCTATCTATCTATCTACTATAAAAATTCGTTTACATCTTCTCAGTTTCAACTTTAGCATATTTACTAATTATCTCCTTAATTTAAAACAACACGCCTATTTTTCGCTGACATTCCGATATTATAAGAATACCCAAAAATTTCATTTTTCCATTGTATCAATTTGAACTTTAAGAAACTTTGCAAGCTCAGATCTCTTTTGTAATTCAGATCTCGAAAATATTTCATTCATTTGTTTACAATAAGGACAATATGTTTCATTAAAATAAAGTAATGTTTTCCTTGTAAACATAATACCTATGTAGGTTACCTATGTACGATTATAACACTAATTATAATGCTTATAATAGATGGAACGGTTAATCCTGTTATTTATTTTAGTCAGTTTATGACTAATAATTATGTTTTTAAGTTTGCGTAGAACCATATAAGGAAAACAACTACCTAGGAGTAATATACCTACCACTCGTATCCAGCTTTGTTATCTACATAAACTAATTATAAATAAATATTTTAGATGTTTAATCAAATAGTAAGGTACACGAGCCAAACCTAATTAAATCGTTTTAGTAGTATCAGAAAATTATTGTTTACTGCATTTGCAGCTATACTCTACTTATATTCGCTATATTCAATATCATTGAAGATTTGTTTTATTGATTTTATACACATGATATTTACATAATTAAAATCGGCCAAGTGCGAGTCGGACTCGCGCACTAAGTGTTGCGTTTTTATTATTAAAATCGGGTTTCATTTGAGAGTCGTAGCTTGAGAGTTCTTAAAATTTAAACAAATCAGAACGGCGCGGCGCGCGCCAAATGTAACAAAAGACGCTCCTTAGCTGCCAGAAATACCAGCTAAAGATATTTCAATAAATGCACCAAAATGCAGTTCCCCTTGATACAGCTCGACATAGCGGTACTTTCTTGGTCGGTATATGTGACGTCAATAAATATTTGAATTGCAACCTCTCTTTCCTTATGTCTTCTCCATTCCTTGAGTGACATCAATGACAGCGAGCTTTAAATCAACAATGGTTTTATAAATGTGGTTGTATATACCATAGACTTTTATTATTAATTATTATTTCTAATCAAAATGACTATATTACTATATGAAATATATTGTATTAGCTTTTGCCCGCGGCTACGCCCGCGTTACATTTCACTGGGAAATAAACATTCTGGCACTCTCCAGATTTCAAACTGGAGAGTGCAAAATATGCAGTCGATCCGTCACTTGGTAGCAGAGGAGATGACGAGAACATAAACAATATAACAACAAACAAACATATTTGTGGGAATGTATTTAGAATACACAGTTTAATAGTTATGGTTCTCCTTTGTATATTACATTACTATAACGTATATTTATTTATATACTTTTAAAAAAGGATAAAAATACTATAGAAATAAATATAAAATCATTAATTCTATTTTCGATGTTGTATATCACATGATATTAAAGTTCGAATTGACACATATGTTATCTTTTCTTAAGTTATGTTTAATCTTCAATATAAATGAAGAAAAGTACGAATTGAATTCCTTGCATCTTTAGCGAAAAAAACATATAAGCATACTTAAGTAGTATTATGATAACGGAACACCTCCTTTGTCTATTTAGGCATATATCTGATTACTAAAATGGTCTCAACGCTTAAGTTTCTGCCAAATATATTTTAAGTCCGACTTACTAGAGATAACAATCAATGGTGTTGTTGAGTCACAAGCATTTTTGCTTGTGAGGTAAGTAGTCAAAGAAGATAGCCGTCTCCTTTATTGCCTTAACAGGCTATTTAAAGAATATTTTTATCAATGGCCTAAAATAAATAGAAATGAAATAATATTAAATTTCAACATAAATGCTATTTTTCACTTTTTTTGTTACAAATTCATCAATCTCGCTGTGGGTGGACCTTTCCTATGCAATCTTTGCAAAATTTACCTATCAATGTAAAAAATAACTTTTTAAATTATTAGCACCAGCCTAACTCTATGTATTACGTTATTGATTTCATACGGTAGAAGGATAATGAGTAGATAATGTATTGTAGTAGCCATTTGACCTGCATACATAAGATTGTCCGTGACATGATTTCATATCGACCCTACTATTACTTATGATATGTTCTTACAGTAAATAATAGTCAAAACAAGTAATTTTTTTTAATTGAGCAACCAAAATACTGGACTGTTTTTGATATTTATATGAAGCAATCAAAACAAGACAAAAATAAGATACACGAAACTTAGTATAATTGTAAGTAATAAAAAAACGATTACAACCAAATTGAGAAATTTGTCATTTTTGAAGTCGGTAAAAGTCATTAAACTACTACTTCTGTGAACTGTTCATTTTGAGAATCTATCATATAAAAATTACTCGCTGAATGTGTTGCTAGGTGCAAATCTCGAGAGCAGCTGAACCGATGTTGCTAATTCTTTATTTAAATATCCTTAAAGTACAAGGATGGTTCTTAATGAGAGATTTTTTTTTTTAATTGGCTGAAAAGTTCTAAAAACAACACTTTTCTATACTCCCATACAATAGATTCATATATTCGAATAATACTTTAAAAGTCAATTTGAACTTTAATATCATATCATAAAGTTTAAATGTGAGTGGAGAGGTTCCGGGGGTAAAACAATTGAGTGACGTTAGTATCGTATAAATAATAATATCAATATTTGCCTATCCGGACCCGCAGTCCCGAATAGCAGAATAAGTATCAAATAAAATTAAAGAATCGTCTGTTCGGCGGTACGAAGTTCGCCGGGTCAGTTAGTAGTTTATAAAAAAGACAACAACTTGACCGTGAACAACCTTAATTAATATTTAGAACTCCCATTTAAGGTCGTGTTCCAGAGGTCCCTGTTAAATGTTATTTTAATTCGCATAATAGTCGTACTTAATACAGACTCTCCCACGACATAAAATTTATGATATTTTTTGTTGTTTTGTTTTTCGTCAAAAATAGTTGGAAACTACCAATTGTTCGCGAGCAACAATTTCCAACAACCATACAAAGTGACAGACATAATAATAATTTGCCTGACTCTGACATTTGAAAATGTCAAACATTGCTACACGTAGTCTGGTTTGACTTGCGGTGACGCGCGTAGTTGCACAGCGTCGTCATGCGTTTGGTGTGTCATTTCGCTTAATTTTTCCTACATAACAATGTCATAAGCCGTGCTGTGCTATCTTCTCCATATTTTAGTATAAGTCTATGAAACGCAATTTATTTAAAAAAATAGGGGTGTTTGCCACGAGTTTTTGACAGCAGGTTGGTGGTTTTCGTGTTCGCGAGAAATCTCCATAAAAACCCGGATAAAGCCTCTACAGCTTTACGAGGGTACATGATGTGACTTTAACTTGACTACGATGACTTATTACTTGATAATTGATTTAAGTTGATTGATTAATAACTTGAAATTTGATAAACTTTACTCTGGCAAATATACAAATCGTATGGTGCCATCTATTAAAAGAAAGAAACTATTGTTCCATATGCTGTTCCATAAAAAAATCTTTTTTAATAATAATAATAAATAGTTTATTTCGGTCAAACATATACACTGTAAATCTTATTAAGACATTCTGTATCTGTCGTCCACAAAATATATGAAACAGCTGATTTTTTTTTCTCTCGAATCCAGAGTTGGTCCCATATTGAAAGTTGTTCCTTAGGATGAGTATAGTGATCCTCTTTTGGCTTAATACACCCCTAACCGATAACATTGTATATAACACTGTATTATTATTACTATTCATAAAATACACATACGTTCTACTTACACTTACCTAAAACAGTTTCGTTCAGTAGGATCTAATAATAAAGAGAAATAAAAGTCGCCCTTGAATTTGGAGTGGTAACGCGGAAACCTTGGCCCTAAATTTATAGTCCACGATATTAAGAACACAGTAAATTGTTGTGAAGGACATTATGATTACGACGATAATGAACACACGACGATATTATAGACGATATATTGAGAAAAGCACGCAAACCGCCTGATTCATCAACTGTCTGACAGGAGACCTTACAAAACAACAATAGTAATTAAAAAATGATACAGCTTAATAAGCTTATTATTATAACTTATCTTTATCTGTCTACTATCTGTTGACAGATTCGTAGTCATACAAGTCATAATCGCTTTCAAGTTGTCAATCTTGAGCTTGTTCCGCCAAATTAAAACATCATGTCACACGTTACCCAATGGCCCCTGAGCACGAGCTATATTTTGACAGTAAAACCCAAAACAGCTTGTCAAATTTCGCATGACGATGGCTTTAAAGAAAACAAAAAACGACTGCAAAACTTTTTACGTTTTTTTTTTTTTTTTAAATCTTTATTTAAAGTGTTTGTTCGCACATGCGAAAATGCCACACTACTTGTCAAACACAAAATATATAAAAATATTATGAAGCCGAACGTAAATCTATAGATATAGAAGAGTAAGTCGTGATTGACTGAATGACTGACTGATATTACCGAGGAATCAACGTAGAGCCTAAATCGCTGAATTTAAAGACATACAAATATTTTTGGAAATTCAGCCCCTAATGAATGGGTAATGAAAGTTGAAACTTTCTTTGTATCGGACTACTATTATAAAAATCAAGGTTAAGGTTAAGAAATTGAATTAATATAAATACCTAGTAAAAATGTAAAAGGTTCTTGGGGTTCCGTTGTTCATTTTTGATGCATGAACTGAATTCTACACACGCAATGCAGATAGAAATTTGGAACGAATAGCGAATAAAGTTTTTCTATTTCGTTTAAGTGTGTGGTTCTGTATTAGAAAAACTGGTAGGTAATTGAATTGATCTAGATTGTATACAGTGATATAAGGTTACTTTTTATCGTAGGTGAAAAGTAAGCTGTATTTTGTATAAGTAAAATTAATGTAGGAAATCAATGTTTGCTTAGAATTCATAGTTTGTAGATAGTTACGGGTTTGCAGTTTTAAAACTAACTCGACTGAAATAAAAATTGGATCTAACGCCTTCCAATTTGATATCATCATAATTTATGAGTGTGTCCATAATCGGTGGCCAACTTAGTCTGATCACGAGATTCGTGCATAAAAATTCCTTCTTAAACCAATAGGTGCGTCACTTAGTTTATTGTCGTTGTATCATATATTTTTATTTCCATGGGCTTAAAATTAGATTTTTTATTGGTTTTACTTATTTGTAAATCGGAGACTAATTACGACTGGATGATGAACTTTTCTCATTTGTAAACTTGTCCATAATGTCTAATACTTGTACGCCTTTTCAATTTAGTACCTTAATATCTTATAACCCGTTACAGTTACCCTAGTGTTTCAGAAACATTAGAGCGAATTCAATTATGTAGAGCAAGTCGGATGTAAAGCAAAAGTTTGTTCTGAATTTTCTATTTGAATGTTAGAGTCTGTTTGTTATCTTACATTTTCCCCTGTCTGTATTTATTCGTGAAAAGTACTTATGCGAGTATAACTCGCACTACTTTACTGCAAACCTTATGCGAGGATTTTTTGTTAACATTTTTACGACTTCCCAAAAAAGAAGAAAAACAGAAGAGGTACTCAATTCTGTGTGTTACCTGATTTCTCTGATACGGGTGGACCGATTAGAAAAATTCTTTTTTGTTTAAAAAGGTATATACAGAGGGTTATAAAAGGTCCCATTTTAATTCTTTCAAAATCAGTTTAGAGGTTCGATATTTAAATTGAAATAACTGAAAAAGTTCTATCGGCGCGGCGCCTGCCGTAATGGAAGCCAATAACTTAAAGAAGTAATAACTTTTTTTTAAAAGAACCTGTTTCATTAGTGGTAATGGAACTTAGTTTACATTTGATAGCAGTCGTTGACACCTCAAACGGAGACCGAGTCAAAAGAGAACATCGCCCTTTGGTTGCTACTATATGCCCTTGCACTGGCGCAATTAACTGCGAATCGTCATAAGTAATTATCATGTAGCTATTGAAACATGGACCGATGTTGCTTTCAAAACAATAAAATATATATAAAATAATTTTGTGCTGTTGTGTTTTACAAATTGCGTTATCAAAAAAATACTCTGCTAAGCCTCTTAATGTCACCATAAAAATGCGCTGTCAGTGATAGAATTCAGAAAAAAAATCGTTTTTTTTATATGTACTTTCTGTATAATATTTTTTTCCAAATTATCCCGTTTTTTAAATTTATATTTTTAAGTTTGTGTCATGGACTTTTTGGAAAGGGCTAAATCGATTTGATTTTTGAAAGGTTGTCTATACTGTCTATATTTGAAGTAAGTACATTTAAATTTAACCGAAGTCGGACGAAATCCTTATATTATTTAAAAAAGGATTTGATTACCCATAACATGGCCATAAGTTCATAACTAGAACCATAGAAAGCTTTTTTATATTTAAATGCATCACTTTACCTCACGCAAGCACCTAAATCTTTACATAATGCCTCTTTTAAGAGCAATAAATCTTCTTCCCAGTAAACTTACGATGCAATCTTCTAAAAGCCCTATATTTATTCGCATTCCTTTACTTCGCATTACTCAGAGAGCAGTCCTCAAAAGTATGCTTATTTTCTTCAGGCACATAATTTTGTCTTGAAGACCTTAAAGGGCATGTTTGCTGCAATGTGTCATAGAAATTTAAAAAAATATAAGACTCGGTACATCGAAGGGCTTTACAAAATATATCGGTATTATTCCATAAATATCGGCCGGTAATAGATTAATATACAGGAATACAATGCGATATTTCTGAATAGTTTTTACGTTTATGAAAATAAATAATAAAATCTGGTCAAAAACACCGAAATTTACAAACACTGAAAATAAAATTTCGACAATTTTAATGTTTTTAGTAAATTTGTATCTCTTAATAGAAGATCTATTTTAAAAACTCATTGCTTTTCCGTAGACCATTTTTTCAAGAAATTGTACATTTTGACTACATTGTACAATTGTACTTAAAATTTTCCAAAATTTAGCTTAGACGCAGACGTGCCCCGTTAAGCGTTAAATAGAAATACTGTTATGTGTTTTTTTATGATCGTGATATAAAACAATAAAAAAACTATTGTATTCACATCCAATCTCACCCAGTCCAACCTTGAATGGAGAGATGTCAAGTATAGTTTAATTATGAAAAGGCATGAATGTACGTTAATATGTTTGCATTAAATATGACAGGAGATATCTTTATTAAACCCAAATGGTAAAGAAATACTTACCTTGTGAAAAAGCTGTTATCAATATGATAAATAAGAATATTTATTGTAACAAAAACTAAAAGAACAGTTATTAAAACACTAACTAAACTAAATCTACTTACAACTAAAAAATTAATAAAAAAAACTAGTCAAAAATATCTTTAGTAGAGGGAAAGGTGGCAAAAATAATACAGGACATTAATTAAGATACTTGTATTAATTATTTCGAAATATATCTTCATATTTCAATGTCTAACCTAGTTTACGAACACGCGATTACAAAACCTTTCCGCGGAAATCCTCTTAAACCCCAACAAAGCAAAATTCCATGACAGCGTGCGCTTACTATAGCTGTACTTCCTATCAATCGTGGCATGCCCTGTAACTCAATCCCAGCAACCCTGCTTCATTCACCGCAGACAGGGGATGGATAGGGTAGCCAGAGTCAGGGGTAGTCAGGGGTGTCATACCGTTCGCAACTTGCAAAAATCGATAAGGCGCGACTGTTCAGCAAGGGGTGCCGCTTTGCTCAGGGAGCGGCGGCTTTCTTAAGTCACTCCGAGATGAGAATTTGTTTTGGTGAGAGGGCATTTGCAAATTTTTTTTTGTCATCACCGCATTTTACCTAAATATGCAGTGATTGACAGTTAATAATTACCATGAAACACAGGGATTTTTTCATTGTTGTTCTGACAATTTTCAACTGCAGTAGTAAGTAGGGTAATTAAATAACTGTTCTTACTACACAAACGTATCGATTTTAGTAAATACCTACTTATCACTTTTTGATGAATTCAGAAATTTTTACTTGACTACCCAAATTGAGGTGTATGTTTTTCGAGTGTATGTTTGGATGTAAGTGTGTATGTCTAAAACATATGTCAACATTATTGTTAATTGCTATTTAAATGCAAGCAAGTTTTTTTGTTTAGCTTCCCCGTCATTACTTATGCTTTAGTTTCTCTCCATCCAAAGGTTGCCTGGAAGAGATCGCTGTTAGCGATAAGGCCGCCGCTTGTTGCTACGTGCAATAAGCGGCGGCCTTCATAAGTTTTATTAAGTTTATTGTATTATTTACGTGTGCATACAATAAAGAGTTTTCTATCTATCTATGTCCAACTCTCGGTGAGCCTGTAAAGCCGGATGACCGATTATGATGAGCAAACACTGCAATAATCGGTTTAAGGAGGCTGCGGATGATGATGATATTTAAATTCTTGTAGGTTTTTCCGGCTATACATTGTACTTTATTAATCTTGAAGAACTAAAAGTAAAATTATATGCTATACTGGTAGCATGCCATGATTTCACTAGTAGCTTCAGTGTTTTTTTAATTTACTAGTAGCTTCATGGTTTTTTTAAGTCGCAGCGATAATTAATATATATATAATAAATAGTAAATCAAATACATCTAAATAATAAATCAAGCTTTCGCGTTTATAGTATTCCTCTTAGTACCATTATATCGATTTAAAATAATAGCTTCTCTTCTCTTAATCTAAGATGCCAGATCTTTGGTTAAGACAGCCTCTTAGATTTACTTTGTACATTCTTGTATAAAAATTCTTTTAGATCGTATTTTGCTTTTTTTCGCGTGACGTTTTCTGTAGAGAGAACGATTTAAATTGGCTTTAACTACTTAATTGTACAGTTCAATAACTATAAGATAAATTGTGTTAAAATTAAACATAACTATACCACACTATTGTGCACGTGTTATTCTGGTGTATTTTTCACCATGTAGAACAAGAGCAATCTCAGTGGGAAATTGTGAGTTTAAAACTACTAAGATTTCAATCGTCAAATTTCGAATATATTTGAAGCTTGACTTCTTATGCAAAGTTACCATAACTTTACCTAACTTTTAATCTTTTCACTTCATGAATAATGCATCTACCCTCATTGAGCCTAAATGAGCTAGTGCAGGCGCAGATCCTCGTATTTACTAAAAAGGCCTATGAATATGTAATGATTTGAGAGGTTACCTTGGCTTGAGAATAACTTAGTGCCTATGCCTATACATACAGAAGAGCACGCTGATGAGTCAGGAATAATTTAAACGGCTGTCTCTTTACATAGCATTAGTCAAATATAGATATTCAAGGTAAATAATGGCAAGTTGATGTTAATGCACTATACACGATTTAACGTCAAAAGAAATCACCTTAACGTTTGTGCAATAAAATGTCTCAAAAAAGTACAATTGCAACACGAGCGGGTGTAGATAAGGATCTCCAACGCCGCTCCACGTATTGGGTGATTTCTCTTCTATTGTTCCCTTAGTAATTTTCAGTCTTCGCAGCAGTAGGTACTGTTGATTGCTGAAATAAATCAGCGAAGGTTTTCAGTAGGGTATTTTTTTCACCCCACTCCGTCTACAATAAATATCCATATAATGTCATCTATTTCAGTAAATACTCACATAGTTAAAAGGCTCAAAGTGGAATCCATATAAAATTCTTACCTCACAATGACGACATTGACCTACGTTGTGGTAAATAATAAAGAAATATTTCGTTAGTCTATGAACCATTGGATTGTTACTACTATTTTTGGGCGATCAATACCCTCGATGACTCATACAGTAGCTAACACGAATAGAGCCACCTAAAGTATAAACCAACTACCCACAATGTATCTTTACTTCCACATGAGTATCGAGAAAACTAGCACGTAAATTTGCGATAGCTTTACCGGATCAGATGCAAAGTCTTACATAGAATGGCACATCCAAATCGTATTTCTTTATCCGGCTGTCGTTTGCAATTTATACAACAATCAAAATAGCCATGCATGAAACAATTGTGGCACCAAGCTGTATTGTATTTCTAGTTTAGGTGTAATTTAACGACATAAAATCTATCGCGTCGGTCCTGTGCCTATCTTGTCCAGGTTGGACTTGGACCTCAACTGGACAAGATTGGCAGAGGTCCGAAGTAGATAAGACAAAATAAAAGAGGCCTATTTAACTTCTTGATCATGATCATAACATTTTTGTAGGTTTTTCCGGCTACACAATGTACTTTATTAATCTTGAAGAACTAAAAGTGAAATTATTTAATTTTGAAAGGAATCCAAGAATATGAGATGACTTGAAATCACATTCCAAGTGACAGTTTTCAGTTATAAGTCTTAAAATTTAAAAATGTACCTATACCGACCTTTTTTTCTTTTATGCTGAAAGCTTAATATTTTATATTTTAGATAACTCAGACATTGACAAGGGCGCATATAGATACATAATACAGGCCGCCTTGCCTACCTCATTACCTTTTTAATACTCAAGATGGTTACAGAGTCCTTTCAGTCAGAATTTATTATTTTTTCTACAAGTTTTTAAAAGTTACAGGAAAGTAATGATGATGCCGCTAAAGGTTCTACGTAGCAATCTAAAGATCAGAGTTCACACTCGTACTTTTTTATATTAAAGTTATACCCAACAACAAATTTTGATTATTGACGTATTCACAACAAATCGTGTATTTCGTCCGCTTCTTTGCTTGTTTTTCGAAATGATTAACACGTTTCTCCGTCTTTTTCCAGGATGTGGCGTTCATAAACCCCGCAAACGTAGTGTTCGTATACATGCTGGTTCGCGAGCTGGTCGACGGAGAGAGAATAGCGCGCCCGCAGGACTTGCAGGCGGTCGTCCTCACCTGCCTCTATCTCTCTTACTCCTACATGGGCAACGAGATCTCCTACCCTCTCAAGCCTTTCCTCGTGGAAGACTCCAAAGATAAGTTCTGGGACCGATGCTTGCTCATAGTCGACCGACTGTCGTTCAACATGCTGCGAATTAATTCCGAGCCTGGTTTCTTCACTGAAGTGTTCACTGAGTTGAAGGCGTGTGGGACTGTAGACAGCCCTCCCCCCGCCCCCACTCACCCCGCTCCCCCGCCACCTCATGCACTCACCGCTGCCTGACACACGGAAGTGGCTGTTCTGAGGTTAGCCCTCACTGACCGCCCCAGTCGAGTTTGATGTCGGCTTCTGACGTTTGAAAGTCTTGGTCAATCTTATCCTTATTGAAAGAGCGTGAACCTTTCATACAACTCAAATGCCAAGTAACTAACTTTTAGACTAAAATTTTCAAGACAATATTTGGAGTTATGGATATATCTCGTCCATCATTAAGCGGTGAAGATATTAGTCGTAGGATTTTGCAGAACTCAATTGATAAACAGAGATATATCTTAGCTAATTGATTACAATAAGTGAGTGACTATAAATTGCTTTGTGAGTAAAAGTATTTCATCAAACCATTATTTACGGGACACTGACGTCATTCTTTAGCACGAAATCTCTTTCAATCTCTTTTAGAATTTGATAGATGAATTGTATTAGACCGAATAAAAAGCGAATAGCGTCAACTATTTCTAGCGATTATTAGGTTGCTCAAAAATGCTAATATTTAAATCGACTAGGATAAGCCGATGTTGCTGCGACCAAGGGAATGATTCACCAAGCCTTTTAATTATGTCAAAATACCATTTAGACATGAATTTGAGTGATTATGGAAGAATTTAAAAACCGGCTTACTCATTGTGTGGGTCAACCTTGTACTTAACTCTACATTTATGATAAAATCAAGCCTAAGAAGTTAGGAATTCGTGGAATAGTTTGTTAAATAAGGCCATAATGAGGACATTGCGTGAGTGTTAACCTTAATGTTGCCAATTTACCCTAAACATAAAATAAGGGGTTGAAGAGTTTTTCACAGTTCTGATAATATTTGGCTGTTATGGGGTCAAGAAAACTGGGTGCCTAAAGTAATGAGAATAAACTGACTTAATTCGTGAAACTACTTTGCAAGCCATAGTCACGTTATACGATATTGTCATTCATAAAATCAAAATTAGTATTATAACTGGACATAGTTACCATTTGAGGTAACTATTTTTGCCTTAACTTATCAAATAATTTAGTTATATTCCTATAATATATTTAATCATGACTTGAAAACATTCGACAGTTTCAGTTTCACATTCATCATGTGAATATTGAATACGAGTATGAGCGTAGAGTATGAATGTTTACTGACTTACTAATAAACGTATTTCAGCTTTGAGCATCTTTTGTCACATTTTATCCGATAAAGAACGTCATGCGCCAAACAAGACAAAAGATGCTTAACATTGAGACGCGTACGAGGCTAACGCAGTAGTTCCATGAGATAGATATTCGGATTTCAGTTGTATTGCAAGTGCGGCATTAGGAACTGTGGTCTGTAACCTCCACTTAAAATTACCGCACTGTTAATTGTATCGTTGGTAATTATGTAGGTAAACGTATGATTAATGTTATTGGCAGATTGCACGAGCTAAGTGCGGTTCTGAGACAGGAAAATTACACACGCCAAAAATCGTAATGTAGAGTTGATAAATGGGATCAGAAATTGTTCCTATCTGAACGCTGGTTCTTAGCGTTGCCGTGACGTCATTGTCACAGCAACCTTGTTGCTAGAACTGCTACATTTTTTGTCATGTAAGTGGAATATTAGACCATTAAATCATATAAATTGATTATACATTGGCGCGAGCCTGATTGTTTCCGTTACCTTGGCAATTGTGGCCTACTTGTTTTCCATAAAGTAATTTTTCCCGTAAATTTGGCAAACGAACTGTCTCAGCATTAAATTTGGCTCGCGTAAAACGCCCATTATTTCATCAACCGTTCCAGCGGTATTTTAGTCCAAATAGAGCAACGGTTAGATAAGTTAAGAATTTCGTAAATGTAGTGAATTGATTGTATTGCCATATAGTTAGAGGATATTATTAGGAAAATGTCCGGCGGGCGGGAGGGTGCAATAAAGATATTTTAAGCTCCCTCTGTTTGAGGTATTTGTCTCATGTAGAGTAGTAGCTTTCTACACTTTACTGATTCATAACTGACTCTAGTTTCCAAAATAAATGCTTTCAAGGTTGTCAAAGGAGTATATTTTCTATTTATACATGAATACTATAAAAGTATTTCTAGTATTCATGTATAGATTAGATGTTTAGATTTATTTATTAATGAATACTTACTTTTTTAAAGTCACCAAATGTCGATTGTCTTGGTTGAACTCGGTTTTTATTTACACCGCTTATAAATAATATGTTACGTGTTCATCTTATACTTTACAATTAATTTTAAAATGTTTTTTAGCTTATCTCGTTTGTTAATTATATTGAAACTAACTGAAGAATTAAATATCTTGCAATTAAAGCAGAGTCAGTGTTGAATCAACAGAGTGTGCGAAAGTAACTAAAATGACATTAAATCCGGTAAAACCTTTATTCGAAGTGTACGTAAACATAAGAAAGGTCGACTTGAGCCATATTATAGAACAAAATATCGCGAACGTTTTGTACAGTTAAATCGAAGTAATAACTAAGTCTTAAATGGTTAGAATAAATTAGACAAATGAATGGTGGGCGATAAATCGGACCGCAAGGTGGCACTCGGCAACATATTATAGGGTATTGGTGTTATTTATACGAAGCAAGCTAAAGTTTCCATAACATTATGTGATTTTTTCTACACAATATAATTACTTGACGACTGGAGTAGACTCAAATGGTTCAAGGCTATAATGTACCTATCGGTGTGTCCTGCTTCTACTATTCCGTAGCACCGCGTAGTAGATCGCTACGAAGATAGAGGATCAATAACAGTCTGTAGCACTGCGTAGCAAAAGCGAAGCTGTTGCTACGAACAGATAGATAAATAATGATAAAATCTTGAGGCACTTCAAAAGATCTGTAGTAAACAAAGACGTAACGCAAAAATTGTTATGAAGTTCAACTGTAGTGTATCGTAGAGTTTCATTAATTTTCAGTAATTAAGACGTAAACTTACACGTACATTAGGCATTTTATTTCAATGCTGCGCAGATTGCATTCAAACTGTAATGCTACAGCTGCAGCAGTTTTAGGTAGTCTAAAGTAGCCACTCTTAGTATAGTTAGGTTTAACAGTTTAGCAGGAGCATCATCAGCAAGGTTCCATGATAGAATTTATTTTAGCTTAGTACGTGTGTTCTTCCGGTTTTTAACTTCAACTTTTCAAAGCAACGAGTTCAATACCATAAGCTAAAACCCACATATATAATCTAGTCATGCCGAGTGCCATAGTTAAGTAAAGTTGTTTAGACATCGTTGTCATGAGAGTGATGGTTGTTTATGAGTATAGTAATGCTAAACTTAATTCTCATTAAATGTACCGAGTCATTAATAGATAGTAAAGTAGACGTCTGTGATTTTTTGAGATTAGTTTTTGTGTTTGTGATATACTTAAGGCGGCAGTTTCCATGCAAATTATGCAAAACTTGTGGCGGAGAAATCTAAAAAAAATACATACTGTAAAATTCAAATGATTGTGCTGTGATACGGACCACGATAACGGCGCAGTTAAAAAATGTGTGATAAATTATCGTGTACGAAATCTTTAAAAGATCGTATGAGATACTTTATAAACAATTTTTTTTTCGCGGCTATCAATAAAAATGTTCAACACAAAAAAACATTTTGAATCAGTATTTTTGGAGATTTGTTCTCCCCAGGTTTCGGATATTTTGAGAGGACAACATACGCGTTGTGTACCCTTAATTGTTTTATTTTATAAGTATCGGCGTTATATTGGTAAAGCACTAAGCTAGCGGTGTTATACAGGCTGTTTTAAAAAGTCACACGAGCTGTAGGTTTTGATAAAGAGTTCTAAAGTTAAAGACTTCCTACTTATTATGTGATTGTCAACGTACCTGCTTGGTTTGAATGTAATAATGTATATTTTTAAACTTTTACCGATACATTGTTCATCTAAGTACAAAAAATACTGTCAAAATCTCAATTGATCGAACACGGCATAGACTAATGATAAAGTAAGGAAACCAATTTTGGTAGAGACACAAAATCAGGCTGCTTTTATGCTGATTTTTTGAGCAACCTGTATAAAAAACTATCATATATGCTATATTTTGCTTTTGCAATTATCAATATTTTCTGAACTTTGGCTTACGCGTTAATTGCGCATGCATGCTGTAAGCTAAATTAGTTACATTTAAGGGCTGCGTATCAAAAACACGGACATAGAAATTAGGAAAAATATTTAAGAATTCAGTACATTTAGTTACACTACGCAGAAATATACTCGTAAAATATTAAATGGATCAAAATCGTTGAAATCGACATTTCTTCTTTGTTTTTTTTAGAGCTAAAATTAAGCGATTTTTTGTAATTCCGTATTTTTGAGACGCGGCTTTTAAAGTAAATAACTACTGACTTATTCGTATCTATTTATTTCAAATGATGTTACACTCAAGGCGACTTGCACCAGTAAATAAACTTGGCTTAAATCTAGAATAAAGGAACTAAAATATCCTTAATTTGCGATAATGCCTATTATAAATTAAGAAAGCATATTGAAAAAAAAACTAAAGAACAAGCCTTTGCTAACTATAATGAAACGACTAACTACAGCATAAATGAGCAGTTGAACCAAAAATTAACTGCTATTCTTATTCTTGTTGTCAAGTTATTTCATTTTACTGGATAAAGGTTTCCCGGTAGTGATACAGAAAGTGATTTAAGCTTGACCTGATTTATTTGCAAGTGCAAACATTGTTTTAGACATGTTTATTTTCCAAATGGCTTTAAGTTTATGTTACGTTTTTATTTATAGTATTAATTTAAGTATGTTACACACAAACATCGTGTGAACAATATTTTTAGAAACACTCTGTATTTTTCTTTAGGAAATGTTTGCGTCCTTGGTTGTGTAGTTTGGTAATGTTTCTATTATTGCCTGTTTTTATAGATTTTGTTGTAACCAAATTGTAAGAATTATAGGAACGTTTAATTATGTTTAAAAAATACTTGTAACTTTTACTACACATTTTGTTAGGTGTGTAAAAAACTTGCTATTTGGTAATTCATGAAGCTTCATACATTTCCTGTAGTTAGGTACCTTTTTGATCTGCATGGAGATAAATATAGTTTACAAACCAAAAATAGATATTACATTGAAATCATCATATTTTTTTTTTTTTTGATACCACAAAACTACTTATCAACATCGTGGTAGGCCTACTTTATTTATGAGGGTTGCAGATGGACAACTAGGTAACTTAGTTTAGCTTTGCTCGGTTGGTTGGCGCAGATTTTTATACTTGTGTGCAGCTTGCAAGCTAAGCCCAAAAGTAAGAAAATACCATCGCCATTAATTGCGCTTAAAAGCAAAAATCGTTTAGATACCTGTTGATAGTGATATTAGCTTATATGTTGCTCTGCAACCAGCAGTATTTGTAACGTGACAAGGTATTGAGGAATACGTTTGAAAGGAAAGTCAGTGCTGGAAAAACTACTAGAAATGTATGCAGCCTCACGAATACCAAATCTAATAACATGCTCTCAATACCCGTGGTCAAGGTAGGCAAGCTACGATACTTAATTTATTTAAGTTATATCAGACTTTTGTTATCATTATCTTATATAACTACAAAGACATAAACGATTATGGTTTTCCTAGGATCGCGATATGAGAAAGCAGTAAAGTTTTGTAGGAACTTGAATCGTCACATTCCAACAATTACTATATGATAGGTCTAAATAAGTCCACATCTAATGTAAAGTCGAGTTTAGCCTAGCAAAAGCTTTTGGGCAGTTTTTATCATAAGTTGTGTGTTAGGAATGCCATCTAATTTTGACACGACTGCCGATAAAATAATTTTAATATGTTTTTGCGTTAATGAGTTTTTGTTCCACTATAACTTTTACCTAAACAAGTTGGATGTGTGAGGGACTGTTGAAATCATTACATCTTCCCGAATTGATATTGAATAATAATAAAGGCGGATTCGTAAAGTTATAAATTTATCCACATTAACATAAATAAAAAAAATAAAAGTTACTGCGGTCTATGAATGTTTTTTTACCCGACTGCGAAAGAAGGAGTTAGGTTATGTATATATATCCTTGGCACGCCCTAGCGCCTAAACGGCTTGTCGTATTTTTATGTGAGTGGTGTCAGTAAATTCGTCTTCACCTGCAGATGGTCATAGGCTATACTAGCTATCCCACGATTACACTTGTATGTAAGTAGATGCACGAGAGATACCTTGCAGAAGTCTACTACAATATATATTGCTAGTCTAAACTTGACTCAAAGTCGAATTTCGATGATCTCTATTAGGATATTAATAGTGTAACTTTGATATTTTGAATGTGCGAATGTGAAATTCAAAAGGAAAGTAAATAAAAACACAGAACGAGTATGTACCTCTTCTAACATTATTCATGTATCTCACGTTTGTTAATTAATCTACTGTAAATATACCCAATTATTAAAAAAAACTTTCGTATATACAATATTTGTCGTTTTATTTATAAATCCTGTTTGTGTTGCAAAAATTGAGCCAAGGGTAAAGTTGGTTAAATTGTCTACTCGTACCTATTTATCAACTTATTATTAAGTATATTATTGTATAAGCTTACAATAGGAATAATGTTAAGGTTAAACCTTTATTGTAAGCACAAAAAATAGAACAGCAAAATAAAAATACTTATGATTGTAGTGCATCTAGCGGCGTCCTTATCACTGATGGTGATCTCTGACAGCCAAACTGGATGGAGAGAACTAAAGCATATTATGTGCTCAATGACGGAAAAGGAAGTTAAACCAATTTTGGTAAAAAATATCTAAAACCACCTCCTTTCAAAGAAATAAAAAATGTCGTTTCACCCGTTTTAAGAGCTACAGCGCCACACACAGGCAGACGACGGCACATTGACAATACAGTTCAAATTCACAAATAAAGAGCGAGTGTTGGAGTCTTATACAAAATAGGCAAGTTCTCCAGTTTCTCTATACATATGATCGTATCAGAGCTCTCATGCACTTTGCTGTTGCAAGTCCTGATATACAAGTTTGTATCTCGCAGCGTGAGCCAAATGACAATATAAGATAATAAGAAAGGGAAGTAAGTAGTAGGAAACATTATTCTCACTTTTTGCCGGTATTGCGCCATTGAACAGATAGATTGACGTTGAACTGATGATACATCTAATTATTTTCTGCTAATAGATGGCACCTTATTTACATTAGGTACTGTTCTTAAAAAAAAAAACTAGGGCGGCGTCTGCGCGAATGGGGTCACGATTAGGGATTTCTACCGGTATCGATAACGGTATTCGTGTTTTTTTTTTAATACGTAGTAAATTAACAAATTTAAAAGAACAGGCAAGTTTTGGTAGAAATACATATGTTTAACATGTATTTTAGTACGATATCACCAAACACTCAAATAAAATTTAAATATTAGCTAATATACACTAAAAAACAAACATTTCTGATTGCTGACTTTGAACATGATATTTAGATCAGTATTTCAAAATAATTTCCTACGTGTAATAAATCGAGCCATATAATCAAGAGTTTGTTTATTTAAACTATAATATCGCAGTATTTGTGGTTGAATAATAATTTATTTTAAATTTAATTTGATTAAACCATCATAAAATATAGGAGTGACAGAATAATATATTGAAACTAACTAAAAACACCAATATCCTCAAAATATATTTAGTAGGTACCTAAAATGTTATTTAATTTAATCCTATTTAATTACTAGCAGATCTCATTTTTAATAAAAAGCTATGGAGAGGTGGTCATCACATAAACTTGATATTGATAATTTACAAGTTTTAGCTAAGTTTATAAGATTATGTTAACTCTCCATCTTGAACTTTAATTTCAAATGATGAGCATGATTAAGAGCTAAGGAAATACAGTCATAAAAAATAAAGGAGAATTTCAAACCATCCCATGTTAGTGCTCATATAGCCGCACGCGAGTGAAACTATTCCATTTCGTCTGCAGGAATTCCCAGCTAGTTGACCCCATGCAGGCGTGAGTAACTTTGGCTCTTAGGTTAGATGGAGATCTTTTATGTATTAAAAATCTAGATCTTTCCGGCATAACACACGGCTTTACTTAGTAAAATCGTCTGAAACTTAATAAACAAAATCAATATATGATTCTCTAATAATTATATTTCAGACACTTCTAAGAATAAAAAATCAACGAACTAGTACAATGGAAACTGGCCAATTACGTATTACATACCACTAATTTAATACGGTATTTTTACTGTTTTGCAATACCGGTATTACCGGTATTGAGTTATCAAATACCAGTATTCCGGTAATGCCGGTCATGCCCTAGCCACGAGGTGTGGGGAGTTTTTGACGCAACAGATCTCCCTGGCAATCCAGCGTGGTAACGCTACAAGTATATTGGGCACATTTAGGCAGGGTTTTCGTGATAGCCTTTCAATATCTTAATTAGTTTGTAAGTTTTGACTTTATTATTAATAGGTGTTAGAAAGTATGTGTATATAATTGTATTTTACGTTTTAAATGAATACATGAAAAGAATAGAAATGATTTATTACTGTTCTTAATAGCTTCTCCGGTTTTAGTTTACTGGGCAATCTGAAAAAAAAACTCTGTTGACACTAAGACTTGACAAGTCTTTAAATCTTAGAATGAAACTTGGGCAAAGCTATCTCAATTCAGAGGAAAATATTGCTTTTCCTTACAACCCCAAATTAGACATAAACTGTGGTTTTCCAAAACCAAACTTGTATAGATGGCAACGTCAACTTTGATACGGTTACGTTTGGGTCATGTTTGTATTCCATCCCATCTTGCCAAGTTTAATATTATCGTTTTGCCTTCTTGTGAATGTCGTGAACCTTTTGCTGATACATATATGCATCATGCAGCAAGTAATATATGATATAATTTTATAATCATTTATTACTTATAGTAATATATATCCAATCATATATTAATATATTACTTATAGTAATATATGATTGGATATAATAATATAAAAATATGGATATAATAAGTAATATATGATATAACCATAAATTACCTGCATGTCTATTATATGATTATTTCTCTTCCTATGAAAAGCTCGTTTTTTTAGATATTTCACTACCAATTAATGTTTTAGCTATTCTTGTTTCTGAGTCTTTTAGTTTATGAGGCTATATTTAATTTATTAATTTCAAATAGTATTAAATTGTAATATAATAAAATCACTTGCGTATATATTTCCTTTAACATAATAATTATACTGTATATTGTTATTTTATACTTGTTTGATCTGTATTATAAGCTCTTAAATATTTTCGATCGTTATTTTGGTATAATGAGGTTTCCCCGTGTTTATTTTACAAAACAAATTATCAGCCACGATTATTCAATGTCACAAAACTTGAAGATTTGGAAGCTCTCTTCGAAGAACTGGAGAACTGACACAATACACAGAGTAAGGTATCCAATGAAGAAAGAAAAAAAAAGTCTTTAAAATTTGAAGTTGTAATTTGTTTGAAAAGAACTTGAGAACTGGCACAATACACAGAGTGTGGTGGCCAATCAAGAAGAAAAAAAAATTGTTTGACAGTGACAAAATTACATTATTTTTCGCGGTTTGTTTTGTTTGTCTTGTTGTTTTGTTCCAAAAAATAATATTTTCGCAGATTTTCGCAGTCGTATGTAACAGAAATCGATTTGGTTGAATACTATTAAGAATACCGACAAGTAGAAATATATACAGTGTCGTTTTCTTACTACTTACTAGTCTAGTCGATGAGGCTACGGAGAAACTCGTGCTGAAAATCTCAATAACAAACTTACCAATTTATAAGGACAGCTGATAATATAGTCACTACATTTAGCTGCAGAATGGCAGATTATCCTGATCCTGATGAGGAGTACGAGCTCATGTACGCAGACGAGCTGGATATGTTGCGAAATGATAATACTGGTGAGGACAGGACGGTCATCCTACAGCCGAAGATTTTAAAACTACTATATTTGTTTCGATATTTGACTAACAATGCTCGGAGGCAAATATAGGTAGATAGATAGATAGAAAACTCTTTATTGTATGCACATATAAATAATACATTAAACTTAATAAAACTTAAGATTACGTGCAACAAGCGGCGCCTTATCGCTAATATATTTACAGCTCTAAAATTTAAAACCTAAATTTGAAAGTCCTATGCAATTGTTAGATTTAAAAATGTACTTGTACATTGCTCATTACATAAACCATTTACTTTTTCAGATGGTAACATAGTAAAGCCAAAAACACTGCCTGCAAAACGAAGCCTCAACTTCTCCAGTCCAGCCTCGCCAAACCTTGCAAAAAGTAGCAGAAATTATGAACAGATTACCTTATCTCAAAGCATACAACCTTTACCTTGTAGCCAAGAACCATTCACCCCAAACTTACCTTTAGAAATGACTCCTAAAATTACAACAAATGATACACCAATTTCATGTGCTAATTCAGAAAATAGTGTTCCATACATAGAAAGTCAAAACAATTATAATGACTGTAATGGATCTAACAAAAGAACAGTGAATGATTTATTTGGTGACATTGGTGATATAGACTTTGATGATATTCAGTTGCCAAGTAAAAAACAAAAGACTGAAGAAGAGAATGATTTAGACTTGATAAATAAAATACTTGAAGGGCGAAGGTTACGCCAGATTTTGGCCGAACCAACAAGTAAACTGCAGATGAATTTTAATTCTGTGTATGATAGGAAAGAAAATCTGTCTCTGGATATACCAAGGTACATTTTCTACTTTTATGGTACTAAACCATTATTTAAAAAATGTATCGCTAGGAATAGTTTCCTGCACATCCAAACTATTCAAATGGTTTGATTTACAGTTTAAGTATCAATTATGAGGTAGTAATCATTTCCAAGGTCTGTTACATAAAACAGCATTAAAATCAATCCTTATTGTAAAAGTAAGTTATGAAGTAAACTAACTTAGGTTAGTAAATTAAGTTAGACAAGTGTCTAGTTTTCAGAAAAATAACTTTAGTTTAAGATCACATGAATTTTCATTTAATTTTTCCATCTAATTTAATATGAAGGCATAATAATGTATACAAGTTGTCATGTAATAAGCCTACGTTCAAATGCAACATGCCTGGTGTAAAGTGAAGATATATGTAGTGTAATATCTTCTTTAGAAAATGTTTTTGCTGAGTAATATACCTCCAACTTCCAAATCATGAAGTGATTCCTTATTGCTATCTCCCAAAAAAAATTTTTGTTGTAATTAAAAAAATTCAGATGGGCGTTTCTACCTCTTACCAACTCTGATGGAGACCGTATCTATGTAAAGCTGGACTCTGAAGACACCTGGGATAAGAGTTTGGATGCCACGGCTGAGCATATATCGCTTCATTCAATGTATGCTAGCACTTGGGAAGAAGCAAGGAAATATGTAAGGAATATCATTAATTTCTTTTTGTGTCTCAACACAAACCATCATAAACCATCTGCAATTATACTTCAACTTTTGTCAGATATGCTAAATCATTTTATTTTTGCTGTTCAGAGATGTTCTCCCATTAGAAAACTATGCAATTTTCATCATATTCCATAACTATTGTATATTAGCTGACCCGGAGAACTTTGTACCGCCTATCAGTTGATTCCTTAAGAGTAATATTAAAATTGTATACAATATACATATACAATTGACAAATATTGATATTAATTTTCATATGACACTAACCTAACATCACTCAATTGTTTTGCCTTCCATGGAACCTCTCCATTTATGGTATGGTATTAAAGTTCAAATTGACTTTTAAGTTCGATTGTATGGGAATATAGAAAAGTGGTGTTTTTAGACCTTATCAGTCTATTTATAAATTTTTGCTCACTGTAAGAACTGTCCTTGTACTTCAAGATTATAAAAAAAAGAATTAGCAAAATCAGTTCAGCTGCTCTCGAGATTTGTGCTAAGCAACACATTCAGCGATTATTTTTTATATTACAGGTAGATTATAGATGACCATAACTTGCTACCATGACAGTTCTAAATATCAAAATACCTAATAAGATGGTATATACAAAATATTTAGTGTTTTTCCGCCTCGTCTTGATATCAGCGTGAGAAACCAAAAATATTTTTGTTTTTATGGTGTGGTTCCTCCTCACCACCGGTAAGGTGAGGTGTAGACCTCACCTTATTATTTCTCTTTCTCTAATGCTAATTCTTACTCTCAGTATCTGACTTCTGAGGAAGTCAGATACTGAGAGTAAGAATTAGCTAATATACAATAGTTATCTGACTTCCTCAGAAGTCAGATACTAAGAGAAAGAGAAATAATAAGGTGAGGTGTAGCGGTGGTGAGGAGGAACCACACCATAAAAACAAAAATATTTTTCGATTTCTCACGCTGACATCAAGACGAGGCAGAAAAACACTAAATATTTTGTATATACCATCTTATTATAAATGGATTTCCGCAAAGTAACGCCTGACTCCATAAATTATCATCAAAATACCTGATGTAGTTTTCTATCAAGGCAAGTTAAAAAAAGACAGCAGCTTTGGGGTGTTTTGTACAGTTAAAGTTGCACAGTACACCCAAAGTGGAACATCAGTGCAAGACGTATCACCTTCAGACAAAATAAAAATATATAAAGTTTTCATAATTTGTATTTGAATAATTTTTCAACCATATTTATTTTAATTTTTAATTATATATAATGCTAGTAAAATGTTTCAACACAGATTTTTAAGTTCTTACTACCTTGACGTGATATTTCTTATATTGTTCATCATCCAAAATATAAAATATAAAATCATCACTGGAACAATCATAAACAAATACCAATATCATGTTCTTCCATTTTGTACAAGAGAAACATTGTATATTTATTCTGTTTCAGTTAGAAGCCAAGCAAGAAGCATCAGATACAGAACCCCCACTGACCCCTATAGAAGCAGTGCATGACAGCCTGTGGGTGGACAAGTATCGGCCACATTCATACTTGGATCTGCTTTCTGAAGAACCCGTGAATAGAGCTGTGTTACACTGGCTGCATTTGTGGGACAAGGTAACAATGACGTTTTAGCAGACTTCAAGAAATGAGGATTTTCTCAATTAAAATCTTTTTAATTGTATGTTGCCTGATCTTAGCACATGACAACATCCATTTTATTAATTTTAAAAAATGAATTTACAAAATTAAGAAAGGTATCCCTAAGTAAGTTTAGTGAATTCATGTTATTATTTTTTATTGGTCCCATATAAAAATAGTCTGCCTAATTAAAGTTAGTTCTTGATATTCAAATATTGTTTGTTTTAAAGGCCTGCCAAACATGCAGTGAAAGCTTGGCATAGCCGATAGTAGCCTACCTAGCTACCATTGTGTTTTCTATTTTCAATTATTAAATTAGTTGTTGTTATTATTTTTTCATAATTAACAAAATGTACACAAATATTATGTGTGACACATAATACAGTAATACATGTAAGATACATAAAGTGTGTGAGTAACTCTAATCTAAAAAAATAGTTATTTGTAATTAAAGAGTCACAATTAAAAAAAGGGTTACAATTGGACAACAGTATGGCCAATTGGCCGGACTGTTGTCCAATTGTTACCCTTTTTTTTCAAAAGCGCTTCGACTAATTAAAACATTTATTTTTGTTGTAAAGGCTATTCTTTCCAGTTAGTCCTATGACTATATGACTGAATAAGTAATTTTTTACTTTTTTAAAGTATTACTAACTAGAAAACTTAGAAACTATCTCCAGATTAAAAAACTTAGAAACAATCTATCTCCAGATAGTGTTCAAAAAAGAAGTGAAAACCAAAGAGCCGCAGCAGCGCACCAGCTTCGTCAAACGCACCGGTCAGTTTCAACTGACGTCCAAATGGAAAGGCAAGCGTGAAGATCAACCCGAGGTTGACGAAGATGGTCGACCGCATCACAAGGTGGTGCTGCTGTGTGGGCCGCCGGGCGTTGGGAAAACTACACTCGCACATCTGTTGGCGAAACTTGCCGGTAAATATACAGATAGAACTATTTCACATTACTCAGCTTACGTGATAAATTATATCAGCGAGAATGCTGCAAATTGATTTAGTATTATTTATAACAGAGTTATCTTGCTTTCCATTTCTTGTATTCCAGGCTACCGTCCCGTGGAGTTGAACGCGTCAGACGAGCGCAGTACCGACGCGTTCCGTAACGCATTGCAGAGCGCTACTCTCATGCGATCAGTTCTTGACGCTGAAAAGAGGCCCAATTGTTTGATTTTAGGTAACGCAAGTCATATTTAACTTTTTGATAGCCATGATAAAACTGGATTACAGTGCCCAATGGGTAATTTAAAAACTTTATGTAAATAATCATTAAAAAAGAATGGCGGGAAGTGCTAGAAAATAGAGAAATGTGGAAGGGTTTGCGGTAGACCGTTTCCCCAGGAGTAGGACAGTATAAGTTAAAAAAAACATTTACGAGGAGGATTTAATTCATTTTTTTTATGTATGTTTCTTGATTTCTCAGCGACGTGCTGGACCGATTAGGCAAAACATTATTTTTTCTTTATACTTTGTAGGTGGTCAAATATTAATTTTATCAACATAGGTTCAGTAGTTTGGTTAGGTTAGGTTACGTTAGGTTAGCAAACAGCAAACTTTAAAATCTGCTTGATGCATTATTTTTGGTTTTCCCCCTTTGGAAAGCGTTAGTTGTCAACCATTTATAGACGTCGTTGGCACACAGGGTTCTTATTAACTATGAACATTTAAATAAGAATTCACGTAGAATTCACTTGGAACATTATTCTCTAACCCAATGTCAAAAGAAATGTTCCAGAAATGTATGGAACTCGGGCCAGAACAGTGTACATGATACCATAAATACGTTAAGGATTATTAATCTTCAATCTATCAACTAAATTCGAAATAACATAACATATGGCAGTGTACGAAATTACTATCCAATGAAAATATTTCCGTATTATTTACGCATACAGGCGATTTGCGCGTTTTTCATGTGTTAATTTTGTCATTTGTGACGGGTGATACAATTCTTAGACCAATGTCACCGTTGAGGTACCTAGGGTACAAAAATCTTCCAGGGATGCCATAATTCAACTACGAGTCACAGAATTTAGATATTTTTGTACACAATAAAGTAGGTAACTGATGCAGATTTAATTAATACACAATATTAACCACATCATTAGGCATATTTTGGTAGACGTACACCGTCCTGGCCGAAAATGATATAAGTCCTTTATGTTTTATATCATGTCGTCAACATTAAACACGTCACAAGTTTTCGTTGTTCGTTAAGAATAAGATTGCAAGGCTCGTTAAGTGTAAGGTGACTTTGGCGATCAGAATCTTAAATTATATTTAAACATGAACAGATGAAATCGACGGCGCTCCGCTGCCTACAGTAGAGCTACTGGTGAAATGGTGCACAGCCACTATAGAGACTGGCAAGAAGAAGGGAAAGTCACAACCTCTACGGAGACCCGTCATTGCTATCTGTAACGACCTGTACGCCACTTCACTGAGACCACTCAGGTAACTAAACTAATGTAATAATAATAAGTAAAATTTAGAAATTGCCGCATTTGGTCGGTGCCGGTCAAACATGCGGAGCGTGCGCCTTGTAGAGCGGAAATGCGAGTCCATCGAACCCACGGGGTCTGTTGTCATAGACCATGTAGACGTTAGTTGTGCTATCCACAGAGGCACAGAACTGGAAAAGTCCTGGGCCGGACGTTTTGCACAACTTCTGGATTAAGTGGATTCGATGCTCGCATGATCGCTTGGCTACGCAATTCCAAGAGGCCTTTGAGGTCGGTTTTCTGCCCCGTATTTTGACCACCGGTGTCACTTCTTTGCTCCACAAGTCCGGTAGTACCACGGAACCGAAGAACTATAGACGTCACCATCACGTGCTTACCTACCATCTAAGAGCTCCTTACATCCATTCTGACTACAAAAATTAACACGCACGGTTGTGAAGGTTTTTAAATGCCAAAAACCTTCACAACCGTGAAGTGTGCAAACTTTGGAATTATTTCCTGAACAACGAGTGTGGGATGCACAGCGACGTTGTAGCAGTTGACAGGAGCCTCACACCACTCTCCTTGACGAACGGGAATTTGCGCAGACCGGTGGTGCTGAGCACTGAGGACCACAGGGAAGTATGGAAGAGTAAGGAGCTGCACAGGAGGTTCTATCGAGCTCTAACGGGGCCTGATGTGTACCTTCGCTTCGGTGAACTCTCTTTGGGGAAACCGAAGGTTTTGCTTGTGCAATTGCCGACGAAGTAATGATGACGAACTATAGGAAATATATCCTGAAGGACGGTACGGTCGACATTTGTCGGGCATGCCGCCGTACCGGAGAGTCTATCAGGCATATTATTTCCGGTTGTTCTCATCTTGCTACTGGTGAGTATTTGCACAGACATAATATAGTAGCCAGGATCATCCATCAGCAACTTGCTCTTCAATACGGCCTTGTCGAGTCCGAAGTGCTGTACTATCAGCATGCACTATTGCTAGTTCTTGAAAATGGTCGTGCGTTGCTCTACTGGGACGGCTCTATCATCACTGTTTGCAATAAGCCTGATATCGTGCTGGTAGATCGGTCCCAGCGCAGAGCAGTGCTCATCGACATCACCATCCCGCATGATGAGAACCTCGTGAAGGCTGAAAAGGACAAGGTCAGCAAGTACCTTGACTTGGTTCACGAGTTTACCGACATGTGGGATGTTGATTCGACTATCATTGTTCCGATAGTCGTTTCGGCAAACGGCCTGATAGCGAGAAGCCTCAACCAACATCTTAAGAGACTCTCGCTAGATGGTTGGATCAAGGGTCGAATACAGAGAGCTGTGCTCCTCGATACAGCACGTATTGTAAGGAGGTTCCTCTCTCTGTAGTTCCTACCACCGGTAGCTTTGGTCTACCCCGCTGCTGGTGGCACTCTAGGTTTAAGTTTTGAATAATATTTATTGTTTTAAATTGATATTGTAGAAAACTTATACTTAAGTTATAAAATGAATACGGATAAGATAAGGAACAACAACCATATAAAGTATTCAGGTCCTAAACTAGACAAAGCCTGTGCTTTGGTATGATGGAGCCTAATGACTGATATATTTATATACATAAATAAATTCTTATACTACTGAGTTTGGATAGCGAAAGTTTAGACTGGAAAACGCCGACAAATATAAAAAATAATTTATTATTATGATTTATGATTGTCCTCGTATTTATGATTTTAGTGCCGATAGTTTTGAATTACAGCATTTTACAATAGATTGCGTGCCATTTATATCTAACCTTAGACACGCAACGACCTCTAGCAAAGAACCAGTGGCTTAATTTATGGCGTAGAGTTTTCAAGGGGTATCGCACTTGGTAGGTAATTGTATAATTTGTGACTTCCAGGCCGGTGTCGCTGATAGTGCAAGTGGGCGGGGTGTCGCTCCCCCGGCTGTCCGCGAGGCTGGCACGAGTCGCCGCCTGCGAGGGTGTGCAGGTAACATACTCATATACTTCCTTATTAATGAATGATTTATTTTTATTTATCCTACGCACCTAGACATTTGACCACGAGTTTTCACTACCACTGAAGTCAGCGATATTGTAGCCCTAGATGGATCATGCCTAGTTTGGAATACACTGGCTCTCAACGAAGGATGCCGGATCACACCGTTAGGTGCTTGGCAACAGATATTTTAACTTGAGGGTGGAGCTAGCCAGGCGAGCGATAGGAAACGCCCTACCACCATGCTATGGTTTCCTGGCGAAGTTTTCCTTCACTGGTAGTTCAGGCTCTTTTCGGATCGGGATCGAACCTCGTACCTCTTGCACTCTTGCACGGAAATCGACCCAACTAACCACTAGACCATCATAGCTACGAAATTATTGTAACAAACACGTAAGAAAAAACATACGGTAACTATTGAAACTAGTGTGTTTGTATAGTGTTTGTCACAACTCAGCCGCATGCTAGTTGCTGTGCAGCGGCCAGCGCTGGTCTGCCGCTGAGACCGACAAGTGACCTCACGCACGAATATGACAGTATACACGCAAAAGTAAATATATATATTATGTAATTCATCTACAAGTAAAATATGATACATGCGTAGTAGCACGCTCTAGTGTCAGGGTTTTACCCGACCTCAAACAAGGATAAGTTCACAATAAGTTGAAACCTTGTTTTATGTTTCTTCTCTCCTATTTACGGCGATGCCTGGACCGAAATGTACTTTTTCTTGTTTGTCAAAATCGGACTGGCCAGCTGTCGAAGTCTTGGAAGCTTGCAATTAACAGACAACTAACTAACCCGGTTAAGAACAGCCCATTTCAATAATGTAAGGGCATGGTACGTGTCCTGAACCATAGGCTCCGCATCAGGCAGGCTTATCTAGAAACTAGCGAGTTTTTCAATGATCGACAACATGTTCTGCCGGAATCGGTTCACTGGTTAGATTCTAGTACTCACATCTTAGATGAAGCCATAGAGAAATACGGAGAAGCGCTTGCTGTTTCTCTCGATATTTCGAAGGCTTTTGATATCGAATCTGGTACGACGTTCTTGTTAGCAAGCTTCCTTCGTATGGCTGGCCCTTTGGTTTCTATGAGTGGATATCGAAATTTCTGAAAGACCGGTCAATACGAGTAGTTATTGATGGTTGCTCGTCTAATAATCAATTGACTCATTCTAACTTATTGATTAGAATAGGGTCCAAATTGATAACACTAGTTCTCTTATTATATTTTAGTGTATTTGTTTTAGGTAATTTTGAGTGTTTTTTATATCGTTGTGGGCAGGTGGCTCCCCACGTGTGCGCGGCGCTGGCGGCGCGCGCGCAGGGCGACGTGCGCGCAGCTATACAGGTGCTCAGCTTTATAAAAGCACGCGCCAGAGAACAGGTCAATATTAACTACCCTCTTGTATAACATTATGTATTATATAGAAATCAATCGCTGAATATGTTGCTAAGCGCAAATCTTAGCAAAATTGGTTAATTTTGCTAATTATTTTTTTTAGAATATTTCTTGATTTACGAGGATAGTCCTTAAAAAAATGCCTGAAAAAGTCTAAAAAGTAACTTTCCTATACCAATACCCAATTGATTCGTAATAATACTTAAAATGCGGTGTAAATAAATAATAATAGTTTTTTTTTTTAAGATAGGTGTTGTTTTCAATATATCTAAATGCAAGTTTTACAATTTGGGCAAATTGTAACGTTATATTTTAGTTATTGTTTATTTCTTTTCAAATATGGCGTTGTAAACGATTGTAGTATTTTCCATTGTGCAACTTGAAAATAAAGTGTAAAATGTCGTCATCTCATAACATAAATTTTCTGATTGTTACACATTCCAAATTATTTTTGCACAGACTAATATTTATTTTATCATGATTATTTCCACAGCTTAGTATGTCGGACGTAGAGAACGCAGCGATAGGCACTAAAGATTGCAACAAGAGTATGATGCAAGCGTTGCAAGCTGTCTTCAACATCAACGACAAAGATCCGCAATCTATCGCCAAAACTATACAGTCGGCTGGTGATTACGACAGGTAATTAATATAAAAAAAATAACCGGCTTCAAAAAAGAAGAGGTTTTCCAGTGGAATCTGTTGGATTTCTCAGAGACGCCTAGATCGATAAATTCTGTTTTGTTCAAAAGAGTATACTTTCTAGTTGGTCCTAATATTTTTTTATCAAAATTTGTTGGTTTATTATGAGCCCAACCGGATTGCTGATCGGCTCTACGATCAAATCGTTCACGTAGGTATTAAATAAATATGGAGAGGTAAACCCCACCTGGCTTACTCCACAGGACAGCTTGTAACTATCTCATTCAACCTCATTCATCGTCTTCACCTTATAAGTGGGGTGACGCCATTTTGTCTACAGTTTCTAGGCCATTCGAAGCCTCTGAAATGGCATATCATTGTTATCTGAAGACAAGCTACCAAGATCTACAACTTATAATGTCATTAAGCCCATATTTTCAGACCACGTGACCAACTGTCTTCAATTTTTTACCCTTTCTTCCCCGTTGATGACCACCCGTTGTACATGAGAAGATCCCCTTCCCCCTTTAGTTTTCACGTGGTATTTCAAAATACGGTTATCAATATAACTTTCTAAGCAAAAAGTTAAAAAACGGAATTTGATGGTCATGTGCGTCATTGTTCCGACCTGTTTTAAAAGCACTAAAAAGCTTAGCGACATATTTAAATATAGCACAAAAAGCACAAATTTGAGGCCAAGCGTGAATTGACAACATTTCATTTTTGCAAAGTGTTAGATATTCGAAAACCGTTTCAAGATAATGTAATAAATAGTTCATACTATAAAGTACCAGATTTTTTTATGTTCAGACCGTTCGATGCCACCAGTAAAAAATATTATTGTATCTGTCACCTGTAAACCATACCAAAACAATCATATAAAATACAGATAAATAATGACACAATTCTTTTACGAGCTTTTCACGGGAATAACATTATGCTAAACTTTTATTATATTTTGAAATTCATTTCTAAAAACGTAATTATTACATTCTGAATAAAAAAATAATAATAATAAGAGTACGTTATATTTCATTTGTCTTTCTATTATAGTAGTAAAATGGGGGATAAAAAATTTGAAATGCTGTCAATTTTAAAGATCTGTTTCCCGCATTAAATGGGTCACGCAGTATGGGTATGTTCCCTATTATGCGTGCATTCATGTTAACTAATAAAATACTATAGTAATATAGCACCTTTTTGTTACAGATTAATCGACGGCATATTCGAGAACTATCTAACCGCTCGCGTCGATTCACGCCTACTCATAGCGTCAGAAACTCTGTCGTGGATTCGTCTCCACGACGTGATCCACTCGTGGACTCTCCGCCACCAGAACTATTCTCTGTACGGCGCTCTGCCGCTGTGTATAGTGAGATGTCACCAACTGCTCGCCTCCAGAGCCACGCACAGGATCAAGTTCCCTATGCAGGCACAAGAGGTAAGTGTCACACTCTGTCGAGGATTCGTCTCCACGACGTGATCTACTCGTGGACCCTCCGCCACCAGAACTATTCTCTGTACGGCGCTCTGCCGCTGTGTATAGTGAGATGTCACCAGCTGCTCGCCTCCAGAGCCACGCACAGGATCAAGTTCCCTATGCAGGCACAAGAGGTAAGTGTCACACTCTGTCGAGGATTCGTCTCCACGACGTGATCCACTCGTGGACTCTCCGCCACCAGAACTATTCTCTGTACGGCGCTCTGCCGCTGTGTATAGTGAGATGTCACCAACTGCTCGCCTCCAGAGCCACGCACAGGATCAAGTTCCCTATGCAGGCACAAGAGGTAAGTGTCACACTCTGTCGAGGATTCGTCTCCACGACGTGATCTACTCGTGGACTCTCCGCCACCAGAACTATTCTCTGTACGGCGCTCTGCCGCTGTGTATAGTGAGATGTCACCAGCTGCTCGCCTCCAGAGCCACGCACAGGATCAAGTTCCCTATGCAGGCACAAGAGGTAAGTGTCACACTCTGTCGAGGATTCGTCTCCACGACGTGATCTACTCGTGGACTCTCCGCCACCAGAACTATTCTCTGTACGGCGCTCTGCCGCTGTGTATAGTGAGATGTCACCAGCTGCTCGCCTCCAGAGCCACGCACAGGATCAAGTTCCCTATGCAGGCACAAGAGGTAAGTGTCACACTCTGTCGAGGATTCGTCTCCACGACGTGATCCACTCGTGGACTCTCCGCCACCAGAACTATTCTCTGTACGGCGCTCTGCCGCTGTGTATAGTGAGATGTCACCAACTGCTCGCCTCCAGAGCCACGCACAGGATCAAGTTCCCTATGCAGGCACAAGAGGTAAGTGTCACACTCTGTCGAGGATTCGTCTCCACGACGTGATCTACTCGTGGACTCTCCGCCACCAGAACTATTCTCTGTACGGCGCTCTGCCGCTGTGTATAGTGAGATGTCACCAGCTGCTCGCCTCCAGAGCCACGCACAGGATCAAGTTCCCTATGCAGGCACAAGAGGTAAGTGTCACACTCTGTCGAGGATTCGTCTCCACGACGTGATCCACTCGTGGACTCTCCGCCACCAGAACTATTCTCTGTACGGCGCTCTGCCGCTGTGTATAGTGAGATGTCACCAACTGCTCGCCTCCAGAGCCACGCACAGGATCAAGTTCCCTATGCAGGCACAAGAGGTAAGTGTCACACTCTGTCGAGGATTCGTCTCCACGACGTGATCTACTCGTGGACTCTCCGCCACCAGAACTATTCTCTGTACGGCGCTCTGCCGCTGTGTATAGTGAGATGTCACCAGCTGCTCGCCTCCAGAGCCACGCACAGGATCAAGTTCCCTATGCAGGCACAAGAGGTAAGTGTCACACTCTGTCGAGGATTCGTCTCCACGACGTGATCTACTCGTGGACTCTCCGCCACCAGAACTATTCTCTGTACGGCGCTCTGCCGCTGTGTATAGTGAGATGTCACCAGCTGCTCGCCTCCAGAGCCACGCACAGGATCAAGTTCCCTATGCAGGCACAAGAGGTAAGTGTCACACTCTGTCGAGGATTCGTCTCCACGACGTGATCCACTCGTGGACTCTCCGCCACCAGAACTATTCTCTGTACGGCGCTCTGCCGCTGTGTATAGTGAGATGTCACCAACTGCTCGCCTCCAGAGCCACGCACAGGATCAAGTTCCCTATGCAGGCACAAGAGGTAAGTGTCACACTCTGTCGAGGATTCGTCTCCACGACGTGATCCACTCGTGGACTCTCCGCCACCAGAACTATTCTCTGTACGGCGCTCTGCCGCTGTGTATAGTGAGATGTCACCAGCTGCTCGCCTCCAGAGCCACGCACAGGATCAAGTTCCCTATGCAGGCACAAGAGGTAAGTGTCACACTCTGTCGAGGATTCGTCTCCACGACGTGATCTACTCGTGGACTCTCCGCCACCAGAACTATTCTCTGTACGGCGCTCTGCCGCTGTGTATAGTGAGATGTCACCAGCTGCTCGCCTCCAGAGCCACGCACAGGATCAAGTTCCCTATGCAGGCACAAGAGGTAAGTGTCACACTCTGTCGAGGATTCGTCTCCACGACGTGATCTACTCGTGGACTCTCCGCCACCAGAACTATTCTCTGTACGGCGCTCTGCCGCTGTGTATAGTGAGATGTCACCAGCTGCTCGCCTCCAGAGCCACGCACAGGATCAAGTTCCCTATGCAGGCACAAGAGGTAAGTGTCACACTCTGTCGAGGATTCGTCTCCACGACGTGATCTACTCGTGGACTCTCCGCCACCAGAACTATTCTCTGTACGGCGCACTGCCGCTGTGTATAGTGAGATGTCACCAGCTGCTCGCCTACAGAGCCACGCACAGGATCAAGTTCCCTATGCAGGCACAAGAGGTAAGTGTCACACTCTGTCGAGGATTCGTCTCCACGACGTGATCTACTCGTGGACTCTCCGCCACCAGAACTATTCTCTGTACGGCGCACTGCCGCTGTGTATAGTGAGATGTCACCAGCTGCTCGCCTCCAGAGCCACGCACAGGATCAAGTTCCCTATGCAGGCACAAGAGGTAAGTGTCACACTCTGTCGAGGATTCGTCTCCACGACGTGATCTACTCGTGGACTCTCCGCCACCAGAACTATTCTCTGTACGGCGCACTGCCGCTGTGTATAGTGAGATGTCACCAGCTGCTCGCCTACAGAGCCACGCACAGGATCAAGTTCCCTATGCAGGCACAAGAGGTAACAATGTTATAAATCTATTTACAAATATTTCGTGTGTTTTCTGTTCGCCGTTGAGGAGTTCCAATATCCACCGCCTGACTCCATCATCAGATCAGCTGAATAGTACCAGATTATTGCAGTGTTACTAAACATACATAAGTATACAATATGTCAGCTCAATTGGAAACTGGGAAGTGTGTCAAAATTTAATTTTAAGATTTTATTACATTGTTAGCTAGTTTTGCGTCGCTTCCTTGAGATTCCATTGTCAGATCCTGACTTGATGACAATGGAACTACTACGGGAGAACCCTTTTGAACTATTTCTTTTGAATTGGTTTTATTGCGAACTTATTACTAAAACGATTTCGTCCCACTATAACATGTATGTTAATAAGCAACAAATAATAAAAACAAGAAATCACGGGAGTGTGTGCGTTCCAGACAAGGGCGCCGCGTGCGGGTAACAACGTTTAGATGTTTTCAAGTTATTTAAGAATTCAACATATTGGCAAATTCAACTTTCTGGGATGGAGGTGCGAGAGTTACCTCGCGACTCTGATTTAACTCCTCACATCACACATCACATGTGTTAAGTGTTTGACGACTTATGTGGGTAGTAGAACAGTTAAAGTTGTTAAAGTGCTGGTCTGATACTTGCCCCGAATCTCCCCTTTAGAAACTACCATTTCAAACGAAGTTCCGACACGATACGGGCATTCCCGACGCGGAACTTGCTGGATAAACTTTTGACCACATTGCTGTGCAAGTGGATCTCCACAAGAACTAGCTCACATTCCTTATAAGGCTGGATATCTTGACGGTGACGATCACTCTCAGCTCCAATATTCACATCTCTAGGTTCAGCGGTTTAGGCTCTGTGTTTGTTCCTAGCGATTATCAATCAAGACTTATTTTTGACCCGCCGACGCAAAAACGACGTGGTATTAATAAGTTGACGTGTGTGTTTGTTTTCGTGTATCTGTCTGTGGCGTAGTAGCTCTAAATGGTTGAACCAATTTTGATTTTGTTTGAAAGATAAATTAGTCGGAATCGCTCTTAGTCATGTTTAATGAAAATCTGTCCAAGATGGCCGCCGCTACACCATGGTGAATTAAAATTTTTATCAGAACCCTCTCAATAAGGGTATCAACTGAAAAGGACTTGGCTAGTAGAATACTATACACTATGATTAATTTAAAATTCAAAACGGCCGCTGACACAAAATGGCGAACGGCCTTTTTTTATTTTAAATCTTGTCTGTTGTATGTGCTTAATATATATATTTATTTATTTCTGTTTTATTTTGTGGTACAGTATTGGTACCATCACTTTTTTTTTCTTTTTTTATTGGTACACCACCGACTGTTAGGCGATAAGGCCGCCATGTACTACCAATGTTTTGTTTTTAATATATTATGCTGTATTTTTGTTTTAGGTGTGCAATAAAGATATATTGTATTGTTAATATGATGTAAGTTACTTGACAGATGTACCGCAAGAAGCAAGAGTTAGAGAGTATATCGTCGTCGGTGTGGCGCGGCTGTGCGCCCGCAGTCGTCTGCAGTAGGAAGGCGCTCGAGCTCGACTTGATACCGCTCTTACCTCACATACTGAAGGTTTCCTTGAGATCAGCTAACGTACAGGTAAACCTGACATTTATTTTTCCTTAATCCGTTCGCTTTAAATGACGTGTCTGTGTCAAAGCTGCTCATGACATTAGCATTTATGACTTTGGAAAATTTAAAGAATTTACTACGTTCGGTGGCATTACTAAAAATGAACGGTCGCAAAAGAACTGGCCCACAGAAACGCGTTGAGTTTTTTTTTAAATAGCTCTGTTTATGAGGGATAAATTACTTAAATTCATCAACTATGTCTAAATTGAACTTTTGAAAAATGTCGTTTTCGATGTTTTTGTCCAATCTAATAATTTTTATATACATCCTCGGCTGCGATGATAGATTTAACACACTCGTATGTATGTATGTATGTACATTACAATATTATAATATTCATTTATTTATTATTATAAAGATTGATCGTTTGATCAATTCGATGCGTGACCAGAATGCCGGTTTTTATCTGGTCTAACGTATAAGCATTGCCATTCATGTGACCAGCATTCCGGGCACGCTGCCCTCTGGTGGTGAGTTTGTGCGATTATCTGTAGATCTTGTCTATAGACAATCTTTCTGCTATATTTTTTTTATGTTATAGTTAGCTATTGTGTTTATGTTAATAGAGGCACTTGCCACCTATGATAAATATAAAAAAACATAAATAAATAAAAATATGTTGTTATAGTTGTGCAGCGAGAACGAACGTAAAGCTCTGTCAGCGTGCGCGGGCGCTATGTGCGACTACGGGCTGCAGTACGTACAGCAACGTACGCAGGACGGGTTCTACGCGCACGTACTAGAGCCAGACATATATAAACTAGCTTTCTATGGTAAGTCATATTTTACCGACTTCCCAAAAAAAAAGGAAGAGGTACTCAATTCGACGGTTTTTTTTTAAATCTTTGTTACCTGATTTATCCGACACGGCTAGACCTCGACCGGTCCAACTTAAAGTTTTGTCTAAGTTAGTTAGAGGATTGATTTTGGAATCGGAATATCTGAACCTGCGTATCGGCGCCTGCCGTAATGTCAGTCGGTAATAACTTTTTTTTTCAAATAAATTATTATTTTTTTAATTTAGGACTAGTTAGTTTTAGTCTAGTCGGTAAACTCCTTACCTCGCAAGCGAAAGAGTTTGGGTTCAATCCCAGGTTCAGGCTTGTTCCTCTGTGTTTTGCACCCAAGTGCAAATTATAATTAACCACCACAAGCTTAAACGGTGAAGGAAAACGTGTAGAAATCGGCTTGTCGGAGAAGGTTTTTAATAGCTTTCGAATGTTAGTGAAGTCCTCGACTTGCAATTTGGTCAGTGTGGTGGACTATGGCCTACAATCCCTTCATAGAGGAGACGCGAGCCCAGCAGTGGGAAGGTATGGGTTGATACGTGCGTATATTAAGCCACGGTACATTACCGCATGCAACCGGCCACGAGGTATACTGGCAAAAAGATGGCGTCATGATCTTTCGAATGCGAATTTCAACATAATTGGTCCGTACCACACAGTCTTATCTTGTTAAATATATATACAGAGCTATCGGCTAGGGATGTACTAAGCCGAAAGGCAGTCACTATATTCATCCTAAGGAACAACTTTCACTATGGGACCAAGTCTGAAATAAAGAAAAAAAACAGCTGTTTTATACAAAAACTTGATCGCTCGTTGACAAAATGTACGAAACAGCTGATTATTTTTTCTTGGTTTCAGAGTTGGTCCCTTGGTGAAAGTTCTTGCTTAGAATGGGTACAGTGTTCACCTTTCGGCTTAGTACACCCCTAGCCATATACCCTGTATATTCAATTGAAATATGAATTGTTGGGCAAAAAGTAAAAGAAGCAAGTACCCAATACTACGTATGTGTTAACAGGTAATGAAGAAAAAGCTCGTCCTCCACCGGCCGTCAGGCAAGCGATATCCAGAGAGCAGCAATTAGAAATCATTCGTCGGAACGAACTAATGGTACATATTATACTATTTTCTAAGTTTTACTTATGATATTTTCTATATGGTACATATTATAGTATTTTTTAACATCACAATTATCTTATGTCCGCAAATATAGTAAAGTGTTTATATCTTATCCTAGCTGACCCGGTGAACTTCATACCGCCTAACAGTTATATATGTTTAAACCTTACCTAAACTTGCACAATAACTTTAAAATCAAAATCAGCTAAATCGCCCCAGCCGTTCTCCAGTTTTTGCGAGACAAACGAACAGCAATTGATTTTTATATATAAGAAGAAGAAGAAGAAGATTATATATGTAACATATAAAAGTAGAATATAATATACTGTATAAAATAAAACTGAATTATTCGATTCGATGTTTCCGACGCTGTGTGGTATCTGGGAGTAGTTTAATAAATGAGGTGTCTAGTGTTTAAGGCGACGGGTTTTCACGCGTACCTGATTGTTGTAAAGATCCAACTATAGTTTCGTTCACTTTGGGTGAACTGCATCAGGGATGAAATGAGTCGTTCGTGTCTTCAAGAATCAGACCAACAATAAAGTACGCGTAGAAACCCGTCCTCCTAAACAATATGAATCAAACACGCGTTAGTTTTCTAAATAGGGTTATGTCTAGTAATTTTCAGTTATCGGGCGGATGATCCTGGTGGCACAAACTATATTTTTTGTTTAGAAAACTAACGCGTATTTGATGTAAATTGTTGGAAAGGTCCAACTATAGTTTCGTTCTCTCCGAATGTGATCGAAACTATAGTTGGACCTTTCCAACAATCTAGTACGCGTGAAAACCCGTCTTCTTAAACAATATGGCTGGCCAGTTGGCGCAGTCGGTAGTAACCCTGCCTTCTGCGCCGCTGGTCCCGTGTTCGATTCCTCGAAAGGTTAAACATTTGTGTGCATGACCATGTCTGTTTGACCTGTGTCTGGGTGTTTATTATATTATATAAGTATGTATTTATGTATATAAGTATGTATATCAGTCATCAGGTTACCATAGCACAGGCTTTGCCTAGTTTGGGACCTGAAGACCTCTGTGTGGATGTTGTCTCGTATTATTATTATTATATATTATTAATATATTTATTGCATTCGTATTCTATACTTTTTAAACTAGTTGTTAAAAGCTGCAAATTATCCGCAGGCTAGCAGAGTAAGCAACAAACCCAACAGTATACCAGCGAAGAGGAAAAGCACAGAACAAGCGGCGTCCAGTAGCAAAGCACCGAGTAACGACAACAAAGAATCTCGACTGCCGAACCATCTGCAGAGGTTGCAACCTAAAATATTGGACAAACCTGCGCCACAAGTAAGTCTATATTTTTTTAACCGACTTCCAATGAGGAGGAGATTTTATGTTCGTCTCTATGTATTTTTTATTGTGTATGTTTATTGATATTTTCGCCAATTGTGAACTGATTTAAAAAAACCTTTTTTTTCGAAAGGTACTTACTGATTGGTCCCATATTAATTTAATCGAAACGGTCAAGCGGTTTTTTTTAAATCAAAATTTAATGTTTTTTTTAGATGACATTGTGTTTTGTGTAACGTAAGTTTTGTTGCCGAATTGAAGTCTGTTAAGTATTACTTTTTTAAAGTATTGTTTATATTTTATAATGTTCGTTAATAATCGTTCGCTAATATTGAAATATTTGTTAAATACTGGATTAAATATTATAACTTCGTATATATTAAAAATGCAAAAGCGTGTTTCGAAGTCCGCAAAGGGCCATAGGCTACATTCTTCGTCTTTATTTTTTGTTGAAATACCCAATATAGCAAAGTCTAGTAATGATTATATAATAAACATACGAAAATGATTACCTTTTAGCAAGTATAAAAGCTCCGAATGCTTTAAAAAACGTGTATTAGTAACGAAAAACGAGTAGTCGCATATCGTCCAAAACAGAATCGCGTTGACAGTAATATCCCTACTACTAAAGCCACATCAAATGACCCTAGTCCGTTCCACCACGCAACAAAAAAAAAATCTATAACGCATCCAGATTTAAGATAACGCAAGTGGTAACCGTAGACTTGAGCGCTGAAAGACCTCGTTAAGAGCTGAATGGGGCGCAGATTGAAGTTGACACGGCTGATGGAATATATTACGAGTAACGTACCTTAATGGGGTCTAGTCTCCACACAATTTTAAGCATACTTTCTGCCCTTGGCAATTTTGGTTTCGGAAAAGCAATTTTGGTGGGGTACTTTACGTGTATGTTTTTTGAAACTGAAACTTTGCAATAGCAACATACTGACCCCTATAAAGGTAAGTCTCACTAACCTAATTTGACAGTTCTAAAATACAAGTATATAGCCTCTACATAAATAAAAAATTAGCCTCTCATTTTATTTCCTTAAGTGTGCATGGAAAAGGATATACATACTTTATATTATATATACTGTATATTAAACTTTTGACGAGCAAGGTGTCATAGTGATGCCGAAGGCTAAGCTATAGCATCTTGCGAGTCCGGAGGGCATTGAAGTGAGGCCGCAGGCCGAACTTTAGTGTCCTGTTGTCGATCGTACAATGATGTATGGTTTTTCATACTTTTATACAAGTCAAATTTAAAATTTTTGTATTTCGTTATCCACCCAACCTCGTACTGAATTGGAAAAAATCTACCTACCTTCATAATCAATTTCAAAGTTTTAAAGAATAAAATTGCAACTCAAATGCTTGACCTAATCCTAAAATCCTAGGTACTCGTAAAAGGTTATAAGCGCGCAACCACGCAAATACTAGTATTATAATATTAATAATAGCAAACACATATATACTCCTAAATAGCATAAAGTTGCTACAAATGTAAAGCCATTACGTTCTGGCGTATGCTAATATATTTAAAGTTATGTATGTTCTAGTTTTGTACGCTACAAAACTAGGTCCTGTACCTGAAGATTATAAGGATAAATACAATATCATTCTCCCAGTGTTACGATCCCAGCGAGGAGTAACAATGGCAACACTAACCCCACAGAGTAGGTAAACGCGCAGCACTCAGCGAATCTGCTAATTAAACTCGTGTTTGCAAAATCCGCATCGCGTATTGTGGGAGCGTGAAAGCGCTTACTGACTCCGCATAGAATAAGAAGAGATTTTAAACAGAAGGGACCTTGTTTCCGTTACCTATTTTTCTTAACCAAGAAACTGACATAGAAAATCTACCAGTTGTTGAAACACAGTAAGATCCTAAAAAAGCTTTATTAGCAGGATTAAAGGAATACTTTTATTTTGTTCAGCAAGAGTATAAAATTGAAAAAGTTATTAATCGGCCTGTGAGGCTGTCTCGAGATTTGTTATTGAAATTGAAATTCGATAGGATATTTTAGGCGCGAAATGACCATGAAAAAATATCGCGTACTATGTGATAAAACTATATATTATAATATTGTCTTAGGTACTACGGAATACCAAAGATGTCGTGAGTTTGGGACGAATCATTGGTACCTTAGTTGTGTAGAAGGTAATCAAAAGACCCCACGGAAGGCGAAACGAGAGTATGATTAGGTACATTCTTGCCTTAGGTATATCCTCTCTGTAATCTAAACTCTTTGGGGGCAAACACTATCCGCGGAGTCACATAATCACGGCAATCTCGCGCACAAAAAGAAACAATTATACCATTCCCACTTGTCACCGTTACTGGGACCTTTATGAATGTTCTCTGCACTTTATACGAGCTGTTAATAGTGTTGCTTTCTGTACATGATCGCTTTTAGATTATCAATGGTACTGTTTCTTGGTTCTTTAGACGACAACGGGAAAGTCTAATGGAAAAGTTGGTTTGAGCGGTCTATGTGTTTGACATATTAATTTTTCCTGTTGTTTTGTAATTATGATTACTGTCGTAGGCTCTGACAGTCATTCTGGTCTTGAGATTTCTTGGTCTAGCAATTCTGACTACACACCGTAGTTCTCGAACTAGTCAACCAGCTATATGTAGATGACTGAGGTGTCAATCACTTTTTTCTTATAGTTTATAGTACGGGGTGAAATATTTTTTGTTGTCGTAAACTCTAATCGGGTTATAGTTTTTGTTATTTGAGTTCATTTTTAAGTACAAAATTTTATTTACTAGCTACACCAAAGATGAAGTAGGTGCTGGTATACGAGTACATAAGTTCTAATTAGGAAGGTAACAATATTATTACCTAACTGGTTCTTAAAGTGTAACGATAAAGAAATTGCTATAATATTTTATGGTAAAAAAATGTTAGGTACTTATCCGAAGCCATAACAAATCGGCTAATTCAAATAAAGTATGAAATGTAATTTTTCAACCCCAGAAGGGTTGACTCAATACTTTTCCAACAAACCAGCTTCCCTAATTACTGTGTCCATTATTGAAAAAGCTCGCCAAAACTGACATAAATCAAGATACCCTCAAAAATGATCAGTGTCAAAAAGAGCGGGTCTATAGACGAGGTTCTTTAATTCCCATTACCGGGCAAGACGTTTGTTTTTTCAATTGTAGGTGGAGAGCTTTCGTTGGCTTTCAGGTTTAGGTTTTTTGTACATGAGTTTGCAACATACGAGTGGTTGAGTGTTATGAAGTAGGTGTTGTTAGTGACAGAAACTAGTTCTGCCCCTAACAACATCTTCAACCGGCCGGCAAAAGCTAAGCTGAAACAGCTCCGCGCCAGTTTTGCCACTGTCGCACCATGACCCTTATGCGCCTTAAGTATCTTCTTTCTTCATAGAGAAAAGTTACAGCTCCAGTTGGTTGGATACTTGAAACCATCTTATAGTTGTCTTTGCTTTGATCATACCCATAATGTCTATGTTATTAGACAGTGTATAAACAGACCGTCTCTATTATCATTGTGGTACAATATTCATGACACACATGTACGGTACATTATGTGTTAAACTTTAGTATATATTATTTTTGTATGATTAACGAAATAAATTATTAATTAATACTTTTTTTTTTAAAACCCACTGTATTGCGTTTAACTCTCTTAAGATAGATCCAGAAACAAAAACTAATTGCATGCTCTCTGTCTATTCTGGTATAGCGGCGGAGGCGGAAAGCGAGTAGCCTCCCCTCGTAAATACAATAACTAATCACAATAAAAGGGTTGCGGCCGAGGCTCTATTAAAAACTCGCTAAGAACACCAACGGAGGGTCGGACCAGGGGTGGCCTACACGAAACCATTAATTTCGCCATGTTTTTTGCTACTTTTGTGTTTTATTTTTTGCACATACTTGCAATATTTGCCTATTAATTTCATTTGCGGAATAATTCATTTTGATATCATTGTTATGTTGTTCTAGTCTTTTTTTAAATTTTGTAGTAACTGACAACCTTATGTTTTACAATGTCATCTCATGAAAGAAGTATTTATTTGATAAAATTGTAAAATACCTACCTTTTTGTTTTCTTAGGTCAATTCTGATGACCTGTTTTAGTAACAATCGATTTGATGTTATTTTTCTGTTAAAACCCTCTGTGATAGACTCGGTTTTACTACCTTGTCCTGTTCATGGTCCTTAAATGTTTTGATTCGGTAATATTAAATTCCAGATCCATAAGCTCTTTAAAGTACAAGAGTTTATCTAGTTCTCTGACTGTAGCCATGTTATATCATTCCTTAATCGCCGCACATAAAATCTCAACGAATCACTTAGGTCCATCCCACTAAACTACCACTTTAACGGACGAAAGGGCTTAGACAGTGTGATAGCGATGATACATTCAATTGTTTTATTCGTATCTAGAGTGTGATCAGTTATTTGTATTCGAGTTTACGTCTAGTAAATTTGTTATGTGGGCCTGAACGCAAATTTCAATACATAATTTATATGCGCTACGTTACCATGAGTTATAAACATTGACATACAGTATGGACAGGCTTAGGCGCACCATTTTGTAAGCGACGAGTTTTTGATCAAAGTGCGCTAATTAGCTCACTTACGCTTTATTCGGTCACCGCCTTCCGAACGTGTGAGTTGTACGTCAAAGTTTGTTCCACTCACGGCAGCACCCATATGTAAATAACTGTGGCAGTAAGATAATATCAAAGAATAGGTTATAGTGAGTGGATATTGTACTTAAAAATATGTAAACTGAATGTACAATTTTTGTTATTATTAGTCAAACTAATTAAATAAAAAATATATTACTATATACACCACTACTTTCTTTAAATGTACTTAATTATAACACGCGATTTATATTCATTCATACATACATCGTAAGTACACAGTCAGTAGACTTCCTTATGATACATAGCTCAAGTTATATCAGGTTTAAAATGAAAAAAATATCCTGCCACAAATTATAAACACCCATATTATGAGAGTGACATTGAGTACTACGTCAGTGTTCATCAATGAACGCGCTAATAATCTCTCTCTGTCTCACTTTTAGGTATTCATTCTCGTTTCACGGCCGACACCAATGGTCGACACAGAAGTAATAATAATATCTAGATATCTGCTTACAGTTTCAGCCGCGCCCCGTTTCTTGTACTGATATTAATAACTGCGTTACGTTATCGTGTTTCATAAAAAACTCATAGGTATTACACATTAGCTGTTTTATTCGAAGGTGGCCGGTTCACCAAAATAAACTCTGAACTTCACTCCACGGACTACAATCGACACTAGCACAAGCACAGGTTCTTGTAGCTATCAATAATGGTAAATAATAAGCAGTCCGGACGAATGAATTCACTATTTTTCACACACAATACCTACTGTCTAATGCCAAACTAGCGAACGCGCTGCGGCAGTGGAACTTCTACGAGTCTTCCTTTTTACTTCTTTCATTTTTAATGAAGTGGAAGTAGTACATCGTAAACATATTTTGCACTTCAGTCTCATTAAACAATAACCATATTTAAAATCAATAATTACCACTTGTAAAATAAGCACTTGTTAAGCTTATTGATAAGCAATTAGGAAAGCTCATGTTGGCGGCGCGAAAGGTCAATGAGCCACGCACGGCGGATAAATCGCGACTGACGTGAGGCGTATTAGCTGGGCAGCGCTCGCGGCGGCTTTGTTCCTTTGATTCCAGCGACCAACAAACGTACCTATACTGTTTTTTGAATGACTTTTTAAAGCTGGTTGCGTAAATGGTTTTTGTATGAATATTTTATGCCAAATTTTCGAGAGATTTTTTTGACCTCGTATTTAATTATTTTTTCTCAGAAGTGGGTTCAGTATCAGAGATAGATAACGCTGTTAAAATTTTATTAATTTAAAAAAAAGTGGTGTATATTACTATAAATATATCAAAACCGATCCGGCGAAAAAAAATATTGTTTATGCCGGACCGGTTATACTATCACTATATATCCCTAATAACGTATTAATTTGAAGTTGATACGTCAAAGAAATTGCATTCTATTTTTCTTGCAGGTTCAACGTTCGCCATCTCTCTTTAGTAACGTATTTACTAATTAGACGTATCATATGCTTTCAAAGGAGTATCTTATCGTGTTTACTTATTATTTTTGGAGGAAATGCTTTGAATCGCCGGCCGGTCCACACTTATTACTTATGTAATAGAAATCTTTTTGTGCTTTCTACTGCAAAACTCGCTCTTGACTGCTTTATCAGTTACTAGTGATCATGGACGCTACAACACCCAGTCGCAAATTTACACTGATACAATAGTTACTAATGCACTCGTGTATTAATAACAAATATTTTAAGCAGAATATAGCTTTGTCTAGACAAAAAAACAACATATTTGTTATTTTGTTATATTCGGAGGTAATAAGTGGTAGGGGTTTCCTCCCTTCCTCTTCTACTGTTGTTATAATACTACTTTGTACCTAGTTTTTTTGTCCATTCTACCTACGAGGTAGTATGTAATATACAAAATAATATGTAAGTTGCTAATTATACCACATATACCTAACAAAACGTGATATTTTACACTGGTATAATACGTGTGTTTTTAGTTAGAAAATAAATCCACTCCTCCAACAACTCCAAGTGTACCCGCTATTAGCGTTCACTGTGGCCACAACATTAAGTCGCGTGCACACACTAGCGAGTTAACAGCGAGTAAATTTATTAGGTGGGCGTGAACGCACATTTTTGTACTCGCTTCGGTAATGGAGCGTGCGTCGAGAGCGCTAATGCTTGTTAATAAACTGACCAACCCTTTTATTCGGCTGCTGCGGGTCTGTCTGACTCGGTTATTGAGAAAGCTTAACTGAAATGAATTAAATAAATGGATCTTATTTGGAGTTTTCTATAGTTCAGTAATTTATTAAAAACTAAAGCGTAAATTTGTCTGTATATTACGGGTTAGTATAGTATTATAGTCAGAAGTGTTTGTTTTAGACCATTGTGTCTGTTTAAAACTACTATCAGGGAGGGTAATGGTATTTTTTCGCTTCGGCCGTGAACCGGAATTACGAAAGTGGTTCTGTACAAGGCTGTTAATTTCCTTGTATGGAACTGGTTCTATTTTTTCTTTTCGCGAACGTCAGAACTAAAACGAACATTTTATAAATATAGGTTGTGTATTAAAGTACAAGCAATAATAATCGACCGTTATGAACAGTAGTGGGATAGACTTATTGTAGTCTATTAAACATGTCAGAACGTCCGTGTCAGCAAGGGTTCTTTACTTGTTCTTCAGCGTGGGTATTGCGGGCGAGGAAAATAAAATATCGCACGTACAAAGAATCGTCTTTATAATTATTGATTACGAATTTACAATAAGTAGTCTCGGAATAAGTAGTGGACAAGTGTTCCGCTTGGTAACGAACGCTCTCACGACCCAATAAAAATTGAGTCTCTCTAGGTGGCGCTTAAACTAAATAATCTTAATTGTCCAGCCCATGCGCCGTCATACAGATACAGATTATTTATTGATGTAAAATACAAAAGTCAAAGTTAGATCTCTATGTTTATCCACTTCAGTTCTATTCCCGGCTGATGTGACACGTCAGTTCCAGTTCTGTACAAGGTATTATACATAGTCAAGGAATTAATGGGATCAAAAATGAAAAAAATGTTGTTACTACACACAGAAAAGTTTACAAAGTCACTATCCGTCAGAGTAGTGGCAATTAGCGTAGCGTAGACACCAAAACGAGGTACTTAGCCGCTGCGATGCTGTTATGCTACACCGTAGCACCGGCTACGACTGTAGCACCGTCTACGAGGTGAAACGGATGAGTTTCGTAGTTATGTCTTTACGTATCTACCCGTTGCGTTACACTGCTGGGCACGAGTCTCTCGTATAAAGAGGGTGAGTTTGTGGCCCACCACGCTTGCCAATTTGCGGGTTGGGGACTTGGAAAGCTTTTATCATTCTCCAACAAACTTTCTCACGTTATTTTCCTTCACCGTGAAATCAATACAATACAATATATCTTTATTGCACAACAGAAAACAAAATCAAGTTTAAAAAAAATCTAAACATGCACATGAGTTAAATCTTAGGTGCCTGGCTAGGGATTAATCTCGCGTCAAGGGGTTCACAGTATTTTTTATTCAGAACTTTTAAAAGCGCAGCCATTAATAACTATTTATGTCGTATCACACTCGTAGCTTCCCATTATATTTTTTTGTGTTTTATAACGAGTGCAAAATTGTTGATTAATTTGGTTAACAACTGTTAAAGTGCTAAAGTCATAGTAGACGTAATGTGTGATATTCAAAACGACGCTTCTATTATTCCATAAATATTTCTGTTGATAACTCCTATGTATCCCAAACCAAAACGGTTTCTGATTAAACCTACTAGAAAGTATTCCTTTTAATACAAAAATGATATTCTAAATCGGTCTATATTTCATCTTTTTTTTTTAATCGGTAAAAAAACTAAATAAAACCTTGCAAAAGTCCGATCCAATCCCACCCACTGTAATCTGATTCATCTATCGTTATGAAAAACAATGAGTCCTCCGCTTCCAGTAACTTATACCCGACATTAAGCGCTCGTATAGTAATAATGGATATAACGGAGTAAGGAGGAAAGAACGCCCTCTATAATGCGTCGGGTAAACGAATATGTGGGGAAATTGCCTTCGAGGCCGGCGCAGATGCGATTGCCACGGTTTTAGAGATGAGACATAAATCTGTTCGCGGACAGTAGTTCTGGAAAATTATGCAGGTTTAGTAAAAAAATAGTGTTCTTTATGTTATATGATATATCACTGTAAATATGTGAGGTATAAATTTAATTTTATATTCATTTTCATAGGTATGACACGTATGTATAATATTATCCATAGCACGACGACTTGTAAGTGCGACACGACCTGAACAGTTTAGGACACCCCAAACCCCAGATGTAAAATAATATTTAGATACTTTATGTTTAATGTGTCTGTAAAATGGCAATCGATTATAGTTGTAAAACAGTATAGTACAACATTACGTGCGTAGATACCATAATTTGCTATTATATTTTAAGACTTTTAGATATTTATTTTTTTATCCAAGATAGCTAGGCACTTGACCACTAGCTCGCACGACCACGGAAGCGACACTGGCCTTAGATCTAGTCTGAAATAAATACTTTGGCTCTCAAGGAAAGTTGCCGAACACACCGTCAGGATTTTCCAACTTGAGGCTAGCTAACAAGCTAGCCAGACGAACGTAAGAAAAGGCTCTACTATGGTAGTAGGGCGTGGTATGGTTTCTTCACGATGTTTTCATTCACCGGTAGCTCAGACTCTTTTTGCGAATTTTATGGAATCGAATCTCTCGCACGATAATCGACCACTCGGCCATCATTGCTACAAACTACATATACTGTATACATATATATATGTATAATTCCGGCAGTCTGTCTATTATATGACTATATATCAGCCGGCGTACATAATAATGCCACGCGGAAGTTTTGCTATAAAAGGTCACCCGTACCTCTTGAAAAAGATCTACTATACTTCTATCGGTAAAGGACATAAAAGCCACAATGGCGCTTTGTTTAGCTTGACAGTAGCTTGAGTATATAATCACAAGTTTTGAGGTTAGTAAAAAAAACTACAGTACCATTTTATATCAATATATTGTAACATTTGACTCAGTTCGTTTAAAAGAGCTCAATCAAATACTAAATCTCACCAATCGTATTCCACCGCCACTATCCCATCTCTATCGGATGCTCGCAATCATCAATCTCCCCCCTACTCCGGGGTAGGTCGTAAATCACGCGTACAATGGACGCGGGAAGTTCTTAAGAAGAAAAACTATAGGCTATATCCTTCCGGGGCATTGGTAAGGCCCCATAAGGGGTTCTAGGAGGGTTCGTGAGGGGTGGGAGGGGCCAATCGGAAGCGCCGGCCGAGGGTAGGGTTAGGTAATTGTAGTTATGGATGCGTGCTAACTGGTAATGAAGTAGATTTGCTAGGAGATTGTTTTAGTTGATTGTTGGAGGTTTCGGTGGAAGTTTAGCTGAGATGGAGTGGAACGATGTAGAATCTATTTGTTATTTGCATGTATAAGATTGTTGAAACTAGTTGAAATTGTAATGGAGACTTCACAGATAGAACAAAATTTACTAATTAAAAAGCGGACGAAATCAGTTGATGGGTCTAATTCATTTCATATAATTCACTTGTAAATTATATGTATTTTAATTTTACTTTCTTTGGTGCCAAGGGGTAAACGGCCAACATATTTTATCATAGCAAAATAGTAAATTGACTTTAATTTAATTTCGTGGTAATATATCAGCAAAAGAATGTCAATCAAATAAGCCGTGATTCAGCAAAAATCCACCAACTTTGAATTAAATAAAACCACACTGTGATTTAATGCCTCGCGAAAGATCCCGGATTATCCATAATCCTTTTGATGACAGATTGTGCTTCAGTGAGAGGGCGACGCAGGAATATCGCCCTGTAACCGAATAACCCTTAAATTACACAGTAAAACCGGGTTATTGACAGTACTACAGGTGTGAAATGATATTTTATTAAACAATGATTTGTAACTTTCCAAGACTTTAATCTAATTGGCCCTTCACGTTACTGTCATAAATTTGTTTGAGAAGTAAAAATTTGAGTGTGTTAATTTTAGAGTGAAATATGTATGACGAAATTATCAGTGCGTTATAAAATATACGAATATATTTACCGATTTTTTTTTAAATGTCAGTCATGCGTTAAAAAAAGAAAAGTATTACACAGCGTAACAGAACGCAACTAAAATAACTAAGCCTCCAGGGACAACCCCTAAAATAAATAACTAAATATCAAAACACACAATACCTTCCCGAATTCATTTGCACTGGCAACACCGAATACTACGCGCTGTAAAATTTGAATTTAGAACGCGCTCCCGCGGCGGCGCGCTCGCGGCAAAAGCGGCAAATTGTGAAATTAGGGGGAGCCGCGGGCGCACCGCTCCCGCGCTTGTTAGCTAGTTTTTACGCTGGCAACCCCTTTGAGCGAACAATTGCATCAATGCGGTAGCGGGTTATTTAGACCCGCGGACAGATTGCTGCAATGTGCGGTTTGCGGTTTGTAGCTTATCTTCTGTTTAGTTTAATCGTGCTCTTACTATGCAAAGATTGGACTGGGCTTTTGACCGCAACGCCAAGATGCACGGTAAATGCAGACTAGGACCAATCCCGCATACTTAGACAAAACTGATTTCATGACATATCACCTTGATGTTATCTGTGACATAATTCCAATTTCGTATTGTATGAAACACTGAGTTTCCTAGTTTTCCATTTGTTACTCGAAAAGTGCAGTTCAGTTTAATGTAAAGCTTCCTAAAGGCTGGCAGGCTTTTTCGTCAATCAAATTAATTTATATTTTTAAAGGAATTATTTCATTTAGGTATTTAATATAGAAGAATCAAACTTAAAATCTATTTAACAGCCTATTCAACATTCTGCCAGGTGATTGTCGCTTAACTTCGATTTTTTTAAATTTATGACTATTTTCAATATTTTACTTAATAAGCGATCTATCAGGAAGTATCGAGTTTTAGAATATAGGTTTCTGATCATTTCTTTTATAATAATGCATTGTGTTCTACCGTTTCTGGTATTATGATTATTTTTAGTGTGGTACAAATCAACATGTATAATACAGCCCAGCATGTCGCTATTGTAATTTCTATCGTTGCAACTCATTAGTTGTTTTTATTTGTCATTGCCAAAACTAACAGCCCTCTACCACCGCGCACCGCGCACCGGGGGGCTCTATTACTACAGCTATTGATGTAGTGTTAAATAATACTACTAGTTGTTACTTATCCACTTGAAAAAAAAAAACAGGTTCTATGTTCATCGGTGTTTTTTTTATTCAGCTTAGACTTTCTACCTTATTGCGAAGTCACAGACAAGACAAAGATAAAAAAGCTCTCTTCTATTGTGGAAATATCCCAAATTGCAAATCTATAGCGCTTTATTAATTCGTTTTAATCTGTAAAGCAAGTTTCTAAAATATTAGTTGAAAATCACGACGTACGTGAGTATACGAGTACAAACATACTCATATATACTCGTATTGTGTAATGATAAAGAAAATTGTACTAGTTTTTAAGTAGAGAAAGTAAAAAATTCAATTTTACTCCATTCAAAATTCTTATAAACTTATAAATCAGACAAAAGCTGTCACTAAATTCTCTATCAGAATTATTGAATGCGTAAACTGTAATGTGTAGACAATTACACACGAGTGCACATATAGTACATATGTATTACCTGCTATTGTATCACATATAAGGTAAAATACCCTTATGCTTAGTATTAATTTCATCTTATCGATCTACCTCGTTATTTATACTCAATTACCAAAGTAAAACTAGTAATATTCCACGTCTTGATAAATCTCCTATTAAATTATTAAAGGGCTTATACGCATAATTTTCATTTCATCCCTGTGTTTAGGGGATTATATGTCCAATTTTCCGACCCCACCTCTTCTGATGTTGTAACTAATCTTGTCACTAAATCGTAGTCCGATTATCCGAACGCGCTTTTAAATTCAGATAATTTGTAAGTAGGTACAGTCAGCTGCGTAGGATGTCAAAATTTAAAATACTTTTTTTTAATAATACGTATTTTACAATGAGGTAATTGCAATGTTTGTGGAGAAAAGTATAGAAAATAGTTATGTGCAAAGTTAAAAAAATTATTCGGAGTCTAACTTCACTTTAGCACGGTGTTAATAGACAAAGAGTATACATAAATAAAAAGTACTACTGTATTAGTGTTGACGCTTTTGTCCTTCGTATGGTACTTTGCTTACAATAAAATCTGTAAGTAATAATTTTGTCGGAATTTAATTAAAAAAAAGGATTTTTTAAATCTGATTTTCCTATACTATGGTATTATTCCAGTCTTCTACTTTGAATTCGGACGTCACTTTGTAATGTTAATAATACGCATATGATGCTATTCATAATCAGTATAAATTTATATCAATAATTTAAACAGGCAGGAATATCCTAAAGTAATTACAATAAAGACAAATGATATTTGGTTGCTGTCCGTACAAAAAAAAAGAATTAAAACAATTTGCGTAGCACCTACCCTCAAATGCGGTTCCAAATTTAAACACGCGTATAATTTTTGATATTGGAAGAGTGGGCGCCATATGCGACGCTCGAGGCGTAGTTTTTTTGGCGCCGTATCGTCGCGCTACCCGTTGTTAGTTACCACCCGTCCGGGTTAGTTTGGTTACATTGTAATGTAACATATAACTAATGCAGTATGGACGCAGAATATAATAATATGTGACAAACTGGCGATCACATGATTACGACTAATTTCCGTTGAAATGTCATTGCGCTCATCCACTATCTTAAAGTTAGTCTTCAATTTTGGAATCAATAGAGGTAAATATGGCTTTTTATTCTTGTTCGTGTGCATTACTGTAGCTACTCTATATTAGTCTTCATTTAGCATTTTGAGCTATATTTACGCTTCAACCGCAACTCACCTGATGTAAAGATTTGATGTTACCTATGACGAAGCATACATCCGATTCCCTCTTGATCAAAATTCTAGTTACATATAAATGAATAATGTTGCCACAACAATAATGCAACATTAAGAATAAATTGGTTGTCTGTAAAGTCGGTTTACTGACGATAGTTGCACGTGACAACGTCATAAGAAAATACTGAAGAAAAATGGTTTCATTATTCAAAAGAAATTTTTTGATTTATTTGATTGATAGACATTTTGTATCGAAAAAATCATTACCTTTATCGCCGCAATTATCGTTGCTATAAACAATTGACACCACATTCACTTTTTACTGAACTTCATACTTGACGAAAACATGTAAATGTATTATTGTATAGCAGCTGTCCACGCGGACGCATCGCTCACTCAAGTAGGAGAGAGACAGATGTCGAACGCTGCCGAACGCGGAGGCCGATTGTGCCTCTTTGTCGCTCGTTCCGAGCTCTCGCTTGCACTTCAAGCCTTAAATGAAACGCCTCAGAGCGAGGTAACGCCGCATAAGTCATGTTTTTTCGTGCGTTTATCCGGCTCCATCGAATTATAAGACGTTGTCACGTCAATAAATGACAAACAACATGACACATAAAGCGGTCTTATCGCTAGTAATAGATCTCTTCCAGACAACCTCTGTAAGATAAGATAAGATAAGACAACTCTTTATTAAAAAACCAGCTTAATTATAAAAAATTACAACAAATAAAAATTTACAATATATACTAGGTTTCTCAATGGCGGCCTTATCGCTTAGAGCGATCTCTTCCAGGCAACCATGCACGTAAATGAATAATATAAAATTAGAGAGGCCTTAAAATAATACATTGAACAAACATATTTGAAAAATGAACAAATTATACATACAAATGGATACACAGATAAACAAATACATATAACATACGATACAAATTAGGAGCATGGAAATACATAATATATGAATTACAAATTAAAAGAAGAAGACACAAATTTTAATGCTGTAGTGATAGGTAATGGACTATGACTCGATGCTTAAAGACATTAATTGATGGAGCACGCCTAATGTCAAGCGGTAGACTGTTCCACAGTAAGACAGCATTCATAGTGAAAGAGGACTTATAGGAAACGGTGTGATGTGGTGGGATTGATAGCATGAGATTGTCAGACGACTTTAAGGTATAGGAATGCGTAGTGTGACAATATTTGAAACATTTCTGAAGGTACTGCGGAGAAGAAGGGTTAAATAATATATTATAAAGGAGAGATAGTATATGAACATCCCGGCGACGGCGGATAGGGAGCCACTTGAGCTTAGTGCGATATTTAGAGACATGGTCATATTTACGTAAACCAAATATAAACCGTATGCAGAAATTTTGGAGGCGCTCAAGTTTGTCGAACTGCTCCTGAGTTAGATCAAGGTAACAAACGTCAGCATAATCGAGGATCGGCAGCAAGAGAGATTGTGCAAGCGCAGTTTTAGTGGTAATTGGTAGAAGATTGCGTAACCTTCGTAAAGAACCGGCAGAAGCAAACAGTTTGCGGCTAACTTCTGTGAGCTGCGCATCCCATGATAGATTAGAATCAAATCTGTAGTTACAGATAAAGAAATACAGAAGTCGACAAGGAGTTCTAGGAGGAGGGGTATTGCAATTTGCCCCTAAAAATTTCAACTTGTTCTACTGCTTTACCGCCGCACTTAAACCAACATTAACAATCAAATGTATTCAAGAGTAGGGTGAAAGGATAATAAACGGTTTTATTATCCGCGACGACGTCTGGGCGCGGGCCAACACTGGCGTGACTTGTTAAACTAAACTCACGATATTGTATTAAAGGCTTTTTTCTTTTATTTTTTAAACTGATGCTTCATCTGCAGTATCAATTATGTTTTAAAGTTTTTATTTATGTATGGAGGTTTGAGAAAATTTGTAATATCGTATTATAAATGCGAAAGTGTGTCTCTTTCTTCTCCTCCACAGAGTGAAAAACAGACTTGTTTTTTGCACACATAGAGGTCCGGAGATTGCCATAGGCTACTATGGCAAATGACTAATGTAAAATGACATTCAAAACATGAGCAACAATCGTGTAATTGAATACTTTTTAATTTAAAAGTAAAAGATTATTTTATCATGTAATTTTAACCCATGTTTGTACATAATGCAATTGTAATGTTGTGCAAAATTTCGCTTTTATTTTATAACAATAAATTAGTTTTTTTTTTAAATTTTCCATTGCCTCAATTAAAATACCATTTCTTAAAGTACAAAAAACAAAACCATTCAAACAATGCATGCAATATGAATACTATCCAACTCAAGAAAAAACATACAATCTTTTTCAAAGATTTTTTAAATTAGCCTACTATTACCGCCGGCCTTTGTGTCCATGTAACGCATTCTATCACAACTCATAAGCGTCATTTGCCCTAGTCCATTCTGACCAGTGCAAACATGGCATATGATGCGCTATCAGATTAACGCAAACATTGGTCTACGAGGCCCTTTGACTCGCACTCGCTGCGGGCCGAAAGTACCACGCAACATGTATGGGGTTAATTGCAATTTGTTTGTCAAGAAACCTCTTTATGTGACGTGAAAGGAGAATCCGTAGTGTATTCAAGCGAGTTGCTTATTGTCGTGTTTTGACAGCAAGGTTTTTGGGGGAACTTTTTGTTTGGTGTAGCTTCGGTTTATTGGTACCACAATTTTGGCATAGTTTACGCTGTTATAAATGATTTTAAATTAAGTTATAAAAAGCGCTTTGTATGATGTCATAATTTTAGTTATATAAATCACAAAATGCGTACATTTCAACGACTGTCAGCGAAAAAGTATAGCCACCAATTCTAAAAATATAGCATGTTGTATCGAGCTTCTTCACAAATTCGACGTTAATTTCTTTTAGAAGTTGGAAATTGCCTTAGAAAACGTAATTTTTAACAGTTGCCATTGACACTGATAGCCTATCGATCATCCGGTGTGCCTCCGCCGGGAACAGAATAATCTTTTTTACACCCCACGACTCAAATGAAAATCGGTAAAAATAACACATAACTGAAAGTAAACTATGAATTTTCTGATCATGATACAATCTCGATTTATTATATAATTGTTGTACGGACAGTCGCCAACACACCCAACTGAGGCACTATTACTATTAAGCAATTGTAAAGCGTTTTCAAAATTGGTTAACGTTATTCTGACCAATGCCACTAGAAATATACGGCTACGCTCTTCGTAAAATGTAAATTCGATTGATATTGCCCAATCGTTGTGTATAAATGAACATTGCGGATAATTTCAATTTTCGCTCGAGTAACAAATCGTTTTCTCGTCGAATGTAATTTGCGTGAGAGCATTCTCAATTTACCTCTTCCTTTAATGATATAGACGGACGCTCGGGATGAATTAATATCTGTTAAGCGGATGGGAGTAACTGATGTTTCCTTGCGGCTTAAGACGTTAATGGTTTTAGGTAATGTTAGTAACTAGGCTTCTTACAATCTGAGTAGCTTAGATTTATTATCCCAATATAAAGTATTTGTTGATACTTTTTTGTTATACTTATGTATTTGTTATGTACAGAGGTAACATATGCACATCCTCTTTAACGTGGCACTTAATTACTTTACTAATGTAGTTTTTTTCAATCGGCTAACTTCATCAGAGATGAAATGAATCGTTCGTGTCCACAACGATTGCACATAAACTATACTAGGATCCTTCTACGAATTAGATACACGTGAAAATTCGTATTGTTAAACAAGTATTAAAGATAAATACTTTTTTAAAGAGAGTGATAATCGAAACGTCATGTTTGTTAAGAAGCCACCATGTGTTTATAATGTTCAGTTACGTAGTATTTTTGTAAACCTCGGACTGATCTTTGTACAAAAATCATACATCCAATTCGTACCTATATTTTAGTCGTAACGTCATTTCTAACCCCATAAATTTATTTCTGCGGAACAATAAAACAATGGTCCATATCTTAATAACTCAGCAAATCAAAGAGCACAAATCATCCAGAGACAATCAGTTCCGAGGAAAATAATAGACCAAATATTAGGTAAATAGAAATATCATTTTTCTCTCGTACCTTCTGCTGAATTGTTTATGGTCAGGCTATTTATTCGGCGACCCGTCCACCGCATTATTGTTTGCTTTTATTGTACGCAAATAAATAAAGCTAAGACCATTGTAACTGTATCAATATATTTTAGGGATAAATACAAAGATTCAGTGTGTGCTTTTCTGGGGCTACATTATCAGCGGAATTAAGTATTACATCAAATTCCATGTAGATGACATTGCTCTGGACTATTTTAACCAAACAGCTTAAGTTTGTTATTACATTCAATTAATTAGTTATTTTAAGTCTTGCATATTATACATAGTCTTAGCTATTCCAGTGTTGGGATCTATCGTCTTTTCTCTATGGGTTAACTGCTAATTCGATTGATTAGTTATCACTTTATTGTAGACACATGCAACATAAAATATAAAAAGATTTTGCTTTTGAGCTCTTTGACTATGAAAATTACAGATAATAAAAATAAACATTCTAGAAAGTTTGCCAAAAACTACGCTGACGACGTTTTTCTGGCATTAAAGTATATATTACTCTTTATTCATAACAGAACATCTCATTTAGGCAATCTGCAAGGATGTATTTTAAGTATTCATTTTCTAGACTCCTGTTATTCTATAAACGTCCACGTCTCGCACTTAAAGCAGTATAAGGCATATCTAAACCTAGATGTGAAAATAAATAAATAAAATAAAACACCGCGTAGGTTAGTCGGCGTCTCGCGATATATCGCCGCCATTCACCGTTCAAATGGGCAATTTCTGGTAAATATATAACTCTACACTTGATGTATTCACCATCGGCGTGTGGAATATATATAAGAGAATTTACTAGGAGAGTATACTGAAATGTTTCGAGTAGGTGCGTTGGCTAGTTGTATTATATAACGAGGTGAAAGACATTATAAGTGTTCATTCTTTTCTTTAATTTTAAATGACTTCATAAAAGAGTTAATAGTGACTGATGTGCCGGAACCTTTTATTTTTTTACATATACCTCGGCCGATTTGTTTTTTTTTTCTTGGTAAAGTGTGTTCGACGAAATTATATGGTTTCCTGTTAGTCTCATATGCATTTTATGAAAATCGGAATACTATTAGATAATAATAAAGAAACTATTGGATTGTTTATATATAAATCAAAATAAATAAAAATCGCCTACCAGATTAAAGTCGGTTAATCACTTTTTTAAGTATTAGGTTCTTGTTTCTATTTTCTGTTATATATTTTTTTTCATGAATAAAGTCTATATTTCTACTTGGTATTACATATTGTAAATATACAGTGATACCTAGAGTTACCGTCAAGTTTTAAGCAGTTTTATATTAACGAGGTCTATTGAAATATTCGAAGTAATACTTTAGTCTTTTTTTTGAATAATTAAATATATGATCTTCCATTTTCTCCTTTCTACTATTTATGCTATATTATGACTCAATTAATATAGCAATGAAATATGATATCTTAATTTGAATCTTGAATCTAAATATATTGTTTCATTTACGGCCAAGGAGTCGCTTAGTAAAGAAGACCAGCTTTAAGGATCCGATCAGGAATTATTCTCACAATGATATCTTTAATTAATTTTAAGAAATCACTCAGAAGAAATCGTCATCACAATTTATACGACTAAATTCACGCAGAACCCATCGATACTCGTATTTATGTTTACCTATCAATATCAACTCACCGTTTCTACCCAAACTATATCCCGAAGAATCAAAACCCTTTCAAACAAATTTCCTTGTAGTTATCCCGCAGTACCCTATTTACGAGCTATAACAAATAAGTATTGGGAACGGAGAGGCTCGGGGTGTAAAGGGCTGTTCATGGTTGCTGTTATACATATTTAAGATGTTTATATTCTTGCTTAGAAATTCTTAAGACTAAATGACGTTACAAATATTTTAATACAAGATGAGAGAGTAAACTACAGAAATTGGCACAAAAGCGGTCTTATGTCTGTAAAAATCGATTTTTTTTTTATGATACTGTACGTATCATATCATGATGAAAATCACTTAGATTCACAGACACGGTCAATAAGAAAGCAGAAATAAAAGAGTTAAATGCATGTTGTTAAAGAAAAACCATTACTTTCAAGAAGCATATACTACTTATTAACGAGATATATACGAGAATCAATGTGAGCTGGCCTTAAGAAATGCGACTCCGCCGGCACAGAGTGAAAACAATGAAAAATGACCGGTGGAAAATTGCACGGATTGCGCGCCAATCCGACTGTGGGACGCGACGCGATCTCTGCTTAGGAAATAACCAGGGACGGACTCGGTAGATTTGGAAATTTTAATAGTAGTTCTGCGAACCCGCAATTTGCCAGCAACTCCTTCATAGCGAAGAACCAGTGTGGATTGATACGATACGATTTCCGCACACAAAAAAAAACTGTTACAATAAAACTTTTTTTTTGCTTAATCTTAATTTCAGTGTTGGTGTGTTGTCCCAAAATTAAGGGATTATTAATCAGTACAACGCAAATCGTATAACTGAAACTGAGAATACGTAAAGGAACTATTCGAGCGAAAATTCAGTGTTATCATGCTTGATTGTCTTATATTTTGTTGATTGACGCCATTTTTCTCAGAAAACAGGATCTAGCTAACTTTAGTTTTTCAACAAATTTCATGTAGAACATCAGCGATTATTAACATCAGAGGTCACTACTTGTCCAATATATACAATCATATGCACAACACACCCAGGCTCAAAAATTATTCAAACGATACTCAATGAACTCATCGTCAGATTTCATCGGCCGCAGCCGGGGATTGAACACGGGACCGTCAAGCGAGCATGCAAACCACTAGGTCACTGCGGTCGTCAATGTCAATGCTCATATTACTCATTGTCTACTCCATGGCTTCATCTGCGATATTAGCAACGCTAAAATAAGCTCGGCGCCTGAGGCGGCTCTGTCTAACCAGCCACTCTATTTTCCTATTTGCGCGGCAGATTGGCTGTGATTGTATTGTTTGCGGCGGGGCGGAGCGTATTGATACCTATCCCCCCTACCCCCCAGCCGAGACGAGGCACCATTCCCCGGTTCTGCCCCCGGGATGCATCCGACTGGAAAAATGTTATCCGCGCAGAAATATTGTATGTTTGCTATAAATATTTGAGTACGGAATGAGTGTATCAATTTTTTCCGTATCATTTTTGCGCGGTCAACTCTGTATGGTTTTTTAATAGGATGCGACCTGGATTTTTGATATCGGATTACGTAGTTTGTAGGATGAAAAATGTAATTATAAAATTGATTTGATTTTTTTAAAGCAAAAGATAAAGCCTTTTTGTGGCTCTCCGCTGTTATTTAAATATTATTGATCGAGACATGACTTTACTGACGTCCTCTTTTCTGATTCACCATGTTTAATATCCATTTAAAGAGTTATATTTTGTCTCGGAATATCACTATTACTGTTATAAACTCCCGCAGCAAAAACGAAGGAGTGCTAGAAGTTTAACGTGTCTGTGTGTGACTGACTGTGGCATCGTAGCTCCCGAACGGATTAACCTATATTGATTATTTTTTTATTTGAAAGGTGTTTTATGAAAATCGGTTCAAGATAGCTGTCGCCACAAAATAGCGGATTACATATTTTTTCTCAACTCTCTCAATCAATATGCAAATGAAAGAAATTGACTAGTAGAAAACTAGACTACTAGTACACTAGGCTAGTATGCACTACGATTTATTTCAAATCCAAGATAGCTGTTACCACAAAATGGCATTTTTTTACTATTTATTTTTTAAATATTAAATTTATATCTAGTGTAATTTCTTTAGTAATATTCGTATTAATATGATATACTATCGTAAATTAAAATATGAGTAGCCTAAATAACCACTCAGGATATATTATACTCCTCGATCGTTAATACCATAAAGTTCAATATAACCGTCTCTTGTATCGCCTACACCGCTTGTATTTCGATCATAAAGTTTAAAACTTGACGTTGGAGATTTCATGGAAAAATATTGTAACTGAATTTTGTCTGTTCGTTGCAATATGTTTAATAGATCAGCTTTGTTTAATTCAAAAATAAAATCGAAGCATACTTCGTATGAAGATTATATGGATTAGGACTGGTAAATGCTAATTGAGAAATTATTTTTCTATATACGATCCTTATTATATTTAACTAGGTTTAACATTATGTGAATAATATCCTACTATCCTTCCTACTAATGTTATAAACGCGAAAGTTTGTAAGAATGTATGTTTGTTACCCTTTCACACAAAACCTGCTGAACCGATTTGAATGAAATTTAGTACGGAGATAGCTTAGAACCTGGATTAACATATAGGTTACTTTTTATCCTGTATTAACGCGGGTAACTCCGCAGGGCACAGCTAGTTAGATCATATAAAAATGTGTGGCTTTCAAACTATTATAATAATTACTTTTATACTCATAGTTTTGGCACAATAGCATCATGTGTAAATATCAAAACCTGCAGGCTGCTCAGAATGTGCAAGTTTTGTAATTAGCAAACAGTTATGAGTAATAAAAATTGCCTAGTCATTAACCAGATGTAGGCATTACTTTTTCCCATGATGTACGTTGCTGTGCCACTGTGTTTCAAACTCCTTAAAGCAGCATGGCCCTGTGATGCGCCTAAGGCTTGCTTTGAAAAGTACCTCACTTTTCTAGGTGTCCTTACAAAATACTCGTAGGCAATAATTATGAACATTGGCATGAAGGCGACGTCACCCGCAAAAGCTTCCTCCACCCCCACACGATAAACATACTGTAATATCCTTCCTATACGTGTTATAAGGTAGCGGTGTCACCCCGCGATAACTTTTATGAGTGCGAAATTGTGTTTATGCTGTTTTGTGTCGCGATTTACCGCCCGCCTGCCTTCGCGGGGGCGTAATCGGAAATATTGCGGTGGAACTAAATTACGGCGTGGTCTAAACGCATAGAAAACAGAGGTTTTTAGTACGGAACACTGTACCTAAGTTGCAATGAATATAACCTGTCTGAAGCACGAGGGATTCATTTTTAAATTTCAAATCAAAAACGGTCAAGGTTGTTGCTCGTAAGAAAAAAGGAGACGATTTCATAAAAGTTTGTCCTTAAAAATTTTCAAAGTGTTAGGAAAACTATTGTATACAAATACCCCTCAAAGTCACCATTAAACTAAAGCTATCTAGTGTCGCTAATGACTTACGCCACATACCTACAGTTTCCGACGCCAACTCACTTTATTCTCGATACGGATCGGCCGCGAACCGCGCGAAACAACTAGTAATTGGTTTGCTATTGACGATATATTCTTCTGGTAGTTGATATTGGTCGATTGTTGTTGCGTTTATGTTTATTCATTGCCGTGTTAAAGAATAATAAAGTGTCTGGGAATTAACGACATCATCTGTTTGTTTATACAAATGTGTGATTATTTAGGAATTTATAACTAAAATGATCATTGATTCAAATCGTACTGTTTTTTATTGATGCAAACATAAATTTACATAATGAAACAGGTAAGTTATATGAAAATTAAACAATACTTAGAAAATAGGATTTGCAAAAACAATGTTAAGCTTGTTTAAATATATATACATAGGATGTATTGTCATCCGGACTTGGAATGTCTGTATCCCTGGTGGCAACATCTTGCCGGGCCAATGACGTACTTAAAGAAGTACATATTAACATGAAGACCTTTGTTGTCTCATATTATTATTATTATTTATTATTATTGTTCGATGTGTCACAAAGACTTATTTTATGCCTGATAAGGTTCACCGAATATGAATGAAACTATAGTTAGACTTAAGCAACGATTAGGTACGCGTGAAAACCCGATGAGTTAAACAAAACGAACACGATGAATATGAAAAAACTAAGTATCGTTATGCTCGTGTATATTACAGACTAGTTACTAATCACGCTATTTCTTCGTCCACTCGCAAATAGGTTATCAAGTAAAATAAAGTATTTTTTCCAGTTAATTTATGTATTCACGCTTAAATTTCTTTGATTCTACTTAAATTTGCGCTACTAGTATCATTTGTGTACCTAAATCAACCAAATCGAGTAAGAAAAATATAATGTAATTTGTGTAAACCTTTAATATACCCTATTCATTCTAATAACAAAGAGAATCTTCAAACTCGTTTTATTAACAAGTTTAACGTTTAATCCGTAGCAGTGCTACGAGCTCCTACGGGAGCGTAGATAATCTCGTAGCGCTACGAAACGCTGCGATATCGAATTAACAACAGGCATCAGTGATTCACGCCGGGCTTTTATAACAACACGATGTTTTACAAATGTAGGGTTTTAATGTATATTATAGATAGATATATTTAGTTACTAATTGTTACTTTAATTTAAATACACGTTATAACACGTAAAAGCATATTCGCGACCATTATCCGTTTTAGCACTTTTTTCTCATTGCTTTTGCGTGCATGTTCAAACAAAGAAATTTCACAGCTGCTCTAATGCAGTCATAACGTGACTACGAGCTGACACTGGAGATAGCATGCCTTAAGGCAAGTACGGTGGCACAGTATGGAAATACTCCAGAGCCAAGGCGTCTTAGCATAATAATGTGACCAAAATTAGTGATATTTTTTTAATTATTTTATTTGACATTTCTACATTAGGTATAAACATGACAATACTCTTATATACTTTCTAATTTATTTGTGAAACCCGTCGCTAAGTATGTAGACCGTTAATATCATTTCTTAATGAAGGAATTTTCTCGACAAATATATTATTATGTCTTTATTTTGAAAGAACTTAAACGTAAATTTAAAACATGTAGATGTTTTTAATTAATTTAGATTAATGTTTTAGTAAGAATAGATTTAAATATTTTTTTTTCGTGGAGATAAGTTTTGAAACGAATTTACTGTCTTCTATAGTCAGGGAAAATGTATGGTTATCATGATACAGCAAGTATCATTAACTGTTAGTTAAAAAATAAATAAATGAATCGGCTCATAGTTATGTTTCGTGTATTAGGTGAAATAAAGTCCTTACTGTTTATTTTACCTGTGGCAAAAGAGACATCGTTAGCGTCAATTGCGGTAACGATACGTCATTATGACGTCGCGACGAGACACTAGAGGTCAACACTTTTCATACTTCAGACCTGTCATCTGACTGAGACTCGAGTACTTTATGCAGTGGTGTGACGTGCAATCTAAAAAAACATTCCACGATCGTAAAAGTGTGTATTATATAACATAAGTCGTTACCTTAAAACATATTAGATAGGTACTTTTACAAATATCGCATACCATGCCTCATGTATTATTTACTGTATGTATGTTAAAATTGTGTTAGTTTTACTGTCTTATTAATAAACTTGTTTCAACTTTAACCATCTTTTGTCTCGTTTTATGCGATAGAGAAAATCATGCGCGATTATTAATAATAAAACAAGGCGCTCAATTTTGAGACGCAATAATAAGGCAGTTAGTATATAAAACTTTGAATTGAAATAGTCAAAAGACTGAAAGGCACCAGAACTGAAAGTTGAATAAAAAAACAGCAAAAGATATGTATAAATGAGAACAAGTCAAACTTTAAAAAATTTAAAACCGGCTTCAGTCTGCACACAAAACATACGTTACTAATAATGCAGTCTTAAAAAATTAAAAGTTACATTGAATAAAACAAAAATTACTATACCGATTTCGATTATTTTTTTTGACCACGGAAGCCAGCGACACTGTAGCCCTAGATGGAGCATGCCTAGTCTGGAATACACTGGCTCTCATATGGACAGATACATCCTTTCGAACTAAAATTTATTTTTAATCGATTCACTATTGGCGTAACAATTGATGAACACACACAAAAAAATACATGCAACTGGACGTACTACCTCCTTTTTAGAAAACGGTAAAAAACAGTCTAATTAATAATCTCCCATTTTTTCCATTCGGTTGATAATGACTTCAGCACTTAGTTCGTTAAAAATATAGGTACTATTAACGAACTAAGTACCTCATATTATTAAGCTGGAGGTACGAGTATGTCAAAACGCATTATTTATTTTTTTTGTTACAGGTCCATAAAGATTTTTTCGGAAGAATAGTACCGCTTTCACAAGTACAACGTTCAGGTAAGAACATCAATAACTTTTTTTGCCTATTTTTTGCATTAAGACGAAAACACTCTGTAAATGAAATAAAAAATATGCACATCTAGTCGCATTAGTGCATTTCAAGTCACAACATGACTAGCACTATAGTTAAATCGAAACTACACGGAGCTGTTATTTAAAGAAGTACATTTAAAACTGAATAAATACTTTACCACCAGTATAATAAACAATCATCCCAATAACCACCCCTGCATTATCTCATAACGCTAATCCCCCAACGTGGCTATTAGTCTCCATTCGTGTCGCGGAAGGGTTGTTAATATTCATTTGCACCCCGTATCGGCGCGCACCTGATACCGCCGATTGCTACACCGGGTATTCATTCCGATAAAGAGGTTTTATTCATAATTGTCTACTAATTAATGGAAGAAATTACGTCGTATTTTGGCAATACTAGTTGACGTCCGAGCGAAGCGTTCTGCTTACGCTTTGTAGTGAAATGCACGTTTACTAAACATCCCTTAATCGAAAATTACCTTTATGATTGCATAGCAAAATGACGAAAATACTTCAACGCCATTGTTTTATTTCACAGTTACTTAATATGATAATATCTGTAGTGCTTATTATATTTCGTATGTTTGTTGTAAATATATAATTACATATATCCTGAATCTTAATCTTAAGTTCAAGACAAAGTTTGTCTGGTACAATAAACTTTAGGCGATGATAAATACTATTGTTTTGTTTTACATATTTGTTACTGTATGCGTAAAATACACACAAAATTTTATCTAATTCTTAAGTGTGACGTGAAATAAAAAGTCTCAATAATTCATTCATTCATTGAATAACAATAAGTTGATAGCTTTTGCGTGTTATTCATACTAGGGTGTCAGAACTCAACACGAATTGTTCTCGGTAACAGAGCAAGTTATAATGAGGGCCGCTATTTAATTGTGCTCGCACAGACGAGGCCCGCGGCGATGTTAAATCGACTTATTGTTTGATTTCCACTGGTTGAAACTGCCACTGATTTGTCCAATGGATGATAAATGTAGATAAATGTAAAAAAACTGCTGTTTTTTTATCCTACACAGCTAGGCATTTGACCACAAATTCGCACGACCACAGAAGTCAACGATACTTTAGCCCTAGAAGGAGCATGCTAAGTCTACATACATATGGAATACACTGGTTCTCAAGTAAGCCTGGCGAAACACACCGTTAGGTGCTTGGCGACAGATTTTACAACTTGAGGGTGGCAGATAGCCAGGCATGCGATAAGAAACGCCATACCACCATGCTGTGGTTTCCTCGCTATGTTTTCCTTCACCGGTAGCTCAGGCTTTTTGCATGTGTCGTGAGTTCAAATCTCGTACCTTTTGTATGGCAATCGACCCCACTAGGCACTCGACCGTCATCGCTACAAAAATCTATAATATACAAAAATATATATAATGTTACTCGTAAAAACACAGATTAACGTCGTAGCATAATGGCCTTTCTAGACTCGATTGTCAAAACTCATTCGTAGTTAGAAAAACAGTTTATTATTAACGGATCTCCGACACAATCGACCTGGTTGGTCAGTTAGGAATTTCATTGTAGAGACGAAATTGTCAAGAAATTCTAATTAAGAAATACTAAGATAAAGATTCCTAAAAATAGGAAGAAATAATTCTCAATTCAACGGATATGTTTTTTATTACCTGATTACTCGGAAACGGCTGGAACGAAATGAAAAATTTGATTTGATTCGTTTTTTAATTGAAAGTGTATACATATCGGGTGATGTTGATGAAAATTTTATGAAAATAAACGTTTGATTTTTTAAACGAAATAACTGAAAAAGTTCTATCGGCGCCTACTGTAATGGAAGTTGGTTATAACTTTTTTTTTAAATCTTGTTAAAGAACAGGAATGTATTCATTCAAATCAAAATTGGCAGATCACTACTTAGGGTGATATCAAGTAAGGATATTTGGAATTTTTGATTTCTAATTGTCCGCGGGCAGAGCTGAGTGGGTAAACGTGATATATTTTTCTTTAAAATATCTTTATGTTATATATTTTATTTTATTAAATACACAAAACAAGTTAAAGCCGCCAATGTAGCTATACATATGTAACGTCTTATCCATGAGCTGGGTTGTAGCTCGAAGCATGTGTATTCACAGATACGAGTACCCTACTAGTTGATTAAACAATGTGTAACAAAAAGGTGTGACAATACTTAACGGTGTTTGTCTGCCCATCAAAGTGAACTCATTTTTGAACAAAATATTGCTAGTAAAAAAATTGTTCTCCTTACTACTTGGACGATCACGTGACCATTTTTTTATGGATAAACTATGTTTTTTTTTTAGATAAATTTTTATTTTTAATATGTTTTATATTTATTTTGAAAATGTTTGTTCTGTAACGGGTTCACTTCGATGAGTAGACTAACACTTAAGTATTATCACACCTTTCTATTAAACGTTGTATACTATAATTTAAACTAGTCTATAATGATTGCCGATCTTACTTCATCTATCCACCCTCGATCCACGTCTCCGCAGATGTAATGAACGGCTCGATTACTTCACATTGTTAAATATCTAGTAGAGTAGCAGTGGAAGATTGATTTTACAGCTGGTTAGAGGGGTAATCTGGCGTGTGATTGGTTGATTCTGTCTCCTCAACTAATGAATTGTTACCGACATAGTGTTGGAAAAGTGTGGATGGTTGTCTGTTTTGTTTCATACAACTCGGCTAGGCATTTGACCACAAGCAGCTCGCACGACCACGGAAGTCAGCGACACTGTAGCCCTGGATGGAGCATACCTTGTCTGGAATACACTGGCTCTCAAGGAAGGGTGCGGGAACATACCGTAGAATTTTTTAATTATTTTTTGCATTTGAATAAGACGAAATAAGCGTTAATTTATTTACTTAGTTCTTACTAACTGCGCACCACAGTGTTACTCGCCTTGGATATTTGATCATCCTACGGTAACACTTGAATTATCCGGGATAAAAAGTAGCCTTTTTGTTAATCCAGGGTAAAAGTTATCTTCGAGTCAAATTGAAACCTATTCCGTTAAGCCATTTGAGCGTGAAATAGTAATAAACAAACATATACATACTTTCAACTTTAAATAAAATATGCAATAATCAATTATATTACTTTGCAGAACAATTTACAATATAAGTACGTGCTGTTTAATCTATAACAATTAGAAGTAAATTTAAATAACAAATAAAGTATAAAATCTACATGGAAGCAAAGCCAGCGGCAACAACGTAACCTTAACTAATTACACCCAGTCTACATTAAAACAAGTCGCACTCACATCTTCATTGTCTCGCAGATTACATAACAGCATTTACATACCCCTCCCCCGACCTTACCACCCCCCTCGCCGGAGAGAGAGGGGGTGTAGGCGGCAGACAATTAACTACAGCAAACACCCCGCGATTATACCTACGGACTAATTGCGACGCTTACTCCTATGTTTCAAAGTTACTAATTTTGTGCTGCGGTGTAGACTGGGCTTTAGACTTAGGCTATTTGGAGACATGAGGTAGATAAAGACTTTCGGGTATGCTTATAAACGCCACTTAACTGAGCGTCTGCTGTCTTGCTTTATCGCTTCAGGAACCTAAACTGTAAAAACAAAATAAATAAAGTTGGTGCTGTGGTGGCCTAGGCCCAAGGAAGGTTGTCTGCATTCATGAGTCAAATTGTTATTGAATGTCGCCTACACTAACGTATTCCTAACACAACATCGCTATGAACGCTGCCCCAAATTAGGCTGGGTATCGCGGAGGTGTTACACCGACATATAAATTCAATCAAAGCCAAACATTCACTTTTTAATAAGTCGGAAAATTATATGTTTATTAATATATGCCCTATCCTATATCTATGATCATGACTACAATGATATATTAATTTAATATATCAAATTACTATCTCAAATTATATAATGTTCATAAAAATACAGTGATGGAGTATTAATGTTTAAAGTGTAAGTCAGTCCGTACATTTGAACATAAATTCAGTGAAACAATCCGCCCGATTCGAACCTGGCGCAAAGGTGCCCGTGACGCTAGCTGCGTTACTACGCTGGATGGCGTTGGCTAACTTTGCACCATGATGACATAATGTTCATTGAAAAATACGTATTTATTATTTACCCTTAGGTAGGAGAACGTCTGAAACTTGATCCCGCAACACAGGCTTGCCTAGTGCTGGATCTTGGGTAGTATTGTTATAAATCTAAACTATTTTGGAAAAAATGAAATAAAATCTCATTAAAAGTATATATTCATTGCAAATATCAAAAATTACACTATATTGTCTATTGTTTGATTAAACAAAGCTTAGCTTCGTAGACTGTTATCATAACGTCACGTCGCCACAACGTATTAGTTGCACATGTTAAATACACGTTTAATCACAATCTCATTTCATCGAGAACAGCAGAGGTGGCTGAGTTGAAATATCTGCTCAAAGAACTTGTTTCATTTCGGCCATGACTGTGTACGTCTACCAAAAAATGTCTACAGCTGTGGTTATTATCATGTATTAATGAAACTTGCCCACATCTTTGTGTACAAAAATATCTAAATTATATGTATTGAAGTAGAAACATGGCATCCAAATATATATATATATATATATATATATATGGCAAAATTGACTCATAAAAACGCGCAATTCACTTATCTGCGTAAATAACGTTAAATTATTTTGATATTAATGGTATCATGCTATCACGTAGTCGTCAGATAGTTAAAATCCAACATCAAAATATGTTTACTATGGCGCCATTTGCTATAACTTTAAGCAAAGATAGGATCAAATCCCTCAATAAAAAGTTTAGAAAATCAAAATAAATGTAATTTTTAGATAAAATCAAAAATTCAGGTTACCAGGTCAACAGTTGGCAGAACTACTAGCGATAATTATTGTTACAGACACAGTCCCCGACGTGATATCATCGAGCAGCGTTTTCTACCAGTATAGGGAGGGATTCAACAACGCAGTGCGACGGAACGTACGGACTAAGGACCTCTTGTAGTTTACTATACCTACCTACATTGTTACTTATTGTATATATATAAATAAACTTTCAAATCGAAGTTCTTATATTCTCTTTTGTTTTAGCGCCTGTAGATATGATCCATTCTTTGTATTCTTATCATGACTAGGTGTAATAACACACGCTATTCTAGATCGAATCCGAATTTTAGTTTTTAATATTCAATTTTTAGTTCAAATTATAATTACAAAGTTATTATAACACTACCAAATCGTAAGAATGGTTTCTATAAATTGCACAATGTGTTAACAGCTAGCTAGGTGAGATCCGATTTCTAAAACGATTTTTCTTTTATATGTAGGTGTTTATTATAAAGAGTTAGGTCTTTTGTGCTAAATTTAATCTAAGTTTTTAGTGTATTTAATGGCTTTCATCTTTATAACCTACTAGGAACTGCTACTCACGGCGTTACACGCGAAACTTTGAACCCCTACTAGACCCCTTAAGCGTTGAATTTCCAAAAATAATTTCTTATTACTTACACCCCTATAAAATAAATACACCCAATCCAAATTTCACAGTCAGGACCAACTCTACTATCTACTCTCATAGCGTTTGTACCTGCACAAAATATAAAATGCATTGTGATAAAAAGAACTTAATGTTGCCATATAACCAGCAACAAAACGGCACTAAACATGATAAAAAGACAATATAACACCACTTGCAAGTTAGATTTACACACAAAGTTGGGCTCAGGTGTTACCGCCTCACAGACAGACGGACGGCGCAACTTTGCGATTTAGTACGCAATAAACACCCGCTACTGCGGGAGTATTGTTCTATGGCAACACTTATGAGATTACTTTTGAACGGTAGTGCTCGAAAGTTGGGTAAAGTAAATCATTGTGTGGTAGGGGTGGAATTCTGATTGGTGGAAAGCTTTAGGCGATAAGGCTGTCCAATGTATTCTACCAATGATTTGAATAGATTGTATTTTACTGGATTTATTTTTGATGTAACAAAAATTTAATGGGACATAAACTAAAAAAAAAAACAGGAAGTAAAACACTAACTATATCTACTTACAACTAAGAAGTAAAAAGACTAGTTAAAAATATTCTTGGGGTGCAATAAAGATCGTAATCAATTGAACAATATTGCAATTGCTCGGAGTGCGCGAGTATCTAGTGCATATGTTTTATTTAGAAAACTAATGCGTGTTTGATTCATATTTTTAAAGGAGATGTGTTTTCACGCGAGTGAGTGTTGGAACATTCTCTGAACTCCGGCACGGGTCACTACATCCGTTTCGATAACGCGAAAGTCCTGGCGCGAGAGAAATTTTTCGTGTCTCGCAAAGTTTGAAAAGCCATCGAAGTTAGTAGGCGACTGAATTTTAATAGAGACGGAGAATGGCACTTACCACCTACCATTAGACCTTGCCTCAAGATTATTTCTGAAAATTTATGTGTGACGGGTGAGGATTCAGTACTGTGAGCTATGCATGCTGGGGTGTTTCTGGAGGAACCTAGCAGGTCTCAAGCAGCGACGAACTCGAAGTCGAACCGACGGAGCAGTACTGTGTACCAACTCCACCCACCCCAGCAACCGACAATGACATGGCGCGAGCGGCGAGCAGCCGAGCGCAGTGTGAGACGTGTCATCGTTGTAGACACGAACGGCTCATTTCATCCCTGATGAAATTCACTGAATGTGAACGAAACTATAGTTAGACCTTTCCAACAATCAGGTACACGTGAAAAGTGTATATGTTATTACTTGGTTGGGTTTTCTAATCTGGTTTATAACAAGAAATGTTTAAATTTGAGCGATGTGACAAAGATTTTGTAATTTGACAATATAATAACAAAGTGTTAATGCAACGTCCACTAGAACTACCAATTATAATTGAAAGCTAATTCTTGCGCATCAAAATCCATACGTTATTCTTTTCTATGCTACAAAACTAATAATAATTTAATATTCATTAATAATTAAATACACATTAAGCTTGCTTTCACTGTAAGTTTTGTATTTTGCCTGCAACAAACTTTATTAAGTTTGATAAAATAACTTTCATTTTTATATTCATTAAAAACGAGAGTCTTAACTAAAAGTTACAACATAAATACATCAGAATGATTACAACTTAGCACATAAATACATCAGATCATCAGAACTTAATACATAAATACATCGGACGATATTTACGATTGTTGTCGTGTTGTGCTTTAAATGCTATGATAGAGTGATAAACTTTAGATTGCTTGTTTTCAATTAACAAAGAAGGTAGGTATTATGCGATCTTAATGGAATGGAGTTTGAGTAGACATCCGAGACAATAGTACTCATCTCCAGATCTTCTTTATTAAACACGCTGGATTTTTTTAACCCACAGATAAAAGGCAGTAAGGATTCCTGATTCTATGCCTAAACCTGACATCTAAGACGTTATTTTCCGCAAATTATTAGTAGAATTGGTAGAATAATGATTTTTATTCCTCTATAGAATAGTACGTATTTAAGTGATATATTTATGAGTAATTATAGCCTTAAGTAGTATGGATAGTCGTTAAACCCCTTGCCTTTCAAACGAAAGAACGCGGGTTCAATCCCGAGTATAGGCATATTCACCTCTGTGATTTTTCAGTCATGTGTATATTATAATTTATTACAACATGCAGGATTTCTTCATTTCAAAGAAGGTTAATAGCTTTCGTAGATAAGTGAAGTCCCCAACCTGCAATTGGGCCAGCATTTTGGTCTATGGTCTTCACTCCCTTCATAGGGGAGACCCGAGTCCAGCAGTGGGACGTTATGGGTTGAAACGTAAGAATGAGTTAACAGGTTTTATCTTTTACGTAGTTTACAATACAACAATTTAACTCTGTCATGATCAAATGTGGACATAATTTTTTTTTTCCTATTGACTCTTTGACTCTTAGATATTGTAGCTCTCAATGCATCTTTCTCAAGTTACTCTTTTACCTGCCTTTCTTACATTATGAAAAGTTCACGTTCTTTTTTATACCAAACACATCTCGTGTAGAAACTATTCAAAAGATTAAATTAACTAATACCTGTGCATGTAAAAATTATGATAATATTCTAATTATTTACGTTTGTGAGTATCTGCTTTTAACAGAAAACAGATATGCGTTTGGCGTCACATCGCCTGATGAAAATAAACTAAAAGAAAACGATTCACCCGTGACTTGACTTATTATCCGAGGTTTTCATGGGAGTTACAGAAGAAATAAAACTTCATATTTATTCTAGTACATAATAGTATATTTTGTAATATTTAAAACAGCTAACGTGTATCAGCTAGGTGACTATATTACAACTTGATAATAATAATAATTGTGTTTAGTAATATCTAGTTAATTTAACTAGGCATATTGTATTATTATAGGTAGGTATATTGTGATTACATTGCTCGCGCATTCAATTCCACACACTGTGCATTCAGCAGTGATTTCGTGAAGAATATATTTACAAATAAGGCGCGAGCTTTGTAATATCTATATGTGCAAGTTTATAAGTTATTGGTGTACAAACAGGACATGTATACCTCTAACCTATATTCTAACTAAGGAATCCGTCCAAGGAAATATGGGTCGTCATCAATAGGTATACCAATGGCCCGCTACACGATGCGTTTTCGACCGGATTTAAAACTTACAACACGAATTAAGCATAGCAGACCAGGGTAGATGCCTTTAAAAATAATAAAAAGTGAAAAAAAATTAGTAGGATGAAACCTTATAATTTCACTATCGGGAAGTAGAGATTTCAACGAACAGGAAGCATACCAACTTTTTGAAAATAGCTGATATTTTGACGGGTGAATTATCGATTGAAAATAAGGGTAATTTTTCTATATTAATTCAAAATAAGGTGAAATAATAAATATATCAAATCAAATAAATTACAGCGTATTTGGGACATATAAAGGTAAGTATTCCCCAAACTTCGTGAAAAAAAAATGTTTTGTATAAGATAAAAATAAAAAACCAAAAAATTGGTTTATTGAATTTTTCACATCAATTTGGAGGTTATTTTTTTTATTTATTACCTACAACTTTGCCATATAATGTTTTTCATAAGAGTTTTAGTTTTGTCGGAAATCGAGATAAACCGTTTTTTCCCCTTAAACCCTCACCCTCTTCCCTTTACCGACCTCAGATCGCCCGTAAATTATTTTTCCTTTAATTTCTATAATATTCTCCTTTTTCGGTTTCATCCTACTATTATTTTTTTTTTGATTTCAAAAATTATCTACCCTGGTCTATAGCTTGTTACTAAATATCAAACTTTCAAATATAATGTTTACTTTCGATTAGCTATTGATTTTCAATGTCATAATTTAGAATCTGCTTTGTGTCGATAAGATAAGACAACTTTAGAGTTTTCGAATCCGATGGAAATCGCATTGGTCATTGGGATGCTGGTGATTTTTATTCCTAGATGGGCGAGTAATAGTAGTGAACTTTGATTAGCTTAGTACACCCCTAACTTTATTAATACTGTTTATGTCTTTTGTATTCATAAATGTAATATATGCTTGTATTGCATAATTTTTACAACAAACATATATCCCATCGTAACAGAATTACTGTTATGTGATGTACTTAATATTTTCTCAACTTCAGACCTATATTTGAATGCATCTTTAATAAAATTGAAGCATCATACATTTGTGGATACTTTGTCTAAAACTATAAAACTACTCCCTTAGTCCTACGAAAGTAAATAATAATCTATTTACAAATCTCAATCTAATAATACTTTTATCGGGAAACGATGAAATTTTCTTATATAATTAACAATAATTAATTGTTTTTATACACTTAACCGTACATCGGAGTAACATAAAGTATATTCACAACAGGTTTTGGTCGAATACTGCTACGGCAATGATCTTATTATATAATATGTACATAAGCTTAGTTCATTTTATTTAAGATTTCTATTCTATATATTAAATATAGTACCTACTAAGATAAGGTTTTATTAAACTTGCAATTATTACTATATTATCAGTGATTTTGCTTTATTCGTATACATACATTCTTGTATGATTTTGTACGTGATATACTTACAAATTAGGAATACGTGATGTTAATGTATGTACACTTTATTTTAATTTTATGTAATAGGTATATTCAGTTAAACATTTGACATAACATTTAAATTATGGCACAGACAATTGGCACAAAATAGTCATATAGATAGTAGTTCTGCAACAAATGGCACATGAATACGAATTTACAAGAAAATTTACTCACATCTTCAAAACAGTTCTTGTTTCATGTTCGTCTAAAACGGTGTTGTGGTTGACGACCAATAAATGCCTAAAGATGTTGTGAATATCATGTAATAATGAAACGTGCATCAGTTGCCTATTTCATTGTGTACAAAAAAATATATTTCTGTGAGTTGATTCCGGCATTCCTGGAAGATTCTAGCTGGACTCCAATGGCCACATCGGTCTATCAATTGTACCACCCGACACAAATGTCAAAATTGACACAACAAAAACGCGAAAATCACCTTTTGCATAAATACGCTGGAAATATTATGCTTCAAAATTAATTTTGTACACTGCGATAAGTTACGTTATTTTGAATTTAGTTGATAGATTAAAGATCAATAATCCCTAACGTATTTATGGTATCATGTACACTGTCCTGGCCGGGGCTCCATACATAATTAAATATCTCTTTTATTATATGGGGGAGTTAAGGCATGGGGATAGAAAGTTTCTTGCAGCGGGGGTAGGCATGTTGATTGGCCATAGCAGGCTAATTGTTGAGGTGGTAGGTTCAGTACGTTGCCTTGCGCATCCATGAGAGAGATACCTCTCTTTTACTTTTTCTGAGCTTCAACTTAGGTAGTCTACGATCAGTTGACCCGTCTCTGAAGACCGACAACAACAACACCGCAGGCGTTGTCTAACGCCTGGTAACTAACTGTTCGTTCTTATAGTAGATGCTCTACACACAGGAAACCTATGATCGAGATACTGGGGTAGTGAGGCTGATAAGCGCGTATTTTACACTTAAGACGTTAGCAACTAAAAATTATTTACGTGTATTTACAATTTTCGTCGTAGCTTCACATTTCTACCATCACTCGAGATGCTTGGGCGGGTCCGGGGGAGCGGGCGCCGGCGCCGGCGGAGTGGTATCATGAGGGAGTAGGTGTAACGGCAGCGGGGGAAGGTGAAGAGGGAGGAACGCACGCGACTGGAAGCTGGCGAGGGAGTGGAGGAGTGCCGCGGAGTGCTCGTGTGCTTTACGACGCAGTTCCGCCACGCTGGTGGAGCGAGCTTCTTCTTTGGGACAACAAGGGCATGGTGCTCCCCAACCTGTGGATGAAAGGTTATGATTAGTACATTTTCGTAATCGTAATTATATAATTGATTTTTTTTAAAATCTAAATTTAAAAAACTAGTTAAATGTGTATGACATCTTGTGGTATGTATTTAGTTAACAAGGTTAGTCCAAAACTTGATTATGTCGTATTTCTTTAAGATCTTCTGTCATTGTTCTAATCAGTGTCAATTTACATAAGCTATGGTAACGATTGCTGTGGTTTGTAGTGATAGTTAGAGATAGGAGTAGCCCATATATGGTTTTAATCTCCACACACGATACGTACGTATTTTTTCCTTTTTTAAACTGTTTTTTTTATATTTACCTCCCCATATCATCATAACGCATTTAATTCAATCAGGATCATCATTGATGTATTGTACCTTTCAGCGGGAAGAAGGGCTGGCTCAGGTGGTTGAGGTGCTGCGACAGGTGTGACAGGTGCGGGGGGAGGAAGAGCGGCGGCGGTGCCGGAGGGGGCTCGCTCGCAGCGCCACCTGGCGACGAGCGGAATGCACCGGAACTGAAACAAGCATGCTTTGGTTAATAATGCGACTTTAACCAGCAAACAAACTAGGTATCTAGAACCAAAACAATATTAACATTCAACTGGTTAGTGTAAATTAACTTTTTATGTGATTTCAAAGGAAAAAGGAGTTATTCATAAAAACATTATGAAAATGCTGATAACGAAGTACGTAACCTTGTCACCTGTCAATTATGCATGTAACCTGCATTAATTTGACATATTGGATACTTACTTGAGATAGAAATTGTAATATTTTTGCTAATGTGTTTTATGAAAACCAAAAACAATTAGCTACGTTTCGGATTTCATTATTCGGGCAACTTCATGACTGAAAAACATGTAACATTTCACTCTTAAACAACTTGAAAAATTATAATTTAGATAATTATAGTCCGAAAAGTTCTATAGCAAGGCAATATAAAACAAATGCCAACGCTTGATTCTTCTCAAACACGTCGTAAACAAGTATCATCCTCTTCTTTGCATAAAATGTATTATTAATCCAGTATCGGCGTGCAATGCCGGCGATCCTTTGATCAGTAATGTCATCGGTGGGCAGCCAACCGTGGGGGGCACTTGAGACCCACCCTCATCGCGTTTCAAAACTTTACTAATACAATCATCCAGTTACTCTATTACAACTTGTACATTTGATTTTTGAATTTGTGCTTCTGTAAGCAGTTGTGGGATGGTTATTTTGTTTTGGTATGGTTAAGCGACTGAAGGACCACTTTACATAGTGGAATTGTTGATTCTCTATTAAGAATCAGACCCTTCCATCCAAGTTTAGCGTTAGAATGTAAACCTAATAAATGAATAGTAAAATAAAAAGTTTTCTTAAAGTTCTAATATGCGAAAAATAGACATATATCCAACCTTAACCTTACTATATAGGTATCACAATATATACCTCGATCTAAGCTAGAAACAGAAAATAAGAATATTTCTAATCTGTTGAGCACATATCACGACAATGACCCTTTCACCTTCTAGTTCATTGACATACCGGACCAAAAACCATTAGAACATAGTAACTTCAAGTACCTAATAACGTTGTGACCAAGCCTTGACTTATTTAAAACATTGTACAAAGATCAAACTGTCAGAATATCCTTTAAAATTCTTGTCACATCCAAAAATCAGATTCGGTCGCAATTTCCCCAGAATGTAGGCTACATAAGGTCCATCAGTGTCGACCGTCGACCAAAAAGCCGATAGACGAGCACTAAAAGCATCTAGACGCCACCTGCCGGCCGCGACGCGCGACACATCAATTATTAGCGGGGTAATGAACGCAAATCCTTTGATTCCATTGAACGGGTGCTGGGGGGAATTCCGGCGCAAGTTGTAAGAGCAAGCGGTGCAGTGATTTGTTTCGCGTTCTAAATATTCGAGAACTGGTTTAGAGTAAAGGAAATTAACTGAGTATATTTATTTTTTTAGTTTTGTAGCTTTAGTCATATTGGGACAATATTCTTACTAGGCATATCGCTATATCCATTGTATGACAATGATACCAATTCCCTCTTGCCATGCCATTTTTTACCCACTCTATAATTAATGTTTACATGAATATTGGAACCCAAAAACTGTAAGTAGGTATAGTGTTATTGGCACTTTATAATTAGGCAGCTTTTATTTCCTTGTGTTGTAACAATAAGATAAATTATAGCTTATGTATATTTTGGACACGATAAGTAATAAAGAAACAAGTTCAGCTGTCTTTGTAAGGTGCAACAAGCCCCGAGGTTGCCTATATCGGGGCTTGAAGTTAATTTGAGTAAAGATTCCTAACACAAATCCCCTAAGAATACGACTACAAAGGGGAAACTGAAGAAACAGATTTGAATCCTGCTTAGCTTTTAGTTTGAAATTTGTTACTGTCAATCACAAATCAGCTTCTTGAATTCTCTAGTTGCGTCAGCTTTTACCGCTAGTCGCGTCAGGCTATACCTCGGCCCTGCATCGTCGCGGCACATCAAGTATTCACTGAGGGAATGCGAGAGCGCAGTGACACCTCGGCCGGCGTTCATTTCATTGTCTCCTCCCCAGCGTGATGCGATATAGCCTCTGTGATGTGATATAGCCTTGCTGATGTGATATACTAGGGTTGCCAGCTCACCAGTCAACCTATAGGATTGTGGAACTGATTCATAAGATTTTCTTTTCTTAAGATTTGAAAAAATCATGGCTGTTCAATAGATTGAATAGAAGGGATATACTAGGGTTGCCAGCTCACCAGTCAAGGTATACGATTTAGATATGAAACTGGTATGAATCAGTTCCATAACTAAATCAATCATGGTTTTTGAAACAATCATAACATAATCCGCGGGTGATGTTAATTTTCAAGATATTAAAAAAAAGTGATTACCGCCTTATCCTTAAAGATACATACAGTCTAATTGACTACTACCTCCTAATTTTTGGAAGTCTGTAGAAAAAAACAGCTTATTTTCAAATCTCTAAATTCGATTTGGAGACCAAAGAGAAGAGACTAAGCTTTTTCGCGTGTTATCAATAAAACGTTTACGAACCGTTTAAAAGTAACAATACCTACTCACAAAAATAATGTCAAAAGTAGCAAATCTTACTTGTGTGTTTGTGTTTTGTATTCATGAAGATTCATTTAAAATTGGTCAGTAACTTGGTAACGGTATCATCCCTAAAGTCAGTGCCTCAATGCGATATAGTGTATTTGAATTTTACACTAGTAGAGACACTGCTTGCGACGTCTCCTTTGTAATGCCGTCTCGGAACAAACGGCATAATCGCCGTCCGCTTTGTTTGAGATTGTAGATACTGCCACTTTCTTACAGGAAATACATTTTTAATGCGCTAAGATGTTTTAAGAGTTTACTTTTAAAATAAGCTATCATATTTTCAGCTATACCTATACCTATACTAGTGCAAGTTTTTTTTTATAAAAAAAATAGTTTTTATAAATAGAACGTGAGTTTATTTTTAGCGACCTACCTAAGTGCTAATAGCGAGGTTGTAAATGTGTATGTTGTTGTCCCTTTTTGACGCAAAATTTAGTGTCGATAAATAGAAGATCGATATACCAACACTTCATATACAAATACCAATAACATACAAATACAAATAAGCACCGAGTGGAAAACTTCAGCTAACATCAATTCATATTAGATCTAAACATCACTAATCTTACCCACCGTGCCATCAAAGTCTGCAGTCCAAAATTCCATTACACGCTGTAGGGTCAAGTCATAAGTTTGGGGCGGAGCGCAACGAACAGTACCCCTAATAATTGATTTTCAAAGGGGGTGGGAAAAGGGGGATGTCCTCTCTAATATGAATATTCAACTATCCGAGCCTTGTACAACAAAGAGAATTAATATTACTGGTAATAGCGTTAATGCTTTGATTAAGACGCGCTGAAATTGAGTGGTGGAATTAAGTATTCATAAACAATATCGAGCCGTAGTTGTGTTTGCGAGGATAAATTACGATGCCTTGTACATATGTGTGTATTTATAGGTCTGTATACATTTAGTAGTTTAGACTAGGTACACAGGTCCTCGAATCTTACCAAAGACGCCTCAGCTGTCAGTCAAACATATTTTGCAACAATTTACAATCCGGACCCACAACGTTCTTTTTTACTTTAGTTGGTCTTTCTAACAACATCCGAATTAATCAACCCAGCAGCATTATGTTTTTTCATTTTGATTGCACTTATATCCACAAAACATATTGCATTCTTTTTTAAAACTGCTTCTTTTTAAGCTAGAAAAGCTGTGACGATCTAAATGATCATCTTGCAGAATATAAATTACCTACGAACATTCTTGTCTGATTATCAAGATCAACTCTGACGATTGACAGTATTTGGTGTGTGAAAATACATTCGAATCAAGTCAACAAGCCAAAATGTATTTATTGTCACTGCATCTGCTACGAAATTGGCTACGATTTCTCCATTAGCTCTCTCTAGTCGCTAAACTGGAAACAGAGCTACGTACCTAGTGAACCTTAATAATTTATATTAAATGCTTATTATATGGTCTCGCACCACATCTACCAGCCTAATCTCGCCTTTACCCAAACTACGTGTGTAAGTCACCCGGGCGGCGTGCTAATCTACTTATCCCGCGTAGAGTGACATAAACCTATAATCCCCCGCGTTAGTTCGGGATGCGGGACGCAGGGGGCAGGGGGGGGGGTCGCTATAATCAGTTAATTGCATGAATAATTGAAAGCTCTCATTAGGTAGGCGAGGTTAGTGAAACTACGATAAACTTGTCAGGTTTACACGCGCCAAGGTGGCAGGTATGTTGCGACGAATAATTCGCCGTCTGTTCCACATAAAAGTACACTCGTATTACATTATAAATAAACAAGTGTACCTTATTTATTTTTTTGCCAGAAAGCTAGCCACGGTATGACAACAATCCATTGACGTTTTAGTAATTTCAATATCGATCAAACTATATGTTATTAATAGAAAATAAATATTGCTTGAAAACACAAAACATGGAAAACCGGTTAGAGTGAATTCCATTGCTCACTCAGCAGTCTATAATCATCATGTCATCAGTAGAGTTGGAGATGACATACACATTTTCATTTCACGGGGTATAGCAAGTTGACATGGTATATTAGCTCTGGTAATAGACTGGTGCTAGTTACCTACCAGCTATTGTCATTGGAATAATAACCTCGTGACGTCCCAACCACGAAGTACTAGTATAAATAAACTATCACCCCGGGCGCTACTACCCCTGGCTCGCGCCACTCGCTGCACAGTTAATTATGCACTATCACAAATTGACTATAATTACTGGCAACACTGTTTGTATACGGAAGTTTTCATCGACATTCTGATACTGATTCAATCGGCTGTGAGAAGACTACAGGAGTTATATGTATAGAAATGTACACATAAATATCTCAAAATCTCATTTTTGATATACAATTAAATAAATATATTAAAAGCGAGTGCCTGCACCAAGCCTGGAAGAGATCTGTTAGAGCACATTATAAGGCCACCGCTTGTAGCTCTAGATATAATAATGTTCTTTTTGGTATACTTTGTTGTGTGTCTGCAAAATAAATAGATGCTTTGTTTCTAATATTCGCGTACATGAATTCACAGAAGCAATCAGCAAAAAAACTATCGACATTTTGCCTTCAATCGCAGAAAACAAATTCATCAAGGGGCTAAGGGGCTGTTTACTCAACCACGTAAGAAACGTACCCAGAGTTAATACAGACATACACCAAGAAATGACAAAAAAATACAGTAATACGTGTACATAAACGTCTGCAAATCATCTAATTCCGTCATTATTCGCAAAGAGAAAATATTAAACGGGCCGACACTCAATTTGTGTACATCTTTAAGGTATAAAACTCAATTTGGCCAAGTAAAGGTAGAAGCGAAGGCGGCGCGGGTGCTCCCTAATTGCCAATTTTCCTTTTACGCCATTTTTTTCAGCTTTTAAGGAGCAAAATTCGTTATTGCATATTTAATAGCAGTAATCGTCTCTCCCCCTCACGAAATTAACTGATGCCAACGCCCACAATGGCTTTTTCGTACCTACATCGTTCATTAAAGATACCTAGGTAGATACAATAGGTAATTTACTTACCTATACGTAATAATGCAAATGAATTTAATAAATTAAAGAATAATAACAAAAACTAACACTGCCGCTCGCCCCTTCTTAACCACTGGTTAGTTATATCCATAAAATTCAATAGTTTTAAATAAAATAGCTTCCTAAAAATTAGGTATAGCCCTATCTTAAAGAACTATATTACACGAAAAATAATATGTTTGAAATATAATCTGCATATATTGTATCTACATTACTACTAGCAGTTTTCCTTTAGCTTAGTCTAAATAAATAAAAAACCATTTTTCCAATTTCCTTATCCCAAGCATTAGTTCCTTAACCCCAACTATCAAGTCTCCGAGGCCCAGCGCGTCCATAATCTCTCATGTATAATGCGACCATATAAATTTCAATTTTAAACCTTCGCGTTTCAGGTTACACACCCATTTGTGGGATTACAACTGAGGGTACCTCTCTGCAGAGACTAGGACATCGAAAAATAGTAACTATTCTTTCGCTTATAAGGTTGAAATCCGAAAAGCTGTGGGCTCACTCTATACAGTGCTTTCCTTATGACCAACCGCGTAAGACTGAAATTTCGAAATTGTATATTCTAATCCAGTAATGCGTTGAGACGAGACAACATAAATAAGTAAGTTTAGTTGCGTTTTAGTCTATGAATATGTAAAATTTAGTATTATTTCAAAAGTTTCTAAGTAATTTAACTAACAAATGGTAGTTGGATTAAACACCAATGTGTATTCTAATTTGTATTGATTTAAACGTAATAAAGTTCTCTTATGTTTTAGAAAATAATTTTAATTATAGTGGCCACGCTACAGCTAACGGTCTAGTTTTAAAATAGGCACATCTAAAGCAAAGTATAGATAAAAAGTTAGTCAAGTATGAGCCAATCAATAGCTTCGTAATTGAATCAAATTCCAAGGCTTACATACAGCTAACTACGACCTCTTACAATGTCACAGAAGTCCATCACCATACAGGTATTATTTGCATTAATATTTACGATTTTACAGCCACGGCTATTTCTCACATTTCACAGAACTATCAAATACCTGTTCCCTACGGTAACCAAACTTGACAACATTACTCGATGCAAATTTGTCAGCTCATGAGCTATGACGCTTTTGCACCCCTTTAAGAACTGTATTAATAATAAAAAAGACAAATAAAAACGTAGTTATTGCGCACAACATTCTCTATTATTCGAGTAGTGAAGCATCGTAAGTCAAGGGGCACTTGGTCCAATATTTGAACAACGGCTTGCCAATTATTAACCCTCCGTTTAAAGCTGTCGAGTCAAAATAAACACATTTGGTAACAGTTGCTGGTTATAATAGACCACAACCCCGCCCGAGGTCATATTAAAAGTCGATAGACGATGGGAGGGTTGAAAAAGTACACAAAATAAGCTAAACTTCTTATTGCTATATTATAGTGTTGTGACTGTAAGAATTTTGGACGTTATACATTTATCGTTGGATTATTGTATGACTTATAATGGACTTTTTAAAGTTTTCAATATTTTAATGAATGTTTCGTTTAAGTCTAGGAGTTGAAATTCATAAATTTGGACATTAAAATGTAAATCGAATAGTAGCTACAAGAGCGTTTAAAATAAGTTTTACTGAATTTTATTACTTTCAATATAAAATGATAAAGGAAGTTAGTTATTAGTTTAGCTTAGTTTATTTGTGTTTATATCGAAATTCAATCTCGAGTTTTTTACTCGCTGGTGTCTAAATAAAACAACCGGGTATATTAATTTGATATTAATCCAGTTAAAATATAATTTTATACGAGTTCAAAAGTCTCTAATAACATCATCGTAGAGCACGATAAATTTCCCCACACTACACATCACCTTTCGTCAGTCGGCTTCCCGCGAAATAATAACATTTGCTAAATCCGCGCCCGCTAATGTACATCCTCCCTGCGGACTTTAAACTTGCTTTAAACCGACTACAGTAAGAGGTTTCAACAATAACAGATTTGAATTATTGAGGGATTTTGTTTTTATGTTCATGGGATGAAAGGTCGGGTTTTCTTTAATATTATTTTGTGAAGTTCGTCTCTCGAGTCGATTTTTAACCATGGATATGAAGACATTTAAAGTTACGATTCTGCTACATTAGGATACCCGTACTTATCCTATAGTCCGCTTAAGATATATTTAAAGATTTGCTTCATACATTAATCGAATGGAATATGTAAAAGATGGCAATTATACACAAACTACAATTCGTGATTGCTACAATACATTAAAAGTTCAAAAAAATTAAAAAGTAACGACTGGAACGCGTCAGGTGCCGATACAATTTTTCCTATAAATCTAATTTTGAAAAAAATATTATGTTTTTTTACTTATTATATCTCTGACAGAATTGCAAAATGTTGCATCTTATGAAACGGCATAAGGCACAACATTCTGCAATAGGTAAAATGCGTGTGATATTGAATTTTTATTAGCGCGTATCATCACCAATGAAATGATTCGAAAATCAAAAAAAATAACATAGGTACCTAATCATAACTAAAACGATTCGAGTGCGGGTGTCGATTACCCGTCGCCGCTCAAACATTCAAAACCGTATCAATATTCATCGTTTAATCTAATTAAGCTCTCAACTCAACCGGACCGTTCTCATAACGATAATCGAAACACATTTGTTCGAATTACGCGTATAAATTGAGACAGTATCATTTCCATTCCATTCCACGCTCGCCCGACGCGACGTGTCATAAATTTCAATGAAAATGATCGAATTAGAAAAATTAAAAGTGATAAATAAAGTCCAATTAAGCGTTATTGCGTAAAAAAAGCATAAATTAAACGTCGGGCTCGGGCGCATGTGCGAGTGCGGCGGACGCGCGGCAATTCGAGTAATCGACCATTTCGGTAGGGGTGGGATGTAAGTCGATGAATCTTCATCGACACCTACATCCCACCTACATATAGTAGTTTGAGATTAGGCTTGAAACATTTAGAGGAAAATCATCATAACAGATAGTTATTTATGTATTATAGAATTAAGGTCCGAACTCGCTAAAATTATATTTGTAATAGATCAGTAAACTTAAAGTAACTAATACAGATACTGCGATTTTTTAATGTCAATTTTAATCATGGCTTAGTTAAATTGCGTGTATAAGATTTAACTTTATTATTTATGTTGTTAGATAAATATTACAAATAAAGATGAGACAAAAAAATGAAGATGTAAGTAATTTATCTATATAATAACAATTAACAACACTATTGTATCTGAGTCACACGTGTCCTCTAATTACCCGCTTAAATTGCATTAATTAGAACGCGACGGAAAGGGTTCAGTATACACAATGTCGCAAACTACTATACACATAGCTCTTTTAAAAAAATACAATTACGTCATGATAGGTATGATTCTAAAAGAAAGTGGAAGAAAGAGAGTGAAAGCGAAGTAAGATACACACTCAGAAAAAAGGTATGATATGAAGTAAATTGGGTAATTGGTACAAGAAAAAGTATCTTATCAGTATAATATAAAAGTATCGGTATAGTAGATACTATACTGATATTATTTATAGCAGTGTTTCTCGTGGTGTTGAATTGGGATAGGCGAAGATTTTTTACGTATAATAAATTATAGTGCAAACAGAACGGAAAGAAATGTTTCTTAAAAATATTTATGAGAAATACCACAGCGCCGCGCCGTGGCAAAAGAATTGAAGTCTAACATGATATAAATGGAATCCCTCAACCCAGGTCTTAAGCGAATTCGCGTTTTAGTGGGAAAATATTATAAAGATTAAGGATTTATGTTAAATGTTTCTTTTAGGTAGGAAGCCTACAAAATACTTAAGTTTAACACATACCTAGATCATACCAAATTAAAACCTATATATATACTCCATTGATCACCATACTCGTAGATTAGGTATTGATAATGGTTTTCACGCAGGTTGTAATTGTAGACAAATTAATCAGCTAGCATTTTAGATACCTACGAAATCCATTACCCATTGTTCTCAGTTACAATTGCGTCACTCATGGGGGTCATTACCATATTTAATTGTGTTATTAATTTTGCCCATCATAACGGCGTAGATAATCCTAATTAATTAATTGATTTAATTGCATTGTTTGTTATTTAAACATGAATGACAAAAAAAATAAAAGGTGTTTCTACTTCGAGTCTGTAGTTTTTCATTCTTCGGTTTGAGAGAGAATTACCTCAAAAATGGAGGAAGTATCGACGTTAAATCCAGAAACTGCGACAAATCTATAACTATTTTTATTAGATTTTATTACTCACAAAACAACGCTTTAAATACTGTGGTTTATCGGTATGATACGAATCGAACATGTTTATTTTACTATTCAGCCTCTTAGACACCGAAGAAGACTGAAAGACAGTCTGAAGATAAGCTTTATATATGTCCTTAAATAAAAAAAGTAATACAGCCGATAAAACTTTTGATTTCCATTTACGAAAATTATTTTGCTTTAAATTTATTATCCCTGCCTAACACTTATAACGAACAGATAAACATTTTTTTAATAACTGTATAAAATTATAAGTTTTAAAATTAGAAGACAAGGTATTTACCGAAGTGACTTAAACCCAGTGTAAAAAGAGGCATTAACCTCCATCTTGTAAGCAAGCACCTATACAGCCTTCCAATCCAATCTATTGCAGCATAAATCACCGCAGCGGCTAAATCGCACTCGAGGCAGGGCGGGGCGCCCTCCCCTACACACTTACTCGTATACATGTAGCAACAAATAAATAACGACCTACTACGTTTTACCTACGTGTAAGGACGTATTTTCACTTAGTCTTGTTAAAGTTCTGAATGCAAAGCAAGAATTTGAACATTTGTTTAAAGGAATAAATATTCTGAGCGAAGGTGATCGTTTTTTCTATGTCATAGCTCGGCGTCTATGTGATAAAACAAGAAAAAGCTATAGCTATATTACATCATCAGTCCGATATGGTCAATATGATCTGTAGAATTAGAAGACAAAAATTAATGTCATGTCCACATGCGCTGTGGCGCTTTCGGCTTCTCAGAAAAAAAAACCATAATACCATCTTATATTCTGGATATATCAGTATGCTCTGTACTGTAAGTAATTTCATATAATTTATGATGACCATTATCAATGTTCATCAAAACCTAAGGCGGCATACTCTCTCAGCCCGTTATGTTACGAGCAAGTTCCATATTTCACATTTTTTACTCAATCAGTCAAAGCGATCAATCGCTTCTGATATGTTCAGTATACTTGAACACGCAGCTTTATACATATAACGGAAAGGTACCTGTGAAGAGCAATTTTTCTCCTGAATAATGCATTAGAGTCCGCCCCTGTAAATGCGTTACGATTTTTCATAATAGCTCTTTTGATGCTCTCTACCACGCTTCAGTGCCTCGAGGAGCTGTTATGCTCGCTTTATGTTATGCAGTTTAGTTTTATATTATTTTCTTCAGGAAACTACGTTTTGGGAGCGATAGTTTTATGTGAGATGGAGTTTATGGACGATTGAAATGATTTGTTTGAACATTGCGTTGGTTATGTTATGATTATGTAAGTTGTATTGTATTTATTTTGGGCACTGATTTTACAAATAAGCGTGTGGTTCAGTTCTTTGTAATGCTTTATCATTAACAAGGACTTGTCAATTCAATTTTTATAAGTAACGACGTATCGAGGTAAAATTAAAGCATTTACACGTCAAAACGTTGACAGGTCAATGAAGTTTATTTGTAGTATGCAGACAAATTTATTTAAAACCTAATCTGTCGTATGGGTGGCGTATGGGAGGCCTTTGGGCGGGTTAAAATCTCTAACACCAGCGCATTAAACTAACACTAAGAAAACGTCTCAGCTAACATTTTGACTGTGACATATAGGACTAGATACTGTCGGAAATTCAGCAAAAGGAATATTTTTTGTATAAAACAGATTAACTTAAGAAGATTTCTGGAATTCCAAATAATTTCTGCTAGCACATCTTACCCCGCCATCTCAATTTTATCACTGTAAACAAGTCGATTAGAGACGCCCACTAAGTCTAGACGTCTTAAAACATTTAATGTTGGTCCGCCATTTTGATTCTAGTGGAGGAATCTCAAAGGCTCCGTCACCGATCACACAAAGAGGCGGAATAAGTAATCGAGTCACGATCTGGAGTCGCGACGTAGTGTCGCGTGACAACGAGACAGGAGTAGAGGTCCAAAGATTTGAGAATTCAGATCAATTAATGGTTTGTTATCCGAAGATAACTTTGTAAGATTTCTTCTTAATATTATTTTAGTTAGACGACGGTTAATAGCTGTCGAACAAACTTTCTTTCTTTTTGAAAGAAATAAGGGCGATTGCCAGTGCTGCAGATCATCTTGAGAGCGCGTAAGAAGACCCAACAATGTTCCGTTTATGGCGGCTACGGGTGGTTGCTACCCTCAACCTCATAGAAAGCTTAAAACTTTACTGCACAGATCTAGAAACTTTATTGAGAAAGCAGTTTAAAAGTGACGATCGTGAGATGAACAAAAACTCTCTGCTCCAGCCCATGGACTCCAAAGAGCATTTGTTTCAATTTCCTGTGCTTATTGGGTTATTTCGCTTATTTGAACCGTGTTAAAACTGTAAGATATCTTCTTAAGTGTATACAAGGTTATTGGTTAGGGATATATCGAGCTGAAAAAGGGTAACTTTATATATCCCTGAAACTGACAAAAAACGATAAACCATTTCATAGAAAAAATTAATCCGTCTTCGACAAAATGTATGCATCAGCAGATTTTTTTAGCTGGTCCAATAGTTAAAGTTGTTCATTATGGTGTGTATAGTGACTCCCTTCGGCTTAGTACACCCGTAGCTGATAACCCTGTATAGTCTGTGCAACCAATTGTCTATGGTACAAACCTACGCCACTGGTTTACATAGTCCTAACGTAGTTACGTCACAAATACTCGTGATTGCTAACGACGGAGCTACGACGACACCTCGCTCCGCCGTCGGCGACGATTCGCCAAATTCAATCACACGTTTTTCTGACGGCATGCTACAATTACCCGTGATTGACGATTTGGTGTGAGGGAAATTGTTAAACAGATACGAGAGCTCAGAGGAATCAATCGATCTGACGTAGGTTCATCTAGTGTTAGAATGACGGAATCCAAGTAAATATCATGACTATTGTAGAAACAATATATTAGTGCAATCTTTGAAATCACATTTATCTAACGCCAACCTCGAGTACGATTATTTCATTTTCATTAATTTCTAACTTTATAATAAAAAAATCTTGTTCCCAAAACTCGACTCGAAATTCGTGTTCAAAAGTAAAATAAATAATATAATATTCTAGTTGGAACCATCACCGGTCGTTCATTAGAGCTGCATTATTCAGAATGAAACACGGCACAAAGATGGAAATAACAAGCCGCCCGCGCCGCGCCGCTCGCCGTGAGCAAAACTCAATTATCATATTTTATACCTCATAATACTTACGGAGAAGATATTCAATTATATAATTTTTCCTCTGGAAAGGGAATCCCTTTTCATTTCTCATTTGGATTTTTCTCTTAAGCAATTACGGGCGCGCCTCGGGAGGTGGGAGATTGGATCGAGAATATACTTATTTCTGAATTTTCTGGCCGACGAATACAGACGAATCTTCTAATTTATCTTTTAACAAGCTACGGAATGTAATGTTAACTTACGCGAGGTTTTCCGTTTAATAAAACTGTGCGCTGATGCTGGCGTGGATCTGTTTGAATAGAAATGAGCTAATTTCACGTTAAGTTATTAAGTTTGTTTACTTTTCTCTTTGTTGTATTTTATCTGGCCAGTAGAGTAAACATAGATGTAATAATTTATTAAGAGATCATTTTAGAATACCAATGTGGTATTACTCAGACGATGTCTTCAGTTATCCGCTGTTAGAAATTATTCTAAATAAATAAATAGATATTCTACATTTCCATTTTGTCTACAATTAAAATATTTATTTGTCATACACGATTATTAGCATGCCAATTATACTCGTATATACTCGTATAGAGCAGATAACCCACACATTTTATAAAGGTTTAAAATGAGTTCAGCAACTAAAAGTTGTAAGTTAATTGTGTGTTTATTGAATTGAAATAAAATAGTAAAAAACAACAAATATGCGTTAGTAACTTCTCCCCGATGCTATTCGAAAGTATAATTCCACGTCTTCATTATAATGCGAACAAACGAAGTTCGCCGTCAACTTGATCGAAGCGGCCGAATTGGATTCGAGCCGGGATCGGATTCGCAACTCGGTAATCGCATCGCGGCGCGCGCGGCCCCGAACACAAATTATTCGTCCGAAACTCGGATAACTTCGTCAACCCTATAAAGGAGGTAGAACAAAGCGGAACCACAATTGGCCGTATCCTACCTGGGAGGATGGAACTTTTAAAAATGGCGGCTCTTTGATGGCAAACTCGATAAGGCTTGGCCCGCGGGACGCGAAAATGCAATTTGTGAGAATCGCTCGTGCCTTTGACGTGGAGCTGGCACCCGCGCCCGCGCCGGCGTTCTTCGCTCGTTTGTTTATACGCTGTACCTAATGTCGTCTCTCCGAGACATGGAAATAAGGAGAAGCAGAAATCCGTTCGTGACGCGAGTGTACGATGTAATGGTAAAGCAACGATTGCTTTGGATTCGATGAGTTCGAAGGAGTTTTCTTGAATTAAATTTACATGATTTACAGCTGACTAGATACATTGCTGGGTGGACATTGATTTTCGCAAGATGTTCACATTAATTTTAAAATCAATGTTCTGTAGTTGTTTTTCTTCACAAAAAACGTCAAACATTCGAAATATGGAGCAGTGAAAGGGTTGAAGACTAACTTATTGCCACTAAAGTACTTTAAAAGTACTCTGAATTTCTAGATACTCGTATTACACAGATGTTAAGATAATGAAAATATTCTTGCTATTATTGACATAATGATTCTGAAATTGAATCACATCAAGAACTGCTAGATAATTGTATATCGTCAGAAATGGTGGAAGTTGTAAGTGAATGAACACAATTAGGTAAATCATTCCATTCCGTAGGGAGGAGGTGAAACGCGTCAGGTTTGAAGAGAGAAACCTACACCACCCGACCGTGGGGTTACCATGATATCTTATGATGTTTTGATAATTTGACGTAACGGTGATACTGATGTTTTAGATCATGTTTAATAAATAAGCATAAAGTTAACAGTAGTACTATATAGCGTATTTTACGTAAATAAAAAATATAAAGTAAATAAAGAAAAATATAAATATTTATAATGTAAAGAAAATTTTAAATTATTCGTTTTAGCATAAACGAGTTAAATACTTATCTATTCTTTAGCTCGAATGTCCGAGTAATAATTAAAAAAATGTGAACTCTATGTGTCTATCTTTCTAAATAAATAGCAAAAGGATGCGATGTAGGTACCTGTTATTGATCAGTCCTATATCAAAAACATATCATTGATATATAATATTTGAAATATTATTTTTTGCTAAGAAATTAATTTTGAAAACACCCTTTACAAAATGTACTAGAACAAAATAATAGGTATATCAATAATCGAGAATCAAAGTTAGTGGTCAGACACTGATTATTTAAGGTTTTGTGGTTGTACATTCTTCAAATGGGCGATTATCTCCAAACAAGTGATAGCCGCTTATATGTCTAAATGCTGTATGATGTATGACAGTAAATAGCGATAGCTAAGCTTACACTGTGAATGTAGATACTAACTGATGAAAAACAATTTAATCCAAAAAAACTACAAAGTATAAAAATGGCGACTGTGTAATTATACACTTTAAACCTTGCGGCTTATTGAGAACTCCTTTTAAAGTATGTGTCCTTACGAAAACTGAATGTTTGGTGTCACTACACTAGACACTGATTCTGATGCAAATTGAAAGGAATGATAGAGCAACTCTGGCGAATTACTCGGCGAATTTTAATTTGTTATTTGGATCCGTAGCAATTAGCTACGAGATTCGTAGCTCCCGTAGAGCTCGTAGACTAGGGCGCACAAGACGCTGTCTCTACGAACTTGCGTACGCCAATAAGTAAAAGGTCCACTCAAATATAATAAGAACATCCTAACAAAAATATATTTTATTGCTGGTTCTATTAAGAAATACGCATCTTTTATTCTGACCTTAAAAGTAGAAAATAAGAATAATTACGTACGGGCTATAGGTACGTAATTTTTAAATTTTTGTAATAACAGTCGCCCAGCTTCTACATACTATAAGATCCCTATGTAACTTTGACAAAGCATGGCGGTAAGGCGTTTTATGACATTCGCCTGGTTAGCTACCACCCTCAAGTTGTTTTCAACTTAGTCGCCAAGCACCTAACGGTATGTTCCGCCGGCCTTCCTAGATCCAGTGTATTCCAGACGAGACATGCTCTATCTACTGTGGCTACAGTCGCTAACTTTCGTGGTCGTGCGAACTTGTGGTCAGTTACCTGCTGTGTTAGATAAAAAACACATGTATTTGATGAAGATATTTTATTTTGAATTCCCGCTCGAGAATAAAATAAAAAGTAAAAACTATTATTGTGCAAAATTTTAAAAGTATGTATCGCTCATTTTTACGTCATTGTTTTTTGTTGTATCATTTTCATCGTCCGTGCAAATTGCGACTTAATAATGACTCAGCGGATTAATTTCAAAGACTTACTTGGACTTCATTATAAATAATGAATAAACAATGTTTAATTTTAGAAAATTTGACTGGAGGTTTCATTTTCTTGTTTAAGTGGACTTTTAATATTTCAAAATAATGTACCAAAAACTTATTAATATTAACTGTAAACCAAAGATAAGTAATAAAAGTTCATTAAAGATTAAATAGGACTTAAGGTTTCTTATCTTTACTATTTATATTATACTTCACGGAAATTTACAATCCGTCAATGGATTTATTACTATATTTTATTTATTTATATTGTTATATACTACGTCTACCTATGACAGTCAGTGAGACATTTTGTTCTTGGATTGTTAATCATAGTGTCAAAACCCAAAAAAGCAAAAATCTCCGATCGGAAGTCATGCTCGCTGCCATACTATTTGTTATAGAACAACTTATTTTCAAGTGATTTCAATCGATCTTGCCCTTGCAACAGCTATAAACTACTTGATATAAATTTTAAAACATTGATGTTAGTTAATGCTTCATTTATTTTCTAGAAGCAACTCGCCCTAAGTGTGTTACTCAAAAGCAGATAACTTAAAATTTTAAATTTGTTTTTGAACCTGTTTTACAAATCAAGTACATAATACTGAAATAACGAAAATGTATGTGCAAAAAAAACTGAAACATTTGAAAATCCCCCTTTTAACTTCCAACAAAACATTTGCTTGTATCCCACCTCACCTTCCATTCTAACATTTAGGGTGCAAATTAAATTGGCTGCCGAAAAAAGAGTTTTGGCACAACAAACGAACCCACGGTAACGTAGTTACGTGTCGTTACGTTACGTTATCGTAACGTTACGTTAGTTTAAGTTATGAGCGCACCAATCGAATGAGAGTTCGTTACGTTAACGAATGAAAAGTTTCGCAAGTATTTCTCTTTTCTATTCGATTAAATTAGATGTTCAACGGTTTTTATAACAATAGCAGCTAGTTTGTTACTCCTATTTGGTGCAAATTGTTTACGTAATTTTTTTAAGTCTTACTCACATTTTCCTACTCCTAATCACAAAATATACTCTGAGATACAATCTATGTTTATAAAAATAGTATGGCATTAGGGATTGACTGATTGATATTTGCTTCAATAAACATAGAGCCTAATTCGCTGAACCTTAGAGACACAAAGTTTAAAGGATGTAATCATGATAGGGTGTAGGATATCTCAAAAATATAAAAAAAAAAGAACACCTAAGCCAAATGTTTGACTCTTCTTTATATTCCATTTTATGTCACGTGCAATGCCGCGGGTGACAGCTTATTTAGCTAGTCTAATTTGATGATTAATCGTGATTTCTTAGAGCTTCTGTGGCGCATTTTGACTCATGAAAAAGGTTTTGTGTTATAATTTCAGGAGAGCTTAAACGTTTTTAGGACCTCTGACGTAACCAATCTTTCGTGAGAATCAATTACTTCCCCATCGCGCAGCTAAATTGCTCAGCTGCATCAGGTTGAGCTGTGGGTGGGCGTGCCAATAGATCGCCTGGTTTCTCATTGCATAGCATTGCTGAACGTATTATGCTCTACAGCTCAACTATTTTTTGTCAACTTACTTAATCTACTAATTAGCTTAAGGATTATCTTTTGGCCATCATTTATAACACAAATGCAAATCGGCCTTTGCACTGGAGGACTGCCTGAGCTGAACGGTGCATGACCTCGATGATCTTGTGAAAACATAATCAAGCTGCGACCGATATGTATACTTGCAATCCAAGGTCATTTAATTCAAAGAGAAAAATAAATAAGAGACATTAAATTATTGTGCGAAGGTATTTTCATACTATACAGCAAAAAGTGACTATAAAACTAAATAATTTAGACACAATATTAGGTACTAAAAAACTAAATATAATTCTAATTTAATTATTCAACGTCAAAATTTAGAAACTCAATAGCTCCCCTTTAACCCTTTAATAGTAAAAAGCTGTAATCTCGACCACTTTGGTCACGCCTGCATGAACAGTAATCGAAGTGGCCATAAAGAACGCTAGAATAAATCAAACGAACGCGTTTGGCGACGCGTGAACATCGAGTGTGACGGGGCATTTATGTGAAGCAAAGATGACCGCTATGCGGGTAAAGGGGTGATGGCATTCATTTGGGATATTTTAATGGCATTATTTTTATGGCCGACAATTGAAGGGATTAAAGAATAAAAATGTAAGATCACTCGAGTGATTGAAATGTTTTATCTGTAGTAATTAGATAAGTACTAAGGTTAGGTTGTTATCGATAACTTTATCAAGAGGAAAATATTCGTTTATATTAATTTTATACAACTAGCTAGTTAGTTCATATTTATTCATCTGCAAACACGTTACAAAGTTGAAAGCATTTTCTTTAAATTTGCAATCTCGATAATGGAAAAAAATCTGCCCATGTTTCATTAGACTCTCAGTGAGCGCCTGATTGCTTAACGTTGTGCAGCGTGGCAGTGCAGTGCAATGAACGAACTGAGACGTGTACTTGCACAGAAGAAATATTATACCGCACGCATTGTTCACTGCAACTCAGTCGCTAATCAGAAAGGGAATCGTCGCAAAACGTATATAGAACGCGCGGTAAGCGGAAGCGAACTAGAGACTAACTGTTAGCCGCCTCTACTTCGCCTAATATGTACTAACGCTATTTACTCTAGCTCAGTAATAGGTAGTAGCTCATATCAAATAATAGTGTTGCGTAATAATATAAACATTTTTACGAATAACTTTTAAGCTAAAAACACATAGAGAAATATAAAAACACTTCACTCATCATTTACACAATAGTATACCGTTTACTAGTCGCAAAAGTTAAGCAGCGTACACACTATAAAGTAGAAATAGTACTGGCACGTGCGAGGTCGTATTATCACACAATATTGCCGAACGCCTGCGGCGACTCGGCGTGAGGTCCATTCAAACACGCCTTGCTGCCCGTGGTTAGTGTAAAAACGTTCCAAATGACCCGAAAGCGATACAAAGCCCCTATGTTTTTTCAATCAAGACCAGCAGTAATAGAGTCCGATGGGTTTCATGTTTTTGACAAAGTTTTGTCACTGATTAACCTTATAATGATTGGCGTGATTAAATAAAATAGCTTTTATTTTTATGTGCTTCTAATGGTTTCTGTTACATATAGATATAATAATATAGATTTTAAATAATGAGCCCTTTATTGACAAAGTATACATTTAAGGTATTTGAAAGTTTGTTGTTATTATGTAGTTAATTACATAAATTTAATTAGAAAAAGTGAACTGATATTAAGTGAATTATTTACTCTGCATTCACATCGCACTCACCATTAAACATAAAACTTTAGCTAAATACGCGTAGGCTTATTATCCAATCTAAGCAAAACAGACAAATCAAATGACACGTCGAACGTAATTCCATTCGCAACAAAATCAAGATCCAATTACGGTACATTTAGTTTCAATAGCTCCACTTGAGCCTGATCGGCACGTGGCGTACACAGTTTTTGTTTATCTGTCAGATTCGAGGCAATTTAGCGTTAAGCGATCGCCCACTACGTTCATATATCAGGGTGACACCCCTGCCATTAACGGCTGCATTTCCGCTCTTTTCCGCTTTTTAAATCGCGGCACGGCGCGACGGGTCGCCCGGTCGCGCGATTATTCATGGCCAGTGTATGCGCTGCCTATTGTTTGGATGGCGTCCGATGCTCTTGAATAGAATCGGTTAAGAATATGATGTTTGTGTGACTTTTTAGTGTTTTGTTGGAGTGATAATGGGCTGGTGTGCTTTTAATTTATTATTAGAAAATAACCTAACTGCTTTCGACCAATTTTTTGGAATTAAGACCTACTACGCTTTTATAAGTCTTAACATAATGGCTATATATTCTGTAAATGTAATGTTAGTATTCTCAATCCTACATTTCATTAAGTTACATGAAATTCAATGTGCATAATTCAGTGAAATCTTTTAAAGTAAGTATTAAACATTTTCACCCACTTTCATTCTATTTTTCCCTATGCTACTATTTCATTGATCATTTTTCCCTATGCTACGAATGTCATGCCACGGCTATTTTTGCTTAGCAGCAAACACATAATAATATATATAATCTCGCGGTTAACCATCTAACACCACGGCGATTGTATTGCCAGTATTCGAGTATTTCGCTAACTGCTGTAATATTTAAAAGGATAACGATACAACATTGCCACATGGTTTTAATAGCCTAATTGTAGGTAAGAATATCGTGCGAACCATATTTTTTTTTTTTTTTATTGTAAGCATTTTATTTAATATTATAAATTTTACATTTAAATAATACATGTACATTGACCATTATTCTATAAGTATTATTGTGATATTTCATACAAAGGTCTAAATGGACCAACTATTCATGAAATCATAAACATTTCTGTAGTAAACATTTTATAAAAATACTTCCATGCATTAATATTTCATAGTAAGTAGAGTTCGTAAAGAATTTAATAATAATTTTGGTCTTTACATTATCAATGGTTCATTATATTAAACATATTTCTTTCTCTTGCGAAGTATGATTTATGAGCATCAAATCAAATCAAATCGTTTATTTCACACAAAAAATATTACAAATAATGTCACAAAAATATTAATATCGTCCTTTAACAGTATTTATATGTTGTAATAATGCAAAATGTTTATGACGCGCAGCACCTACACTAAGATTACAAATCTTGTATCGTGGGTGACTGCGTCCCTTCAGGGTGTTCATTTAATGTGAACTTAGTGAACTACATTACATTAACATGGGTAAGTACATTTTATAATATTTAACATTACTACAAATTTATTTTAAACATTAATTCGTATATTAACTATTGACTATTAGTGTGTATAAAAAATTTACATTTCACACGTTATTGTATTTATTTTGTATATCGCAGACGTAGTCATTGTCATTTTTATTATCTAAATTTAGGTGTATGTGTATGTGTTTGTGTGTGTGTGTGTACGCGTGTGTTACTGTATGTACATATGAGGGTGTGTTGTGTGTGTATGTATGTATGTGTGTGTGTGTAATAGAAAGAGATGGTGTGTATGTGTGTGTGTATCCGTGTAATTACTAACAAACAAATGAAACAAGCAATTTCATTAAGATTCTGCCCAATTCAGTTGATTAGGGTCACACAGAACAGCTCAATCTCCCACATAGTGCTCGTTAAAATTAAGCTTGTTTAGCTCATAATGACGTCAACTAATAAATGACGCTATTGCACTTTGTACCTACTTACAGAGGCGGAACTAGAGGCAGGCTACAGGGACGGACTAGCGCGCACACATCCGAAGAGCGCATTCTATGGGACACTAAATGTAATTGGCTTGTTTATTTTTTAATTTAACTAATTTTAAACTTATTGATGGCTAAGACTGAATATTTTGTTCCGATTTTTAGCGATATGAAAATTTTGCTAGTTTAATACGAGTATCACGCGTTAATTCAGTATTTCAACAAATTGTTCAACACGCAAAAAATATATTTATATTGTAGGAATTGAACGTTTCAACTACATTAGTGGTTCTATAATAGGTGTTTTTCATAGGCGTGTTTTAAGTTAAGCGACTTGTAAAACGTGCATAAAAGAATTTTTAATCAGGTTATTAGTTTGTTTAGTTACAATGATCTTTAAGTGAAAGTGGGTAAACCGAGTACTTAGTAAGAGGTTGTTGAGAATTCCGATGTCGTCTCAAAGTAAAAAGAGATATTTCAGAAATGTATGGAGATGCGGCCAGGACGGTGTACGTCTACCAAGAAATCCTAAAGATGTAGTTAATATTATGTATTAATGAAACTTGCATCACTTTTCTACTTTATTGTGTACAAAAATATCTTAACTCTGTAAATTGTAATGAAATTATGGTATCCTTGGAAGTTTTTGTATCCTAGGATGACTCGAATGGTCACATTGGTCTATGAATTGTATCGTCTGTCTCAAATATCAAAATTGACACATCAAAACTTTGTTAAATGACATACAAACTATATAGGTATATTCAGTACGTTATAGCCTTTAGTTTATCCGAATAGAAATAAATCAACATTAAATGTGTCCATTCGAATTTCCCAGCCGATACACATATATTAAACTCTTGAAGCTGAATGTATTTTTATAAAATCTCCAACTTTGACTGGAAAATCAATTGTCGTGTCAGCGCCCTCTGTCATTTGCCCCTTATAACAATTGATTCGAGTAAGCGCCAGACAATAACGTCAATTACGTGCGTATATTTGAATTTCGAACGTCATTGTGGCGCGTGCACACAATGTGATGTTGAGACAATGAATATTGTGAGACGCACAAGATATTAACGACATAGAAAGTCGTAGAAGTAATATTTAATTTTAAAAGTAAAATTCTGAGTAATTAAACTATCTGTCACTGTATGTTCATTTTATTCTTATTTTTGGTTAAACATTCAACTTTCAAGGCACCAAATATAAAACAACAACAAAATGTGATATCATATTTTTTGTTAATATTTGAAAATCCGTAGTTACCGACCAATGTCGACTTTGAATGGCTCCAACAGGGTCTAAAATCTATAATATATTATGCACATATTTTCAACCAACCCGTAGATTGGCCAGTGCAGTGGACCATGGCTTACACCCTACTAATTTTTATAGGAGACCTTTGCCCAGCTAAGGGACGCTAAGGTTTCATACGTACGTATCTTAGAATCAATAAATCTATAACGTCCACGCACGTAAATATTTGCGTTATAACTTTAACCCTTTTTATTACGAGTTACATTTTCTTATATACAGAGAGCGTAAACATAATTTGGTTAATTCACACACCGTTCACATAACATAATATCAACATTACATTAACATTACGCTGAAAATTAACATGCTCTCCTGAATTTGAGCATTAGAAATGAACACGAAATTGTATTTTGTCGCTCTCTAGAGTGGCTTTACTCCACGTCTTCAATTACACAACTCTACATGCTAAGGTGCATTTTCGTTATTTGTAATGCGGTTAATACAAGAAATATGTACCTACTTTACAAAAACTGGATGACCGAAGTCGAAATATGCCGAACCAAAGCCGAAAACTTTTAAGTTAATAAGATAAAAAATATTTTTCCGCCTCTTCTTGATGTCAGCGCGAGAAATCGAAAAAATATTTTTGTTTTTATAGTGTGGTTCCTCCTCACCACCGCCACACGCCACCTTATTATTTCACTTTCTCTCAGTATCCGACTTCCTCGACACTTGTTTCGCCTTAGCACAAGGCATCCTCAGGAGATGTTGACTCTTCAAGCGCTCGCTCGAAAGTTTTTTTTTTATAGACCATCTTATGATCAATAAAATATATGAAATATATCATTCGAACAAAACTACATTTTTAATCGGCCCGAGTGTTCTTAAGAAATTGAGGAACAAACTTAAAAAATATAAATAAAGTGAATATAAACTTTATTTTAAAAGAAATACAGAATCTTTTGTCAACTAAATAAAAATAATGAAATGTCTAAAAAAATGATGTCCGTGATGCAAGTCCCAAGAACGCTAGCAGCAAAAAAAAAATTTTAATGTTTTTAAAATAAATTAGATATAAAAATTCTCATTATTTGTGGTCGGTTAGTAAAAATCATTTTGTAATTAATTAATTAATATATTACTTGTATCAAAAAGTCACCTTATGCATTAGCTGTTCACGCAGAGGCAATGAATTATCATAACGAATGTATCAACGTCTAGCCTCGGAACAATTTGTACGCACAATTGTTATTGAATTACGCCGAATTGTATCTAATTTATATCTACTAGTGACTACCTACGAGTGGAGTAGGTAGAGACTGTTTTTTAGTATTGCTGAAAAGAATAATGAAGTATGTTAATATTACTATGCATTTCTTGAAATTGAACTAGAGTGCCTTTACTATATACAATTCTTTGCTTGTACTTTGGAGAAAACTTGTCTATTTTATACCGGCTTTCCAAAAAAGGTAATCAATTCGACTGCATTTTGTTTCAATGTTTGTTACCTGAATCTTTATCTTTATATCTATTATCATTTTTTTAATTATTTTGAAATTTTGTTAAAATCGGACCATACCTCTAATTTTTAAATTGAAATAACTGAAACAATTGTTCTTCCGTGACTTTAGAACATAGTTTTTAACATACTCTTAGTATATATTTATGCTGTGTGTGTCTTTGTACGCGCGGTTGCTACAAATGCCACAATTAGTCGCATTACCAATTGCGCAATTTAAGTCAATTCAGCGCTAATTAATGCTGTTAATCAAACTGTTGAGACGCATAAACAAGACGGCTTCCTACTCAACCACTAACGAGATATGAACGCAACTCGAACGAGTTTATTTAACTACTAATACGACTACGTAGCTACATACATTAACTTTTTATTCCACGAACACGGTAAAGAAAATACGTACTTAACAAAAAAATAGTATGCAGGCAAAACACATCTGCTCGAAATAGTTCTGTTGATACATTTTTATATGGTGTTATATTGGTGACAATTGTTCCTTAGGACGAGTATCGTGAACCTCTTAGTTCATCCGTAGCCGATAACCTTGTAAGTATATAGATTGTGAAGATCAGGCGCCATACTTTAATAAATATCTGCAAAGATTGCCTATTTTATCATTGCATCTACAACACGACTAGAAAGTTATCAAGAAAAAAAAAATATATTTTTTGTATTTTAAATTCTACAATGCATTAGGCATCTAAATCGGTCCATTGGTTGTTATTTTTTTAAGGTTCGACTCTGGACTGGATTTTAATTCAGAACTTAAGATATTTTTTATTGGCAAAATGGTATTTTCGGTTACAGATTAAGTTGATTCATTCTCATCTGTCCCATTTATCAATTCAAAAATGGAACATATGGGAACACGAGTGTAAAAGATATGATTCGGGGGCAAATAGGAATATAATGTAAATGATCTACCTACTCAGATGTAACGGAAAATGCGTGTAGGATTGTAAGTAATGTAATATCTGGCTGCCGCGCGCGGGCCGACGTGCATGATACAATTGTAGCAAATTGATACTCTATTTGGCTCAATTAAACATTAATTAGTGCAGTTAATGAACATCGAGCCGGTCTACTGTTCCACGCAGATGACTTTACGTACCACGTAGGATTGTAAGCTATAAAATTAATAAATCTACAGTAAATTTCCTAAGGAGCAGAACCATGGATTTAGACGTTGTTTTACTGAATTCTTTACCTGCTGTTTAAAAAAGGTAGCGATGACGTAACTATAATAAAGGGAAAGGAATGGGTTGAGAAATCGTATAACATTGATTAATAGTATAATAGTATTGTAACTATGAGTATTTTCGTCTGAAATAAATGACTTTTATTTTATTTTATTTAATACCTTTAGCGTGTTGTTCATCTTACTTACTTATTTCCACACGTTACTTACTTTATAATATATTATAAGATTGTGTTTTGCCTTTTCAAAATACTTGTTGGAGCTGTTGACCCTTGAAATGTAAAATGCAAAACGTCAATTCAATTTAGAAAGTCTAAACTACAAAACAGTTTACAAAAAACAAAAACCAACGTAGAGATAACTCTTCCGCATTTGAAAGTGTTTTTTTTTTAACCATATTATTTCTTCTTCAATTAATCTAAGAAAGTTACCAAATTTCCAAAGAAACTTTGGTACGTTTTTACTAAACAGCTTCTCTATCACCTCTCAATTGTTAAGCTACATTCACAATCCGCGAACGTTAGCACGTGTCCGGCGCGATAAGCCAGCGTTATCGCATTAGAGGCACTTCCGGCCGGAGTGCCGACCGGATGTGCCGCCATCTTGATCTGCAACGATCGAGAGCTCCAGAACACGAATATCTGTTTGTTTTCGGAAAAAAATTGGGACGAGCGTGTTAGTGTGTTCTGGGCTTTATAATACGTAAGATAGAGAAGTTTCTTTAAATTTAAGTAATTTGGGAACTAAACACGAAATACAATTTCAAGAAATAAAAATATAATAAATAATCAATGCTTAAAGTAATCTCAGATATACAATCAATTAAGCAAACAGGACATGATATCCTTCTTTTAATAAATAGTTCAAAGACGCGAAATGAATATACTAGAACATCTGTAAAGTTTCATTTTTTTATATGATTTGGGAAGATAAATAAATCAGAATAAGTGAAATTAATCCAAATTTAGAACTTTTCAAAAACCATATTAGGTACATATTAAATATATCAACAGCATCTTAAAATCAAATAAATAATTAATTTTAAATTTGTTGTTTTTAAATATAAAATTAAGGAGAGTATTGGGACTATATATAGCAAACGCGGCGTTTCTATCCTACTTCCTTCTTCCTATCCTACTTCCTACTAATATTATAAACTCGAAAGTTTGTAAGAATGGATGTGTGGATGTATGCTTATTACTCTTTCATGCAAAAACTGCTGATTTGATTTGGGCGGAATTTGCTACAGAGACAGCTTAGACACTGGGTTAACACATATACTACTTTAAATCCTGTATCAACATGGGTAACACTGCAGAGCACAGCTAGTTAAGTAATAAATGCTCGAGACTTTTATTCAAACAAACGCTACACAAAGTTTGTGTAGCGTTTGTTTGAATAAAAGTCGTACGTGCAATATAATTGTATCAGAACAAACATGTGAACATATCTTCAATTTGAATTAATGAATCAACTTCATTACGTCCACAAAAACGCAATTAATCAATTTAAATGTATGCTCGCAACGTGGTCATTTGATCATTCTACACCATTTTGAGATCGCTATCGTTTATATCTAATGAATGCAAGAATTAAAACGTAATTAGTCTACAAAGGGGTTAATTTTATCAACCGAACGAGCGAAACGACTCCGCCTCAATCTTCTCCGCATTTTCTATTTCAATGTGTTATCGAATGTCGATACGCGCGTCCAAGTGTTTAACCAATCTTGACTAAACTGTATTTTTCTTCACGATATTTTTGCCGTCACGGTATTTTTGATTGACATTGCAATTTCTGCAAAAAAAAGCTACTGCATACTACGTGTTGAAATCGTGTGTTGTACTGTAAGTTTTAAATACAAGGTGCCAAGCGTCTTCAATTTGGCATGCGTATAATTTTCAATTTTTTCATTTACCTATTTTGATTTACAAACCAGAGCTAAATTATATGTATTATAACTTATATATATAAATATATATAGAGCCAGCTAGAGAGTATAGTACTCTTTCAAATTAATAAAGAATTCCAAATCGTTCCAGGCATGTCTAATCGAACATAGTAATTCTCAAAATCACGCAATATATAACAACATCTTTTTAGTTATTTGAACTCGGTTATAAAGACCATTTATTCCACTAAATGGTCACCCTAAGCTCTCCCTAGATTATTGAATCGTTGGATCACAGTGGGCAACCCTTTCGCGCCCGCATTGTGCCTAATTGTGCGCTTAATATTGGCTTAATACGACAAATAGATTTACATCGTGCGTGTGCGTGCGTCAAAGCCCTGTATAGTGGCGAAATTACTACACAAGAGAAGTTCTTAATTGGTTGAATTTTCATTTTTAATATATTTTATAATTCATGTTCCACAATTTTTCAGAGACTCCTGACTGTACAGACTAGTAAAAAAAAAGAAAAAACTTTGGCTGATACGAGTACTTAATACTTATCTTATTTGTTACTTAACTTTTACTTATTTACTTTTACGTTTACTTATTTTTATAAAGTTATTAAACGATTTTTTGGTAACCTTTCAGATTGTGACTAAAACTTTTAAAGATATTATGATCGAGTTAGAAGAATCGAGGTATCTAATTTATAATAATAAATATGGTAGTTACATTTGCTTGAATTTAAACTATAAGCTTTTACATAGAATAAATAATAAAAAAAACAGACTTTTCATTATTTTTACAGTTTAGGTTCTTTTCAAATTAGTTTGTTTATAAGAATTTTATATTTAAGTTCTGTATAATATAAAAAACAAAATGTGTAAACATTTTTATTAATCGAATTAAACAAAGTGGGAATTTAGTCAGTTTGGTGAAGTCTAAATTTAAAATTTCTCTAATGTTGATAACGACAGTATTACAACCAAAATAAATAGCCAACCAAAACTAATAACAACACAACTCGATATGTCTAATCAGGCATCATTAAGCCGTGCACACATGACACATGTGCTAGCGACATAACTTCGTTACGACAATTCGTCCACGCTAATGCTTCGAGAGTTGATCCCGCGACAAATTGCATTGTGTCGTGTTTTCGGACGATGGTTGGCGCGTTTTCATGCCTAGTTGGGATAGGACTATGTTATTGGTCTAATTTGGCAGGAGTTGACAAGTAATGTGCGATTAGCTTATCGATGTTTGGTAGTTTGTAGTCTTTACTAAGTCACTAGACTACTGTGTGCGTAAGAGAAGTCTAGTTCTAATCAAGCAGAGCTACAACATTTGCGATGGGGCCGGTTTATGACAGTAAGCAGTCATTAAGTTTAGATCATCATCATTACCATCCGCAGCCCTCCTTACCTCATTGATTGGTATAAGCTTCTATCATATCATACATAGTTACCATCTGCCTCGGTCCTGTGCCAATCTTGTCCAGGTTGGACCCGCGACAGATTTTATGTCGTTAAGTATAGATAGACTTTGTAAATTTTGTTTTATAGTGTCATTTTCTGTTGCAGTCAAATATGGGTGACCATTCGTATGGTGACCGATCTCTAACAAAGATATAGGTCTACAATAAAATATATCGCATTTTAGAAATAATAATAAACACAATTACAGTACATAATTTTATCTTTCACACTGCTTACATAGTTTCTGAAATTTAATTCAACACAGTTCTTAAACAGAAAACTTTCTTAACTGAATGAGACGTAGTCCATTATAACTTTAATTTAATACTCTACTTTGTCTAAACTTCATTTACCGAATATTAATACCAAAGTATCTATCATAATTAACTTGATCGATACTTAGCCAATTAAAGTTTAAAGTTGATTTGTGAGCGAGGAGTCAAGTTAACCTCAGTGGGAGTTACTTATGTATTTACAATTTAACTTGAACTGATTTGATTTCATTAAATCTTTGGAGAGGAGAAGTTTGGTGAAGGGCGATAGTTAGGGTAGAATAAGTTTGACCTCATATTTTACCTTACGGACAGATTTGTATGTGAGTATATTCTTTGAAACAAACAGAAGATATTTCTAATCGCTTCAACCGTCTCAGCGAAGTCATGTAACAAAGTTTTTTAAGAACACTCGATATATATCCCTACTTTTAAATTTTTTGAAGACGGTAGAAAAATCTTGCAAAGCTTTGATTTGCGGATTCATTGAGGTAGTGAGGTCAACAGTTCGCAGAACGACTAGTATGGTAGTTAGTAACCATAAGCTGAGTCGCAATTTAATTACGCTCGATTAATGCGGGCGGGGTCTAATCAAGTAATTGTTAGTGAGCGTCTTGCGGCCGCGATGACGACATGCTGCTCATGCTAATAAACTTCTTGCCCCTTCGGTTCATAACCGTTAACTAACTAATGAAATGGCAGTTACACTTTATTCTCCGAGGTGGCATTTGAGTACAGAAGATAATAGTAGTAAGTGCTACTGGAAGTATGGAAAAGTATACCAATTTTAGTTAAACAGAACTTCAAAATAATTCTGCTCTGTAACAATCTGAAAACGATATCGTATCTATAGCTCTACTAACCATCAAATTTACAAGCAATCGATAATCTCTTTAGAACAGCCTACTTGTAAATACACGATCCGGGCTTTGAAAATTATAGTAGGTACTGTAAAAGCTCAAATACCAGTTCAACTCGTATATTCATTGTGCGTTTTTCAAGATTTATTTTTTAGTGAGAATTTTATGTTTAACTCCATATTTTAATGTTTTCATTACGTCAATTAATTGTTCGTCAATCACCCGAATAGCCGGTACTTCTATCTACATGATCTATTTAGAAATCTGTGCCTAATAACTTATTTAAACAAATTGTCCGGATCATATCACATCAGCTCTGATTGACATTGATTTAATGCTTCTCAATTTACATCAATGAACATCGGTAACAGAAAAGTATTCAGGCCAACACAAAGCGAGTTTGTTTAATTTCGTATCTATAAAATATTGATGGTCTCAATAGAGTATTGACGTCAAGTATTCAATTGTAAAGGTCGTACAAATTAATAACGCTGGCTTGATTGAATCTAAAAACACCTAATAAAATTCTTTGGAACACGAAAAGTCTTTGATTTGCACCTGTTAAAATTATTTTAGTCCCGATTTCAGTGTTTTCTCCCTAGATAAGATGTGATCTGGTATATTTGCATGCCGTCTATTACATTTGCAAGCTTATGAAATAAATTCTTTACTAGGTGACCCGGCAAACTTCGTACCGCCTAACAGTCGTTTTTTTAGGAGTAGTAATTATAAATATTGTAAAAAATAATATTTATACGATACTAACTAACGTTATTCAATTGTTTTGTCTTTCCAGAACCTCTCAACTAACACTTTTCAAGCAATTTTTTAAATGTTTCTCTCCGTAAAAACCATCAATCTCTATTTAAGGAATATTCTAAAAAAAGAATTTGCAAAATCGGTTCAGTTGCTCTCGAGATTTGCGCTTAGCCACACATTCCGTGATTCATTTTTATATTGTAACATTACATTTACTTTCTATTACGACTACTACCTAAAAATATACCTAAAAGAGGTATTAATAAAAGACAACGACCTCTTGTGGCTCACATGGGAAGAATAGACCACTGCTGAGAAAACACGGTAAGAATTTACTAAGAAATCAATACGAAAAGACGAAGTTATACAGCATGTACATATAGTTATTCAATATAAGGCACGATTTTTTGTAAACGGATACTCACTGGTCAAAAGGTGAGAAGATGTTGTGTGACGGCCGTGGCTCCGGCGGCTCCCGAGAGCCTGCGCTGCCGACAGACGGCGCTGGTGACGCGCAGCTTGTTTCTGACCTGCATGACCACGAAGATAAGAGCTGAATAATAAAGAGAGTTCTGTTCTAGGGGTCATAGATTGAAATAAAATTGTTTCACGTTCAAAAACTTAGATGAAGATATGAAAGAAATGAAACTATGATAATGATGAAACTAAAGAAGTGTTTAATTATTAAGTTTGTTTTTCACAGATCTTTATGTAACATAAGAATTGTATACAGCTCATAAACGCAACCTTCTTTCTACAATGACTAATAAAATCAGCTTCAAAAAGTCGTTTGGTGTCATTCGTATCCCTTCCTAGAACTTGACATTCATAATTCCCGACATTCATGTCCACAGAAAGACTAGATTTTTGTCACTATTTAAAGTACTGCTGAAGAGTCTGAGATGGTGAAATTTACGTTAAGAAAGAAATGTAATCCCGGGGTAAAGTGAGAGAGAGAGAGACAACCTACCTATCAACTCTAGGCGAGCGAGTAGGAGACGCCCGAGGCGAGTGCGGAGAGCGGCGTGGTGACCCCGGAGTGGCAGGGGGCGAAGCCCGAGGTGACGCTACGCCGGACACGGGGGATGCTTCTGCTGAGCCTCGTGACATACCACATTCAGATGAACCCTGAAAACAAAATATTAACTTGAGATAGAATCCTTAAAAATTACACGTTCAAATATCACTAGCAAATATATATAAGTTTAGACTTTGAAAAGAGACTAAAAGTTAAGAACTTTGCGGTATGATGACTGTCCCCTGTTATATTGAGAAAAACGGTAAATATAGTAAAGGTCGTTGGTTACTGACTAACTTATATCTTATATCAAAAGAAAAATATTTTCCTTTTATTTATTTTTCGTTTTCTAATATGGACATTGTTTGGGTAATGCTGTTTCGTTTTTTCAAATGTACTGTAGATTCTAACGTATAAAGGCATACCTTATCATCGCTCGGGTCCCGTTTGGTCACCAATTCCGTGCCCTCCCGTTTCCTCTGTTCTTCTTTTAACCTCTCCGCTTTCCGCCATTTCGCTCGCCTGTTTTGAAACCAGACCTGACAAGAATAAAGTTACAATTAATGATTCAAAATAAAAAAAAATGTTATGTTGATAGGTTTTTTTTAACTTCTATGAACCGCGAATTGTGAATTTTAAGTGAAGTGGTTCTTAATTTTGTGACGTCGTTTTCTTTCAAGGCAGGTTTTAAAGAGACGGAATGGTTTTAGAATCCTTTGCTTAATATAAACTGTCATTAGAAAACTTGAGGTTGGTTTCACTGTCTAAACATGCCACTTAGTACATAGTCGTTTAAAACATATGTCATATAATATCAACAAAATTAATTCCATTACGTTCCATAAAATATTATCCATCATAACTAGCACCATAATCCTCAATATACGAGCTGTCAACAGTCTGGACAGTAATACCACATCATTACCACCCCATACGAAGGTTACAACCAAAGATTACACCATTCCCTATGACGAATCATAAGGGTTCATCAAACCAGTAACGAAGACCTTCCATCATTTACAACAATACTTGCTAAAAGAGCTCTACTAATAATTGCATCGAATACTGATAACCAAAATAAAGAGAGCTGTCATTTTTAAGATACAATTAGGCTAAGTAAGGTCAGGTTTGGTTGGTGCTCGTAAGCCAGTTAGCTAAACATGGTAGGGGGCCGCATTTGCTCTGCAATTTTCTCAATTTGGTTTTAATAAACCCTCTTTCAGTCGAGAGTGCTACACTATAGGAGGATGTGACTAAAAAATAAGACACGAAAATATTATAAAATATTTTTATGAAATATTTAAGGAAGATAAAATTGCGTGTTACTGCAACACGCTACTAAGATATATATACTATAGTTACTGTTCAAATCTTTAATTAATAAGTACATACTTTATTTAAATAAATTATACAAAAATATATTTAAATAATTATTAAAAATACAAAAAAATAATCATAGGACAAAACTTTTTTACTGGTCGTAAATAACGTTACACAATTTTTTAAGATCCCATAATTTTAATAAATATCTCATCTACCACTTTCAACTCTTTGGCATCCATAAAGTTCACCCATATTCCCTTAACGATTCTAAGCTAATTTAGTTAAAATAATAATCCACCGTAATCCTACAACCCTCTAATAGTTTTTATCTCACAAGGGTAGTTATTATCTTATTTTTGAACAGGGAGCCCCATACATACTTCTGTAGCTCGTATATTTTATTTATAGGTTTTAGCTTCGGTAAATTTTCTGTCGAAGTTATTTAGATTGTTTTTAAGTTTTTTAGAATAAAATGAATCGCAGTTTATTAAATTTAAATCTTCATTTTGATACCACACTCGATGTAATTTGAAAAATTTTTTTTCGAGATTGATTTTTTTTGGTTAACCCTATTTTTATTTTTTTATTTATATTTACCTCATTATAATTTGTCTCATTGTTCTAAGACACGGCTATTGCACTATCCGCAAATATAATAAGCTAGTAATAGTCGATTGACTAATTTGTTACTAAGGACATCTATAACAAATGTATGTTACTAAGTATTTATTGTTTTTAGATTTATTTATTTCTTGACATTGCCAAAAGCCAACAAGAAGTACCCTAAATCGCATATTTTGATCTCATCTAGTCCAAAAATGCCCTAACGACGTCAAAACAAACTTATCACATGTTCATATTCAACATGTTAAAAGCATGAATTAAATTCCATAAAAGACATGCCATGCATGCTCTCAAAATCTCCGATCATAAACGCGGTGGCTGGAAAATTGACATTAAAATTTCCATACATTAAGGACCGCCTTAACGCTGTCACTTAGTTGAGAAAATATTAAGAGGGAACGCCGACACTGAATGTACAAACGTATTTATCAATATTTTTATCAGTTCAAGTACTCGTATTATCGACAATAACAATGTCTTATGTGTTGCTTTTTTTGAAAAATCTTCTGTATAATTAATTTTATACTATGACTAAATCCTGATAGATCATAATCAACCCAGAGAAACAGCATAAACTATAAATATGGAATAAAGAGGATATTATTTAAAAGATAAATTAGTTTTTGTTACATATATACATATCCATGCACATTGAATATTATATCACGACGTGGCGCTACAAATACGTGCAAATGAAACCACGGTATTAACGCTAGTCGTTACAAAAATAAGATTTATATATTTTTTACGTTTCTCTTATGTATTCACTGCTGTAAACATTTTGAACATTTTATTATCCGACGGAAACATTGCACTTTTACAGCATCAAAATTAGCTTGTTTGAAAATCCATGATCATGATCATGATGATGATGTTTGATGATTAGTGCCAATTTTTATCCAAATCTCTTCAGCTGTTTGACCGTGAAGACATGACGAACATACGTGTGAAATGTTACTATTTAATCGATAATATAATAATAATATTATAACTTTAGTGTCAAACCATCTGAGGAAAATTGAGAAAAATGTTTGCATGTACACTAAGAGCTGGTGTTACCTCTTAAATTTGTGCTGTTTATGGTCCACACGGTATTCTTAATATATTTTCACCAGTTAAGTACCTACGTTTAAGGTTGGGAGTACACTTGAGACTTATTTGAAGAAAATTGAGTTTATAGGACGTAAATTAAACCCTAGACTACAAGTTGTTAAAGTCTTGTAGTTAGCAGCCAATTTAATTGAGTTAAATCGAAATAGTCAGATTGATTCTTTGCAAGGAATAAAGAACAACAAAGAACTGAACAATTTAAGTATTAAACCAGTGGCTGTTAAAATTGGTTTCGTATGTGCAATCTTTAGAAATACTTAGATACGTTAAAAATAGTCAATAAATAAATGTTTTCAAGAGCATAGCCAGCTACTACAGAAAATCCTAATAGACTAGTAAATTAGGATTTTCTGTGTCGGAGATTTTATGTATGTATAACATTACCTAAATTAGTACCAGAAATATGCTTTACCATAATAAAGTAGGTACTTAAATTACCGGAGAGCAGCGGAGTTCTGGAGTACATTTAGTAATAATAATTTGGAGTCATATTAGACATAATGCCTATTAATTGTAAACCTTATGCAAATACACGAATAACGCAAATACTCTTTGAACAACTAAACACTATGAATATGATTTTAGAAATATTTCCAGTATTTTTTGTTTAGCATGGCGCAAAAATCGTATCGTCTGTAGCCGCCCTAACATCAACTTTCACACAAGCTTTACCCGACGTATGGAGTATTTAAACATTACCGAGTTTTGACGCAATTAAGCCTAGTGATAACTTGGCTTTTTAACTTAAACTTGTGACGTATGAAGTGGCGAGCTCGCGTTTAACTTCACGGTTAACTTGCATGTTTGAGTTTGGAATTTAAGTAGGTAGATATGTTTTGCTTTGAATTTCGAATGAGCTAATATGAGGGGAGCGTGAAATTTTATACTTTGTATATTTTCTGTATTTAATGATCATGTTATATTGTGGAATATATTATTAATTGACTTAGGAGTTTTGACTAAGCTTATTTTGACTGTTTATCGAATGTAAACAACTTTTGGCACGGAAATATCCCTCTCTCGAGTCCGATTTATGAACCAACTTCGAAAACAGGAGGTTCTCAATAGTTCATCAGAATCTTTTTCTTCCAAAAAAGAGGAGTCACCTACTGAATTTGACTTGTATGTTTTTTTGTTTAATGTTTGACGATCTCTTTGATTTTTCGGAGATAGCTGGATCGATTTTTTTTTTTTTTATTGTTTGTGAGGCGTTCCTTGTATAGGTCCCATTTAATATTGACCACCATCAGTCAAGACGCTTGATTTTTAAATCGAAATAGCTGAATAAGTTCTAGCGGCACATGCCGTAATAGAGACATCAATTTTTATTTAAAAAGAACTTCTTATTTATATTTTTCGTTTAATCAGAGCTACTTGGACCGATTTGGAAAATTCTTTTACTTTTGATATTTTGAGAATAACTTTACAAGTGATTCCTTATAAATTTTAATAAAAATAGGTCAAGTAATGGTTTATAAATCAATACTGGGTAAAATGTATGTCGGTTAATTGGTACACGTACTGATGGAATGGAGATAAACAAAAACATTATTAAATTGACATCTAGACTGTAAATGATTTATCTAATAGCATCTACAAGAAAAAATATTTCGATATCTTTAATAGACACTTTTAATTGTTCATTGATAGGCCTTTGCTAAAAAACAAATCGTATGTAACATACAAATAGGTTGCTATTGCGTGGCTGAATGAATGGAACTGCTATTTCTTGCCAGTAAATTTTAAAAAGTCGTAGAACAAAAGTTATCGGTGTTGAACCAAATCAAAATCTCCTTAAGAGGTCGTTTAACTGTCTCGTCACCAGATACTCTGTATAAAACGCGTTTATACGTAGAAATAATTACTGGAAAACGTTCATCAATAATCCAAAGCGATGGGAATCGACGTCGAGATGATAATTTGGTAGTAAACAAGTTATCCGCGATACGTCTTCCATTTTGCGCGAATTACACCACTCTCGACCCAGAATCTAATTACTCTTATACTTGCCGGCTTTGGATGTGTGAACGGTGGAGGTGGTATCTTTACTTGGACAAGTTATACATTAAAATAAATAAGACGCAGACGATTATTTTTTTTAGATATTTTTGATTAACAAACCTAACTACTGGACCGATGTCTATAAAACATATATGGGACCAAGTAAAAAATGCTATGTACGTAGGTACACCGTTTATGATAACATAATATTATTTCTAAATAGATAACTTATGCGAAGATAAATCAAGGAACAATAAAAAAAAATAAGGCTTTTACGATGATAAGAACCTTTTGTAGTCTGTTAAAAAAGTTTCAACACAGCGGTCATCGCCAAGTTGGAACAAAGATGTCGAATGTGGAATTGGGCTAGCACATATTCTGCATTTCCAAAGACCAAGAATCTATGATTACAAGGACACCATACATTATAGTCCACAACGATATGGCGGAACGAATTTGTCTCTAACTGCAGTGAGCGCATTGTGGGTAGAGAAAAAACGTTAATATATGGAAGGCCATTGCCTTGCAGCGGGACAAATACAGACAGGTTACTTCTACATTAACGAGACGTGTGATGCTTTTTGATGTGATTTAAATAAATTCCGTAAGTTTTATTCCGTTTAGTTATTTTTTTTTGGAAATTCAACCATAATTCCGTGTTATGTCGCGTGCCTCGCCGCATATGAGAGCTACATAGCTATAAGGAATAAAACTTATAGCTATGTAGCTCTCATATATATAATAATTAATTACAATTCAGAAATAAATAAAAACAAATACAGAGGAAACAAATTTAATAGAAGTATGTTTTTCTACAATAAAAATCGATGCCACATCTAAAACAATTAACACATCCTCTTTGCTAAGAAAGCTCCGGGTCTAAGACGAGATGAAGGAAGATTTGCCGGATGCCACCCCCGGGGGGCGGCGGGGTGCAATATACCCCTAATCATGTGATGAAAAACTTAGCGCCACAACTTCTACCCGGTTGATATATTATGTATAAGTAGATGGTACAGTCAACGATCAAAATAAATTTATTAAGAAGTAATACTTTAAGTAAATCGATTTTTAGACTACTAAATCGTAAATTTTACGGTTGTTTCGATTTATAAAATAAAATACTAGATATACCACAATCAAATTTATATGGGTTAATTTGTGAAGTATATATATACATATACCGAAAACGAAGAAAATAGTCTGTCTGCCCAGGTGTCGCCGAGAAAGCTAACAAGAGAGTGAGAACCTTTTTTTTGAATGCGGTAATATTAAATAAATAAATAATAACGTTTCACACTCACAGCTTTCCTCTAGGATTCCTCCTGTGTCGGGGATACCATGCAATATTCACAAACACTCGCACAAAGACACCCAGACTTTATTTATTTATTTATTCAATTCTCCCACATTAACAGCAATGCCAAGACAAACTTGAAGACAAATATTCAAATACCTTCCCGATCGGGAATTGAACCCAGGACCATCGGATCTCGAAGCAAGCATGCTAGCTACTAAACCATGGCGGTCGTCTAATATATGTATTATTATTTAATTGTGGTAAGTAGTTTATTTATTATACCTGAATTCAGTAAATTAAGCCTGTGATACATTCAGTATTTAAATTCAAATAAGTTCGCATATGAAACTCAATTTGCTCAGTCGCAAGAAACTGATATCTTTTTTTAGCTTAAAATATATTTGTCTGGTAAGTCTGTGATTATTTTCTTCGCTGACTGTACATACTCGTAGCTTCTATGTTTCTAATAATCTGTTAGCGTAATACACAGCAATTAGTTTATAATTATTTAATTTGATGCTCGTCAGATAATCAAGTATAGGGATTAAGTTGTTTAATCAAACTTTAAAGTGGAATTAATAATAAAGTTGCTTTGAAACGAGGCTTCGTTTCGTAAGTTATTAAAACACAAAAGCAAAGGAAAAATAAACTTACAGCTATAAAAACTAATCTAATAATAAACCCCCAGTAGAAGGAAAAGTTCCAAGAATGCTGGCTGCATTGCCACGTTGAATGGCAATGCTAATTTTCTGACCAAAATTAAGAGCCTGCATTCTGGTCACATGTCGCTTCCATCAGACGTTTTGATATTTTATTTTTTAGGCTTAGTTTAACTTGATTTTGTTTTTTAATATAAATAAATAAATAAACAACATTCATAGCAATTGAAATTATTATAAAGCCTTAAGAAGAATAACGTTAAAAACTTGGCGAGATATTTTCAAAAGCGGTTTGTTAAAATTATTAGTTTCTACGTTTTTTATGAAGTACCTACCTAATTAATTGGTAATATAAATTCGAAAGTTTGTATGTATGTTTGTTACTCTCTCACGCATAAACTGCTAGATTTGGAAGAAATTTGGCAACCAAGACAGATTTTGCCAGAAAATTTCCGCTGGTAACATTGCAGGGCGCAGCTAGTACTAAAAAAGCCGCACTAATATTTTTTAAGTTTGTACGACAAGCTTAATTTACTTACCCATAACATTTCTCAACTAAATTTGCTCGTATATTTTTAAATTGTTATATATACCTACCAGTTTTGTAGCTAAATTCATTATAATGCCAACATGGTCGCGGAAGATCCGCATCAAGTCATAAAATATTAAAAGTGGTTGGCAAAATTAACGGTAACCGTACCCAGGTGCTTAGCTTTTAATAAACACGCCGTGTCACTTACGGCGTACTAATAGCGCCTTAAGTTAATATAGAATAATTGAGTACGGGTTGTTTTGTGTTACTTTTAAATTAAAATGTATTGTTAGCCGAAGGATAACACTTTTATTTTGTATTCAGTCAATGATATAAAATTATTTAGGCTTATAACGGCCGGTTCCAATAAGCCATCTCAATCCAAATTTATCTATCTCAGATAGTGGTTATGAGTTATGATCGAAATTTGAGACAAAGCGTAGGATTATTAATGGGTTTATAAAGTTTCATAAGATTTAATACTTGTTTATTTATTAATTATAACTTTAAAGCCAACTTACTACGATTAAATTGTACTTATTTTTTGAATAAGAAATCCATACACAGTTTTAAGGTTTTTTACCTTATATTAACTATATTTACCTAAATACTTACTCCTAAAATATGCTTTATTATAAAATTAAAAGAGTCGAATAGTAAAATAAAATAATTTATACAAAAATTTCTCTAAATTTTATATAGTTTATTTTATATTTATGATACGTTGGCAGGCAGCCCTAACCGTTTATAGGGTTGCAATAATTTCCTCATCCCTTGCAATACATTATTCTCCATTCACACTTAAGTGAAGTGTGCTCGAGTTTAACGGAATATTGTTCTTTATTGTGAACAAATATTTGGTACAATATTCAATGATCTGCATACAATCTGCCTTATTAATAAACGCATTAACTTCAAGCATCGTTTGTCTTGTTCTCTCCAATGGAGGACGTCACGCGTCAAAACAAGACAAATGTCGATTAAAGTTAAGACGCGTTTATTAATAAGGCTGAATGAATATGTTCGCACGATTTGACCTCCCTTGGTGCGTATATATTTCTTTACATAACTAATTAATTAGGCCTATCTAATATAATATGTAACTATCATGTACGTGCATAGTCGCCTGCAAGAAATCGCTTTAAGCTATAATACCACCATATAGAACACTAAATTAAAAAAGTATATCTTTATATGTTTTTTATTTCATGATTTATCTAAGCTGGTTTTTAAATAAAGAGTTGTCTCTGTTGTAATTAAAATATTATTTTCCATATTAATTCACAATATTTTTAGGGGAGATTAATTGATTAAGTATTCGTTTAAATTGTTCATATCAAAGCTAGAAATAATTTAAGGTATGTGGGGTTTAAATACAATTAAGAATATAGTATAGTTTCAATAACGAGAAATCTAGAAATATGAACAACAAAATTAATTCGAGTCTTTATACAAGGCGATAATATAGGTCCATTAAGTTTTTAGGCGACTACTTAATGGACCTATATTATCGCCTTGTCAATACACAGATAAACAGGTTATTTTTAAATACAGATTTAAAAGGCATTTAGTAGTGTTAGAGCTGCAATATAAAAACAAACGTGGCAAAGAGTTCGAAATAATTATATGACGCGTCGTTAGCGTTCGTCACACGGTTATAGGGTTGACGCAACACCTCGGGGAATTGAAAAGTAAATGGTACAAATAATCTTCTAAATGACTAAGGGTCCGCCTTTTAACTGTGCCATCCTTACTTCCTTATATTACAAACGCGAAAGTTTGTATATACATTTGTATGTTAATTACTTTTTATGGCTGAAATGAAAATGAAACGGCTGAACGGATTTGGATGAATTTCAGCTCGAATAAAGCAAAAGTGATATACTACTTTTGATCCTGAAAAATGAAGTGTTACTATAAGATGATTAGATAACAAGCGCGGGTAGAAGCCCGGGGCATAGCTAGTAAAAACTATAGTAAAACTAAGTAAAAAAATATTCTTTGAACTCTATAAGATCTGCGTTACAGACGTCTGTGTCTATAAGAGTAAATTATTGCATTAATAATTACCTTATACGCTATAAGTTTAAAAATACCTGATGTGACAAACCTTTTGTTTCAACACATAAAAAGATGAAGGAATTGCGGGGATTACAGTGGACAACGTTAGCACAGAATCAATAATAGCGTGCAAATGAATAGATCTATAGGTACACAGCAGCGGATAAGTAAGTGTTCATAATAACTATACAAAAAGCTTAAATTCTTAACGAAAAAGCTACCTATTATAAAAAAATAAGATGTGACTGAATATACATCATTTTATCTAAAGAACAAAACTAACATCCCCTATATTTACCTTGTACTTAAATGTGTAACATTTTAACTAGCAATTACAAAGTAAACAATAAATTTATCATTATTAGCAGCCCTATGAGACCCCCGCAGGGTTGTAGCGAGGGCCATTGAGCACGCTTTGTTTCACGCTGTAACGCGCTTTGTTTGTTTGACAACCCTATTGTTTGACACTCAAGGAGCCTCTATGTCAAAGTCGTATTTTGGAGGGAGAATTAAATTTTAAGTTGGTTTTTGACACTTGTGATTGGAGTATTTCTTTTGTTTTTGCTGTCGAGTTGTTAACGTAAGTGGAACTTGGCAAATGAGCTGTAACTTACTATGTATTTTAAGGCATTTTTATGCTCGTTAATCATATATATATCAATAAAAAAAATTAGTTATATAACCTGCACATAAAATTAACATCAACTAATAGATTTATCAATATTAAATAGAAAAAAACTTTAAAGAAGTTAAAATCCTATAAAAAGTAAATCTAAAAGGCACGCAAGAATGGCTTTGGCCGGAAGATCTTAAACGGTTATTCTCATGGTACTTAATGTTTTTTAAGAAGTTAATGGTGTAGAAACTATGTGTTCCCTAAGATACTAAGTACTGTATTAATTTTAATCAATAAATGTATTTAATTTCATATTACTAAAAGCAGTATTAAAATCTATCTGCTTGATTAAAATCACTACCGTGCTCACTGCAGCCCACGCGCTCCGAAATCCGAACAACCAGCTTGGATAATCGACGCTTTACTGTATCGAACTTATTTATTGTCTAATTCGAAAAGGTTCGATAAAATTTTCTCGTTCGAAAAACACAAGTGTAAATGGTAACCATCGTGTCTCCCATCCTGTAGCAAGTAATCCAATATGTCTGACAGGTGCTCCCATGGCTTCCTTTTTATATTTGTTCTAGCGAATTATTACCGACACTCCACGACTGGACGAGGATGCGAATCAAATTGAAAGCCGACTCAATTATATTACTGAGCTGTTTTAGGGCTGCCCTGAGAGGTATGTGAAATGTCAAGTATAAAACAACCTTGCGTATTGATTGATCTTATGTGTGCAGCAGTGTTATTTGGTTTTACTCGTATTCTTTACTAGTAGTTTAAACTGGTAGTACCAAGAACAACAAATTGATCAACCGTATCGGTGCACTTACGACGATTGATTATTTTCAGTTTTATATTAAATCAATATTTTTTATTGTAATCAAGCTAATCTTCACATTCACTCAAAATAAATTGTTTAAAATAACCAGGTACTAAGAATTAATTCATTGAAGACAAAATAATAACATAATATTGATAACACAGATGATAATATATGCGCTATTATTACGATATGTAATGATTACCGTATAAAATTAAGTAATTTCGTATAAAAATACTCAACATTAATGTTATGTGTACGTCGAAATAGAAGTAAAATATATTAAGTCAATCATCTCTACTTTATTCAATTTATAAAACACAATTCGTACCTCAGACATATCAAGTTTCCTACAAATTAGTTTAAGTCACATTCGCTACATGCAATTAGGGAAAACCGGGCAAAGTCTAGGATTTCACTATCAACCCGCTCTGTGACACCCCTAAATCCCTTGAGCACGTGCCGGGGCGAGGAAGGTGAAGCGAGGGGTACCAGTCATACCTTAATACCATTCCGAGATGAGCGCCTTAAATGCGTTACAGACCACCAGCTTAAATAGACCTACTCATCAGTGAAAATATATCAAATGCTACGGATCCAACTAGATTGGGGAACGAATACAAATGCGTTCCAGTTCACCAGCAAAAACCGACCTGTACATTAAAGGCAGTCTATCAAACGGTAGAGATCAAACTATGTTGGAAATATGGTACTCGTATGTGTTCGATTTTCAACTGTTTTGTCGGTTTTGCCAACTGCCTACAGAGTGGATTTTGACAATGGGCTAGTTAACTAATGGAAGTGGATTCCTCGGAATCGACGGCCCGGAATTGGATATTGTCTTACGTGTTACATGTCCATGAGTTCGTTATGTCGATTGAACCTATTACTAGATGGGACGGCATTTGACGTGTGATTTGATCAGAGCGTTATTTTGAACCACGATATTTATTAGACTTTTATTAATACGAACTTTAGTATATTTAGGTTTACTTGCGTCAAACGACTAGATTCATGGTTAAATAATATTTATTCGGATCTAAATGATGTAGTCGAGCGAGTTACTACAAACCGTTACAAGCTACGCCAGTGCTACGACTAGGTACATGCTACGCCACGAACCTTATTGACCAACTACGGGAGAGCTAAAGATGGGTAATTTGTATAAAATATTTTAACTAGTGTACGTTTACGTTTGTAATTGTATTCATTACTTATACTACTACTACCTACTACTACTTTATAGTTTTTATCAAGCTGGTTTGTATCAAGCAAAACAGATCATAATATATAAATAAACCTATCCACACCTATCCTCCTAAGGACTCTTAGTAAGGATTTCTTACTAGGAAGCCTTGCAACATCATTTAACATACTGATACACATGTACAAAGTCATAGTATGCTAGCCAGTACGACGACAGTCATCAACATATAACATTATAAATACTTGACCTAAAATTCTTCGTAGGTAAGTCCTAATCCAAGACCTAAGGGCAATATATCAGCACAGGCCAGTTATCACTTAGCTGATTTCCACTGAGTCGCGTACCGCTTACAAGCCATACACAACCCGTTCACGTATATCGAACGACATTTCCACACAAATAGCGCCATCTACCGCCCGTGAGCGGAATTGGGCAACAGAGACGTAGCCAGGAGTGTTTCGCCTACGGTTGGGGGTAATTATTATACTTAATATAGTAGGAACATTAAAATGAAAATTATTACTAAATAAAGTAGGATGGATTTTCCGTAATCATAATATGATTTAATATAGACCCGCTAAATCCATTTTATTTCATTGATATTCCAAGTTAAATATTGAATTGGATCATTTGGCTTTTCGATCCTTAATTACAAACAATTAAACGCGTTTATTAGCTGCTGTAAGCCGTCCATACTATTCCAAAATTACAATAGTTAATAAAGGTTATATGGCCATAGAGTGCAGTACCTACGTAATTCTGTACTCTGCGATATAGCTGACGCCGACTTAACAACCACTTTATGGAAACTACTCTAACTTTGTTCCCTGAAACTAGTAGTCCAGGTTATTAATCATCATTGATATGAAGCAGATGATCCCGAGAGATCATCAAATTATTCGATCCGAGAATACCGCAAGTAGTTTACTATAAAGTTAAATCTAGTTACTATGCTGATGCACGCATAGACATGGATTAAGTTCAATAGTATAAAGATATGCCAAAATGCCCCCGCGACCATCCCTTGCTTTGACCCTGTTGGACAATTTTTATTCGAACATAAATAAAACACGGCATGCCGCCTGGTGCAATTTGCCTAAAACCGACACGAAGCAGATATAACCGGTTATGTTGGGACGTGAACCGGGTAAATATATGAGATTATATTGGACTAATACATTCGGAGGGCCTGAATAAAGAAGGAAATATATACAGAGGTGCTAGTTTTCGCTGTGTTAGTTTTGGTATATAAAAAAGTTACATAAGTTATTCTTATAACTAACAGGATAGGGTACATAATATCTTGGTCACGAAATTTGGAAAACAATCTGCAAAATTCGTCGGAAAGCTTCATGGTGAAACCAAAACCTCACATTTATTCATACAAACATAACCCCATAATAGGTATATTCATTCATATAGACACCTAATCGCGTTTTTCTGCAACTGGCAAAGAAAGAGGGTTATGTTTTTCATGTGTAGGTATGTTATGTATGTATATTTCTTTGGAACGCCCTAGAGCCTAAACGGCTTGTCGTAGTTTCATGTGAGTGGTGTTAATAGAATCGTCTTAGTCGTTAGAGAGAAACTGGGTACATCAAAATTAAAAATTAAGAATGATACACAGGTTTAAAGATTTTGCAGTCGCTTCTTACCACTTGTTTGAAGCCACTTTTAAGCACTTGTTATCAAGGTTATTATATAGATAGTGAATCCTAACTAATATTATAAATGCGAAAGTAACTCTATCTGTCTGTCTGTCTGTTTGCTTTCACGCCAAAACCTCTAAACCGATCTGGACGAAATTGGTGCACAGGTAGATTGGACCCCGGGAAAGAACATAGGATACTTTTTAACCGACTTCAAAAAAGTAGTTCCATTATCCCGACAATCCAAAGGGGAACTACGCGGGTGAAACCGCGGGGCACAGCTAGTGTTAAATAACATCCTAAATTATAACTACATAGGTAAAATTCACGCATACCAACTGCGTTATTTATTATTCAGCAAAATATAACATTAAAGTTGGATTGAAAATCCATTTGTGTAATAAAAATCATGTCATTTTTACGCTTCGATTTCTTCATAAAAGTCTATCAAATCGCTCATGAAATCATAAAGCATCATAAAAATGTTTGACTTTTTGAATATAAAACTGGCATATAATTTTTACGATGTCTCGCTCGGGAACTCATCATGTGTTCATTGATTCAAGCCGACAGACTGAATATGCTTATACTTACACCAGAATGTATAATATTTTAGATTTAAATTTGAGTTTTATAGCTTGCCAAGATTTGATAATCAACTTAGTACGCATATTTATTAGGTTCAAAGTTGTGGAACTCTCTTCTGAACTGTGGTGTTGTGGACTGTATGGAGGTAGCTATAGGATAGCTCAGCTAAATATCAACTTGAAGCATTGGAGCCTGTCGAGACGAGAACTTAGAGACTTATAAGCAACGATGATCTTGGCTAGATCATCGCTAACTAACCTTCAAAGCCTCGAGCATCGTCAAAAAATGGTTAGTCTATAGGTTAGTTTTCGGATACATCGGGGAGTGTGCCTTGGAATTACATATGTTTATTTCTTAATTTTTTTTCCTACAATCGGACAAGGAGAGATACTAAAAGACACCATCGGTACATGGTACAGATTCCACGGACTTGCTTTACGTCTACTTTTATAGTGCGAACAGCTAGGTTGTGCAATTTGCTGCCGAATTTTCTATTTCCCGATTGCTATAATATCGGTCTTTTCAAATTGCGAGTAAATCGGTTTCTTCTAGGCAAGCCTGTCACATCGTAGGCCGCATCTTCGCTTTACAAGCCTTGTTTAATATTTATATTTAAAAAAAAAACATTAAAGTAAAAAAAAAGCCTTACTAACCTGTACTCTGGCCTCGGTAAGGTTAATCTTTAGAGCCAGGTCTTCCCTCGTGAATACATCAGGGTAGTGCGTCTGCGCGAACGCAGTCTCCAGCTCCTCCAACTAGAAAAGTCGTTCACGATTACAATTACAAAGTCAATTTCTAGAATAAGTTTGCCTACGCCTACCGTCTCAGTGCAAAATCGGATATCCAAGTGAAAGTAGAATTATGATCATGCTCAACCTTTCTCAACTCAGTGAGGTGTATTCATTCAATAAACATGGTCAAATTTTCTTTAGTACGCCTTCTTTCTGACTACGGCCAAAGCAGTGGCTGATACCATCCGAAATTAAAAAAGAATACATGCCAAGTTTGACACCTTCCCAGTACTCGTATATTCCCAAGGCGGCCGCCATCGCTACAATCTAAATATGTACTGACCTGTTGTAAAGTAAAAGTGGTCCGATTCCGCCTCTGCTTCCGCCTGACGAATGTATCGTCGTGTATAGCCGGGTGGTACGAATAGCTCGTGTCTGTGGACAACAAAGTTACTATTACTTACTTATAATATTACTAGTAGCTGTCCCCGCGGCTTTGCCTGTAGCATAAAATAGGATTTAAAAATGTTCTAAGTTTGAACTCCCATTTGACACCCCTAAGAGCCATTTATTTAAACAATCCTTTCTTAGTAATTACACACATATACATTATTATAAATACACCCTGCATATTCCATGCCTCTAGATTCAGCGGTTTAGGCTCTACGTTGATTCTTGGAAACATCAGTCATTTGATAATAACGGGATAAATATAAACTACATATTGAACTTTGAAATTGTTATATGCTAAAGATCAAACACACATTAGGTTAAACACTCAATAGTCAAGTAGCGCAAATGATAAAATTCCGCAAATTATAAGTTCCGTATATGCCCAAATCGGTATATCCTGGGATATATCTAAAACATTCGGAAAACATACAAGACTTTTAATATCTGCAAATTAAGAGAAGTCCCCTCCCTTTATGTGGTCGTTTAAAAATATTTTCGCCCAGCGAGATTCGAATTTGCGAGTGATAATATCAGTGAATAAGCATGCGATAAAATCAATAGAGTACGATAAAGTTCCGGATGCGATGCCCCATCGATGGTGAGCACACACCGCCTGTGTCTATGGGAATTGATGAGGCGACTCCGCGCTTAGGGTGTATATGGTTTTAATTAATCTATGGACATTTGAAAAAAGTTTTTGTGTGGATTTAGATTAAGAAAGTTTAGTATGGTTTATCGAATAAATAATTATTATGCTTACCTACATTTAATAAAAAAAATTATCATGCACAGCTTGGTATTTGACCACAAGTTCGCATGACCACGAAAGTCAACGATACTGTAGCCCTAGATGGAGCATGCCTTGTCTGGATTACACTGGCTCTCAAGGAAGACTGCCGGAACACACCGTTAGGTGCTTGCATACATATAATAAACTTGTTCTATTTAAATTAAGACATTCTTCAAAAAATAACTTTTAATAGCGTATAAAATCTTTTGTACTACCCGAATCTGACGCCACCCTACAAATTGTGACAAACCATTAGGGCTGGCCCCTACAAGCTTTTCTATTATCTCAACATAATGTTGTTTCGTTACTTGTCGAAAATTACCCCCTAAGACTACCCCTAATAGCCATCCATTGGAAGCTGTCATCGGGTTCTATTGTGCACGTCGGAAATGACTTTAGGACTGGACGGGGTAATTAATTATGGGGACAGTGATTTTATTAGCCTTTGCATACAATTTAAAACTTTTTTAACATTAAAACGGTAGTTAGCAAATGGAAAACATATTTTAAAATCTGAACTATTCACTTACGCACAACTTCACAACTAATAAAAATTCTATAGAAAATAACTGCAACAGACATAAATTATGGTATTTAATATGGGTATTTAACCGACATAAATTATAATTGCTTCCATCAACGAATTTTGTTCATGTAAAAATATTTCTACTGGCCTTTTAAAAGCCTAAGAACAGATGTTGGTCCTATTGCACCAAACAACCCTGGGTTATGAACACAAACAATCATGATAGTACGTCCCGTTGCCTGTTCTAGGAATATTTTGTTACTTATTGTATTTTCAAAATATTGATATTTTCACCCTAGACGAACGATATTTAATGAAATTTAATACTAAATGACACATGCTTACTTTACCTTACTTTTACTAGCATATAACACCGGTCAAGAATGTCGAAATATTGTAAAAAAAATATGCTTAAGAGGTCTACAGTTCGCAGAAATACGAGTAATAAAAGTGATACACTTTTAAGTATTTGGTCCAGCTCAGAGCATCGGAATGAGTTAATGGAGAAGAGTTGATTAATTGCTGCAATTGCAGCCGATGCAATGCAATTAATATCTGCTGGGGTAATACGAACGAATAGAGTGTAGCCAGATAAAGCTATTATATATATATACAGCTTTTTCAGCTTAAGTTTGGTGCGTTTTCAAAGTTCAAATTTAAGATTCATATATCTAGACAAGTAAGTTGCTTTTCATTTATGAAACACTTTAAATAACTAATATTAGTTCTTTAAAATTATCTGTACTTATACTAGTGAACTGGTAAATTATTGTCAAAAAATTAAAACAGAAGCAGCTTTTCATATAACTACCAATATGAGTTTTTAAGTCTACGTTTACAGTTATCAAACAGAAATTTAAGGCCATAATCCATAGGTAATCGTTTAAGAAATGGTTATACTAATATTCATGCGAATCAAAGTTTTCATATACACGTTTTAATTTACTTTCCAAACATATCGTACAAAGAAGAAACTCAGAAACCCTTTTCACCTAATTCTAAATCCTAATTTATTTAAAAAACCAGATTAGTCCGCAATCCATTCTGATTACGCTGGATTATGATTTTCATTAATTGAATGTAAATAATTAAATGTCCATCAGCCTGTAGAAAAATCCCTCGGTGCGGGCGGAAATTAAAAAGTATTTTAACTTCCGTCGGAAGCGCGGCCCAGTCGGCTGCAGCGGAAGAAGTTGGGAGCGAGATTAACTAGCTTTTATTTTAATGCGGTGAAAAAACGCTAATCGCGCAATACCTATACTTACAGCTACACTAATTATGTACTTTTTCTTCTAAAATAGGTTAAGAAGATGATATTCAAATTGACATTAAAAAAAATGGCACCAGAGAGGTAGCAAGGCTTTGACGGCTGCCATGGTCCAGTGCTATCATATTGACTTCGTAAACCGATGGTCCCGGTTAAGTCTCAGTGGGTGAGGGTGAAACTTCATTTATTACTAACGATATTTAGTAAAAACTTGTTAAAATAGTTGCAATGGCAGATAGCTTGCACCCCCAAAAATGTTCAAAGTGTAAATTTCTGACTAATATTGATAGGTTTTTACTATAATTTAAGGCTAAGTCTATCTAAAGCAGTGATAATAGCTCAGCCACAAAAACTTTTCAATACCTACCGCCGTAATCTTCCTCACATCTCATCTTATCATTATATTAAAAGGAACTGCTCACCAAACGAATGAGCTCAAACAAAGCAAGCTAGCCTCACAACCACCAACCTCGAGCGCCGCAGAATTGCCTCTACATTTTTAATAGATCCGTTTAAACCGCTTTTTTATCCACTACCCACCTTTTAAAAGTTCCACCCCCCAGAGTGGGGAGCAATACGTTAATAGATTTTAAAAATTAATAACTTTTACCCAATTACGCTGACGGCCTGTCATTTTGGACGTTGCAAATGGAATAAGGCCGTAACAGTGTTATACTTTAATTCTCCTTTGATCGTTGTTAAAAAAAGGTAGAGAGGCGGTGTAATCAGAAGTGACATGACACTTATTGAGTTAGCTGGATAGCACCCTCGCACATTGTGACTCTATTTTTTGTTGCGCGCGCATTTAATATTATTAATATTATTTTAAATGCTCATGCATAGATTATTAATTCGCGTAAGAAGATATTACAAACTAACCTTTTTATTAAATTTATTAGATGATATATCAAACTATCTTCGAATTTTAAAATTTAACGAAAAATGTGAATGGTAAACAAGATATATACAAGGTATATATTTGTAAGAATCAATTTTATTGTTTTTGCTAACCGGAACACCTACCTCTTAATTAAAAAAATGCAATTACTAATTTATCTTTTCCTTATGTTTAAAACAGACGACAACATTGGCGCTTGTAGACAATATTATTCAATACACAATTTTTTCTCAAGCACACAGTAAGTTGGTTCAAAAACTGTAAAGGTACATAGGTATACACAATGTGTAATTTACAGTGCGCAGAAAAAAATAAAGATGACACATTATATCTTAAAAAGCTTTCCAAAAAAACAACGGGAGATAAATCTTATACTTTTTTAAGAGTTTAAAGTTTTGGTGTGTTATAGAAATAATATAATCGTCTTCAACCATAAGTAGCCTGCACGTAACGCAATGTGCGAAGGTACCGCGATAAGCGACAGTTGCTCAAAAACTATTTAGTGAATAATAGATGGAGCCGCCTGCGACCAATCCCGTGGGGGTGCCGCCCCCGCCCCCTGGCGGCGCACCCGCCCTGCCTTCTATTCATTAGCACATTACCAACCCCCGCGATGGGGTAAAGATACTGATTTTTGTACCGCTATCCTACTATAAAACAAAACATAGGTAACGATTAAACATGTTTAAAGCAACAGATTTTCATTTTTTTATAAAAATGTGGCGTCATACGTTACGAGTAGGTCTAATAGCCAGTGTCAAAAATAAGGATCAGTTCTACTACTTTCAGGCGTAGGACCGGGATAACGTACCACATAATTTGTAGGTCAATATGGCTGTTAAATTATATGAATATAATATAGTGATAATAAAAAAAACAGCTGGTTAGTAATCATTTATGATGAACTCGTTATCGATACATGTTTGAAAAGGAAGACTCTTTGATCAAACAATAAAATTTGTAGAACTAATATCTTGAGATTAAACCAAAAAGAAACAGTTAGTTATACATATTATTTGAGAATCATCAAATCGACATATTTCATGCTTGCTATCTCTGCTAGCTTGTGCTAGCAAGCATGAAACTCTCGGTTGTCCGAGAGTCATATACAAGATATAGTTGGGCGTCTCATCAAAATCAAGCTGCTCACGGAAAATTAGCTTGATAGTAATCAAAGTTCAAAAACGTTCTAGGGATCCTGGTACTAATTTTTGTGCATATTCGATACTCGTATAAATATCTGTGTTCGTATCGCCCAATAACTAAATCATCAATAATGTCCCTAACAGCGAGTAGATTCTTGTGATATAACCTGGTTAGTCCGGGAGCGACGGTCTAATCGAGTAAACCAAGTTTGCCGACCGATAATTGGAGTAATCGAAGCTCCTAGACTAGATTGTGTTGCTGGAATTGTTGAAAAAGAGTCGAATTCTGTCCTTTTCGAAAAAGTTAAGTTATCTTTTAATGATACTTAATACCTACCTACAGTTATTGGTTAAAAACATAGGAACTAAGCCGAAGAAGGATGACAAGACAGGTTATCCTTTTACCTTATCGTCATAAATTAATTTCAAGATGGGACAAACTCTGAAATTGAGAATAATACGAAGTCTCATACATTTTGACGACGATGTAAATTTTGTGAAATTTATGAATAAATTATCGTTTGGCTTAAATTAGTAGGTACTCTTCTAACCAATAACCCGGTTGAAGTACTTAAATGCTCGCGCCAACATAGTTTTTTAGCCGGCCCGGGCCGTCCGGCACGCGACAGCCAACCACCCGGTGGACCGGTGCAGAAGCAACGCCGGTTTCTTCAAACAAACTTAATTGATAATTCTGCTGAAATACTGACTACCGACTTCATTTCGCAGACCTCGATACAATCTATACGATACAGTTGTTTTGATACATTAATCAAACTACTGGATTTTGATAGAAATTATATGGGACCACGTTATAAGAAGTACCTGTACTGTTTTAAAACAAAAAAAAATGTTATAATAAATTGATAGAATTGATTGATTGATTGATGAAAAAAAACAATGCAATTGAGAAAATCCTCCTTTTTTGAAATCGGTATAAACGGCAAGTTTGGCTACTTAGACGGGCGCGAGGCGGTGAAAGGGTATTCCAGCGTCAGCAGCCGGTGCTGGAGCTAAGGTAGGCTGGGTGGGCAAGTGGTAGCTGAACAGTCCGCGTTATATTTTGGTACTTACATGGGTGCGAGGCGGTGAAAGGGTATTCCAGCGTCGGCAGCCGGTGCTGATGCGGGGGCAAGCTAGGCGGGCAGTGGTAGCAGAACAGCCCGCGCCCGCCGCCGCCGCCGCTACCCAACTGCGAAACACAAAACATTACTTACATTAAATTAAGTATAAAACATGTCTATAAACAAGCTTTTCTCGTATTGTTCAGATAAAACCCTTTCAATTGATACTATAGTCAGAGAAAACTATAGATTAAGGACACCTTGCTCACTTAGTTTATAACATTGATATTTTTTGCTATTGTTTGAGCGGTTATGTTGATCGGTAATGACACGATTTTGTGTCGTGACAGCTGCATGCCTGTATCACAGTCCAAACAATATTTTCCATGCATTTTTACATTGTTATCAAACATTATATTCCATCACATCGTATTCCAAAGCGACAACATGAGCCAGCGGTCCACTAAACTTTTGTTCATTTATTTATAGTAATTCAGAGTTTAAGCTATCTTCGTGCCAAATTTCATTCAAATGCGTTTAGCCGTTTGAGCTTACAACAAACAAAGCGTGAACAAACAAACACAAACATACAAACCTTCGCATTTATAATATTAGTGTGATAAGTAGTTAATTAATTTGACAAAGTATTGATGCTGTAAGTCCGAACAACAAATGTGAGCCCGAATTACAGTCCAAACAATTACTTACTGTCCTTCAAACAGTGGCCGAACTTTTTATATTATACAATAACAACGTCTGCGATGTATTATATGGACTATATATACACTAAGTTTTGCACTTAAATCTCTAAAAATGTGTAAGAGTTTAAATAAACGATACTATAGAATAGAATAGAATAGAAAACTCTTTATTGTATGCACATATAAATAATACAATAAACTTAATAAAACTTATGATTACGTGCAACAAGCGGCGGCCTTATCGCTAATAGCGATCTCTTCCAGGCAACCTTTGGATGGAGAGAAACTAAAGCATAAGTATAGACGGGAAAACTGAACATAAAAACTTACTTGCATTTAAATAGCAATTAATAATAATGTTGGCAAATGTTTTAGAATTAAAACGATAAATATAATATAATAAACATAGTCTTACTACTCACAGAGTTGAATGAGAATTTAAATTACATACTACATTTGATTTAATAATTACATACAAAAAAACAGCGATATACATTAAACTCAATTCTTCAAGACTGAACTAAATTGAAATATCTATAGATATTTAGTTCAATATGATGAAAAGAAATAACAGAGATGGTTAAACAGTTTATTGAAGTGGCAGTGAGAGCTGTGAAATATAAAACGTCTTCACTTGATTTTTGAAAATTGCTAGGGAATTTGATTTTCTGATCGAGACAGGCAGAGAATCCCATAAAACGGTAACTTGAGCAGTGAACGAATCGGCATAGAAGGAAGATACTTATGTATAAACGTACATCAGTTTATTAGTACTTTTTAATTTGAGATTAGTTTTGTCCTTTTGACGCCTTGTTTCTCATATATACCGTAACATATCTCACACCAACCCCGTCTATATATCTACCTATATCCACATTACGTTTAAACGAGTGCAAACTATCAATTTGCATCAAAAGGCGCCGGCGCATTACAAGACAATCGTAACCCAGAAACAATAATCTCAACATGATAGTGATCCTTATTTGCATAGAAATGAGGCCGCCTAATAATAAGGCGCTTAGAACAAATTGCAATCGTAATCGCTTTGCAAATTTTAAACGATAGAGATAGATGTAGGGTAACTGTAAAAAATATTTCAGAATTTATTAGAACTCTTTTCCAGCTCGTACAAGCCATTAGAATATAAAGAATAATAGTACCTAACAAAAACATGGCCTCCTTTTCCATTAAGGATACTAAATGTTATGTAACACGTTAACTTTGAACACTAAATTAAATTAAAAGTATTTGTGCGCACTCCAATATTTAAGAAAAATAACTTATGTAACTTTCAGTTCCGTTTAGAAGATATTGTATTAAGACGAACGATGTCACTACACTCATGCATGATGATGAACTGCTTTTACTACGAAATCGAACCGTAATTTAGAAAAAAAATGTTCCATACATTATGTAGACGGTAATTTTTTTCTACAAAACAACTGGTTATTATCCTGAAACTCCGGGTTGAAACAGAAATGGAAATAAATTTTGTTGTCAATAACTGTGGACCCCTTGTAAAAGTTAGTCATTTTAAAGAGCAAAGTGACTTAATATACCCACACCAAAAAGTGACTTTAATGTACAGCTACGATGATTTAGCTGTATTAGTTAATTCTATTTTTTACTCTTTTTGTATTAGTTTTTTATTAATATTTAATGCTGGTTTTTAGCTGGACCAACGTATCAGCATTGCCATTCAGCGTGGTAATGCCGCTAGTGATTTGGGCATGCTGCCCTCAGGTTGGAGCATTTGGATAATCTGTTGATCTTAAATGTTCTATAGGAAATCTTTCTGCTATATTTTTTTGCTTAGTCATTTATTTAATATAATAATTTAATTTAATGTAATAAAAGCAAAATAACTAATTACCGGGGAAGTCCCCGGTAATTAGTTATTTTGCTGACACGATATATCATACACCAATAATGTTTAAAGTTCGTTCCCGCTGCAAAATTTGTATAGTTACCTAACTAAAAACTATGAAATACTTATACCTAAGTAGAAGTTCTGCGAACACCATGACCTCAACTTGCCAACGATTACCATTTCAGCTTTATGATCACAGACTATAAGTTACCCGACATTAGTCATTAATATCACATAAAGTGTCATTAATTCGTCCTTCGATTGAATGTAAAGTGCGAATCAACAATGGCGCGCGCATGCAGGTGGATTGCGGTGTCAATTGATATGTTAGCTTGTACTCAGGTCAGGTATAATACTGTGTTAGATATTAGCTTAGACTATTGTTAGGAAGGTCTTTGATACGCCGGTGATAACAATGAAAAAATATTTCAGACAAAACCTACATATTTTAAAAATATTCTTGAAAATCTTAGTAATACAAATAAAAACTTAATACGTATGTTATAAAATGAATAAGTTTATAAATACATAACTAAGATTAGTTTTTTACAAAAGTAGGTAGTAGTAGGTATTCGAAAAAAAATTTAATTTTTTTTACAAATTGAATACTTTTTGTAAAAAGTCTTGAAACGTGTTAGAGTATACAAGGTTATCGCTTAGGGGGGTACTAAGCCGAAACGAGGTCACTATTCTCATCGTAAAGAAACACTTTTAATGTGAGACCAACCTTGAATTCCAAAATATATAAAATCAGCTGCAGCATACAAAAAGTTTATTGGCAGTCGACACAACACATAAAACAACTGTTTTTATCACAAATTCAGCGCTCGTTTCAGAGTGCAAGTTTCTTACTTTAAAGGTCCCCTTTTATCAAAGTTTTTGGATCCTAAATGGTTCTTTAACGTTATACAAAGGTACCACAGTGTTCAGTGATAATATTGAATGTCCATGAAATATCATTGAACAGCAATATCAATTCTCTCTATTATAAAAGTGTACCCTTCCCCAGCGACGTGTTAGTGCCGGCTGCACAGTGCAGTGTTGCGACAAAGGACGCAGGACGGACATAAATCAATTAATTTCGATGGATAAATTGCAAGATTGCAGCGCGGATGCACCGCTGATGTGCGACTGATTCCGCACACTCGCTTGCGTGCGGTGCGACGGCTACAGATATTTTATTCATAGACTCATTGACTAACCGAACGAAGCTTCTCTGCAGTTGCACAGCTCTGGCAAAAAAGATTTTAGTTTGTTACTATGTTGCCACATGTACAGGCCGCATTTTTCAAAAAATGTTGATTTAGCTTTGACTATATTTTTTTATGGTATGTGATTATATACTGGAGAGGTATTTTTCTCAAATGATACTTCTATTGGCTGAATTTATTAACTTGTAGGAGATACATCTGTAACTCGTTTTTAAATAACTATGCCAAATTTATATGCTGCTGCTGAGATATAAATATTACCTAACAACTTTATGTTTAATTTCAAAAAGTTTTTGCTAACTAGGTCTATAGTAGCAGTAACTACTAGTAGATAATTACTGCTTTCTTACATAACACGAATACAATTTCTTTAAACTCAAACAAAACCTACATAAAACGGATGTATCTACATAATATCGCATCCGCAAAATTAACTCGATAATACTCTAATAAAATCTCAGTCATACATTCCCAGTGACATAACGCAGTTTGCGAGAGGAAAATGGCAATGATGGCAATTGATACAGAGACCCACGTGTCGACGGCGCAGGCGCGGCGGCGGAGCGTCTAAACGACGGTAATGGACCGTGAATCGGTTAAACGATGCGCGGGCGCATTCGATCTGCTGACGTCAAAGCACAGAGGGCGCAGTGGAATAGAATAAAATACAACGGTTTATAATAAAAATATAACTAAAATTCAAGCCAAGCAACATAACTAAAATTCAATACATTAAACGTTGCTAATTTAATGTTGTTATATACTCGTATCACAGCAGGAAAATCAAATTAAACAAAAACTAAAAAATATATAAAAAATGTTAGATCTTAAAAGCGCATTCTTAGTAGAGTGGTGAGACATCCTGCGCTCGTAGGCTGCGCTAAAAATAATAATTAACTGTTGATATGCCTCCCGCTTCCCCGATAAACTCCGCGTATCCGAGCTGCATTTCGTCTTTGACGTAATTAATTGTGATAACGTTTAAGACTCGTTTCACTCTCATAATCAACAATGCTCTCAGATTTTTAAAATAGTGTGTTCATGATGGCACGTCCGTAGATCTATGTGCCCCTCTGTAGTTGCGTGGGGCTGGATGCGCTAATCCTATTTGCGCCCGCGCCGTCTCGCCACGACACCCACTGCGCATCCGCGCTGCATTCGTCTTGCAACCACTTCCGATATATTTCTATATACCGTCATTATTATATATCAGTATTCAGATCAATAGAAATAATATTATACGGATTTAGGATCTATTTCCTCGATATAAGAATGATTGCATTTAATATGATTGCATTTTTGCTTGGAGTTTCTTTTACTTACTTGTTTATGTTTTTCTGATTTCAGAAAGCCTTTTGACGTATGTTCTCCTGACTGTATGGATCCAGATACCATTTTCCAATCGAGGCCTGCTGTTAATTTTAAGTAGTTGTAATTAATGTCAGTCAGGTCTTTAGAAATTAATACTTATCTTGAGATAACATAATATAATCTAATGGAATCAAGATGCGACGCGTGTCCAGAATACCGGTGTCAATCTCTTGCTATCTAGTAGTATGTGGGAGCACTTTTTATTATCTCTAGATCTTTAGTGGTCTATCTGCTTCTTTTAGGGTTCCGTACCTAAAATATAAAAACGGGACCCTATTATTAAGACTTTGCTGTCCGTCCGTCCTGCAGACATCAGGTTGTATCTTATAAACCGTGATAGTTAGACACCTGACATTTTCACAGACGTTGTATTTCTGTTCCCGCTATTCTATTCTGAAAACAGAATAACATAAATATGTCCTATACAATAAACGTAATATTTTTGGTGAATTTTGTTCTTCATTAATAACGGCAACAGGTAGACGCTTGTAATATTCGCAGAATGTTAAAATGTATATTCGCTTAAATAATAAATAATTGAATCAAAATATATTAAATATTAAATATCACCCATACAATATGATATTTTATGGGTGATATTTTCCCTTTTTTGTGATATAAAAAACCCTTAGTGTGTGAGTCCGACTCGCACTTGGCCGATTTTTCTTTGTTAGTTAACTAATTTCATAAGGGACATGCCACTTGTTTATTATGTCAAGTTTTGTAGGTACTTGTAGAGCGATATTATTATCCGTTTGCAACATTCCTTTACAATTTATATTCCCTCAATGAGTGGATTACCGCATTATTACACCCACAGAGAATAAAAACATCGGAAACGTAACATTGAACTTACGACTTCCTGCGGCCTTGATTCCAGTTGTAATATTGGATTAGCAAATTTAGTCTCATTTGAGTTGATAGTGAAATAAATATGTGATCTAATTAATTGATTATAATAGACAAGTTCCTTCAGGAACACTATGTTGACTTACTATATACCTAATGTTGTATTGTCACAAAGTGAATCGTTCGTTGACGTGAATAAGAGGTGTTGTTGTAGCATTGCATGCAGATTAAAGTATACAAATCTTAGTTCATAATTAATTAGCACATCTATCCAGTATATTCGTATTATCAATCCATAGTGTTACATTGCTTAGCCCGTATCTTCTGTTAAAAAGGCCATAAATATCATTGAAGGCAATAGCGTTGAATGAATTAATTGCGGCTTGACCTTACTTATCTTTAAAAGCTACCTCTACGATTGTAAAGAAATAATGATGACATGGTTACATGCGCAACACGTTTAATATATGAAACGGTTTATGTGTGTGCTTTAATTTTTTTTTTGTGCCTTGCTTGTCTTGGTATAAATATTTAATATTTAACAAAACACTAAAATCGAGCACTGCTTTATTGGTTAAACTAGCTCCGCAGTTTTACCCACGGTAGATACTTCATCATCATCCCATAGGAACAAGTATTCCAGGATAAAAATCCTATGTTTTAATCCAAGGTATAAGCTATCTTCGTGCCAAATTTCATCAAAATCCTTTAAGTCGTTTGAGAGTGAAAGAGGAACAAACAAACACACACGCACATAGAAACTTTCGTATTATAATATTAGAGTGATTATTTTCGTCCATTACTTATTTATTTAAACTGAGGCCACATTTTTTATTTCTTAATGACAAAGGCACTTTATTTGACAGGCGAGATTTCGTCGCCAAGAAAACACCAAAGGGAAGACATGAGTGTGAGGGGGTTTTATGACGAGCCACAGAAGTGTGGGAACTGATGACTTATCTGGCAACCCTTTTCATGTTTTATTCTATTAGCTGCTTATTTTATAATCGTGCTTCGTTTGTTTTTAAGTGGTAAACCGGAGCGAGATTAAACGGTGAGATTTGGGGAAGGCTTTGTCGAATAAATTCGCGAGGTTGGAAAGGTATAAAAATATTCTTGACAAACATGGTTAAGATGGAATATTAGCTGTAATGTCTATAGAATAGCAGAAGTTTCGCCGTAGTCTATGAATTGAGTAAATTAGTATTTATTCGAGCAGAAAATATTTTTTCAAATCAATCTCTATCGGTTACTGAAAAATCGGAAAACATGAAAATAAATTTACCGACAAAATATGAAAATAAATTTACAGACAAATTGAGAATCTTTTTTTCGTAGTAGGTTAAAATAACTTCCTTGTGATGTAGAACTTAGATTTACCAGAGATCCATACTAAATCGAATGGAAGCAAACATAATTATTTTAAAAATGATCGATTGATGTACTGATAATATAATATGTCTGATACATAATATAATCAATAAAATTAATTATCTACCTGTTAGGTTGATAAACAGAGGTTCTAAAGTTTCCAATTCAATTTTAACGATATTAAACCGATTAATACGAGTCGATTCCGAATTAAAGCGATACAAATGTAATTTGTCTGAGTAAATTGTGTTTGCTCACTCAGATAGGTATCATATTCGCAAAGAAACTGAGTTCGTTTTGATCTGATTTTGAAGTGACTCTTTTAACCCTGGACGCAAAAACACAGGGTGCTATAAGTGTGATGTAACTGTCTGCATCTGGCGGTGTTTTTTTAAAAGGTAAATTAGTCTGGAGTGTTCTTAGCTATGGTTGATGAAAATCGGTCTAAAATGGCGGATTACCTACATACTTCAAATCAATCAATAACAAATGAAATGACTTGACTAGAAAAATACTGTATTACACTATAATGAATTTCAAATCCAAGATGACAGCCACCACAAAATGGCTTATTATATATTTGTTTGTCGAAGGTTTCTATAAATGTTAATTTAATCTTGTTTATTGAACTTTTAATTATTTTGTGATTCACGAACAGATATACAAAATGGAATGTTAAGGTTTCCAACTTCCCAAAACCAGAGGAGGTACTCAATTCGATCCGATTGCTTTTGTGTTTGTTACTATTTATAGTTATTTTGTATTTATGAACTACTGTTGACCGAAATAAACGAAATCAAAATATTTTGGTTGAAAGAGCGACGTGAATGAATGAAGTGGTTCTATTTAAGTTTTTTCAAAAAACGGACCAGAAGCTTGATTTTACAATCTAAATAACTGAATAACTTGTAAGCCTACGGAGATGGAGCTTAGATACCTAAGCACTTTTACTAAAACTAACTTGTCTCGCTAACAATGAAATGCAGTGTTATAAAATACTTGGTCTATACTTGTCTCGTGGATGTATTACTGTCATAATTTTCTTTCATTGACCCCAATTCGGCCTGTCGTAGGTACGGACTAAACTAAAAGTTCCTGAAATTATATCCACCGTTTTCTCACTTATGGAAACAAAAAGAAAGGAGACAATTTTAGAACTGTCAAACTAGGTTAGTTTATTTATTATATTTGGCCTGCCCGTATCGGCGTCAGTGATGATCTCGATAAAATGTTCAAATACGAGTAAAGAGTTTTTTGTTTCAGTACTAAGCGTTTCATTTATGGTTGTAAATTTAAATCGATACTAAATTAGCATGTTTGATTGTGTTAATATGGTTAATCAGTACCGCGGCCGCCGATCGAGCCCTAACTGAAATTGATGAAATTCATCCGCTGTACAGGGTTGGCACATCAGTGCCGGTCATATGTGTAGAGCATAGTGCATACGGCATCAAAGATGTATGAACTGTGAACTAGTTCATACCGCCTAACAGTCGATTCTTTAATTTCTTTCTTCATTTTTAATACTTCTTCTGCTATTCCAGATGCCGGATCAGCAAATATATATACGATATTAACGTCCCTCAATTGTTTTGCCTTCCCGGAACCTCTCCACTAACATTTTATGGTATGGTAAAGTTCAAATTAACTTTTAAGTATTATTACGAATTGATTGTAAGGGAGTATAGAAGAGTGTTGTTTTTAGACCTTTTTAGGCAATCGTTTAATTTTTTTTCTCTCCGTAAGAACCATCCTTGTACTTCATGGAAAATTCCAATAAAAGAATTAGAAAAACCGATTCCTGCTCTCGAGATTTGCGCTTAGCGACATATACTGCGATTAATTTTTATATATTATAGATAGATTACTTCATTAAGGATTCTAATTGTTCTGCGAAAAACTTGCGAGCCACATGCAATCATTCGTTTTGTTGTCGCAGGCTCGATCAAGTTGTTTCAGTTTACATATCTGCATCTCACGTAAGAGTAAGAAGTTCTTTGTTTATTTTATTACCTCTTTATATAACAGTTAAGTTTATATTATTAACCACTGACGTAAATTTCGACGGGGTGTTATAAGATCGATGTGTCAGTGTGTCTGTCTCTGGAATCGTAGTTCCCAAAAGGATGAACCGATTTTGATATTGTTTTTTTTGTTTCAAAGCGTTCTTACCTCTACCTCCGTTGGTTGAAAATCGGTCCAAGATGGACGATATAAAACGGCGGATTGCATATTTTTTTCACAACTTCTTCAATATGGGTTTCACATGGCAGGGCTTGTAATATTTTCTCGTATCATTCATTATTCATTTATTTTATAAATTTATAGTTTACCCGTCAATTACTATATAAATGAACTAGTAAAATACACCATAAGACATTTCAAATTAAATACATATTTTGCTATTATTTAAATTTTGAATTTAATCTTCTTACATTTGGTATTTACTTTCTACGAATGAGGTACCTATATAAAACTTACAATATCCCACCAAACTAAACAACAACAAATCTAAACTAACAATCATACTTATTATATTCCGTGAACGCAATTGAAACAAATTATAACATCGTGCCCGCTTGTAAGCAAACAATCAATGTTATTTAACGATATTTAATCAGAGCTCTCGATACTTTTACAAAGTGTAATCGATATCAATCGATTTAAATTAACTATTAATGAAGCTCGATGGTTCAATCGAAGCAATCGGATTCGTAGATGCGATTGTGTATCTGGGCGCTAGATGGGTTAAATTTTACTGTATTTTAAAAGCATTACTAGACAGTATTAAATAAAATATGTTATAACCGACTTGGAAGGCTTCGACGGCTCGAATCGGTTACCTATTCGTTTTCGCCGTAATTCTCATATTTTGTATTTTCTTCATAAAATACTATTTAAAGCCACCAATATTTCTTACTTAAAAGTTTTATTTTTTTAATGCTTTACTCTATTTCCTTGCTGCCATTTCGTGACCTTCGCCTTATGCTGCCTACTTCTACCTCAACGAACTCTTTCTTTGATGCATCATTTATTGACATCAACAGTTGTTTACTGTGCAAGAATGTTTACTGTGCAAGCTTGGAATGCGCTGCCTTTGTCAGTCAGACAGGTCAAATGCTTTTTTATATTTAAAAACTTTTTGTACTTTCATTACCTTCCTAGTTATATTATGACGTGTGTATCTATCTATCTATGTATGTGCTTAATATAACTAATTTTTTTTTGTTTTATTTGTGATACAATATTTATAGCATTTCTTTTATTTTTTATTGGTATACCACCGACGTTAGTTACTGTTTTTAAATATAGTCCGATCCATCCAAAGGTTGCCTGGAAGAAATAGCTTTGGGCGATTAGGCCGCCCAATGCTTTTTTTACATTGAATTTTGCTGTATTTATTTTTTGCTGTCCTATAAAGGTTTATTATATTGTATCCTACTAATATACCGATTTTGGAAATATGTGCAATATGGGACAATCTATGTATCCATGTTTTCCAAACAAGTCTAGGTGTCGCTTCGGGGAAGAATAGGGGAAGTTACATATAAGAAAAAAGATTCGGATGAATTTATAACCTCATTAATTTTTTGTAGTGGGTTGGTAAAATATTGTAGAAGCTTTTTGTATCAACCTCTAGTACATCTTCAACTTCCGGACACGAGTATTACCTATAGAGATTGTATAAGCCTTAGTACTGTAAACTAACTCAATTGCCACCATGCAAGCCTATTTTGAGGTTTGGAACTTTATTGCTTTCACATTACATTGCATTATTACATCTTTTATTGTCATATTATATTACTTACCTTCTAACATTTTTGTCGATGGCAACCCTACGATCACCTGTCACTCATAATTTGCCTAACCGGGTCTATCTGGCCTTTAATCGGGTTTGTGATATGCCCTTGTTACTTTATCCTGCATTTTCATTGGACTTGATATTTAGATGGTTAGAGTACAGAAATAAGAGTTAGACGTGACAAGAGGTGAAAAAATATGAATACTCAATGACTTGCTTAATGACGTTCTTGGATGTAACAATTGTTAATAGTTACTAGTATACATTTTCATTTAGCCAATTTGCTTCTTTTTCATTTTCTGGTCTGGTTTTTTTATAAGAAGTTAAATATCTGGTCTGGCAGAGAATGCCTGTATCAGAACAAACAGCGTATTACCTACAGTTAAAAAAAGGAGTTTCTTTTACAGAGTTCCAATGCTCTTTGATGCCAATAGCGTATATCTCGTGACCTTCGCCTTATGCTGCCTATTTCTACCTCAATGAACTCTTTCTTTGATGCATCATTTATCGACATCAACAGTTCAAAAAAAAGGTTTACTGTGCAAGCTGTCTTTCTATGGAATGCGCTTAAATCCTTTTTTATATTTAAAAACTTGCTGAACTTTCATTACCTTCCTAGTAATTAACAAGACAAGAAGTGACAAGAGTTTCTTTTACAGAGTTCCAATGCTCTTTGGTGCCAATAGCGTATCTCGTAGCTCTGATCATTAGGTACTAGATAGAGTAAACTTTGCGAGCATGACGTGAGAGTAATTCGAAGCAACTTAATTTGTCCCACTTCAATATGCACAAAGGCAAACACTGCCTACTGGCGGACGCCTAATTTCATATACCTACCAGCCGCTCCTCTAACTAAACTTTACTTAGCTCGGATACAAATTGATAAATAGATTTAACTCTAAGCATGTTGGTCGAGACTTTTAATATCATCGGATTTTATATAGCAATTCTGCTCTCTTAGAAGTTCTGCACAGACTGCATCGATGCGATCAACCATGATACATACCTGCCTAAGAGTAGTTCTGCGAACTTTTAACCTCCAGAGCATAACTTTTTTACGACTTTGATGTAGCAGCAGACGATTACCACATGACATATTTTTTCATTTTCGTCATCGGTATTTAATTCTGAGTACCGCACTCAAAGAATACGCATCGATATCGGTCGGTAAGTTGCATAGTATTTTGAGGGAATTACACCTTAATTTCAAAATTACAATACAATACAATATACAGCATACTATATTATAAACAAAACATATGTTACATATGTACATTAAGTTAATTATGTATGAGACAAGAAAATCTCAAAATTTTCTGTACTTAAAAAATCTAAAGATTTTTTTAACAGTGATACCGTGATTCTTGATTTTTCAGTATTTACATGAATACTTCGGCTTAGGTGTCATATAGTTTAGCTACAATAGTTTTAAGATGTTTCGTCCGGTTTAAGATTCGATTAGAAATCCGAAAACCAGGACGTTACAGCGTTAATATTTCTTGAATTGGAGTTCTGATAACTAAACAATTTTTTTATAGTTTTAATTTTATTTCATGTCAAAAATATCTATTACTGTGCCGACAGTGACAGAGTCACTGATTACAGATCATCATCATCTTCCTGTCCTTATCTCACTACGAGTGATCGGCTGAGCATATTTTCATGTTCTTCTTGTTAGTAGTCTATAGTCTACGTATATCAGGTTAATACAGGTGTATTAAACACTAAAAATGACTGATTTTAGATCATTAATTTATCTAACTTGTGTACAAATAGTTTAAACAACTTATCAGATTTATAAAAGTAACTACCGGGCAAGTGTCTTAATTATATAAGAAAGATTTACATAGCTACAAAGAACTCTTTTTTACAAAATTAATGTTCAGAGTACGAGCGTCGCATTAAATTGGCTCAGGCGCCGCGTCTATTGCATTTCAATACAATTGATTAGCCTTATTGCGCGGACCATATTGCGCTGGGCCTTATTGCCTGTTATTGTGTTACACTGATTGAGACCATGCAATGTGACGTACATTGTCTTACTGTTTGTGAAATTAATAAATAAAACACGTAAGAAACGTATTAAGTTATAGAGATACTTTTAACAACCGCATTCTTCATACTCGTATGTTTATTCTTATACTAAAATAAAAGTAAAAAACTACTTACGGCGGGTTTCAATAAGCCTTCTCAATCTATTTGATAGTGGTTTCGATCTAAATTTGAAAAAGACGTTCATTAAATTTGGAAAGTTATTTATCATCATTTATTTTTATCATTATAAGGTGCAGGTATTTACAAAGAAAGGATTTTTGGGAAGTCAATTTTAAAATCTAAAGTAAAAGGAAAGTAAAGTATATTTATATCCAAATTTTACAAAATACAAAAACATTTGGCCTCCAAACTCGGCGCAGCTGGTCTTTTGGTACCCGTTATTGACTTGTCTAGTAAGATTACGCACGCGCTTACATAATTAGATTTGGTTAATTATTACATCTAAAATATGAGAGTATTAAATAAATGTATCCTGAAATAATTTCGATGTGGGGTAGCGGCGTGGTTTCCCTGTATATCCCATAGCCTTCAAAACGGAACGCTGGGCTCTTTCCAAAGCAATCATGAATGACTTAGCTGAACCTCCCCAGACTCCAGTATGCCGTATGCAGTATTGAATCAGTGACTGGCACCGCGCGATATATATACTAAAATGTTCACTTCTAGACTAGCAGGTGATCTTAGTTCTTTCATTATATGAATTATTTTCCTTACCCTTTTAGAAAGAAATGTGATGTGCTGTTCAAAAGACCAATTTTCATCAATTTGTATGCCAAGGTATTTTGTGCAAGTGACTCGTTTTAAAATGCTGCAAGAGCGCTTGTCACCTCCAGGTGAGCAAGTTTCGCGTACAACACAGTTATCCTTATGGATTTTTAGACAAGTGAAGTTCGGCTCAGTTACGCGTGTAATATGAAAGCCAATAAAGCTGGATTTAGCTGCATTGAGAGTCATCAGATTTCGATTGAGCCATTTTGCTATTTTAGCCATGCCAGCCTAAGCTGTTGCGGCTGTGCTCCACCAGTCACGCTAGTACTGTATATTCCATTTTATATCGAGAGCAACCGCTACCTAAATAAAACTAGCTAACTTAAATAAAACACAGAAAAAATATGTTATTCTGTGACACTTATTTTTATTGTTAATTTTATTCAAAGTAAATTTGTGATTAAACACATATCAAACATATACATCAATGAGAGATTCTCTTAACAACAATACGCATTTTTATAATCATTAGCGTCATTGTAAAAAAATAAATTTGAGACTTTTATCTGCCACGTTTTTACATAACAGACACAAAAAAACCACTTAATGGGAAGAAAAGAAATATATTTTCAATCTTAGCTAATTTGGAATCCCCATTAGGAGACGATATTCCAGAAACTTTATCTTGTTTTTTTTCTTTGCACTTTAGAATTCACTCTCCAAATTCAATGTCTCTAGTATCACCGGTTTAGGCTCTGTTCTATTCTTAGAAAATACTCGTATTATCAAACAGTCAGTACTTATTATTTCATATATATATACAAAGATCAATTAATTATATTATGTAGTGCCTGTAATTCAATAACATAACGCATACAAAAATTAGCTTTTATTTCGATAAGGTTTCAATGCAGTTGTGGATATAATGCGCCGAGCCATACATTTTGTTTTTGTTTTACCATTTATTGAGAATGAGTTAGATGAAAAATGTTTAATATTTATCAGTAAGAAACTTTGTTTGACTGCCTTAAATAACAAGATATAGATGTAGGCTAATAGGATTAAATACTGGTGTATAGGTAAAATAAAAATTATGTGTACTCTTATACCGAAGTCATTGGATGAGTGCTATGTCTATTTTATTTAGTAATATTATTGTCCAAGCCGTATTTCAATAGTATAACAGATAATTATGAATGTAGGCTAATAAAATGCATATTTTTTTAATATAAGATACAAAATTTAAAAAGTTTTGTATCATTGATAAAAATATGATACATAAGTATTCAAGCCTATTTTACCTTTGAGTTGGTGAAAACTACATTTATCTCTAGGTATACAAGAACTCAAATAAATATCTTAATCAAAATATGAGCGCTAATAAAAAAAATATTAGCGTGATTATAGTGCCCAAAATGTAGCATATTTAAAATGCAGTGATGATGAACAAAATTAATTATTTTAAATTTCTCTACAATTAAGTTATCCTAAACGAAGAGTTTTTTTTCAATTAAAGCTGTTGGAAAATTTATTCCTGGTTAGTCTTCATTTCAAAACGACATAAACTTATTTTTTTATGGTATCATGATGTAAGTAATTTATTTATGTTATATAAATTTAATTTGACTGACGTTTCATTCATCCGTGATTTTGACGCGATTGTATTTTTTGTTAATTTAACTGACTATCTTAGATTTATTAAGATATAAAATTACTATTGAATATTTTTTTGAAAAATCTGGTTTAAGCATTTTTTTGAGAAGATAACAACATATGATTTAATATATAAAAACAACTAATACATTTGACCGTTTACTCGATGACAGAGATAAATAAATGTCTTTTATAACTTATCATAAAAAGTCCAAAAAAATTATGGCTTTTATTATTTCAGCAATATGTATGAGTGTTATAACTATAGGTACAACTAAAATTAATGTGTCATAATTAATTACAAACTCCCTCACCCAGACAAAAATGCAATAATATTAACTTTATTGGTTACATATACCTAGTCATAATTGGTCACAAATAGTCATAGTTATACAGAAAACTGAGCTTTAATTTACCTTATTAGCGTCCGAAAATATTTTGTTGTTTTCGGCGGGAAGTTTTCCCGCCAACTCCGTGATGAAAACGCGCGGTCACCGCGCTGTCACTGTCATCGCGCACTCGCGAACGTGAACTCACTGACAGCTGACTGATGAAGACGTCCAATCGCGCCCGTCGCGAACACACGACTGCGAGACACTGCGAGTAATCGTTCAGAAACCGCCCTCGGAACACAAAACCCCACCCGTAAAGAGCATTTTAGCGCGCGCGCCTCCCCCAACCCGAACTGATTTAATAGCGACGCGGGCACTGATTCACTTAACCGAACGCAACTACCGATTACTCCCCTCTCGCTCGCGCGTTAACAAAGTCAGCCTTCTCTCTCTCTCTAGTACGACCAGAGATGTTATGTTAGAGCAGGATAGAGCCGCGGTTGGACACTTCTTTCTTCCAACTCGATTTGCATGCGGGGGTCGCTCAAACTTTATGTCCTCGTTTCGTAAATTATTTATACGTTTGGAAATACTTTTGACGGCGCGCTGAGGAAAGATTGGATAACTGGCGAGCAAAAAGTGGAATAAAGTGGACCACCCGGATTAGCACACGAGGTAGTAATGAGATTTTGTATTTCCGTCCCAGTCTAAGATGATTTCGGAACGTCACTTACTTCATTGAAGGCAGTGAATCTTCATCGCAAATCGTTTTGAACTTTACCGGTATTTTATAACTAAATACGAGTACTTAAATTACACAATCTACTAGTAACGTACCTGTGAAGTAACTTTTTGAATTACTTTAACTTATAATTACTTTAAGCGATTAAAGTTTAAACTGACATAACAGAGCAGGTGTTTCTATTGTATTTTTATGATATTCCTGTAATACAATATATTATATTAGTATAATACAATCTTCTAGCTTTTAGTTTGGGAAATTCTTTCTTAATTTAAAGAGTATGCATGCCCTCAGTTCCATAGGAATTTCATCATTGAATTTCACGATGTAGCATCCGAAATTTCACTACACTATCAGCTATCTAAAAGAGCTGGCAAACACAACTTACGGTAATAAAATAACTTAGTATTTAATATTTCTAGGAACTATTGGTGTCGCATCCTCAATATTTTAGAGAATTTAAAAATAAGGCAACCTCATGACCGTTTTTTAATATTTAGAACACTATTTCTCTGTCAAATATGAATAAAATCGTTCGGTAAAAGGGGTTGCAGCAAATCTTGAAAAAAAAACATTCGCCGTCTAAAATGACAACATAATAAATAAAAATTACAAAAAATAATAAATATCTTGTACAATTCAAGATCAAGATTAGTCGGAAACAACTACGGAACGCGAGTACGAAATTTAAATACTTACTGTCACATGAAACTCATTCCTGAAATTAAATAATAAATAACATTTTAATTAAAACTTAAGTTAAAATAAAATGAAATGAAATTCAACTTAATTCATTACTTACAGACGAAACACAAAAATTCAGACTCGAAGCCGAGTCGGTCGCGTCGGTCGGAGCTCAGTCGATCAATTAAAATACTGATTTTCTCTTTTATCTCCGTAGACCTTCTACGATTATGCGTAGCACATCTACGAAAACTGAAATTTGGTTACCAAATTAATATTCTGATTGAATATTGTGATAAGTATCGATAGAAAATCAGCCAAGTGAGAGTCGTAATCACGCACGAAGGGTATCGTGGTATTTATTTATACAATATTAGTTCAAGAAACCCCATCTAACTATGTTATTGAATATGAATCACATCTCATCAAAGCTGCAAAGGTACCGTACCGAACATCTTTGGACGTCCAAAAACCACTGACTTATCATTTGTTCGGAAAGTTTTATATTGACCAAGCAAGCAAAGCGTTTCTGCTTCAGGCAAAATTAGCTCTGTACTTTGTCTGTTTTTTTTGCACATCTTATTAAAATCGATTTAGTGGTTCAGTTAAAAGCGTAGCAGACACACAGACAGAGTTATTATCGTAGTATGGAACGATAAAACATTTATTTTTAAAAAATGCAGAAACTTTTGTAAATAATCCAATTATCCCAAGAAAACTGGCAGCGTTCCCAGCTTGAATTGCCACTGAAATACAAATAGGGATTGAAATTTTATTTTGAGTTGTGCAACATTCTAGGAACCTGTTCCTGAGTGTACTCGTACCTGTTCGCTATCACGTAACATAGTATTATTATGAAATACAGAGTAATTATACGAATTCACTTATATTTTTACAGTATTTCTTTAAGTTCCAGTAGGTATGTTTCTGCCTAGTTTGGGAGGCCTGCCTATACATGTCATATACGTATTGCTAGTTTGTAAGAATCTCAATAGTATATAATAGAGTATGTTATAACTAACTTACTGATACTTTGCTAGGAATCAACGCGTAGCCTAAACCACTTTACCTCTCTAGGTTAGGCTTCTGCATGAAATTTGGAGAGTGTATTCATCATGTGGCTTAGGTGTGTGAGACTTTTTTTTATTTAATTCCTAAAGAGGTCAAAGGGGGGAGCCAAGTTAGAAAAACTTATTTATATTTAATTTATCGTCGCGTGCCGCGGTGCAGATGATAGCTGATAATATTTTGTTTTAGGCGACGGGCTTTTACGCGTACCTGATTGTTGGAAAAGCCCAACTATAGTTTCGTTCATATTCGGTGAAATTCATCAGGGACGAAATGACTCATTCGTGTCTTCAACGATGACACGTCTCGCACTCGTACGCTTGAAAACCCGTCGCCACAAAATGAATCAAACACGCGTTAGTTTTTAATATAAAGCTGATAATATTTTTAAATAATTATTTATTTTTAGTTTTTCTACTATAAGATACCACGAGACACGACACCGAAGCTCTACTAACGTCCTTGCAGTTATTAGATCTGGTAACAGGTCTACAAGTTTACCTGTTAGTTATCAAGCCAGATCGGTTACTGCAGTGATTGGATCACCGTCATTACGTTATCCGAGCGAACGTCTAATGGCATCCGTGACCATTTTACTAAACTTACTTTGTTAGGAGTAGATTAGTAGGCACCTACTATGTGTTCTCGATTTATATCAATAAAGTTTTGAAGCTTGCGTTATAGAAAAAGGGTAATTAAAGGTTTTTTTTTAATTTTCATGAAAGTGTAAAAAATTAATTTGATGAATTTAACAGTTGAATATAAAAAATAATATAGTATTTATGAGTTTCAATTACAATTTGAAATAAGTACTACCTAATATAATTTTCATGCAGGCAGAGGTGGAGACGAGAAACTTGGGATAGGGCTGATTGGCGTGTAATGGGAGAGGCCTATGTCCAGCTGTAGACGAAAGTAAACTGATGATGATCATGATTATTAGAATTTCAGAAAAATATGTTAAGGATAAATGTATCACAGAAGTATATGAATATATTTTTAAAAGTAGTGGAAATAAAAGGCTTTTTTCTATTTTTAAGCCTGAGCGCTGTGTCTGTCTGTAGAATCGTATTTGGGGTCATAGCATGAATGATCTGCTTCCTGAACTTAGATACCTCTAGCTGTTATGACAAATCATTCAACACGGTTATGGAATATAAATAGGCTGCCTCATTCCGTGCGTGATAGTGCTTCTCTGGATGTCTTCAAGAGAAGATGGCAATATGTACGTGCATAAGTAAAAGCTATTATGTGTCAAGTTATTCAAGTGTACAATAAAGAATAAATATTTTTAAGTACAGAACTTACCTACGTATTAATAAAATACCTACTTTTTATTTGCATTTATTGTTATCAAAATTAAATTATAAGTTCTTGACTTGACCACGACTATGTGACCCCCTCCTGGCAAGGCCAGTTCTGTCCTTGCTCAATATGGGTATCAAATGAAGGGCTTGTATAGCAGAACACTATACACTGCTCATTTCAAATCCAAAAAGGCTGTTACAGCAAATATCGGAGGGTTTTAAATATTTTCAATTTTATTTGGGTACTTTTGCACTAGGTACAATCAAACAGAACATTTAATTGCTGACGTGCATTCATTTGTAATTTTATTTCATTATGACGATTTGTATCAAATTTTACTTGTAATTTAATTATTATGCACTCTTACATTCAGGCATACATGTGTTATATATATTGTTTTTTTTAGTAATGTTTATACCCACTTCTATCGAGTGTCAGTAGTATCGTCCCCGTTAGCAGGTGTAACATGAACGATACTTACTCAATTCATCTACAAATTTGGTCAGCTATTTTATTCTCCAAGAAATTGTCGGGAACATAATTACTTATATTGTTACTGATTAGAAGAGGATGTAGTAAATTAATTGTCGGTTAGGTAACATCGTTACGAAAAGAATATAATTACTAAGTTACTTAAAAATAGCTGATAGGAAATTATTCAGAATTTGGACAAATATCTATTGTGACATGACACAATAAAAGTTTATTGGCTTCAGCAACAGCAGTAGGTACCTATAGTTTTTTTTTCTGCGGATTCTTTAGTGAAAGTTGATCGTTTTCATAAGAGAGCGAGTGGTCTTGGTCTTGGCTTTAAAGTATTTCCTCCTCCATGGCAAGCTGGCTGAAGCGTGAGTGGGGACTTTAAAATGGCGGCTCCGGCAGTGACGTCACACGGCGCAGTCACACTAACCACGCGGCTATCCTCGCTACAAAACTTTCTCAAAAGTTAAATAAGTAACAATGTTGCTGTGTACCTACTTATTATACAATCAACATTTATTGAGGTTTATTTCTCAAAATTATTAGGCATATTTTACAAAATAGACACCAATATAAATAAGTAATCAAAGTATCAAATAGTCTATCATGAAATCCTCTAAAACGTTAACTTATTCAATGTTCCAAGAAACAATAAGACGACATCATTACCAAATATTGTCGGACAATCCGAAATAAGCGTCTTATCTTAATACTTTATAAGCAATCGTTTCAGCGTCTGATTTTTTAATCATTGCGCTGATTCAAAATTTACTTGTCTTGTATATTCCTTCGCCAACTTTACTCTTGCTGCCATCTGAACCATCTACTTACGGAATTCCAGCCTTACTGCAACGATATAACGACCAAACTTTTTAAGTCAACACAAAGTTGCAAGCAAAGAAACCTTGGTAAAGGTGTAAGTGACAATAAAATGGGAGCTTAGCTCTCGAGGCCGTCTTCAAGTGGAACGGTAGGGCGAGGGGGGACAAGAGGTGAAGGGGATAGGAGAAGAAGCTTATAAATGTACGTCTGTCTCTTTTCCCCACGATCCGTTTATCCTATAGAAGCGCTTTAGTTCTCTATTCCATGTTTGTCCGAGAGCTACATAATTTATTTTAGCTACACTTAAAAAATTGGTCGAGCTACCAGTTTAGGCGGGAAAATGGAGGGACGAAATGAAAATAATATGGTAAATGATTTCATTTGAATTGCCGCATTCGGTGGTAATGGTGTGGAAAGCGGGGCTACATTGTGCGTGGTGTTTAGATCGCTTTTCGTTTAGGTTTTATTGCCCACTCTCTCGTTTATTGCTTTGCCCTATCGTTATTGCCAGTTGACGTATAAATATTCAGTGGTTTTGTATCCGGGCCGTTTTTTTTCGGAAATTATAACTAGGGAAGAGTAGCTAAACTAGTAACGGTCTAATTAATAAACGCGTCTTAACTTTAAATGTCTTTTGTCTTGTTTTGACGCGTGACGTTCTCCATCGGATAAAACAAGACAAAAGAGGCTTAAAGTTACAAATATAAAATGTTTTATTGTTTGTAAATACAGAGTACTTAATATAATTTAAGCCCTGCCTGCTACTTTAGCAAATAGCTGTGTTGTAGCAGTCAGTTTCTTCCCGGTAAAAGGATCATTTTACATAATAATAAACTTAATTTAATTTTTTAGTACACTCGTATTAGTTACTTAGCAAAAATATATAACAGTATGTTCTATACAAAAACAATTTGCTTAATGTAAGACTGGTTATTATGAAACATGTGCCTGTATGTTAGAGGGTGTGTGTTTGTGTGTGTGAGGATGAGTGTGTTCAATGTATATATGTATTGTATATATGTACTATAATGTGTATTAGTGTAGTTTTAATTACCGAGGCGATTGTATGTAATAGTTAAGACGCGTTTATTAATAAGACCGTTCGTAAGTAGTTATGCGAACGGCTGACCACGAGACAAAGTTTAAAATAACAGACATGTTAATTTTTCTTATTTTTATAACTACTTATTGTACTTATTGCATTCCATAACCCGCTGACAAAACCCAAGATTGGACCTCTGATCTCAAGTCCAAGAGACCAAGACTGCCAATAAAAATTAGTCGTCAGGATTCGCGATATCAACGTACCTACACCCCTTTAGATAGCTCTGTAGCAACAAAACTTAGTCAATGTGTTATCGCTTATGTTTGTAGAAAAACTTAATATTACTGTGTTTCATTTCATGTCCCAATTTGTGCAGAAAAATTGATAAAATTCACCTATTTTCAGTATTTTAAGGAATTATTTACTTGACCACGTCAGTTTCGTTTTCGGTTTCGGCCGAAACTAAAGCCACGGCGGAACATTCGGTTTCGGTTGCGGCCGGAAAACCAGTTTCGGTCGGACTCTAGAATCTATTGACGCCACTCACATAAAAATACGACTAGCCGTTTAGGCTCTAGCGCGTGCCAAAGAAATATACATACACTCGAAAAACATAGTCCTCCTTCTTTCGCAGCCGGGTAAAAAACACAAATCCAACCGCGACCGACTATAGAGTTAATAGAGCAAATCTAGCAACCCTTAACGACTGCCCCGCAAGACAAATCTACACACCACCAGCAAGGGTTTAAAAGCTTTCTTTAATAAATCACTGGAGGGTGAGATAGGGATGGGTAAATCTAGGCCGGATATTCGCCACTTATGTTTTGTCCTAATTGACAACATTTCACTAATACAAAGTAATGGAAGTTCCAAAATCGAGATAATGTAATGAAGAGTTCATACTAAAAATACCAGATTTTTATATCCATTTTCTTCCGAGTTATTTACAAAAAACTGATGAAAACAATACCTACTCGTATACTCGATGGTCTTAACATACCATCAGATGCCACCAATAAAAATATTATTGTATTTGCCATCTGTGAACCATACCAAACAAACAACAAAAATACAAATAATTAATGACATCATTTTTTACGAGCTTTTGACGTGACTCATTTTAAGCTGAACTTTTCTTATATTTACAAAAATCTCTGATAACGTAATTATTAAAGTCTGAATATAATTTACATTATCGTTAAGGTTGCAAGGTTAAAAAAAAATATGTTATCAATTCTGGCAAACGGTAAAATGAAAATATATATTTATTTATCCTGAACAGCTAGGCATTTGACCACAAGTTCGCACGACCACGGAAGTCAGCGCCACTGTAGCCCTAGATGAAGCATGCCTATTTTTATTTAATTATGATACCTATGAGATAAATCGTCGTTGCTGAATGCAGTATTACCGACTGCCTTTTTACAGATCACGGCTATGTTGTAGATTCGATTTTGTTGATTGTCATTTAGGCGAATGAAATACATGTGTCACATATACCTAAGCGTAGGCGTAGGTAAAGAATGTGACAAAATTATAGCACAAAACGTGGTACGGTAGGTATGCTGCCCTCGGGTATTAGGTATAAAATAAATTATATTTCAAAAAAGTCACTACCGTCAACTATTAGTGCGGGCGCCGATTGAACTTTTTCAATTATTTCGATTTGAAAAACCAGCCTAAGGACATGAAAAGAACATGGCAAGTCGTTTAGGCTCTAGGGCGTGCCAAAAAATATACATACATATATACATAAAACATAACCCTCCTTCTTTCGCGGTCGGGTAAAAATACAGTCGAATTGAGAAGCTCTTCTTCTTGGAGGTCGGTAGAAAAGACTAAATACACGATGCAATGTGTTAGTCGGTACATTATACTTACACTAAGTTAGGCTAGCCAAGCTAAGCACTAATCTTGCATTTCGGGGCTCTGTGTTGCGAAAATAACCTACATAACGTAGATAAGTAGGTATACATCTAGTCCTGGATCACAGGTATACATATTTACTTGTGTATTTGGTTTGATGATCTGTTGTAGTGGTCTATGATCGAAATGACATAATTAACAACAGCCAAAAATAAGCAGCCAACTGCTTATTTTTGACTGTTGTTCCGTTTTTTGTAATAATGCTAATGCATAGTTACATATGAAAACAATTCGGTGTAGTTTTATCCGGTATAATTATCGCATCCCTAATAAAACCGACCCCACGTTTTTTCCTCAGTTGCAGGGGTGGCTCGCGAAGTTAGATACAATTACATAACCATTGATGTTGTAATTACGAAACGATTAGCGAAACACAAGTCATTGCTACTTCATATCAATGCTGATGGATATAGTGCAATAAGTGCAAGGGACCGAAACTGCATTTTTTTCCTAGCAAGAATAATTTGGTAGCGCCCCATCCTGATCCAGTGTGTCCTTGTAGTACTACTGGTGGGTCCACGAGGAAGCCCTATTCCGTGGCGTCCTACATCGGTGTAAAATCATTGAATGTCCTAATTCCTCGTAGTCGTAAGAGTAAGCTGATGGTGATGGGTTTTTTTTAGAACTTAAAAAAACCCGTTTCTTGAACACACAATATTATTAAGCTATCTATGTGCATGTGTCTCACGCCTGCTAAGGACGCTGGTAAACTTTCCATACACTTAATATTGAATACCTCAGGATAGCCTTCTGCTTCAAACTCATACCCTGGTTATGCCCGGATACATATATCTTATCTTAAGGATGGATAAAAACATCATCATTGGTTTTTATAAGGACTATAATTATAGACCAAGGTCTCTATAGGAGAAGCCCTTAAAATAATAAAAAGTGAAACAATTATAGTATGATGAAACCCATTGGAAAAGGAGAAGAATATTATAAAAATGAAAGAAAAAATAATTTACAGGCGGTCTAAGGTCAGGGTAAGGAAAAGGGTGAGTTTTTAAGGGTAAAAAATAGTTTATCTTGATTTCCGGCAAAACTAAAAGTCCTATGGAAAAAAGTTAAGTAGCGAAGTTGTAGGTGATAAAAAGATCTAAACCTTTTGTAGGTATCAACACTTTTTTCACATAACCTCAAAATTAAAATAAAAATTAAAAAATACCCAGTTTTTTATTTCCTTTTTTTTATTCGAGTAATACGGTGAAAGCTTACCTTTTTATATCCCAGATACGCTGGAATTTATCTAATTAGAAATATTTATTTATTTACCTTATTTTGAATTAATATCGAAAAAGCACCCTTATTTTCAATCGAAAATTCACCCGCCAAAATATTAGCTTTTTTCAAAAAGTTGATATGCTTTCTGTTCGTTAAAATATCTACTTTCCGATGATGAAAAAAATATATAGGTATTAATTACTATCACATCACTATCGTATTACTACAATTAACAAGCAAATAATATAATGAAATTAATATTTAATAATAGATCTAAATATCTCAGAACGCCCGAAAATTATTTTTCTTTCATTTATAATATTTTCACGGGTTTCATCCCACTATTATTTTTTTTGGTTTCAAAAATTATCGACCCCTGGGTCCATTAGTGCATGATGATATCAATTTACAAAGTGGCTTACACTGCCATCTATTGAGTAGTCTTAAAACTACTACAAATGGGCACTGGCAACAGACTTGGACTGGATATATACCATTTCAGTCAAATACAAAGATGATATCCATTTCCGAGGAATTAAGGGGAGAAAAAGTATTGTTGAGTACATTATGGCTGGTATTTCACTGTTTAGCACATCATTGTGCTCAAAAAAGTGAGTGTGGAGGAGTGTGCGAGATAGCTACGACAGTAACTTAATTTTAGAAGACAAATACGATTCTCCAATATAGCAATATTGGATCAATACTATTATTTGAATCGTGCTCTATTGCTGTAAATATTAAAGGTTTTGATGCCATTTTATGTGTTCTAAGTGTGGCCTGCATGGATTTTTGATCTGAAATAAAGATTTTGTAAAATATAGCTATCCCAATTTACAAGTAAATTATCGGGTATAGTCTATGGTATGGATTAACCTGTCTACGCTTTTTTTTATTTTTTGTATTCATCGACATTTAATTTCGTTATCTGTAGTAGTCGCGTGCTGCCACCTGTTGTAATTTTATGAAATAATCTCGTACACACATTTTGTCGGTAAAGCAGATTTCTTATGAATCGTTATATGTATTATTAATTTAATTTCAATTTTTGGAGTAGCTGGAGAAGAACAATAATATTTTTAAAATGATATGACGTTTTAATCATATTTTGTTTTAATTATTTAGTTAGTTTTTTGTGGTATTGTTTATCTATTTGTAATTGCCGCCAAGTTCTGAGGCATTTCGGCCATTTTGCGAACCCCTCAACAGGAAGTAAGTGTTGTCCGTGCTACGCAGGCGCAAATTGACCTTTCGGTTGAAGAACCCGTCGGTCACATGTGAGTGTCGATAAATATCCTTATTTTATCAAGAAACCTTATTGTTCAGTTAACATTATAGTTTTTGTAAGTATTTTTCGTAGTGAACATAATATTGTGTTAACAAGCGATATCGCGGCGTGGATTCTGTGTAAATAACGTAATGTTAATCTGCCGCGGCGCCGGCACGTTTGTCAAATTGCTGATTTTCGTTATCTCCAATATGGAATAAAGATCAAGTTCATTGAGCGTGGCTGCAGTTTAGATGTGTTTGTAAAATTTGTGTGAAAAGTTGTACGGTTTGTGGTTCTTCTTTTCTCTGTATTTATTGTAACGAAGACATGCCCAAGATGTCTCTTTTGGGTGAGCCACATGTTCCGAAACTACAGGCTCGTGTCATCTGCGAGTCAAAACAGGCTTGATTTTATTAATTTATTTATATGATTATATTTTCATAGCAATCACTTTCTCGTCATGGTGTTTCCAAATTCAGCATAATATAGTACACACTCCCACAAAGAATTTCACGCCGTCTGTGTGGGGGTTATGATCATTATACCAGTGGCTATGATTTTTAACACTCATATAGGTAATTCCTCAGTTTCTGTGTGCTATGAAATACTGTGAAAGTGCTGTGGTTTATTTGTGTACTATGACTTCGCAGATTCGCTACTGACAGTCTTGCTAGGAAGACAGTATGACTCAGTTTTTGCTAAACCTGATCATTTGAATGCATTATCTGCTGATTTGTAGAAGAAACATCTAGTTACATTATTCACCTTAACTATGACCAGTTCATTGGTATAGAAACAGCTGTTTTGTCATATGTTACAATTTATTAATAGAATGCTCTAAACATGATAAATATAACATTGTTATCTTTTCAAAGAAGAGTAATTCTATGCCATAAAATGTATTTCTTGTTTGATTAAATTGTTCCCATATGTGATTGCTTTATGTTCTATGTTCTAAGTACATGACACATATGTGTCCCATTTCACATTTATATTTCGCTTATTGGTGTTTTAATGTACAAAGCAATCATGGATTGTAGATTAGGTACTTAACATTCCTATAAATAGTGAAAGTTACTTTCTATATTCTTGATCTTTTTCATGCCTTGACATTATTTAATTTAACCCAGTTACTGCATATCAATTATATCATTTTAACAGATAATTCTTGCTGTATCAAATACATATTTTCTGTAAAATATGGATCTTATAACCAATATACATAAATAGTATTGACCACCAACATGGTTATAACCTGCGTTATAAAGGATTCAACTGTCATATTTTGACTTTCCCAGCACAAGCCATATCCATTAGACAGCAGAGAGAACTATTAAAAAAGTAGTATTGACCACCAACATGGTTATCACCAGCCTTATAAACAATTCAACTATCATATTTTGACTTTCATGCATGAGACAAAGCAAAGAGTAATATTGAAAATAAAAAATTGTAATGAGATTTGTAAATTTATATTGGATTTATAACTATCTCATAATACTAAAACTATATATTTCACTGTACCATAATGCGAGCCCATAGAGTCGCGATTGCAGTTTAACATATTGTTGTCGTGCTGAGGGTACTCGAACAGCGTGTACCAACCCCAACTATGCGTCTCGCTACACAACTGTGTTCCGGGATCACCGTACAGGGCACATTTCATTCATTTCAAAGGCTTCAAATTTTATACTTATTCAATCTTTATTTTGATAAAAAGCCTGCACTCTTAAACCTTACGACTACATGTACTAATTTCATATGCAAAGCTTAACTCAAGATCATAATCTAAGATATGCAAATATGTGGCTTAAACATAATTTAGCTTTGAATCAAACTTTACACTGCTATGTATCTCCTAAGCATGCCCCTAGCACTTGGACTAGAAAATAATTATACTAAACACAACTTTGTACTACATTCTAGATTTTAGTAGCATTATAATTAACACAGTTATATACTAGTTAGGTTATATTTGCCAATTCTCATGTAGAAATTACAGGAAAAGAAGTGTTGTAAACTATGCCTGCCTATGGACATATTCAGAAACTACAAATATAAATTACACAGGTGTTTTTTAACAGGGCTAAGCTAAACAAACCTTAAACATTTTTATGACTTTAATTCAAAAAAGCAATTGTATATGTATGTGTGTATTTTGATAAAAACAATAAATAAGTCTCCAAGTTTTATACTATTACTGATTTGGTAAGATCCTTAGTTAATGGTCTACATACAGCATACTTTCTAAATATCCTTATTGGATTGGGCCTCATGAGCTCAGAACAATCCTTATGCATATTATTTTATTGTACCTTCACAAAGGCAGTCTCCAATTCTCTTTTTCATGAATACTTAGCACATAATGATGTCCTTTTCAGTACAAAGGTTCGACTTACATTTTCATGCTGCCATGAGGTTCATTGGACTTAAGGTCATCAACCTCTGTGCTAATTTTTTCGTCTCTTAAGTGAGTCATCATACTACTTGTCAAGGTACTATTGGTTAGACTGAAGGTGATTTTTATCTAAAATATTTAAGTGATAGGTAGACATTTTGTGTAAATTTCATTGTAATTTGAACCTTATAGACATGACACTTGTATTAATCTGAATTTGCAAAAATATATTGACCAAAGAGTTTTGTAAACTGTATACTATCACCTGACAAGAAATATAATAGCTGTTTTTTACCCAACTGTCAAAGAAAGAGGGTTACATTTAACCAGTGTATAGTATGTATATTTTTTGGCATGCCTTGGAGCCTAAACGTCTTGTCAAATTTTATGTGAGTGGTGTCAATAGATTCGTCTTCACCTGCAGATGGCTATGTTTGCTGCATCTCACGATTTCATTGCTTAAGATGTGGATCTAACGTTCATACAGTCAGGTTTTTTTGACACTTGATTGTAACAACTTGATTGTAATAAATTGAAAGTATTTTGCTAGTTCATTTACAGTATATGTATAATTTTATAGTTATATGCTTGGAACCTTGTTCGCTCTGTCCATATTTTTACTTTGGATAAATGAGTATTCCTATAATAGTTTTATTTCAGTTCTGGGTATTTTACCATACAAAGATACAGCACATAATCGTTATCTTTTTGTGGTTGATAAAAATATGGTTTCATACAATGACTTTGAGTTATCATACATTTTCACAACTTACCACTGATAAGTTTATGTTAAGAATTAGTATTTATATTTAAGTTTCCAGTGGAACAACAAAATAGACTGGGGGCCCAGGTCTGTTATTTGTATTGCTTCAGAATTACAATGGCATTGCATCGTAATGGTAGTTGTTGGTAGATTTAGTAGTCTGTTAACATTAAGTCCAATTGTAACCCTGACTTATTCTTTGTCAAAACAACCATTACAGTGCAATGCAATTGTAATTCTGAAACAATTAAAAGAACATACTCAGGTTCCCAGAACACTATCAGTGGGATTAAGAAAAGAGAAGCTAAGATTCCACAAGAAAAAGTAGCCTTTTAAATTTTAGCCTATTTTGATACTGGCTACACTTTATTTTCATTCTTTCTCCACAACAACAATGTATTTACAAACAGATAACCCCACCGTTATCATCGCCAACCAACGACCCGATGCATACTACAATTCTTTGTTTTCTAAATCCGCAGATCACTACCGACCGTAGATTATACTCGGCACACAACAACCATGGGTGACATTGAAGATACTCACTTCGAGACCGGGGATTCCGGTGCCTCGGCCACCTTCCCTATGCAATGTTCGGCCCTGCGCAAGAACGGGTTCGTCATGCTGAAGGGTCGCCCCTGCAAGATCGTCGAAATGTCAACCTCAAAGACTGGAAAGCACGGCCACGCCAAAGTCCACTTGGTCGGCATTGACATTTTTAACGGCAAAAAGTGAGTTTAGCTTTCACTACTTCCTTTTTTTGTTTTATTTTCTAAGTAAAACGTCCTGACTTTCAGTTCTTGTCATTTCTATTAATGGCACATTTCTTTACTGTAGTATTGTATAGTAATATTATAGTTTTATTTATGCCAATTATGACCTAAAGTTTGGGAATTAAACAGATATAAGTACATGATTCTCCCTTGCACACGTACATTTTGTGACGCCCCTAATAGGGCCTTTATAAATAATAAAAAGTGAAAAAGAAAATAGTAGGATGAAACCCATTGGAAAAGGAAGAGAATATTATAAAAATGAAAGGATACCTCTTCCCCATCCCAACCTCAGATCGCCCGTAAATTATTTTTTACTTTCATTTTTATATATTCTCCTCATCTAATGGGTTTCATGCTATTATTATTATTTTTTGGTTTCAAAAATTCCTCATAACTCTTAAAGTATTCAAATAAAAGTAATATGTGAAAATTGCCAGACATTTGTGGCCATGGATTAAAATCGATTTATAAATACAGGTCACTTTATCCAATGCCTCGTCAATTTATGTTATCAGAAGAATGTGATTAACATTAATCACATTACTATTCTGATAGAACTTAATTTAAGAATGAAAAAAATCTATGTTTTGTGTAAATATTTAATTAGAAATATTTTGATGTGTTTATATGTGTTATAAATTGCAGAGTTTTAGTAAATTACTATCATACATCATTATATTCTATGAAAATTCTTTAGATACACTGATTTGCAAGATAAAGATTTAAAATTGTACAAATTCATAAATTCATTATTCCACACTTCGTACATATGCCATATGATTCATCACTACAATGTTACTAAGAAAACATGATATCATTTCTAAAATTGACTAGAAACTACAACATAGATTGGATGTAGGACCTTATCGAGCCCATAGAGTCGCGATTGCAGTTATCATACTGTCATCGTGCTGAGGGTACTCGAAAATTATATCCCAACCCCGACTATGCGTCTCGCTACACAACTGTGTTCCGGGATCACCGTACAGGGGTACATTTAAATATTAACATAAAAAATAATGTACACATAATATGTTTCATATCAAACCAAATTGGTCTTATAACTAACCAGTTAACTAAATTGTGATCTCTTTTGTCCAGTAATTTAATTATAAAGAGGTTAACAATATTTTTTTTGTTTTTTTTTTAGAACTGTAAATTTAGGCATACATAAATAAATATGGCATATAATGGTCTCTTTAGGCATCCATTATCTCAGTTTCAAAATGTTGACTCTCTTTCTACATAAGAGAAAAAAAATGATGTGTGCAACATGTTCTAAAGATACTATTACATAGTAAAATTATATGTTACGCAACTGCTAATACTGGTCTCAAAATCTTTGATCTCAAAATATATAACAATCCCTTAAATCTAAATTGACGAAAGCAACATCTCCTCCGCAGATACGAAGATATCTGTCCCTCCACCCACAATATGGACGTGCCTCACGTTAAGCGCGAGGACTACCAGCTGACTGACATTGACGACGGCTACCTGACCCTCATGGCTGACAACGGTGACCTGCGTGAGGACCTCAAGGTACCAGACGGCGACCTCGGCACACAGCTCCGCTCCGACTTCGAAAGTGGCAAAGAGTTGTTGGTGAGTTGAACATCTTATTTTATACTAGCTGCACTCCCGCGGTATTATCCTCGTAGATTTGACTTTCCCACGGAAACACTGCTTTTTTCCGGTAATAAAAGCAACCTATGTGTCAATCTAGGACATATTAGAGTGAAGTGTGATGATTACAATTAACATTGAGCTACTGATTGTGTCAGCAAAATATGTTCTTTTTGAGGCTATGATAGTAACTACTGTACTAGAAGAGGCATGTCACTTATCATGTTGGGTTGATTACCGTTTCTAGATATAAATCGAGGTAAAATCTGTCCGCCTAAAGGTGTGTTCCCGGCAGCCTTTGAGAGCCAGTGTGTGTCAGGCTAAGATACCATGCACATCACAAGCACATGTACAACACTTACAAAACAAAACATATTCGCACACATCATTTGAACACTTGCTTGCCTTGACAGAAAATCGAAACTTTTCTCGAAACAAGTACAGAAGAGATAAAATATTCTTTGATCATACCTTAGATCACAGATTCAATAACTGCCATTCCATGAAATAGGGCAAAATTTGTGATTTTATAGTTCTAAATTTAAACAGTTCGAGTATAGAGTCTCTGACAATAACCTTACATGTTTTGTTGGTGCTAAATTTACTCGTAAATTATGACTCTGCCCATTACCTGGGCTAGCTATCTTTCGCTAGCCATATGGATGTTAACGGGTTTTGAGGATAGGCTTTTTATTGAGCTTAGTAACGCATTCGCGTGATATGATGTTATCATTTAATTTACTTACACACACTTATAAAAATTTATGATTATTACATAATGAAATTTATGAGCTGTTTCAATTATGTTTAAATCTAAACCATTTGTTTCTAACTCTTTGCAAGAGATATTAGTTACTCTAAAATTGGACTCTCTATGAATTTAAAATTGTCCCTCACAAACAGTTTTAGCGTGTTTCATACAACGCTTTGGAACCAAATATGATATGTCACATACTGTAGGTTTGTACCTAGTACTTGTGTACTTTACATGCGTCACTTGCATATTGTAGTGAATTTTTTTTGTTGGTTTTTACACTCTTTTTTATTGTCAGTGTAAGAAATAAATCTAGTTGTAATGTTTAAAAAAAAAAACTTGCCTCTATAATATCCCTCCTGTAATATACAAGCGAAAATGTTAGTCGATTTATTTGTCTTCTTCACCATTAAAAATGAAATTTATTGTTTATTAAATACAAAATTTATTAAAATTTTATATTTAGATAATGATCGCCAAATTTTTATATTGTTTTTTCCATAAATGAATCATAATAAATTGAATACAAAAAAAAACAATGTCAAATACAATTAATTTAAGTGTTACAAGCATACATACTAAATTAATATATATACATATTTACAGATTCCGTATTCAGTATAATAAAAAAAACGGCCAAATTATCAAATATTATATCTGTTTTTATGCTTGGAAAACAAAGTTATCCCGAAGGTTAAAAACCTTGATGACGCAGGTGACGCCGCGAAGAAAAAGCTATTCGTTTATCTGTTATTACTATTCTACATACATTTCTTTTACTGATCAGACGTTGTGTCTGCCCTTTCGCAAGGTCATCCGGCCCACGGAGCGCGTTGTCACTTATCAGAAAAACAAGATTTTACAATACATCTTACAGAGAATTTAATTTCATTCTATTTTATGTTTTACTTGCGAATTATGAAAGGAGGCTGTGTCTACATAGAAAGTTGTCTTTTTTATCTGGACATTAGCAATGATAGTTAAATGCTAGAATATAGACACAGAAAACTTTAAACCTAAAATTTCAATCCGACATCGCTATTTTGTGTTGTTGTTGTAGTCGCCATCTTGGACCGATTTTTGACAACATAGCTAAAAACAGTCCCGGCTAATTCACCTTTGAAACGAACAATATCAAAACGGTCCATCTGTTCGGGAGCGATCTGTACGGATATACACAGATAGACACGTCATATTTATAACACCCCTTCGTTTTCATTGGGACTGTAGCTAACTTACATGGCAATGATTTTAGGTGTAAATTAAAAAAATTCTTCGAATCCACTGCTTTTTACTCAATAAAAGAATTCTTACAAACTGATCTGACTGAATATTCATTCTCGAATTATTAATTAAAATGGATATTGACATTAAACAATACTTGACTTGTAATGTTACCGGACTGATATATAACTAAGTATTATGTATATAGTAATCAGACATCAATATTAAATTTAACATTATTATCTAGACACAAATTTATTCTTTTGATTTTTCTTTAAATTTTAACTCTTGTTTCGTCATAATATTATAATTCATTATTGTACGTATTGACTTGCCTAGTGTAACAAACGCAGTTATAAGGCCAATAAATGATTTGACTTTTGACTTTGACTTTGACTTAAAAATATTTATAAGTTCATGCCAATGAGCGTTTAGGAGCTGCAGTGTAACATACATACACTGTACAGACAAGAACCCGCAATCATGTATGCTCCATCTTACACATTTTCTAGTAGGTACTAGTAGACGAGATGCAGGTGGTGGTGACCCAACGTGGTAATGAAGTTTATAAAATAGAATCCAACAAATCAATTAATATTTTCGTAAAAATCAACCTTAATTTTAATACAACCTAATTATGTACGTATAAATATTATAAATTCTGCTTTGATTACAAAAGGTGGAGAGTGGGTGATGTCACCTTCACGTTAAAGATTGACAGTTTGGCTTTATCCAGATATAATAGTGTTACATGATAAGGATCTCACATATTACCTTTGTCTTTTGTTTCACTTTGTAAGGTTTATACATTGAGTACACATCAAGTTCAAGATATTCTGGACAAAAGAAAATATCACAAGCCTTTGTCTACAGGATAATATCAAGTTAATGGTTGTCATAGTCAAGCAATATTTAATGGAATTACTTGTATGTCAAGGACTTTTATACAAAATAATTATTTTAGGTGTAGAAATGTTAATATATTGCTAGGAGGAAAATACAGACAGAGGACAGATAACTAATTAAAAGTAGTCTGTAAGCTTCACATGGCTGTTTGTCCCTATAGAAAGGAAGACATAAAAGGCTAAATTGAACTGTCACACGACGCTTGCTCTGAGGCTCAATGAATGACGTTTTAAATTGAATTATTGAAATTTTGTCCCTAAGTGGACACAAACTATTTTATCAATGCCCATTCGAAGCTAAAGCTCTGCAGATAAATCGTCAATAGACCACTAAAGATCTCAAAAAGTATTATTTCCAATACTTTCAAGACGGCATATCTAAACGCTAGCCATAAAAGAAAACATTAGAGAACAAGTTGACACAAGTTAGTTGTACTTAAATTATTATCATTGTTTAACATGGTTGTCATTGTTCGTTTCAGTGCACGGTGCTGAAATCCTGCGGCGAGGAGTGCGTGATCGCAGTGAAGGCAAACACAGCTCTCGACAAATAAACCAACACAGCATTTATAGGGTTACAACATCGTATCATTTTTTTACAATCGAACACTCTTACATAAATGTTAAACATAATATTGTGTACTATAATTTAACGTAAAAATATTGGTACCGTTGTGATCGCGAACCTTGGCCTCCCGCAATGGAAGAGGGTATAATTATCACGAAGATTTATAGCAATAGTCCACGCAACCGGACCGCTCGGAAGTGAAGAGAAATTTTGCCTCGAGAAACTATTCAAAACTTCTCTAGTTTTGAAACTTGTCGCAGCGTTAAAGTTCCGACGATCCACCGTGCGACTGGATCGTCAGTTCTAAAAGTGGCTTAGAGTCGTTGTGTGTAAAAGATTATTGGAAATAATTATAACGAAATGAAATGATAGCCGCGCTAATTTATTTATATTGTTTTTTGATATACCCCGATGTGCGGAGGCCGAGGTCGCGCTGCCGGTCGAACTTCACGTTTGTTTTTGTTTTGTTTGTTCTCTTTTCGCTGCAACTTCACACTAAACATTGTGTTTAGGTCTCGACACGAGTTTGTCGATCCTACATCGGACATGATATTCGAACGGGCGTTCGTTTTTTTTTATTTTATAGCATTTAATCATAAACCCGACGAAGAGATGGACACAAACTTGAAGTTATTTACCATTATTTTAATGCTAAATTAATTAATACATACAAAAAAACGCGATAAAAAACTTGAAAAAAAAATAGAAATAAAGGAAAATTCTTGAACGTGGTGTGTGATTGATTAGTCCTATAGTAAGCGCGCGCCCCTCGAGCGGGCGCCGCCGGTTATCATCCCTTCATGTGTAACACTTGCCGTTTGTTCAAATAGTTTTTCTACTCCGCGTTAGTTGGGGCTCGTACGCTGCGATTTTCCTGTTTAGGTTGACAATTAAATCTGTTTTTTTGGGATATTAAAGACCCGCATCAGAATTAGCATCACTTACGAAATATTCTAGCAATGTTTGCTGATAACGTACCATGAATTGCTAACATATGCTTCGGTTTCGGGTATTTCCGACGGTTACGTAAAACCTAAATCGTTTAACAAGGAAAAATGCAGCGCGACATAGTCCCGTGCATTCCATCTTACGAACAACCGCTCCTATCGTTTGAACTCGTGCTAAATGTAAGACTGACTGTAGGTCGGCCGGGTCGCGGCGAGCGGCTCGGTGCGGACTGACAAGCATTTTGTAGAGAGAATAGTTTTTGTAGTCGCGACACACTCGGCCTTTCCTTGCTCTCTTTGTTTGCTCATTTGAACACATGCGATGTTACACATACTCGAGTGGCTTACTGTTGCCTAGTTCCATGTTTGATAGTAGTGAGCGTCCGGCCGCTTGTAGCTCGTGTCGTCGACACGGTGCGAGCGGCGTAGGGTACCATCCACTTGTAAGCCAGTGGACTTATCAATTTTTTTTAAAAAGATCAGATTGTCAAAGACGATATGATTATACGAAATTTAATGTAAGAATGTAAGGTAAGGCCCTATAGAAAGATATTTTTTTAAGCGTTCAAAATTTCTAACATCGCTGGTTGTAGATTAACTTAGGCTGTTTTATATTTACGGATGTCAGCGGATCGCTGGTACGTTTTCACACTTTCTTTTTTTATCTTAGAAATTGCATAATCGTTATTGTTGGTAAAGTTTTTTTATACTTCGCAGCTTGTAATCGGGTTTTTATTTTATAAAGAAAGACCTAAGTTATATTTTGTAAAGACATCGGGAGGTGTATAATAAAAATACATTAAGTAGAAAGTACTTTTTTTGTCTTTTGCAGACAATGTTCGTACCCCAATTACCTAGGTATCGTTGTAATTTTTAATGTGGATCTATTTGTGTAATTATCATAACCGATAGTCATAGTGCAAAGTGAATGTTACGTGTAATCATTTAGATTTATTCCGTGCACTCGTAAGTTATGTTAGGAATTGATTCCATTGCACACTGTATTCTCGCTTTCCATTCTCTAGAGCCATAGTCGTTTCTGCGTTGACGCGTTCTAATGCTTTACTCAATTTTAACTTTCGATTGCCAATTGGATGTGACACTTCGGTAATGACCTTAGTATTTGTATATTGAAGGATAGAATGAGGTTCACGCCTTCGTAGCGTTAAGAGATGGGTTAACATTGTGTAAGGAACGTAAATTGTGCGTATTTTAGTTTAGGTAACTTAAAATTATTTTTTATATTGGAGCAATAGGGTCGGCTCGAATAACAGTGACGGTTAGTACTAATGGCATGTAAATACGTAAGGTCGAAGATCACGGATCGATTTACTGATGCGCAATGGCTACTGGCAATATGAATAGGGGAGAGAAAAGCAAAAAGGACCTAACTCTCGTTTCTGATTGCACTAGAAAGTGCTGCAATATTTATGACTTCATTAGTCTAAACGTTTAAATACATGAAAAAATTATTAAACATTCGGATACTTCACTAATGAATTATCAAAAACCTTCGTTTGAAGTTGAATAAATTAAAAATATTTCCAGCATTTCTGGTTTTATTTCAATTCGATCGAAAACGGGTAGTTGTAATTCTCAGACAAGAGATTCCTTTTTTAGCTTCGCGTCTTTCCCTTATTTATATCGTGACGTCGACAGTCAGCCGTTGCCTTGTTTGGAGATATTTCCTTATTCGCAACGCTCTGGCAAGCAACTTGTCTACATTTCAATGTGCGCGAACACATTACCGAATTTAATAGCGAAGGCCAATATTGTAAATGCAGTAATAAGTATTTAACAGTCTGTCGATTAAAATCTGTACAAAACGAAATATCGTGACTTTGTGATTTAGACCCTTTTTCGTTTTGTTTGTATTTTTTTAGTTAAAACCCTTTTTGTTTTATACTTTTGTAGTTTTAGACGCAGACTAGGTTTACATACGGCTACATCGACAATTAGGAAACCACTGAAGACCGAATCGTTGTCGCATAAATAAAGCGCTACTATTTATTCCACAGTTCTAAAAACAACATTCTCATTAATTATTATAGTCAGAAGGGCAAAAGTAGGTGTAAAAGTTTGGCAGCTGAGACCTCATTAGGCAAAAAGAGAGGTTGGTTGAGCTGCGAACACTTGGCAAAGAAGACGAAAAACTTACTTTACCGGGCGCAGTGTCTACTATATGAGTTGTATCAAAATTGCGATTGCATGCTTACTGAAAGCGCTATATCTCTGGAGGTACACTATAGTCCATCTATATTATATACAGGTTGAGATGAAGTTGGAAATTCAACTGATGAATATCTAAGCTATATACTTTACCCCTCCACTAGCTATTGTAGACTTCTAGACTGACGCCCCTTCTAACCTATATATATAAAAATGAATACCTATATCCCTTGGTCACGCCATTACGCGTTATTGTCAGGAGAAGGTTCTTAGAAAATTTAAAACGTATGTATAAAAATTAATCAGTTTGTTTCACTAAAACTCAAGAACAGCTGGGCCGATATAGCAGATTTTAGTCTTGAAATGATTGTCGTACGTACTCCAGGGAAGGTTTAAAAGGTGAGAAACATACGTAACTGCTAGGCGGTACGAAGTTCAGCGGGTCAGCTATTGCTTCATAACATCCGTGAAGGCATCTATCATACGGCAGCAGTAGCAGCAAAACGCGACTACCTTAATACCTAGTATAACGGAACTCAGCAGGAGGCGGGATCTGCAGCCTGATTCACATAGCGTTTCCAAATGCATTCGAAAACTTATAACAATATTCCGCTGGGAGTATGCTCCGTAATAAATCTCAAACTGACTGCTAGAACATTGTAAATAATCTCATTTACTAAGTTTTAAAATTGTTTACATTGCAGTGTAAGTAAAGGTACATCTACAATCAATAGGTATTTAATATCATAGTTTAGGATCCCTTCCACTAGACCCAGGCAACACAGACACTACAACATTTAATTTAAGGATCTTCTAACAAGCTTTTCATATTTTGAGCTGAGGTCCGTGATTTCGAGTTAGAAAGTTTTCGGATCGAGTCGGAAACGCTACCGTCTCGTACGTACGAAACGTGGTCTCGATGGATAAGTATGTATCGTTAAGTCACCGAGATTCAAACTTAAGTAGTTCTTGATGGACTGGTGAGAAATTCCCTAAATTCTCTGAGACAAACGAAGAAATTACGGGCATAGAGGGAGTTTTAAGGCCACTTTGATCTGACTTGGCCGTATTAATTTAAGCTAGTCTGTCCAGGGAGACTAACGAGAAATCTTTAAATGATCCAGTTCTGCAAAAACCTAGATTATTTAATGGCGGGTAGTAAGAAAATATTTTTAGAATATAACAAATTGTATTCAAAAATATTAATATACAATCGAAGCGAAATATTAAGGCACAATAAATAAATTAGGTAGGATTATTATAGGCATCTGTAGCTGCTTCTACAAAACATGAATAATTATTTCTTGCAGCGAATTATACAGATTTCATATAGAAAGCAAAGTAAATACATAATTCTCTTACCAGTGTCAAGTAGCTTTAGTATGAGACGCTACTATACTACGCCCTTCATTAGTTCTTAATACCATGCAATTGAAAAAAAACTGGTCTATTTTTGCGAAAACCTTTGTAGGTAAAATGACCCTGGAGGAGGTAGTTTGATACATATGTGAAAAAGGTCCTTAATTTCAATTTGACTACATCCTTCGACGTGTGATGCATGCGCCCTTCTCGCTCGCACTATCAGCTTCATCACGATATCAAATTAGCGATTTTTATTTCCATAATCTGCGTAGTCCATTCAGTTTGAAAAGAATATTAACACATTTTGTAATAATAAGAACAAATTATTACCTACTATTTTCAAACATTTCAATATAATAAACATTAAAATAATAAAATTATGATAACATTGACCAAGTTATTTGTAACATGATCGCAGACATTCCAAATAATTCAACAATTTAATTTTATATTTTAATAATACCAACGAAAATTTACTAAAATATATATATATGATCTTTGATAATACTAAGATAGTGCGAGTGAGTCATGCGTCTAATTCTACGCATGTATTATCACAGTTTTCAGTTAAGTACATACACATTGTGTGCATTACGTTATATACCAATATACAGCAAATCTATTCATATTTACTTGACTAACATTAACGTAACAAAATATCTAAGGCAAATTTAATTAACTTTATATAAATTTACTAGGTGCATGAATACATAATAGGTAGAGCCACACAAACACAATATGATCGCAGAAGGAATTCAAAACACTATTTAAAATGTACGACTAAAAGTCCAGCATTCGTCATCATCATCCTCAGAGTCCGAACTATCGGATATTTCAATAATCTGAAACGGATCTTCAATGTCTATGATAGAAACAGTATAATTATCACCCAATTCCTCTAACATACGAGGTATGTCTAGGGGCTCTGTTTTTACAATAGTTTCATCAGTGTTTGATGTTCCTGCAACATGTTCTAGCTCCTCGTTCCTGCATACTTCACTACTGCTTGAAACTTCACCGTTTTCTGTAACATTTGTTTCAGGCCTGACATTTTCATCAGAATTAGTGGACACCTCATTATCTTGAATAGAAATTGGTTGCGTCACTTCAATCTCATTAATATTAGGTTTCACGTCAACGTCTATATTCAAATCAGTATTTACAATATTTTCTTGTTTTATTACATTACTATTAGAACCAAAATCTGTGATTAATTCGTTATTTTCTACAGTAGCATCACAATTTTCGCTATCATCTTTATTTTCTTCCTTTATTTCATGACTTTTAGCACCTAAATGTGTAGTTTGTTCATTAACTTCTACAATAGCATCACCAGTATTTAAATTAGGTTTTGTATTTACTTCAAGTTCCACCCGTTCCCTTCTTTCACATGTATTTTCTTGCGTAACTGTGCCATCTATATTAGAATTGATATATTGACTTGCTTCTGTTACGACATTATCTGCAGTGGCTGTGAATCGTATAACATTCATGATATTTTCATTGACTGCGATTGTAAGTGGATAAGTGACAAGCGCTGGTCTGAGAACAAGGTTTTCATTTGACGAAGTGCATGCGTTGAAGAATACTACGTTATCAGTGCCGATGGCGTTATTTTTCAGTTGTAAATCGTCATTCATGGGCATATTTTCATTTTGAGGTCCGATTAAATTCGGTATATTAGCACTTGAAGGAACGTTGTATGTCAAAGGTATTCTGCGATATATTTGTGACGGTTTCGCATTGAGTTCCGCTACATCGTTGCGCATTACGCCGGTATTATCCATCTGGGCGTATCTAAAAATTAAATAAAATCTATTTTACAGACATTTTTAATAGACTGATAATATATCGCTATTGTTCTTGATCATTAGAAGGATAAGATGAGAAGAAAGAAGCGCCAGACTGGTTTCAATACAATCATTTGAACCGTAAAATAGTAGGATTGTGTTTGGTCAGAGAATATTATAGATCCTACTGATGGGTACTATTCAGTATCGATAGGAAATTATTATAATAGATAACATTAGGATACAAATAATACTTGAAAAGATGTGACAACCGATATATAATACTTCACATTGGACAAATTAAAACGACAATTTTAAACAATTAACTCTTCAAATCTGTTCAGTCTTCTCCGAGCAATCGGGGAAAATACATAACAAGTTATTTAAAAAAATTGTAATCGCTGACTTTGATTAGGTACGCCAAAAGAAATTTTCCAGTTTCTTAAATGGAAAATTTCTTAAACAAACTAATCCTCTAGACCAATTTTGATAAAATGTAAATGAGAACACTCGAAAAGTATACCCTTTTAATCATCAAAATGTATTGTTACTAATCGGTCCAGCCGTCTCTGAGAAATCAGACATTAAAAACCTGATGAATTGAGTACCTCCTCATTTTTGGAAGTCGGTAGAAGAGATCGAGAACCTTCTTCTTTACAGATAAGTATTTAAAAAAATAACTTACTTATCAATTATATCCTTTTCATTTTTGATAGCGAGCTTAAAGTTTTCCTGCAGGCGTGCTTGTAGCGTCGGGTCCTCGTCTGCGGGGTCGGATATCTGTTCTTTCTGTACGTAACGCATCAGATGACGCCACTCACGTTTCTGACGCTTCTTCTGAACTGTGCGCCCGTAGTGGATGAATAAAGCTCGGGCTGTAAGCCCAAAATACTAATTTTTAATTTGCTAATCGAGGAGTTAACCACTAAACTTTAGTAAGTTGATTATGGGCACTATTTGACATCTTTATATACGCATGCATATGAACCCGTCAATGGTACACATAGCGTATCACTGCTGAACACAGGTGTCTCCTACGTAGGAGGTGTTAACAACATTCCACAACCCTAGCCAAAATGAGGGTTGTAGACTCCCCTTATCTTCGAAAAATTCATTCTAATGTACATAATGACCCAATTCGGCCTGTCACACTGACTAAACTAAAAGTTCCTAAAATTATATCCATCATTTTCTCACATGTGGAAACAATCAGAGTGCAGACAAATTTATAACTGTCAAATTAGGTTAGTTTAGAAAAGTAGCGAATCGGGGTCATTACCAATCTACCGAGTTTTTATATAATAATCTTGATAAACGTAAGATTTCTGCCTGACTGGCAGGTCAGGACAGGTCACGAAAACGCAGTGTCTCAATCCTGGACTTAGAAACATGCAATTTAGAAAGTTTTGTTATTTTATTTACAGCGTGGAGGTGTATTTAGAAAAATATGCCAAGTACGAGCCGGATAACGCACACAAGGGTTCCAACATTACCTATACGACGTTAGTTCAAGTTTCTAGCTGTTGTCGTTATTTATATCGAGCAAAAACGGCAGATAACACATTTGTAGTATGGGAACCTCTTATTTATTTTATTATTTTAGAATTTTTTGCTATAGCGGCAACAGAAATACATAATTTGTGTAAATTACAGCTGTCTAGCTAACACGGTGCATGAGGTACAGCCTGGACAGACAGACGGAGGAAAGCGAAATCTTAGTAAATAAGGCCCCGCTTTTACCCTTTCGGCACGGAACCCTAAAACACACTGATATATCACCACCAGTACAGAACAATAACGAACCTTCTTTCTCAATATCTCTTCTACTCCAATGTAACTGGTACATCTTATTGGCCTCCTCTACGCAGTCTATGACGTCACGCATGTCCGGAAATGGGGGATTTCCATTTTCATCTATATTGCTATTGATGAAGCTTTCTAAACATCTGACTGGGCCTTCGGGATGTCCCTCCAGAACTTTCAGCCTAACTTCACGACGTTTTACAGAAACACTGCCCGCTGTTTCGCAGAGCTCTTTGTATAACTTCACTAAAAGGGTTTTGTAACTGAAAAGATTGTTTTTTTTTATTGCATAGAATGTTTTTACTAAATTATTTTTGGGCTAGTAATGACAACATTGGTATGTGGTTTTGTAGTAATTAAGTTTTTAATTACTTTGGCAATTTAGCGAGCTAAGTTGCCAACTCCTATATCTTAGTCTTTTCAAGTTCTGAGTAAAATGTTTTTTCTAGGCAAACATTCTACATACAAGACTGCATTATTCCTTTACATTATGTGAGAGCAAGCCTATTGCCTATTAAGAGAAACAAAGAATGATAATATGGTTCCCACAATGATGAGGGAACACCTATGTACAGAAAAAATTACAACTAATGAAGATAGTAGGATAATCAATTGAGCTGTTATTCATATTTGTTCTACTTCTGATATAAATGCTGTTGCAAGAACTTACTTTTCACTCAATAAATAAGGCGATGTGGTATCATTATCCCAGTCAACTTCGCTGGTTTCCAGTTCCAAAATTTTACTGTTTAAGTTCTTTATTTGTTCCTCTAGAAAATCAATCTTTTTTCTCTTTATATCTTCTTCTAAATCTGCTGCTTCAGTACTAACGCTAGGAACTACATTAAAGGAATTATTATTAAGTTTAGTACCAGTTGTGTTATCCTTATTTGAATTGTCATATTCTATTAAAATAAGATCAATATCTAAGTCGGCATTCTCCACATTACAATTTTCCGAACTTTGAAAGTTTTCATTAGTATTATAACTCGATGTGTTTTTATTATTTAAATTTGAATTTTGGTCTTCAATTGGGACTTGATCATTGTTTTCTTTAACATTATCATGTTTCTCGTAAATTTTTTCATTACGTGCATTTATTTTTGTATGATTTATGTCATTATCATTTTCGTCTTCTATTAAGACCAAATCATCATCTTCATTTCTTTTCAAGTTACCTATTTCAGTACTTTTATTCCCGTTGGAATTAATTTGAACATGTCTTTCAAATAAACTACTAATTTGGACGGAACATGTTTTTTCATTAACTTGTTTTCCTACATCTTGTAAATTTATGTTCATTTTATCTATAACAACATTCGTTTCAATTATCTGGACATCTGTACTATTCATTTGTATATCAGCATCAGTTATTTGATTTATTTGTGCGCCATCTGTTTTAGATTGCATATCGTTTACTTCTGTATCATTTACTATGTTATGTGGATCACTTGTTTGGATACCTGCATCATTGACTTTGTTATCAACATTAGTTTTGAAAACATTTTTATCATCATCATCATCATCTAAATTAATGACAACTATCTTTTTTTTTTTGTTGGGTGTTATCTTACGATGAGATGTTTTTCTTTTCAGTGTGCAATTATTACCTGTGAAATTAGGAAAATTAGTAGTCTGTTAGTTATTTATTTTTGTAAATTATAATTTGACAAGTAATTTAGTGTAACATTTAGTTTAACAAAATATAAGGACATAATATTTACATTTTTACCATTTGATTCTGAATGTAATGAAGACAATTTTAAAGCTTTTTTGACTTTGGATTGTTTACTGTCTTTCATAACTTCACACAATTCTTTCATATGCGTAAACTTTCTGTGAGGTTCTGTATCAAGTTTCTTCAGTATTTTCGTTAGGTATCTTTGAAATACGATAGAATTTTTGAAATCTTTGCTAGTATCAAGGTATATAGGAATTAGAGTCCTATTTATTATTCTGAGCATTCCCATTGAATTTTCCATATCCAAGCATTTTTCTATAAGTTCTCCTAATATTTTGTTTTGCTTGCATATTTCATCATAATTACCAACAACCTTATTGTGTTTGGAAGTTGTAATATGCTTTGTTTGATTTTTATTTGTAACTCTATTGCTCTCACATTCACAATCATTGTCTGTCTCTGCTGAACTTTCTTCTATGACTATTGCATCATCATTGCTCTTTTCTAAGATACTTTTTGAATGTTTATTATTACAGCTAGAAATACTTTCTTGTGCTTTCCTTAATATAATAGCTGCAGATTTTTTATGTTTACTTTTTATAAGATTAGAAAGCTTTTTACTAAAGATGTTAGCAACCATCTTATTGTTATTGGTTTTTATTTGGTTAAATATGTCTCCTTGCTCAAATTGATCATCTTCTTTTTCTGAATCATCATCAAGTACTATTGATGTTGGTTCAATGCTTTTGTTTGTTATCTTTATAGTATTAGAACAAAAGATTTCCTCTGAGTTTTCTAGATCAATAATATTACAATCATCTTGCTCATCACTATCATTTAAATTCACTACTGGCACTTCAAAAATTAAGTCCTGTAATATAAAATAAGAATCAAGTCTTTGATAATTGACTTATATATCGAATAACCAATGAACTCACTATCATACTGAGTTGACTTAAGAAAAATAAATGCACAGTGTGCCTTACTAGGTAGAACTGCATTTCATCAGGAAAAAAGGTAGTTTATGTATTAATCAAAGACATAAGCTGACCTGATGCCAAACTTCATCCGAATCGATCAAGCTGTTTGAGTGTGAACGAATAACAACTAACACAAACACACATTAATTCTAAGATCAACATACATCAGGAGCTACTGCTATTCCTGCTAAACCTGATGTCCGACTTTAACCTAACTTCAGTTGGTCAATTGACTAGTTAGTTAGGTTATTTAATTGATTCAGAGAAGTACTGCTTAATAATTATTTAGCTATCTTGACCCTACTAGTCATTAAAAGATATTCTGGAGCGCTACCATTCAAAAGCACCTGTTCCTTATTCTTAGGACATACCAAAATTGATAAAAAAATATACATACGTTCGTGGAATCTTTGTTATTCATTACTTTACCGTCCATCTATGAAATTATTTTTGGCACTGTATTAAATTTAAAATTAATTAAATTTAGAACTAAAACACAGTTCAGTTTGGATTTCAATCAATCAATCAATGTTTTAGTTATGGCCTCTACAGCATAGCTGTAAATTTGCCAATGTCGCGTGTAGAGTCAAGAAGACAAACGCTAGAGATTGGCCAGTAAACAGATTAAAATGTCCTTGGGCAGATGAACTGTGACTTAATATATCCAGTGAAATATTGAATCCAGGCTTTATTTTTATAGGAGGAGTTAGTAACCTGAAACCAACAAACAATATATATACATATAAATAAACGACACAATTTTTATTTTCCCAGGTGTTAGTAGTAATATACAAATATGTTACAATTTAATATTATTAACTACAATAAAGTTACTAAGTATGTACACAAATGGTGGAAGAACAAGAGGAAGGAGTGAGGAGAAGTTGGTAGGACGAGGAATATTCTTGGGGACCAGATCATATAGGGAACTGCAAAACTTTGTACACTCGAAAAAGATATAATCAGTAGAGCCTTCATCAAGACCGCATTTGCAGAGGAAGTGATCACAAACTCTTATTTTACGAAGAAAAACTAGCGTGCAAGCATGACCCAACTGCAGTCGACATAAAGTAGAAGTAACTTGTTTGTTTGCTCTTTTGAATTTCAAGAACCAGGAGGAATCGTAGGTGGAAACTGTCAATAGAATTTGCCGTTTACAGTTAACAACCTTTTTCGAAACGATTCCCAAGACATATATAATTGAGGGAGGCATATAGCAGAAAGGTCATGACATTATATGTGATAATAGTTTTATTCCCAGTTGTACATGCTCTCTTTGCGCAACAATCGGCATTTTCATTTCCAGGTATACCTACATGTCCAGGAATCCAGGCTAGGACCACTTTGAGACCTATGACATTTTAAAAGTTCAGTATTAATCATACTTCATTCATATTTCAGATACTTGGTTTTGGACTGAAATTGATTGGCCATGATGGCTTGAAGGCAACTCTTGGAGTCAGATAAGATAAGAGCTTTTTTAACATTATGAGAGCTGACAAATATAATAGCTTCAGGAATGGCTACTGCTTCTCCAGTCAAAACGGAGGAAATGGGTGGACATTTATAACTCAATATAATTTTGTGCTATGTGATCCACACCGCCGCTACTTCACTATCTTTATTTAATTTAGATGCATCTGTAAACTAGGTTAACCAGTCATTCCACTTATCACTAACGTTGTTGAAAAATAGTTTAGCTGGGTCCAGAGAGTCTTTGTCATTGCCAAAGTTCAGTAGAATATTAGGTTGATACACTAAGGCTACAAAGCTCACAGAAAATAAAGGATTGATAGAAAATTGTGCTACAGGAATAAGTAGTTTATCGTATTTAGTAAAACTATTAATAAGACATGGGTAAATGTTTTCAGTTCTCTCTCTTTGAGCTGATAGAACGGAGTGAAGTTTTTCAATTTAGCGCAAGAAAGGCTGATCAATATTTTGTATAAGCCAAACTAAAAATCGGTCCGATAAATAATGTCTCCGAAGATGTAACGGGGGCTCACTACATTCTACCAGCATGGCGTTTATGGGAGATGACTTCATGGCCCCGAGGGTAATACAAAGGCATTTGGACTGGATTTTAGACTACCTATGTCCGGAATAACTCTTTTGTTGATAAAAACAACAAAGCTGTTCTTTATGGGATATACGGATAAGCCGCGGTCAAATAACTATGTGTTAAGGTAACCTAGAACTATGTTTATGTTATTTTGAATAATTGAGAGATTTAGAGGAAGCATATACAGCAAGACCATCAGCGTATTGTAACACATTGCAGAATGGTGCAACCAATTCTTCCAAACCACACAGTTCTCATTATAAATATCAAATCTTGTGTTTTGATAGTTATTGTTCTCTCTGTTAAAAAACAACAGATAAAATGTAACATTTTCGCAGGAATGTTCAGCTGTAACATCTTTGTCCTGAATGGAAGTAATGGGGAGGCGGGTTGCGAATTATAGTTTTTTTTGTACGAGAGATATGGCTGTGAGTGGCTGATAGTTGGGCAAGTACGAACAAAATGGGGCTGGGTGTCTTTAATACTTCACTGAAGTCTTGTCGTTTGCATCCCGTGACGTAGTCACCTTAATTGCTTTTTGTCAGGATTGCTCTGGGCATGACCTACTTGTATCGAAATGGTTAGCCGAACAGTACAGACACGTCGAAGAGGCCTCTTGAACAGTGCAGCTATCTCTTGAACAGTGCAGCTATCAGCTATATGCGAGGTTGGGATAGGCACTGATTTTTTATGTGTTCAAAGCGACAAAAAGCCATGCATTAAATAGTTGGGTATTCATAGTTTTCTACAGAGACGGCAGAATAAAAACTGTATACTCTTTGGGGGAGCTGCTGGCCTCTAAATGTAAGAAGGACTACAGTTTGAGTTAGATCCAACTTATTTCACCCTCATTCCTGACTTTTCTAATGAGTCTGCGAGCTTTAAGGACTGTAGAGCCTGTGGAATTTTCAAGGGAAACAATAAATTCAGTCACAGTTTACAGGCACACAGCGGACTACTCCCATTCTAGAGACATTGAAGGTAGGAATGGTTGCCTCATACTTTTGAGCACTAAGAATTGGATTAACAAGGTAATCATTAGCACCTTTACCCTTAGGGGTCTTAAATTGTATTGAAATTTTGTTTTCCCAACCTTTTCCACTCCATCCCTACAAATGTCTTCTATTTTGTTTGAATACAAAAATAGGCCGAATTTAAATGGTTTTATTTGACCCAGCGGTTGCTTCTGGCTCTATTTTAGTCACGTGAACTAAGTACGGACCAGTATCTGTAGTCTCGTACGATCGTATGCCCATAATCGTGAGAGAAGGATGAGTGTACATATTTTAATTGACGCTTTAGCTAGGCGTTTCACGAGCTAAAGTGTCTATTTCAGATAGGGATGCTCTATCCGAAATAGACACTTTAGCTCGTGAAACACCATAATCACTATCCTTCGGGGCAGGACGTTTATAAGACTTTGTAGTTATCGAAGATGCAATCGGGCCACTTATTTGCACCGAAGGAAGATCCTGCGGTTCCGGAAATGAAAATGAAATGAAATCCATTTCCCCTGAAGCCCTTACACTAAACACTTACCCAACACCACTGGTTAGAGAAAAAATTAAGCACAGGAATAAATATTAGGATCTAAAATGTAAGTATTTACAAAAATAACAAGGCTCAACCGCAAAACACGTGTATCCCTTGGCACGAAAGGTTTGCGACTAAGAGTATACCAATTACCAATACAGTTCGGACATAGGTTTAAATTTATGTGACACGTGACGGATTTGAAGTTTCTTGATTTGGTCGTAGATAAAGAAAGGCATAGATAGATAGGTATATGCCACTTCAGCCACACTATAACAAAGAAAACGACATACTATTACAAGACATAAGCCAAAGTCCATGGACACGTAAGACAAAGAGCTTTTAATTTTTTTGCCGTACTATATTAGGCTGATTTTTTCATTGTACAATTAACTAATTCGTATGTACTATCTTTAAAATATTAGTGATAAAAAGATTAAAGATTTTCCGAAACTTTTGTAAAGTATCGTACAATATAGTTCAACTGGCTGTATTATGTATATTATATACAATCATGTGTAAAAAAAATTACTTTCATTACTGCTTTATTTTAATATTAATAGTCATTGTCGCCGCCATTGCATCAAAAGCAGTTATAGTTACATTTATAGTAGATATTAAAACGTAAAAGAACAGTTTTTAACTTCAGTTAATTCTCCGATACACAAAAGGGGGAGCAGAGGAACGTGTCAAAAATTATAGGCCTATCTCAAAAGTTAGAGAAATTATGAACACTCGTCTGAAATTATGCCTCAACATCAATTGACAACATTCAAAATTGTTGATCGCCATTTTAATTACTATAATGGAAATTCTTTTTTAAGATTTATTTTATTTAGAACGTAATAAATACGTTATTTGAAATTTTTAAAGAGTATAAGAAAAGTTCAGTATGATGTTGTTTTCGTTAAAAGCTCGTGAAGAAATGATGTCATTAACTATCTGTATTTTTGTTGTTTGGTTTAGTACGGTTACCAGATGACAGATACAATAATACTTTTATTGATGGCATGTGACGGTCTTAGCAGTGGGCATAAAACTGTTTTTTTTTAGTATGAACTCTTCGTAACATTATCTTGAAATGGTTTTTCTAATTTCTATCACTTTTCAACAAATAAAATTCGTAGTGCAATTTCACTACGAAAAAAATACTATAACTCATTTAAAATATATGACAAAATAATGCTATCAAAGTTAATTAAAAATAAGGGTGTAAAAGCGAAGGCAAAATTTATTCTATTACTGCTATTCCAATCCAACCTCAAAGAATTATTGTAATAATAGTTTGCTTAACTGCTTTCATTGATGTCACGTTTTGGAATGGATCTGTTTTCTGTAAGTTTAAATGTAGTGTAATACGATTAGTGTATTTGCCAGCGTCAAGTATATTTGGAAATATCATTTAATTGAACTTTCCCCCGCCGCCCCGTGCCGTAGGCGTCTCGAAAACTGTTTGGAACATCCGGACTACCACATTGTAGCCATAACATCGGCTGCTACAGAAAAGCTCAATTCATTCGACTCGTGTATCAACACACGCTTCGGTTGTGCACCTCAGGATGGTTATAAAAAATGGTTCAGAGTGAGACTTAAATAAATACCTACAGCGAATTGATTGAACACTTCCCGTCAAACAAACTAGGGCAATTCACTCAAATAATCTACGTTGCCTAAATTACCGATACTTTAGGGCCTATGCTGCTCTTCGGGATACCTTTGGTTTCCCTAATGTTGATTTAAAAAAGATAAGGGCTATCAGGGCAGTTCTCTTAAAGCGTCCTTCAGTTGCATGACGATATTAAGGGTTCTCGAGAATCTTAACCCTGGAATTCTATGACTATTAGAACGAATAATCAGTCCTATACTAGAGAATAACCTAAGGCAATAAGTTCCTTGGACAAAGAATAACGCTCTTTGCTCCGATGCTAAGAGTTCACCTATCATTGGTCTACGCAAATTCGTTAGAATGTCACTACGACGACGTCAGAAGTTCTTTTACCAACCTTCACATACCTGCCATCATAGAATCAAGAATCGCTACGCCTATCACGCTAAACATAGTCATTGATTGAGTTTTTCTGTTTCTCTTGTTTGCGACATATTTTGTCTTGGCTTATGTACACTGTTGGAGATTGGCGGAAGACCTGACCTTCAGAAGTTGAATGAATAGAAGCGGCCCGGACCAAGACTGGAGGGCGATCCGAGCCAAGATGGCGTCAACCCGAGGACCAGGGGCGCAGAAAGCGCCCATTAAATACACTGCCTGGGGCCAGAGAGCCCCAGCGCCCAGCCTAGGGAGTGGGCTAATGCCCGAAACCTCATTTCTTGTGTCCCCTCGATCGATCGGTCATTGATTGACTTTTTCTGTTTCTCTTGTTTGCGACATATTTTGTCTTGGCTTATGTACACTGTCGGAGATTCCATCGCTATGGTGATAGGTATTTTGCCCCTGAGAGCGATGGAGTAACTGTAAAAAAACTCTTTTTAGAAATAAGGTTATTGTTGAGTTTTGCTTAGCATATAGCATGCAGTCATGCAAGTATTGTCTTGCCGTTATGTTGGTCACCTTCGCCTGTTGGTCTTGAATTGTACAACTAGCAAAACAGAACCCGTCAGGTTGAGGAAACTGCACCGACTAGTAGGTATTTGGCACAGAAGCTACACCACAATGCTAATAGCTACAATAATTATATAATAAACATTGTTAAAGTGTATATTTTGGTGGCGAAAATTCTGAATTTGTTAGGTTTTCAACATAAAATATATCCAGATAAATATACTTTTATTTAGAGAGAGGCCAATAAAACTATTGTTATTATTGTGAAATTAACTCGCAACATCAAATTGGCTAGTTGCTAATATAATGCCTAAACATAATTATTATAAATCTCTTAATTTTATAATGTACATAACTTACATTAAAATACAATTTTTACTCTATTAAAAAAAAATACTAAGCAGCAAAAAAATGCAATCAAATACGATGACATATAATGGATGACAATTCGGGCGAATTTCAAATCGAAATTATACATAATAAAATCTTGGGACTATTACTTGGGCATAAAAAGTTACAATAGTTTTTGAAATACCTAAAAATGCTTTTGACTTATAAAATAATAAGGACTATTTTTCAAGCACCAAAGTGGCCGCATTGATGAATATTCGTAGATTTAAATATATTACGTCTAAAAGTAGTTAATACGAATCCGCCAAAATTATTATAGTGCAGGCAAATTAAGTGCAGCTGGGTATATTATCTAAGAGTTTGGAGATAGAGACACTACATATAGTGTCTCTCAGATGTCTACAGATCGTCATAACGATCTGTTAAAATATTGAAACGCCTCATAGACTTTGACTTGTTCTTTAAATGCACAAGAACGAGTAGATTTTCAAAATATAAATATTGACTATAGGCAATATTTTTACGCGTTACGTAATTTGTTAGCTCGAGGAAGACATCATGAAACGGCCAGCTTAATTGAAAAACATGTGATATTCTTACCCAAAATAACGCCAAATAACAATTTTCTCTAATACATACGCTTACATGGATAATGTGAAGTCACATCTCACACGTTGCGCGAAAAATACTCGCAAAAACGCGGTGCTCTCGCTATCCATAACGACTTATATAATAGATCCAATTATTCATGTGCGAAAGGTTTTATACATCTGACTGGCACCTTTCATGTTCACAGACAACCCATTGTTAAACTTTTGAGTTGTGAGCAGACGAAACCCAACTTATAAATTATTGCTTCTGGGGTTTATCTTATACTACTTGTATGAATTCTGTACTCGAATATGACGTAACTTTTTACATTATTAATTAGCTTTTCCCTTTTACTTTTACGAAACCAATAATTAAGAACTTTAATAAATTGATACTTTCATCGTATACCTACCTGACGCTGGGAAATAGTCTAACGGTATGTCACTACTAAAATATATATATAGGGTTATCAGCTAGGGATGTGCTAAGCCGAAAGGGGGTCACTGTAACTATCTTAAAGAACAACTTTCACTATGGGAACTTTCTCTCTGAATTGGAGAATAAATAATTAGCTGTGTCAAACATTTTGTCGACGACCAATCAAAGTTTGGTATGGAACAGCTGATTTTTATTCTCAAATTTAGAGTTGGTTCCAAAGTAAAAGTTGTTCCTTAGGATGGGTACAATGCCACAAGAGATACAAACTCTTTCCACTTGGTACACCCCTAGCCGATAACCCTGCATTGTAATAAATATTGATCCAAATGGCTCGACGTTAAAGCCTTAATTTGCCTGGACCATAATACAACATACTTTTGGCAGGCACTGTATATTACGAGAAATACTTTAAGATTCTTCATAAGTTTTGACAATATTACTTTACTAAATTTAATATTAACACTGCACGAAATGCGTTCCTTGTATCTTCTTTCTTAGCACTAGTTACCCAATACATTGACCCCATCTAAAAATAAAAAATTGGTATTAATTATCGGATAAAGTAAACTTTACACATATAACAGCTGCAGTGTTATTTAGAGTTTAAAATTTATAACTCAGCATTAGAGTGGTTCGAAAATGCACAAAAACATACCATTTAAAACTAATTTCGTAGGGGTTTTCTCGTACGTAAATAAAAAGTATATACGAGCTGTTCTAACAAAGGGTTAGTCCTTGAGTATTTCTTTAGATGTTCGTTGCAATGTGTCACGCCTGCAGGGACCTCCAACTTCAGTCAGTTCACTATGTCGTCCTTACTAGCGTGCATAGCTCTGTATAGTTACCTATTGGGGCTCAGTTGTCGTGCGCGTGCCGACATTGCTTCAGCGCTATTGCCAGGTCTTTCTTGAGTTGCTCGTTGCACTGTGTCACGTCTGCAGGGGCCTCGAACTTCATTCAGTTCACTATGTCGTCCTTAGTAGTGTGCATAGCTCTGTATAGTTACCTATTGGGCTTAGTCGTCGCGCGCGTGCCGACGTTGCTGCAGCGCTATTGCCAGGTCTTTCTTGAGTTGCTCGTTGCACTGTGTCACGTCTGCAGGGGCCTCGAACTTCATTCAGTTCACTATGTCGTCCTTAGTAGTGTGCATAGCTCTGTATAGTTACCTATTGGGGCTCAGTCGTCGCGCGCGTGCCGACGTTGTTGCAGCGCTATTGCCAGGTCTTTCTTGAGTTGCTCGTTGCGCTGTGTCACGTCGGCAGGGACTACAGACCTGAGCCCGTTCACTATGTCCTTCGTTTTACCTGCAACGTTGAAGTTAATTACTATCATCATCAGCAACAGCCAGAAGCCGTCCACTGCTGAACATAGGTCTCCCACTTAGAAAGCCAAGCGACAAGCTGCCAATTGCATTTTTTTAGTAGGTAGCTCACCTGATGTAAAGTGACGATGCGGTCTAAGATGTAGCGCGCTTGTGTAGAAGAAACCGATTCATTCACAATTTGAAGAGACCGAGATTATAGCTATCGGGAAATAGAGAACTTGGCAGCGAGTTCCACAACCTGGCAGTTTGCACAATAAATGTAGTAGCGAAGCGTTTTGTGCGAGTCCGTGGAACCTCTACGATAATCTGGTGGCACCTTACAGTATCTCTACTTGTCCGATTGTAGAATGAAGATGAGGGAATTAATTTATGCAATTCCAAGGCACACTCCCCAAAATCCGAGCAGTACTCCATACACGATCGAACTTGTGCTTTATACAGAGTGAGCGACGTGAAGTGCCGCCGCACTTTCGAGAGGATACCCAGGTTTTAGGCAGCTAACTGAGCTTTGGACTCAATATACGCACCACAATTGAGCGTTGAAGTCAGCGTGACACCTAAGAGCTCAAGGTGGTCGGTTAGGGGAACGGATACATCTCGGAAAGTAGGGGCCAGCTGGAATGGCCTCTTTTTAGCGGAGAACAGACACGCCTGCGTCTTAGCAGCATTGAACCTGACCAGATTGGCATCGCCCCAATTAGAGACTGCCCTGAGGGACAAGTTCAATCTCTCGACCATAGCTTTTCACAACTCTTTATTCACTGGTTACTTATGACTTTCTCTACGTCGTCGGTCCACCTAGTGGAAGGCCTACCTACGCTGCGTCTTCCAGTTCGTGGTTGCCACTCAAGAACCTTTCTTCCCCATCAGTTATCGGTTCTTCGAGCGATGTGGCCAGCCCATTGCCACAAGTCACTTGCTTCAAACATTTTAAAGTTAATAGTAGTCTGGAAAACTATTTACAAAGGCTATCTAGAAGAGATTTTCGCTATCGCTTTTTAGCGTTAAATACCGTCATTTTGAGTTAGTTTTTTTTGTTAACATTCTTAGTACTGGTTACTGCACTAACTCTCTGATGTATTTTAACAGACTTCCCAAAATTAGTTGAGTTAATTAGACTGTTTTTTTTTTCAATTGTCTGTAACCTAATTTCTCTGAGACTCCTGAACAGACTAGCAAAATTATTTTTATATGTTTGCAATGTCGTTAGAAGTAGACATAGTTAAATTTTATCAATATTGATGAAATAGTTAATATATTTACATCAAATTACTGAAAAAAATGTTCCCACCAAATTGAGAACGGTAACTAATTTGTTTTTGTTTTTTAGATAGAACTCGTGAATTTATTTTTTACCAATGCCAACTACCTATGCAGTACTTGGTTCTGTTTAATGTATCAAGATGATTTTTTTTACGTAATATAACCTGTTATTTTATTATAGAGGGCTTGCATTTGACCGCAACTCGCTTGAGGTACAGCGATGATGCGGCCTAGGACGTAGCACGCTTGCCTAGAAGAAACAGATTCAGTCGTAACTTAAAGAAACCCAGATTATAGTTATCGGGAAATAGAGAACCGCGCAGAGTATTACACAACCTAGCAGTCTACGCAATAAAAGTAGACGGCAAGCGTTTTGATAATAAAGTGCAGTTGATGTGTATACAACCCTTACCAAAATATATATCGTTGAGCGTGTTCCTGATTTTGTTCTCCATGTCTTCAACCATGCGGCCGATGTTAGCGATGTGCGGGGTCACGTCGCTCACCGCCGAATCTTGCTCGGCCTGAAATTTCACAAATTATAATAGACTTCAAAAAAGTAAGAGGTAATCAAATCAAATAAATTTTTTTCAAAGATTGTTAACTGATTTTTTTCTACGCCTGGACCGATTAGAAAAGTTATTTTTATGTGCGAAATAGTACTTTTCTTTCCAGTTGGTCTCAGGCCGATTTTGTCAAAATTTATTTGGGACCATATGGGGTGGGTATACTATACATTGAGCATATGTATGTATACCTTTTCAATTTTTTTTATTTACGGTTCACCAGTCTCCGGGAAATAAGGCAACAAGAGATATATTTTATATGCTAACATAAAAATGCGGTTGAATTGAGTACCGTCTCTTTTTTGGAAGTCAGTAGACAAAATTAAGAACCTCTTTTTAGAATTTTATATCGAAAACTGACAAAAAAATTAGAAAATATTGGCAACACAAAACTTCGAACTTATAAGCTGCTTAAGCGATATATAAGGAAAATGGCACAGGTGGCACTAAGTTTCGTTTTGAACTACAAATCTCTAGTTTTACCCTTTATGAACAACGTAATTCGCGTCCCGACTATGAAGATAGGATAACAATGTAGTAAAATGTAGTTATTCAATTGCATTTAAAACTGAGAAACAGTAGAAGCCTGATGGGCTACGCAGCCTAGGTAGGCACAGGACACGCTGGCATCGCTATTTTTACCTGTTTAAAAAGGATAGACAGGAAGTAATAATAAGGCAGAAAAATAGAGAAATGTGGAATACTTTGAGCAAGACCTTTGCCTAAGAGTATAGGTTAAAAGAAGGAAAAAAATTGCATTACTGCATTTTTGATCATGAAGCTTTTTTCAATGTTGCCTTGCAGTTCACAACTATACTCCATCAGCTCGCGTCAAGGTTTACAATGTGACTGATCTATTGCGTGCACGGAGTACACATAGATTGTCTAAAAATAAGGTAGACTCATACCTGTCTAGTAAGGCTGCCTCCGAGGTTCATAGTACCACTGCTTTCCTTATTTGTTTGTAACCACAACATTGCTGTTGAGGTCAACTTGTAGTGGGCATTGCGGCCGGAACTCTTCTCAATTACCTCTACCACATGGATGGAATCCCAGCAACCTTTGATCTTTTGTGAGCCATCTCCTGCCTTTTTGATCAGTATTACACCTAGAAGATAGTATACATTACACTATTTATTTTATTTATTTAATAATAGGCGAGCAGCTTAAAGCTTATGTGTTGTATACCATATTGTGTTGAATTCATTAATTGTCCAATGCATTGCACAATTTACATGCAATGTTCGAGCGAAGCATCTTTGTGTTCGGTCTAGCAAATTATTTCCAATGATTTCACATGTTTGCATACATATTGTTTGGCTACAGTTTGTTCCTAACCCATCTTGACGAAACTTGGTGTTCTACGAATTGTTACAGTTTTTTATGTGTTAGGGATTTTGGATTACAAGAGGTTATTTCCTTATAAGAGGTGAAATTGGCTACAGCACCATCTATAGGAGAATTTTAAAAATATTTGGTACAGACATGACATTAACTAAGATTTCATAATATATAAAAACTGATCAAGGGTTGTTGTTTTATTTACAAAGTGTCAAAAAATACTGTGGTCAGTTTGAAGAACTACTAATCTTACTCTAAGTGGGGGCAATATGTCCTGCACTGATATTTTGCTTGAGGTGTATTGTTGCATAGTTTCCATATAACAGGTGGTACAGTTGGATTTCTTTTATTTAACAACAAAGAAGAAATCCTCTGGCACATTACAATATCATCAAAGACTGATGGGAACACCAATGCACACAGGACATTTAAAATTATGACACATCAGGTTTATGCTGCGGGCTGTGCCCTATTATTACGTAAGCAAAAATGTTATGAATTTTAGTTTTATTTCCTTTTATTATTCCTATAACTAGGTAAATGAAAACCTATTTACTTATGAGAGACATAATTCAAATACTTTTATTTATAGCACTATTAATTGTGCATCTCAGCAAACTTCATTGTGACATTCAATTTAGCTGTGTTATATTATGTCTATCCCTTTACTCGAGGATAAAAGGTGGGCATTTAGGGTTATGGGCTAGGGAGCCTGAGAATTATAATTTTGAATAAACTTGTAGGTTGAACACTTGAACACACCAAGACTTGAATCCAATCCTGGATTAGATTTGTAGAACACCAAGGTATGATGCCAAGCAAAATAGGTCCAAGCTCTCAATGTGAAACGGAATATGCTATGATGGTGGTTAACTTACTTCTTTACTAGGCTTTCTTTGATATTGATAATGTTTCAATCAAATTTTAAGTAGTGTCTAGCATTTGGAATAATTGTGTATGCCCTGTGTTGGACGTTATGGGTTGAAATGTATATGCTCTATTTAGGTCATTGACATAAATACAGGTGAAAACAATATACACAGTATTTACTCACCTGCAAACCCATGATCCATATCCCATAAATACACAGAGCTAACTCCACCTTCGAAGTACATCTCTCTGTACTGATCAAATGCATGATTTGCTTCTATTTCTAACTTCCTCAGCCTTTCTGATGGCATTGACCCATCTTCTAAAGGAGGGTCGTAAGTGTTTGACCACGGAGACCGATAGGAATCCCCGTCACGATTATAGTCGCATAACAGATAGTCTTTCCCGTTACTTTTGTCCTGAGCTATCTTTAGAGGCTGGTCTACTGACGATAACAAGTCGTCGCACATGCTAGGCACAAGATCGATCAAATCTGTTAGATTTTTCTCAATCTGCTGAGGAGGCAGCCTCCTCATCAGGTCTAGCGCGCAATCCATCTGCTGATCAGTCTGCAAAACGAAAAAATTCAACAATTTTTCTTGTATTAGTCATCACAACAAACAAGTGATCTACATAGTTTTCTACCTAGAAGCACTTAGAAAATCTACTCACCATTTTTCTATAGGTTTAATTAGTTTGCACTTTATTTAATATTGTAAGATAGAAGTGAAATTACTTGAAAACGGTAAAGTTTAGCCTAAAATAAAATTCAGAAATCCCTGCCCGTTTTGATAACTTGCTTTGACGTAATTTGACAGTAACATAGTCGTTCAAAAAACATGAAAGGATCAAAGTTTTAAATTTTTTGCTGTACTCTGTGGTGTAATAGGGAGGAAACGGCTGGCACGTCACTACTTTGATTTATCATGTTGCCCCTTCTGTATGACGCCGGTACAATTGTCTTTTTTCAGTAAGCCCTACTTTTACGAGTCGAAAAGAGATAGATAACAAAATCTGCCATGTGTCAGAATTTATTTCCGGGTAAATGTCAGTTTCGTCGCGGTGTTGAGTGTTTTGTGTGTCAAAGTTTTGTTGTTATTACTTTTAATTGTTTTAATTCTGCTATTAACTGTGCTCTGGTTATTCTATCACTTTTATCAATGGGATTTTAATCGCCCTTCGCTATACTATCATAAAGGCATAGTTGCTCTCTCTGTGCGAGTCTGTAAAGGTTAGTATTGTGTACACAGTTACGGTTTCTTCTAATGATTCATGTTATGGGAATGTAAAACGAGTTATTGTAATAATGCGTCTATTATTTTCCCCAAAACAGGAAGCATGGTGTTCGCAGCTGCCGAACAGTGCTAATACATGTAGCTTTTACTAAAATAGCGTACTATTCACTAATCCTATTTATGGGTAGGTTAAGGCCTAGCAAGGCCTACAGAAACCTTATAGTAGCTCGAAAGTGCAGTTAATGCACTTATGCATCTACAATCTTGTCTCTCAGCGTTGTCACGTAAGTCTTGAGTACTTACAAGAGTTAGAACCATTCAGTTCTGTGACCAAGTATGTATTTCAATGGAAGACCTTGTATTACTTCATTTAGTCATGTTATTGTAGATGCTCTAGTTACTCTTAGTTATTTTATTATGTATCAACAACATGGTAGTAGCATAAAATGGTATTCAATTCAATGAAAACAAAATTATATGTAGTTATATCAGCATATTCTCAAAACACCTGAGTAAATATCATAGTGTATTAGATTTAACTAAGATTAAACGAAAATTATATAGTAGTTAGTAGTATCATCAACTTTTCCACAAAATTTAGAGCTTCATACCATATTTGTATGCAACTCAAATCACATCTATAATCTATTCTCCCTCTGTGCAATTCATTCATTAAGAAATTTTTTATGTATATTAAACCTTACTTATTTCAAGTTCCATAACAAAAACTGTTCTGTTTTTAAATTTCAGTGTTTGCAGTAATCTTTAACCCTGTCGCCCACTGCAATGATGCCGACCCAACTAGCGAACCAGGACAATCATGTGAATGATGTGAGGGTGAAAACCGTGTACAGTGGTGATGTGATGATTACATACATCAACCACAGTATCACATTTGAGGAGTTTACGCAGGAGATGGTGGCTATATGCCGGTTTCTGCCTGATCAGGTAATCTGTTTTGTATGGAATCTATGTATGTTTTTGCCACACTTAGCACCCACTTCGGTAAACTTCCCCTTTCTTTGATATGCCAAACTTTTATGTAAAGAAACACCTAACTGGTTTTATTCATATATGACATTTTTATTTATTATACAGTTACAGAAAAAATCTAGTGTAAAATCAGCTAGTAAATAGAGTTGTAGTTCCATTTGTCGAGTACAGAAAAGAAAGTGCCAATTGAAAAATTCTCCATGGAAATTCTCTTAAAAATAAATACATACATTGTATACCAAATTGCTTTACAACTAGTTCATGTGTTGTTTTGCGAAAATCCATTTATAGTAAGATATTCTTAGTAGAACATCTTAATAGTTCATATAATTTGAATCAATGTTCATAATGGTAGAATTAAATAAATACATAGATATGTAAAATATTTCAATCTTATACATTGTAGTCTAGAAGTAAGTAACACTTATATGCATGCATATAAGCAACTTGCTAACTGCATGTTATGACACAGCTCATTAGATTAGCAACAAGGTATTATGTTGTATTCATTGTTATGATTATATAGTTTTACCTTGGAATACATACCTTGTTAGTTACAAGATCCAGCTATACCATGCTTAAAAGTTACTAAACATATACCTTGTTATACAAGTTCTTTTAAAATAAAAGTGACTAGCCACTTCTATTACAGCAGGTGCAGATAGAACTTTTACAGTTATTTTGAGTTAAAAATCCAATTCTATTGACTGATTTTCATGAAATATACCTTTACAAACAAAAACAAATATGTTCAACCTTCTCCGAGATATCAGTGCACAAAATAGTTAAATGGGGTAGTATAGTACACGGCAAATAACTAGAACCGAGATGGCTGCATCGTCCCTTTCACTCTCACGGGTAGTTTGGTAAGTGCAAACAGTACAACACGTCTCGCGCAAGGTCTAGTTGTTTGCCGCTCTATACCTCTTTTTTGCAAGTCTGTAGAAAACGAACCCTGAATTCAAGTTGGTAGGCAACATATTAAAATATTGCATAAAAAATTTATCTAATATTACAATAAAGCAAAGAAGCTTCTTTTCTAAACTCGTTAAAAAAATATAGATTAAAAACTTTCCTATTTTTTACTAACTGAAAGTACTAAATTCAACACTATTTATTTTTGTAAGGCACCTGATATTGCAGCGATAGCCCACACTTCACATGTGGTCCCATTTTAATTATATGATTATCAGTCCAGTGGTTTATTTTTAAAATCAAAGTAACTAATTTTTTTATCGCCCTCTGTTGAATTGAACTTGGTATAATATGTTTTGCAAAAGCTCCTAGGATAGTTTGTTAGTCCTAGTAGTTTCTAACAATTTTTTTACAGTTCTTCATATTTTTATTAGTGAACCTATACTTTTGTGCATAATTTACTCCACTTATCCATATCCCAAGCCAGTATAGCATGACAATAATAATATTTTTCTATGTACAGGTGTTTACTATGAAATGGGTAGACGAGGAAGGTGATCCGTGCACCATATCCACTCAGCTGGAGCTGGACGAAGCACTCAGGCTGTACGAGCTGAATCGGGACTCGGAGCTCACTGTACATGGTGAGTACTACTTCTTAATTCCAATATCACAATGATTATAATTAGTCAATAGTCAAAATTATCTTTCGATCTCTATAATATGTGTCTGATTTCATAGTGCCCCCTTTGGTATAGGCATAATTAAGAGACTTATTGACGTTTTATAAGTTATTTTTTATTTTGCATACATAGAAATTAATCAAGATGAAGTATAATTTACATTAAATTCCTAAGTTTTGTTAATGGTGGCGTAAAAACGCGTCTCAATTTCGAGAAATAATGGCATATTTTGTCTGATAGCAAATTGTAAGCGCCAAAACAGGAAAATATACTTTAAATTACTACATATATTTTAGTAAGACTGCAGTAGAAAAAAAAGGCGACGATAATTTAATTTGTAAATGATAATTAAAAATGTAAAGAAAATTATAAACGTATGTCGTTGTGCGACCTTACTTCAAAAGTTATTAGTTTCGCATCAAAACTTTTAAACAAACTTTTAGTACTCTACGATGGCAGCAGATGGCGCTATTATGACGTACTTTGTAACAACTGTTGTCTTTATTGATTCAAAATTATTACGTATAATTAAATTCTAGTAGGCGTAACCCTTTTTCAGTGCCTTTCCGTTAATTGCCTGAATTTGATGCATGCGTCTTTTTTTCTCACACTTTCCAAGACTAATAAAGAAATAAGAGGTTAAAATGACCGGATATATATATAGTAATAAAATGGTCCAATATTAAACATAAGCTTTAAAATTAGCTTTTCATGACACGATGTATATATCTGCAAATGGGAAAAGCCAATTTACTACTGAAGAAGATGTATTAAGAAGTTCTGGAGTTTGGATGTTTTTTTTTGTGATAACGAAGACACGATTTTCAATGTGTAATTAGATAGGTACGATTATTTCTTTTAAGACATGCTAGCACGCTATGTACTTAACATCTTGATTTTGAGAGTATTTACGATGTGTTCACATCCTAAACTTTTTTTTAATAGTGCAAGTGCCTTTATGAAACAAAATGACTAACTAGAACAAAAAAATATAGTAGAAATATTACCTATAGACCATTTAAGATCTACAGATAATCCAAATGCTCCAACCCGCTAAAATATATATAATTATATGTCATTTACGTCGTAAATTCCCGCTTACATATTTGCTGCTTTGGCCAGAAAGAAGATACTATACTATAACTAAATTAAAATAATTTTAGTCAATTAATTAACATGTAGGCTAACCGACCACGGATAGGGGTGTATACTATGGAATCAACCCTGAATTCGAGAAAAAATCGACACCTCCTTAGAAAAGGTTGCCGAAAAAATATATTGAACTCTTTTTTCTCGAATTGCCATCGATAATGATTTAAAATGAGTATAGTGACCTCCTTTCTGCTCGGTAGTCCTCTTACCGATAACCTGTTTCAACTAACTTTTGCTGTATTTGTAATTATGCAAACACTGAACGCGTGATTTGTTCGTTAAAATTCTGAGTTGCTAATTGCAATATCAAAGAATAACTCTGCTATAATTAGTTTAATAAACACTGTTTGACTACACACAATAGTCATTTTTTGTACATTATGAATTAAGTAGGGTTTTCCGAATTTACCTTTTACGCGTGAAAACGCCTAATCATAGCCAAGTAAAGAAGAAAATATCTTTTAAATTTAAAATGAATGTGACATTCGTTATGAAGTCCAAATCACAGTTTTAGTCACGTATCTACTGCAAGTTACAAGTAATAAAATATTGACAAAAAAATTTAACAATGCAAATTAATATTTTTTATTTTTAATAATGACATATTTTGCATTTTGCTTTCTTTTTTCAGTTCTCACGTGGAAGTAAATATGCTCTATTTTTTTTAAACTCACCTCCACAAATAACAACATAGTTAACGGTGACACGAAAAACAACTTTATTTTTGCATCCTACTCATACATTTTCTCACGTTAACGAGCGTATTTTGTTGGGGAATATTTTCTTGTAACTTGGCTTAAGCCACGAAAACGGCCTTGGGAGCCTGGTCTCGGTGTCACGTATTAGATTTACCATATTTGAATAAGTAATTTTAGCCAGTATTTACCCAGCATCCCAAATCTGGCTACTCCAGCTCTTTAGACGATTTTTGTCGGCTTAGTTTTAAATCTAGGGTATGTAAAGTACCTGCCGAGAAAGGATTTGAAACCGGGTTTATGAATCCTTCGCTGGTAAAAGGGTTACGTGATTTGTCGGGTTTATGTGAAACCTCGTTGTGCGATACATGTAAAGTCGTTTCGTTTATAGGTGTACATTTGGCTGTCATTGTATGTTCTTGCGTTCGTGGCATTATGTTGAATGTAGAGTAAGTTTCTGTAGGTAATTTGGTATAATGAAATGGTAGAGTTTTGGTTTCTAGTGCTACTTACCTACGTACGTATCTACTTTAATGCGTCTTTCTTTGCTGGGCACAGGTCTCCTCTAAGGAGTAGGTATAAACTACGCTTCCATAAGCTGGCTCCATAAGCATAAAAGTTTATGCTTCACCTTCAAGTATGCTTTCTAATGATGTTTCCCTTTTTAAAAATGCAAATGTCATGCTCTCAAAGATGTTTTCTTGATGATATTATGTTAACTCCCTCAAAATATTTCCAAATAATATAGTTGACATAACGCAAACACATTTTCGTGTAGGTAGTCATTCACTTTCGCTTCAGTCGCCCGAGTAAACACCGAAAAAACAACACTCTCATTTTGCGGTTGACTACCCTCAACGCGAAATATGAAAATCCGTGCATTATTTATCTCTTGTACACCGTCCAACCCGCAGTTCACGTATCTTGTCAATATCACACGCTACAATGTCCACCGGACTACTCACTATAAAATTCTTATCTACCCGCATTGCGAATCCGGTCGCCCATTTTCATATTCAGATTGGCGTCGACGAAGATATTTCTCATTTTTTTCCGTCGTCGCGTCCGTCACGTCCGTCCTGAGTAATAGCTTTGTTTCCGCATTGTTCTGTCCCTTGATAGGTCAGCTTTTATCTGCAGTAAAAAATTGGCACTCGACATTGGGATTTGTCAATTCGCCGTACAATACAGGTAATACGTTTTTGTTGGAACTTCCGTTTCGATGTAAATGGGATGTTGTCGCGATCATATAAATTATGCTATTGAAATAGTGAAACCGTTACTTATTTTACGTATCTTAAGTTATGTGTGAGTCTCACTATTATGTATATTCTTTCGCCAAGAATTTCAAGTTGTGTTTTATTCGATGTGAAGAAAAACGTTACTCACTGTTTAACTATCATTGGCTTTACTCACTACATGAAGTCAGTCAAAACCTAAATGTTGTGTATAACAGAAAATTGTAGTACATGATTAATCTGCTAATATGCTGCATAGTTCATTAAACTAGCTTTAAAATTAATTTTGGAAAGATATTTTGATATCCCAGGTACTATCTCCCTATGCTGCTCTGTTCATATCACCAAATATTGACTACCGCGAAGTTTTCTCTCACCACATTCCAGCAAGCATGCAGGGTCTGTGTACCAATAAACCCTCCGTACTATAATGCAAACGCGGTAACAGCAACTGGCTCTAATAAATTGCAAACACGCGGAAAGTGGCGCCCAACGAGAGACAAGTCTCTCGTTTCCACTTGACGCTTTACTTCGCCTATGTTCGTTGGCTTTGTACGTAATTCTGATAGAGCCAATCATCGAAGCCAGATGAGTGTGGGTGTGTGTTTTTTCTGAACTTGATCCCAGAAGAAGTAATAGAAACTTCAGCTTTATAATCTTTAAGATCTCGCTTGAAATTAAGTTTTATGTACCAACTTACTAACTTCTTTCCTTTTTTTATCGTAAATTAGTAGGTACCTAGACAGTCTAATTTGTATGAAGCTGATAGGTATTGTATTGTATTTACTTACAATTTATGTATATATTTTATTCATATTCAAAAATAAACCGCCGTCATAGTTAATAAAAGTAAGAAAAAATATTTCGGGAATATTTCCAACCTTTAAAAAATAAACATCTGAAGAGTGAGCCTGATCTCTGATAGATACATTCATAGTTCTCATGCGTCTTAAAATTACATTTTAATTCGCTAGCTGAATGTTTACCCTGATTATCAGTCCACCGTGCCAGCTTGTCTTACTAATGCAAAGAGGTAAACAAGCGAAACTTCACCCTCCTGTCCCGAAAACTGCAGGCAAGTTTACGAAGAGCCACACTTCTCTAATAAAGTACAAACATTGCGGCCGGGAGACGAGTGTGTTTGGTGCCTCGCGCTTGTGATGTACTCGTCTTGTATAGGACAGAGTTCAACTTGTTTGAACAGCGACACTTTGTCCAGAATTTTGCCTAGTTTATAAGGTTCTGTAGTATCTACTCTCGCACGGCAGTTGACCCCACAAACCACTTGGCCATCATCTCAACTAAAATATTGTCATAAAAATCGCCATTAGCGATAAAGACGCTGTTTGTACACAACTACATTATTGTGTTGCTCCTCACACATCATCATACATAATATTTTTATTTCTATATATGTACGAAATAAAAAAAAATGTATGAAAAAAAACTTTGATATAATGCTAACAGCGTATGCGTGTCACGTCATTTTTTTACCGTCTTTATGTCTTATTCCGCAGGTGGTACGTCATATCGTCTTACTTCCCCCTTTCACGTGAATGCTACATCTGTTGCTAATCTGTTGATGTTGGCATAGCTTTTAGGACGTAGTTAGGTTGACCCAGTAGCCGGGGTTTTAGAATACTCCTGCGGTGTCCACTGCTTGTAAAGGCAAAGAAGCTCGTGCTGCACTGCTCGTAGTAAGAGGTGAAAGAGGTCCTCTGGGCTCAAGGGTGGTTAGAGTTGGGGCTCACATCACATGTTCGACATGAATCCGTGCCAGGAAAGCACCGGTGCGTTCTACAGAGATCTCGGTGTCCTCCGTCAGGCGCTATTAAGTCAGGCTACCGAGGGGGTATTAGCAGGTACAATCTTATATAACCTGGTTGATACCCCGACACAGCCGGGTCTCTTGTGCAAATTTCCCCCTCGTAAACACAAAAAGAAGACGAAGTTAGCTACTGATAATTCTATTACACTTAGCTTGATTTTAAACACGAAACTGGCGCATGACATTGTTCAAAATGAATATTTTACTTCATAGGAAGCTTAGCTTTACCTGTCTTATAAGTTTAATACAAGAACTTTTGCAAAATACATATAAAATGAAGTGTAAATAAACTTACAAGGATTGATGACTTATGTTGTGAATACACTATTTCTATTTATTGCGGATACTTCTAGGGTTACTGAAAAACTGATTCAAGCTACGCAAAAGTCGGTAGAATAGACCATTTCCTAAAAGTATACGAGCATACAACACCTGCCAATCATGCTTATACCGCAAATTAATCTCAACCAAAGCAATTCCATCATCAGAGAGGCACAATTTAAATAATCCTTTGACAACACACACGAATTTTAATCCGCCCAACAACAGCAACAGCCCGATACCAATAAAAGTTAAACGGGCGAGATAAAAGTTCCGACACCTTCCTGATATCAATTAACCACTGGCTTCAAATAGGCGTACACAACGGGCAATCTCATCTGGGCCGCGCGTTCAATTAACAGAATACGTTTCTGTGCGAGTACTGTCGCTCAAAACGTTCGCCAAGTTAATTAAAATATCCTCTATATAGCGCCGAGACGGGCGCAGACTGTAGAGAAGGTACTGTTTCACTCTCTGGAAACGAATTGGACTTAAATATCTCTTCGTAATAGGTCGCTGATTTAAGGAGGCAATATTTTTTCTCTCCTCAATAGTAATAGGCAATGCTTTGGAGAGTGGTATTTGCGTAGCCAACCACGCGATGAATTTTTATCTGACTCATTATGCTACACACGTTTTTTATGCGAAATTTCAGGTCGGTCAGACATTGAATAGGCATGTTGTTGTCAGAGAGCTCCAGTAAGCACAGCATGGGCATTTATTTATCCACGAGAAAGAAACACAAAATTCAATGCGGATAACAAATTGACGATTTTTGTCATTAAAGATGGTGGTAAGCCATTTTATCCGCTCCCAGATCTCTTGCTCTCTTGATCTTTACTGTGCTTTTATGTAGCTAACTCAGGTTATTTTTTCTAGGCAAGCGTACCACATCTTTTTTTTTTGACGTAGGGGAAATCTACAAGATACCCGACTACATTAGGGTACAGCCGGGTTATGTAGAATTGCACCTACTAAAACCGGTGGCTTGCTTCAGTGCTTAATGGAGGGCTCCAGGATCTCTAGATGAACTGACCGGTGCCCTCTTTGCACAATGCTTCAGCACCTCTCTGGACAGCTAGCTGTCTCATCCTTAATCATATCAACTCATATCATACTTATAATATCTTTTAATAAATAAAAAGCTTGCGCTTGACTACAACTCGCCTAATGTGAAGCGAAGCCCAGGATGTGGCACGCGGCACAAGCCCCAAGAAGATGTCAACGCGAGCCACGCGCGTTGACATCTTCTTGGGGCTTGTGCCGCGTGCCACATCCTGGGCCGCATCGTCGCTTCACATTAGGCGAGTTGTAGTCAAGCGCAAGCTTTTTATTCATTAAAAGATATTATAAGTATGATATGAGTTTAGCCAAACCTATACTGGTTTAGATACTCGTATAACCATGCATGCCGCATGCCGGGAAGCATGCCACGCAAGGTAGATGGTCCTCCATGAGATGCGGTATTATTGAAATAGCATACTCTCTTTTTAAATACTATAACCAGTTACAATAGCCACTTATTATTATTATTATATCAAGTTTGGTCTAAATGTCATACCCTTACTGTTACCATCAAAAGATATATCATACAAAAATGTATGTCATTATCAATAAAATATTATTTTGGTCTTCTTTTTTTCAGATTTATAATTTGTGTTTTCATTCTGTAGCAGACACCTCTTTGGCGAAGGTCTCTCCCAATGCTCTCCATGTTTATCTGCCTCTCATGTGTCATGTGTCTCTGGCTTGTCTCATTCAGTCTGTACCGCATTTTTGCTATGTCTTCCCAGCGTCTTTTCTGGCGTCTTTCAAGACAACTAGTCAAGTATAAATGCTACACGTATATGCTAGTGTGAAAACTATAACAATGCTGTACATAGCAAGTGTCCCAGTTACCAGGTGAGAGGAGACCACAGGGTCGCGGCAAGATGGCGTCCCGCCTACCTCCTAATTAATGTATCCGCCTGTAAATTTGCTCCACGCAACTTTTGCGATGTTATATTAAATTCATAGTTCATTGTACTAGTTCGGGAGCTCAGTTTAGTAATCGTTAGATTTTAGTTTTGTTTTGTGCTTTTCCTCTTGTAGAAAATGTGATTGTAGGTGTCGTATTTTTTGCCCGAACTAAAGTTTAAAAATCTTTCTCAAAAGATGTTATTTAGTGTTATGATATTTAGATGTAAATCTTGGAATACTAAAAATATAAACGCAAGCCAAGTCAATCCTCACACATGTTATAAATGCGAAAGTATGTTTGTTGGTTTGTTCATTGCAAATTGCAATAGGCTACTTTTTCTCGGGAAAACTAACATGACGATGGCAAAGCGGCGGACATAACTAGTATAACTTCATTGCAACACAAAACTTAATAATATTAAAATAATAAATAAACTAAAGCCATGCTTAATAATAATCTATGCTATATGCTCTATTTTTGTATATTTCATGTGTTTCTATTTCAGTACTTATATTTTATATGTTTCAAAGATAAAAAAAAATAACATTTAACGATTTGTTACATAAAGAAGTACGTTAATTAAAACGTAAAAAAGTATGTAGGGTAAAAGTGTATTATTGTGTGCTTGATTTAAATTATTTGGTAATAATGCTCGTATAAGACCTAAGTAAGACATTCTGGTAAATAAGAGCATAGTCTAGATTCTTATTTCCAGGTGCGTTCTCGTTAAGTCTCCGAATGTTTTGTATTGCCATAGCAACCGCCCGACCAACATTCTCAAAATAAGAAAAATAAAAATCGTCGATAGGCCTTTTATCCCTGGCAAAAAAGAGGCTTTGAAAACGGTAAATAAAAATATTCCCCCAAAATGTATATTAAAATTTTTGTGCGAATTAAAAGCTAATTTTCCATAGATTACTTTTCAAATCTTTCAATTGGGAACCGTTCTATTTCGTAATTACTTGCGCAGAATTGCTCGATTAGGATGACGGGGATTATACAGTTAATTGACATCTTTTCATTCTATGGAAATTATTATTTTCGAAAATGATGTTTAGAAATCTCTGTAAAATCTCCACGGTTCTGAATAATTCAAAAATGTCTTTGGTTCGGAAGAAGCGGTTGTAGATTAGTAAGGAGAACCTTGACACTAAGATGCTTAGAGACCAGCAATACGATGTACAAGAACTAAAACGAAATTAATATGCACATAAATGGCACCAATAATGAAAGAAACTTATAAAGCGCCCAGCGCTATTTGTTTGGTGTCGATGAGTCGAGCAAGAGGTTTTCATTTTCATGCACACGTCAGGTACGGACTCATTGGACATCAATGTATATATGTAATAAATTATCAGACAAAATAAAAAATACGACAGATAGTAATGACTTCGAAAAATCATTAAAAAAATTATTAGATAAGTGCTACTAGTATTATAGTGTTAAAGAATATTAAAACGATAAAACTTTAAAATGAAATATAATAAATCGATGCGCTCCAATCAGCAAATTGCCATACCTACTTGGGTATGGCAATTTGCAAAATAATATAAGATATATCAGTACTTATTGCAATGTGTTAAGATCTGTATGTAATATCTAATTAAGCAATAAATATTTTGATTATTGAGTATTTTTTTTTGACTTAGAGTTGCGTCCTGATAAAAGCTCGTGCTTCTAATAGGTCTATCGTGTATGTAAATGGCACAAATGAAGAATTTGCTTAATTTACATACACAAACTAGCAGCAGATACTCGTATATTACGAGTACGTTGCTCTTTGCGATAATGCTCCATTGTTTCTGTGATGTTTATTTATTACATTTATTTCTGTGACACTTCATTCAAAATTTTATATCGGTGTGAATGAAACCTTTGGAAACAATTAGTGAGGCAAATATGTTCAGCAGCCCTATCACGGAACACAACACTAGTGGGGCTGACTGACCCCGATTTTATAAGTAATAAGAGGTGTAATGTATGTAAGTTTTAATGTAACGCTAGGGCAGAAAACTGTACATCGTCTGACAAAGCCTATTGATGCTTTGCTTCCGCGTGGTATTTGAATTGAAGGTTAACAAGCGTGTCTTGTTATAATTTATTGTTGTTTGAGCAATTGTATCAAATGATGACATTGAATTGGTTTACATTTGAAGGGCTGATCACTATTTAATTGGGCAGTACTCGTACAGACATGTGACAATGACAAATTATTTTGGTGTTTGAATAGTTGGTGTAGTGGCCGACATTTTACAAATGATGAACATGTCAAAATTGACGCCTGAGATTTTTATCTGTTAACCTGTCACTGCCTACTCTGATCTATGGTTTAATTTATCCTTATTTTGATTTAGAGAGAGTGGAATGGTGGTGGTAGCGTATCTGGCAGGGTGCTAAGATGGCTTTGCGTCCTCTGAACCATGACAACGTTAACTTCTAAATACCGCTCCACTCTCACCCATCTAAACGTTGCTTAACTTTGGTGATAGGTAAATAAGACACGTCAAAGGTAAAGAAACATCTCATAGATATTCATTTTAATGTGTCCTAAATATATCCAAGTACATATATATGATACATATACATAATAATATGATATATGACATACATGTGATACAAGTATACGTCATATAACGTATATATGATATCACATATATATCTACACTAAGGTCTACACGATCTTAAATACTCCTGATCATATCGAGTACGAACCGGATGGCAAATTTTATGATGAGCACAATTGCCAGGAACGGGTGACGTCACGGGTCTGCGCGTGAGACGGACATTGTCCGACATACATTAATAACTTGGCGTGTTTATGGAAAAATGCGTGTTTTTATTAACCGTTTGTAGATTCTTGTAGGAGGAATCGTAAAATTTGTAAGTAGGTGGGTTGCAAATTCTTGTGGGATGATGTGGAGTTTTTAGATGATAGGCTTGTTTGATGGTAAATCATTACATGCAGAAAAGTGATGTGACTTAGACATAACAAAAGAATAACATATCTTGTAAAAAAAATACAGAAAATACCCAAATTATAATTACCAATACTAGCATGTAGATAGAATAGCAGCTAGCCTGTTATTTTCACAGCTCGATAGTGAGTACAATGAAAGTATAATAGTACTGAAAGTAGTACTAAGTCCCCGAAATCTCACCTTCATCCTGGCGTATTTCCTAAACCCTAATTTCCAATAAAGGTACTAAGATGTTTCCTACTACATAATTATTTATAATAATAATAAAAATTATTATTATAAATATATGTAGATTCTCAATCGAAAGGAAATTTAAGTTTTCATTAAAATACATTAAAAATTACTTCAGTACCTTTAATATGTTAAAAATATATTTATTCTACTAAAGTAGTTATTTTGTTATTCCTCCAGAATTGTATAAATTTCTGCAAATGTTTGCTGACAAAAGTAAAATATTCTTATATTGGTCATTAGAGCTTAATACACGCTTTGCGCAGAAAAAAATACTAAATTAATGAAGAAAATGGTGCAAATAACCTGTGAAACTCGTTAGAGCAATACTAAATACTGACTAATTACAAAGCTATTTCGTTGTTTGAATTAAATTAGATACATCAATCAAGTCCATACCTAATTAGAAATTATACTTCAGTGTTTATTGCCTCTGTATTTATTACTGTCCGATAACTAGCTCAAATATCTAGGTAATGTGTCCGAAAATTCTCAACACTTGATCAAACGAAAATTATTAAATATAATTTTCCTTACTTATACGAGTATATTTATTTGGTAATTGGTCACACTCATTTTAATGCAAAAGCATTTTATACCCCTATTTCCTGACTTATAAAGCCCTGTAATTTAAAAAAAGGTCGTAGGGTTTGTGCCAACATATCTTAAACCTGTCCAACCTCAGGTAGATAGTAGTGAGCCGATATGTAAACATATCCTTTAGTTGCTTTAATGCTGGCTGTATGTAACTCTATGAAAACTTAAAAAACAAATATTTCCGAAATAATCAGACGCCGCGAAGTGATCCTTGAAATCTGCCAAGACGCGCGTTTCGCTACTTCACCATGTTACGAACTTAAGTTATGTAAATGTGGTACCGTTTCATCTCATCGCGGTTCATTGTTCGCGGCTCGATCGAAACAATCGGCTGCTGCGGAGGTCACCGCGGGACCGTTCCATCTACTCGACTGACCAATTGGCACGACCGCCTGACTATCCAACGAATGAAACAGTCAACACCGCCTCAGCGCAGCGAGTGCCCGCGTTTTCGATGCGCGCACGCAGGCCGCGACGTGCATTCGCGTTGACAATTTCGCATTTCGAAATCACCGCTCGATTGCAACGACGTACAAATCTACGCACCGCTGCTTCTCGCTACCAGTAGAATGGTAGCGACGACCTCGAAGCGGATACCGTCAACCATCGACAGTTCTGAGGTGGTTTTGTGTTTGTAGTGCAGATTTTCACCGGCGCCTTTTTGTTTATTTATATGCGAGATAACAGCTGACCCAGTAAAGGGCCGGGTTTGCGTAAGGTGTGCGCGTTACATGTCGAAATTTCACTGGATTTAGTGCGGTGTTACGATAAAAGTGGTTGTATTGAGCACGTGCGGGTTACCTTACAGATTACGATCCGTTCGCGATATGTATCGACGTGGAGCGAGGTTCAGTATATACAGAATGTTATTGTTTTATCTCGGTTTCGCTCGACGACAGACAAAGGATCTCTCTATTCTGTTATCTCGATGAGAAAACACTGTTACGCGGCTTGAATAAATAACAGTGTTTGTGGCGCCACGAGAGTAAAATGTGAGTTGACCATAGACATTTAGCTCTTAGGTGCTCTTAGGTGTTGACCTTTTTGGCATAAATTAATAAATTTAATAAGTATCTGCGATCTTCAAACCGTTAGTGACGTGATTAACATTATTAGGCGTTGATAAAAAGTAATAAAACTAATAAATAGTATTACCTGAGAAAACAAAATATCTTCCCAAAAAAGTAACGCCTCACATACAAGCAGTTTATGACTGACATTTCGACGTGTTCATTTCGAAACAGACATATCACAGTATTTACGTCAAAAAATACTGGCAAATTGACCTCGTCCTTTGCTTTTGGAGTCCGTAAAAAGTATAAAAGTAAGCAACGCCGTAGAGAGTGCGGACTTTTGGGCTAAATAAAACGCGCTTGCAATGCCATTAGCAAGGACGGGACACAAAGGATTCGAGCTCACTCTTGAATGTATTAAACTCGGCTTCATTTACCGAGTGCTTTTTGACGTGGAACTTAAAATGCACGTCCCTTTAGGAGCTGATGATCCGACGTGTTATAATATTTTGTATGACTATAGTGTACATACGTACCAGATTTACGAAGTAAGCATCTGCTGATCGCCCCTGGAAATAGGCCCTGGTGTAGGTTATAGTCTACTCGTACCACGCCAGCCGGTTAGGGTATAAAACAAATTGCAGGTTAGGGACTTTTGTGACACTTGTTTTTAAATTAATAAACGTTTAACAAGCAGCTAGGTACAACTCTCATTATCAGTAAAGAAGTTTATTCATATATACTAGGTAATAGTAGTTATGACGGATGAATTAACTGTCAGCCGATCATAACTAAGCCATAACATTGTCATTTGCTTATCATATATTATTTTAGGAAGTTAGTAAATTAAATGTATATTTATCAAATACGATATAAGCGAATTGCAATCTATGTAATTACATCTATTAAAATCGCTTTGCCTGTCGTAGTCTCTAAGTCCTTATTTCGCGAAAATACACAAACTTCGTGCTGCCAAAAAAAAACTAAACAAACAAAATACTAGACGACCTTCCGACAAACGCTATGGCGTAGCAAAGCATCGCTAAGTGACTAGATTTCTACAATACTTCCTCAAACAGGCACTGGTTATCGATATTAGTGAGTGCCTCCACACATAAAAACTCAAACACTAACACTGCCTCCCACCTTATATGAATATTAGTCACGATTATACTAAACCTTATCCGTTTTAAGATAAGGCTTAGAATATTTTAGACTTTAGTTTATTGATAGGCCAATAGCCTCCCCTTAGAAACCTTGATCTCTCGAGTCTGAATATTATGATGACTCACAATAGGATCGCCAGACTCAGTTTTTGTTCAGGATAGGAACTGTTCTTGTATAGGTGTATTTTCTTTAGCCGAAATAACTGTTTTCTTCGTAATAAAAAGTAGTACGTGAGGTAATTTTGGGCCAAGATATAATTATTTGATGCTATGCCTGTCTAGGCCATTACGGATGTAGGTACATAAAAAAGCCAACTATAATAAATAGTTGTTTTTTTTATCCTAGTATTTTAGGTTTAAAATTACGATGAGCTTTTTTCTTAACTCTTTTTAATCTAAGCTAAAAACCTAAAACAATCCTGAATCTTTAACAATCAGCTTACATATTATCTAACAAAACTTAGCGTGAACTTTAGCTTTATTGTAACAAAGTTTATTCTAATTTACATAATACATGCATATAAGTTATGTAAAACTGGTGAGCAAGTTCTTAACATTGTATGTTGATAACAGTATGGGCTATATGAGTATTACAAAGAAACGGTACAAACCTTATCGTTCGTTTCATATTTCTTGTCAACGCAAGGAGATTGTTGTAGACGTAATATGACACGGGCTTACTGTATTTATAAACAAGGATTTTTAAGCCTTATTACTGAAGCAATAAATTCTTTGCTAACCGCGCTTAAAGAAAAAATACTTCAAGAGTACCCCAACTAAATTGGCTGTCATATTTCTCGCTTTAAATATAGCTTGGTGCGGTAATAACATTTAGCCTTTGTTTAAACTCTGTTTAACTGTCCATACTTTTGTTATAGTGTATTTGCAGTGTAATCAAATTATGAAATAACTGTGAATTCGTTGTGCATTCATCCGGCAGTCATATCATCACTAAGATGAGGTTTTTCGCTAAACTTGATATTTTTTTAAATTGTAATTCTTGTGTTGTTTCAGTCAGTGGTTAATTGAGTGTATTTGTATTACGGTAAAGATGGCTTTGTTTGTTTTTTATTATGCGTTATAAATAGTTACCTTGTAGATAAAAAAAAAAACAAATATTTTTTTCAAACACTTCGCGCTTGTGAACGCAATTAAAACAACTTAGTAATCGTGCTGGTTACTTAGTTGTTTTAATTGTATACTTCTTTTAATATTTTTGAATGCTCAAATAGATAAATTCGCCATACAAATATGCTTCACCGGAAATGAAATCAAGTTAACAATCAATTTATGCGACGTTTTATATGACTACGTATAGTTCTCAAAAATCAATTAACGGTAAAATATCGTAACGCACTTAAATAAAAAAGGAACGCTTAGACCTTCTTTTTACATTCATTTAAAAATCTGACACAATTACAACTACGAGCTTACAATCATCCATTAAATATCTCATTCAATTAGCTATCAAACTCGAATTGAGTAGCCTTCTTACTAATATTACAACCGCGGGCAATAAAATAAGTAGCCAGCAAATGTACATTAAGTTATAAGTACGCATTATCGAATGCTGGGTTACCTAACCGTACGTTTCGCAATCGTTAAATGCCGACTTTCACTCAAGGCCGAAAATAACCAATAAGTGATACGTAAGCAGTGATGAGATGAGCAGGCTAACATCTGCTTGTAGAAAGTACTATATTCATTTGGAAAATGAGTACACGGCATGTATTGCAAACAAAACTCATAGGATATCAGACAATGAACTTGTCAAAGGCTTTCACGTCATTTACTGTCATTACTGTTGGTTTTTTATTTATTTTTTGTATGGCGTCGTACGGTTAGCGCTTTTGCCAGCGTCTATTACTCGTATTGTATTATAATGGCGGACACCTTATATGCATATCGTCGATCTTTTTACTAAAATTAAAGCTGAGATAGTGAGTGGATTGAATCTGCGACAAGACATCTCTCAGTGTAACGAACTTACTTTTTCTTATTTAATATTTTTTTAAGTTTAATCAAAAATACCCGAAATGTCATCTTTTCGAAATTTTAGCGGCTTCATCGCAATGTGCCTGTGTGCAAAGACTTAGAGTTAAACATTATCAATGATGTATTTATTCCTGTTTGTAACCTTGCGGGGTGACATACAGGAATAAATCGATTAAATGCTATTATTAACAAATGATAAAAATAATGATTATGGTCAAGACGTGAAAAAAAATCTTATTATGATTGTATATTTCATATAAAATGTTAAGGTAATTATAAACTTATCACACATGATAAAATAATTTGGCATGATGCAGTCGATTTGTATAACGTAGAAAAAAAACACTATTTTTAATCTCAAACACTAAAGAGGTAATCGGTTTTTTTTTGTTGAAGCCACTGAACGGTGTTCACTCTTAACTTCCTTATATAGTCCACCATCTGTCACCAAACATCTTTTTATAAAGTTGACCTACTGTGTTAACTAGAGCAGCGGTCCGGTTATGCCTCACTTACCAATCTTGACTTACCACGATCTCTTTCGCACACAGCTTAACTCAATAAGACAGAAAGAGACGTCTACATTCTAGGTAACAACGCGAATCTAGACTTGGGAGAAAGTTTATGTGGGTGGATGGTTAGATCTCAATGCTTCTCCTTAGATGTATAATTGCATTAATCATGCTAACTAGTTAGGGGTCTGATCTTAACTTAGGTCCTTTCATTAATGACTTGAATAGTTCAAGGCCTTTGGATGGAGATAGTTGAACCTATGTTTAAGTAAGGGCGTTTATAAACGGCTTTATAAATAGCTCCCCTACTTGTGAATGGATGACATAGGGGTTCGTTTTTTGATGTGCTCGTGGCTGAATAACAATAATAAATTATCCTGTGATTATCACATAGGTACCTACTTTTTAAAACGGACATAACACTTAAAGTGGCTGGATCTCACAGTGAGACTAAAACCATTAAATTTAGGTTGATAATTTATTATACCATCTAAGCAATTTTATTTAATTTGAACATAATATCTAAAGGGTTCAAATACGAGCCCAACGCAATTTATCCTTTACTTCTGTTTAACTTGCTTAACTTATCCGCAACGCAAATCCTGAACGAATGGATGTGCATACTCGTATATAATCTCAAAAATCAGAAGATTTTTAACAAGTCTTGAGGGGATTTAAAATTGCTATTTGGGATACAAAACGGAGCAGATAAATCTATATTTTCAATTGAATAGGTCGACAGCATTTTAGTTTTTTTTTTTGGTAGGAAATCTTTCCAGGTTCTTTTCTTGTTTTAATCTAGAAATGTCATGTTTTTATATAATATTTTTGTATGTTGAATGAGTAATACGACATTCTCACGCGAAACGAACAGTAAATAAGGTTTGACGACCTGCATGATATTTTAGTCCGTGTCACTGAACTTGGCAAACGTTTTTATGAATTAAAATTAAAATTTCTGTCGCTATGAAAAACTATCTTGTAATTTTAATATCGTTATTGACCGAGCAAGCGAAGCGTCTCCTAGTAGTAAGTACTTCCTGCCTCGCATTTTTCATTTAGTCTGTCTGTTAGTATGTTTCTGGTATTGTATCTCCTGAAATCTCGTACTTGTGTTCAGGTCGTAGTTTTCTACTAGTTTTGTCGAAACTAGGTATATGGGCATGGTAATTAAAAGAAAAAAATTAAACGTCGTAGATCTTTGGTTTGTCGCGTATTTCTTTCAAAAACGGTGGAAGTTTGCGACGGCGCCATTTACTGGTAGATTTCAATATGCAGTACAAAGCGTTAATTAATATTTCTAAATGTTAAAAAATAACGGTGGAGTGGTTGTCGTGGTCGACAGTTCGCGGAACTGCTAGCTCTAGTTTACTTACATACTGTGTATGTCGGCAAACGTGTTAATGGTTTGTGATAATACTTGAAGATAGTTGTATATTTTATCTTGAGTTTAAAGAAACTGCCAGTCGACGTCTGCTCAAGAAAATCTTAAGATTACGGTCAGTGTCTAGTGTCCGGTGCTGTACCACTTTTATGCTGTTCATCTACGTAGTAATGTGATAACCTAATAAAAAAGAGGGTCTGAATTCGCCGGAATATTTTTTTTAATGTATGTTTTTCGATTTATCAGTCAGGTCTGTACCAATTTGGGAAATTCCAATTTCGTTCAAAAGCCTTCTTCTGCGGGTCGGTTCCATATTTTTTCTTTATCAAATCAAATCGACAGTGACCGACGCATATTGGCGTCCCAAAAAGATACAGGTTCGAATCCTGCCAGTCCTGTAATTTTTTAGATCGCTCTCTTATAAGAGCAACTTGTCAGAAACTGAATATATTTCCAAAAGAAACAATGTTTTACCTATGTGATGTGTGCGAAAGTTCACATGATTATGTCATATTTGAGCTCTTTTGTTCCATGTTTCTAGTCTTGTGTCTAGCGTGTTCGAGGATCAGTGACCTTTGGTCAAGTGCTTTGTTTTACAATGTACTTATAATTTTACTTATCAAGTTTTTTGACCGACTAGCGGCACCTCCTGGAATCGCGCAGGTGGACATTTTTTTGTAATTAATTTAGCCTTTGTTACACAGTGACAATGTAGCTTACTAATGGCAAAATAAATGTTGAAATCGGTCAAGTAGTTTTTTAAGTTTATTCGTTGTATAAAAAATACAAATGTTTCCTCTTTATCTTCTATTTGTAAAGAAGTGTAGTTCAGTGTAGTCTTCAAGAAATGATAAATATCTCAATGCATCGGATTTTTTATATATGGCACCCGATTTCTCGTAGCGAAGTGGATCGCCCGGTTGTCAGAGGTTTTATTTTATTTGAAAGGATACCTCACAAAAGAACACAAATATTTAAGAAAAACGTTAAAGGAAAGATAAGACGTTTAGACACCACAACAAAGTATTAAAGCTGTTACAAATAATTCTAAAAGTAATTAAAAAATTAGCTGCAGTTCTTTAAATTATAATACTAATGGTTGGCTTTAAAATCAGAATAACCGATAGAAATTCAACGCTTGCCGCATTGAAGCTTGTTATAGTTGTATTTTAAAAGTGTTACATGTTATAAACGAAGCGCTTGAAGCTTATAATTCCCATTTCAATGGAAGCCTAAACTAGAAGCGACAATACTTCCCATGTGTCAGTGTTAGATGACGTCACCGGCTCGATTCTCATAACACTGGACCAGCCGTCAGTTAATATACCCATTAAGCGTATAAGCACTTCTGACTCTTAGCATAGAGATACACTGAGTGTTTGGTCATAAAGAAATGGTCTTAGTTTTAGTAATATCGTAGGTACCTACTTCAACTGATCATGATATGAACGTATCCCCCCCCTATGATGAGTATGAGCTAGTAGGTTTAGTGCAGGAACCACGTGTACATTCTAATATTTTGAGTGAAATCAATTAAGATATCGTCACAAAAACGATAAATGGCTAATTACTTGTTAAAGACTTCCAATACTTACTTTTGAATGTGTATTAAGTAACCATAGACGTGTATCTACCAATAACTTGTACAATATGATTGAATTGCTTCTTTTTATTTATTAAAATTACTGACCTAGACACTCCAAAACACGGCACACGACACGACTGGACGACTGGAGCACGACTTGACTACTAATACTTCATATTTTTGAAACACTCAGCTCTCGGTATGCCTCCGACCTCCGTTTGCGCAGATAATTGTCCACAATTGATCGCGGACGTTCCAGAGCCCGAGTCGATATTCCTCCGGGAAATTTATGAATATTATCTATATTATTAGACTACAACAATTTCCATTAAAATAATAAGTACAATTTAACGAATCGATTTATATTTCTTTGATAGTTTTTTATAGCATTCTCGGCTTGTATGTTTACAATCTTATTACTGCATCACGCACTTTTAACACTTTGTAGTCAATTAAAGCATAATCGATAATTAGTCATTACTAGACATTACTCATCTACGTATGTTGAGGGCAGTGCTACACGTTACACAATAATGTAAGTCATGAGCGCATTAAGAAACAAAAGTAGTAAATTTTTAAGGAAAAGGAAATGAAGGATGACAGTTGTGCCGTAAAACATGATTAATAGTCGCAGTTTGCATCTTCGCCAAATAAGATAAAATAATCTTCATCACGCCCTGGTTTTCACTGGAGCAGCTAGGAATCTTATTGCCGTCTTCCCCATACCTGTGGCAGTTGAGGCAGATGAGATTTTTTGTCTACCTGTTGTGACCACTGGGGCAGATGAAAATTAAAAACTACTCTCTGCCCCTTTGATGGGGCAGATAGGAATATATATATCTGCTTCATGCTACACCCTTCAAGCTCTTTTGTGTCCACTATTGTCATACTAGTTGAAGGTAGGAACATAGAAGGATAATTTACTACAGACGTGAAATATGATCACTCTACAATATCTACCTAAAGAGTGCGTTTATTCCACCCGCGAAACATGCAAAAAGAGCCTGAGCTACCGGTGAAGGAAAACATCGTGAGGAAACCATAGCATGGTGGTAGGGCGTTTCCTATCGCTCGCCTGTCTAGCTACCACCTTCAAGTTGTAAAATCTGTTGCCAAGCACCTAACGGTGTGTTCTGACAGCCTTCCTTGAGGGCCAGTGTATTCCAGACTAGGCATGCTCGATCAGTATCGCTGACTTCCTTGGTCGTGCGAACTTGTGGTCTAATGCCTAGCTGTGTAGGATAAAAAAAACCTGCCTATAAAATAAAGGTGTTATCGTCATTATCTTAGAGCAAAGACTCAAAATGAAACAATAGCTACTAACGTGTAAATGCGTGTAAAGAATCCGTACATGCGAAAATAAAAGTAATATCATGCCCTACATCTAACGCACAGGTGGTCTAAACGGAAACCATTATGCATATTACTAGGCTAATGAAGGAAATAAATACTTCAATGTTTGTATAAAAAATAATAGCTATTCAACGATGTGTTACGCTTTACGTTCTTTAACCAGTAAAGACGTTCAACTCGTTCTCCATTTTATTATTTACTAGTAGCAGTCTGCAGTTTGAATAGAAACATAACAAAAAATAACACATTCAACCTAATGTTAAGAGGGTTTATTTTATGCTATATAACAATATTATGATCGCTTAAAATGTAAAAAAAATAATAAGGATGTGCGTGACAGCTGGTTATATTATCCATACTGTATGTATGTTTGTACTTTATTACGTAACGTATGTAGAGTTCCTATTAAAATAATTAGAAGTAAATTCGAAGCAGGTTTGTAGTCTTTTTACCTGTTGAACGCAAGCCGTATTTTAATTTTATAATATAGCTTCATGTAAATTAAATGCATTGTAAATTTTGTAATTAGTGTTATGTGGCACTGTTACATAGATATTTATTTACTATCGACTTCCAAAACAGAAGTACCTACTCATTTTGGACTGCATGGTTTCTTTATGCAAAATATAATATTTCATACTAACTCCGATCTATTCTATGTCAACACCGGCCGTGTGACATAGAATAGATCGGAGTTAGTATGAAATTTAGCACAATCCAATTGTAATTCTGAGACAATTCAAATAACAGAGTTGGCCACCTGATTTCTCGGATATATGGCTGCACCGATTTTAAAAATTATTTTGTTTGTGAGGGTATATACCTCCCATGTGGTCCCATTATGAAAATGGGCTTAAAAGGTTGATGTTAAATCGAAATTACTGAAAAAGTTTTATCGGCGCCTTCGGAAGTCACTTTTTTAAAATTGATTTATTTTAGGTATTTTATCCGAAGGGTTGTTTCTTAAAAAAATATACAACCAAATGAAAATATGGTCGATCGTATAAATAAGAATATACGTGAATATACTGAAAGATTGTTTTTTTTGGCTAAATGCGAAGTGCATTTAGCAAAAATATATTTGCTAAAAATAAATCGTTCAGTATTTAGTTTAGTAGTTATTCAGTCAAACTTAACCTTTTCTAAAATTAACTGCACCTAATAATTAATTTGTTAGGTAACTTCGCGGTTATCAGACGTTTTTCACGGTCAGACTGTTTCTCACAGGAAACGCAAATTGGTATTTATTATCGGTAATGTTCATGAAACGACTTGGTATTTATAATTTTTTCTACGAGAATTCGGCATTAGCATTGGTTTCGTGCAATTATATTTAATTCAACACTAATCAAATCAAGACTTTGTTACAAACGTAAAAGGCAGTGCTATTGATTAGGTATATTTAGGTACACGTGTGTTAATGCTAAATCTCCTTAGAAGGAAAAGGGACATACGCATACAAAATATTGCATTGAATGGGTTGTTAATAATTCTACTGGAAATTTTAATTTAATTTAATGTTGAAAGACTTTGTACATACCAAATTATTGTGTCTACTAATAATAATCTATAAAAAATAAAAAGTACGTATCGTTGATCTGCCGGCTCAAGTAATGGTAATTCAAAAAATAAAAATCGCGTTCAATCTGTCTACGTCCAAATGCACCCGATCATTTCATGCCCATTACTTAGGCTAAACTGGAATGTCTAGATTTATAGGCTCCATCGAACTGTGACGGGTGAAAATGCCTTGAAAAATGGCAATTCCGAAGTATTCCTGACGTTAATGGGGGTCAACACAGATGCCACTGTGTAGGTATGGCTTTAGCACACCCTTAAAGTTCCATCAACTCAAAGAGATAACTACTGATTCATGATTTGTTTGAACCAAGTTTCTTGTAGTACTGAAATTTCATTCTTTTTGTTGTTAGGAAATTATTTCCTGGTGTTTTATTTTATACTGTGCTCTGTACATGGAGATGTGGTGATATGATATTGTACAGTTTTTACATATCTTGTTGTACTGCACTTATTTTGTTAAAATTATGCAATAAATGATGCTCGGCAAGTAATTCGGTCATCAATTTTTAAACTATTATTTAGAGTCTGATCTTCTGTAAACGATCTTGAAGAAATTAAATTTAAAAAAAGGGAATGAGTCGTAACGGGTCTTTGTTGTATACTAAGTTCATTACGGCCCAATACATATCTGACTGTGTCGACGCTGTTTTATTACATCCATAAAGTTTTATCGACGGCTATACACATGATGTCTACTTTGTGTATGTGTGCTTTGTATACCTAAACAAAAGATACGTCTGCAAAATGTGACTGAAATTATAGCATGTTTATTGAAGGGTGCAGAAAATTCGCTGCATTTTGGCTTACAAATATCAGTCTAAGATGATGTCCTACTAAATTTAAGTACTTACCTAATATATCAAAGCACAGCTGACGGAGTTATTTCTGTTTTTCGAAGTTATGCAGCGTTAAGTCCGATTAAATCGTGGATGCGTGACCGTACAGTGGCATTTACAACTGAGCGCCATGGCCTGGACGATGCGTGAAGTTGCTGGTCTCAGTTATTGGGAGTAATAATTATAGGCCATGTCAGATGACTTTGACATGGCCAGAATGACTAATTTAACCAGTGTGTCTAGCTTACTGACAAAACTTAACTCTGGACTCGTATGACGTCATTCTGACTTCATAAGCCCAGATAGTCATTAAACCATGTCAAACGATCGGAATATCACCCAGAGCAGTCGTTGAATTTATACAGGCGTATACGTATTCGTTAGGGACACGTCGTAATAAGTCCTAATAGCATCTGGTCTGTGTTTGATTGCACTGGAATATTCCGGTTTCTTATATTTTTGACGCTGGGAAAAGAAGACTAGGGTAAAACAAAAACTAGCTCCCTACCGAGACTAGGGCCAATTTCACCGATAGAAATGAACGCGATCAATCATACTAAAATTCAGTTCAGGTGTGTAGCTTAGCTCAAAACTTCAGTTTAGATTTTAAATTAGGACTTGATCTAGTTTATCTATTGAACGGCCGATTTTCAAAGATCAAGTTCTTTGAACGCAAAGAAATAGGGACAGTTTCACCGTTATTAACATAAAACGCGTTTAACTAATCTCAGTTCAGGGTAAATCAGTTCAAATGTTGATTTTAATCTAGATTCTAGGCTAATCCTTTTCACCGTACAATTATTGATCGCGGTCAAGTAAACCAACTTTATGTGATATGGAACGCAAATTCTGAAGACAAATGCCATTGGCATTATCATTTCATTTTCGTCAAAGATGTCAATGTAAAACGCGTTCAAAAAACATGATTTTCGAAAATCTGCCGATCATAATCGTTAAACTCGATCAAGTCCTTACTGTGTTCAGTTGTAGTTGATGATATAAACTGAGTTTTAGCCTCATCAATCGCGTTCATTTCTACGGTGAAATTGGCCCTTAGTACGTTGAAAAGGATTTGCCTATAATCTAGATCAAACTGATATTTGTTGAACTGATTTACCCTTAACTGAGATTAGTTAATCACGTTTTATGTTGATACTGGTGAAATTGGCCCAAAGTTAAGAATCGATATTGACTTTTTTTGCTCTATTTAATTACATGCTTTCACATTTTCTCACATTGTTAACATGAAATATTAATATAGAAATAGTTGGTTAAGTCCTAGTTAAAAACATTTATGAAAGCTTAAAAATTTGAATCGTTAGTAAAATTAGCAAATTAGTCGGGGGTGTAAGGCAGATCTAATATTTATTAAACATTATCTGATACTAATTAGCAAAAATGCAAGAGCAGAAAACGTTCAAAAGTATACAAAGCATTGTTTCTAATTAGTAACAGTGTGAAACACGGTCGCTTAGTACCACATTCGGTGCCTTCACGGACTATAAACTGAACGAGTAATAGCATATTCAATGTCGACCTTCATACACGTGGCCACGTTATTTGATAATGACCGCAAGCCCGTGCGAGATGAGACAATGTTTTAGGGATGGAGATAAGCGTGGTTTTAACTAAATTAAATTTAATTAATATAGAACAAGATATTTCATACAACTTTCACAAAACAAACGGCAACCACTTGACCGGTTTTTTTAATATGCAGGAATCTTAATTAATATTGTGTTCTGCATGCTTGTACCAAATATTAGTTAAATAGGCCAGTAAATGGCGCCGTAGCAAATTTTGTTAGAAACCTCCTCCCCCCCCCGCTAATAATCTTGTTCGAAACTACGACCTTAACGCGAGAGTACGAAATTTATTGCGGACTAACCTCCATTCATACAAACTGACAGACTCGAAGCAGAGACACTTCATTAGCTCGGTCAATTAATACAAAATAATCCTTGTAATTTTTTATAGCCTATGTTATATACTATGCAGATTTTATGTTCTCTGTTTATTTTTCGGACTCGGTATTTCAGTAAAGCTTCTAAAACTACATTTTTAAAATGATTAAAGCCGAATAAAGAAAACCAATGTTTCTGAACTGAAAATAAGATTTTAACCATATTTCGAATTTAGAAGTTATAGTGGAACATAGAAACTTCATAATATATACTATACCCTAAAATATTGTCCTCTTTCTTCGGCAGTCGTGAAAAAAAGTAGTTTTAAAATGTTTTTACTCTAAAATTATTTAAATAATTGAATGTAATTTAAAGAATTGACCTGGTTCTGGATTTTTGTTGCCAATTCTATTTTATGTTGATGTTATGGTACCATTAAATCGAAATGCGATAAACAGGAAACTATATTTTTAGTTACTGTTATGGTGGTAATAAATGCATTTTTATGCTTAATAGCTATAAATCCAATAGAATTCGAACATCTTAAGAGTTTATAAAATATTGATAAAATTTATCGGCCATTCGAGGGCATGGATTAAATATTGTAATGTGTATTTTAATGATTAAATTCCTCAATATTGTAAAAATAATAAAATAATATTGTAAATATTGTAATGTAAATATTCATAATTTAAATCTTCTAGACCAACAAAAAAATACTAGATACTAATTTTTTTATCATATTCTGCTTTATTATTTTTTATTTACTAGCTATGTCCTTTATTTTTAAGAGCCTGTGTCACTAGATGATAATATAGATTAATAACAGCGAAATATTTTTTGAAATCGGCCCAGTAGTTTTTGTGTTTATTCGTTACACACTAAAGTACAAATCTTTCCTATTTTTTTTATATTCGTACAGATTATTTAATAAATATGTAGTCTGATACATATAAACAATATTTGGGCAATAACAACAAGTTTATCACTAATGAATTAAGCAATTTACTAGAAATCGGTAAATAGACTGTCCCAATGAGTATTAAATGGAAATAATAAATTAAAATCGGCTCCAGAAAGAAAGCTCGCGTAACGAAATTGTAGCATTTTACGGACACCTTAAAGTCACGCAGCTTAGATATAACGATTTACGCTTCTCAATTTCCTGCCCATCTAAGTCCTTTAGGCTCCTGGTGCCCCCTCAATCCCTTCTTGCCCAATCTCCCCACCCTATCTTCAAATACCCCTCGATTTACGATTACAGTTCCGTCATGGCGTGGCAATGTCGATGTGACATCGATCGATTTGCGGCGATTGCGAATCAAATGATATTTCTAATCGATTATTATAATCGAGAGACTTATTAGTAAACATTACTTCGTACATTACATTAAAAGTCGCTGACGTGTCCGGAAATTATTAACATTCTAAGACCAATACCTGGGAGGTAATGTGTACCAGGTGCTCATCAAGAACCCAACCGGGTAGAAAGTTCCTAAATCTTTGATTGTTAATTAGGAAAACCTAAGCTAGCTATGGTGCAAATGTTTCTCGACGTTCACTAAAAGTCAACTATCCTAAAAATTTTGCACAGCTCCTTTTTATTTTTGGGTAACAGTAACTAAATTTACTTTAGCGTGAGATTACATCAGCACCTGTGGTGCCATTAATAAAATAGTACTAGTTTTTTGCGCTATGACAACCAGTATTACTTGCTCTGGATATAGGGAAATAGGTACAAAATTACAACTTTATCTGTGCTGGTGAGGAAAATGCGAAACTAAAATTTTGCAAACATATCCGTCGGTGTTACGACAGTGGCTCCCTCATTCACCTGCACAGATAAGTTTGTCTATTTTAAGAGCTATGAACAGCCTTAACCTTGTGAAAACCTTGAGGTTTTTTTACAAGAGCATGTTGTCTTGATCGCGCACACGATTGTCTTTGTATGTGAGTATATGATTCGTGACTATTAACGACTGTGAATTTCGGCTCGTAGTGTTTAGTAAATTGTTGTTATGTTGTACCTAGGAAGAAATGACTTCTCTTCTATAGATATTCTTTAATGAACAACATCATGAACCTCTGAAAGTATTCGGAAAATGCAGTGTACGATCTTTCGTATTCTTGTAGTAAAAAAACAAAAAAAATAACGTTTTGCTAAGTTTTGAAGTTGAGGTTTGCATAAGAAAAATAATCGTCGAGTTTTGCTCTAATTCCATTACCTCCTATTTTTGGGAGTCTTAAAAAATTTGAATTTTTCCATTTTTGTCTTATTTTTCATGTTATTTTATTGAAAACTACTAAATACTTGTTTATAAAAATAATCATTTACAAAAAATGGAACTGCTCGGTGGTAAATATAAAGTAAAACAAAGTACACCCCACTTTTCACTACAATAATTGACTTTAACAAATGTATCCATATATTTCTCTATATAACCGCAATGCAACCGCTCTTTATAATCATTGCGGCCAGCGACAACAACAAATCCCCAGGGATTTCCGGAATTCCCGGGATTCCAGTAATTCCCTGTAGTCCGTGGGCAGTTGAAACTATCATCGCCACTATATAATGCAATACCGACCACTGGAGAGATCTCTAGTTTTAAATTTGTTTTGAAAACAGAACACGTGTGCCGTACATGATAACGGCCGAAGCCTGGTTCCAAGCTGTTGCATAATAAAGAGAACTGGCTGCATACGTCCACTCGATGATCTTATGATGAAGTTAGATATAAGCAATAGTAAAGATAGATCAAAAGTTAAGCTTTTAAAGAGTTCCTGATCTGTAATCAGTCGGTAAATTATTTGATTTCTTGTATTATATTATTATCAAACAAGCAAATCGTATATCGATTTGCTTGTATAAATGTGTAGATAATGAAAGCGTACATTTTTTGGTAAACGTGCTTTAAAGTTTGGGTGCCTAAAATATAGGCAGTGATTAGTGCTGCTTATATACTATATTTTAGGCAGACTAGTACTCGTTATTATATCTCTAAATATCTGTTAATCCTTACTCGTGTATATGTTTTGGAACTAAACAATAAATTTATATTTAAACATATAAATTAAGCCATATCATGGTTATTATTGTACATAAAAAAAAAAAAAAAAAAAACAAAAAAATAAAAAACAAATATATAGCCTGACTTTTCAGACACTTGCACTGTGTTCACAGCAATACTAGTTAGTTACAATTCCGAAAACAACCTGCAGATATTTCAGTTATTTTAAAATAAACTGATCTGATACAAATGTATTTCAGCATTGACGCAAGCAGCTTTCCAGATGTTGTTCCAAATCAATCCATTAATTCAACAAATTGACCGCAATGGCTACATTTGCAAGTCACCACACTTACGCTAACAAATGACCTTGATGGCTATCGACAGAACAAATAGAAATGTTTTACATTTCATTTCTATGCAAATGGAACAGCGACGGCGTCTGTAACTGCGAATGAATGCTGAATTCGTAAGTTTGATATTGTGAGAGTTTTAAAGATACTTGAAAACATGAGATTTAGTAAACGTTGCAATAGTAACTCAGTTGGCAGGCATAAGTTTCTTCCTTACTTTCCGACTAGGATGTTGCAGATAGGTAATTCTATCGCATTGAATTTTCTTAATATAGGTATTAATACTATTAACAATTCGATTCAAGCTCGAAGTTCCTCTTCCGCTCCACAATCCCTTGAGATATGTTGATCGCGTCGAAGTGTTATCAGACGTAGAGACATCACAGAGCTCTGAGAGGAGTATCAGGTGTCGAATGAAGAGCCAATCCGATTCCGGTACAAAGGGGGCGAGAGTCGGGCACGTTTGTGTCGTCGCCCGCGGCCTTATCACGTCGCCGCCTCTCAGACGAGCCTTTGTATCTACCTGACAGATGTGGCTCCCGACCGATTTCGTAGTACGCCACTCTATCCTGGTAAAACCCCTTCACGCGTCACTAAGTCTTTTCAAATTAATTCGACGTACTCCTGTATTTACATCGTAAAAAGTTTCCGCAAAATAAAATCCGCTCGAAGCGAAGGTGCGGGATTGCTCCGCTTCTCTCCTGATATTTTATTTATTCAGACGCGTCGCGTACGTACGCCCGGCGAAATATCACCTAAACCCCGCACCGCTCACAGAATATTCTATACGCTTGAATAATGTCCGTTCTTGCATAAAGAATGCATTTGCATACGTTGTTGCGTCGCAACAGGCAGCCTCTCCCTAAATGTAATGCCAACAAACACAAACCCGCCTTTTGTCCGTCGCGCAGTGCCACCGCGAGATAGTGAAATGAAAAAGGAATGCAGTGATGGAATGTCTGAACGGTGTCGGCGCTCTGAAAACGGTGAAAATGTTAGTGCTCTCGAACATATTCCGCTCGAGCCATCCACAAAATCAACTGATGACGCGCGAGCGGAGCCCCCTCGCGTCACACAAACAGAGACAAATGGATAACTCGAAGCTAGTGACGCAAAATTCATTGAGAATAGGACGAACAAAAACACGTGAAAACATCAACCTAACCGACGGATCAGGCGTCGACAAAAAGACCGTGAGACGGGAAAAGTGCCTTTCGAACAGTGTCGACGCAATTGTCTCTCGGTGTGATACCAAAAGTAAAGTGATATGCAGTGCCAAAGGTTTGTTAGAGACTAATTTAGACGATTTGTTCGGTGACGGGTGGAGTGGGGAGCAAAAGAGTTTGGGTGCCAGTGAGCCGACCTTGCACACAAGTGACGGTAGTTCGAAGGAAGTGAACGTAGGTTCCTTGGTGTCAGGAGATGACAGCGACGATGATTCTGTGAGTGACAGCGAGTACTCGGACGAGCAAGCCCGGGAACAACGGATGTGTATGGGCGCGAGGCGTATCGGCCACATACTGAGGCGAGTCATATCTAGAAATGGTAAGTTCCAAGCTAATCCAAGTCAATTAAATAGATTTTTGGCCTTGTTAGAAGAAGATAAGTTACTGTCTTTCACGTAAGCTTACGTGTTTTTCTCCCAAACTGCAAATCTGGATTGATAAACGGAATAATCAACAAAAATACTCTGAAGAAGCATTTACCATGAATCTCGTTTTGGAATATCTTGGTTTCACTTTTACTACCAAAGTAAGTTTTTAGTTTAACCTACAAGTTGATGAGTCGTAAACTTTCTTGATTATATAATATTGTTTCATTGTAAACTAAGAAATAACATGAAAACAAAACTTCCTGCATGCACTATTTCATTAGTTATTGTTAGTTTAGTTTCACATTAGTTTTGAAATCGATTTTATTTTTTTCTTGTAGTCACGTAACTAACGTGATTGGTAGACAAAATATAAACTTATTCTTCTGGCGGTAATTAGTCACGTCATAAGTGGACACAACGCTCTGTGATCCGTGGCCAACTCAGTCGGATAACGAGAACCATGGATACATAATTACTAACCTATTTTTTGCTGCGAAATTGTTATTGTTGCTCTAAAAGCAAATGTTACTTTTAGAGAAGTAGTTTTAGAATTTCATAAGAAACGAACTTATTAAGGCTTATCATATTCCAGCTTATTTTCAAAATTAAATAGGGTGCAAAGTACGTAAAATGATCCAAAAGAATTAGTTGAATAACTTTAATATAATTGTTCCATTGATTCTCAGAAGTAAGTATTAGTAATATATAAGGTATCAATGGTCTATTATTTAATAAATGAGTGAATGTATCACACTTTTATCAAATGTTACAATTATCACCTTTTACAAAGATATTGACTACTGTCTGTAGTGGGTAATCGACTTGGGTGGTAGTTTCTTTGTTACCAATTGTATCAGATTACTGGCCAGTGATTGAGATGATCGCGGGGTTAAATCTCATCACGTTTCAGCAACCTTATCTGTTCTCCGCGGGATGTTATCAACGATATGATCTTAAAAACGACTTTGTTCAAGCGTAGTTTCACAATTACGAACGAGGTTTGCTACTCGCTTTTCTTTTCATTTCGTGTTCTTGTTACAATAATATTTATTTTGTTCGATTTCTTTCCACTGAGAAAACTCTCTTGGTCACGGCCTTTTTTGCGATTTTCAAACTTTAATTGAGTGGCGATTATCTTAATTGGTGTGCAAAAAGTCGGTTAAACTTGAGCGCACTGTTCGCTCAAGTTATAAAAAGGATTAAAACAGATAGATAATATCTTTTTTGTAAAAATAAAATTGTATCTAGTCAATCGTGGCGGCAATCAACTTCTTTTTGTTTTTTATTATAAATATCATTGGTTATTATTTAATCACTGAATGTATGCTTGTTACGTAGCCACTGTTGAGCCCTTTCAATCCATAAATGAGTGATCGTGATGTCGAGCTGCTCTGTCTTCGATGAAAGATTCCTGCCCTTTAAATTTGTCACACGCCAATCAAGTCACACCCCTGGTCTTTCTATAAATTCTACATACGCGTAAGTAGGAGTGTGTAAGAGTGAAACTTAAATATTACACGAATGCTGTACAGTTACAGTTACATTCCATATACCAGCCAATAACATAATCTTCTCTACGTCTCCATTACACATTCAGCTGCACATAAAATAAAAACGATACGAAGCCACTGCAAGCTAAAATGCACAAAACATTTGCTCTGAAAACTATCTAACCGTTACCGGCATGCTGTAGATACATAAATGGCGCCTGTTACGGACCTAATGCCCCATTTTAAAAACGATATTGCTATAGAAGCATGAATGCAGTTACAGAACTAGCTTAATTTGACGACAACCTTCAGCTCAGTCAGGTTTTCGATGGGTGGCCGTAAAGTTTGATAGACGACTCCTTTCATAGACAAATCTTTATTCAAAAACCAGCTTAACAATAAATAAATAACAAAATTGTAAACATATTCTAGTTTTTAAATGGGCTCTCTTCAAGGCAACCATGCACGTACAAGATAATTACATAATATTAGAGTCTTTATAACATTACACTATCAACTTAACAACTCTCAATACAAATTTATAAATATAATACATACGTACATGAATACAATACATACAAATACATATAAAATACAATACTAGGCATGGAAATAAAATTTTATTAACCATTGAGAATTTATTCAACTAAGTATCCTTATTGGTGGAATGTTTTAAATTAAATAAATGTTCATACACATAAATCCCCACTGGACTTCTCCTATCTTATTTTTTTTTGGGTCCGTTTAGATGCATCCTAAAACTCGTGACACCATTTAACCTATAGCACGATGGTAAAATTTCGCGAGCTTTTACCACAGTGCTATTGAATGTTTCGTTTGGTTTGCCAAGTAATTTGATAATTGTTTTATTTATTTCACCGTCGGGCAAGTAAAAATGGAACTAATAGCATCATGCGTAGGACACAAATTTATTATTGTTTAAGACTTTATTTCTGTCATTTTTCAATATTATGTAGTTAAGTAGTTAAATATCAATTAAGTATATTGTCGTTGATCAGCGCCGTCAGCCTTCTCCACTCCTCTCTGCTGTCCATTTCCATGTCTTATAATGTGCAGTTCGCAAATTGAGTAGATTTCCACAGTTTGTGAGTGTTAAAGAGTTAATTAATTATATGACAGAATTTTTGACCGACTTAAAAACTTGGATTTAAAGTGATGCCTTATTTGTTGTCTTTTTATTTTAGTAAATTCATTAATTGCTTTCCCCTAATAGAGCAAGCATAAATGTAATGGAACATCAGATCCTTATTTAATTAGTATGTGTGATGCTGAGTATAAGCTACCAGTATGAATACTTTATGTAGCTGAACCACTTCCTGCGGAGATATTAACCGCAGTAAGCCTGCCGTATTGGTATTAGTTTTTGCCTTTACGTGGAACTATATGCAGGTAAAAGTATCGTTAGAGCAGGGTTGCCAAGTTCTCGCCGGAACGTGAAGTTACTGGTAACATGTCTGTCAAAAGTTCTGGACTGTGTTTGCTGCATTGCGATGTTTAGTTTTGGCGCGACACCGGAAATAATGTTTTTGAATCTGAAGTTACGTTTGCTATACGCTATAACGCAGGGTTTTATATTTGTTTTGTAAAGTAGGTGGTGCATTAGATATTTATATCAGATTTAAGATTTTTTTATAAAATTGACGTAATCAAAAGCACTTTTATTAAGGCTCGGTGTTTAGTTCTTCGTAATGATATACTTTAACTATGTTAACATTCAAATGTGAAATATATAAATGAAGAACAATAATTATTTTGTATTTAATAAGAACTCTGTAGCCAATTTGTACACAATGTTAGAGATGTCATAAAATACGATTCGCAAAATTAATACCTAACCGCGTTGTATCTACCCATTAAGGCATAAAGCGCAAAAAATTTCGTTGGAAATTTCCACCCGAAGTTGTCAACATACAGACAGTTTCCGTCCCACATTTAACTATTACCCCACTCTGTACTGACACATGGGTGGCAACCCTGCATAAGCTTCGGAACAGCACAGCGAAGCCCGAACACTAACGAGTTTTTAACTTTAACGATTATTAAACTCAAAATAATAGCGAGCGGCGTGTAATCCACAGTACACACACAGTTGGAAGTAAATTCACAGAAGGTAAACTTAGTGGAGAACGTTATTGGCGACTGACGGGGTTTCGCATCGGCCCCGGGTCTGATTCCCGGCCAGGGTCGATGTATCTATTTCTCTAAAAATGATTCGAAGATGTTCACTCATCTTCGAATCATTTTATATGTCCCCAACCCGTAATTAAGCTAACGTGATGGACTAAGGTCTCAACTAGGGATGCCTCATGTCTAACAGTAGGATGCTGGGGTATCTTACGTAAATACGAGTAAGTACGAAAGCACTTTAAAAATATAAACATAACTTAATAGAAAATAAATTTGCAAGTTTTACCAGAATAAAGTTTTTAAATTAACAATTAACAACAAAAACAATTATGTATTTAGTAAATACCTTGCATTGAGTTTGAAAAAGCAAATCAAAATTATTATATTTTCTAACGTTACAAAAGTTAATAAATAATTTGAGAAGTGATTGCAAATTGTGTATCTGGTTTGTTACATAATCTGCTGATACAATTTCTTATCAAACTAACACGTTTCGTGTAAGAAATTGCGGTGAAAAGTGCCCCAAAGTTTGGGCACTTTAGCTTTTGACTTAGCAGGTTGTTGTTCACGTTAAAATAAGAATTATTTGGGGTAAAAATAACTATACATATCAATAACCCAAGTAAATAATAATACCTTTGCATATAAATATGCAAAGAATGAAAAATAGTAAACTTATTTCTGTTTCTACAGATTAGTATTTATTAATTCCATTTAAGATTAGCCAGAAGACCAAAAGAAAATATTATTTATTTTGCATCTGATTGTATTCTGTCGCCTTTACGCAGTTAAAGGCTTCATCGCTTTATACGTTACCTTTCATTTTCGTAAGGGCTGAGTCTCCTTCTAGTGTCATAAACAAGACCTAGAAAAGCACAATAGTTGAACCAATGCAAAAACGAAATTCAAGTTACCCTACCACTCTGAAAAAAAAATTGATATTCAAAGTTCTGAAAAAAGCTTTAACATGACGTCTACGTTTACGTATATTGTAATTATTATATGAAATGACATGATGTTACGTGTCGAGATTTTCCTCGCAGTAAATATAGCATAATAAACAACACGCGGGAGCAAATGAATGTGATGTCAGAGATGAAACATGATCCGAACTGACACTCAGTAACGGCGCGTCTACTCGTGGGCGTTGGTTTCATTCATTCGCGTAAGGGTCTATTTAAATGTTCACGTTTTACCAGCAATTCGCAGATTTTTAAGGAAAACTTATGTTGATTAGACTTACAAAGAATTTTATTAGATTCTATGTTGTTTGATCATACTCTTAAAATAAATCGAAATATTTAAAATTTAATTTAAATTTTGACGTACCAGTATATGAGACAGACTAGGCCACGATTCATCACAGTGGCAGAATAAAGTAAGTAAAGATGAGATTGAAGGTGTACCACATTTACCTAGTACAATCCTATTCACGTTCCGCTCAAACACATTCAATTTACACATTGGTGAATGAAATAACGAACACAATCTTCACGAAGGAACGATATGCAAACAGAGCAAATGTGTAGCCGCGGCATATATTTGCCAGCTGATGTCGGATTACGTAAACACTAATCAAATTAACGCTAGACTGTTTGTCTGTCTGTGGCGTGTGACGTCACTATGTAGAACCTGCGACTTGCTTTGAGATCTGTAAGTGTAGAAACCAAAGCAAATAACGGGGAACATTTTTACAGAGCTGTGAGCTAAGTATAACTAAAGAATGCTTAAACGCGCAAATACTTATCATAATATTTTAACGCGCAACTTACGTTAGCATAATATTTTGTGACGACTACTTTCTCTAGTATTTATCCATTATTGCAATTAAAATATTTGCCTATATATAGAAATAAAAACTTAATAAAGTGATCCATTACCTCCAGACTATTTTTTTTCTAAATTATTGAAATTCGCGGTTGAATCGGTTTTTTTTGCATGGCCGCATCATTTCGTTACTCCATTGTGATTAAAAGCAAGCCTACCTAAGCAGTAGTTGAGCGTACTGTCGACCTCGTGACCACAACAATTTTTGCTATTTTATAAGAAAATAACGACAACCTGACAAGCTTTTATGCATATTCAGTATATCTAATTGCGTTGCTCCGAATGTCTGTCAAATATTAATATACCGGCATTTAAATGGCAACGTAGCAAACATCCTTTTATTTTGACAAGAACAGCTTAATCGAAAATTCCCTACGGCAAAAAAGTGTATCGTTGTTTGAATTCTGTATGACATGTATATAATGTATTATTATTTCCTTCCAGTAGTTCCGTAAAAATAATTCTCGTTTTCTTTAACTCTTTAGACGTAGTCAGATCAAAGAAACGCAAAATAATCGTCTGTTACTCGAAACCGGGATGAAAGTTTCGCGTAAAGTAAGCATATCCTACGTCAAACCAGTCTGAAGCTACTGGCAGTCCATTAGACTCGAGAGCAGGCTAGTATCAATTTACAGCGGTACGAGACGCCGGCCGGCCATTCTAGCTTTAGAGTTTATTTCTGTGTTACTTTAAAATGAATTTGCCATTAGAAAGTTGTTTTTTTTTTACGAAACAAAAACTTTCGAAGTGTACGAATATGGTTAGTTAGACGTATAGAGGATTATAGATAGACGTATGGGTTTTTTTTTAATTGTATTCCTCAATAGAAATTAAGTTTGTAGGCTATACGGTCCTACCACATTTTTTTTTGTAAATATAGTTTAAACTATTATTTTGCTAAGGAATGACAAAAACATTTAAGCGCGTTTCGTAAAATATACTAGAACACTGGACCTAAGAGACCGAAGGGGAACAAAATACTACAGATCAAATATCAAAATTGGTTGTCAGACACTGTTTAAATAAGGTTTGGTGGTAGTTAAAATTTTAACGAAGTGGTTATCTTTAAACAAATGATAGACGCGTTTTTTTTCTTTTTTTTTTTGTATAAAAATAGAAAAAAAACTTGCTCAATACGCTTGTAAAAATCTTTTGTGGTAATATTTCAATTCAGCAAGCGCCTATAATTTTTGCAGCTTATGTTATGTAAGCTGCAAAAATATAATATAATGTTATTTAAAACCAAACTTGCACCGATTTGGATTGTATTTATATTAAAAGAAAGAAAGTGATTTCGAAATCGCAGTATTTTAAAGAATTTTCTTGTGCTCGTTTTGGCACAAGACGGGCGATATTGACTCCTCAAGCGCTCGTTTGAAAGTCTTCCTAGATTTTTGAGCAAGCATTTGAAGAGTTAACATCTCCTGAGAACGGATGCCTTGTGTCTCGCAACACGTGTTAAAGTAGTTAGAACTTGAGACAAAGAGGAGACGACAATGTTCAACAAAATGTGGCGTGGAGGTGATAAGGAGGAAGTAGATCCTAAAAACAAAAATGTTTTTTGATTGCTGGATCTGATACCAAAACCAAGGATAACCACTAGGATTTAGTATAAAAATGGTTATCCAAGAGTCACACATATAATCTGTTCATTACATAAATAAATGGTAGATTTCCTGATGCTTTCATAGTGAATTCACTTTCATCGGCGCACCTATGACACGGTCGTTTGGCGAACCGTGTCGGGGCGCGGTCACAAAGGACCTACGCTCGCGTGGCACGGCGCCGATCGTAGCTTTACGCACTGCGTCCAATAAGATTCAAGTTATCTTTACTTCGTACTAAACACAATCCAATCTATTTCAATGGTAATTAAAATATATTATAAATTACTAGATGAAATAAATATAAATCAAAAGCTTCGAAAATGTTTGTAAAGTTTGCTAATAGAAAAATATATTATGAAGAGTATTTAAATGAAAAATGATAATAAAATAAATCGGTGCGCTACATTCAATAAGTTGCCCAAGTCGAGTCATTATTAGGTATATAAGTACTTTTTAATTATATTATGATCTGAGTGTATCTGATCTTAAATGAATACCAATAATAGTATTGAGTATTGAAACGTTTTTAACAGACTTAAAAAAGGTGAGATTCTCAAGTCGACAATTTTTTTAATGTATACTGATTTATTAATGATCCCTCCCTGATTTATTAATGAGCTTTTGTAAATCAAAATAACTGAACTATTTCTTTTTTTTTTTGGTTTTATATGGACCGCAGGGTAACATGTACAACATACAATCTATCGAAATAGGTTTGGATATTACAATCAAAATAAATGAAAACTGTATGGCTGTCGAATTGAAGCCGGTTATCTTAGTAAAAACCTTCTCCATTTTAGAAGCCAGGAAATAAAATCGTGCCAAGCGTAGTGAGTGGACAATCGCTCCACGTATTAGTGCAGTGGAAACGTTGGTTATGATTTATGCGATGCTAATGTGGCATTGTGAGGAGCTTATTGGCGGACGACACGGAACGCACTGATGGCATTCGTGAGTTCAACCTTATCACACGATTTCAGCCTTCCAACTTTTGTAGATTAACTCTCTTCATTGCAGGCACACAACAAAATTGAATATATTTTTGACTGAGTGAAATAAGCGTTCGTGATTGAGGCGTTCCTTCGAGTCTGATAAAATTCTCTTTGTCAGTATGTTTGTTTAGTTGTAATATGAGGTATCCGAGGACGGGTCATATTTTTCGTCTAATTTTGATAAAAATTGATTTAAATGTTTTGCTTATATTAGAATGTTTAGAATTTTGATGAATTGAAACTCAGTTACGAATTTAATCACTTTTATTCACATAGAATTACTTTCAACTATACATAAGTTGATATACAGGTAACAAGTCAGAGAAGAACGTTTAATACTGATACATCTGGCAATACTACAAATTTACGACAGAATGTTCTCGAGAATTTTCGATTGTGGGAGTTTTCCACATAATATAAAAAGTGCTATTCATTCAGGCTGTTTAATTTTTTTTTGCCAGTTTCATGAGGTACACATTGTTATAGAAGTATGAAATAAACAATAAATTTGATAAAAACAATCCGAACATGGAAATCATGATAATTGTCTTGATCTTGTTTAAAGAATATCTAGTGTTTCCCCCCTTCGTTTAGATAACATAACGAAAAATATTTTTGTTTTTATGATTTGGTTGCTCCAGCTCCATACTTTACCTTATTATTTCTCTTTTTCTCAGTAAAGTAAAAGTAAAGTAAAGTAATATTTATTGACCTTTAAATAACGTTCGTTACAGGCAAGTCTTATTACATTTGAATGAATAATTACTTAAAAAATTTAACTTACAAATCTCATTTATATACGATTACTTAATATTAGTTCTTAGTTTAATAGTTCTCATGACAAATATTTACATTAAAATTGCTTTGTTTAGTTATTATTAATATTTTATAATGGTTGTTCGTTACACAAGAACGATGATTCTACAAGCTGCATTGACATATATTCGCTGAGTTTATAAAAAGGATTGCTTTCAAAAAAATACTTCAATTTTTGTTTGAATGTAATAAAATTGAGATCCATTACACTATTAGGTAATTTATTATACATCAGTATTTTAGTATAAAGCCCCTGCTTCTTACATTTAGCTAATCTATTTATTGGTAGGATTCGCCCTTTTTTATTATTGCGTGAAATTCTTTTTTCCGGTATTTCCCTATCCTCGTGTACTTCTAATAAACAACTATAAATATAAAGTGATATAACTGTCATTATTTTATCTTTTTTAAAGTGTTTTCTCGCAGGACTACGTTTTTTCAAACCGTTAATTGTTCTTATAGACTGTTTTTGACATTTTAAGACTTTTATGATATCTTTAGCATTTCCCCAAACAGTAATAGCGTATCTTATAATAGAATGCACGTAGGCATAATAGACAGAGATGAGCGACTTTTTATCTAGTAATGGCTTAAGTTTAAATAAAGCATAATTACCACTTGCCATTTTCTTGCAAATTTTATCGATGTGCGCATTATGGCTAATTGTATTATCTATTGTATAACCTAGAAATACATTTGTTTTACTAATGGAATTCCCGAAAATACCTAACTTTGACTGATACTGCATAGAGATGGTTTTATCAGAGTTAAGAACAATTCCATTTGCGTCAAACCATTCCTTTAACAATTCCATAACGATACTAATTTTATTTTCTAAATTATGTATACATTTGTCTCTGATACCTACATGTGTGTCATCTGCAAATAAATTTATGTGAGCCCAACTTGGCAATGCATTGGTAATATCATTAATATATATCAAAAATAAGACTGGGCCTAAAATAGAGCCCTGTGGTACTCCAATTGACATCCTACCTTCTGTAGAAATTTGTTCATTAATCGAGACAATTTGACTACGGTTCTGTAAGTAAGTTATCATCATATTTAATTCATGACCTTGAAATCCGTAATATTGCATTTTTAAAATCAATATATCGTGCCTCAAACAATCAAAAGCTTTTGAAAGATCACAAAAGATACTTGCACATTTATTTGACGTATCTAAGGATTCTAGAATGTAATATACTACTTTTCTTATAGCCATTTCTGTTGAGCGGCCTTTTCTGAATCCAAACTGTGACATTGTAAATAAATTATTTTCTTCAAAGTATTTAACAATTCTCGATTTAATAATAGCTTCTAAAATTTTTGATAAAGTTGGCAAAATGCAAACGGGTCTATAATTACTAATATCCTCTATATCCCCTTTTTTAAAAAGTGGGATTACCCTACCCCGTTTCAATACGTCGGGAAATATTCCGTCAGTTAAACATGAGTTTAAGACAATTAATATTAATTCAAATAAATTATCGTTATTTATTATTAGGTTCCGTAAAGTCTTAGTACTCATATCATAAATATCTAACGTAGGTTTTTGCTTCATGTTAACTACTACCTTTTTGAGCTCAGTATAATCTACTAGTATCTGACTTCCTCGACACGTTTCGCCTTAGCACAAGGCACCCTCAGGTGATGGACTCTAAGCGCTCTCACTCAAAAGCACTTGAAGAGTCAACAATTCCCAGAACTCCTAGTGTATCAACATCAATGAGATTAATAGTCTCTCCACATTGCCTGTTTTAGACTATTTATGCAAATGTTCACTCCACGAGCCTACAAACTATCTAGGTTCGATACTTTGTAGGCTCGTGGAGTGAACATTCAGGTCATAAAACTGAATTGCCCGTGCTATAACCATTTCTAGTCCTCTGTAAGGACTGCATAAAATTTTACGTTATCGCTTTAACATTGCTAGTAATTAGCTAAAGACCTATTTGCTGTTAACCTTGGCACGGGCCAACATAAAGACCATGGAACTTGCATAATTTTAACTAAGTAAACTTTTGTAATCTGACTAAAAATTAAATGAGCGTCTCGATTGTTATTTTTTGATAAGCGAATGAGTTGGTATTTTAGCTATAAAACAGTGTAAGATGGCCGCCGGTACAAAATGGCGGATTACATAATTTTCACAACTTGTTATGTATGTGTATTAAATCAAAGGGCTTGACTATTAGAATACTACACACTATAATACATTTAAAATTTGTAATGGCGGTCATCTTGTGACCGCCATTACAAAATGACGAATTTATTTTTAGATTTAGGGGTTGTTTAGATTTTTAATAGGTACAATCTTGTTGTGTCTCAAGTGACACACGTGCTATACCTACTCAAAGTCTATTAGGATCTTTTAGTATCCCATTCTTACTTTATTTTGATTTTTAGTATAATTCGTGTCAACCTACGAGCACGGGTCTTCCCTAATATGGCAAATTGCGAGTTAAGGACTACACATATCCTAATCGAAACCTGTCAACCTTGCCCGAAAAACATGTTTCCTCATGATATTTTTCTGTCAACATTCGCTTCGAAGTAGAGATAGCACCAATCTACTAATTCCACGACTTCCTTGTCCCATTCGGCCTGCAATCAGTACAATATAGGAGTCGTATTAGAGATTGTGATCTAACGCAAACATCTCTCCAGTGAACGTTACCTACTACGTAGCACCATTGTCTGACGCAAGGTACTATTAGAATGCAGGGGTTTTCAATGGTCGCTACACTGTGATCTAATTGAGTCTGCATGTTGTAGAAAGTATTTTACAGTGTTCTTGTTTACTTTAAAGAGGAAGGAGTTTTCCTACTGGCTTGTATTATATGGATTAAATATTCATTAGGAAATTACCAGATTGTCTGAGTTTTTTTTATGTCGAACAATCTAAAGTCCAGTGCTCTGTTATAATTCAAGACAGTGATCATAACGGCTTATCAATAAACACATGCTATAAGAAAGCAATGTACATATAATATACTTGTATTAATACATATCTAAAATTGATTGACCAAGACCTATCTACAGACCGCTTCTCTGAATCTATTTCAAGTTCTCTAACCAATATATAATATACTCGAATGTAATGTATATAACCTCCATAGCTGTCATGTCCGCGCGTCCATTGAAGACGTTTCAGGACTGCCATGGGGCCTATCTCTAAATCGCTCAATATATTTCGATCGAAAATATCGATCGATCTGTGTATATGATTATAATATGGGTATTTTTAGAGATATTTAAAATCAGAAAATGGGTATTTTTAGAGATACTTAAAATGTTCAAAAATCCACAGAATTAAAAACCGACTGTTACTTTAGTTTTTTGTCGACCAAATCCAAAAATTCATAAGAACCTCATACAAAGAACACTATAGTTGATCCAACTGTCAAACTTTCTTTCGTTTAATATTAAATATGAGCGGTACGAGTAGATACCGCATGTTTTGCTAGCGAGCGATGTGAAACTTCAAAAATGTGACTATGCCGTTGTTGTTGTTGAAAACTTAGTTTCGAGAGTCAAATTCATAAAATAAGATAGAAATAGTAACCCAATTTCCAAGCTTTCAAAAGTGCGCTAAATGGTACTGGATTCTCATTAGAATTTCATTAGGTTAGTTTTGTTTTTTCTTCTTTTTTCCTTCGAAACAATGTGCATTATTTTCGCATGCGAATGGAAATTTCGCAGGAATTACTTAATAGGACCCCTAGCTGTAATCTCGAGACCAATGGCCCGCGTCGGTATTGTGTGAAGACCGCCTCCATCCCATATTAGGCACATCAGAACGTTTTGTTAGCTCACAATGTAATGCCACTATCATTCAACGTATTATGAATAGAAAGAATAAGATGAAAATAGGTTTTACTTCAAATCATATTGTAACTGAATTACTTGAAGGTTCTAGAAATGTCTTGAGTTCAGTGTAAACGATTTAGCTGTTCGAAATCATTTCATCATCAGACTGTAAAATACTCAGAGCAATGAAAACTCTGTAAAAGAAACTGCTTTTCTTTACGAGTATACCCAATAAGGTTATCGTTCTGAGATATTAATAAACTCGCGGTTTCGAGAACACTTTTTTGCTGGTTCCTGTAATAGCAGTCTATTATTGAATAGACAATGGGGATGCTAATTAAAGTGTTAGGGATTGATTTCAAAAGACTTTGTTTGGGTTGTGTGGTAAAATTTTGTCTAAGTAATAGACTCTGCCGACTTCTCCTTAAGGGATATTTTGGCATACATTATCAGTAGCGGTATAGCATTGTCGAGGGGTGCAGTTAGATATGTTTTCTCTTTCTAATTATGGGCGAGGGCCATAGGTTTAACACTGAAGTAACGCTATTGCTGAATTCGTTTCGAAATTTAATAACCGACTTCGAAAAAAAAGATGAAAATTCTTCTATACAGGTCCCTTATTAGAAGTTGTATATAATGGTGAGTACAGTGACCTTCTTATAGCTCAGTACACCCCTAGCCGATAGCTCTGTATAGATATGTATTAATATATTTGTATATATACAAATATATTGCGGGCCATACTTCATCCAGCCTGCCACAGTGATCGCAGGTGTTCCCTTTCGGCATTCACGTAATAGGATTATCTAATTGTTTGAAGAATTACTAATAAATCACTCTGGATTTGGATGTAGGTAATTATGTAGTTAATAACAGAGTAACAGGTGTGTTGTATCGGGCCTGTTTGCATGATGTTATGACTAGCGAAATATTACGTACATTATCGACAAAGATTGCTTCTCTCAGTATCTTAATATCTGTTTCCTAAATTGTTGTTTGGAAGATATCGATCATAGTTGTAAAAGTGATTTCTTTGCTCTCTTCGTTCATTCTCTCATTCTCTCTGTTTCGTATTTTTGTTGTCTTATAGATAATCGACTAGCATCGCCTTGACAGACTTTTTATGCACTTTTTCAGTATAAGGGTTTACTTGAAATACGCACTAAATAACTGCCATAAGTGGAGCTGGATGATTACAACTAACTGAATGATTAAAACAATCATAATTATCGTGAGTTGTCTTTACTTACCAAGGTCCAAGAATAATGGAGGGCCTCGGAGGCACTTGTATGTGTTATGTAGTATGTTAATAAAACCCAAGAGGTGCTGCATCCAAAAGCATACGTCCAGTCATCCGTATGGCATCGGCAGGTCTTTTCGCAGTTCGTTCAAAAATGCTCACAACACGAAACACATTTCACAGTTCCTAAGAAAAGGTCAAAATCCACAATTAATTTAATTGAAATAACCAAAAAAACGCCATCTTTTTTAGGGGTAAAACAAGTACAAGTCAATAGATACTGACAGTAAAATTTTCAATGAGGTAGGTAACATTTTAATTTTTTTATGCGGCATAATACCGCCCGCCATGTAATATAACATGTCCAGTGTACAATTGACAACATTTCATTTTTGCAAAGCGATGGTAATTCGAAAACTATTTCGAGATAATGTAATGAAGAGTTCATGCTAAAAATACCAGATTTTTATATCCACTTTCTTCAGAGTTATGTAAAAAATACTAATGAAGAAAAATCTCGTATTTTTGTTAAGACCGTCAGATGCCGCCAATAAAAATATTATTGTATCTGTCATCTGTGAACCATACCATAACAAACAACAAAATACGGATAAATTATTGACATAATTTTTTACGAGCTTTTCGCGAGAATAACAACATAATTATTAAATTTTGAGCAAAATAAAAAAATAAGAGTATGTACGTTACTTTTCATTTGTCTTTACTTTATCGTAACAAAATGGGGGTCAAAAATTTTAAATGTTGTCAATTTGGTTTCCAACAACTCTATTTGCAAAACGCTCAATTCTACTCATTCTAAACGTTGCCTTTTTCGAAACATATCGTACTTTCACTTATGTCACTTAGATATTAACTAAGGTACAAAGGCAACTGTTAAAACAAAACCATTTTCATAGTTTTACAGATAGTCAGTCAAAACTACAGCAGCATACACATAATACATTTAATCAATATACTTACGAAGTTCATATTTAGGAGTAATATTGGATCGCTAGAATCCCCATTAATCTAATTGCTAAACCATTTGCCATATTGCTATATTGCCGAGAAGGTATTTGGCAATTTGGTAACGGACTTAATTTATTAGTCGCTATTATTAGATGGAAGTAAATCATACTGATATTAGAGCTCCCCGCAGTTTGGTTCTATTTACCTGTTGGTTGGTCATTTTGTCAGTAATATGTTTAAAGATTCTAAGTAGGTACATTCAAATATTATATATTAGAATATTTTAGGTATCTCCTCTCGACAATACTTCTATTATTTAAAATTAGGAATTAATAAGTCTTGCATTGTCTACAATTCAGTACTGAAAATTTTCGCCAGTTAAATTTCTATGCTATGAGTTAGTAGTAAGATTAATTAAAAATATTAAATTAGAAAAAATATCTAGTATATAAATACCGTAATATTAATGTTAAAAACTAGACTACTTCTCTTTTTAACACGAGGGTTATGTTTTAAGTGTGTATGTATGTATATTTCCTTGGCACGCCCTAGAACCTAAACGGCTTGTCGTATTTTTATGTGAGTGATGTCAATAGATTTGTCTTCACCTACAGATGGTCATGGGCTATACTAGTTGCATCTCGCGATTTCACTTGTCTTAATACATACGCGGTATGTAATAATTTGGTCTAGAGGTCTTGCAGGCGGGGTTTTTGGAAGTCACATTTAACCACTTATTTCAACATAATAAAATTTTGCTACTATTTTTACGTCTTCGCCGAGTCCTTGCAATGTACTAGAATTAAAATGTAATATCAAATTTGAGAAAGAAGCACGCCAATCACACTAATGTCATTTGTAGAATTAGACATTCTCTACTACGTCAGGAACATTCTACCTACTCGTATGAGTAGGTAGAATGTTCCTGACGTAGCAAGTTTAACAACATTAAAGCGCGTGAATAATGACGGGCCCCGGATTAGGTTTAATTGTCGGTTATTATGTGGGGAATATTGTTTTCATTGAAAATTATCGTCTCAACTTCTAATTATAGCTTTAACTTTATTATACTGTTTAACTTCACAGTTTCCGTAACATTGCGCTACAGGCTCGTGCCTAATTAATGACGAACAAAGGACGAAGGCTTGTATTACAAAGTAGACAATGTTCATCGAATAAGTGATAGATTGAAATGTGAAAGTTCGAATTTGAAACTTTCGGTTCAAAATATTTTATAACGAGAATTTTAATGTGGCGAAAGAATCGCCATTTTAAGTCTAAACTTTGGGACCGTGAGGATCAGAAAAACCGAGTATTATCTAATTTTCTTTTAATAAATGATGAAAATATTTAATCGTGCCGTGAACAGTTCTATGTACAAGTTATTAATTAACGGCTTATATTCTGTACTCAGTCGAAATATTATTACTTAATTATTATTTTTATTTGCGGAAATATTGATTAAACTTGAAAATTATGGAATAATATCCAGGTGACCGAAAATCAAAACCAATTAACTACTAACTACGTAATTTTGCCCTTGGGATTTATTTATTCAAAATTACCATATGTTTCGTTTTACTAGAGAATCACAATACTTGATTTCCATAGAGATGTCTGCAAATTGAAGCAATTAAGTCCGGTTGAAATTCGCAAATAATAGTATATTCATTTTTGATATGTGCTACTAAAATTAATATGAAATTTTAAAAATTGAAAACCTTTTGGCTTATTGTCTATTCGTTTAAATATAAAATGTAATTATTTTGTGCAAATAACTTTTTATAGTAGCCTACTTACTCGTACTACGCACGTCCCAGTACCCAATTCAACCCAATTTATGCGTTAATTTCAAAACGGGCCGTTACTGCTAACTGCTATTGAGACCGTTATTAGCAGTTTTGATTGTAACGCTATTTGCTAACGATTAGCTGCAGTAAAAGTGGCTGTCACGGTGATTGAACGACTATTGTTCTTGGCTGGTGTGCTACTGGGAGTGAACGGTGATGGAGGTCTTGGATGTAGCTACCTATATAAAAGTATAACTTTAAACAAAATATCAGTTTTCTTTTCTAATATATTAATTTTATTATATTTCAGTGTAAAAAATAATGTGAACAACAAAGTTTATATTTTCAAATATTTACCTACCAATTAGTTAGGCGCAAAAAAATCAAATTCTGTCGTTATTATATTGTTATTCTGTTCGTTTACAAATCCACTTACCTATTTTAAGCAATCTTAATCACGATTGACGCCACCTGGTTGTCTCCCTTAAATATTGTATAAGTTGATCTCTATCTTCTTATATCTCGCAGGGATAACAAAAAAGCTTTTTTCCTGTTTGTCACAGGGGACAAATCGAAACGACAAACAGAAATATAGCCTGAAACAATTAAAAAGATTATTCCATATCGGTTCCAGGCGTCTCTTACAAATCTCGGAAGATATTAAAAATCTCCCCGTTTGAAGTCTGTAAAAAAATCAAGTGCTCAAGTTGGTGTACTGTCATATAGCATGTACATAGTGGCGCCAGAACGCTGCGGAGGGGGCAGGGCACACAATGGGCGAAAGCGCATCCAATACGACGTGAATCGACGGACGGTCGGCGCAACTTAGTTATGGTCTGATTTTTAGCGGACATTACACACCGCTCGTTAGATGTGGCGATCGTTTAGAATACGCGTTTATATGCACTGTGTTACAATTCTCCATCCCAGATAGCATTAGTACACTGAAGTGTCAGTAGAACTTAATGTGTTCACGCAAAATACGCACTTACAGTATAATAAGTTTTTATACATCATTTAATACAGTAGTCGAAGCTAATAAAAGTAAAATTTTAACTAAGGTTACCAATTATAGTCATGGTATTGATTTGCTAAACTTATTTATTTATGATCATCCCATGAGAACACTAAATGAAAAAAGAAATGACAAATCAACATAATAAGGATGTAATTATGTAAAACGTTCTATAAAGGTAAATAAAAAGGTTTTCTATTAACACAGATCAAATGCGCATCGTAGAATATTAGGTAGTTTACATTCCCCAAAAGCAAAATTAAATTATACCTCCACCTCACTCAATATTAATCTCCATTAATTCTACCCAATTAATCAAAAATCCGTATCTAATCCCCGTCATTCGTTAATTACCCCAACATATTGCTAAATTAACGTTATAATTTTATCATTTCAGGTAAGTGCGGGTTAGACCCTCGGCTGCGTCTGAGGGATGGGCAGACAGACCCTTGAGCCCTTGAGGTATACGTTTTACGATTTACTTCCTTTTCTTTATTAATTTTCAGACGACCCGACTGCCCGGATTAAATTTGTGTTTATTCGGAATAATTTCGGCAGATAAACACTGTCTTAATAACTCTACTTTAGTATGTTATTGAACACTCTTAAAATCATTTAGCGTGCTTGAATAGTAAGCAGTTTAAGTAAGTTGAACACACATTTTAAATCGCCTAAAGGCAGTGTCACAAGAGTAATTAAAGCAAATAAGTAAATCATATCATTGTAGTTGCTTGTGTGTATTAGATTGCACACATTTTTACGAGTGATAATGTCTGCAACTCAGTATAGCACAACAAAATATAGATACGGTTATTAATGAACTGCGCACTTCGGTTCATGACCCTGTTGCATGAGCCTAAGAATGCTGCTGAGGTGATCCGACTAAAAGGGGACCTCTGGGCTTGAGGGCTCTGAACACCCATTTATCCAAGCCTCGGGAAGACTTCAACGCGCATGCCTCGCGTTGCTTTAAAGATAAGACAGCTAGCTGTCCAGGGAGGTGCTGAAGCATTGTGCAAAGAGGGCACCGGTGAGTCCGTCTAGAAATCCCGGAGCCCTGCATAAAGCACTGAGGTAGGCCACCAGGGGGTTTTATTAGGTAAAATCCTACATAACTCGGCTGCACCCTAATGAAGATTTCACCCTTATCAACAAAAAAAAAATAGATATTGGAGGTTCGAATCCTGCAGGCAATATTATTTTTGCCAAGTATAGATGATGCCTTACGAATTTTCTGCTAGTTTGTATATGACCCTTATTTTGGGGCTTGTTATTTCAAGAAATGTGCTTTTTCTACTTACTCACTATTTTAATCATAATCGTCGTATTGATGGAGCTACTTGTTTTGTCCGAGAGATAGAGAGTAAGTCTCTAAACTGAAGGCTACACGGCCTACGCAAAAAATGATTGAATACAGTATGTAATGTTCAGCTTGACAGTATTGTACCTTAATAATCTATATTAAATACACGAAATTTTTAGGATAATAATAGTACACAATTTTGTATTCGCAATGTTCTACGTACTGATTGCCTAAACCACCCTACCCTACTTACGCTAATCCTTCAAATCACCAACTTTCACCTTTCCTTTTCTATTTCCAGATTATGCAAGACCCCGCTTTCCTTCTCTTTCCAAGTCCAATTTTCGCTCAAGCTCAGTAAGACGGTCCTGCGAATTGGTTTATCAAAAATAAACCCTTGTACCTATTTCTCGTTTCCTTACCTCACAAACACCGACCGTAACTCCTCCCCATGCTCTCAAATTACTATTGATAAAACAAACAAAAAAATGTTAATAAACAAGAAAATATTAAAATTAGGACGAAAATAGAAAAAAATATAAATTTTAAAGAAGTGCCTAACTTAAGTAATTTACGCTAATTAAGATAAGGTAAACCAGTTTATCAATAGATAAAAACCAATTTAAAAATAGATAATTACTACAAATGAAATTTACAAATATATACTAGATACTTACGTAAGACACTATTAGTCATACTAACCTCCATGCGATTACTGCTATGTTCTCGCGATGTTTTCTGTTACAGAAAGGTTAAATAGTTTTTACGAAAAATAATTGATTATACCCATAAAATATGTTTCCAGAGAGGATCACTATCACGTATCTTAATTCCATAAGTACCAACATACATTCTTTATAAATAACGCGAGCGTTCTGCTCTCTTTTATTTATTAGCCAATTTATCACATCTATTTTCCTCTAAGAGAAATGCCTACTGTGATATTGCAAAATTATGTATGGGACTCGAAAAATACACATTTAGAAATGAAATAAAGCCTCGATCACATAAAAGTCTCCAAGATATTATATCTGTAATTCAAAAATCTCTTAAATAGGTGCAAAACTTTATTTTGTAGCCAACTAAATTAATTAAAAAGGAACGCAATCTCGAGCAGGACGTCAATAGCAGAACCAATTTTAAGTTTAAAAGTTGAAACGTAGACTTTGTAGGTAGAGAATTTCAGGACACTAACACAAGTTTAGCACTAATTGAAAATACTCTTAAAGATCTTTTGAGTTTGAATTTTAGTAAAACTTACGTTTAGTTATCGATAAATGGATAGGATAGTAACAAATTTTGAAATTTTGTCATTTACACATACTTAAATTAAATATGCCTAGTCAGGAATTCACTGACTCTCAACGAAAGCTGCCGGAATAAACCGTTCTGTTCTGTTGATAATTTAGTACCAGTTATTTGTATGAACAACTGATCGTGACGCATCCCCTAAATAGATTTTTGGTTCCTACTTTGTCTAAATTATTAAAAGCAATACCATTATATTCACTAGAAGTGTATCTAGCATAAAACTTTAATAAACGAGCAGGAGGGCGATGAAAAATGGTGAACGATTCGCGTGACGACGGCGACGGCCGGCTCAACTCTGCAAACTTAGCACTCCACGATCTATCCACAGATTTACACGATAAAAGATCGGAATTACATGGATGTCCTTACATTGTGTCCTTGAATTTGTGTACCAATAGATGGATAGTCAATTTTCTGTGTCGGTTTTTTTTCTAGAAAATAGGCTTGCATTTGAAAGCCTCGCGCCTGGTGTAAAGCGATGACATGGCTTAATATGTATAAATAGAAGAAACTGATGCACATGTGACTTTCAAATTAATGGAGTGGATCCTTTATTTTCTAAGTCACGAGGTTCACAATTTGGCAGTATGCACAATAAATACTTTTATTTTTAGAAAAAAACGAGTATGCGCTTTTATCAAATGTTTATTTACTATTCATAAAGTAAGCGTGAAACTGGACGCGTCTTGCTCATACGTTTGTTTCTACGATAGCGCTTCTATTTAGAAAGATCAAAGCTATGAGCATACTTCTTTGCGGTCTAAACTAAGTTTACCCTTGCAGTGGATTTACGGGATTTCTTTGCTTTATTCATGGCTTGCAATGTTTTGTCGAAGAAAATACAAGTAAGTAGCGAATGGTTTTCCTTACGTTGCCGTTGAAAGAATTGAAAATTTATAGTTTCTTAGGAAAATCTGTATTTCTAGCTATAATTTTCCATTTTGATATTTTTTGATTTGGTTTGGCTGTGTGCATTTAAGTATTTCTATTTTATTACTTTAACGATGCAGGAGAATATTCTAAAGGAAAATGCTGTCAAAGAGGGTATTAATAGCTTGCGAATATCAGTGAAGTCCCCAACCTGTAAATAGGCGAGCGTGATGGACACCACCTTCCTTCATAGGAGATCTTATGGGTCGATACGTATAGTCACAGAAATATTAAGTTCCCAGCCAACAACCACCTATCCATTAAACAACTCCATTATAATGTTTACGCTACACAGAACTGAAGTAGGTACCCAACAAAGTACAACCAGATAGTAAATAGTAACAATACAGCCCGAGGTTTAGGACGCTCCTAACAGCTAAACATCCTACAACAACACAACCAATCTTCACTCCTCTCCCGTTCTCATATAACTCACACACTGTTTTGCCATAATTCAAGTTATTCAACCGAATTGAATATTCTAAATACGACTACGCCCCGCTCTGCCGTTTTGTTCCGTTACCAAAGAGTTATATAAATTGCCACACTACGAGTAAAAATACGAAAGGCCTAAAGTTGGCTAGTTAGGTTAAATCGGTGGATTCCCCAAAAAAGATTTTAATTGGACGATGCAAAATTTGCATTTATTTTTTTAATGAAACATATTAAAATTGTATCTAAGCTAAGAAATTTTTCGTTAGTAAATAATACCTAGAATCTTGGAGCACGTTTGAAGATCGATGAATTATTTTTGATACTATAATAAATACTCCAGAGAAGTGTAACTAAAGTAACCTCGATGCCCTTTCATTAGAAACTAAGTTTTAATGACGACTCTCATGTATGTAATTTTTTTACGAATGTTTGTAAGGACTGTTAAAACTCGTAGTTTTAAGGACAATGTCTTTTAAGAGACAGTATAAGTAGAGCGAAATATCAAGTTCCACGCTCTGTGTGTGAAATGAAAACAGTCGAGATGAGTTCTGAAGTCTATGTCATGCATAATGTGGTACAAATTAGAATAAAGCGCTGTTTTGTTTGCTAAAGTGTGTTACTTGCGACGTTTATGGGTATAACAAGAGTGTTAACTGTACTAGATTTGATTCACTTTTACTTTACTGTAGATAGGTATTAACTAAATAAAATGACTACAGTAGTTTTGCGAGCTGTTGACCGCAAGACCATAATAAAATTGAGACTCAGAAAAAACAACCTTTTAGCCGCTATTTTGTACTCAGTACCATAATATAAGGTGGTTATTCATACGTCCCTGTAACATATTATTGAAATCGTTCGGTATCACACTTAACCCATACCTGGATTGATAATGAAAATGCTCCGACGTTTTAAAAATTATACACAAATTCGTAAAACCTGTTCAGAAAGTTTTTTTTTGATAGTACGATCTGTACACGAGTACATTTTCGACAGAAACACCCTTACATACAAACTGACAGTCGCAGATAATTTTTTCAGGTATGAAGTAGAGACAAGCATTTTTGCCTATAGTCAAATTTCTATTGCTCGCTGGCCGGTCGATGTAATATACCTATTGTTTTTTACCCAGACTTTGGCAATATGAATCTGCATGTGTTTATAATTCTAATATTATCAAGTACCCAGAACTAATCGTACAAAACCTACCGGACGGACGAACGGACAGCGAAACTATTATTAGGTACAGTATCCGTAAATAATACAAAAAATCCGTTCTGCTTCAATGCCGCAATTGGCTTTAATTTTCAAACACAAAAAAACCTGTTTACATTCAAAAAACAAAAGTGTTAACAGGTTTCATAAGACAAAAGCTGTTTTTCCGAAAGCAATTTCCACTAACGAAAACAATTCGCGCCCTTCCTTTGATGTCTAGAAAATGCCTCTTAGAAGGCCAAGGTCTCAGGAAAACTTTCCCTTCAAGCACGTGGGAACGTAGATAAAAAATGCAAATCCAGCTATTTCTTCCCTTAGGAACGAAGCATTGTTTAGATAAACATGAGGAATAAAATACATGGTTACAGGATTTATGTCTTCGCAGTAGCTAAGGTTTTATATTTTCTAAGACAGATTCATATATTTTATAAAAATTTCGCTAAATGATAAAAGATGAGTAATATAATTACTGTACTCGTATATGTTATTTAATCATACATACATGCTTAAATGACCTAAATATTTCGAAAAAGTTTTGGAACTTCATTTCTGGATGTTACAGAAATGTGCTGTTGTTAAAATAATTGTCGCGACACCACACCGTTCAATGCAAAATAGAAAGATGAAACGAAAATAACTAGCTTGCTTTCTATAAGAGAGAGAGAGAGAGAGAGAGAGAGAGAGAGAGAAAAACACGCGCACGCCGCACGGCTTACAACTATAGCAAAAAGTGTCATTACAACTTTTTTCCGTCTAGCACCCTTTCGCAACGCGCGATAAGGTACTTCGTTCCAAAAACAGGAACTCAGTTACTCTATTCCCTTGCGTTACCTGTGTTTACAAACGTCTTGTATATATATAGTAACAGGGATGGGACGCCCTGAGCTATTACCGTGGCTGTCTAAGCGCGATCCTATTCACGCGCCGTTATTCACATTACGCTATCATCTCATCTTGTAGCAGGGCGATACGATTCACAATCGTACATCGTCAAATACCGTCAGTCAATAGAATCGCGCTAAGGCGGCCACGGTAACACTCCTGGGGTATTAACATTGCTATTCTGTTCTACGTAAGATTTATCTGTTTGTATTCAATATTATGGACGCCCGGGAATATGTCTTATGTATATCTTATGATTCCAGTGATGAATGAATACATTTGTGTAATATGCCTGAGCATTATGAATTTGGCAAAATATTTGCACAACATAGAATTTAGCTTATTTATATTATGATAGGTTTTTTTTCTGTCGTATCGGCGATCACTTCCTAGAACTTATTTTCCATATATGTATATCTGCAAATTATCATAGGGAGGAAGTCTTCTTTGTTAAAATTATTAATTTTACCAATAAGGCCGCCACTTGTACTATATTTTGTAAGAATTTTTTCTTGTATTTAGTTGTTTTTTGTGTGCCTGCAATAAAGGATTGATCTATCTATCTATCCATCAATTCTTAAATTTAAAGAAGGGTTCATTTTTATATCGATATTACTTCCTTCCTCTAGGATTCATTCCTAATGTAAATTTGAAAAGGCGATATTATCCTAAAACACCACTATTATTACTACGATCGAATTCTAACAAAGTTATAATACAGAGTGATACTACGAGTATGTATGTAATCCTTATGTTTAATAAAGAACATTGAAAATCGAATCAGTTCTTCACACTCGGATTCACGCTGAAAAGGTTTTATAACAGCTATAAAATGTACGACAGTAGGACAACTTTGTGCACAACTTGTAGCGTGCTTCTCCGAAGTAGACCTACATGTAAAGTAATGTAAATTGTATGCTACGGCGTAGCTGTGTAGCGCCATCTACGTGCAAGTTTAATCTGTCCGTAGAGTTTTATATACATACATACATATTTGGGTAAGATAATGTAGTGGTCAGATGTAAATAGAAACCCATATGTAATTATATGTAACTTCACTCAGATTGAATGGTAATTTAACTTAAACTTCTCTTGATCATAACATTTGTATAGATCTTTAGTGATAGAGTGTCTAGATCTATATAGTCATTTAATTTTACTTATATTTCCAGATATAATTTTAAAGCTCTCGGTCCCCATGTCCCCAAGGTTTCTACTGCAAACGGCACAAATATGAAATCTCTGTCAAGGTTTTCATATTTGCGCCGCTTTATAAATTCTGCTTTTATGGCGGCACCACCAGCCTGTACAGATGTTTCTGAGAGATGGGACGGTGCCAGGTTATCTACACAAGTTGCATCCCAAACTAGAGGCCGTCCCAACTTCCAAGAAATAAGTGTCATTCCATCGGGCCTTTTACCGTCATCACGCATTAAACCCATTGGTTCTAAAGTCGAAGGGACGCTGGCACTTACTCGTACAAAGGCTCTACAGATTAAGTTATTCAGACTGGAGTGCCGTGACCGGTGCTTTTTGGCAAGATAAGCCACGGAAGCGACATGTCACCAAAATGCTGGCTCTTATTTCGGTCAGAAAATTAGCATTGCCATTCAACGTGGCAATGCAGCCAGCATTCTTGGAAATGTACTGTACTACTGGGGGATTATTATTAGATTAGTTTTTATAGCTGTGAATGTTTTTTTTTTCTTTGCTTTTGTGTTTTATTAAACTAGTTGATGCAGTAATGTGGAATTAATAAACTTGTTTCTATTTTTCTTATATCCAGCTCTCTATCTACGAGCCAAATTGTACTATAGCCCTGTAGTTTTTTCTTTATTCCTTTTTTTTTCTTCAAATAATACTGTTAAACTACTTTTTAATATTGTGTTATAGCGAGACGTGAGAGGACTTTTACTGTAACCTTTTATTTTTAATTATCTAACAAATTGTAACTTTTGCTAAATATTGGATCTGTGCAAAGCATATTAATTTAATTCGGAATCTTGTTGGCTGAATACCGATATCGTATAATGCTTATAATAGAAAAATAGATGACAATGACGAATATTGTTGCCAGGCTTCAAAATTTGTATGGAAGTAGTAAATGTGGTCTTTGTAAACTGCAACCATTAATTACAAAATCTATTAGGTAGGAGCTAAATAATCTCTTTTCAGCTTACATACCCTGCCTGCGTCTAATTTTCATAATCAACTTTGGTGGATAGACGATGAACTGTTAAAACTATTATTAAACTATTAACTAACTATATGAGTTATGATAATAATGATAATTTAAACTATGACTACCTGTAAATAGAAAGACTATATGAGTATATGACGTTAGATAAGGACGTTACAAAGCTCTTAACCGTGGTGGATGGCAAGCCGTCCAAGTAGTAGTATGTTGTGAATAAACCTCTCCAAACTATTTAGCTAAAACTACAGAGTGCAGGTAATACATTAAATCCACACCAGAAGCTAAGTAAAGATATGATTCAATCCTCATATATTTCCTTCCAAAGTAAAATACACTACCGTCCTGTGATGTACTCTGAATGCTCCCACAGTTAGTTCTCTGCGCTGTCAGTTCATTTCATATTTCAGCCGGCTCTGAGTCAAAGCCGTATATATCTGCCTGCAATTAGGGTTTCCCAGATTCAAACTAATATTTCTGCGTCTCGTGACCGCAGTGTGTAATACCTTGCGAATTCATAGACTTTGGTTTGTAGAAATATGTCTGCAGAGCGTTTTCGGTTGCTTTATGAAGAACAAAGTAGGTGTGATCAACGTAGAAGTAATTAGGTTGATATCATTTACATATTAAAGGGTTATCGATTTGGATTGTACTATGCCGAAAGGAGGTCACTATTTATTTATAATTACGAACAACTATTAGCTATTCCAGAAAAAAAGTCAATCAGTCGTAGATAAAATGTATGAAACAACAAAAATATGTTCTTTAGTATGATTACATTGACCTCTTTTCCGCTAAGTACATCCCTAACCGATATCACTGTATAAAAATAGCTTATTTGCAATTTCTTGTTTTATCATGCAAGAAGCCGTAAGCGAATCCAATAATCTATATCAAACTTTGAAAGTAAATACTAATGTTCTCTCCTTATTTATTTCCTTAAAAATCAACATGCCTTTAAAGACAAACAAACGTAGCAACTTTATATTTGCAGTTATAGTGATATCAAGAATGCGGTCTCATTTCCCCCGGGCGCAGTCGCCCCGATCCGGAAGGGAAGAACGGGACGGTAAGGAAAATGTCACGTCGATTCCCAACTGCGATGCATAAGTATTATAGTTTTGAAGATGCTATTTTGGAAAAATTACCTCATTGAAAGTATTTAAATATATAAATAATAATTTAAAGGAAGATTGAAAGAAATAATAATACAATAAATAGTATTTAGGCGATCACCTAGTTTTAGAATCGCGCGTACGAGTAGTAACCACAGTTATTTTATACCATAAAAGAAAAGACGACCTCTTTACAGAGTCCTTTTATAATAAAAGTATTATTGTGTTCCGGATAAAAGTATTATGTGTATAAGTTGTGTTCCGGATTTCCTTGTCAGATATTGAAATTGTCTGGTATATGGGATACACTGCCGTCCGCCAAAAATCCCCGATGACCAAAAATTGTATTGTATTGTATTGTACCTGTGCGCGATTACCAAAATCTAGACAAACATACAAACTGACAGATGTAAAAAACCGAGACACAAGACAAAGATGTTTCGCTCACTCGAACAACTACTTAAACTTTCAGCCTAGTATATACCTCTTAGAGAGAGACAGTATATAACAGTACGTACCTAATGTGCTTTAATGCGTCAACTTTTATCGTCACATCCAAGACACCCCGTTGTCAGCATATAAAATCTTTTACGGCAGTAGTAGGCTCTCCAGATTTCTGCTCGTAAAATTTTAATCGCATCAAAGTGCTGGAAGTACTGTAGATGTCTCTAATTCTCCAGAATACACGCTGTAAAGAGCCACTTTTTATGGGTTAGGGTTTTAGTTATAGCCACTATAATTGCTTAGGTATTATAGTCGAAAATTAAGTTTTCCCGTTTGTTAAGATGACTCACGAAACAGGAGGAATATTACCTTGCGAGTTGATTAGTGGTGGAAGCTTAGAGTTAGCGATTAATTAAGTAAAATAAATTAAATCAGTCTTGGTTACGTTTTGACAGGGTTGGAGCGGCGAACTGTCGAAACCAAACCAAATTTGCTTACGCGTCTTTCACTTCTCCAATCGCTGACTCTATGCCTCTATGCGATACAACTACGAGTTCAAACAGTAACAGACGATTAAACCAACTTACCCGTTATGTGAAGTTCGATCATAAATTAAGTTAGTTTTGCTATTGTTTTACATCAAGTTAAAAATATAATAAAGTCCATTAGAAGGAATAAATGTGTGGGTAAAAGAGTTTAAGACATGATTAAACGAACGCTATCCTCAATTTTGAAGTATTAGATTCCGAAAAAGTCCGTCAGAGTTTGCTGTATTCAAGTCTATCTTATATTATCTATCTTAGCAAAAAAGTTCAAAAAAAGACTGCTGAATACAAAATATAACTCATAAATAATTTTATAATGCAGTATACGCCGCATAACAGACAACAATAATTAAAACATGCATACGTGTTAAATCTGAATATACAACTGTCTACGCCTCCACCGAAACCATTTGCATAAAGTCGTTTATTTACTCTGTTGTGCCGTCTCGCCGAAGGTTTACTTTTGCACTAATTTAGAGTTTAAATATCTGGAGAGTGCGATCTACCCAAACGGAAGTTATTCGACTCTGAGCATTGTTTATATCTGGTTATATAAATCTTTTGTGGTTAAAACATTTCAGTTCCGTAATTAGTTGATTGTTTTAGCTTTTTGGTTAGTTTACGGAAATGGAAACCGCCAACAGGCTTTTGTGTAATCGTCTGCTAGTTGTAAGTTAAGTTGTAGTGAAAGTTAGAGTTTTCATGCTTTGAATAACAAGAATCACGCTCATATGATGTTCTATTTCATGTAATTCTAAATATTTCATATTTAAATAAAAGGTTAGAGTAGTCTCAGTGAGATAGGAACAAACCAGACAAGCTGTTACTGATACCGTGGAAAAACGGAAAGTACGTTGTCTAATACGCTACGTATGTTAGTATAGTGGCTACTCAGTTTGGCTGTACAATGCAAAAACCGGCTGCAACAACATATAATATTATGTAAAAACACAATATTATGTTAAAACACATTTCAAATATGCTTGCTTGGTTGAACGGTATGTTTTGTGCCTATTGCCGTTAAAGCAAAGGTTTTGTTCTCTCGATTTTGTTTGAGAGATAGTGCGCCGTACTGATGCAAAAGTTGCACATATGCAGAGCGTTAGAGATGTTTGTTTAACAATATTATTTTTGTTGACAATATTATAATATTTTTACTTGACACGTAATGCTTAGTAAAGTAAAGTAAAGTAAAGTAATATTTATTGACCTTTAAATAACGTTCGTTACAGGCAAGTCTTATTACATTTGAATTAATAATTACTTAAAAAATTTAACTTACAAATCTCATTTATATACGATTACTTAATATTAGTTCTTAGTTTAATAGTTCTCATGACAAATATTTACATTATGATTGCTTTGTTTAGTTATTATTAATATTTTATTATGGTTGTTCGTTACACAAGAACGATGATTCTACAAGCTGCATTGACATATATTCGCTGAGTTTATAAAAAGGATTGCTTTCAAAAAAATACTTCAATTTTTGTTTGAATGTAATAAAATTGAGATCCATTACCCTATTAGGTAATTTATTATACATCAGTATTTTGGTATAAAGCCCCTGCTTCTTACATTTAGCTAATCTATTTATTGGTAGGATTCGCCCTTTTTTATTATTGCGTGAAATTCTTTTTTCCGGTATTCCCTATCCTCGTGTACTTCTAGTCTAGACCAGTTAGAAATCAACGTCTTTTAATAGGCTAACACAACAATCGTATTATCCTACAATAGCAAAATTACCAAATGACATAGAGCAAAAGTATCCAGTTCGCATGCAAGTGTTATGTGACCTACATCTAGCGCATTGCCAAATATCCTACCGACCTATAAACACGGTAGTTTGCCAACTGGCCAATTTACAACTAATTTATAGAGTTTACGACCGAAACCGTATATTTTTCGGCCGAAGTGCGGTAACCGTATAAATTCTGTACAAGCAATGCATGACTACGCTGCCGGACGGAGAGGCAAGCTGTATTTTTAATATGTAACTGCCGTACCTTTTTTAGGCAAACAACTGCTACTTTGGCGCTAAACTTGTATAACCACGAGGTAAATCAACTCTTTTTACATTAAACTTGTTTTTTCTTTTTTTTAGATTTATACAGATAGTTGAAGTGCAACGGTTACTGTGTATTTTGTTAGTATTTCTCCGAACACCACGGACGTGATTTGTTCTCGCTTAGTCCGATCCATCCAAAATATGCTAGCAAGAAAACGCTTTAGACGATTAGGCAAAGCAATGTACTGTCTATATTTTTATTATATCTGTATTTAATGTATTTTTTGTTGATGTACATTGAACTTATATTTGAATTTGAGCTTTGTCAATATTTATGCAGCCGTGCCTTTGTTTTTTTTTGACTTAGCTTAGCTTTTCTATCATCAAATATGTATGAAATTAATTAAAAAGTTAATAAATAACAAATGTGCGCGGGGATCGTACTTTTTCGTTTTATTTTCAGTAGATAGATCATTACAAGTACTGCAGATATAGGTAATTTATTGATGTAAGCTACTTTATCTCTACCTATTATGTGTACTGTGCTGAATAGTAATTCTTATTCGTTAGGTCGGGTAAACAGTGTCATTCTACGCCGCATCGATCAAATGTTCCTATAAGTAGGTATTGGAAAAAAAGTTCAGTGAATTGTAAGTGCTACTTGTGTTACCATTATCATCAAACTTCAATATAAGATAATGAACTCTCAGATGGTCCGGAAGTGCGCAATCAAGCTACAAATTAACGTGGCAACACCGCAACAATCACGCAGTGAAGTGAACTCTGCGGTATGGTCGAAGATAATGCCCTATATTTTTACGTTACAATTGCATTGTTTTTATTTTAGTGAGTTGGTAATTTTTTTCCTGCTTAAGTTACGAGACAAATACACATTTTATTTAACATTATTCTCATAGGTATGTTCATAAACTTCTTACTTTACTTCGCCTCAAACTTTTAAGCAAAGCGACCGAAGTGTATGTATGTATAATATGTATTTGTTCTTAGAACTGTAAAAGTATTTATAAGTTTAGTTTTTTTAAAGTAATTAATAATTAAAATGTAAGAAGACGTTGCCTGTAACGAATGTTATTTAAAGGCCAATAAAAATTTCTTATTCTTAAAGCGTATCTTGCTGCGGGTCTGGTTTTTTCTTCTCTATTGACTTACAAGAAGAGAAGGTACTCAATATATATATATATATATTATATATATATATATATATTATATATATATATATATATATATATTTAAATAGAACTTTTTCCCATACGGGAGGACAATAAAATATTTTTCCAAATCGGTCCAACCCTCTTCGAGTAATCAGATAAAAACACACACACATACACACATAACATGTTTGTTTTTAGAAATGTTTAATCGTCGTCGGGAATTTTTCGCTAAAGGGCATTCACAATAATGAGTGAAGATTTATCAATTATTATTTGGTACAGACATGCGGAACACAGCATTATTTAAGATTTCTAATTATAAAAATTATTCTAGTGGTTGTCGTTCTTAGGTTTCCGCAACTAAAACGTAAAAACGGGACTCTGTTACTAAGACTTTGCTGTCCTCCCGTCCATCCGTCTGTCTGTCACCAGTCTGTATCTCATAAACCGTGATACCTAGACTGTTGAAATTTTCCCAGAGGATGTATTTCCGTTGCCGCTATAACAACAAATACTAAAAACAGAATTAAATAAATATTAAAGGGGGCTCCAATACAACAAACGTAATTTTTGCCGTTTTATGCTTTTTGATTATAATGTAGTATAGATACTGGTACGGAACTCTTTGTGAACTCGCACTTGGCCGATTATTTTGTCAACATGTTATGTCAACAGTTTACAGAACTATTAGTTATTAAATGAGATATAACATATTTCTGACTATTCCGTCTAAAGTTCCGTGTGGTCATATCTTGGCCAACCATCCAAATACTGACCGCGCGCGACATAGCTGACTCTCGGACTGTTATACTTCAAGAGATACCTAACTTATACAATATATCTACTTAATGTTAGATAAGTTGCAGTGTCGCAGTGGTGAGTCGTAAATAAACTCATAATGCAGGCCTCGCTGCACTCTACTTACTGATGTGTGCCACTTACTGGAACAGTTAGGCTGAACAGATGTTCTGTGTTATACGGAACGTACCGATTTCAATCGTTAATTTAGACCGCTATGAGTTTAGTTTCAGTTTTTCATTAAATAGGAAAACTGAAACGGGTCATACAAGTCATACGAGTTGATACAATGCAGTTTTATGCAGCCTCAGATTTAGATAACAATATGTGATTATACATACTTGTATTTGTAGCCTTGTGTTTAAGTCCAACTGAGGTCCCTAAACTATCTTCTACTAAAAGATAAACGGATTTTTATTTTGGATCCTCTACTCCAATTTTGCTTCATTGAAGATTCACATATAAATCTCATTGGTCCTGATATACCACATTGGTTATCAATCAACGCTCTAACTCGAGCGGGCACCAAATCTAATTTCTATTCTTTCTTCAGAGATACGAGTATTAAACATACTTTTATAATAGTAATCTGACATTTACTCTCTACGCTTGCTTCCATTATTTATTTCACGTTCTGCAATAATTCAATAACAATATCGAAAACTGTTCATTTATTTGCGAAAAAACGCTCTTCGTACATACTTTTCTTACCGTATGAAAAACAGATCAAGATCCAATCTCTTGGATTTTAAACATAGATGTCCCTTAAAAACCTGGTCAACCTTTGCACAGGATGTTGTAGTGACGAAACTACAACACCCTGTGCAAAGTTACTATTGTAGGTAAATGTCAATATACTGGCTGGCTGATGTCAATATATGGTAGTTATTAGTTTAGACCATTTATTTATTCCTGGTTTATCTATCTATGCATATACCTAAAGGAGTAAGTCCTGACTGACCAACTAATATTTGCTAGGTATTGACGTAGATAAACCAATGATATTAATGACACGAAATATGGAAGGTGATTTCATTGTAGGAAGATGACATCGTATGAGAGAGGCCTACACCCAGCAGTGCGATAAGGATTGATGTGGATCATCCACATCAATCCTGATGATGATGATGATGATTCATTATAGTGTTTAGATGCATTACAAAGAAAGGATTTTTGGAAATTCAACTCCTAAAGGGTTAAATTGTGGTGCAAAGTTTGCAACTTTATATCGTCTGCAACGGCGTGGATGACAACAAGTATTTAAATATTATGGGTGCGCAATGTTAAGTTCTTGTAGAATATCTCAATATCTGAGACTATGACTATCCAAAAGGACGGTAAAGTTTTTCGGGTGCATGTTTGTATGCCTATTTAATTGTGACCTTTACAGCCCAAACTGGTACTCGTAGACCGGTTCGATTTTTCTTTATTTTTAGATAATTGTGGGTTATAAATGCAGCGCCCCGGTTTCTCTCAACAAGATTGGTACATTGCTTAAAATTTTATGTTGACGTTTTTTACGAAGTGGTTTCTAACCACTTCTTTTAAACATTGAGGTATTACTTGTTTAATCTGGATGATCATTTTTCTTAAATAACACCCTCATCTACTAAACAGTCCCTACAATTGTTCCAAAACACCGTTGTTTCTACAAACTTCCCCATTAGACTTCCCGACAATAAGTTCAAGTCATGCGCGCCAACTTAGTTCCGCTCAGTTACAACTTGGCTAACTTTACATGCTCTCCGGGTTAGGACGTGACCGGGGATCGCACCTTCTATATAACGAAAATATTGGCTGTATATTTATATTAGTGGCTGACACCCACGGTATGGCCCTCGACATTAAATGGAATATAAAGAAGTTTCGAACTTTGAATCCCCATTTTGACTCCTTTTGGGATTGAATTTCAAAAAATACTCTCTTATTACGCTCTATGTTAATACCCACACCCTCCAAATTTCATGTGTCTTGGTTTAACGGTATATGATCTACGTTGATTTTGAGCGAAACTCAGTCAGTCACGACGTACTCTGTTATAAATATAGACCGATATCGGTTATGGGAGTTAATCTCCTAGGCTTTTAGAGAGTCACTGTACTTGAAACACTAACCCGGGGTGTACGAAAAGAAATCAGCTTATTTTCATAAAAGTTTATCTGTCTCATAGTGAAAGTCGTTCGAAATGACGAGTATAGTAATCTTCGGCTTAGCATTCCTTAATACTCATAACCGATAACCCTATGTGCTATATATCCATGAGCTTAGCAGGTACAATTAATTTATAACACAGGGTAAGCGTGAAGGCAGACTGATAGACTATTGAAAAGATTCATTGACACTATCTGGATGATTATTGAAATGCATCACTTTTTACGCGAATACCAAAAAGGAAGGTAATGTTATTCAAGTGTCTTTTTGTATATTTTTATGTATAACTGTTTGTAACCTTCGACAGCCAAAACCGTTAGACGGATTTTGACGTACGAGGCGTCATTGAATTGGGCTTTAGATAATATGCAGATGGTCATAGGCTATAATGTCTACCTAATAATAAGGCTAATGTTACTGCGGCTGCACTCGTTAAGATACAGTGATCTAACGTATACGAAGTCAGGTTTTTAAAGCCGATTTTAATCATTAGATATAATCATATCTATATTTACTGCTTACTTGAGAAGCTTACAATCTTATTAATATTTGATATCGATTTTCACAGCTCGTATTCTGGTCATAAAGTATTTCAACCGCTATAAAAAATATCATTTGCTCCAATTGTCGATATGAATCGTTAAAGTTTACGATATTGTGCAATTTTACAGCTTGACGTGGACGTAAAATAAAGCTATTTGTATTCTGAGAATATTGTTGCTGTAAAATTCTAAAACAATTATGTCAAATAAACTAAATAATCTGGTAGTTCCGGGAACTGTTAACCTTACGACCAAACATTTTCTAAAAAAATCACGGAAACCACTTGATACATATTTTTATATTTATAAGTCTCACTAAATATTATGTTCCGCTTGGCTTTTATTACTATCGAAAAGTAACAGTAAATGACGCCTTAGTAAAAAATATTTTAGACCAAATATACCCAAAATTAAAATTGGATACAATTTAAATGCCCTTCCACACTAGGATTTGTCCGGGTCGGGTATCTAGGTCCTATAACAATTGTTCGAAATCTTCGTTTGAACATCTGCCCATATTTGTAGAAGTTAAAGCTAAATTAAAATTACTACTTAGCTTTAGGCTAGATTGTAATATTATTAAGGGATAACTAGATGGTTATACCCTTAATAAATAGAAAAAAAACGTCTGCCCTGACTGGAAATCGAACTCGGACCGTTGCGCCGGCTGTCAAAGCGAGTATGCTCCACTAAGCCAGGGTAGCTGTCATACTCAAATACAAACTAATAGTGTAAAGAGTAAAATATTTATTGACCAATTTATAATTACTTAAAAATCTTATTTATCTACGAGTAGTGATTATTGTGATTACTCTGTTTAGTCATAAGTATATATAGATGATTCCACGAAATGCATATAATCTGAGTTTATAAAAAAGAGAGCTTTCAAAAATAATGTAATGCAACTCACATTTTTTTTAATTAAAAATACTACAAAAGTGTTTGATATGAAAAGTGCTGTTAGTCGTATTCTACATTCTGCGAGCTATTGATATAAATCATGTCGGCACATCGCTGGTTCCGATTTTTCGCCGCAGACAAAGGACCGATACCGACCTATTTGGAGCCGGACCAACGGCCTCTATGGTTTGCTTTATGATTTTTCCACTGCAGCTAGGCCGATTTTACCATTTTTTGAGGCTACTGGGGTTGAAAGTAGCTGCACGTAGTTTTACAACTCAAAACATATTGTATGTAAATCCAGTATAGGCACTGAAAAAAAAACTTCAAATCACAGATTGATTTAAAAAAAATAGCAGCCCTTTTAGGGAATCTCATTTGGGATAGTCCAAGATGTAGGATTCTAACACTAGTTGTCTTACTTACACTTAACCTAGAAATCCATTCCGGCATATCGATATAATTGTGTAATGAAGACTCTCGCATATTATTATGATACCTACTCGTAGCAATATCACATATTTCAAACGTAAAAAATATGTTAATCTTGTTTTAAAATTCAAACAAGAATGTGTAATAAATAATCGCCTAAAATGAAATCCTTCTTACCTTAGCGCCTCCACACCACCCCGGAGTGGTGTGTAGCATAAAAGTTGAAATTTGTAGCCATAATTCAGAATAACAGGCATTTGATATTCAAAGCGCGTCGAACTGCGAGTGGTCGCATCTCTATACTTCGAATCCTTATTCACCTACATTTAGCTGAAAGTAAAGGTGTTCATTTTCATAGAAAACTTGGAACTTTTTGACACTTTATGACCGACTTTAAAAAGAAAAGGTTCTCAATATGCCTGATTATGAATTGAAAGGTCCCCGATTTCTAAACTATAAAGTGTATGTATAATATCCAAATCGATTCTTTCGTCTCTGAGAAATGGGGATACATACTTTAAAAAACGGCTAAGTGCAAGTCATACTCATGCACGCCACCATTTTTCTACACAACATTAGTTCAGGTTTCTACCAGTTATCGTTAATACTCGTAGTATCAAACAAAAAATGACGAAAAAATCAGGTTAGAACAAGCGTGATTATAAGTCATTTTTAGGAGTTCCATATATATATATTATGTTTTTACTATTTGGTGTTATAGCCTGGTGACAGACAGACGGATAGTGTAGTCTTAGTAATGGGGTGCCGTTTATACCCTTTGAGTACGGAAGCCTTAAAAAAGAAATTAAAGATTCTGATTGAAAATCCCATCCGTTTTTAGCTTTCTACTTAGAAAACTAACGCTAATGCTGTCATTTCTAGCTTCGCGTTGGTCGAGTTATAAAAACTATATTCTTACATTCGTCTTATTAAAGTAGTAAATGATGGTCACCCGAGCGTAGTTCGTTCGAGAGCTGTGTTTGGACTCTGCGGATGTACGCGCACTTGAATTCTAGAATATTCTACGCAAATAACGCTACCTATCGTAAGTGTTGTGGGAATTGTTTTTGAAAGCTTTTTGGAAATGTCACCTACCAGTTTTTGAAAGTAAAAACGATTTGTGTAACGTTCGCTTTGAATTATAAAATGAGTGTATGGTCTTTTGTGACTTACTTGTTAAGGAAATGCCTAATGTTAATGATTATTTAAGGATGCCTAGTAATTTAAAACAAGAACGTAACCTTAAGCATATTTAAGCAAGTGTAAATAAAAAAATATCGTTAATTGTTTGCCATTTCAGAAGCGTTCGGGTAGTGTGACGCTAGGGCGAGCCTCACTATGCCCCTTCCACTAGAGCCTCCGAAAAATTTATTTCCCAAACTAAAAACAAACTTCATACACTACATTTTTCAAAAACTATTTTACCTTCAAATAACACACTGTATTACCACATTCAAAGGCTTTTCATAAATCCATCGGTCTCGTATATATTCTTGTCGAAATGAAAAATGTTCAGTTCGAGAGGAGAGTAAGAACGTGTATTTTAGCGCAGGAAATACCTAGCTTGATATTCAAAAACCATTATTCTTCGCTCGCACCTTTCGCAAGCGATATTAGCTTGTTATGCGGATCGTACGTTACTTCTATTAAATGTACAAGTACACATCATTTTCTTCGAGCTTTGCCCGTTTAATATGGCTCAAACTTTATGGGCCCAGTCTTCTTTATTACATCTTTAGTGAAAGTTTTGATACAAACTTCTGCTACAACGTCGGCAAAGTTGTTTAAAATATTAAAGTTGCGTTCAATATTTTCAATTTGGCATCTTAATATTAAAGTTTCGGATACACAACATACAAAACATAGGAGTTTGAATGTCGTATTCGTGTCGTTTACGCGGGAGTACCGTAAGGGAAGGCGTCGGAACCGTATTTGTTTAACTTAACTAAAATATTATCAAAATTAAATAAATATTATCTAAATTATTAAAATTATTAAAATTATTAAATTATTAAATTAAATATTATCTAAACTTTGTTTAGATAATATTTGTTCTACGGACAGGACTATTCTACGCCACAATGAAACCTTTCTGTATGTCTTGTCTGTCTTATAGTACTTGTTTATGGAATTTTCTGAGAATTTGGTATTAATGATATGATTAGAGAGAGCCAAATGCAGGGTTATATTTTAGGGGTGTACTAAGCCGAAAAAGGATCATTATACTCATTTTAAGGAACAACTTTTACAATGGTACCAACTCTGAATTCGAGAAAAAGAATCGCCTGTATCTGCATTTTGTCGACGATCGATAAAATTTTTGTATGCTATTTTAAACCCTCTATTAAATACCGTTAACATTAAAAATAGACACGAATGCCTAAGTCAGCTGAACTAAGTTTTTCTCACAAACTTTGGCGCATAAAATATGAGTATTCCAGTCATTATGAACTACATCTGCAGATCTTAAAACTATTTGTAGTTTACACCCAAAACTTTTGCCTCATGATGCACCGTACAGATTTATCGGGTGCAATTAGGAGTTCCCGGACTTTCAGCGAGCCATTTAGCTTAATAATTGCCCTTAAGATATCTTGAAATAGCTTCGGAATAATTCTTGGCGCGAGCAACCTGAGATAATGGTTCTGGATTACCACAGAGAACTGAATAGTATAGAAAGGCTTTCGCAAGTGTCTAGAGTCAATAATCACTACTGCAAGGGGCAGTTTAATTTTGAAAAAATAAGTTTACGTAGGTAATAAAAAATGCCACACTTTCTTCGAGTTCTGCTGGATCATCAACTAGGGTAATCAACCAAAACCTTGTACTCTCCTATATGTAGTGAAATATATCAGTTGTCACTAAACTTCTTGAGTTATATATAAAAACAATGTAACAAGTTGTTCTCCGGACTGCCGACCACAATATAATTCCATTTTTTCCTTTAATAATCAAAATCTGTTCATCATAATCAAATCTCCGACGGCTAAAAAACTGGTCCATTAATATTTATTTCTTACTAATATTTACTTCAAGAATATTTTACTTTTTATTCGTACAAGCGCAAGCCATTAAAAAAAAACAATAGAAATGCATAAGGCAGATTGAGTGATCTGCTTTATGCATTTCTGTGTAGTGGAGTGAAGTTGTTGAAATATAGTGTAGTGTTTTATAAGAGGTCCAACGGAAAGCATCTCAGTTGATAAAGCTATTTGGCATCGTGACAAAATTAAACAAAGAGTATCGCTTCCCTGCTCTTATTATATACACTGGTAAACGGTGCGAGAAGAAATGAGATATGGTATGAATCAAGTGTTTGATAGTTTTGTGTAAAATGCCCGCCCGGACATTGGAATATGATGTTATTTGCAAGTGGCAATAAAATAAGCGTTGTGCTACATTTGGTAGACGTGCAAGTGTGTAGTAGAAGTTATGGTATTGTCGGTATGTATATTTCTTGAACCGGCCTCAGGCCTAAACGGCTTGTAGTATTTTTATGTGGGTGTGAGATTCGTCTTCACCTGCAGATGGTCATAAGTTATAATGGCTGCATCCTGCGATTTCACTTGTTAAGTAACGTAAACTGTAGTTCTTGCAGTTGGGTCTTTAAGTCACTTTTAATCGCTTGTTAAAATGAACACTGCATTCAGCTATAAGGACAGCTATAATAGTATTCCTAATAAGAATACCATTTTCAGCGCTGAAAGCCTCAACGTTGCAAATCGATGCCCAACCCGTCGACCTCCTGTTAGGCCTAAAGCCACCGTTTCACTATTTGTCATCTTTATCGGCGCCCTCGATTCTCCTAGAGCCTCTATTGAAATGAATTCATTAGTCAGTGAGATGGCGCGTAATATTTTAGCGGATGAATAGAAGAAATTATTTCGCATTGGAGCTGAAAGCATTCATCAAACAGGAATCGGCATTCACGGCGACATGAAACGGTATAATTAGAGCCTTATTGCTCTTGTGTACGTTTGAGTTTTGCTTGTTATGTGTAATAAGGTTTCTGCGCTAATCGTTTGTTTGTTTAAGCGCCGCTTCTTAACCGCGCCCATTACTTGTATGGCAAATAGAAATGTAATAATATAGCTCTTTGATGACGAGGAATTTATTGTTTTAATTAATTGTAACATGTTTGAGCGCTCTAAATGTAATTTATAATAATAATACATATATTTTAATCAATTTGTTTGATTGAAAAATCTTATAATACAATAAATAATATTGCTGTTTGCACAACTGTCTCGTTCAAATGAAAGCTCATAGAGTTTTAAATTTACATAAAAGTTGTTGAGTTGCCAACTTCATTCATTGAAGGTACTAATTGCTTTAACATTTTCAACCAATGAACTAAGTCAAGTACCTCAACTTAAATATACATATGTAGCTCTTATCTCAAAGAATAGATTTACTATAGACGCAGTATAATAAAGTTACCATTATTTCGCCATCATCATCATCTTTCTACGTGGAGTTGGTACATCATGTCTTGCTTTTCCATTTTGCTCTATCAGCCGTCGTCTCTTCATTCACTCCCCTTTCAGACATAAGTATCCCTTTTCCACCTTAGGTTGCCCCCTCCCGGCGCGACCATCTACAATCATTGTCATGGTTCTCTTTGTCACAATATAAAGTAACCATTATGAAATTGGTCAAAATAGAGTAATTTTAGAGTAATTAGCACAGAAGTTGGGAAAATGTTTTCTGCTTAAGGACTAGTTTCATTTTTGCCCAGAACGGTGTACGTCTACCAAAAATGCCTAAAGATGTGCTTTATACTGTGTATTAATGAAAAATGCGTCAGTCGCCTCCTTCATTGTGTACAAAAATATCTAAGTTTTGTGAATTGTACTGCAATTATGGCATCCCTGGAAGATTTATGTATCCTAGATTGACTCCAATGGTCACATTTGCCTATAAATTGTACCGCCCGTCATAAATGTCAAAATTACTCGTAACACAATAAAGACGTTTAAATCATCTTTTTGCGTAAATAACGTCAAAATATAAAATATAGCCGCGTAAGAAAATGTATTGTGCCTAAATTGTGTAAAAGTTACGACATACCATCCGATACTCAGTTTAAAAATAAACCTGCCTATAAAATAGCTCTGAAAAAATTGTTCCTAAAATCAATTAAGTAAGTATTAAATAACGATTGTATATGTAATAGCTACGCAGCATTTTTGATAATAATTATAATGTAATAAATAAACATCACAATTTAAGAAATTTAAGCTCAGGTATTTTTATATTTATCAATAAATTAAAAAAAAGAAGAAAAAAATATACAAAATATTTTCATTCGAAATTAATTTTGTGCACTACGATAAGTTACGTTATTTTGAATTTAGTTGATATATTAAAGATTACAATATTCGTAGAATAGAATAAAACTTTATTTGTAACAGAAAACAAAAGTGTACACTACTTAAAAAATAACAAAATATATTTAAAAAAAACAATATATATTTAAACTTAATGACTGCTTTCAAACCGGTTCCAACTCAACATAATGCTGGCTGAAACAACCAGCGCTGATCTTCCGTTGGAACCGGGAGGTGACTGCACGCACGTCACATAGCAGTTAAGATAGTCCCTAAAGTATTTATGGTATCATGTGCATTGTCCTGGCCGGAGCTCCATACATTTTTGAAACAACTAATTTTGTTCTTAATTATGAAATTATTAGAACACATTACTTGTCTATCAATAACTCGTATATATATCGTTGCGAGCAGTTGTTTTTGTTAGCGTATCGTGACGTATCGCCGAATACGCACGTGTACGCAATACGCAGATTATACGCAGCTGAGCGCTTACGAACACGACCATGATAAGTATATATTTTAGCACACCTTACCAATACTACTCGGTTTCTAGGGATTGGAAACTGGTTTCTTAAATGGCTTTTTTATATTTTCGAGTAACTGGTTCCGTAAAAGGTTTTTTTTTATATTTCACTCAACACAGAAGAAGAACGTGAAGAAGTAACAAACACACACACAAACATTTGCCTTTACAATATAAGTGTGATTTCTTACATTATTCGTAGCTAGTCTTATTTTTTTTTATAAATGATAGGTTTGCGCTTGACCGCAACTCGCCTGACGTAAAATGAAGATGCGGCCTAGGATGTGGCTTGCCTAGAGAAATAAGAGAGTATAGAGTATCGGTCCATATTATTTTCAAAAAATATATCTCATTTTCGAGATGTCATTTATTTGTCATTCTAAATCTATGATTTGTCAAGTTGATGTGTAGTAAGTGTGGTGTACAAAGCCTTTTACTTTCCGCCAGGTTCTCTCGGGATGTTATGATATTAGTGGGGATTTTAATTCGTCATGCATATTTATGACAGATAATGGTTGCCGAGGGAGACCTTTTAGTGGCAGGCGTAAATAGCACTTATTACATTTATAAAATGGTAAACCAGAAACAAGATTAATATGTATATTGAAAACTCACAAAGCTACTATTAAGAAATAACTTTAAATAATCCATATATATATGTAAAAGAGTTAGTCCTAAATTACTGACTGACAGGTCAAAATCAACTTAACAGCCTAAACCGCTGAACCTTAAGACACGAATTCGGAGGTGTATTTATTGTAGGGCGTGTACTAAGAAAGGTTTTTTGGAAATCCAACCCCTAAGAAGTTCAAATGGAGGTTCAAAGTTTAAAACTCCTTAATAATCCTAACTACTAGTGTCAATATAATTTAAGTGTTGATTTTTGGGTGTACCGTATTTTACTTCCAAACATAGCGTTACTGTAATGAAATAACGCTGTAAGTTGGCAAGAAAAATGATCGTCTAATGGTTCTGTAGATCTTATCGTATATCCACAGTTTTCCTAGAAGAAATTTGCTAGTCGGAGAAGTTCTTAACTCTTTTAGTCAACTTAGCAAGCTTTGTTGTACGCTCTCATTTGAGGCCAATCCACTAAAGTAGAGTATGTCAAGTGATAACAACAGCCAGCAAACTTGGTTTTATTTTGACAGCGTTTCAGTGGCGTACTGTCAAAACGAAATCAAGTTTCTGGCTCTTGTTTTCACTTAGCTATCAAGGAAAGAAAAAGAAATTCCTACTCTTACGTAACTATGTTTTTTTTTGTTTCAGGTAAGCGTTTGAATAATACTACACATCAATAGATATGGTAAGCACACAGGGTCGGTAAGTACTTCGTTTAATTCACTTTACAATTATTCAATAGGAAATATATATTCCGAGAACTCATATTAAATGAAAATTTCTAACAGAAAAATAATGGCAGGTGACGCACGTAGTTATTCTTAAAAAAGTAAGTAAGTACAATAAAATTGAATTATGCTCCAGCTACGTTTTATTATTCGACGTAAAAAGGAATTTAATATGATATTATAAAGTTCTGGCGAGCTAGCCACGACTTTATTACTTCGGTGGTAAAAATTAAGACTTTAATGGGATTTCTACTTCAATTTGGAATGCCGGTATCTATTATTATTATTAACTCTTGTGTGGGATTAGGTATATTAGAGGACTTTTAACCCGAAATATTTATGTACCTAGCATACAATCCTTTTTTAAAGTGATTACAAACTTCAAACTGGCGTGCGCCTATACAATTGTTTCAGTTCTTTTGATTTAAAAATTAAGCTGACCCCATTTTGATCGAATTAAATTAAAGTACTTTGGAAGTATACCCGTTTAAAAAAATCGAATAGGTTTAGCCGCCTCCGAGAAATCAGGTGAAAACAAAAAAAAATGGCTTAAGAATGATTCCAAAATTACTAATGCATGCCTGGCTTGCAGATCCTATAGACAAGTATATCATAGTTAGCAACTAACATAGAAAACCAGAATTCCGTGTTCAGTTTCCATAGGAAAAAATCAAGATTAAAATAGCATAGTTGAGTATTTAACAATTTAATTGATTAAGTGTAGTTACTGCTATAGTTAAAATTAATATGATTCTGATTCCTTGTGATTTATTTTTATATATATAATAACGCACTTTAATATAACAACTGAAGCGCCTTGCCTACAATACAAGAACTCTATTAAAAGGCAGGTAAGACACTGTGTTGTGGAGATATTAAAGAACTAATGAAATAATACCTTCTGCACTTATACCATTAACACAAATAGAGAAGTAAGACTGTAAACAAAGACTAAAAGAATGGCTTAAGCTCTTCGTAATTATATTTTTAATTCCGTACTCGCAGACAGCTCAAAGCCGGGTTTAGAGCTGCTCCAAGTTCCAAATTGTTTTAAAGGCTCCAACTGCGACAGACCGGAAGTTTGTTCCACAATATATCCCTAGTGTTAATTCTCAGGATTACTGCCATTGCCTTCTTCTGTCACTGTTTCTTACGAACTAATGTATTAGTAGTTAAGAAAACGTATAAACTCGCTGTAACATTTTGATACCTTTCTACCTGAAATCTTCCATAACGATTTTATACGTGGCCAGAATTTTTGTTTATGTTTGAGTACCGCAAGAATCTGCTAAATGTTATTGAAATTATGAATGAATTAATAATTTCGAAAAACAACAATAATTTGAATAACTTATAGCTAAATAATATTTTTTCAGTTAAATTTCTTTGTCCAATTAGTAAAGGATATCGTAGCCAGCTTTGTCTGTTTATTAGGGAAAAAAGGGAAAGGACCGATCCAGTCGTAAATAGCCGACGCGACGACTGAAAAATTCAATAATCTTAAAACCTGTTGTGTAGTATCAACATCCAGACAAAACATAAAAAATACATACTGCTAAAAGAAAATGTTGCCAGATCTAAAGCTTATTCGCCGGGTCAATAAAATACCTACTTGAACTTTGTACCAGGTTTGTACTTAAAATACTTTTTTATTATTTACTTTTACTGTGGCCCGAGGTATTATTAGCAGTGAACTTAATTCCTGATACCAAATTTCGTACTAATCATTACAGCTGTAAGTAAGTAACAAACATAAACATATTCGCTTATACATAAAGATGTGATATTTGAAAGAGGCTATAACTAAGAACTTTATTTCCACATAACAACTTTCTAAATGACAATAACTTGTCGGCGAAGAACATTTTACGTTCTTATCCTCGGTTGGTTAATTACTTCTGAAGAGTTTTGTTACATATTATGATCACATCTAGACGTGATGTCTGCGGCAAAGCTTTGTAAAACTGTTGTAACTTTACTATATGTACCTGTCTTTTATTACTGACACCTTAATATTGAACTGTTCTCAGAGAAGACACGTAAAACTTTTGACTTTGGTGGATTTTGCAATTTTAGGTTTGAATGTAGAAAATTTTTGATTGAAGTTGACAAACACTTTTTTCTAAAAATGTCAAAATAAGAGAATAACTGTGTTTTTACTTTTTTTCTATCATTAAAAATGGCTCAGTAAATTAAGATCAATTCAATCAATTATATTATAATAATGCGCATATTGTTAGTAATATTCGTCTAATAGTCGTTCTATTAGTAGTTCTAATAGATGTCGAGGGATCCAAAACGCAGAAAGAAATGGATGCAATTAGACATAAAACCACTGCATACTGTTGTGAAGATCATTTTCAAGATTTTTTAGTCGTGAGATATTTGTCCCAAAAATGGGCAAAACTTGCTATGGCACCATTTACTAGCCGATTTCAAAAATATTTGGTACAAACATAGATAACTCCTTATTGTTCATATTAACAGATTCCTGATAGTAAAAAAATCGTTCAAGTAGTTGTCTTTTGTTTACCCGACTACGGAAGAAGGAGGGTTATGTTTTTGAGTGTATGTATGTATGTATGTATATTTATTCTTTGGCACGCCCTAGAGCCTAAACGGCTTGTCGTATTTTGATGTGAATAGTGTTAATAGATTTGTCTCAGTCGTGAGAGTGATTCTGGGTACAACAAAATTAAAAAAAACAAAGGCAAGGATGATACACAAAATTAAAAATTTAACAGTCGGGTTTTTTGGAGTTGCTACTTATCATTGTTTACAGTTGTAAAATACCTACCTGTACAACGACACGTCTGATGAATGTATATGATTAAATTAACATAATAGGTTTCATATGTAAGAAGTAAGTATTTTAGGATAGGCACTAACCCACCAACCTTAGAAAATGGATACATACTCGTAAGTTAGTACTTAACTAACAAAACTTTACAAACTCAAAGATCAATAACCCGAATACATTTTATTATTTATTTATGAGTATCTAACGTATAGTATTTGTAATAAATATGTAGTGCTTAAAAGACATGCTTACTTTTTTATTTTAATTCTACGTATTTCAGTAGCCGTAAAATACTTATTTTGTATGAAATATTGAGCGTCAAGCTTGGATAGCTTGATAGATTGTACGACTGGCCTTTCTGGAATCTTTCCATGAACGGTATTAAAAAATTAAAAACAATCTTACGAGTGAATACTAAGACAACGACAATAACAACAAACTATCTGACACATACTAGTATTATTTAGGCAACAGAATCTGAAAAAAAGAGCAGCTCGAGTGTCTTTATTTGTATGACTGAGATTCAGTACTGGCGAGTGGCGCGCGGGCTTGTTACTCGTCGTATGACGTCATCACAAGTAGGCGGGAAGCTCGGCAGTTTAAAAAAGTGGTGTAAACTTCTCGTAGTGATAACTTTGTTAATATTGCATGTATTTACGTGAAACAAAAACTCATATAATGTACATAGTCTATGCTTTGATGTTAGGTATATTTAATGTTACATTCTAACTCTTTTATGTTCTCCATTGTACGAGTAACGACATACTTATTCTGTCACATAGGAGCGATAGAAATATTCATTTTATTCTAGTACTCTGGAAAACTTACAGCTATTGAGCAATTTAATTAAATTTATAAACAAGGTTTCTCATTCTAAGCTGCTCGCTAAAATACCTCTTCAGGTAAAGGAATAGTAATCACAAACATAGGAGAATATAGAATATCATGCCCGGCAATATTCTTAAAACAAAAACGACTTAGTAGGCATATTTCCGCGTGCTTATTATTGACGAATGAATGAATCGCGTCTCGGCGTAAGTCTAAGCTCCGCACCCTATCCTGCGTATGAGAGCTAAATATCATCGATGCGCACCCAACGTCATTGGTCTAAGTTGTTACAACAGAACCAAAAATAGTCATTCAAACTGATCATTCAAACTTCTGAATCGAACCTTGGTCCGCTGGTTTTCAAAGAATGCTAATCACTTGGCCGCGTCGTTATTACGACGTAACCTGACGCAATGCTCGTTCTTAATCTTTAACTAACAGTAGATTTTTTGGCTATAATGCCAATTTAGTGTACAAATGTTAGCGACCGAACTTCACAACCCGAGGTAAGTTCGTCACCAAATCTAATATAAAACATTTTGACATTTAGGCACTCTGCATCTATTGTATATCTGGTTCTGGAAGATGCCAAGACACACAGTTGATCAAATATTCAGCACACAATCCCGAGCAGTCTCCACATCACGTATGAGACGAACGTCCCGCCCCCTCGCGGCGCAGGTGCCAAACTAAACTAACTCATAATTAAGCCTGTGCTTGCCTTCATTAGTGAAGCTGTAGTGGTCTAGACAGCCAATCACGAAGTCTCATTAAAAATTAGAAACGAGCTGCTAACTACTTGACTTGTCTATGTTTTCACAAAAAATGTTCTCAAAAACGACTTGGAATTGGTAGGGACCAGAATAATTGAATAACATACTTGCAGCTAATTTTATTATACTGCTTTCTGACGAATAGAATATCTGATAGAAATTAATTTCCTTAATTTCTATTATTTATAAGCTAAGCACATATCAAATGTTCGTAATTTAAACGCAAATCTACTAAACAGCAGTTGAGCCGTTTGCAGCAGACAAACTTTCGTTATCAGCTCGTTTATCAGAGCAGTAACATTAATACTAGCATCGTAGTTAATAGATGGAAAATCACCTCTAACTGCCTGGTTGGTCATTTGCTTAACAACTGCCATTTAACTGACGTGGCTTTATTGGAAGAAGTTTATTACTTTGGTTGCATTGTCATTTTCATTTGTGTTAATTTTAAGTTGCTAGATTAACTCGAGTTGTCATACGAAGTTTACGAAATTACTAAGAGTCCATAGCAGTGAAATACCTGTAGAATAGTATTTTTTTCCATTAGTAACGTAACTTCATTGTCATTTTATCATAAATTGAGTGCCGTTAATTTTCTTTAACCAACTTGAAAAGTTTAAAATATCTTGACTTAAGACAATTTTTATTTGATTATGCGCCAATAGGTAACCATTTTAATCATTTTTCTTTATTTGGTAGAGCTAAAATCAAAATAACTAAAAAAAATTAAAGGTGCAGATAGTTATCACGTCTTTTTTAAAACATGTTATGTTTCTATTCCATGCACTCGTATATTTTAATTAAAAAAATTAACAGTGTAGCCAAATTCCTGCCCTAAGTTGTACCAAACGCGGCCGTTGCTAGTGATTGGCGGTTCTTTTAACTTCAAACTATCAGTTTTGAAAGCACACAATATAGACTAGGCTGCCATAGCTATTATAAACAATATGAAGTCAAAACAGTTTTTGGTTTGTAAATAAAAATAAGTTAAAAAAATTGTCATATGATAAATCGAAGCAGTTTGTGTAATTTTTAAAAGTATTATTCGTTATTTATTACAATATTTCATTATATTTATATACTAATTTTATTCATAACTACAATAATTTCGAAATACATAGAAGTTATAAAATCTTCCGTAGAAATGTTTCGGTTATCATCATCGTTGAATAGAAAGAACATGTGTGCTTGAAATTATTCCACCGCGCCAGCATGAAGCTCAACCTATGGCAGGATTTAATCAAACATCTTCAAACGTAATTAAAATCGTCTCTACGTGTGCTAAGCCAAACGGAAATGAATGCTTTCCTTGCGCTTTGTACTAGGTACTCGTATTGCGTGTTATGATATTTGAATAACGTGTTATCTGTCTTGCATCGCAGGATTTGGTTCAATGGTTTAAATTAGCTGATACGAGTATGTTTAATTATACAGAGAGATTTTGATGTCGTTGTTTCTGAATTACTATAATTTAGGTATGGATTTTAAAGACAAACGCCGAAATTCAACTTATAGCTTACCGGGCAGAACACGCCTGACGGTAAGCTTAAAGTTGAGTATCGGCGTTGAGTTGAGTTTACAATACGGTTTTCTAACTTAAGATAATTCTAAAGAATTGCCGCAAATAAATTTCTTTTGAAAATCTGCTTTATCTATAACTTAACCAAAAATAATAATATATTTCCCAATACATATGTATATTCTTATTCTTATTCTGTGTGGGGGCGATAAGTCCTGCACTGACGTCGCGCTTGGGGTGTATTGTGCATTTCCCCCCGCCAGCCTAACCCAACCAGCCAAGCTCTTTAAAATAACGGAGTACAGCTCTGGGTCGCTGGCTCACCAGTTCCACTCCTATTTCGTCAGGTGTAGTAGAAATACCCTCATGATGCGAAACCGATTTGGATGCATAAATTTCATCGCGTTTCAGCACTCCCAGTCTCTGTCTGATGTTTTCCGTGGCCTCACAGTGTAGAAGCACATGTTCCACAATTTCGTCTGTCTGCATACATCCTCGACATAAAGGGCTATCCGTTGATCCGATCTTCTGTTGATGGTAGTTCAGGTCGCAGTGGCCGGTGATGATTCCGACCATCAGGCGTAGATCTGCTCTTGTTAGCTTAAGTAAGCTGTTGGTTACCTTTTTGTTTATCCGTGGAAAGAAATGTTTGGCGTGTCTGCAGTCTTGTTTTTTTAGCCACAGGCTTTGTTGCTCTTTTTCTGTGTGTTGGATTAACAGTGTACGCACCTCCATTGCAGTTGGCCTACACAGATCTGCAATGTCGGTACAGAGTACTTTGTCTATGTTACGGAGACTCCGTGTGTTTCTGCTAAGTTTTGTAGTGCCAGATGACATTCGGATATTACTCTTGATCTGGTGGTTGGCTTTTGAAGTGCATAGATGATGGCTGCACTGTCAGTAGTAAATATAAGAGAGTCTTTCGGTCTTCCCCTAATATGGTTATATGTGGTGGCCTTTGATAGAACCGCTTTTGCAGCCAACAAAAGCCCCGTTGCTTCCGCTTGCAAGGCTGTTGTGGTCACTTTTACACATTAGGTTCTCAGAATCGAAGGCAGGTTCTCAGAATCGAAGGTAGGTTCTCAGAATCGAAAGCCTTAAATGTGACCACAACATATGTATAGTGAAATTACTTAATTTTTACCGCATTCCAAAAAAAAGGCGAGATACTCAATTCGACCGCATTTTTTATGTTCGTTACCTAAATTCTTAAAGACAGTTGGACCGATTAAACAAAAATATTTTTTTGTTTCAAAGTATTTCAGTTTATCTTAGTTTGTATTCGAAATAACTGAAAAAATATACCGACGCTTGCCCAATAGAAGTATCCCTATTTTAAACAACAACTTTATTTCTTAAGGCATAGGAGTTTCTTTTTCTAATGTCTAACTCTATTTGGGTAGATTGTTCTCAAAATGTAGTTTCCTTATTGACTGCAACGACTTTTTTATATACATATTGTTACAGTTAGCATAGAGTCAGGTATCCCTACTTAGTCATTTAATTATTCTTAATAATGGCACTTGTTCGGTAGTTAATTTATAGAATAAGAAGAAAGTTTGGCTGTTACGTTTTGTAGACATTTCGGCAGTCTTGAAAACAAAGATAAAACATGGCAACCCTAGCCAGGCTGCTTAGAATAAAAACTCATAGCTGAAATCGGCGTAGAGGCACCCGCGTATCTCGTAGCACGTAGCAGTGTAGGATTCGTAGCACGTCTACGCCCGCTTAGAGTGGGCAATGGTTACCAACTCCTATTTCCTTCGAATAGATTCCGTTTCATATTTTATTTATATTTCAATATGCTCAAGTGAATGTCTAGTTCTGTAATTTTACAGTCAGCTCGTTATGATTCCAAAGTTTTAGTTTGGGAAATAAAAATATAAGAAAGATTTTACTCGTCGAACTTATTTTAAATTTAAATAAACTTTTAACGCAATGTGTACATTTCATAAAATAGGTCTTTTCTCTAGAATGATCTCTATTTTTATATTAATACGTACTTTGCTTTCCACTGTTGAGCACGGGTCTCTTTTATGAAGGGGGTGTAAACTATAGTACAATGCACAAGACAAAGCATCTGCAGTATTATATCTACACAGAATATATAAATAAAAACATTTGAATTTTATACAAAATACAAGTGTAATTGTCTTTGCAAGCAGTAAACTGGCAGTGAACTAGAAATGAGCAACAGGCATATATAATCACAGCATAGCCGTCACTCGAAGTAAATATACAGAAAAAACAACACGACAGGACGCCTACAATGATGCCTTTGTCATTTAAGCTGAAACACACGTGCCTAGCTGTTGGTAAAACAAGTACATAATACTTTAAAAATAGACTATAGGCTTCAATTCGGTAGCCAAATACGATGAAAAAGTAAATTCACAATATTACCATGGAATAATTGCCCATTGACAAAATTGTAAATTACCTTAAGAAATTCTAAAATATGTTACGAGTATATGCTTATTTTTAAACCGCGCCAATATTTTAAGTTCGTAAATATCCGTCATGTTTTTATTTAAAATTGGTTATTAGGTCCTAAGTTTCGCATATTCTATAAAGCGGCTAAATTATAATCTTAAACTGAAATTAAAAAAGAAAAGCTTATGTTACGTTCTTTACTAGTATTTCACTGAGCCAGATATACCAAGATTATGAAAACTCCATTGCGACAAGTTTTAAAGTACATAATGACTGCTACTGATGTAAAATTATTTATTTCAACTACCGGGCCTTTATCACGAAAAGCGAAATGACTAACAACATCAAATAAATATAGCAGATAGACTATATTATAGATAATTTAAGATTTACAGATAATCCAAATGCTCCAACCCACAACTAGAGCGTGTCCAGCATGCTAGCTAATGCAGCTAGCATGCTGGACATGCTGCTTACCCACGCTGAATGGCAAGGCATTCTGGTCACGCGTTGAATCTATATCTAAGTACTATTGATGACATCTAACTTGCTTCGTATAGGTAACTCCATTGAAACTATCACAAGGTATTTAAGTATTTCTTATTGAGCTGATAACGACTTACACGTGAAAAATATTCAAAACGGAAAGTAATCGCTCTTCACTCAGTTGATGAAGAGGCGATGAAAGCCGCGATACACGTCGAGAATTTAATTTTTTTACGATAAATTGCGTGCGTAAGCCATTTTGAGTAAAAATATTATGTGCATGTACACTCTAGAGTTCTACATCCTAAAGATAACCTAGGAAAGAAATTGCTATAAGCAATAAGACCGCTGCTAGTTGCACTGTTTATAACTATAGTTGTAATAAACCTCCTGAACCTCTTCCTCTAGAATGATCTCTATAAGAAGTCGGATACTGAGAGAAAGAGAAATAATAAGGTGAGGTGTGGCAGTGGTGAGGAGGAACCACACCATAAAAACAAATATATTTTTCGATTTCTCACGCTGACATCAAAATGAGGCGGAAAAATACTAAATATCTTGTATATACCATCTTATTATAAATGGATTTCCGCAAAGTAACGCCTGACTCCATCAATTAACTATAGTTGTATTTTGTTTGCGCACTTGACCTTTTTTAATACTTAATTTGTTTACGGCCATCTCACTATTTCTCTAAACAATGCCATTTCTAGTATGAAATAGATTAATTCATCACTGTTAAGGTTTTCTCTTTCGCAAACTTGCAATAAAGTGGTGCTGTTAAAGTGTCGGAGTGTCTGTCATAGTTTTTATAATGGCTTAATTGGGTTGGCTGGTTCTTTCAGCAATTAACTCTTGACTTGCGACGGCTGCTAGCGATATAAAAGATTGTGTTTATTCACTGGGTGGGGAGAATGAAAAGGTTTATAATTGTTCTTTAAAGTACAAGTAATAGTTAATCAGTTAAAAAAACCAAGTCAAACTTAAAACATTCTCAACCGACTCGAATTCGGTACGCATTCACCATTTGTTCAGTTATTTTGTGTTATGTATTGCGTCAGAAAAAAATTTGGACCTACTTGGGAAATCTTTCCTTTTTTGGAGGAATGCTCATGAAAAAAAATATATATCAGTTCAGACGTCTTTGACAAACCGTACTTCTTTATGTATAAAATAAGATATCGACAAATTAAGAACATCGTCGTGAAGTCACTTAGAAAAGATTTATAATGTATCTGTATATATTCTGCCTCTATGAAGGTATAATTCTAGCTATTGCCCACGGCTCCCTCCGCACTATAATTGTTTTCCCGAGATAAAAGTATCTATAGCACTTTTCGAATCTCGAACTATCTCTGTGCAAAACACCAAATCTATTCGTCACTTACTTGCGAAAGAGAAGACGAACTAACAAACCAACAAACACACTTTCGGATTTATAATATGTGTGGAGATAAGTAGAGTGTGTAATCTCTATCTATAGTTATGACATGTAGTGGTTCCCTAAATCTATTTATGGCATGACTTACGATTTATTATCTTTAAATTTAACAAGCGGCTTACGGTAGCGCTTATTTATAAATGTAACTCCATTAGCCCTCGTGTAAGGTCTGACCGATCCCAATGTTGCTTAGCTCAATTGATCATTAAAAAATAACTGGGCTAGTTGTGCTAGCTTTTATTGTTTTCGTCTATGAAAGTGTACTATAAATAATATACTTTTCATGTCATTCCCGTAAGCTTTTTTCACAAAAGTCTTAATTAATTTTGAAACTTTACCAGTAAAACACCCCATAAACAAAGTGTTTTACGCCGTAGAGTCTTCACAGAATGTAATTTAATAATTTTAAGGCTTATCAGAGCGAAGTTTGTTCATCTTGCACCTAATAAAAACTTGCACTCACTCTTGGTGGAGAAATATCAAAGTATTAAATTAGATAATAATTGTGGGTTGCTAATTTTATAATCGGTACAGCATGTTCCCACGGTCTATCTCCTGTCATCCAGCTGCATTTTTTTAGTGTAGTGTCCTTTTTTAATGTAAATTAAATAAGGTCAAACTTCGCTCTGATAAGCCTCAAAATTATTAAATTACATTCTGTGAAGACTCTACGGCGTAAACAAAGTGATTTACGCCGTAGAGTCTTCACTAAAATGCTTAGTACATAACTGCAATTGATAAAACCCATTACAAAGTTAGTCATAGTTAAAATCTATAAATTATTCTTGGAATCAAGTAGTAAAGAACTGATAATTTATTTTCCCACTTTTTGGGGATATAAAGAATATCCCCCCCCCCCCCCTCCCGTAAATAAATGTATCCAAAGACTAAAAGATTCTAAAAATTCGTTGATCCGCGGTACACCAAATTTGGTCAAGATTGTATTTCAAGATTGATTGATTGCGACTTGTACACGATAATCCAAACATACAAACTGACATAGCACACACGCATCGCTCGTTCAGTCAATTACAACTGTATAGTAACTAAATACATGTTAGAGAAACAATAGATACTCGTTTCGGGACTACCCCGCGAGTTTTCACCACGCCATAGCCTAAGGGTATCTTACCAGGTACCACCAACTCCACCGCTCAGTTTCCGAAACTCCGGCCTCCCTCGTTAACAAAATAAACAAACTTCGCTATTCCAAATGATAGAATGGGATAATCAAGTTAAGGATACCTTAAAACGAGTTCTTGAGCACCGACCGGCACAAGAATTAGATGGTAAAATTCATCTTCGCTCTCTCTTATTACTTTTCGAAGTTATTAATTAAGTTATAGAGCGGTATTAAGGAGAGTAAGTTTTTAAAAGGTCTGAGAAGTACGTGTACTGGTAGATGTTGGTCACATCTGTCATTTATGAACAATAATTTGAAGAATATAATTTGTAACTTATATATTGTTGTATAATAACATAATATAAATTAACATAAATATGTTAATTTATCGTTCAAGTCACGTGTAATAGATATCACTAAAGGCGTTGATATTGAATTCTTTGGAAAACTTGACTTATAGATACATAAAAGAGCGTTACTTTTTACACAATTATGTTTTTATACAAGATCTTAATAAAACTATGATGATGATGAAGAAGAATGATTGGTCTTGCTGAGGAAAACCAATCGTTTCGACTCCATGACGGAGAGAATCAGAAACATATTATGTTTCTCAGAGATCAGATATCGCATCTCGGAAACGTTCTTACTGTCGGTATAGTTTCAACGGAAACGTCATAATCATATGATAGGCGGCTGCGGCAGTGGCCACTTCGGCCACCTGTCGCCGCGCCTGCGTCCGCACTGACGTCACCGCCGCGCACAGCCGAGCACCGCCGAGCGCGCCCGACGTCGCTCCGCACCCCATTGATCCGCCTGAGCCACTCGCGGCTAATCCAATGCCTATATTCTTCACACCTTACAACAACAACGCTCAATGCAACCTTAGGGGTCTAGTTACATTCTATACACTAAAAAGTCATATCTAGAAGTGTAGATAGTCAAAGAATGGAGAGAGCGCTCGACGCCGCTCCTTATCCAGTTCTTAATCCAAGATAAATATTACATCAATTGGGGATGTGAGTGGGGTTGAGGACGCGCAGGCGCGAGCGGCGGCGCGAGGCTCGGGCCCAGTCAGTCACGGTCCGGCCGCGTCGTCCGCCGCTCGTGCACTCGGTGCCGCTATCACCGGCGGCGACTCGCCCGCTGTCTCTGACCACCCGACCGCGTTCGGCCGCAATTCCCCGCCCGGTCTACCACCACCCGACTCTACGGACTCCTCCCCGCGTGCTGGCCACCGCGGCCGCGCCACGTGTCTCCCGTTGCGTAAGCAAAAACTTGGCGAACCTCTTCTCCTATTGACACGCGAGAAAAACAAACTACCGATATCGATCATGGCGTGTTTATGATCGTGTGTGGCTCGCGAACACACCAGTGCCGGCGAGGTTAGACGTTCCTCTGTAATGGGGTGATCCGGGCCGCGCCCGCGGTCTTGTAACCCGGTGCTACGCGAGTGCTGGTTGACCTTAAAACCGCCGCTCGCAAAACTCGCCCGCGATACCGCGCGTTTGTTTATGAAGCTGTAAACTGGTTTATAACTCGTCACTTATCATAATTAACGACCGTTTGTTCGTACCGCGCCGTAGACGAACCCTCTTGTGTGTAATCTACGAATTAATATTCAGAAAGCTGTTACGTACAGTTGTAACTTATAATTTATGTGTTGAAACCGAGGCCTTTCTTTATTTCTGCTCCCTTCGTATTTTCCTGCGACTCAGCGAATAACCAAAAGCTTCGATATTTTCAGTTAATTTCGGAATATTTGTATTCAGTTCAGCATATTAACTTTTGAAACAGTCTCTAATTACTTTTACTGCTAATTAAAGACGTTGGTTCAAAAGACCTTCCGGAAAATTTCCGACGGCGCCGAAAAATCGACAGTCAGCACATTTTTCTACAATTTACCGAGTCATTCGCCATCGAATTAAATAACCCTTGAGGGAAATTACACAACACTAACACTAACAAACACTAAGCAATATAAGTAATACGTGTTCTTATTAATATAATTTTAATTTAATGTACAAGTATCGAATTTCTGTTCGTTTTCCAAAAACAAACTTTGACTTTATTTCTGTCATCGTTTTCCCTGCTCCATTTTGTACTCAAATTATACATTTACATATTTTATATTTTCGTATATTATCTTTATGGCAAAATATGTTATTTTATTACGTTTTCGTTTCCATATCATACATAAACATTGTTTCTCTGTCTAAATAAATTACGGCAAAATCTTTCCTAAAAAGAAAATACAGATAATATTATAATCTTGGTCTTAGTCTCCCCAGTGGCTAATTAATGTTTCTGAAGCCTATTGTAAGATTTAGTAAAAATCATACATACATTTTCTCTATTTCCATGTCCATTCGACGAAAAATCATTTTTACCTGTTTGGTACAAAAAATATTGAAGGAATATATTTTTACACATCAAACAAGAAATAGTAAGAAGACGATGGTTGCACATTGGGCGGTATTATCGCTCAAATCGATTTCTTCCTAGCAACTTTTGTATAAATAGGACCGAAGTCCAGAAGAAGAAGAAGGAATTCCCTTGTTTCGTTGCTTTAAAAGTAAGAAAGACGATGGTTGCACATTGGGCGGTATTATCGCTCAAATCGATTTCTTCTTAGCAACTTTTGTATAAATAGGACCGAAGCCCAGAAGAAGAAGAAGGAATTCCCTTGTTTCGTTGCTTTAAAAGTAAGAAAGACGATGGTTGCACATTGGGCGGTATTATCGCTCAAAATGATTTCTTCCTAGAAACTTTTGGATAAATAGGACCGAAGTCCAGAAAAAGAAAGAATGCTCCTTGTTTCGTTGCTTTTAAAACATGCGATTAATCTTGATTTATGTATCTTAATTTTACTCATATAGTTATGTGTTTATATTAATATATTTGCGATTACTTGACACGCAAAAAAAAGCTGTAGGGAAAATCTAGTTTCGCTATAATTTTGACCTAAAGTTGTAAACTCACCCAAAAGGAGCTGAGCCATTTAGGGCCGGGTATAAAGGAGGCTTTAAAGAGCATTTTAATTAGTTCTTCTTTTGATGACCCCAATTTCGCTAAGGAAAAACGTGATGCAAAAACTTTTTCGCATAAATTCAACTATACAAAGTCTGTACGAGGAAATTTGTGATTAAGTATTTTTAATTCGGGCGCTTTATTGAAAAAGACAAAAAGTACAATGTTTAACTATATAAAAATAATCAATTTATGTTTGATTTGATTTTATCTTTAAATTTATTTTAATACTGTAAGTCTAGGATCGTATCGAATGATGTATCTAATACTTTACTAGAGTCAGGTCAGATGATGATAAAGTAATAGCGATTAAACTAATTTTAATAAAAGAGTATCGGTTGCTAATCTAAATTATATAAATAACCCACGATGTATAATCCGTCAAAGATCCCCACCGCAGCTAACAAAAAAGCTGATGATCTTATTAATATACGGCTTATTAATTTTGATAAAACATGTACCTCGGACCTCGAACAAGAACCTCGGCTAATTACCTATTCTAGGTATACACTCATTCTATTTGTAGCATATTCGAGTGGAATAAGCATCCTTAGATAAAAGTTTTAAATGTCTGGTTTGAAATAATAATCGGTGCATACGATTAATAGCTTCAGTGCCACAAACTCACATAGCAGTCAAACTTAACTTTAGACAACCGGATGGCGCAGTTGGTAGCAAACCCTACCTTCTGCGTCGCTGATCGTTTCGATCCCCGGACAGGTCAAACATTTGTGTGCATGATCATGTCTTTTTGACCTGTGTCTGGCTGTTTATTATATATATATAAATAAGTATGTATATCAGCCATCAGGTTACCATAGCGCAGACTTTGCCTACTTTGGGACCTGAAAAAACCTTTGTATGGATTTTGTCCCATACTCGTAGTATATTATTATTATATTGTAACATATTTTTTAAATAGGGGATTAAAACACGTAATTAATAAGTGGAGTCAGGCGTTAATAATACTTAACGCTTGAAAATGAGCTGTCTGACTCTCACTTTCGAGCGTTTAGTAAATTCAACATCTCCTGAGGATGCCTTGAGCTAAGGCGAAACATGAGTCGAGGAAGTCAGATACTGAGAAAAGAAAAATAGAAGGAACCACACGATAAAAATAAAAATATTTCAGTTTTCTCACGCTAACAACTAAACAAAGCGGGAAAAACTAGATATTAATTTAACAACATCTTACTATAAACAAGTAAGTAGTAAGCTAGTAGTAAAATTGTTTCTTACTACTTCGATATAACTATAGCCTTGTGTTTGATCTAAGCCGTCTCGATGTATAAACCAAAGGCCATAAGGCCTATAATGAAACACTTGCCTAGAAGAACCGGCTTCACTCGCGAATATAAAAACTGTCAGCGATTTCCACAACCTGACATTTCGCATAATAAAAGTAGAGGCAATGCGATTCTTGGAAAGCCGTGGAGCTTCTACTATGTTTTTACTTTCGTCTTGTCCTGTAGAATGGGAAGGCGGGAATCAATTAATTTAATTTAATTATACGTATATCCTCCGAAATGAATCTGACTGAAAACCGATACACGAGTAGTACCCAAAAGCTGTGTTAGGCTTCCAAGGAATTTATTACTACTTTTACAGTGGATTTACCTTAAAGGCTATTTAATCAAACGTACACCATTTTCTTTATTAAATCTGTCGTGTCGTACCCGTATTATAAACCACCACTTCCGGGGTAGGCTGGTAGGTACATGATAAGAAACTACTTGGTCAACTACCCCTTTGCATATGAAACATGGCTCATGTCGTTAGGGTGCTGTTTGGTTGTAAGAAAGGTTTTGTTTTGATTTTTAGAAATGTGGTTAAATGACGTCATTGTTTTGTATCTTTAAATATTTATATACCTACTTTAATTCATTATTCTTTAGAGCAGATATATCTATATCTAACTGTGCCCTAAAGTTTCATACTGACTTATGTCAGACTATTTTAAAGGTTTAGGTATCTTATTAAGAAGCACTTTTATTGCGGTCCATATACAACATTGATTGTAAGAGAGCGACTTCAGAGCTTTGTACGGCAAAAGTATAAAAAATACAGAATGTGCTCGTATACTAAATTGAATTTTCATCTTACTGGAATATAAGTATAATACGCGCCGTAAATATTAGCTAGTTCAATTAAAATATAATACAAACGGCAAATTCTTATGAATTTTCTTAATATATATTTATTATTACATAACCTTTTTAGTTTTTTAATTATTTGTTCATTTAATACAGTCGCATACCAAAAATTAAAGTTTAATTTAAAACACAAAATAAATCAAGTAACCCGCACATGACCGTTGCGTTACTGAGTTATCTAAATTTATGTTGAAGTTTGACAATTTAAAATAACTCATTATATGGATTACAGTTAACTGTATAAAACCATTGTTGCAAAGTTTAGTTTAGAGGAGAACCATGCACGTCCAGTAGCTAGGAACCACTATGTTGATAAAAACATTACGCAGCAAAAATGCCGCATCCTATCTAGTCTAACAGTTTACTCTTCCTGTTGTCTTTTAATTAATTTCCGAACAGCAAAAGCGCGTCCTACATATAAACAACAAAACTAGAACACCGGCGCTTAGCTCTAGTCTAGATGACACAGTGTAGCTTTGTCCGTAAATACTAAATGACATTCTGCGCCGGATGAACGACTGTTTTGCTTCCGTTCTCCTATTCTGTGACAACGGTGACATTTACTTTAGTGATGCGCACTTATGAATATGCACTTGTTTTGATACACTCTATTTGTTGGTTTATGATTTCCATTTTAACATTTGTTTGTAGTTTGTATGTTTCAAATATGACTTTTTGTATCAAAATAAGTAAATAAAATAACTGTTTCACTCTTACAACATCATAATGGGATTGTATCGAGACACAAACTGAGAGACATGCACAATTATATCGAGATATGAGAAAGTTAAACAATTGACTATTTAAAATACTAGGCTCGGCCGGGAATCGGACCTCTTTAGAGCTTTAAGTAACCGCCACGTTATCGCGCACGAAGGGTGTCAAATGAATTACATTACAGATTAGAGGAGGTACATATTGTTTAGTATTCAAAAATATAGTCATAAAGAGCGTACATACTATTGTAAAAAGCTTAAATGCCAATGAATAAAAAAAATTTAAAAATCTTTTAGATATTTTTAAGCCGAATCTACAACAAACAGACAATGGTAAGTCACTTCGAACTTTTTTACGGAAAAAAGCAGAAACAAAACAAATTATACAAAAAGTGGCGAAGTAGACACAATTAGTCAACGTCATGTCGGAAAGCAGGACACATTTGTCAACTCTTGAAACTGTACATTTGTGCCTTGACCGGACTTCCTCCTCTACAGCTGTTCGTATTAAACAGTTATTTTGTTTAATGCCTTGACGTCTTTTAGTATGAGTTCTGTAGATACCGATTTATTTGAAGGTATTATGTAGCGATAATACCATGAGGGGGTTGCATCGCTCCTCGTGAGCACTACTTTATATAAATAAAAGAATGTATGTTGTAAAATAATTGCCTCGACTTCGAATTCAACTCGACGATTAAAAGGGAACACACGGGACTACTTCCAATGCTGTCCATGGCCGGGTCCATTCCACGAGATACATCGTAACCAGCTCTAAGAACATACCACTTACTGAATGATAGACTACCATCTGCCTATGCACATGGCCTATCATCTCTCCTTCGTCTACCGACGCAAATAATTTCTAATTTAAAGTTTGTTAACGATGCCGCCAAAACAAAACACTCTCACTAAAGTTTCACATAACATCTCCATTACCCTAAGTTCACAATAAACTGTCCTGTGCTATTACTTGAGTAATTCGTCGTATATTACGTCATGGCCGCTCGGACCACTTTATGGCGAAGCTCGTAAAACTGGTGAATTAGCGGGCTCAGGGGTGGATATGACAGTTTGGTGTGTGTATTCGATATAAATGTTTTAGACTTTGTTTGAAGGTCTCGGCGTCTTACCTAACGGTTTCGTGATGTATGGTCTGCGTTATCACGCCCGATAGACTGAGAATGCCTCCAAGAGGTTAGTCTGAGCTCCAATGGACCTAATGTTCAGACTGGCACAAGCGTACACTGCACCCGAAAAATGAGATTTTTAATTTTTAACTAACTCTGATAAACACGTTTGCTTTTTTTAAGTTGTTTTAGGAAGCCGTGTAGTTGCCTAAAAGATGAATAGTTACAACTAAATTATTTTTTGCTTGCAAGTACTTATTTAGTTAAATCTAGAAAATTCTAGTAACACAAAAATTTACGCACAGTTATAATAAATTCTTCAAAAAATACATTTTATTTATGGGATTCTGGTTCATTTTGAAAAACTCTTTTGTAAACCAATTTTAATAACTTGTTCGAATGTGATCCATGTTCAATGGAAATTGGTCACGAATTTCGTTGTGAAACATTCGTTTTTAATCTGTTTTGACTTGTGAAAGCCATGATGACATAACGATTTCATGAATTTGCTCGTAATAGTTGATTCAATTTATTTTTTTGTAACTTTATGTATAAAAACAATTTGATTTGAACCTCATTTTGTATCGAATGAATTCATCACTAGATATTTTCGTCACTTAGGAACATTATTCGACTTTTTGAATATCGTTCGAAAGTGACGTCATTAGATGCTCTTCTGATTAAGCTTTCTTGCTTAGATCCAGGTTCTCCCCTTTCTAGATATCTTCTCTGCTCCTAGTCTGAATTGCAAGTTAATGTTTGTTCCTGTTCTTCTCCTAAAGAAACATGGTCAAAACAAGAAACTAAACTATGTGAAGGTACCTACATAGTTCACAAGCGATCAAACCCTAGACTCCGTAGCACATGTCGAGACCAAACTTTATCGCGTAAAACCCGCTCTTGTCGAGCTATTGTCACAGAGTAGACAATCGTACAGAAAAAACTATCTTCTTCTTTCATACCACGGCATCCATGCATGGATGAATGTGTTTTATTTGAAAAAGTAACGTAGTTAATTTTGTATTACAATTTCACTTCACATATTTTTTATTTTATATATATTTATAGAAGATGATTGCATATATAGAAACTAAACTAAGTTTTAGTATATTTCTTACTAAAATTGAAGAGGTTTAAATAATCAAGCCGCCTAATTTATATTTTTATTTCGTCAATGTGTTACAATCACTAGCGGTAACAGTCAACGGCAACAGTTGTGGTTTTTAGCTTAAAAAGATCATTCTCTTAATTTTCGCGTTTAGCCATGTTTTTATTCTTTGAGCTACATCATTCACTTCATGTGCTTCTAACCAACATAAGTAGGCAAGCTTTTCCTCTGCACATATCATACTCCGCGCTATCACTAACCGACTTTGCACCATAAAACCTGTAACTTGGCCATTAATTTGTCGCCCGTTTTCAAACTCTCATCGTATAAGTTGCACGACGCCGACGTACTTGTACTCATAACGATGTAATGAAATAAGTTGGTCCAAACCGCGAAAAGCATAGTTTCGTGTTTTTGCTGCTGACTTGCGAAGTTATGTGTGATGTCGGTAATCATGAACAAGTTTAGTTCTTGTTTGGGGAACTAGGTAACTCGTAGTGTTTCGTATTAGAGTCTCCGCCACCAAAGTTCTGCGACGTGAACTCTAACTAAAGTTTTTGACGTGAATTCGATGAATGTCTTACGTTTAGTCCGGTGGACATCTCAGGAAATTGGGGTATCAATACGTACTAGCGCACTGATACCTCATTCTATCCTACTCCAATTTGAATTCAGGATCTCCACCTTTTTTGATGTCGATTAAAAATAAGGAGTAACGCGAGCGGTCATCCCTTATTAAGTCATCTAATCGAATTAATAAAACTGCCGTGGTTTTTGTTCTATCAATTACAGATTCTATAATCCTTATTAGTTAGCATATTGTTTAACGTAGCTTAAAAAGATTGAAGTAAGAGAACCGCTACTATTACTTTTTATTTTGCAAACCATTGCTTGTTCTGGCAATACTGCACAAAAAGCGAAGCTCTTGACCGAGCAACGGCAAGAGGGTATACAATTCCTGTCCTTGAGCTTCTCTTTGCTTATTATTGTGCCAAGTTTTGTATTCATTTGTTATGCAACTAAGTGACGAGACGGGAGAGCGACCAGTTTATTTATTTTTTATAGAATAAAGTTAAATTGTGATTTGTAGTTTTCATTGATATGATATTTCAAATTAATACTCGTTATTGAAGCGTGCGCAAAGCCTTGATACATTTAAAGCTCAGGTTAAGTCTCTCAATTCTTGTTCACTAATTTACATTTTGTTGACAATGTTACTATTCGGATACTTGGAATATTACTTTATCTTACATATCTATCTAACTAAATACCTATATATCTATGGTCGTTATTTTTTGTATAATTGAGTGTAGGTATTTTGATATGTTTGGTACTTTGGCAAAGTTTTTGTTTTGTATTTTTTCTTTGATTTTGTATCTTTGACAAAGAGTTGTATTGTCATATTTATCGTATCGTATATATAGTGAAATCTACTGGATGCGCAACAGAATATGTTGCTCGAATAGATGCAGCACTTCATAATTATGTTTCATGTTGAACTCAAACGACTTTTATCGCATAAGGTGCTTCGCTCGGTCAATTAGCAAATTTAATAATATGAAACTTAATAAGAAAGATAAAGGCAGTGAAAAATATTTTATATAAGGGGGGTTTCTGCGTAAAATTTGCATTTAGGACTTTGAAATTCACTACATTGGGTAAAAACGCAGAAACAGAAAAAAACTATACTTGTATATACTTTTACTACAGAAACGCGGTGATATTTTTTCAAAGAGAATATTATTAACTTTACTGGTGATAATTTATATGTATAATAATGTCGAAATTAATTGAAAATGGCGATTTTGATGTTTTCAACAATTTCAGTATTTTGCTTTCAGTAACAAAGAATTATACTAAAAATATCGGCCCACGCATCTATAGATTAATCTATTACTTACCTAAATGTATTTTAGTAACGTCATTCGCTGTTACTGAATCCTTCATTTATTATAAGGCCTTTGACGTGTTTTTACATGCGCGCCCGTTATGAATTTGCCACTATTTGACAAAATGCAAGCTTCTGAAAAGATACAGCATCAATTATCCCTGGTCTTCCGCTGAGATCTAGAAATAAACTCATGAACTAATATAACAGTAAATTCACAAGCAAGTACTCATAGTTGGTACTCTTCTGTGTTTATACAATAACAATACAGTCGCAAATCGGAAGGTTGCATTTAGGCGGTCGGCTTGTTGGGCTGTATCAGCGCGTTTCCATCTCATTACCCGCGGAGTGAGCCAGCGCGCCGAATTACTCGCGTCTCGTCACTCCGATCCCTATCGACCCAATGGCATATCAAATGGAGCTAAGCATCGAACGGCCACGATGCATCTACTTATAACTACTGATGTCAAGTAGTGGCCTTAGTAACGGGCGAAACTGCCGAAAAGCACCATATGACGTTACAAAAAATACGAGTATAAACGATTAGTCTGCAAAAACGAGAAGCGATATTTTTGAAATACTTTTACGGATTTGAATTTGAATGAAATCGGCTAAAACATCGAAATCGACATTTTATAACAGCTTAATTTTGTTATTTTTCATGAATTTTTCATGAATTCAATGGATCTAATCCATTTAACAGGGATTAAAGAACTGGAATAATTAATGCGGTCACGTCCACACTGATATTTAAATGAGTGGTTGGAAAGAAATATTAACTTACCATCTATTTCGGTTACGAATTAAATATTTGTCATACAAAATTATACGCACCTAAATAGAAACAAAGTAGGTGATAGCAAAGAGAATGCAAGTTGTAATAATGTAATACACCGATGCATTTTTTAAAAGATCAAAGTGGTAAATTCCGCTTAAAACCGCGCACCAAAGATAGCATTTAAGTCTGTTATCTCTAGGGACATCTCGAACATTCCCAACCGAACCTTAGTCATGAAATTATTGTGTATTCCATTGAATCAACGAAGCGGTAAATAATTTCTGACACGGCTGTCGATTGCCCGCCGACGCGGAAAACTTTTAGATACACAAGTGTTATCTGATAAGCGAACGTGGTTCGTGGTCTTTGAAGCTTCTGGAATAATGAGAAGAATATGTACTTGTTGTGTATATGAGAGAGTGAATTTGTTGGTGTTGGGAGAGATACGGGTCTTATGTTTAGTGTAACTTGATTCTCTGAGCTGATTCTAAAGATTCCAACATTTTCTAAAAAAAAGTAACTGAACGTTGACGTATTTTTACAAGGGATCTCTTTGTATCGCAAGATTGAGCCAGTCATATTTTATACTTTGGAATATTGATTCAGGCATAATTATTTGTGTTAATATTATGTTGCCATGCAGAAAAATCATTATGCCAAGTGAATTCATGCTGAAATAAAATATGACATTTCACTTTATGCTAAACCACTAAGCAACTTCCATTAACAAATAGATGCAATAAACAAAATCAAATCAGTACAAAAATAAAAAATACACTCGCGACACCTTTGAAACAGATCGACCCATTCTTTCTTTTCATTTTCAGCTATTCAGTTAGTAGAATTCAATATCTAACCTCGCCGTGACACCCGTCCTTCGGCAAAATAGACATCACTCGGTAAAATACGCGCACTTTGGTAAAATACACGTCACTCGGCAAGCCGAGCGCGGTCGGACTACGCGTCAAAGCAGCTTAGCTTCGTTTACGACAGCAATACACGTATTATCCTGTCTGGTCCACACATCCTATGGCCTTCTAAATTCAGTGAAAGACAAAAGCAAGTGACTCGAAAATGGCTTGGGGATACTGGTCGGCGTCGTCCGTAATGCCCGACCGAGGAAGGAGTCCTCGACGAGCTGGCACTGCGGCCGTTCACGTCCACCCAAACCCTCCGACAGCCAGGGAAGTAGAACACGAAGACAGTATCATCCATACGGCTTCTACATCGAGAGATAGTCGTGACCACTCCGCGTCTCCCCACTCGTCATCAAACGGGGGCCACTCCCACCACGCACACGAAGTCAGACACGCGGTCCCAGCGAGCGCGTTGTTTGGGGAGAGCTACGGAGAACTGTCTAGAAGACCGTCTTTGGATTTGGGATCGGTTCGTAGCGCTCTGGCGTCATGCTCTGGTGGTGGGACGCTCAGTGCAGGCTCGACTCTCACGCGAGGCGGTACTCTGGCAGACTATCTTCCTCCAGCGCCGTGTCCCCATCACCACAGGGTATATGTAGACCATCACAAGCACTACGAGCAGCCGATACAGCCCGTGCATGTGGGAGTGGCGCATCATTCTCACTCGCATGCTTCCAGCAGACATCATACGGACGATGAAGACGACCTGGAACCGGCTTATGCTACAGGTGAGTCCTTATACTTTTTTATATTAATGTAAGACCGCGGTAGAAGGTTTAAGGTAACATTACATTAAGGTAATATTTTGTCAAATGAAATCTTATCAAAAAGTTTATTTTGGGATACACCCACAAATGTTAGTAATGTCTCTTCAGAACTCCGCAACTTCCTTGAGTCAGTCCGACTGTTTGTATTGTATTAATACATAAATTACAAAAGTTGCCAGTCTTGCTTAGGAACTCTTGCCGTATATAAAGACTTTTGGTTGGCAACGCAGCTACATAATTATCTGGTGTTTTTTGAGATGGTAGCCTATTTTTATTGACCAGGGGAAAATCTTAAACAAGATACATGACTACATTAGGGTGTAGCCGAGTTATATAAGATTGTACCTACTAAAACCAGCCTGATGTCCTAACTCAATGCATTATGGAGGGCTCCGGAATCTCTAGACGAAGTCACCGGTGCCCTCCTTCCACAATGCTTCATCACTTCTCTGGACCGTAAAATGTCTTGAGACAGTAGCCTAGTAACCACATGCGGTCAGTAATAGAATATGCGAATGTTTGAATTGTAAAGACCAGTTTCAGTGATAGGTCTAACCTGGAAAATAGTAGATGCCTCTGATTTTTTTCGGAAGCATTACATCAAAATTCGTAAATCGTATTATGATTACCAGTGTTAGACTAGTAAAGAACATACATAAAAATGGCCATCGTCATAGTTTGCGGTAACGCGCATCGATGCTAATTATCCATAAAGCGTCATATCTTTTCTGGCAACACCGGCCGTACATCGCGGAATTTTCATTTAGCGCCTAATGTACCGTGGACATTAACGAGCGAAAACAAGCGAATTTCGATCTTGCGACCCTCACAATAATGGCCTCTATGGAGATCAGTTTAATGGTAGATTTAACGCTTGCATACTGAACGGGCTATTGCGTAAAAACGGCGTTCGTTACGTGAATTGACTAGCTTTTTTGCGAATGGATGATTTGAAATTAGAAGGACTAATTAATTTGAATTTTATTTATGAGTCTATTTTGTGAAGTCTCATTATGAAATGAAATTCATACTTTTGTTTCCTCTTATAGACATCCTCTTTTAATAGCAATCTTTGATATAGGTCGAAAACAAATCTCTACTTATAAAACGTTTGTAAATGTAATCTTGAAATAATTTAAATTTTTCAAATCTTACAACTAAAGAACTCGTTTCATTTTCGACCAGGACGTCTACTAAAAACATCCTGAAGATGTAATTTATATTATGTACTAGCTGACCCGCCGAACTTCGTACTGCCCAACAGTTATGTATGTTTCTCACCTTTGAAACATTCCCTGGAGTACCTCAGCTCAGCCGTTCTCGAGTTTTAGTGAGACAATTGGTATTTTTTAAATTGTTTTCTGTCATAAGAACCTTCTCCTGACAATAGAAAACACAACAAAAAGATAGTGAAATCGGTCCAGCCGTTCACAAAAATCCTTAACGTATTTATGGTATCACGTACACTGTCCTGGCCGTAACTCCATACATTTCTGAAACATCTCTTTTTGACTGGCATCTCAAAAAGCATTTTGGTTGGTAGGCATTTAGGCACAAGGTGGTGTACTAGTTATTTATTGTTCACTCCCATGATATAGATATTAAATTCGTTCACAAGTATTACAGTGATATAATTGAAAAATTATTCAGGTCTGAAAGATATAAACGGATAAGATATAAAACTTATTTTAAAAAGTGATTTCTTACCATTAATATATTTTATTCTAGTTGCCTAGCGTCATCTAAAAAACGGATTTCTGATAAAGTTATATCAGAAATACATTAAATCATATTTTTATGTATAAAATAAGAAAAAAAAAGTTAATTTAAACTAGCTGAACAAGTAGATTGTTTAGTTCTAGTAGTTCTAACGGAGTGTAGGTTAACGAGCGAGAACTTTACGGGTTTTCCTCTCCGAGTTGTTTATTAGATAACTACTGGCTTTATTGCTTGGTTGTGCTCTATTTTTGCTAGACGAGAATGTTTTTAATGAGAATGCAGCCTGCTATGACGTCGCCATTTTATTAAAGTGTAGTACTACTAGGTTATGACCGTTGGATATGTCGCTTAGGTGGAAGTTTGTGTGCAAAAGCTAACGAATATTGATTGATATCTAGGTTAGTGTATTACACTCAGTAGACTCTTATCTTAATGTGTTAGTTATTTCACATTTAGCCAAAGAAAATATTTATAATTCAAATGCGATCACCACCTTTGGGACAATATTACACTTTACCAACATTCAAACATAATTTTGTCGATAAGATTTCAAGATATGTGACCAAAATGCTGGCATAGACATTTTATTGGCATTGGCATTGTCTAAAAAGTTTAAATTCGAATCCAGCAGGCAAAGCGGCCAGCATTTTTTGATCGAAGGGGTCTTTCTATTTAGTCTCTCATAAATTTTATCTACATCTATCTAGTAGTTTTTATTCAATATGGCTTATAAGTTTCTTAGAATGGACATAGGTGACATTTTTATTGTAATGTAAGTTTTGAAATCGGATTCACTTTTTAAAATAATTTTTTACAGTTTACTCCGTGCTCTTATAAACTTGCAAATTCTTATATAATAGGAAATATTATTAATCGATTTACACGAAGCCTCTTGCCCCGGCACCTCACTCATAAAGAGCCACTCGAAAAGCTCAGATATGGAAATCGTAAGCACTCCGCTAGTCCTCGTCACCCCATCTACTAAGGAAATATTGTCATAACCGGAAAATTTCATAGAAAATGTAGAAATGGCCGAATAACGAAATTGCTATAGGAGTATATGGGGGTGAATTTAGTTTCCTAAGCTAAATAAGACATATTGATATAGTTTCAACCCATAGAGTCCCACTGCGAGGCTTGGGTCTCCCCTATAGAAGGGGCTGATTACGGGCATAGTCCGCCACTCTGGCCAAAGTGCGGGTTGGGGACTTTACATATTTTGGAAACCTTCTCTGACAAGCAGGTTTACTCACGATGTAATCCTTCTCCGTTTAAGCAACTGGTAATTCATTCTAATATATATATAAGTGAAAAAGCACATACGTGAAAAACTCGGAGGTTCTAAACCTAGGTTCCAAGCCGCGCCCTTCCTCTTGTGAGGTAAGAGGGGTTTACCGACTAGGCTACCAAAAACTTTATCTTAACTTAACCTCAGCTAAGTAATACTTGTAATTTGATCTTATTACTTATCTAAGTTAATTACGCCTCAAAAATATAAATTTTGAAGACTTTCAATAACAAATACTTATTTCGCCTCAGCAAAAAAATATTTGCACCGGAAATCCTTTCTCGAAGAACTTATCGGAGGAGATTATACGAAACGGGGTCCTTATTGGAAAGTGAGACTATTTGTATAATCTATCGCTTATTCGGTGTTTGCTCGAAATTGGTTCCACTTGTCTACGAGTACGACTCTTGGATTGAATCTATTGGACAGGTAAATTGCGAAAATATATTTCATATTCAGATATTGATAAAAGTCATCTTGAAGATAAAAGGGCCGAATCTAAAACCGAATGTATATTAGAGAATGAGTTTTGAATGATTGACGGGTCACAATAAACACAGAGCCTGAACAGCTGAATCTAGAGACATAAAGCTTTTAGGATTTGACCATTATAACCTTACTAACTCTTAATTAGCTAACTACGAGTAGCTTGGTATACCATGAAAGGTTTTTTTAAAGTTAGCAACTGCTTATATTCCATTGTATGTCGCATACAACGCGAAAACGGGTGACAGCTACTCCTTATTTATAGATTTTTGTTATGTTATCTAAATTGAAAAAATGTGGAGATTATTTGATTGTAAATTGTTAAATTGTCAAAAAGTGCATGGAAAAAGGCGAATAAAACCAATTATGCATATTGGACCTTTCTTAACTATCAGATAGGCACGTGTTAGTTTTCTACGTGAAATAAGAAATAAAATGTTCATAATATTATTCTGTCCCTGGAGATTAAAATTTAATATTTTGATAGTGTACATTTTTATATATGTTTTTTATATATATATATGTTGAAATAATAGAAATTGAGAAACCACGGCAATGTTATTTTCAACATGATTCTCGAAACTATTATATCAAATTCAGTGAATTTATATCATGTCATCTAAAATCACTGAATTCCAATTATACTCGCTTATAAATCTTGTTGTTCGCGATTTAAATAATTAAAAAGTATCAGCGAGAGAGTAATAGAGATAGAGAAAGATAGGTAATTCGCGCGTTATTGTTCGGCACAAACAACGAGAATGACTTTATTCGGAACATGTATTAGATTTTCAGAAAATCTCTAAAAACATAATCAATACATTCTTAGTAAAATTAATTTATCTTTCCATTTTCGTAATAAAAATGGGGGGTAAAAATATTTAAATGTTGTAAATTCTGTCAGTCAGCTAAATAAATACACTTATCGCACTGTTATTATTTCTCTCGCGAACTACAAGGCTTCAGTATTCAAGTCGCATTCGCTAGAGGTCGCCCATTCCCCGTTAACCGGAGACGTGGCCTCCTAGATAATTATACGCGTTAATTGTGAAGAAAAACGAGCCATAGTAACAACACCTGATTGGGATCGCTAATAAGTCGCTAAGGCATGGATAAGTATTTTGACTCCTCATTTTTATTACGACAATCAAAAGACAAATGAAAAATAACGTACTACTATTCTTTTTTTTTCATTCAAAATGTAATAATTACGTTTTTAGAGAGTTTTGTAAATATAAGAAAAGTTCAGCATAAATACGAGAATTTATTTCATTAGTTTTTTGTAAATTACTCGGAAGAAAGTGGATATAAAAATCTGGTATTGTTATCTCCACTTTACATTATGATATATCTTGAAATGATTTTGAATTTCCATCACTTTGCAAAAATAAATGTTGTAAATTATCAATTAGCGGTGTACTGAACCATAATATGGTCATTAATAATTATAAACAGCTTTCACTTATACCTTCAAGAAATTAAATGATAAAAAAATCAAGCAAAAATTTTACTTGTCGTGAAAAGACTAGCAACATATTGAATAGCTCTTATTTATCTCGAATTTCGAGTTGAACACAGTAAAAGTTGTACCTACATCGATTACGATGTAGGTACAACTTATTAAACTACAGTGGTCCTATTTCAGCTTGGTAACACCTCTATCAATAGATATTGTCAACGGAAAAAAAACTTTGTCTATGAATTTATAGATATTATAGATTTTTATCTAGTATTCCGGACTGGTCTTTATAGTAAAGGTTGTATGTACACTATGACAAGTAAAGTGACCCGCTTTGGTTTAATACTCCTATTGCTTGTATTTAAAATAAATGTTTTATTTCATTTTACGTTGTCTGTAACCGTAAGACCTACTTTTATATAAATTAATGTGACATTATGAGTAAAAAAGTGTTGGTCACGTGATCGTTCAACGTAAATCTTAAGTCGCAATAAAAAATTAAACAGCAACGATAATAATAGAATTTTAACCGAAGAAACATAGCCAGTCACGCACTTTTAGTAATGAAATGGACCTAAGAAACATAAGTTACTAATTTCGTTCTATCTTTCGCGCTAATGTTACCAGGTTGGCGTTCAAAGTACTTAGTTAATAATTCGAATTAAAATGTCGGCGGCATAAATACATTTATTTTTATTATCAGATAAACATTAATTTTTGAGTTTAATATAAGTACCTATAGGTGTAAAGAAAACAAAAGTATAGAACCAAAAATCATTCTATGATTACGCAAATACTTTTATTCGCACACACATAACTTTTTTCACAATCGGTCCATTTTTAAATTTCTTATTTGAAAAAATGTTTAGTTTGCCGAATCCAAGTCGTTTGCTACTTTTTTAAGTTATTTACCTACTGGTTGCCTATAAATAATGTCAGTTAAATACGTTCAAAACTCAGTTATACAAAGATTTTATAAAATCTTTGTTTTTCATGATCATTTAGAAAGGTTATCAATAATTTTTTTAGTATATTAGAGTTATCACGTTACATAAACGTAGTGATAGTTCCTCTAAGGTTCCATATGTACATAAAAGATACTTATAAATAAAAACTAGATAATATTACACAAGTTTTGACTTATACCGATAGGCGGCTATATCATATAATATGTAGCATTTTAATCCGCGCTGTAACTCTGACTGAATGAACCTTGTGTATGAGTGAGTGAGTGAAACGAGAACGCTTTGCAGCGAACGTAATTGTGCATCCCTCGTTCAGCTGCTGGGACAAAATGTTACATCAGGTGACCTATATTTTTAGCTCCATAAAATAGCGTTGGGTAGGACACACAAATATTATGAGTTTGTATGACCTGCTCATTTTGAGAAATGAAGTAGGACGATGTACCACCTCATTTGAGGTGGTCCTCAAACGGGAAGTACCTACATACAAATTGAAGTCATATCGTGTTTTTGAGTTATGAGCTAGATGAGGTTATTTCATAGGAAAAGTAGTTTACTGAACTAACATGACGTTGAAGTGTTATGTTATTTGACTAACATATAATTGTGGAAAATAAAAACTTATATTTAACAAAATTATATACTTTAAGCGGTGCTAAAATATTCTCAGTTATCTAGGTACAATTATTTTTACATATTATAATTTAAAAATAAATACATATTAGTTTTTTTTCGTCAAGCCTCCTCATTCATAAAACATACCCATCTCAGATAAGATATTTTATAAAAATCAAGGCAAACACATAGTTAAAAAAGTTAAAATGCAATGAAGTCATGCACTCGCGTTTAAACACGTTTATTATCAATAAATACAATATAGTGAAATCAAAGTAGAAAAAAAAAGGTTAACAATATTTTTAAATAACAATTTATATTAACATTGAAAACAGCGCGAACATTCAAACCACAAATCAACACGAAGTGTCTCCGAAACTTCAAAAATGTCACATATATCGTTTCATTCGCTTTTAGTCTTGTTCAAGCATGAAAAGTGTGAGCAGGACAAAATAGTTCAAAACCACGCTACTACGCAACACGCGCATTCCCTTACTCTTTCTTAGAAGCTACTCTTCTTTGAGCGTGAGTGAACAACTACACGAACTACGTCAAAGAGTTAGTAGCGGTACAAAGAGTTAGTAGCGGTACAAAGAGTTTATAGTTGTACAAAATGTATGTTTGAGATGATGGGACAATTTATTACTTTGCATGGGATATTTGAGGTGCCTCACGTATGAGTAACACAACTCTATTGTACTCGTCTCGAGTGACGTTACCAAGCACCGCGCTCGCGCACTTATAACAAACGAGCTGTTTTGAATAAATCCCGCAAAGTGATTGCTGTGAATATTGAATTCTCGTGTCCAATACTGGCCTCTCTGTGAAATCCTGTTGTCGTGGATAAGCGCCACTGCCGATTATCCAGCTACTTAAAGGAAGCCGAGACTGGACTGATCCCGAGGGAAAGAGGAGATTGTGAGGTCAGTGCCTATGCTTTTGCTCGTTTCTTTCTACTTGTGCAAATGATACAGTTTTAAACTTCGCCCTTTCCTATTATAAACTCAATCGCGTCACCAACAATAAAGCGAAGGCACTGTAGAAATAATAGTAATTAGCAAAGAAAATACAGAAAGGTAGCCTAGCCGTCCCCTTGTTTATTACTAAAGATTGGAAAAAACAAATGGCTTCGAAAATATAACAATAATACTGCGATGAAATCATTACTTAATTTTCACTTTCACTCATGCGAAAGAGCAAGCTGAAATAATTTTATGGTAGAGTTGTGTTACTCATACGTGAGGCGCCTCAAATGTCCCATGCAAAGTAATAAATTGTCCCATCGCCTCAAACATACATTTTGTACCGCTACAAACTCTTTGTACCGCTACTAACTCTTTGTACCGCTACTAACTCTTTGACGTAGTTCGTGTAGTTGTTCACTCACGCTCAAAGAAGAGTAGCTTCTAAGAAAGAGTAAGGGAATGCGCGTGTTGCGTAGTAGCGTGGTTTTGAACTATTTTGTCCTGCTCACACTTTTCATGCTTGAACAAGACTAAAAGCGAATGAAACGATATATGTGACATTTTTGAAGTTTCGGAGACACTTCGTGTTGATTTGTGGTTTGAATGTTCGCGCTGTTTTCAATGTTAATATAAATTGTTATTTAAAAATATTGTTAACCTTTTTTTTTCTACTTTGATTTCACTATATTGTATTTATTGATAATAAACGTGTTTAAACGCGAGTGCATGACTTCATTGCATTTTAACTTTTTTAACTATGTGTTTGCCTTGATTTTTATAAAATATCTTATCTGAGATGGGTATGTTTTATGAATGAGGAGGCTTGACGAAAAAAAACTAATATGTATTTATTTTTAAATTATAATATGTAAAAATAATTTTACCTAGATAACTGAGAATATTTTAGCACCGCTTAAAGTATATAATTTTGTTAAATATAAGTTTTTATTTTCCACAATTATATGTTAGTCAAATAACATAACACTTCAACGTCATGTTAGTTCAGTAAACTACTTTTCCTATGAAATAACCTCATCTAGCTCATAACTCAAAAACACGATATGACTTCAATTTGTATGTAGGTACTTCCCGTTTGAGGACCACCACAAATGAGGTGGTACATCGTCCTACTTCATTTCTCAAAATGAGCACCTTATACAAACTCATAATATTCGTGTGTCCTACCCAACGCTAGAGTACAATGCGACGATTGATGCGGCCGGAGATTCACCGAGGTTCATAGGTGACGTTTTGTCCAGCCCGTCACAGATGGCGCTCCTCCAATTGTGCATGATACGTTTAAACGGCGTTAACAATTTTATTGTTATAATGTAATGTCAAGTTCGTTTTAAACAAGCTCTATTAACTATACGAATAGTTGGTTTAAATACTTGTTTAACAGATTCAGACAAATGTGGAAATACTTCATATTTTGAAATCGTTTTAAATTAGATGTGAGTAAAAACCTTCACCTCTCAAACTAAATACCTACTCTCAAAGTTAATAGCAGTATTATTACCATACGTAACATTAATTACATGTTCTTGTACATAATTATAGGCATTGTGTCAGGACAGATTACATAGAGCCGTACATTTACATAATTACACAGTAGGTTTGTGAAGCTTTAGTCCGTAAACTATTTGGCTATTGGGAGGTGTTACATTACATTATACTTCTCCGTTGTCATTTAGTTCAGGTTGGTTAAAAGCTCCTAGTACCCTGTACATGGCTGTCCGCCAGGATATAACGTACTGTTATATTATTAATTTAAAATGAATATTTCTAACAATTTGCCCCTGTATTTCCTAAATTAAATTATTGCATTGTTTGTGATAAATTTAGAAAATTTATTTTCCTGTATTTATTTACAGGACACTTAGTTTTAAAACATTTATAATTGTGTAAAATACAACAATATTTTCTGACCAGATTCAGTATCGAGTATCTGTGGACAAAATGTTTCTTTTTGAGCGTGTTTAACACTACGAAGTAATGCAGGCAAATATGTACGAAATAAACATGTAAATCCTGATATAATTATTGGACTGTGATTACTAGCAATATAAAAATGTATCCTGGTCACAAATGTTTCCTTTAAAAAAATACCTTTTTGCGAAAGACGAGATGAATAAAAGACGTTTTGCGAAGAGGTCATTATTCTAAATGGACCTTTAGCAACCAACGTACTTTTTGCGAAATAAATGTTTCTGAAGCCCATTTCTGAAACAAGACGCCATCGCAACTGCCGTAATCTCGTTTGTATACCATACCTACACACTGCCTTGTACATAGATACCTTTATACGTACGTGTTTACAGTAGGTACGTAATATTCGATATATCGAGGGACAACAAATCTCTAACGTATTTGCAGAATTAGCCGGGCCCTCGCATCAGATAATCCGAGCTTAGCTAAAAAGGACACGCTTGGGTTTCGGCAGAAACTATTAGATCCGGTACAACGTTGCGTTTCGTATCAGAAGGCGATCTAAGTAAAGATTTTTTTTGTGCTTAAGGGATAACTTTCAAGAGCCTTCCTAGAAATATTACAATTTAGCCTAAGGCTAAGTAATTTAAATTTAACTTCAAATTCTACACAATAATGTCTATGAATTAGTCCATCGACATTTATCTTATTGTTTTGTTAAGGTGAAGACACTTTTATCATGTGTTTTTTTGTGTTTATTAGTCTTAGCACTTACGCTATAATTTTTCACTATCACTATTTTTAAACACTAACACAACACACACACAGAACACAAACGGTTTCGTTCCTTAAGTTCCTTGTGGCATAATCTGTCTGTGGCTTCGAACGAATGAACCAATTTAGGTTTTGTATATATTTTTTTTTTATTTTCGATATGCTTGCGCTTGACCGCAACTCACCTGATGTAAAGTAGCGCGCTAGCCTAGAAGAAACCGATTCAATAGTGATTTGACGAGACCGAGATTATAGCTATCGGGAACTTGGCAGCGAATACCACAACCTGTCAGTTCGCACAATAAATGTAGACGCGAAGCGTTTTGTGCGAGTCCGTGGAACCTCTACCATGAACCGGTGGCGCCTTACAGTATCTCTACTTGTCCGATTGTAGAATGGAGATGAGGGAATTAATTCATGTAATTCCAAGGCACACTCCCCGAAATGTATCCGATAAAAGACCGATAGGCTAGCCACTTTTCGACGATGCTCGAGGCTTTGAAGTTTAACTTTGGCTAGAGCATCGTTACCTATAAGTCTTTTAGCTCGCCTTTCGACAGACTCCAACGCTTCAAGCTGGTATTTTGCTGATCCATCCCAAAGATGCGAGCAGTACTCCGTACACGATCGAACTTGTGCTTATTGAAACGTAAATTGGTCGGAAGTGTTCTTAGCTATGTTCGATAAATTCGGTCTAAAATGGCCAAAGCCACAAAATAGCGAATTACATATATTTTTTACAATTCCATCAATATGAATATCAAATGATAGGGATTAGTAGAATAGTATACATTTTGTTACATTACAAATCAAAGATGGCCTACATAATGCTTAGACAAATGTTGTATGCGAAAATGACAATAGTTTATGTGCCTAATATCCAAGGTCCAGTGCGATATTTGTCGATTAAAGTCACTGATATAAAAACTTTTTTACTCCGATAATTACAATAAAAAAAATAGTTTTATGCTCTTTTTGCGGGTAGTGTTTCAAGACTATTGTCTTAACCTATATTATCCATCATAACCTGTTGTTTTTTGTGTAACGTTACTCATGTATTTGAAATATTCACAATGAACAACTCAAAATCAAATATTATTTCAATGTATAGTAGTTAAACAATATAGAACGAGCGTAGCATACGTTACATAATCATTATAAATTACTACTCAAAAGTTACAACATTCTATATTATCCCAAAAGTGTTATCAATCGCGTCTTATCAAACACGACCAACGCAACAAAGGGCACTGAAGCTGTCAAAAACTAACTGATACCTACATCGTCCCATGTTGGCATGTAACGATAAGTCCCATAGATTACGTCGGACCAGGCTTATGTGTTTAGAGGCTTCAGCTTGTAGTTGAACTGTGTCCGGCAATAGCTCATAACGAGATGGGTAGGTGAGATACAGCTTGGCCTGATTTAGAAGTAATGGTGGTCAGTTAAATGACGTAATAGTTAATGTTGTCAAATGTTATTAGGATCTGTATAGACTTCTTGGGAATGAGCTTTTTTCTAACGCCATGAAAATCTAAGGCTAAGTAATATTGCCTGGAAGAGATCACTTTAAACGGGACTTTTGTGACTAGATGCAAGAGTTTCGTTCTGTATTTAATTTTTATGTCTCTACAGTAAATAGTTAATTTACTTTCAGAGACTTTCTTCATACACCGATGTAAGAAGCTCAACTTTGTTAACATCGAAATGGAAATTCTAAACGTTATTCTTAGAAGTAAATAGTCACACGATAAGAAATAGAACCAAAGCTCCATATTGTAATCTCTCGAATGAACTCGCTTTAAGTAGACGTACGTAATTCAACAATAGAATTACACGTGCATAATTCCAAATTTCTGCTCTCGAACTCTCTCTAAACGCACTTCGCTCACTAATAGGCCGATATCTGACGGTAATTTTTTGCGTCATCAATGTAGTCGAAAGACAGCATCCTTAAATTATGACGTTGCCTTGACTCCGAACTCGATTTAAAAATAGAACAATTTTTGGTAACATCACCAGGGGTAAATCTTGCCTATATAACCCTCAAACAAGCTCTAGTATGGACGCCGCGTACTAATAGGTTGGTAACTGGCGGTAATATGTTGTGCCGTCGTATTGGCTGATACATGCGAGTTGCTTTGACTCTGGTTAACTCGACGTTCGACGTCACTTGATCTGTGGGGAATTTCCGTTTGCTGATTTGATTTGGTGACTAACCAGGAGACAAAATTTTGTTAAGGGGCAGTTGTGTCACAGTGTTTATTCGTGTTCTAGCTTATCCTGCATTTTTCGAAGATGTAATTTTTCTTCGGAGAGTTTCGGTTTCGCTCAATTTATTTTTAATTTACTTAAATAATGTTGAGTGAATCCGATAATTTAATATCTATGCTGAATAATATAATGCCGTAAATGGCCTAACTGCATAAAAATTTCCCCTGTTTTTGTAGTTTTATACAAATATACAAAAACTAAGAAAGAACATAACATAAGAGTTTTTGAATTGTATTGCATTCTAAACTTACAAAGTATATTCCAAAATATCTAATCTCTTACTTGTCCAATATAGCGTAACCTTTGCGTTAGTGATACTATTATTTAATCTGTGGCGTTAGTGCTAAATGTATTAATATAATTCTGTAGCACATATACCTAGCACCTACCGGGCAGACGTTAGCTTCAATATTAAATGACGTAGACACTAACCTTTGTACCAACTAAATGTTTTAAGTTCAGGGGATCTAATATCTTTCATATAATTTCCCTCTCTGCTGTAAGTAAAAGATTATGTCCCGACTAATATTCAACGCAGAATCTTAACCTAGAACCCGCCTAGAGTCATGAAATTTGGAAGGTGTATTCATTATAGAATATAGAGGTGTACTAGGAAGGGATTTCGGAAATTCAACACCTAAGAGGGTCAAATGAGGGCTCAAAGTTTAAAACTTCTTTAATTCCATTTTATGCCGCGGGTGACAGATATTTAGTGTTTTTATAAAAAACACAGCCGATTTCAATTCGGCAGGTGCTTACAACCATTTTATTTTAATTTTTTTTTTAATATACAGATTAATATACATAAGGACAGTTTTTTAATAAAATTTATAGTTTATACTTACAAACATAAATAAAACCAGTTGATAAGCGTCTCAGAAAAATTACCCATTCAAATTACAATTGAATTTATAATAATAATGATTTTATTACCTAATTTTATTTTGTATCCAATTTGTAATCCAAACAAAATATATTTGTCGCTACGAAAAATAAAACACAAAAGCACTGACAACAGTACAACAGCAGTTTAAACATTTAACCGACCTCACTTAAAGCGATTACGTCACGTAGTTAAACATTCAGTGTATCGTATCGGGTACTGATTTATTTATTCACCGCCTGCTTTAGCAGCGTTAATGTTTAATTTTAATGTGGGTAAATGTTGCCAGAAGCGTTTATTTGCTTCACAAGATTTTTTTGTTCTTGTGACATAACTTTTTAAGAGCAGTTGGCTTAGTAAGGATTGTGTAAAAAGTATTGATTCCAATACTCCTGATTTACGTTGCTGAAATTAAGTATATAAGTGTTGATTCCAACTCTACATATCACTTTCGACTGAACATAATTATCATTTAATTAGCTCGTTCATTCGTATATTCGTTTATTTAGTTCGACATAATCCAGGTCTGAATTAGCTTGCGGCTAATATATGTTATCTAATAAATTGACACAAACCACTGTCCGACATTTGAGTACCCGATACCGGATTTATCGATAATTATCGATGTTGGCTAGATTTGACGGTAATTATCAGCGTTAGCTTGATTTTCCGGTAACCACCGGTGCAGAGATTACCGGTAATTTGCTATGTTAGCGTAAGCCGGGTTAAGCTATTTCGCGTATCATTGAGCTTGATTTGCAAGTTAGGAAAGTTAATCGTTAAATTTTTAACTAATATACATATATAATTTATTAGTCAAATTTATACACGTAGCTTATTAATAGGGGGAGAAATATTGTATTTAAATTTTATATATATTTTAGGTGACGTATGTTGATCTACGGCTGGGTTGAGTAGGGTTTTTATTAAAGAAATGCTCAAGTAAATGTAAGGAAAACCAACAGGCATGATGTCATTTCTTAAAATTAATAGGTACTTATATTAACTACGTTTCCGTGATTGCAGTTGCTTTTACATAGATTATATGTATGAAACAAAAAAATCAGGTTATAAATACACATAAAAAACTAAAAATGATGTAGGTAAGCTTGGAGTATGCCGCTATACATATATCTTACTACTTTTTCTCCCGAGCTTTTCCATGTCCCTTCCATACTCTTTATTTTATCCGAACGTAAAAAGTATTTGAGACCATAAATTCCTTCGTCATTGGCGTAATAATTGTGTTTGTTCAAGGAAGCTTACTCCTTGAGCAATTGATTTAAACATAAAGAAACTCGAGGAAACTCTGAAAGGATATCTTTACGACCATGCGTGTTTTTGCCATCCAACTTCCACTCATAATACTAGTAACTAAGGTTCAAGTTTGAAGTAGTAAATCGTACATTTTATGGGCCGAGGACTTATGAAGAATATTTAAGGGAAAGTTTGCAGAAAGTTAATATAAGTCTGTGCATGAGGATTTGCAAACAAGATGGTGGGATAGATAAAAAGCTTTCTGTTTGTTTCCGGGTATATAGCTGTGTTTGTATTCAATTAGTTTTCTTTACTTACAAAAGTTTTATTTCTTTTTTATACATTAACTGTTATAGAATTCCTTAGATATTACTAAAGGAATTATGAAATTGTATACTACGTTATATGATCTGGTCCCATAGTATAAGTTGTTATTTAGAATGGATGTGGTGACCCCATTTTGGCTTAGAACACCCCTAACAGATACACGTAGACCCTTGAGGCACGATTCACTGACATATTATAACGTATTACGGCAGTTGCAAAATTTAGAGACTAAAATATCGAGGATATTGTGCTTAGAGCCTAAGTCTAGTTACTTAATTGTCATGATTCTTGGCTGTAACCTTTCAACCGCATAACAACAAAATAAATTCTTATATCTTTGATCTAAATAAGATCAAACTAACCACAAGGACGTGTTATATTGTTCCCAAATTCCAATAAACATGTTACTTGAACGAAGTCTACAAGCAATTACGAATAGTTATAGAGATAGTTGGAAACAAGAGTCCGCAGTATTCGCCTGCAACAGTCTGACTTTAGAAACTTCCTTCATTCCTGGGAAAATCAAATAATATATACGTATAGTCACTATCTCAAATAATCTATGTATTTTTTAGGTAAAGAAACAGTTAGTACAAAAATAACCTAGAAGTTACTTAAAAATTTGTTAACTGGATGGACAAACACGGCCTAAAGCCGGAGCTTTATTAAGGCATCAGTAGGGCCGTGGCCGACACAGAGAGACCCTTTAAATAGGTATAAAATACAAATATACAAAAGGGATAAATGAAAAATGTGAACTATTGTGAGTTATGTGTTTTGAGTAACTGGCTTGGTAAAGTGCTATGGGAAGAGGTACGGCACCCGGCAATTCTGCTTATTATCAAAACATTGTGGCGGGTAGTGACTTGCTACCCACTAAACGGTCCCCCACTACATTATACTTGATTAATTATTATTATTCATAGATTATACTCGTATTAGAAAAACAACTTATACCATTCGCGTAATATCATCGAAGAGAAAAAAATGTTGGTCACTTAGCATAATCCTATATCGATGCGTAATATGTATATAATTTCAAAAGTTTAAAAGTTAATTGTAACCTTTTATACCACTTTGTTTTGATTACGTTCTACGAGCATACACTTGTTTGCTTGACTGAAAATAAAAAAAACGATTACCACCAGTTTTGTAGTTTGCCATGCTCTTGTGGAACTAGATAAGAATTTTCCTGTATATATGATGAATGAATTAATGAATAAAGTCTATTCATTTATTCATTATATAATATAATATCCCTAAAAGACATGCTCTAACAATCAATAGCCATAAGCTTCAGATTGACGACCTTAGTGATTATTGTTTTGATATATTTTTGTACATTCAATTCTTTCCGTGCTTCGTCTCAGTTCACCTGACAGCCATAAAAGTTGCAATTTGCTGAATCACAATTATTATTAAAATATTTTGTCTTATTCGACGTAACTATCAGTTACTATACGCATTGATAAACAAACAACGCCGAAACTCTTGCAATTCAAATATTCATGAAAATATCTGAAATATGCTAATTAATATTGCAGAAAGCTGTATTAAATCTTTATGCTCCAGTTACGGTCGGTATTCGACTGGGCGAGGTGCTACTTTTGTTTCGTTTCTTTATGTTATTTGCATGAAAATAAATCTTGATTGTAATTGCTGATTTTTGAATCTCAATAAATGTTTCTGCTTGAATTTTACAGTAAATTTTATGTTATTAAAAAAGTAAAATCACTGCAAGCCGACTGTTAATTGCAATAATATACATATGTATGTAGCAAGAAAGTGTATTTGACCGAGCGAGCAAAGCGTTTCTACTTTGGGTCTGGTATTTTTTTCTTTTCACTGTATGTTCATATGTTTGTGTGTTTGTATCTATCCTGAAATTTGTACTCGCGTACAGGTCGTAGCTTCCAAAAAACATTAACGAAAGTTAGTGTGTGGTTTTTACGAATTTATAGAATATTTTATTCATGGGGAAATTTTGAGTGGAGATATTTTTTCCAAAAAAGAGGAATGTTTAAGTTTAATAGCCGATTTCAACAATATTTACAACATTAATTAAGATTCCTGAATATAAAAAAACGATCAAGTGGATGATGACGTGTTGTTTTTGTAAGGTCGTAAAAAAATATCGTCGCGAGGTCGACAGTTCGTTGAACTACTAGTAAATAACCAAGCAGCTCAATAGCTTACCAACCAAAAGCTACAAAACGTTACGTGGCTTCTAACGTATATTTCCTGCGTAAAATTCTAACCTAAGCTGTATATTTTGAAGCATCATACAAAACTAATTTTTGACTCGTATTTACTGTAGCAAAAGAGTCGTTAAAAGCGACTTTAAAAATCCTAACTATAAAAACTGCAGACTTCCGTATTTTAACGTGTGATGAAACCAGACAAATCAGCTGACAAATAAACAAATTCAATAATACTACGCACTACGCACATCAATATCGGTCTAACAATTTAGGCTCTAGGTAGAGGGTCACAGAATTAAACATACACGTAGGTACATTTTTTTTAATTAAAGATAACAAAATGTTTATTTACAATAAGAAAAAATACAGCTAAGAGATTACATATAGACCATTTAAGGTATACAGATAATCCAAAGGCTCCAACCCACCACCAGAGGGCAGTAAAATAATAATACATAATTACATACACATTATTAAACATACTTTCGATAAACATTACCTCCTCTTGTGCACTCGGATAAAAGCTAGAGAATTAGTTGCTACATTGTGTAACCGAAAAATTGCATCTTTATGCATATCTACATAATGCAAATAGCTTTTGCATCAAGAATTCAAATAGCAATTTCTTTGCAGCCTTTTACGTAGCTATTCCGTTCTCATTTACAAACTCCTTGTCTACATTTTGCCCTGATTAAAGCACATTTTGCCATGATTACGGTACATTTTTGCCATGATTATGGTAAACAATGGGTTGGTACATTTGAGCTGGCAAAAAACGGAATGCCATACCGCGTGGTTCCCTCGAATCTAACCGCACATTATGAAGCTTCAAACGAATTGTTGTATGTTGGAAAAATTCTAAAAGTTTATGCAAATATGCAAACTTTATGTATATATATGCGTATGTACAGTGAAAACAGCGCCTCGTATACAGATTTCGATGTACTTCTAGATGTAAGATACTATATTTAGAAACAGTGTCATAATTTATTACTCTTTTATTATATAGACATATAGATTGAACCTAGAGACATTAAAATTGGAGGATATATTACGAGATGTATGAGTGTACTAGGAAAGGATTTATGGAAATTCAGCCCCTGAGACACGCGTGACCAGAACGCCGGTTTTTATCTGGGCCAACGGTATAAGCATTTCCATTCAGTATGGTAATGCGGCTAGCATTCTGGGCACGTTGCCATCTGGTGGTGGGTTGGAGCTTTGGATTATCGGTAGTCTTAAATGGTCTACAGGTAATCTGTCTGATTTTTTTTGTTGTAGTTAGTCATTTCATCTTTGGTAATAAAAGGCACTTGAAGTGATGTAATTGTTACCCCTAAGGGGGTCAAATGTGGGTTTAAAGTTTGAAACTTTTTTTATATTCAATCTTATGTCAACGCCGAGTGCTATCATTTATTTTATATCGTGATTGGGTTGCAGCAGTGGTAGTTATTTATGTTTGTTACTTGATTTCTCGAAGAGAGTATACTGCTCAAGTAGTCTATTAAAATTGAATCAAAATTGGTTTAGAGGTTATCGAAATAACTGAAAAAGTTCTATGACCGACAGACGCTGGTCTGCCGGAATAGAAGTCGGCCATCATTACGTTTTAAAAGAAATTGAATAATTACTGTTGATACCTGCTAATAAAATTATGTTGTTCGTAATCAATTATATTACTCGTATTCATTTCATTAAATTATTCACAACATGATGTCATCGCTTGGTAATTGCCGACTATTTCTTGTCTTTGTCGCCCGTGCACAAATAAATATATAGTCGTCACGCTCGCGACTAGACTTATCTCGTAGACATGCTACGGTGCTAGGTTTTGCTACGGGCTACGAATAATAAGGAATGGATGTCATTGACTTGCCTACATTTAAAAGGGACGTTACATTGCGTGATATTTTTAAATTAGTTGACTTCTATTATAATTAGAACCAAAAATGTACAAAAGTTGAAAGAAATAAACATAATTGGTAAAAAAGAATAAACATTATACACATATGGCCTCATTAATAAAAGCGTTTCAATTTTGGGAGTATTTTGTCTTCTTTTGGTGCATAACGTCACTTCACTTACTTACTAATATATTTTATTATATTTTCAATAATTTTGTTCCAGGTAAGTCCCGGAAATGCCACAATTCAATGCGCGTCACAAAAATAGAAGGCGAAAGGTGAGTCATTTATCACTATAAAAGGTTCCGTACATAAAAAATATAGGCCTGATTGGGTGAAATGGCCGGTTTTCTATACAGACGCCAATGATCCATCCATCCATCATTTGAAAATGGTCGCCCGTTTAGCATTTGCATAATGGGCCAAAATTCAATTTAGATTAAATACGGTTTTATGGTACCCTTTCATATGAACATGAAAGGGTAGGGTTTTCGTTGCTGTTTTTATTTGACTCGTCCCAAATTTGACTCCCGTGTCATTTACCTGCATAATATATATCTTATGTAAAAGGTTTTTTCTTCGATGCCTCAATTGAAATAAATTCTGCTCTCATTCCACAAAAAATAGGGTTTCATTTTAATTTAAATTACTCATTTTGATCCTTGTTTGCTTTGGGTTTAGTTTTTTGTGTTTTATTCTAATTGTTATGTTTACAATTAGAATAAAACAAAGAAAACTAAACCCAAAGTGTTAGTTGCTACACGATTGCGCCAGCCCTGTTGCATTGAAAAGGAAGTTTCTCTAATATCATACGAGTAGTTCAAGCCTAAAAATCAGGAATTTCTAGTACGTTTTAATGTGTGGTTCTAACTCACATAACACATAATTTTGCTAAACATAATAACGTTATGTCCAGTGAAATTGTGAATTTACAAAAAAAAGTAATTATTGTCTCTTTTTCCGAATAATATACGAAGATCACACGAAAAAACAAGACATGAGGACATCGAAAGTTAATGAGGTCAACTAGAATATTACCATTGGTTACATATGCCGACTTCAGCCGCACCAAATGAATGCACCCTTACCGACTTAACCGCTCATAAATTCCATACAAATTCTGCAAATAATATCGTGACATATTCTGGCCCGGTCTGCGCCAGAACGAAATCGAATCCCCTTCGGATGTGATCGGACAGATTTGGCAGCTCGCCAGGACTTGGCACTGGATAGTGTTTCATGAAGGGAATGTGTGAAGTAGGTGGGTAGGGCATATAAGTTTTTAACCGAATGCCCAAAAGGAGGGTAGTGTTTTTCGAGTGTACGTAAGTATGTGTATGTGATGTGCCACGTTTAGCCGTATACAATGTAAAAAAAAAAATTACTAGGATTGCTCGTAGGGATCCATCAGAACTATTTTTAATTTGGGTTTATAATTCAATCAAGTTATATTTTTCTTTAGTTGTAAAAGACTAAAAGAAAAAAAAACAGTATTTTAAAATGATCAAATTACGAGAGGTTTTCTGTGAAAATTTTCGTTAACACGTAATGATATCCTGGTTTTTAGAACATTAAATCAAATCTGTAGTCAACGTTACTTACTTTATATTTATTTCTCAAATTAGTAGATTATAAAATTCATTCATCAATTTTAATGTGATAATTTTAATAAGTGCAGTTTATGTTACAAATAATTTGATTTAATGTAACCTTCCAAAAATATGTGCAGAAGTCTTACACTATTAGTTACATCTATACGTTTTTAGCTAAGATTTTTCAAGTTTGCAACCACGAATCATGTTATCAGACTGATTAAGTTACGGGTCACAAACAAATTTATATTTGTCCACCGATCACGTTATCTCTAGCGCATTATTGCTATAACTATATCTACGTGCGCTTCAGCATACATTGTTGATTCTCTGCAATAGATATGAAGCCTAAACAACATCATGAACGCTTTGTAATATAAGACGCGAAATGTCACCGCTTTTTTAATATTGCAAAATTTCTGTTCTCCTAATATTAGTAGTACAAGCCTTGAGCTCGGTTGCCAATGTAGTTAGCATTTAAAAGAGTAGGTATCAGTGTAGAAGTTGGCGCCGCGCACGCCGTCCGTTTATTGGATACAGCGGGACAAGGCCACGCCGCGGCGCTTTGCCAAATTACTGCTTGTATCCGTGTCGTTTAACTTCTTTTATTTGATTAGATGCATAATGCAACTACAAAAATACAAGTTAACTTTATGTCCACATGTTGGTACAATTTTAAGCGACATCAATTAAGATTTTCGGTTTGTCAAAATTTATTGCCTGTTTTCCGATTCCTCAGGAACGCCTTGATCGACTTTGTTTATTTTGAAGTCGCTTGCAGTTAATTATTAAATATAATATGTTATTACATATATTTGGTTCATTTTAAACAATATAAATATTTAGATCATCTCTAGAATTACAATGAACTCATGTAAGAGTAACTGAAAAAACGTCTTTATCTTAAGAATTTAGTTTTTGTTAGCCAGACCAGGCCGCGGAAGACTGATTTCTCTCGTATCAGTTCAAGTATTACAAGATTACATTAATACAAAAAGTTAAGCACCCGCCGTTCCCCTTTTGATATTAAAGTTTAGATACTCAATTGGGTGTAAAATAATATTAAATTAACCGGAAAGATACTTCAGATGGAAGCAAAAGCGAGCGCTTTGAAGCGCGACAATTTTTCAAATCTATATCAAAATATTTGGATGATGGTGAGGACTTTTTAAATGTATTGTTATTTTTGTAACTGGTAAAATAAATTATCAGCAATTCAATTAATCTTAATAATACGGGTGTGTAGGTGCCCATTTACAAAAGAGATTTTTCAGAAATGTATGCATGAAGTTCTGGCCAGGACAGTGTACATGATACTATGAATACGTCAGGAATTATTAATCTATCAACCAAATTCAAAATAACGTAACTAATCGCAGGCACTTATCGCAGGTTCATTAACTTCGAATCAAAATATTTCCATCTTATTTACGCAAAATTTGCGCGTTGAATCAATTTTGAATCAATTTTGACATTTGGCGGTACAATTCATAGAGCAATGTGACCATTGGAGTCAAAGTAGGATTCAAAAATCTTATAAGGATACCATAATTCCAATACATTTCGCAGAATTTAGATATTTTTGTACACATTGAAGTAAGTAACTGATGGAAGTTTAATTATTACCTAATATGAACCATATTATTAGGCATATTTTGGTTGATGTACACTGTCCTATAGCCGAAAAATGAAACCAGTCGGTTATATTGTTATTATATATTATAAATCTAATTTAACTAAACCAGGGTTTTAATATTGCGTCCAATTATCCAGCTGTAACGTTTGCCATATATTTCGTACTAAAAACTTAACACTATAAACTTCATCACTCTGCAAATAATTCTTCAATCCATTAAGAAGATACCGTTTATAGAGCGTATGATATAGTTCTTACTGCCTAGACATAAAGTGTAGTTTTCCACAGCAGCTAGTAATAATAAAGTGGGCACATGTCAATGCAGGCAGTCGTAAAAAGCTCGTTCTTGAGATGGTAGAACGGTGTATAGTTGAAAGTTTTATATCTCGGGGAACGACTTCGGGGTGGTTCAATTAGTTTCTCTCCTCTGGCGATTTTTACCTTCGACCAGTAATACTTAAAAATAAAATAAAAAAAATTATTTTAAAGTATTCTATTATATTTGGCACGCACCTGACTTTTCAGTTATTTTTCAGTTATATTAGTATTTTACACATGTCAAGTGTATACTCAGGCTGCATGTTTATAACCAGGAGGTCGATATGTCTACGAAATTACGCGTTTGCTACGCGCGTAGCACCGTAGACAGAGCTACGAAGTCTACTGATTTTTATATATATGCGGAGGCTTGCCCTAGAATTAGAATTTGACCATCTTCATGGCGTAGCAGTTATTATGATTGTCTTGAGATCAGGAGAAAACGGTTTTAATTGCACTGGGCAGGTAACTCGAATGATGATTTGTACGATAATAAATGTATTCTAAAACGTGCGTTAAAACCATACATATAAAAGACACAAATACAAAAACTGTTTGCAGGTATGTTTAATAAACGATACTTTTTGCATTTCAATCGCAGTTTAATTTGATTACACTAAATAAATGTTCCTTAAGCGATGCTAAAATCCATAATTATTACCTCAATTCAAAAGTATTCGTCTACAAAAGGTATCAGATATTTGAGTACGTTTTGCCCCTGACATTGTGGACAAAGAGGGCGTTTAAGAAATATTAGGGTTATTACGGGACCGAAGAGGGAGCAGTTAAGGTCATGTTACCTAAAAGCATTAGTCCTTCCCCTAAAATCGATTAAATAGAGCCTAGAGGAAAGTGTGCTTTTTTAGTTAGCCATGTTTTTTTTTCCGCATGATCTGTTGGAGTAAAGTACAAATATTATCTTCTAAGTATCATTAAAATCAGTAAATTGGTCCCAAATAGCATTTTTGGATTTGCCATTGGCTCGAGACAATATTTTTTATTAATACGAGAAATTTCAAAAATAAATTGTTAGTACGTTACCGATTTTGTTTTCACTATTGTTTAATAATTTAATATTATACAGTACTTTAATATATATAATTCTAATACAAAAACTAACTTAAAAAGAACCTAAACTGCAAAAATGATTAAAAGTCGGAAAAAAATTAAAAATATTTGTGGCTAAGTGAAATTGTTAGTTAATTTATTATAATTTTTAAGGGCAATCTTTTATTTATAAAAACAGCGAATTATGATGAATATCATTTAAGTCGGGTAAGAGATGTCCTAAGTCTATCATCTCAATTTTGACCGCTTTACTCTTCGCCTTAACAATCATCAGCCTGAAAGGCGGCATAAAATGTTTATCTCTTTGAAGGCGGGCACAATAGCCGCTCCAGGGCTGCTCGAGGACCGCAATACAACCGCATCAAGGCCCCAAAAAGCCGCAAAACTATTCAAGTCCATATCGCTCCACCTGTTGGCAAAACAAAGCAACTCTTATCAGGCGTTCGTCGTCGTTGGAACTCAAAAGCGTTGATAACGACCGACCCTCTTGTAGGGGTGGAAAGAGAAATGTTGGGGTGAAAAAGGAAATATTAGGATGATAAAAGGCGGAATCAGGTGGCAAAGGAAGAAATTTGAGAGATTTGTTGTAGGTTTCCTAACGAAGTTTTTTTTATAAAGTTTTTTTTAAATATTGTGTGGGTTTAAGGGCGTGTTGGTTATTTTAAGAATTGAAAAACATTTATGATTTTGTTCAGCGACGCTGTCATCTTGGTTGGTTGATATTTACCGATTAAGATTCGAGGCTTTGAAAAAAATATTATGTGTTTGAAGGATATTGTAGTTTTTTTTATAATCACTAAAAACCAGCCTTAAAATAATGCTAATGTTTACCAGTGACATTGTTGTTGTTGTATATAAACCTAGTTCTGTCCATCAGCCTTATATTATTAGGTTGCACTCTTAAGACTACTTTTTACTATAATCTGTAATTGGTATTGGTATAATGTAGATTTAATTACGGCCAAGTTATGACACATTGCTCGTGAAATGTACACCGTGAGGTAGGCGATTTCTAACCCTCACACTAAAGTAAAAATAATATAAAAAGGTGTGTGTGTGTGAGTATTTTGTTACTCATTTGCGCTCCAACGGTTGAACGAATTTGGATAAGATACGGCATCAAGATAGCTCTTATGTCATGGAATAATACATAGGCTATTTCTTATCCCGGAAAAATCATAGCGGTCTCGTTGGATAATCAAATTCGGGTAACGGCAGCTAATAATAATAAAAAAAATACTTAGCAAGAAAACCATGTGCGGCCGATAAACTTTCCCCTCGCGGCCTTTATTTTAAATCGAAGCGAAATAAAGCTACATGATTATTCTCTGTCGTCATGGTTTGTAATTCAACACTCGTTTTGACACCAAGTATCGGATAACACTGATTAAGTGCTCCTACAGCCATTGGTATCGCTGCGTCATGCCGCACCAGTTTTTCAGTTGACGTGAAAAAAGCGGGGATTTTGTAATATCATTACATGAGCTTGCAGATTTTTGAACCGCCGGGGAATGACAATACTGAAACGAACTGGGAGTGAAAAGCTTGAAAATTTCATAGTTTTTCAATAACTTACGAAATCTTAAAGAAATGCTGGCTGACTATCAGCGAGTACTTAAAGATTCCGTAAGTCCATTTTTTTATGTATGGCTAATATGTTAAGTTTTTCCAACATCCAGTCGAATCTTTTAGTTACAAATAATTACCAGTGTTTGTCAATTGTAATGTAGTTACATTTATAATATATTGGTAGAAACTAAACGCAGAATAACTTAAAACAAAATAACTTATTAAAACAATTTTAAATTATAAAGGTATTTTATATTTAACATTGAGGTTAGAAAATTTAACATCTCTTTGCATATACCACTAGCAGTCATCATGCACATCAATTGTAACATTTAATAATTATTAAATTCAAATATTTTATTATTTTACTAGGAGATGCCACCCGCGGTGTCGCATGCAACATAAATTGGAATACAACAAATTTTAACCCCTGTGGGAATCCTTTGGGGGTTGAATTTCGAAAAATCTTAATACACCTTTACACCCTATTATAATGACCACCCTTAAAATTTTATGTATCTAAGTTTAACTCTAAGAATTCAGGTCTCTTATAAATAGATTTACGAACACCCGAATCAAAACTAAAAAACCATATTAGCTCCACTATTTTATATAATATTACATTTTGACAAACCATCCAATACTCCGAACGTAATTCGGAGCTAAAATAAATACCTCTATTGGTTATAAAATATACCACTGACTAAGCAATAAAAGTCTAATTTTCAGCAAAGTACAATTTATTGCGTTCAATTGGTTATTTGTTTGAAATTCAGTAAAATCCTTTTCGGTTTTGCTGGCGATGCTTTTTAACGTAAATTTAGTGTTTGGTTTGATTTAACTATATGTTACTCGGAATACTAGTTATATATTAGACGAGTATGACTCGGAGCTTATTTTACGCTCCGAGTCATACTCGTTTGAGATACGTAATTCTTCGGACAGTTGACATCGCTGACATATTGTACCGCATGTCTATGCTAAATGTTATTGACATCAGCCGGTAAATAGCTGGGTAGAGTTGTAGAGTATGTTGATGGAAGGATCGGGGGTTACTACAAAAATCTGCATACCAAGTTTTGTCAAGATACTCGTAGGTTGTATACTACGTTCAGGGCGCGAGTGATATCCAGACAAAAAAAACAATATATATTTGTTTTGCTAATCTGAAGTGAACGTCGCTTCAGACTAAAAGAATTAAAAAATCGATATCCATTTATGAGCTAGTTTATAAAACAGACAAATAAAATTATTGCCTCAACTGCTATGAAGCGATTATTTTTAGCAATTAAAAACAAGGTTCTTTCAAATAGTAAGCTATATATTCGGGGCTTTAGGTGATTAAGAAAATCTAACTTTAGAAAAAGCCAGTTCAGTTAGACTAAAGAACAAATAGCTCTTCTTTGTTCGGCAAAGAATATAAATCTGCACAGAGTCAGCGGTTCATCGTAGGTAATTAACAAATAGTCGAGATTTATGACTCTATTACCCGACGATGAATTTATTATTAACGATAAATAGCGGCAGATTGTGCTAACGGCCATGTAGTTTTGCATAATCGGCAATAAAAGGTCAATACTTTGTATTCTCTACATGTATACCTACATAATAAGCGTAATTCGTAAAATACAAGTTTTAAAACATTTGAAAATGCTGTTACGTATGACAATTGTAAAAATCAATTTTGGGCGTCAATGCACAAGACTACCTACAACTACCTACTAAGAAGTGAGCAACCTACTCGTATCTATGCTACTGAAAATTACACGTTGGCTAAATGGTATGGCTTTTACTAGCAAAAAAAAAAACAATGCATATTTTCGTTTTCCCGATTGTCATTTGTCATATGTCTGTCAGCAGAGCACCATATAGCCACGTAGTGACGTATGATTGTGACAATGTCGGGACCGCGCGATTGTGATTTCCCCTGGCGAGTCACGGTTTAAACAAATATTTTGCAAAAGGCAAATAACTTAACGTTAATTTTTTTGGGATTTCAATGTAATGTAAAACAGCATGTGTAGAAGTCAGAGGGAATAATACGAAAATCGTTCAAGACAATACACAACAATTTTTTATATTAACTTCATTTTTAACCTACTTCAATCGGGTCAAGGTTCTCAATTTATCGAAGCCTTTTTTCTTAATCAAAATAATTTTGTAATATTCGTTGTCTTACGTAAATGACTGACATTCTGTTTGTGACGTAAGTTTTGCCTGCCGAATTAAGGTTGGTATTTACTTTCTTTTAAAGTATTATTACCTAAGCCTAACGAGCTACCTTGGCTAGGTAAGGTAAGACTATTATTTATTATGTAGCATAGTTACATTTTCTAGCGAGTATTTTACGCAATAATTATTGGTCTAGAATAAATCTCTACATCTTAATCTCTCCCGAATCACAACAGATTTAAACCTTTAGTTATTTTAATTATACGGTCCTTTTTTCGATTAACTATTTGTTTTTCGATTACAACTGAAAACAGGATATTATTTTTGTACTAAAAAATATATAATACTGGACGATGTTATTAAAAACGTGTGCAGAGTATCATAAATATGTAGTTGTATGTTCTGAAAGTACGAAACAAGTGCATTCGAGCTAAATTGAAATTGTTCCTGCAGCTTTTTCATTTAGAAATTTATTGTTTTCGAATACTATTGCAGCACCGTTTCTAACAAAATATGTTACAAATAGCTTTCAACGAACGTGAATTTAGTAGAATTAGTCACTGAGTTCACGTGCAATTTGATCAAAACAACGCATGCACTAATATTTATTATTAACTAGCTGACCAGACAGACTAGACAGATGTCTTGTCATTCAGTTCTGTTAAGCAACTGTATTTAAAACATTTTTTTTATATATATGGCACCATATGATTAGTATATTTGCTAGCGTCAGGTTTATTAATTTTTAAGTTATTATTCAATCAAGTGAATTCAAATATTAAGTAGTAAGTCATCGTGGTCAAGTTAAAGTCAAATCATGTTCACACTCGTAAAGCGGTGGAGTCTTTACCAGGGCTTCAATGGAGATTTCAGCGAACAGCCTACACTTGTGCATATAAACAAAACATTAATGGTTAATAATCCGCTAATATTACACATTAAAGCCTGCAGAATCACTGGTTTTTCAATAAATACACAGACAGAGACCCAATTTTTACAGCGAACGAGGGAAAACTCCTATTTATAACATGCTTATCAAAGAACTGCTATATAACGCTAGGGATAAGGTTGCATTAAAAAGTTTATAATGAAGATAGTCGTTATACTGGTCGTTATAGTCGAAAGGGGGTCACTATACTCATCTTAAGGGACATTTTATTGAGTTGGATCACTTTCGCAAATTGTATCGTGTGTTACAAAGGTTTTTATTACTACCTGCGCAATTTTCAAAAGACGGACGGTCAAAACGCAATCAATCGACGCGATAATTTCGCTCATAGTAACGGCGGCGTATATCATACGCGTATAAATCTCACTAGCTGGTGTGATTAAAATTTTAAACTGTATTCTCTGAGGACGTGCGAGGGTAGGCACGATTTCACGCTTTTGCATAATGTATGTTCTCACGGAATTTTTTAGTCTTTGACTTTTGTTAAATTACGGAGTTTGGGTGCTAAATGATTTTTGACCCTTGTAATTTTGCGGCGAGCGCCGAGTTGAGTTTCAGCTGAATATTTTAATGCAAATGTCACTGGGGAGTTACTGAATTTTATTTATTAAGTATTTGATCGTTGGGATTGTATCCATGCTACTCGTATTAACATGTATTTACTTTTCTCTTCTATACTTCTACATAAATCTATCGCACTAATATTATAATCACTCTCCTGTAATTATAAATGCATAAAGTTTTTTTTCTTATTTTCATTTTTGACCTTACATTGAAAATTGTTTGAGTGGAAATCAATAGTTATAGGTAGTTTAGATTTTTAGATGTAGTTTATATACAGGCCACTGTTCATCCTTACGCATCCCTGCAGAATGTTATTAGTTTTGCTTATAAATTCGTACGTTTACGAACTGTGTAACTATTCACGTAGAGCTTGCCATCCGAAGGCCCTGGCAGTTTCTGTGTACTTACTACTGTTTAACCCCCTGAAGGTCCACGGTCACTATGGGATCAGTCGCTGTTAGTGTTAATACAGAAATAGCACCTATTTGCTACCGACTTCCAAGACGCGAGAACATTGTTGAAGTCACGAACAACTCATTTCGTCGCTGATGAAGTTCACCGAGTGTGTACGAAACTATAGTTGGACCTTTCCAACAATCAGGTAGAAAGGAGGAACTCAATTCTACTGTATGTTTTTATTTTGTTACCTTATTTCTCGGTGACGGTCGGACCGATTTGAAACATTATTTTTAATTTTCAAAGGGTATTTTTTATACTTCTCGAGTGGTTCCGTTTATTTATTTTTTAAAATCCGTATGGAGGTTTGATTTTTAAATCGAAATAACTAATAAAGCTCTATCGGTGCCTGTAATAGAAATCGGTAATAACTTTTTTTTAATTGCCTGATTTCGGAATGACTAATTACTCAAGTCTACACTTTAGCAGCTTTAGAGACAATTTCTGAACTGGTTCGAACTATCCACTATAATACTTTTGACAAATAATTTCAAGACAAAGCACGTAGCATGTACTCGTACAAGCGTAGTCTGAATCGATCGGTCTCGCTGTAACTCTACGGAATATTTTACAATTCCATCAATGCTCAAGTTTATTGAAACGACTTTTACCAACGGCTTGAGATATTGGACTTACGAACTTTATTGTTTGCCCCTTTGGAATAGACTTTAAATTTTGCGGTCCTGTTTTATTCAAGTTGGCGTATTTGTATTTATTACCATTGTTATTGTACCTTTGGTTGTGTTTGTGTGTTATTAATTGTTTCTAGCCAACTTCAAAAGGAGGATGTTTTTATTTGAATGGCCGACCAAGACCGTTCGGACGGTCTCATTAATCGGTCGGAATAACTTTTAATTTTCTTTAACTACAAGTACTTTACGTTTTAAACATTTTTTATAGTTCAAATAGTTCAAAGGTATCTTTAAAGTACTGATAAAAACATACACAGAATCAAGAACCAAAAAGTAACCTTTCGTTACTCCCGAATAAATACTCAAACAAAATACTTCTGCCTTTTACAAATACCCCTAAAGTTAGGAATTGTTTACAGCTATAATTTGTTATAAATTATGTTGAGTGGTAGTGAAACGGACAACAATGTCTGTCGATCGTAAAACTCTTATCTCAAATTGTTTCAAAATTACACCGAATTAACGACCGGTGTTTAAAATGAAACCGCGTCATTTCGACACAAACCGTAAGAGGTTTTTGCATAGTAAAATTTGCTTGTCCCTTTTCAAGGATATAAGAACGCAGTAATTTGATCTTAACTGTCGACCTTGCAACCATGATAAATTTTGTGACTACGATTTTATTTATAAAAAATCGAATGAATTTTGTGTTCTGTTCTGTGATTGAAATCGGCCAGTAAAGGGCAATGTAGCTTGCTCTCGTTTTGTAAGGAATACCAATATCTAAAATCCCCAATTACAGAAAAATCTAAAAGTTGGTTCTATATACCAAGAACCGTCAAGATTTGTTGGAAACTACGACCTGTACGCAATTTTCATACAGATAATGGTTGGTACTAAGTAACCGACGAAATAAACATGTTCCAGACTCGAAACAGACTTACTTAGTTCGCTTTAGTTGTAAATATTTTTTTTCATTTAACTGAGTTGGCAATATTTTTTTGCTGTGTATAGTACGAATATTATTATTTTTCATAATATCAATTTCAAGTAAATTAATTGTCTTTTTATTATTTAATCCCTCGTATTTCGTCCTTATACTTTAATTGTCGCCTTACAAAAATTGATAGCAATAGTGGCCATAGTTTGTTGCGCTGCATGATAATGACGTTTTTTGAAACTGTTCTTTTGTGTATATTTAATTTTTTTTCTGTCTGCGTTTGTCTAAGTGAATTTACTTTGGTAAACAAAGTGTAATTTAAAACTTCCTTACTTTCACCCTGGAATCACCTTAGACGTGGTGTGAAGTCATAGTTAAGTCAGAAGTCAAGTCAATCCTAGAATTTAATTGTAGGTCAGATATCACTGGCCTTCTGCCGACCTAGGCACTCTCGCATGTTTATATGTTATCATCGATTTTTAAACCGTGAAGTGCGATTTACTGATTCTATGGTTAAATGCAAAAATTAACGTCATGTACAATGCGATTATGACCCTACCGACGGTTTTTAAGGTCTATGGCCGTCGCAGAACCATAGACTGCATATGCCACAACACCTGAGTCCCAGACGATCAAAAATCCGTCTGTCGTAATTGGAACCGCCTTCCCAATCAATTAGGTCGGATTAACGAGTATCCCTAAACGAGGAGAGTGGCGGCGGCGGGTCACCTAATGGTGGCTGTAATCGGTGCAATTATTGCCGACTATAGATTCGAAGTTGCCAGTCGTGAAAAAAATACGCTTTAAACTACGTCAGCTTGATGCGGGTTGTAGATCGAAAACATAGCTTAGTTTGGCTTAGCTCACTGAGGTAATTTTTAATATTTATGTGTATAGTTTGAATCAACGATGCGAATTAAGCAAAAATGCAACCATACCGAAAAGAGCCGCTTTCGCGATATTGAAAGACGAAAGCTCGTGCGGGATCATAATAGCTAAACTCATAAAAATGATAAGAAGTTGAAAAATTGAGTTCGTAAAAACCTGTATTGAATATCGTAATAGTTAATGAGATATTTTATTAATATTACAAAAATGACGTTCAACGTTCTTTACAAAAATAAAATATAACTAAGTTTTTTTTCATGTTGAAAGTAAACATAATTGATGTCAAATATTTTGGTACCTACATATTTGTGTAATGCTAGAATTCCGAGTCGAAGATTGCGTTCTGCTAGTCTTAAACGATACAATATGTAAAGTTTTACCGACTTCGACGCTATCTATCTATCTATCGGGTTTTTGTTCCAAACTCAGAGTAGCAATCATACAAACCACAGTCTGCAATACAAAATATTTTCTGTTAGATTTATTTTAATCTCTGACCTCATAAGCATAAATATGTAATCGAAAACATTTCGCAATAAGTATAAATTACTGCTTAGATACGTACAGCACTTGTTTGATATACATATAAATGTGTACATAACGTATGTTACATGTGATAACAGACATTAAATACCAGCGCAGCCGCACAGCTCGTAGCGACATACAATAAGCTCTAACGTTTCTAAAATAGCTGCTTCTGATTAAATTACTAAGATAATAAGGCTTCTATACTCATATTCTACGAGTACGTTCGTACGTACTAGGTATTTAATATTCGTTGTTCGCTACTGTTTCTAATTTCAGCGCAGTCGGTAAAGCAGACTCTAGGCACCTATTTAATTAGCGCCCCATCTTCATACGAGATGTCGCTTTATATTCAGACCTGCTTATGTCGCCCTTGAGATAATAAAGTAGAAATAGATGTGACACTCTGTGGTACAAAAGTCATATCTTTATATTTATAATTCTACTGTACGTGTGTATCACTGAACTCCTAAACGACTGGACTGATTTGATTGAAATTTTTGACATGAGTTTGGGTGGCACCCTGGATAGTTTATATTCACGTCACATTCAAATCAGCACGGCATTTAGGTGTTAGCAGGACAACGTCTACGTATATATATAGGATAAGTAGTGTCAGTTTTCCCGCGTTCGCTGAGAAGATGGCATCTCTGTCTGTGTATTTATTGCAAAACTATTAATTCTGCTACTTTTAATATGTTATATTGGTGGATTATTAACCATTAATATCTTGTTCATATGCACAAGTGTGGGCAACTTATATAAAGCGAGAATAACGTGGTTTTCGTGTCCGCGGGAAATCTCCATAGAAACCCTGGTAAAGTCTCTACCGTTTTATAGGGGTACATGATGTTACTTTGATTTGACCACGATGACTTTTTACTTGATATTGGACTTAACTTGATTGATTAATAACTTGAAAATTGATAAACTTTACGCTGGCAAATATACAAATCGTATGTATGATGCCATATACAAAAACAAAAGGTTAGAGCGTTCGAAATTAACACCTTGTATTCGAACCTGTAATCTGTTAAGAGTATCTCGACGATGGCCGAATCCTCAAAGCATATATTGTTCTCATAAAAGTATTATGACAACCTTAGTAAGGTCTAACTCTAGGATAAAAAAAGTTTTAAGTATTACACATTTTGAACCAAAAATTAATCAAAACATTCTGTTTACTAATAATGAAAACATTAATTTTACTATAAACTTTAAACATACTTAATGTTTAAATTTTATAGTAACATTCAAAGATAAATTTAGAATTCCAAGATCAATCTCAAGCATAAACACCAAAAAAACTACGTTTGCATTAAAAACATCGATCAATCGATCCCTGTCATCACGGCCTCAGCTCAGAGACCGCCTCTTCCTCGTGCCAGTAAAAACATTAGCTATACTCCTCTTTGGACCGACGCAACGTGCAAAAAGTAAGGTTTGTCCCAACCTTGCTTCTTGCAACTTTTTGTTTCGGAATATGAAAGTTATCACCCGTAGTTTTGGCGTGGGATGTGGGAAGAATAAAAATGAGGAAAATACTTAATATTATAACATAACTTGCATTATAACATTCACACTCGAAAACAATATCCGCTCCAAACAATACCTCGTGATAATGTCATTTTGTGGTACTTGAACAAAGTTTTGAACCCATTAAATCAGTCAGTACTTACGTCCTGCGAACACGTTACTGTTCGCTATATAAAGAGCTCAGAGAGGCGCAACAGCTCACTTTCGAGCGAACGCTTGAAGAGAACTCAGACATCTTTTGAGGATACCTTGTGCTAAGTCGAAACACGTGTCGAGGAAGTCTGATACTGAGAAAAAGATAAATAATAAGGTGAGGAGGAACCACACCATAAAAACGAAAATATTTTTCCTATTTTTCACGCTGACATCAAAACAAAGCAGGAAAACACTAGATAATCTTTAAACAACATCTTACGAGTAAGTTACCTCCAAAAACTCGGTGTTGGTGCCTGGCACGATCTAGCAAAATTCAGATAACTTAATAACAGGTATACGGGGAGCAAGTCTTCCAGAAGTTTGTATACTTACTATTACTTATTCTGAACTTCTTCCACGACTTCTTATCAAATTATTCTCTTCTTGTTTTTCAAATTAAAATGTTCAAGATAAACCAAATACTTACCCTTACCCAATGTATATAAAGAATGGCGTCATAGCGCAAGAACCCGAAGAGGTCTGACACCAACTTGTTAATTTGAGTGGTGCTTGCCATACCGTGCTCTGCTTGAGAGTCTTTTAAACAGCTCTCAAGTGTCGTTAAAATATTAAGTCTAATAGGGAAGGGTGTCGGAAACTGGAGTAATATATTTCACATATTTACCCAACTTTGAAAAAAAGTGTTATGAAAACTTTATAACACTTTGTTTTAAAGTTTGGTAAAAATGTGAATTAAATGTAATTCAACGTGTAAAAATGGATTGACAACAGTCGAAAATACAGTGTACATAACGTTTCATACTTATACCTACCTACCCTAATATGATTTCTCCTGTGTCGGAGATGTCATACAAAATTCAAATTCTCTGATTGGGACACCTGCCTCGACTAGAAATCGAACCCGGGAAAGCAAGCTCTTTCTGTTACTAGCTACCTACTAGGCCGCAGCGGTCGTCGGTCTGAGTCGGCTCTGTGTTACATTGTGCCCTACCCCTGCTCAATTCTGCTCTAGCACTGGATCTTAAATATAGATCTCAAAGTGTTTTCTTATTATTTTGCTATTATTCTCGTCAGGGTAACCTATAGTGACACGATTGCAGACCAATTGTTAATCGAAACGTTATTTTTAAAAAAAAGCTAGTCTATTGTATGATCTTTCTCCAACTACCATGTTATGCTCCCTGTTTAATAAGTACCTTACTGTTGTCAGATTAACTAAGCTTTGCAAAGTTTTTAACAAAATTTCCTTCCTTAAGGCATAATGTCATATTTCAGCCAAATATTACACTCATTTTCAGGCGTGTAAATTTGTATTATCCTTTTGAACGGTTTAAAGGCTACCGTCTTTTTTTAGAGATGACGTAAATCTTCTGAGGTCCGCTGCCAAGAGTCATAAAAAGTTAATTTTATGACCGTTGTTTCGCTGTTCTACGGCATAATTTCGTGACTTATAAATGTATAGCACTTTTTTTCTGGATCTGGACTAAGCCAATATAAGATTCAAGGATTACATTGCACATTACATTTTAGGTAAGGATACTATTATTTTAGGTCTTACTTATCAAGACTGTAAATGTCCTAAGCTAAGAGATAGAAACGCGAAGGTCGCTGTAAAATTAATGCGAAGTATATTAGTTATTAACTCTAATAAAATAACGACTATACTTTATTATAAAACATTTTCACTTATTTCGATTTAAAAAACAAACTTTATGACTGATTTTGATTAAATTTAAATCGGACCAGCAAAGTTAGAATTTTCGGTCAAACCTCTCCGAGAAATCAGGTAAATATAATCGAATTGAGTGCCTATACCTCTTCTGTTTTAGAAATCGCTAGATAAACTACGAAAGGTGTTTTAAGCGACTATTGTTGATTAAAAAAGAAAAAAAAACAACTTAATTCAAGACCTGTGACTACCTCATGTTGGATACAAATTATTTAGCTTGGCTCTTTATCTGCCTCGATGAATAAATCGTGTTAAGCCAGAAATGAAAAAAGAGTATCAATTTTCTTTTACAGCCTTGGATGACCTTACGTTTGGCAGTTCTCCAATTTGGCCTTATCTCTGGCCTACAGATTTTCCATTATTTTCACAGTCGCAATACGAACTATTGATACATTCATTGGCATCCAAAAGCTCTACTTACTCTATAAATGCAGTGTTTTGCATGGCATCCGCATTGCGCAGTACATTGCCGGCGCAGCAGGCCGTAATAAATACGCTCAGCACGGTCGGCCGGCGATGGGCAGTAAATAAGGCGAGCTCTCGCGTTATGACCGCGTTGCGTAGTGCCGACCTAGTTGACTAGGTTCAATGAGTGGACAGTTTGGTGATACAGACTCGAAATTGGCTGTATTTGCGTGTTGAACAGAGCGAAACTCGCACTTTATACGACACAAGTAATGCGTTAAAAAAGTGACTCTGACTTCAATTTGCCAGGCGCCTACACAATTTTTCAGTTATTTTGCCTAACGAATCAAACGAAAAAGAAGTACGGGACCGATTCTGATAAGTAAAAAAAGTATTTGGGGCCACCTGGAAAGTCAGTACCTATCTCTTTCTAACAATAAGTTATTTAAAAAATCCAAATTGATAACCTCCTTCTTAATAGAAATCGGTGAAAAATAACGAATGCGTCCCCCGCTCCTTCTTAGATGATCCCACGATAACTGTGAATTTTAAAAAGACATATCCCGTACCAGTGTGCGAAACGTAAAGGCGTTGCGTTCGCGACGTAAACCTTTCAATTGAAGTTTTTATTACCACCCAGTTTACGGGCACGAGCGGGTTACTGCCTATGTACTGGCGAACAGCTGTAAACATACGAATGTATGGTGTATGGAGCTGATACTACGTACGCGGTCATGTGAATTTATTATTGCGTATTGTAAGATTGTATCGTTAAGGTTCTGAAATTTAAAAAACCAGTATCAATCGCAAAACTTCCGACACTAAACCGCCACTAATTTCTTTAAGAAGACGGTTTTTCACGCGTACCTGATTGTTGAATAGGTCCTATTATAGTAGTAGTAGAGTTTCGCGAGTAGAGTTCACATTCGGGGACTTCTTCAGGGATGAAATGAATCATTCGTTTCTCCAACGATGACAGTGCGAGACGTGTCATCGTTGAAGACTCGAACTAAAACAATATGAATGAAACACGCGTTAGTTTTCTAAATAAAGTTAACGCTAGTACTTGATTATAATTACGTACATACAAATTTGAATTTCTGAAGTGTATCTTTTAATGCAACTTGTGCAGGAAGATTGAAGAAGCTATGTATTCACGAGTCTACTTTCCACCAATAAATTTAATTTCGCATTGTTGGAACACACAAGCTCTGCTAAAATAATTGAAAATTCCAAAACATCAACAATTCTTATCCATAACCCCCTGGCAAGGGCTGGGGGCTGTTAATGAAAAACGCGACGGATTTACGATACAATTATGACGTTGCTTGGTACGCAGGCGCCGAAGGGTTCCGCCGCGGTTATTACAATTAATGAGATTAATTAGCATTATTAAGCACATCTATATTTTCATAAAACATAATGAAAACAATACATATTAGAAGTTTTAATGAAGGTGTGTTATGAAACCATGCAACCTTGTTCTCAGAAAAAAGTTAAATTACTCGTAGATTAGTAGCGTCGGTATGATATACAATATATCCGAAACAAGATACTTTTGAATTTACATACAGTTTTTAACAGGTACTTGCTACATCTTCGACGTCATCATCACTTACCTTTTAGTCAAACGATGCCTAGTCTATAAAAAGAGTATTCAAATGTGCAATTCTTTTTTAATATTGAGATGAAATAAATTTGAGGCAGATACTTTGGTTCTACGTTCCACTAACTAACCATGTCTATCTCCTAGTAATTGTCTCAGTTATTACTTATATTTATGTTATTTATGTATGTCTCTAATCGTTCCTACTTCCGATCCACCTGTGGAGTCCTTACTACCTTCTTTGTCACGTCAATCAACGGAACCCGTAAACAATATTCATACATGATACAACGGCCAGTATGGGCAGGATTTTCTAACTGTAAAGTAAAAATAAAGTACTTACTAGTACACTGAGTACAAAAATGACGTTTATAGCCTAGAAAATATTTTAGACTGATCAATTCAAAATAATTTTGTTCTTATAAGATGTTGTAATCAAAACGAAAAATATTTTTTCGCTTTCTCACGCTGATCAAATCGAAGCAGGAAAACACTAAATAATATACAACATAACATCTTTTTTTTTAAATCTAATAAAAAGCGAAGTAATGCCAGACCCTATTGATTTATATTGCTCCACATAATTTTTAAGTAAACGCTTTTAGCGATAGGGTCTGATAATATTTTTGTGTGCATAAAATAAAAAGATTTCTTTCTATCAAATCGGTGAAAGGCTAATAATTGTACTTATCGTAATAAAAAACTTATGCTGCATCATATAACCGGTATTTTAGGTGTTTTATAGAAAAGGTTTGTTAGCCGTAGTTAACAGCTCTAATACTTTTCTCTTGAATTTCAGTTTTGTTATATATTATTTATTAGAAGACGAAAAATTACTTAATTAATTATTAAAGGTAAATATTGAAGAAAGAGACAGGAATAATTCTAATCTGATGCCCAAATATCGTGGATGAACCACGATATTTCAAGTCCGAAAAACAGGTAATTTGCCCTTACTGAATATCCGACACGGTCTATATTAAGTGCCATTAATATATTACACGCATTTTCGATACTTACCAAACCAATAATTAAGGTGATAACTTATGTATGTCGTTTGATGGCTATTGTAGCCCCAAATAAAGGTTATTTTCCTCGAATAATACATAAATAACAAGCTATTTGAACTAAGTAAACTACGCGGAGGTTGTTATTTATGTATATGATTATTTGAGCTGTAATAGCTATTAGAGTATGTATCAAGTTACTGTTTTAAAAGATGTTCATATTTAAGTTTTATGAAAAGTCTTTAAAGTTCTAGAAATGGTAAAGGGCTTATTAACGGGAGCATCAGCCTAATACTTTTTGTTATTGAAAAAAAAATAACAAATTGGCCGAAATCATCGATACGACACGTTTTTTACTGACTTCCCAAAAATAGGAGGTATTCAATTCGACGGGTATTTTGTTTTATTATGTCTACTGCCAGATTAACTTGTATAAAAGGAACTTGTTGGCTTTTAATTTTTTAAACCTATAGTTTATTTTTATTTTGGTTATTAACTTCCTAACGTTCTGTTTTATCTTTCAATGTAAGTGAACACAATATCAGAGTGTAATGCAGTTGACGTTGAGGTAAATAATTCAGGAATTTCTACACATTATTACTTATCAAAAGTGTAGAAGTGTATCGTTGATATTTGTCTCTTTCCGTGATGGGTTCATTTGTTTTATTTTCTACTTACGTATACGCTAACCTTCTTTATTCTGAGCAAACTCAGTTTCATTGTGACAGCGTGGAAGCGGCTAACTGAAACTCTAGCGGATAGCGGGGCTGGAGACGTAGATTTCTTTTAATGATATCTTCTAACGGCTATACCGTGAGGAAAATATTAAAAGCTTCTATTACAATTTCTTGTGGATATGATGTATGAAATGAGATTTTGTATTAGTTTACTCAAATATACGCACATTCATATGCGTGTCTAATAGTTCCAAAACCCGACAAATCGACAGATCAAATATGAAGATTATTACATCGTCATCATTTTCCTGACTTTATCTCACTAGTTAAGTCGGCATAGCATGTCTTCCTCTTCCATCCTATACTATCAGCCGTCATATACATTCACTCGTCTTTCACACGTATCCCTCTTCACTTCACACAACTCATCCACGTCTTTTTAGGTCGCCCCCTCCCTGTACATTACTGTTCACATGAATACTACATATCCGAACGTAAATTAAATCACAAACCTTCTGCGTTAATGGCTGACACTACCAAGTAACGTACCACTTGATACCTACCGCATTTTTTTTTCTTATTTCCATTGTTAAGCCTGTTACTGAATATTAAATTTTGTTATCGGCATAGGGCGAAGTAGCTAAGCCTAGTAATAAAAGACAAGGTTATCCGAATACTTCTAAGATGGCTTACGACTACTGTCTTTAAGACAAGCAAGTGTTATTCACAATTTAGCATGCCTTACAAAGCACGGTAGCAATTAGTACGAAATGCTCGATGGTCAATAAAATAGAACCTAAACGTTGTTTGGTGATCGATAAGAAACCTCGTCTAGCTGCGCTACGTCACAGTATTGTTATCATAGTCTACCTTCTAAGTTCTTCTAAGTCTAGCCTTATGGTATGCAGTATGCACCATGCATGCAATGCTGTTTTAAAGCCTCTATAAACTGCCTGAAGTCCATTAAACTTCACCATTGATGTTTACCGAACTAGTTCAAACCGGTAATTACCGATTGTGATACGAGCACGACTCGGTAAACTTGCCGGTAACTTCCTAACACTTCCGAACTCTTCCCAGCTACGTTTCTAAGAGCTCGGTTATTGCCGCGTTGTGTGCATTGCGCTTTGCAAAAGTTTGTCTACATGCAAAGATTTACGGGTACGTCTATTTTGAAATTAGACTTTAATGCGTCAGGAACACGAGTTAAAATGGAATGTTTGTAAGTTACTCGTGAAGTTGTTTGCCGTGAATATAAAATAATAAGTAGTGTATTAGTCGATTCGTATTGGACTTGTTGCTATGACAGTTATTACTGGTAGAATGCGTTTTATTTGACACGTGAAATGTATTCATTGCGACTTCTCAACTATTACTTTTAAAGTTGTTCGTAGAGGAAGTTTACAATTTATTCTACAACTGAAGGACAAACGTTATCCTTCAGGACCTTCATGCTAGTCCTGATGGACGTCAGATTAAGCGTTCTCATAAAGCAAACCAAAACTCTTGTCGGCTATGGCAATAAAAAGTCGCAAATTAACAATTATACAATATACAATCTAGTAATGCTAAGCAGGTATGTTAACAATTAATTTAGATCATATAATATAATTTCGAGTAGGTTCTTATCCTTGTTTTTGTTTCTGGTATCTGCTATCTGCTGTTATTATAAGTAAATCTAATGAAAGAACGTTTAGATTTTTGTTATATGTATAATTTTAATACTTAAGTATATACTATGAAAAACTGTGATATCTTCCAACAAAATATTAAAAAATAAAGTGGCAAATTCTAACCACGTCCTAAACCCAAAACAAGTGTCATTCAGCCATTGTCATAGGACTCAGAATTAATTAACGCTGTACCATTTCAACAGCGCACCGTATCATACTCGTATAGTAGGGTTGAGTATAAAAGCCTCGCATAATGAGGTGGTGGGAACCCAAACACTCGCGTGGCTAAATTTACTAGCACCCTTTCTGCAATTACAAAAAAAAGCCAGAAGGGCTCCGAACATTTTTTCACAAATTTACAACTCGCGGAATATTGTAGTACCTGAAAGCTTTTGTGCATAACTTTTTTATGTAAATATTTTCTTCGCCTTGTGGGGTTTAGTGAGATAAAAATGGAATCTTTATTATATATATTTAAAATTAAAGTCTTGCTTTACTTGTTTGTTATGTCTTAAAGTAACTTTTATTTATTATTTATTTTATTTATTTATTTGTATAAACACAGTAATAACATCATGACATTAAAACCGAGCACACTTGAAGGTTTCTATGCTATTGACATTTATATTAATTTTATTTAAATGATTTTGAATCAAGAATCAACTCGGTCTATAACTAAGATGCTAGCATATAAAACAAGAGTAGAAAAAGTATTTTTTAATTTAATGTTTGTAATTATCCCCGAATAGAAAGCTTCTACAGTAACATTCTAAACAACGATAAGATTATCAGGATGGTTTAAGATATCCTAAATATACATTATAAAGGCCTGTTGGTTAGTTAGGCATAAAAGAAATGATAACAAGAGGAAGCAACTTGGTTTCAATTTCACAGCGGCGAACTGTCAAAACAAAACCAAGTTTGCTTGCTCGTGTTTTACTCCCTCCTTCATTCCTAACTGTCACGTGTCAAATTATGAGCTATCTAAAGCTGTTGAAGGCTGTGTACGATCGCCCCCAATTTGTTATGACATATTTTCTAAGAAGCAGTCATTTGTCTTAATTGTCGTTAGAATAACAATTGACTGAGCAAAGAGCAAAGAGGCTCTGCATCAAATCTGGCAAATTTTACTTTTTCTATTAGTAGGTAGTTATAATATAGACCATAAATAAAAGAAAAAATATAGACACCTATCTTTTTTCTTTTATTTATAGTCCACAAAACTGACAATATATTGAAACTAAACTTAATATACCATTATTATTTATAACTAGGAAGCATATATTGTGGTTTGATGTTAATACTAGTGTACAATGAGATACAAACACTAAGTTGGATTTTCTACATCAATTAGTATACAGGTAAGTAGTTTTCCTCTTATTTTGGTAAAAAATTATACGATTTTTTGTTCGCTGGGGATTTGTTTGTGCTTGGCGTTCCTTTCGGTCAAAAGAAGTTGCTTTGGTGCCTTTAACTGGCGGTTACCTAAAATATGCCTCTCCCAAATATATTGTGTATAATATTTTGTAGAGGCACTTGGTATTTGACTTATAATAATATCGGTGAATTACTTACTACTAGTAGAAAAATAAAAGCAAAAAATATGTGTTTGAAGACGCAATTTTTCGGCATACGCTGGAGAACTTATTCCCGTTTTACCGTCAAAGCAGTCTTTACTTTGCTCGCTTTGTCAATGACTAGGCATTTTGGAATATAATAAAACATGCGTAAAATTTGCTTATTCAGCGTTTCCACCGCTCGTCGAGACGGCGCCTAAACTACGTAAATCAATACGCCTGTAACGCGCACCGGAATATTTCACCGTTACGACTGCAAATAAGCCCTTACTTCGTACCGATCTCTAGGGACGTGCGATGTGTGTCTACAACATTGTCGATATGAATTTATCGCATACAATGTTGTCTGAGCAATATCGATATTGTGAACAATAGTTTAAGATACACGACACGTGTAAATAAATACGATGGAGTTGTAAAGAAATAGAAAGTGATAGAGCAGACGGTTTTTTGAGTACTTAAATTTACAGTAATATTGATATGTACTCTATTTTAAGAGAAGTGCATTTTATCATATGTAAAATTAGCTTATATAATACCGTACAAAATGTAAACAGTATTATTATGGCTAATAATAAAATACATATACATCACTTCTACGAATATAGTGAGCTTGGCATACTGACAAATTCCTTCAGGAATTAGAAACTAACTTTTATGTTACATTTAACTTTACATTTTATATTATGTTCGTTATTCTTTTCCAAGTAAAAGTTAAAGTGCTAATGAGAGCTTGTACTCTTTAAAAACCCATCTAATATGCTTCAATCGAATTCTATATCAAAGTATATGCAAACGCCTTATTCGTGAATTATTGATACAAATAGCAATAAAATAATTTGTTTTCAGTGTCCCATCACTTCACATAACGTATTATGATTATCTATAGCAATACCGTGGCATGCTCCGGCGAGACGCGGCAAATGTCATTCGATAAATAAGAATTTGTGGCGCGCTCGCTTTTGCGTCAGATCGGTATCGAATAGTGATGTGGTAAAGTCGATATTTTCTTTGAATACAGTCAAATGATTGGAAAAGGGGATTTGTAAGATGGTTTTCCTTTTACATTTGGCTTTTCAACCATGATGTCTCGGAAGTTATTGATTGGTTTTTAAAACTTAAAGTCCTGTTTTATGAAGTCACGAGTAGGATCCATTTGTTTGTACGAATTTGTAATGGTCAAATTTATACAAAGTTATATTTATTATTTATATATATTGTTAGTTACATATGTGTGCCAAGTTACACTACTCATTATAATTTATTTATATCTCCTGTGTTTGGATATTGATTTATTTATTTATGTGATACTAAAGTGAGGAATAAGTATACTAAAGAACTTAAGTAGGTAATAATTCAGAATCAAAATAAAATTGCTACCGCAAAACGACTATAATATCTGATATCATAATAAACATTAATGTTAATTGACTCCGTAAATACGATTATCTGGATTTGTCAGTAACAGCAAATTCAAATTTACCAAATACGGATAAATCCTGTTCTCATTATGACACAGTATTGTATGAATTCGGCGCACGTTTCGCCATGTTATATGTTAATGCGACCCCTTTCGGGGATAGGTCTGTCCGGGCCCCTTTTCATTTCGAGTGCGGGCCTGCATCTATCATATTTGAAACTAACGTCTGAAAATGCTACGTGGAACGTTTTTAGGAGGATTGATCGGTTTTGGACGGTTTCTATTTTATGGTTTTGGGCTCAGTGACGTCACTGTGATACTTTACTTTAGATGGAGCGGCAGCCTTTTTATTTCGGAGACTCGTAAATACAGCACAATTAAATTGGGCAATAGTAATTTATTCATATTATTTTTTATTCTTTTGCTTATAATTTCGTGTTATATTTTGGAGATGGTACTTAATATATCAGAAAGGCTGTAAATATAGTTTTAAATTAGTATTAAGTTTGTGAATTAAAGTAAAACATACTTTAATTCACAAATTTTAAAGTTATTATATTAATCTTGTATGCTGGGCTCAGACCTCTCTCCACATTTCTTCCTTCTTCTTTTCTTGTTCTTCGTTTAGTGCTTGTGTGAGCTGAGAGAATCCCTAAATCCTTTCTTTACTTGGTGTACAAAAATAAGTGTCATATTTAAAAATACGATATATTAGCGATTAAATATTTAAAGACTAATTTGATTAGTCTATTTTGTTAAGGCGCTACGGTCGAATAATTTCTGAATCGTTCATAACTTCGTCGATCTTACTGAACCTAGTCCTCGATACATTCACAAACAAATTACACGAAAAAAGCAGATACTCGCGGAGTGTAATAACACATAGACGTTTCAAGAGTTACCCTTCCTTTGAGACTCTTGACCCTTTTTCCCGATACGTATTCAGTTACTGCTACAACCCTCAATGTAAACCCGAATTTACTTTTCATGAAACTTTTTCGCTTTAAGATAAGGTAATGTTTTCGTTGGCGGTATTTGTAGGTGATACCAATATTGTTCGCGCAGATTTAATTTTTGCTGTTTTTTCGTAGAGTGGCAGAAGATTACGAAATGTGGCATATAAGTCGGTTAACAAAATTTCGTTCTGGTCGTTTGTCATTTTGTATGACAAGATAATCAAAAATCTCCTGTTATTTAACGTAACATTAAAAAAAAGGAGTTTTTGCTCTTTTGCAAGAACAAGAATATGAAATGCATCCAAGTTGTTATTATAATTTTGATAACGATATAGACTTTCAAAGAGCTATGCAGTCCACCGAGCTGTCCAAATCGTAAGTAACCCGCTATTAGACTAGTAAAGCAGTCGTAGACTTCACCTAGACAATATAATATAAAAAGTAATTCAACTGCTCTGCTGAAATATCTCAACACCGAAATATGTACTACATTTTTAGCTGTCAATTTCAAAATAAAGATTATACTTCTGGATCCAAGATACATATACAGGAAATTTTACTTATTAATCTTTTTGTAAGCATATCATCGTAGGGATTTACTTCTCCGATGATCAAATCCCTGCACGATGTCTATATCGCTTTATTTCAATGAACGTCATAAAAATCTACAATATATGTTTTCTATCTTGCAAGCTTCTTCCAGTTTTGTGGTAGAGCATCATTACGTAAGTAGTGCCAAGTTTACCCTTTTTAAGATTGATTCGGCAAAGTTGGTGTCGGGTGTGGGTAACATCAATCAATTGTAACGTTCCGTTCGGGAATTATTTGCTTGTTCTATTTGGGAGATGTTGGGTGTGCTTTGGAATATGGGAAAATTTCCACTATTTTAGGAGGAGAATTTTGGGTAGATATTTTTAGATATTGTGAGAACTAGTTACTTTGGTTTTGTAGTTTTTAATGCTTATTTTAGTGTTTTTTGTGTTGATGTTGTCATGTAACTAACCTATACTACATTTATTTCGGATTTGTAAGGTCTTCTTTATTAATTGAGTTTTCTGCCAGTGCTTTCCCGCCTAATTGTTTTGTGAATAAATATAATCAAAAACAATAACACCTTGGATAACTCTTCCTTTTGTACAACGAATAAAATTCCCAGATCTCAAATACATTTTAGTAAAATCGGTTCAATAGTTTAGTTCTAAAACTAAAATAAAAATGACGCCTGCTTGCGTAGTGCCGGTTGTACTCGTAACTTATCTGTGATGTTCTCAGAAATACATAAAAAGTTTTGTGTCTATTAAAACAGTTTTATTAATATTTTTTTCATTATTATACTATTTTGTAGTAAGTATACAATCGTTTTCTCGATTTTGTGCTAGATTTCCTCAGAGAAATCTTTAGGTTCTCTCTCAAGTAACGAACGCTATTATTACCTCTATCAAAAGTAACGACTGTAGCGAGCATTCTAGACTTTTAGTTTACTGACTCGTACTCTAAATTATATTAACTAGTCTAGTAGTTAACCAACAGTAGAACTTGAAAGTATATATTTTGTGATCGTATATCTAGACAGTGTCAGCCAAATAATGCAGACGGCCATAGTATGGAATAGTATAGTATAGTATATAGTATATATATATGTTATTGTATGTGTTGGTATTTAAATTATTCATATCGGTCGGTAAATGGCTAGAACAAGTGTATTGCAATAAAACAATAAGTTCTTTTAGAAAAATGTGATTACTGACTGCCATGTCGGCAAGCGTCGATAGAAACTTTTCCAGTTATTACGATTTAAAAATTAAACGTCTGGACTGATTTTGATAAAATTTAGATGGGACTACTCGAGAAATATACCCTATCAAACAAAAAATATTTTTTTATTAGGTTCAGAAAATCAGGTAACAGGACCTTATCCTTTTTGGTAGATTATATAAGGTTTATTATACGGTAAAACTCACATATGCATTGTAGTGCTTAATTTCAACAACAATTTTGCTTTTGCACGAAGAAGTCTTGTAGTTTTAGTGTATTAAGTAAGAACAGTGCCTTGTTAAAAGCCATTGGCACCATAATAAAAATCTATGATACTTCTGCAAGTTTTGTGAAAAAGAAGTTGTTGAAAATCACCTTTGTATTTATTTACCAATTTTTCTCAAATGATTTATCGTATTTTACAATTTTTTCCTGTTTTTCTTACTACCATAGAAAATTCATTACATAAATTGTGGTAAAAATAACGAAAATATTCTTCAAGTTTGTAACCATTAAACTGTCACGGTCTGTGAGATCTCTACACGAAGTGAAAACATCGCTAATTCTAGCTTAACCCTACAACCGACGTTTGTTATTACTGGTTGATCTAAATACAATTTTGTCTTTATAATGTAGAATTAAATGACTACCTTCATAACTACAACAAAAATAGCAGATGAATTACCTATTCAACACTTAAACAAATAATCTAAAAGATCGATTATCAAGTCGTATCGACTTAATAATTTATCGTAATCTTGATCGATCTTGTAAAAATCAAGTCGGATATTTTAGTGAGGCACGGATCGTGTCTCACTTGCTGAGGAGAAGACGAGCCAACAAACACACTTTCGTCATTTATAATATAAGTGTGGATAAGTAAAGCCCAATGCTTTGTTTTACTCGTAGTCACTAACTAATTGAGCAAGACTTTACAAAATATGTCTTGAATACAATTCGGAATATTGTGTAATTTATAACGCATGTAGCGAAAAGTTACAAATAAGCGCGTACCTACAAATGATTTTCGAAGCGAATCGTACTTGACAGCTCCCAATTTGCAGTGACAGCCTGTCAGTTAGTTCTAATCTTACTTACATGTTTGTCGCTCTGTCTGAGCCTCGTAGACACCACCGACAAGCTCGGGGTTAACCTTCAAACGCCCAGACGACCTCACACCACTTTTCAATTTATGCGAGCATTAGCCCACCACATTACCCACCTGTGCCCAGGTTTGGCCCACGCCCACAATTACCACTTTTGTCCCACGTAATTAATTAGAGGGATTATTGTAAACGAAACGCTTAAGCGTGATAACGACGTACAATCGATATGTTTTTCGTTAAATGGGCTTGTCGCTTTGAAATTGGGTGGGAAATGTGTGTTTTTCCTAGATGGATACTTACTTATTACTTTATTTTACTATATATATTTACTTACGGTATGATTTTTCAAGGATAATAACAATTTATAAAACACAGTTTTAACCATTGATGAATCATGCGTGACTTTGCAAAATTTATAAATTGTAAGTTTTAAATGCTTTGTGTTATACCGACGTTCATTGGCTTCCATAACATTTTTGAATTCGTGTCATTGCTGCAGTATTTTAGACCTTGTTTGACTGTTGTTCGTTGAAAAGCCAATCATGATGAGGCAACATACTGTTATTAATTATTCTGCCGCATGACACTTTACTTTTTTAAGTCCAGAAAACTGAAAACACTATAAAAAAAATAAAACCCACAAAGTTATATTCTGATAGTTTTTGAACCTAGAAAATTTTATAAACTAAAAAAAATATTATGGTTGTTAGGTCAACTGTAATATACAGTGATATACAGATTTATCGGTTAGGGGTGTGCTAAGCCAAAAAATGGTCACTGTACTCATAATTACGAATAACTTTTACTATGGAACCGAATCTAAATTTAAGAAAAAAAAAGCTGTTCACTAAGTTTATCTATCGACGAAACGTATGACGCAGCTTATTTTATTTTCTCTAGGAAGAAGTTGGTGCCATAATGACCCTGATAAGTACACCCTACCCGATAGCAATGTTTTTATCGCCATAACTTTTAGCATCTAGATCGTTGAAGAGCCGTTTATGTAATCGTTGTTTATATATCGTTAAACTGTGATTCACAAACTATATTTGACCCATCTCACAGCCGATTTCTTATCTCCAAATCCCCGAAGACTGCCGACTATCACGCTACAGATAATCTGTTTTTTTGCAATCGGTTTTGCTAAGAATATCGACGACATTGATCGATGGAGTATTCTAATAGAAAAAGTTTTAAGTGGCCGCTAAATAAAATAGGCATAGATAAGGAATAATGGACTTATTTAGTCTTAATGTGGCGATTCGTCAGGATTTTTCGAAGTGGTTTTTTAAAACTTTGTTATCGGAATTGCTGAAGTATTTATTATAGAAATTGTTTTTCCACTTGTAACACCGCGGATCGCGCCTAGTGTATATATCTATACATATTTCTAACAATTTAGTGTTGTTACATTAGAAAAATAACATTTTTATGCTCTGAAAATTGATTCCGTCATATAAATTGTTATGAAAGTTCTTTCAATTACATTAATTGCCGGCAAAGTATCCCGTAAAAATGTTTTTATTCTGTACACCGCTCAGCCATTTTCATTTATAAATTAGTGCCTCGGGCCAGTTCTGCGGAGCTTCTCTTTCCTGGACCTATTTTATTTCACTGTGCAATATAAAGTGAAAAAATAGTACACAAGAAATTACTAGCTTGTTTGGTTTTTACGAGTATAGGTAGATGTGATTTAGATTATGGAGATGTAAATATCCTATGTAACATTTTTATGTAAATATTTAAAGTCTGCACAACAGATGCAGTTCTCGGTATATAGATAGTATAGTAAAAAAAAGAAGTACTATTTCTGTTCTAAGTATACAATTATTTTTAAAACCACAGTTTTTTGTAGCTTACAATTGTTTCTTTACAACAACAATCGTATTTTAATAATTAAAAAATCGTATTTCATTTTTAACAATCGTATGTACCATATAAGAAATCTTGTATGTATTATATATACCTTCTACCATATTCCTAGCAAATAAAAATAATATGAATTTGAATTTGAATAATAATTTCCGCCGGCCCATGCGCACTGTAAATGCAAGTCTGCCGTCGATACTGAATCTGATTTTAATCGACAATGTAGCCTAATTCTTAGAAAATATTCTAGCAAGCTACTCAAAATTACATAATTCTAGATAGTAGACTATCCAGATAGTCTAACAAGTGGTTAGAAGCGATTTCATAAAAACCCACTGTGCTAAATCTTTTAACCTGTGTTTTGACTTAGCATTTCCTATAACAAATCCCAGTAAAATATATAACTTATATTTATCAAAATGAAGAATTTTTACCTATAGAATAGGTAAAAATCTTTATTTTGATACCACAGCCGATGTATTTTGAAAACAATATTTTTTAGATTACCATATGACGCCAAAATGCTTAATTTTATTACATTATTGTTTTTTTTTCATATGTGGTATCCAGAGTCACTCACACGACTAAGACGAATCTATTGACACCATCTACATAAAAATACGACAAGCTGTTTAGGCTCTAGAACGTGCCAAATAAATATACATATATATGAGGGTTATGTTTTTCGAGTGTATGCACTCGAAAAACATAACCCTCCTTCTTTCGCAGTCGGGTTAAAAACTGGCTGCTAACTCTTCAATGAGGGTTTTCACAAGTAACGCGATCTATTTATAAGATTGCTTCATTCAATGTTTTACTAAAATTGTTAGTAATTATATTTTATCAAACTTTGAAACCAAAACAACTAAGTTAACAATTTAATAATTAAGGATTGCGTCGAAAGTGGCAACTTCTTCGTCGGCAGTTATATGGCTAAGCAAAATGAGAGCAATCAAAAAGTAATATAACACCGCTCAGGAGTGAGGAAGTCGATGAAAGTAACTGTTACTCTTTTAGGCTTCACGGTTATTATTTGCTTCAGTTACATTACTTATGGGAATTATTTTGATGAGATATTAACTTGTTTGGTATTTATTTATACGTTGGATAGAGTGTTATTAAAAAGTATAGATAAGATATAATTTATTGTTATAAATTTGTTTTATAATACGTTACCATAACAATAGCTAAATTGTGACTAAAACTAGCATAAAATAATTAAATAAAAATACACCAATTTTTTTCTACTACTTTTTCCTATTACATGTTTTAATTTAGTAAATCTGAAAAAATACACATTAAATTTGTTATTGTGATATGAAACCTTATACTTTAATTAAATCTCCAACATAAAAAGTCAACCTATTTTTTGTTTTTCATAATATTTGTTCCTTTTTTAGATTTCAATTTAGTAGATCGTAAAAAATATACACTATTGTTTTAAATAAAATCATAGCTAAACTTATATAATCTACAGCGCAAAAATCAATGAAAAAAGCAATCCAATTTTGTTGCTAATACTTATTCCGTATTCATATTTTTTACTAGATCATATAAAAATATACTTACTAGACTGATACCTAGACTATTGTTTTAAAAATATAATATCACCTGCAAACGTATATCAAAGGAAAAACGTGTAAGCCAAACACCGCCGAATTCGGTCTGGTTTTAAATGTAATACGTTTTATGCCGCTATCTTTTAACGTCGATGAAACCAAATTCCTCATTTCACTACAAATGAATTTTCACAAACAACTTGAAAATCTATTAGTTTCTCGTTTCACCCTTTTATTTCAAAAATGACAGGCGTCTACACAAACCACAAATACAGTTTGAAATTTCACAAACCCGTTGCAAATAGAGAATTAAAAGTGGAAATATCAAAGCGGCCGCGGCACGGGAGAGAAGTTAAAAGAATTTATATTGGAAAAATTCCTTTACAATTGTATGGATATGAAAAGCGCTTGAATAACGTCGGTATCTCCGGGATCGGAGGAAGTACCTTAGCTTCTGATACGAGTTGTATTCGACATGAGGGCATGCACTTGGTTTTGTAGTGTTTTTTTATGAGTGTGCAGAATTTTGCAACGAGAAGAAATATCACACACAGTTGTTATAGTCTTTAATAAAGAAGAAGGTTCCCATTTGGTCCAATTCTTTTGTTCTTTGATTGTTTACCTATATTTATTACACGAAAAAGCGTATCGGGAAAATTTTTGTTTCGTTGTGAGTACAATTTTCAGATACTTTCATATACATTTTTATTAAAATAGTTCCAGATAGTTTGGTTTATAAATCAAAATAACTAACTAATGCTAGTCGAATTGAAGTCATATCGTTTTTTAGACTATGTAACTCATTTATGTATGTTTCTCGGGTACGATGTTTTAACAAGAGAATTATTTGTATTGTCGATTAGTTTATACCATTTTTATTGGAAAATCTATCTGCTATATTTTTATTTGTTGTAATTAGTTATTTCGCTTTTGGTAATAAAGGATAGAAAAAAATAAAATGTCATTTTCAATAAAAGTAGATAAACAAACCAGAGGTGAGATCGGATCTACGGGTGATGTACGATGTTTGCAGACTGCCCCGTGCCTGCTTGCCTACTTCTGGCCACTCTACCTTATAAGTCATTAATACTCTCTTTGTAACTTGATGTAATACACATCATACATCAATTGTATTTTGGAATTCATACTGAAACTAAGACCAAACTACAAGGTTCGGAGTATACTACGAGTAAGCCAAAAAGTGGTCACCATACTCATCCTGAGGTACAACTTTCACTAAGGGAAGAACTATGAATTCGAGAAACCCCTTTCGGCTTAGTACACCCCTAACCTATATCTCTGTAGTAAACTTTAAATCTTTTTTTTTTAGCTACACAGCTAGGCATTTGACCACAAGTTCGCACGACGATGAAAGTCAGCGTTACTGTAGCCCTAAATGGAGCATGCCTAGTCTGGAATACACTGGCTCTCAAGGAAGGCCGCCGGAACACACAGTTAGGTTCTTGGCGACAGATTTTAGAACTTGAGGGTGGTAGCTAGTCAGGCAAGCGATACAAAACGCCTTACCACTATGCTATGGTTTCCTCAAGATGTTTTTCTTAACCGGTAGCTCAAGCTCTTTGTGCACGTTTCGTGGGACGAACCTCATACCTTTTGCAAGGCAATCGACCCCACTAACCACTCGACCATCATCGCCACAATCTATGGGAAAGCGTGAATTTACGTACGTTAAGTTATTTATATATATGTGGGCGTACTTATAAATAGGTCATTCGCGTGTCATTGTCTACAACGCGGCAGTGTAAAGGTTTGACGGGTTGCTACGAGTATTTCTCTACTCATCATACGACGTCCCACCCTTCGTCTTATTTTTAGCCCTGACGCAAATACGACGGGTGTCACGGGACGTGACGTGTTTGTGTGGGAGTGTGTCTGTCTGTGGTGTCGTAGGTGCTGAACGGATTAACCGATTATAATCTTGTTTTTTTCTCTTTGATAGGTGAACTATTCGGGGGTGTACTTAGCTATGTTTGAAAAACCGGTTCAAGATGGCCGTCGCCACACAATTGTGGACTACATAATTTATTATAAATCTCTTATTAAAGGTATCAAAAAAATGGCTTAACTTCACTATAACAAATTTCAAATACAAGATGTCCTCCAACACAAAATGGCGAATTTCATAATTTTCGTTGGGTGTTTTTTTTTGTCGTATCTCAACCTGTTTAACTTCTCAACTTACGCCATAGCAATAATGTAATGTATTATATTGTTACTTTAAACTCATCCATTTGACTATACAGTCAAATGGATGAGTTACATACGTAAAGGATGACATAGTGAAAAGTTATTAAAACAAAGAAACTCTTCACAAATAAATAGCGATAGTGTTGGTGTAGCGATTTCATTAAATAGCTGCTAGGTGCAGCTGCATTATAATGCAAATACGACGCTCCGAGCCGCGGCGCCGGTTTGTACTGCGGCTAGGTTACAAGCGGACAGCGATATGAGCTACTTGCAACGTTGAATAGCTTCATAAACATGATAGCCAAACTTATACCATTATCACGAATCATAATGTTAGTACAAATAGATTTTTACTAAAAGTTTACACTCCACAAGTACATTAAAAAATGTAGGTACCTATGTACTTACATATATTAAAATTGCTGATTTGTAATAGATAGATTTGTAGTTTAAAAATAAGCAGTAAAATGTGAATTTGGTTACCTTTTTCTAACCACAGCACATATGTCCTTTTGTAACTACTCGTATTAGTGAAAAAAGACGCGTCATAAAGATTACTTACAAAAAAAAACATGATACCGATGATGACGTCGTCGCCGTAAGTATTTCAATTTTTCAAATACAAAATTCGTAATAAGACGTAATTAAACAGGTGACTCTTCTGACTGATCGAATTAGTGAATAACTAACTGACCGGTCATAATCAACGCAAAGCTGGTATTATTTCTTCGTTTAGTATTCTCTTAAAATAAACTTCGAATGTAAAATAAATTCTAAGATATAATAAATAATTTATCATAGACGTGACAAGAATATAAGAGCACTTAACAAATGGTCGGAATGTAGCGTTCTTACAGAATAGCTGAAGTGTGTTGAGTGCATTATGTAAATGAAGTAGATTCTCTTGTACAAACACAAACGGGATTCGAACTTTTAGTTGCAGAGAATAGTAACTAGTACTTCTGCGAACTATTGATCTCGCGACGACAATATTATTTACGCCTTTTTTCATATTTTGGAATCTTCTCATCTGTTCTGCATGTTTGTACCAAATGTTATTAAAATAGGCCAGCCAATGGCGCTGTAGCCAACTTCCCAATTTTTTAGGAGTAATGCGGGGAGCATACAACACAAACCGATGTGTGTGTGTGTCTACTAGTTTCCTCAAGATTGGTTGGAAACTTCGACTGTTCCCGAGTACTAAATTTCTTGCTGAAAAACATCCTTACGAGATACAAACTTACAGATGAAAGAGCATATTTCCAGAATCGAAGCAGTTACGCTTCCCTCGCTTCCTCGCTCGGTCAAATATATAAAAAATACATAGTTGATAGAAGTGTTTTGAAGTCCCGAGTGAATCGGTCGAATTTCTTGGCAAACGACGTCACTTTACGTGAGGTGAAATCTTGTGATATAACAAACTGAAGTTTATTTACCATGTATAAAACGAATACTTGTAATATTAGTTATAGGTTGTAATTAATCTATTGTTTTATTTGCAGGTAAGTCGAATGCAATGGCCTCCTACATCGCATACAGTGGTCAGGTAAATTAAGCACGTGATCATAAACTAGTAAAAATAAACGCGCCTCATTGTATAATTACGTCGTTCGTATAAGTTTAAATGGTACTGTAAAGTTTGAACCTATATAGATCTTTAAAAAGTACCTAGTAATTTTCATTAATTATTTAGCAGTATTTGCTTACAAATCTCTACTGACAGTTGACCTTAATACATATATTTTCAGTCTCATAACTCCATACTAAAAATTTCATGAAGATAGATATTACGTTCATTGTGATTCACAATTCAAGTGCTTTTTTTTCGTTAGTAATGTAACGAGATATGTTTGTGTGGTGACGTATTTATAAATCCTGGATCAATTTAGACATTGAGTGCTGCAATCACCCAATCGCACCTACGAAATTTCAAAAAAGATGTTTCAATAATGTATGGAGCCCCGGCCAGGACAGTGTACATGATATCATAAATAGGTTAGTCAAATTGACGTAACTTTTCGCAGTGTACAAAATTAATTTCGTATCAAAATATTTCCATGTTATTTACGCAAAAAGGTGATTTACGCGTTTCTATTGTGTCAATTTTGACATTTGTGACGGGCGGTAACAGGTTATAGACCAATGTGACCATTGGAGTCAACCTAGGATAAAAAAATCTTCCAGGGAAGACATAATTCCGATATATTTGAAAAAAATTAGATACTTTTGTACACAATGAAGTAGGCAACTGATGCATGCTTCATTAATAGATAATATTAACCATATCTGAATGCATTTTTTGGATTTTTTGGCAATTTCGGCCAAGACGTATGTACAGACGATGATTGAAACAAGTCCTTTCTAATTCATTTAGCTGAGATTAATAAATGGAATCAAAGTACATAATAATGATTTCTGTCGTAACTTCTCTCGACATGACATGATAAAAGTGACAGCACTTTCGACATAAAATCGTCTTGCAACGTTTAAAATTAATGATGCTCTAAACAGGTCCCATACAATTACAAAGACAAAGAATAATCTTCAAACTTACGAGAGCCCGTAATTTGGGCAGCGACCGCATTCAAGTCAACAGCTATCGTTTCAAAAGAAAAATAAAAGCCTCGTAATATTCGTTCTAAAAATTCTTAAGCAGCGACCACAATTGAGTTAATTAAATATGCCGCCAACATTATTTCGATGGTCTTCCTGTTTGAACGAAGTCTTTATTAGATTTCCGCGTTCCGTCAACTTTGTGACCACACCTCGGTGGCTACGAAAATCTGACTCGAACCCGACCGCGGGATATCCTGACTTTTCAACGGTCGGTTTGTTTTGCTTTTCTTATTTCGAATCATTTTTTTGGACAGGTATGTAGGCTAGGTAATGTATGCAATGCTCATTGTGTGATTTATAGCAATTTTATTAGATAAAAATAGAGCTATGCTGACGAAGCTAGTAAAGATTGTTCGAATCACAAAATATTGATTTTATCTTAGTTCGACGTAAATTATATTAATTTTCAACGATTATAACAACACATAAAAATCTATATATGATGTGGGCGTATAGAGCCAGATTTGTCATCATGAATTACGAATTATACTGTAAAAAATCAGTTACACTGTGGACGTTGAGACACATCGAATATTTGTGAAAATGTATACAGAAGCTCAATAACAAAATCTGATCGATCAAAATTAAAATTTCTTTATTTCGGACAACTAGATCGATGTTGCTAGTACAAAAATCTTTAAACCTACTAATCAACTTAGATAACCATATATTTGCGAGGCATGCCCTAAAAACACATTGTTTTCACAACATGCCATCGCAATGGTGAGTAAAAATCACCAGCTATAGCTAAGCATGCATGTATCTATAACCATTACTTCCTGATGTTTGCTTTCTAAACGATTGCATATGATATATATATATGTATATATTATTTATTATAATAATATACATTCTTGTGACCTAAGTAGTCATGTTTTACTCAATAAATATCGTTTATATTAGTTTTTTAGAATATGATAAGATTAATATAATTATGATTAAACATTACTTATACATTATAAAAATCAAATGCATATTTCTTCAGTACCTACAAATGCACAAGTACAAATCATGTATTTATATATACAAGTATTAATCATGTTCAAGTAGATCGAGGACTCGGTCGTGATTGTACAAACGCGTCGCGAGAAATCGCCTTTTAATTTCAACTGTGTCAACTCCACAAATGAGAAGTTGGAGCTTCAATTCAGCAGAATTTTCCACTAAAAACTTCCACTCCAATCGCGACCGACGCTGGCAGAAAGAGATGACTTACATCGCCGTGAATCATATTTAAAAAGTTTCAGTGGTGTTACAGACGGGCGGCACAAATACTGCTTCTCAAAGTTACGTTGCTATTTTATTATTACTTTTTGAGAAATAGTAGTTTGTCGATTCAATCACTTGATTAAAAGTGAGTTTGATAGACGATGGAGTTTTATATCGTATTGACGCTATGTCATAACGTAGTTACTAGGTTCTACGATACGACGATTATTAAGATTGTTTATATTGGTCATCGGGGGTTCTGCAGTAAGTCATTTCTCTAAAGTAGGGGTACGGCACCATATTTTACAATACATATATGGGTGATAAGTACAAAACTCTCCACAAATCCGTCGGGTCCGAAGACGCGGGTGATAGATAGTAAGGAATAAAAGTGTATAGCATCAAATCTTATTTAAAAAGTTAAAAGGCGGTCACAGACGAGCTGCAGAACCGACTGGACCGGGCGACTTTAAACTAAGTTCGCAGTCGCCAACTGCTGGTGAAATCTCGCTCCACGATCAATGAAACTTTTCACCAAGTTTACTGATATTGAAACTTACACTTTACATTGGTGTTCGAATCTACGAGTATATATATACACATTTTAAAGTTTTCTCTGGTCATTTGAGGAAGGTCTTTCTTACTGTGAATGGTTTGTTGGTGTCTTGAACGTTCATGTTTTTAAAAGTTCTTACAAGAAAAGGCATTTTGCCATCGAGGTAAATAAAATATTACGTTCCTATTATAAAATTGACAACTATTTCACCTACCTAACCATACAGTTTTACCAGCTAACTATTTTACATAAGATAACATTACATAACATAATATATAAAATCACTAAACCATACCATTGTTACTCATAAAACCTATTTCAGGGCATACACTTATTGAAAACACATCAGTGCGTGTTCCGACTACTCATCGACGCACGACGCTTGAACAGATTTGGAAAATTATTTTTTGTTTGATAGAATAAAACTTCTAATCTCATACAATTCTCAATTATACTGATGCCAAAATGACGTCATAAAATAGCCGGTTTCCCCACCCGTGTGTCCAGTCCGTTGGCCCCGGAGACTTGCCGGTACTAATTCACGTTTCATTTGGCAGATCAAAGCCAAATCCCAGGTGCACGCCCCGCCTCCGTTTGCGTCCAGGGACGCATACTTGATGCTTCATTTTCATAATTCACGACAATAACTTCGCGTTTTCCCTCAGCTTCTCTAGTCTTTCTTCCTTCTTTAGAAATATTCAGAGATAAGACGTAAGAGTTATAGAAATTAAAATTAAATCATTTGTAATATTTATGTAGGTACTTGTAAAGTAAATTAACTTTTATTAAAAGTAGTAATTTAAAAAGAAAGTGTTTATCGAGTTGATTACGGCAGGTGCCGATACAATTGTTTTAGTTATTTGGATTTACAAATCAACATCTGGACCGATTTTGAGACAATTTAAATGGGACCACTCGAGAAGCCCAAAAATTATTTATTCAAATGGGTAATTCAATAATTCATTAATCCATTTATTTATTTATTTATTTATTATTTTTTATTTATTTATTTATTCATTTATAATTATCGATAATTCCCGTCTCCGATAATTCAGCTATCAAACATTTAAAACAACATTCCTGTCAAATAGAGTCCTGTTCCTCCTCATACTCGTATTTTGGGGAGTCTGTATGAATTCTACAAACAACTAGCGGTCTGATAAAATAGTTCGTGATATTCATAAAATCAAAGTATAGTTAATTAGAAAAAATATGGTATCGTAGTTTAAATCTTTGATTATCAATCCGTTGGGTTTATTACTTATCTGTATTGAATATTACACTCTTATTAATGTGTGAAAACTAGCTTTTGATGTTTTTATTAAAAATAGAAATCTAGTCACTAACCTACACAAAAATACATGTAAAATAATCGGTCAAAACTTAAATTAAACAAGTAGTTAGAAGCCACGCACATGATAAATCGATAAACCTGTACAATCCTTTCTTTTATTTTTAAAATTTTGATGTGCCCAGGTTCACTTTCACGACTGAGACGTGTTAAGGCTCTAAGGCGTCCGAAAGAAATAGGTATACATACATACACTCTAAAAACATTACCCTCTTTCTTTCGCAGTCCGGTAAAAATAAATACTAACATTAAATCTAAATACTAACATTAAATTGAATTGAATCAATGTAAGTGCTACAGCAATGTTGATAGGTACGATACATAATATAACATGTTAAAGAAATTAATTCTTACGAAAATTTCTTGTTAATTGTTAAATACTTAAAAAATCGAATACTACTATAAAATAACAAAGCTACTAAACTCAATAAAATCAGGCCTCATATCATATATAAACAGTTAAAGCACTATCTGGACCACTATAACTATCAATCCGGCCACCGAAGCACGTAGCCAGGAACAATTATTCAAAAAATATTTGTTCCTATCTTGATATGGCAAATAAATATTTGTATTTGGATGTACGAAAATTCGAGTCCATGACTCAGTTGCTGCTTGTCTTGAATATCTTTAAAGTTGTTTGATGTTATAGCTAAAAAGTTATCAATACCTACCTCGGAACTGGAATTCTTCACAAGCATTCAATTTCCATTCAAATGATAGGTACATAGATGAAAAAGCAATCAGTCGGACTGCCTCGATTCCTATTGCTTTCCTCTCCCTAGAGAACGACAATCGATATTGTTTTATATTCAAACTCAATTAGCCACCGGGCAAATAGCTAGCCGTTTTGATTTATCTTCGACCAGGGATGTATCAAGTACAGAAAATATTAAGAAAGTTCACATACAAACTCATTTATTTAGCTCTGTTAAGATTTGAGTAAATAATCTTCACAATTATTTAGTTTTACGAAAGAATACTATTTTTACCCGACTGTGAAAGATGGAGGGTTATGTTTTTCGAGTGGAACTATGTATATTTCTTTCGCATGCCCTAGAGCCTCAACGCGCGGTTTGACGTTTATGTGAGTGGTGTCAATAGATTTGTCTCAGTAGTGAGAGTAACACTAGGTACATAAAAATTAAAAAAAAAATACAAAGCTAAGGATATTTGACGCCAAAAAGTCATCTAAAAAACTAATGTTTTCAAAATACATCTAATATCAAAATAAAGAATTTTTAACGGTGATTTCGAATATACATATAATTTATATGTTTCATTCGAGTTTGTAATGGTTAGTTCTAAGTTTATGTACGAAAGTTCTAAGTTTATGTAAGTGGATGTACGAAAATTCGAGTCCATGACTCAGTCATGGACTCGAATTTTCGTACATCCAAATACAAATATTTATTTGCCATATCAAGATAGGAACAAATATTTTTTGAATAATTGTTCCTGGCTACGTGCTTCGGTAGCCGGATTGATAGTTATAGTGGTCCAGATAGTGCTTTAACTGTTTATATATGATATGAGGCCTGATTTTATTGAGTTTAGTAGCTTTGTTATTTTATAGTAGTATTCGATTTTTTAAGTATTTAACAATTAACAAGAAATTTTCGTAAGAATTAATTTCTTTAACATGTTATATTATGTGTTGTCCATATAAGAATACGAAGAAGACATGGCAAAAAGGCAAGGTAATCGTTATACTAACTCAAACTTAGTAAAATGAAACCAAAAAATTAAGGTAATATCACAAGACTAAAAACTAACTTAGACAACTTTGTGTTAAATTTATGTAACATTTATACCACGAAAATGAAAAACCAATAATGCAAAAACATTGCTGTGAAAAACTGAGCAGATAGCTTTTCCAAAGTGTAGTAATAAAGATCCGTGCAGATTTGCTTGCGTCGCTCAGTGTATGAGCTCGGTGATGCAGTGTTTGTACAGCAAACTATTAGAGCTCCTCCTGTGTAGGCTGTCCCATGAGACGCATTACGCCAAGCACCCTTTTCTTTTACAGATTGGTTTGGTTGGCTGGTTTAGGTATGTACTTTGGCTTATAGGAGTTAAATTTTTTCGAATAGTACCAGCAATTTGTGTGATGTTTTATTGACAATGCAGAGCATTGTTCAGCCTTATGGATTTTATCAACCTAATACACATTTTACCTACTATACATTGAACTTAAAATTGCTACTATTCAATATATTTTGTCGACGGCACATGAACAATAATACTAATATGCTGTTTTTATGTCTATCAATTAATATACGACATTAACGACATTTACTATAATGTTAGGACTCTACTTCAGAATTGCTACAAAATTGTACATTTTATCAAGCACCAATGAACAATTATGCTAAGGGACACATAAAAAAGAGATTTAACACATCTCAAAGACAAAGTATGATAAAATTCTAAACCAAAAAGGTCAATACGATAAATCATCTACAAAGCATTTACGCGCTAAAATCCTTAAACTCAGTTCGCGGAGAGCAATTAATGGTATAAATCTAAATCTTTATAAACGAGCGTTTTTTATAAAGATTAAAGAGTTGAGAGCACAATAACTCTTTTAGATTAATACGGTCGTTAGAGTGTCGCCAACAACAGGAGGGTACAAGAAATACAGGGATTCTGTTAGGACTTGGAAATAAGTCGACATTCTAACGACTCATTTTTCATCATTATTATATTTATATATTTATATTATTCATAGATTATTGCCAATATATATATATATATATATTGGCAATAATGCTGTACAAACACTGCATCACCGAGCTCATACACTGAGCGACGCAAGCAAATCTGCACGGATCTTTATTACTACACTTTGGAAAAGCTATCTGCTCAGTTTTTCACAGCAATGTTTTTGCATTATTGGTTTTTCATTTTCGTGGTATAAATGTTACATAAATTTAACACAAAGTTGTCTAAGTTAGTTTTTAGTCTTGTGATATTACCTAAATTTTTTGGTTTCATTTTATTAAGTTTGCGTTAGTATAACGATTACCTTGCCTTTTTGCCATGTCTTCTTCGTATTCTTATCTCATGGACAACGGTAAAGGACTATAGTTGAACAGATTGAAATGAATATAAGTAACAAGTATTTGAACATCATGCCATTTATTGGCAATGAACGCTGCTAAATATATAATCATGTTACAACAGTTTTACGTTTTTCACTCGTATTTAGTGTAGGATGTAATAACATTGTGCACGGTTCAAGTAAAACAATTTCTAAAATAGGACAGTGCAGCTACTTAGAATATAATAGCTTTAATAATAACCCTAGTCCTCCAGTTGTGGTCTAACTTTAGTCCAACTCTACCTACTTCGTAATGCCTTTAAGCTAGGACGCCCGCATGTGGATTACCTAGGTCCCAACGTAGGCTAGTTGGGAAACTTAGTGCTCGCTTATAGCTGGAACTTACTGCCTAGATAGCCTGCAGTGTTGAGATCAAACGAGATTGTCGCTAAGTTACGGCTACATTGTCTTTGGAAACTAAAATGTTTAAACAAGATTTTGAGAAGAAAATAATATTAAAATATACTATGCTAGTACTTATGTATTATACTTACACTTCTAAAGATGTTTAAATACTCTATAGTTGCTTACATTTAAGATTTCTCAATAAATAATGAAATATGTAGTAGTCATTCTGTCCTTACTTTAAGAAAGTATATATGCTTTTAAACAGTAAAGTCTTCTGAAAGTCACAATATAGTAAGTACAAATATAATCATGATGTTTAAATAACTGAATTAAAAAAACGCAATGCACAGAAAGAAATACAATAGATAATTATAAAAAGAAAAACGAGAAATATTCATTTAACCTTTTTTTACATATTTTTTTTTTCTTTCTCGCCGCCGTGGCTTTGTATGAAACAATTTGGCAGCCTGTGTTTCGGCAAATTGACACGGATATTTTATGAACATGCGATTGCTTTGAAACTGATCGTCCTTTGTGCGTCCCATGAATGTGCATGAGGCTGTCAACCTGTGGCGTAATAAAGCTGCCCGAGATAAACGTAAAAGAAAAAGGGACCTTTTGGGCAGAAAATAACCACTCCCACGTGTTTCAATATTAAACAAAATAAAGTTTTTTTATTTCTTTGACTTCGTACGGTACGATTTATTAAGTAAAATGCAATTTAAAGATTATTATTTTAAAAAGCACATTTCCGAGCACATTCGGAAATTTTGTGTGCTTTATTCGTCAATTGTTATACTGACTTACACATGAGAAAAAGTAATCAAAACTATGAACCCCATAAATGCAAAAAATTGCGTTCTAACTTCCACAAATTTTAAGTTCAGGTTTAATTTTCCAAAACCCATTTTAAGTATAATCTGTAAAATCTAAACCTAATGGGAAGCTCGCTGTTACAAACGAGTCCTAATGGAGATTAATACAGCTCGGAGGAGAAATAACGAAGTGAAAAAAGCCGATATCAAGGTTAGAAGGCAGAAGCGGAACGGCACATTCAGTATGATGAGTGCACATTTATCACTGAGATACCGTTACGAATGTGTAGGTATAGATAAATATAATAGAAACATTAGGGTGGCGAGGACCGGGAGCTCTAAGTTTTTTTAAGAAATTATCGATACGACTAAAGGACTTTGCGTGTGACCAATATGCTGGCTTGTATTGCTCAAAAAGTAAGCACGGCTGTCAGTAGGTATGTCATACAAGACATAACCCTAAGAGTAATATACCTATACAAAGGTAGGTTTAGGAAATATTTTAAATGGCCTCATATGTTTAACAAAAAGGGATAGAAGGGCTTTTAAGTTGTCGAAATAACATTATGTGCATTCACTGTATACTTATTAACTAAAAGTTTTATGAAATATAATTGTTTCATTCCGAATTCTAGCTAGTTGTCTTTTATCTGTCGGTCCTTTAGAATTTTTGCTTATTAAATTCATATAAAACAACAAAAACTTTCATATTTTTATTTACGTGTTCTTTTAGTTCATCAATTATATAATATTATATATTTTTAATTTATTGTATAAATACGTTACTGAATATATTGAAAGAGGTCTAACTTAACTGCCTAAACGTGAGTGGAAAAAATACACGTGACGTCATCAAAAGGGACGAAGGTCAAAAGGAGACCTTTCAATTTGAGTGTTAATTTTATTTGCGTAATTGCCAAACGGGTAAGGCGGAGGTAAATGAGCACAAATAAAAGGAAACCCATATCGGGTACTGTAAAGGGGGCCGAAATAACGAGACGTTGTGTTTTACGAAGACATTTTGAAACATAATGTATTTAGTGATAATTTTTTTCTTTTGGTCAAATTCAAGTGATATTGAGTATCAATATGATCCGTAAGAAGGGAAATTGAATTCTTTAGCTATCAATCTGAAACCTTAATAATTTTTTTTTAATACTTTTGATCTCAATTTTTAAATAATTTATAAAGGAGGACTGTTGCAAAATCTGACAGTACATTACCTATTATACACTTTTGTACTGGGTACATGTACTGTAACTAACTCAGTCAGATTGGATACAGATCTACATGTATAAATAAGAATAAAACCTTAATTAACAACAAATAAAAATTAAATGATTAATGATAACAAATATAAAAATTAAGCCGATGTATGTAAATATTCTTATTAAAAAATAATTAATATGAAATCCATAAAAAAACAACATTAGACAGCAATAACAGCTCCTAACCAATTAATTCATACTAATACCTTACCAGTATCTCTTGTAAAAATATTCGCTTTCGTGCCTCATAAATCCATGGTCTCTAGTGCAATAGAAACTAAGTGGTACATCTATTCCTGCTTTCTTTAGATAAAAATGTTAAAATATAGTTTCAATTTATGTGCGTATTTTATCAGTGATATGTAAACCCTGAGCCCTAATAATTTCGACAAGTTGTGTGAGACAATTTAACAAATGAGCCCAAACGTCACAGGGGTGTCACCATCAGTCATCCCGGCCTACTTCTGTTTGTCACAACTTTAACTTGTCCAAAACTCTTGCTTATCTGAAAGACAAATTTATTACCAACCTACACACTGTCATTTCTTCTGAAACATTATTATAAACGAATTAATAATTGTAGAAATAGAAAATTAAAGCGGACGTAAAAAATGGAATTCCTACCATCTTTCCTTTTCTTAAGTACGGAGATCTGTGTGAAAAGAAAACCTGTATTTTCTGGGTCTTGCTTCGTCTTTGGTTATCTCATATAACTATTACGCGTTGCTGGTTTAACGCGTTCCCGTTATAAATAAAACGCATATCATTTATCGCAGGAGATTAAAAACCAGTATAATGCCAAGTTTCATCAAAATTGGTTAGAAATCGACCGTTACACGAATACCTACAAACATCCACACGTACGGACATATTAAACAAAACAATCCTGAAGCAGAAACGCTTCACTCGCTCGGTCAATAATTGCCAGACACATCGACAAAATCTAATACCTACTTCGTTCCTTTTAAATTTGGTTAAAAAGCTCGCATATCGAATAGTCACATACAATATTGGCAGGTCGGCTGCTGGGTGTGATCCATCATAGGTTCCGAACTGGAGTGAAGTTCCTTCCGTGTTCCGAAGCGCTAGTCCGGTTTGTAATATCACTGGTGATCGGTCACTTAGGTGACTTTATACGAGTATTTACTTTTGCTCGCAGCTTATGTTAGTTTTTCTGGTAGCAACCGTCATATCAACTTGTAATTCTCGCGATATCCCGACTAACCCTTGTAATTGTAAATTAAATGTAAGTATGGACTTATATTTAATTAACATTTGTCTGTCTGTAAAGCTTCGTAACGAATAGGCAAGCGGTACTCATGGTATTGTTGGACAAATAAACAAACATACACATGGCCATTGTTACTAGTAAACTTAGATCTCCGTTTCGCTATATTCAGTAATAATATCCATTCAATATCGAACAAAACCAACGTATTGGATTCCAAGTTTGCAATATTTTCACACACGTTCGTCGAATATCCACGTATGGTCGAATTCGTGTGGACTAATCACAAGCCCATGTTTTATGTATTTTATCGTTTTGTATTCGGTACGAAGGTTTAAATTTCGGCAACGTTCGTAAACATTAGGTTACTGTCGCATTTCGCTTAGCAATTTCTCGTTCCCGGCCACTAAAAAAATGTTTATTCACCACGCCATTCGACGAGGGCTCAGCTTTTCTCCGGTTAAACGTCAACATTAAAATAAACATTTGTGTGTCTTTGAATATCGTCTGTCTGAGGGTCATGCCAAGCCCTGCTGATTTAAAGGCGGTTTGGCTCGGGATCATTCGGTTAATATCGCTCAAATCTGTGGCTTCTTGATCCCGGCAATTTAATATCGGGAGCAGAAGTGACACTTTCCATTCTCATTCGTTAAGATTTATCTGTACTGATAAAACCTCGGCGTCGAGGGATTTTAATGTAACCTTCGTTATGCCTTTCTAATTTTGGTGTAATTTCATTGTAATTGTAAGAGAATCTGATTATTCTTAGTACCTATATAGGCATAACAGGCTGCAGAAGGTAGATCTACTTATTCTTATTCGTGAGATATTTCACTACCACTAGTTCTGAGATCAAGAAACTTCTTGAGTACATACTTTATTGAAATACATTTCCCACGTTTTCTTTTACGACCTTATCTATTGAAACCACTTGCACTTAGATCATTTTTAATTGATGAACACGTGTTTCGGCAAAAAAATATTTATATCTGCCAAAAAGTCGAAAAGTGTGTAAAACATTACCATTCCATAGCACTTTTTTGCCTTTTTGGTCGAAATATCCCCCAAGTAAAAATGCGAATGCTTCATGAATATTACGATTGTCCAACCAATTACCCTGGTTTATAATTAATATAAGTAATTTTTTATAAAACAACTTACGTCAGATTTCAATTCTTACGACGTCAGACTTAGAAACCTATGTATGGACCAATTTTGCTAAAATTCATACGGGATTTCAGGGAAGCCTAGCTCAAACAAAAGAACAGTTTTCCTCATCGATCCATTCGTCTTCGACTAACTGAGGAACATATTCGTACATAAAAAAAGATCTCCCTCTTTTTGTAGTCTGTTAAAAACACATATATCGTATTTGAATACAGTGTGTGTATTGTTATTTGAGACAAAAGACACACAATGAAATGCGAACAATTCCATTAATATACTCTCTCGTATATCTCTGATCTGTATTGTAGGTCGTCTCATTTCTACCAGTATATAAAGCACAAGTGTCATACATATATTATGTACCTTACATACGTTGTATTGTTTATTAGAGTTATTTCAGGAGAAGCCTTCATTACGTACTCGTGTGATATGTTTATGTGAAACCGTCTAGCGAGGAAACGTGATTGTTAACTCTGTTTATTGCTATAGGTTATGATGCCTTTTAAAAATTAATTAGAAATTTTAAGGTTATTTTAAAGATAATGATAATCTATTGTTTCACTAACAGCATTTGGGTCCTATACACCGATTTAGGTTAGCATAAGAGACCAAAAACTTTTTCCTTGTCGATGATCCTAGATAGGCGTGGTCTGTTATTTTGACTGTTTGCTGTGTATGTTCATGTAATTCTTCTATATCTATCTACGTTAGGTGTTTTTTCTCATCTAGGATAGGTCTCACTCATAAAAGAAAAGATGAAAGATCTCTTTCTATTTTCTTCTACGCGGTGCATTACAATTATAAACAAAAATAATAATCAAATTAAATTCTTATTAAAAGAATGGATTACTGACTTTGTTTCGAAAGGCGCCGTTACTATTAGTTATATCGATTTAAATTAAAGTTTTGGGCTATTTTGATAAAATTTCAATGAGACCACTTCATCTCTTATAAATCAGTTAACAAACATAAAAATTCAATTGAATTGAGTACCTTCTCCTTTGTGGGAAGTCGGTTAAAATAACAATCCCACCTTTTCCTATTCAGAAGAAAGCAAACCGAAAATAATGATACGAATTAAGAACACCACTCCGTATTTTAAATTCCACACAAGTTTAACATCTATTTGCATAATCTCCAAGTAATGCCGACACATCAATTTCTTTCCGGATTATTCCAGTTCTCTTATCTCGCCTCCTGCGGGATGAAACGCGTTATGGGATTGGGAAGTAGTTTCTGAATTTTTTATTCAAGAATCGCTACTTCGACCTTTATTTAACGGCGTCTGATATTTTTTTAATCGGGGTCGGAAAGGTCGCCTTCCGCTGCCTCTTTTGGAGGGGATCTAGGATTTCTACATTGAATAAAAAGGTCTTATGACGTTAAAGCCAGCTAGGCTATTCGAGATTGTCTTAGTATCTTCGCGTGCAGGGATGAAGCAGAATTTAAGGTTGGGGTTAGGTTCGTACTTTCACGTGAAAAGGCAAGTTTCGACTTGGCTTACTTTCTGACAGTCAATGATCATTGAGGTTGTAAATAACTTGAACAAACGGTCTGTAGCCATGTCTTTTTGTCTAATAATTAAGCTTATTTATCTTCATTATCAGTTTTATATTTTTGACTATGGAAAAAATAACTTTTCGTTGTAGTTATTCAATACACTTTTCGTAATGAAGGCACTTCAATTAAGTAAAACAACCAAGGTAGTAGTAGTTAACATGTATTTCCACTCATCCAGTATGCATTCAAACATAATGTGGTTCAGTTAGTATCCAGCGGCCATGATTAAATTGATTTGTATCTCAGTCATCAAAATTTGATGAATATTTGACTGTGGCACGACACTGGAACATATTTAATTAACATATATTTACGTTCTACTAAAATAAAATTACAGTTCATACACCTGCTCGTAAAATTACAGTTCATTAATTTGAAACTTGGAAATGATTTGGAATTTTCTTGACATACCTATTGCAAAAAAGACGAAAGCGGTATGTTTCAACGTTTCTTGCAAGTGCGGATCCTAGCATCGATATCTGACAGTCAGTGTGATTCGTTGTAATATCGTAATGTTTTTTTACCCTTTGAGGTGTAGATTAAAATTATTGAAGTCATACATACCGCTTGCTCCGCATTTTTTTTAATCAATGTATTTTTGAATATACAAAAATATAAACTGATTTATTCATGTTAAAAAATACATGTACATGTATGATGGAGCCATGGCCACCAAACTAGGCGAGGTTGTCTGTATTTTGGTGTATAGCCTTCCCTGTCAATTAATTTGATTAACTAATGGTACAAATGATGTAATGTTCAAGTTAATTAATTTAATTAAATTTGCAGTCATTTTACCATGTGAATTATTAACATTTCATAAACAATACTATAAATGCAGGGTAGTTATTACTTAGCACGCGCACCACGCGCACCACGCGCGTTGTACCAGGCGCAATTGAATACGTTTCAGTCTGTATGATTTGTGTCGAGCTCTATTCAGATCACGGTATAATTTACCACAGTAAACGTCAGTGTAACGAATTTTGACTCCTGGCGTTCGATATTTGCATCTAGTGTATCGAGCCCTCCATAATGATCGGTTTATTACATAAAATTCGTTATGAGCGTTTATTCCGGTTCGTACTGTCAAAATTAACGGTATTTATGCAACCGTACTTTGCACTGCTGATAATATCTCCACTCGTCGTTATAATTCTTGTAAGATTTCGTCCCAATTATTATCTTCTCTTTGCTTAATTAACTATAATTCATAGACTAAACACCCCTGATGTATAGAAGATACTAAACCATAACAGCAACTAATAAAGGCGGCATGTCGCTTCATTTCCATAATACGAGTACTACGGCGCGGCGTAAATGAAAGCCATCAGCCGTCGAATCACCATACTGACATGGCGCTTTATTGGCGTACGCCCGTTTTGTTTATTGTACCATATTAAATCTTTTATTTTGATGACGTCGCTTGTCATTTGGTGATATTGGGGTGTCTTTTGTCTTTATTATGGCCAGCTAGCGTGTTTTGTGTTTTGATAAATTAGGGCTCTTTAGCGGCTATCATATTACCGCGCTGCATTTATAGTCGGATAGTGTAATAAATCGTGTTTTTGATCTCATTTTCTCCAACTATCTAACACTGTTCAAGACTTGACACTCGCCGCGTCGTTTTTATGCACTAGTTTTTCAGTGTGTTCCCGACAAATATTAACAATTGTCTCGAGTGACTTATTCGATAGGATTTTTGATATAATATTTATGGTTAAGTGAATAGACTAAGAGTAAGTAACTCAAACAATTTTGGCCAGTGTTTATTTAAAATTTGCATCGTAAAGCGAATATTTCTTTTTTCTGTGGTCGATCGATAACAATATGGTTTACGAATTATTGATTGAACACTTAAACTCGTACAGTTTATTTTTATTTTTATAATAGCACTTAACTGAAGCGGTGTGATCGGCCGCCATCGACCGCGGCACCGCAATATCGCAATTAGTATGTGCCACCACAGACAAACATAACGGCGATTCTCGCACTCGTTTAATGATTTTTTAGATATCCTATCACTACAGCATTCAAATTTGTGTCCTTTTCTTTTAATTAGTAATTCATATATTATGTATTTCCATGCTCCTAATTTGTATCGTATGTTATATGTATTTGTTTATCTGTGTATCCATTTGTATGTATAATTTGTTCATTTATCAAATATGTTTGTTCAATGTCATATTTTAAGGCCTCTCTAAATTTATATAATTGATTTACGTGCAGGGTTGCCTGGAAGAGATCGCTTTAAACGATAAGGCCGCCATTATGAAACCTAGTAAGTGTCTGTAACTTTTTATTTGTTATTGTTAAGCTGGTTTTTAATAAGGAGTTGTCTTATCTTAGATAAAACTTTTGACTGAATAATACAATTGCAATTGGTTTATCCGTTGGACCACTTGAGTTAATACGAATGCTACAACTTACTTCAAGATGACAGTTCGTTTAGAATGATATCTATCGCCATATCGGTTCCTGGTTATCCATAGTGTTATATTCTGCCGACATTCAAAAAGGAGGAGAACCTCAATTCCACGGTTTGTTTTTTAAGTCTGTACCTGATTTCTTGTGGACGTCTGGACCGTTTTTTTTTTATTATTTGTAAAGGTAGGTATATTCTAGTGGACTAACTGAAATCGGTCTAGAGAATTATTTTTTTAAATTGAAATAACTGAAAAGTTCCATCAGCGCCTGCCGTAATGGAAGTCGTTACGTAATCGCTTCTTTTTAAATGAATTTTTTCATTATTAAAATCATCAAATTTAGCTCTTGTAAAGGTATTTGTACACATTATAAGTACAATGATATCTATATCTATATATACATAATATAATCTATGAAAAGCCTTATACGTAAGATCGTAACTGTCAGGTCAACTTGGCAATTTCCATGTTTTTGCTTCCTACGCCATTTAGGTAAGGTGCCTGTCTCCGATTTGCATACGTCGCCCAAGCTCCCAGAATTAACATATGCTCATATGCTGACAAGCATCCAATCTAGAGTGAGGTTACCGATTACTTGTATCACAATAACCGGTAATCGGTTCCACAAACATTGCGGCCCGGAACGATTCGATTACGAGCTTGCGTATGGACTACCATAGAGCTAGTAAAGTGGAGCATAAACTAGAATTGAATATCCTGGTAGGTATTCTGCCTTATGTTATGATTTTGTCACAATGTTTTAAAGACCGCCGTGGTCTCGGTGCTAGCATACTTGGTTCGGGATACGGTGGTGCTGAGTTCGATTATCATTCGGGACAGATGTTCAAGCCATGGTATTTGTGTTCGAGTCTTTCGAATGTTGCGTGGTATCCTGTGTCGGACAGGAGAATTTGTAGTGGGGAGCTTCGAGTTTGAAACGTTATTTACACCACAGACTTTAATAAGGCAGGCAAAGTTTACGTTTCAAAATAAAATGTCATCCATGTATAGTCAAGAAAAAATTTAAAGTCATTTTGATAAAAACTTAACTACTTGACCGATTTCGATAAAAATCATGTGGGACTAATTAAAAAGCCAGAATACATAATAATAGTACAGAATATAAAATTGATACCATTTAGAACAAAATAAATTGAATCATTCTAGTCATAACTAAGAAATAGAATAAAAAATAGAGAACTAGGGAAACATACATTAAAGAGAGATTTCGAGGAATTGAGAACCTCCTCCTTTTTGAAGACGGTAAAAAAATCGTTCAACCAACTTGATATAGCGAGAAAGCAAGTCAATTACTTAATCATAATGGCTTTCCGTGAAAATGCAGCGGTTGATACTTTGGTTCATATTATTAAAGTCGAAGTGCACAGTTGTTTACACTCTCCTCTTGCATGATTTCTACGGGCAGTGCTGGTCGTATTCGCGATCCGATGATGAGATTACTCGGCCGATTTAACCGTTCACCTTAGTTGAACTCGGTATACCGATAATCGGTGTAATAATGCGGTCTGTTAAGCGCCAATCAGCTAATAACGCTTGTTCTGTTATTTTTTTTGAGCGGCTTCAAGTCCTTAAAAAGGACAAGTAAAGATTTAGAAAAAATCAACTTCAATTCAGCTAGTAATTTTTGTTTAATGTTCACTTGTCTGGGCAAGCTATATAAAGACGGAATAACGTGGTTTTACGGGTTCGCGGGAGATCTCCATAGAAACCCCGGTACAGTCTCCACCGCTTTACGAGAATAGATGATATGACTTTAACTTGGCCACGATGACTTATTACTTGTTATAATTTGATTGATTAATAACTTGAAAATCAATAAACTTGACGCTGGCAAATATACAAATTGTAAAGTGCATGCACCAAGAGCAAAAAAAAAATGGTAGCCGCGATTGGTATAAGAAATTGAACCGAAATATCTACTCAAAAGGCCGAATCTTAGCTAGTTAAACTCTTCCATTCATATAACGCTTCAATAACTTTGTGTTATCTATATTTCAAGGGCAAATTTATAATATATAAATAGTACACACAGATGCGCAAAATCAAACCTAAATTCACTGATAACGGTATAGCCCAAGGACCTTTCTACGAGATAGCAAGAAAGTAGGCCAGATAAACACCCTTTACAGAGGTTCTCAAACTGCGCGCTGTGGCGCCGCGGAGCATTTCAGATTATTCTAAAACTAGACTATATTTAAAATTAATAAATAATACAAATTCTCATCTCATATTTTTATATAAAAAAAATTATTTATATATAAATCAAAATATATTATTAGGAAAGTGTTAATTTAAAAATAAAAAATTATAATCATTACACTTATTATAAATGCGAAAGTGTGTTTGTTGGTTTGCATATATATATATATAATAACATCGCCACTCTGAGTACTCTTTTTTTCCTCGTAACATATATATTCTTTAGCTACAAATGCTATCAAGAATAGCTGAGAACTATTACAGTTCCAATAAAATATTCATAAGCACATCAATTAAATACATCCCTATGACTCTAAATACTTATTATTAATCCAATTTACATTACTCGTAATTTGTTAAATGTAATTACGTTAATACTTATTTTTAATAAGTATTTTTATTGTATGTTCAATTTAGATTTAACTGATGAGATGCAACATTTTGAGAGCATTATTTGTAACAAATTTCACAATAAATTAATCTGAAGCTGAATTAAAAGAGTAAGAACTAACTAAGGTTCAACTATAGTTGAACCTTTCGTACGCGTGAAAACCCGTCTTCTTAAACAATATGATACAAACACCCGTGTCTAAATTAAAAGAGTGAAAACCCGCAAAAGTTTGTGATACTCTGACCCAAAACATATTCGTTTGAACTAATATAATATTACACACTCTACTGTCAGTATCCGCTTGATACGAACAAGTTTCGCGAATTATATCCTTTTATTTTTCTATTTTTTTGGTTTGTTTGTAGCCGCGGGTATGTTTGTGTGGATAAATTGAATTTGTTTGCGTGTGGAAATTTTATTCAGTTATATGCAGGCTGGTGTTGCTGTTGTGGCAGTTATGGTTTTTTTAGTCTGTGAATTTTTAATTGGAACTATTTCATTTGGTATGTGAGTTGAGCTTGTTACTCAGAGATTTTGTTGGTAAATAGGTTAACATACGTACGTGTAAACATACACCAAATACCGAATGAGCATATCTAATCGATAAACAAAGTTAAGCAGCGTTGAGCCTCGTTGATGTTAGATGAGAAGTAGAAGAAGAAGAATAGAAGCCATTTATTACGGTTAAGACGAAGGTTTTTTAATTTATAGTGTTTCTTTGTTCTTTATTTTACGTAATGAAAGGGTTCTGGTAGGTAGGGTCAGGCAGATTACTTCTTATAACCTTCTTCTTCTAAGCTTGTATATATAATTGGGTTAGTTCACATACTATCCGCAGTATTACCTAATCCAGTCGTATGTTGGCAAAGCGACAGATCAGATAGTGGTGCACTATCGATCCTGATTACACGCACCATCGACCTCACACTAACATACATAAATACAAACTTAAATACACATATACAGAGGTATGTACTTACATGGCTATAAACTTACCTGATTTTACGTAAATTAAAGAACGTAGGTATATTTGACGCAAATGAATCGGTTTCTGTTAGGAATCCTTGACGACTATGTCATCTTAGGCCCTGTTATCAACTTTTTTTAATCAAACTAACGCGTGTTTGATTAATTATATTGTCAGGTACGCGTGAAAACCCGTATCGTTAATTTTATTATCAAAGATATATTTTTTTAATTAACCGGCTTTATTTCACTTCTGGTAAAAAGTCTCCCCCAATGCTCCCTTTTCCCTATCACAAGCCACTTCTTTTTCAATACATTTCGAACTCCTCTACATATTTTTTAACTGTTGTTTTGTGGTCGCCCCAAAATTTTAACAATTGCCTAAATTAACTAGCAATAGAACAAATTAAAGTTATTAATATATAAATGAATGTAAATAATAAATAAATAAAAAAAACTAATATTAAATTTTGCGTTAAAATACTGTTCGTCAGTATAAAATAACTCTGCATAGGGGTAGACAGATTTCATATAAGTTTAAGTATAAAGTACCTATAGTCGATCTATACGATGTCACTATAAATAGTTGACGTGACCTACAGTTTATAGGTTTCTGCGAGCCGCGTCGCTCGCGACTCGCTCCACTGTGAAAAACTTACCAGAGTTTTTTTTTATGTCTACTGTTGTTTATAAATCTATCCCAAGCATGTGTAGTCCAGTTTAAAACACTAAACCCCCAGTAAACTATGTTCCTTAAACAAATGAATTCAACTGAACCATATCTATTCTACTGAAATAAGTTCAGGTTGAATTAAGACTGATTAGATCCTTTTTTATTCCTTTGTTGAAGAACAAAAGGGAATGTAGTTCAAAAAGAAACATTGTTTAGTTCGTTGGTCGACAAAAAAAAGGATTAAAAGAATGATACAAACCGAAACCCGTAAAAGATCTTGCAATAAAATTCTCGCAATGAACTATTCCGAACAGTGAGTGAGTGAAGACTTACAATGGTGCATAAAAACGATCAAGACTGTTTCTTGGAACTTTTCGCTCTGCTATGCGATCAAAGGAAAACCTCTCGCAAGAAGAAGATTAAAAAAGGTCAGTAATCTCATTTGTTTTGTGTTTTACAAAGTTTTTGTTGTGTATGGCAACATGGTATTATGTGTTCCGGGGATCTTTTTTACCATTACTTAGCGCTCCCTTAATAATTTTTTAGCTGAAATTTTCACATCTTGACTTTTTTGCTAGTTATTTTTTTATGTCAAAAAAATAATTTGTTTTAAATTTATATATAACTTTTAAATTAAAATAAAGAATTATACTACATGATTCATTTTATTTGAACTTCAGCCTGTTTAATATTTGCATTGGAAATGTCATTTAAGTCTTTCAGAGCAATTTATTATTACTTAAATTTTTTTGGTAACGCTTTGATAGGTGTTTCATTAAGTACTGTTTCTGGTAAAAAAGTATCCTTTATCTAAACTCATTACTTGAGCAATAACGTTTATCAAAATGGCCTAAATAGAACACGTTATCTGACACAGATACACGTATTAGACACGTTACTCAAACAAGGAAATCATGGTTTTTCACGCAGTTACCAATAATTTTAATACGTCATCAATTTCAACTAAAATTGTCTTTGAATCAATTGTGAGGCTTCCTCGAACTTAACTCACTGCTCGCTATCACAATCACCTGTTTTACCTGATACATAGAGTTGGTTGTAGAGGGCGGGTCTTATCAGTGCGATACCGAAAGCCGTGATAACGAGCAGTCTGACATAGAGTCGTGATCATTTACTCCTATAACAAGTAACCAGCACACTATTTATTTGTTTACACACACACGTAACTATTTATTTAGTATAATAGAAAGTAGAGATAAGTATTTTGAAAGTGACTTGTGATGTCAGTTTGAATCTGAAATATTGGTCATCAGAAAACTTTTTTAAATCCTTCTAATATATATCGGGGACAGACTGATGGACATGGAAGTGATCTTATAATTATTTTACACGTCCTGTTCCCTTGGAATGGGACCGTTTATATGCAAGTGACTTTTTTGTATAAGATAGTTTTTAGCCAGTGATTAACGCGTTTACTTATTGATTTATGTTCAACATCTGAAAACAATAAAAGCTTTTGTTTGAAAATTAAAGTTATTAAAGTGGCTTAGCCAATTGAATATTCCTCGATGTGTATGTAAAGTGATATTTGATGCAAAATGTATGGATTGCTTATTGATGCATCTACTTATAGACTCCTAATAATAGAAATGTGATAGACTCATGTGTCTAAAAATGATATAGAGATAAAATGTGTTTCATTTAAAAATGAGTACTTTTTGGAGTGAATTTTTAAATGCGGCGGCGTCGCATCCATTTTTATCGATGCCGGCTGACTGCATATCGCCCATAGACTTTGAAACTGACGATTATGGTAAGTACACATTAATTAAATCTATATGTATTACAAAGTAAAATTTAACTAATTTGACGTTGTTTAAGAGTGCCAAAGTTTTATATAATTTTATTGTCCGTTCAAAACTCTTCGCACACAAATTTAAAGCATTCTAACGAGAGTATAATTTTATGGTTGTGATTTTATTCCGAGATTGTGGATGGTTGTCTGATTGTCTTAAACGCGTCACTGATTCGATAAGTCAAAATCATATTTATCTATTGTCTTACATACGAATAAGTTTAAATAAACTTGTACCAACTTCCGCTTATATTAGCTCGTTTCTTTACTTAATGTTCTTTTTAATAATGTCCAGGGTCTAATAAAGGGAGGGATCGTAGCCGGGCCCAAGATTTACCGCTTTGTATCTTTCGGCCAGTCGCTACTCGCAAGTTAAACACGGACTCGCCTAAACAAACGCGCCGCGCTGCCCTGAAACCTTAATTACACACGGACAAAGACAATTTGCAAATTGTGATACCCAACTTCGCTTGTTCCATTTATTTTTGCCGCAAAAATAACTCGGATTAATACGGCCGCCGCGTTATTGTGGAAGAAATAAATTGATCGCGCACTGAAACTTGCTGAATAATTGAACAGAAATCGGAACAAAAGACAATCGCACCATTCCCTTTATTTTCTCGACGACCTTGATATGAAAGGGCACAATTCTCAAATGTACTCTTACAAAGACAATTGCGCAAAGTCTGAGCTATCGCGCGGTATCACATACAGCGATCGTTATCTTTGTACACAAGATAAGCGAAGCCTCGCCGCCTCCGCAATGTATAGTATCCTTCACGCGACATCAGTGTTATTTCCATCACGATCCTACGTCCCCGTCCCGCAATCTTATCGATATACGAGTAACAAAAATGTATAAATGAATCACGCGGGTAAAATCGATGCTATTGGATCGAGAAATTTATCTTATCAAGTAAGAATGCTATAGCAAGTTCGTTCCGATGCGTTATTTCAGTGAGTTATGTGAAAATGTTGTGCGATACAGCCGCGGGGTTCCTTGCCCTGGTTATGGAGTAGTATTGTGTTGAATCGATAGTTAGATAGTATGCGAGTGCCGTCAGCGGCAGCGTGTTGGTCGCAGAGTGTGGAGTGTGCGAAGGAATGTGCGTGGCAAGCGTTGTACTGTGGCCTCAGTGCTTGCGAGAAGTTGGCGGTGGCGTCGCATCTGCTGGCTCAGCCTTACCCGCCTATGGATGTCGTCGTTTCTGCTCCTAGCTTTGCTGGAGGACGTTAGTATTAATGCTACTTTAGTACATTATAAATACTGACATTATACTCAGGGAGCAACTCACTAACTAGACATCATGTATTTTAATCCTGGTTCAAACTGACACCCGAGTCTGAAACTCGTTTTGTTCACTTATGTGTATTAACTGTGATTTTCACCAATATACACCTGAATTAGCGGGCGATGGTATGTTATTTAAAACATTTATTTAATAAGTGGGGCATCCAACCAGTAACGTGGATAGCTTGTGTAAGTTGATACGCTAAGACCAATAGTGACCAATACACAAACTTAAAGTCTAAAAATTGTTCTCTAACTCTCAGTTATTCAACTTTGGGATGAATTTTAAAACAAGACATCTTGTTGCTACTGAAAGATAACTAAAGTAGGTGAGTAGGATTATAGAGATAAGGAATAAGATTGATTTATCTCATCGTAAAACGTACGCGCTCTGTTAACGTAAAGTACTGATATTTGTGAAAAAAATATATGCTAAAATAGAATCTTATTTTACAGAATATGATACGACAAAAAATTATGGATAAAAGCCCAGAATCCTTTCTTGGCTTGTATCCATAATTTTTTGACTAAAGAATGTGTGAATAAAAATGTATATATAAAAGAGTGAGTCCTGACTGACTGACTAATATTTGCTAGTAATCAACGTAGAGCCTAAACCACTGAAACTAGAGACATGAATTTTGAGGGATGTCTTTATTATAGGGGTGTACTAAGAAAGGATTTTTGATTGAAAAGTCAACCTGTAAGGGGGTCAAATGGAGGTTCAAAGTTTTTAAACCTCCTTAAATTTAATTTTATGTACAACACCGCGAGCGACGTTTTCTAAGTTGTACACATAGGTTTAAATGTTTTAAGACATTTATGTGAAGGTAAGATACACTGATAGAACAGAACTGATAGAACAGATGCATATTATAAAATAGTCACAGTGTTTTTATAAAAATTGATACTTTTGAAGACAATTAATTAATTAAATTAAAATAATGTGCATATTCCCATATACGCGTACACAGCCTCGAAAATCCATTATACAAAATGTTATTTCGCGAACAAATACCGTTGTACTTATTTCAACATAGTTAACTCATTCTGACATAATTCGAAATGAGTTTCAATAATAAATAATTATGCGTACATTTATTACGGTATCGAGTTTGTTAATGATGTAAACTCTTATTAATAATATGAAACGCTATTTTTGCAATTGTAGTGTATAAAATTAATTGTCTACAATAAAAAACTACAATACATAATATTATCTAAATAGTGGGAATCCATTCAATCTTTATTTAATTGGACAATATTCTTACGGATTATAGGTGTTACTGATCGGTCTTACGACCGACTTCGCAGAGTTTCAAACCCGCTATATGTCCTTTTTTACATCTTATATTACACAAGTTTTTCGTAACTGACCTATTTTAATAAAAATAATAGATATATTTATAAAATAATAGAACTTAATAGATATAGTAATCTATTAAGTTTACAAAACAGGATATAAAAAATAATAATATAGTTTTCAGTTAGACTTCTAAGTTAAGATCTGGACTGTATCCCTAAGTGCATAAAATTTGTGCAATTAAATAAAAATAAATAACATTTATTGTTCATGCATTCAAATATACTTGTTTAATATCATTTTATAATATTGTTGTATTATTTGAAGTGATTTATTCAGTTGTCAAAGTTATATAATTAGCTAAACGTGTCGCACACTACACGCTTACATGTCTTAAGTTAGATGTCAACACTTGAAAGTTTCTGGTAACAGCTGAATAATAAATTATCGTTGCACTGCCTTTTTAAAGAAAGAGGCGGAGATTAACGTGTAATTTTTTAACTGACTTCAAAAAGTAAGAGGTTTCCAAATCTTCGGAACTACTCGGAACAATAACAATGTTTTTTTTTAATATATTTATTGTTCGATTTCTTAGAGCTGGTTGGACAGATTTGATTGATAAAATTAAAATGTTACCTCTACTCATTTATTTAATACTGTAAAAAACTTTAATTCGGCACGTGAACCTTACGTTACAAAGCAGAAATTCATCTATTTTAAAGTCAAAGAAAATTAAAAGTTATTTTGATTGTAAAAATCTTTTTTTATTTATTTTGATCTTGGTAAAATTTATATGGGATTAATTGGACCATTTTGTTAAAGCCATCTCTGAGATATCGGGGAATGTATATGTATTATCTCCGATATCTCAAAAAAAAGATTGCGACGAAATGATAACCGCTTTCTTTTTTGAGAAATTCGGAAATAAACTCTACGTTGATATTCTGTTCTCCAGTATTTATATTTAAAATCTAAAACATCACAAGTAAATCACATTGTAACATATCCGTTTGTAAATCACCAGCGAAACGGTGTGGGAATGCAAATAGCATTGTTTTGAGTGAAATCGCATTGACGTAAGTAAATCCACGCGGCCATGAGTGAAATTGTGTTCACACGAGAGGAAAATTTTGAATGTGTTTGTATGTGTGAGTAGTAGGTACATAAAGTGCGATGATTTTCATTATGCTCGCTCATTTCGCTTGTTTTAACACAAATGCAATGTCGACAGCCGATTGACTCATTCACCAGACGTGACGTTATTATGGAAATAACGAAATGCTATGGAGAGCAACAAACTCGGGTAATGGTAAAAATGGCATATATTAAAACAAGAATATTTAAATATATTAGTTAGATTAAATATAATATTTCAGTAATTTTAAAATTACAGAAATATTTTCTAGGGTCATCTAGAGTTTTCGATCAAACGTACTTGAGAAAATAAGAGACTTATTAACTTAGATAAAACATAGATAATGTATCATAATTAATGTTATTGTTTCAAACGTTACTCGTAAGTCGTTATTAAGGCGAAAGGAAAAATTAAGGAAAAATAATAATCATCATCAGCTTATCTTAATCCACTGCTGGATGTAAGCCCCTCCCAAGGCACGCAACTCAGACGATTCTGGGCTTCGCATTTCCCACAATACTATTCATTATCATAATAATAGAATTCGTTTAAATTTAAACCAACATTAATTATTTGAGTAAACTCAAACGAATCGCTTATCCTGAGTTCGACGGGACGTGTCCTGTAATTATCGCAATTTCCCACACTATTGTGTGTTCTGGATTTTATTTTGATTGGATATTGTGTTTCATTTAGTATTTTTTGTAATTAATGAAAATATGTCAATTGGTAGTAATCCTAATTAAACATTACTAATAATCAATTAAATGCGACTGCTGTAAGTAAAGACAATGACACGCTAGTAAGTTTACCTTATTAAAATATAAACACGTAGTGTCACTGTGCGTTCAAAATAATATTATGTGCGATTTTAAGATACGATTTACACTAATTCATATTAGTACGACGAGATGATACTTCCGCTATGATTTTCCTAAAATGCCTTTTACATTATCTGCATTCCTTGAATGTCCGCGTTCTTGTCATTTCTCATTCTCTTAATAATTCTAACTTTGGTTGAAGGGCAATGAATATTGTAAACCCTATAATATGCTATCATTAGTTTAGGCCTACATAGCTTAATGGATTTATTATTATGTCATGTTATATTTTTTACACTCTGCAAGTTATTTTATCAATTTAAAAATCTATAATTAGACGTTCGCGTGCTGAAAATTCTTGCTTTTTGTTCGGTACGCTAATAATCGTTTTTTGAACTATAGAGTTCGTTTACTTTGTAAGTTTTGATAACGTTGAAGAAAAGGTAGACTCAGGTGTAGGTGAAAATACAGTTAGTATGTTAGTTCTTTGCCATGTAAGATTGAAATCGGTTAAAGAAAATGATTTAGATGATGTTTTTGTATGATACAGACGAGAAATAAATATCTTTAGGGGATGAAAATATATGTGAATCGGATTGGGTTTGTCACATTGTTTCAATAATGGCGGTGCTATTACCATAAACAATGAATAGTTAAATGTTTTTTTCTTAAGTAATTTTAAAACAGTCTATTCTAGCAAATTTAAATTAAATTTAAAATTTTACATTCATAATTAATTGCTTGTTTGTCAAATACACAGGAGGTTTACTTATTTACTTTTCTACCAGAAAAAGAGTACTAAAAAGACTACAGTCAACTCTATATCATAAATATAAAGTTTAGATATATATATATATCTCGCTAAGTTTAACTGGCTTCCTCTAGCCCACCGTAAAGTTGACCACGCTCTGTGCTGGCGTTTCTGTGTAACAGTGAACTAACTTTGCAAAGTAATTTTAATTTAATCATTCATTATGTATTTCCACAATTTTCTCGAGATAGACTTTCTTAATCGAGACGTTATATGGAATAACTAATTATAGTATATAAAACTTTTCAGTGAATCGGTATCCAACAATCATCACGTCCAACACATATTATAAAAGTGTGTTTTTCAGTCCTTCCTATCTTTTTTTTTGCCCACAACTTGTTCTAAATCCGGAAAGTGCCATTAGCTTTCTCGAAAATGTTAACATAACGCGAGTCTTAAATACTATGCAAAGAAATTCATAAAAATGTTTTGGTATGTCTATATAACTTTTTAAGTTATTTCTAAAACAAAAATATCATTCGGTGTTTATAGGTGATAATCCTTGTAATTAATGTTGTAAATTCAAGTACTGGGTTGTACGTAGGTACATATACTATAATTTAACTGCCCCCTGCAGCTTAACGTATGGCCGGTCTGCGTCTGAAATACTTCCTACCTCTAAATAAAGGGAAGGAAGTTAACCCAACAGGAGCACGGAGTTAGAAGTTTTTACATTATATAATCTATACTAATATTTAATACATTTTTATCGGTTAGGGTGACTTATACTGGGCCGATTTCGAAAATTCTTGTTTGGAAGTGTATATTTCCTTTTTATCCCCATTTAAATCTCATCAACATCGCTCAAGTAATATGTAAATTTATTAATAAATAAATGACTGAATAACTAAAATAAAATTGAAATTATTTCCTGTCGAATAGATTTTTCAGATTTTAATAGTATTAGCAAGTATAAGGTACTTGTCAATAAGAAGATAGTAATCCAGATTAACCTATTGACCTAAGTATACATTTTGAATCAATATCATTTTCCTATATAGGTAATATTTAAAAAATGCATAAGTTTAAGGTACATGATAAAAAGAGCATATTCTTATTATCATATATGTCAAAACTTATCCATCTGACTAGTTTTATTCTATTCTGTATACGGTAACATCGTAAAAGTATTTACAGCGAAGGTAGGGGGCAATAAAACTGTTATGTATGTTTACGTTTTAGAGCACTTTTAACTTCGCATATAAACGGGCTAACAAATTTGACAACGATGTTACGACATGACGTGACGGTAAAGCATAATATTTTCCGTTGTGGTAATATGCTTGCCTTGAAATTAGGACGTCTCGGGTTTTATTACCTATTTTAATTAGTATGTAAGTATTTATATTTAATCTATTAATTTCAATTTTTTTTTTCGCGAAACATGGCTTGAAAAATTACAAAATATTGCAAATAAGGAGGTCCATTTACCTGTTTAAACAGGTAAAGCACTTGTAATTGCAATGATTAATTAATTAATTGCAATGATTAATTAATTAATTGCAATGATTAATTAATTAAATGATTTCTGTATGAAAAATAATATAAAAACTATAATATAGTAAATATAACTACTAATTTTACATTAAAATTATATGAAAAACAGACGCCGCGTCGTGTCGTAGCGATGGCTACATCCGTAGAACATCTACAAACTTGCTACGTAGTCTCGTATAGGTGCTACGACGCGTAGCTGCGACAACTACGTATTAAATCACACTATTATTATAAAGGCGAAAGCCTGTATGTGTATAGTGTGTAGCCTTTACAGATTTCGATAATATTTATAGAATTGCTTATGTCTTGACACATAGTCTACTTTTTATCCCGCATAAATACAGTTTTCCTGTGGGATAATCAAATATCCGCAAGTAACACGGCGAGTAATATTCCTCATAAGTTCCTATTTACCTATACCTTGCTAACAGTAAACGATATTACTTTCGTCGTCTATTTGTTACTTTTACAAAAACAAAGCTGTAAAAACAAAGGAAATATGGGCGAAATTTCCGAAACATCTCAATAACATGTGTGGGCAAAGATCGGACGATAAGATTTGCCAAAGAATAATTTTACTAGAAATGTATACTTGGTTATTTGCACATACGAAGATGAAATGTTGTCATTTTATTTACTCAATATAACTACTACCCCTACTAGGTGGTAGAAGTACTTGGATGGACCTCGTGATTGTTAGACAAATTTTACTTAATAAATCCATAGCTAAAGTTATCTGATTTTTATATTATGATTTTCATAAAAAAATATTCACTCGGAGAGCTCGTTTCCCTCGGTTGATTATCAACTTTAAGATGAATACAAAATAAAGGTTCTAATGTCATGAATGTTTTAGGAATTTTTGACTTACTTTATCATGAGCTGACAAATGAAAATAGACAAATTTTAAAATGTTGAACTCTGGTTAGCCTGTATATGTGGTTGGAGTAAATAGTGAAGTTAGTTCTATTTGTCGAGGTAGTGTAGAAATGAGTTTAAGTTCCACCGCGCACGGTAAACAAACTCATTTGGCCGTTGACCGAGGCACTCACAGTATAAAAGCAGTAGGATAACTATGGTTTTCTGCTAAGCTAGAAATTACACACAAACTTAAATTATATTGACCGAATTACCTATGATAAGAAACACTAGCCCTAAACACATTACAAACTTCTTTTGTGAGGCTGCAGTAAATTCGTAAGCTTTAAGATGATAACATTTTTCGTATCTCATACAGAAAACATCTGCAAAACTATCTTATTCTAATAGATATGTAATTTTATCTACTTAGAACATGAAAATGTGTTTATTAAACCTAACGCGTTTATTGCCGTTCTATATACGTACTGTACTGTAGTTTAAAAAAAAAATCGTGACTTGTCGCAACCTAGCTAACTAGAGTGAAATTACTAAACTCGGCTTGTGACTTGTCAGGATTCGGGTGCATAACCTGCCCTAGTGATATTTTTAATAGGCTTCCTTAAAGTGCAAGTTAAACTTATAAGAAAGAAGAACATAGTGAAGGGCTGGCAAGCCATGGTGTCACGAAAAATCATGTCAATAAATAATCATATCGTAAGTTGGAATACTGTGAAGGACTATACTGTGGTCATATACCTGGCAGAACACTTCCGAGTTATAAGTCTAAAGAAAAGTTGTTAAAAGTAAATCTATTACTGAATTGCTATTTAGCTGACGGTGGATAAGTGGAGGCACACACGAACATGAATAAATAATGAAATTATTTGTCTTTGAACAACCCTCTGGCGATTTGTGTTAATAATTGTTTAAGGCGAAAAATACTCTTAGGCCACTTTTGTACATTCATGTTCAAATATATTGACAGATAAATTCTTTATTGAGGTAACAAAATGAAACAAGACAAATTTTACATCTAGCGCTACAAGTAGCACCCTTATCGCTCTTCCAGTCAACTGTGTAATGTAAATTATTAACAAACAAAAGTTTGTTTTCTGGTTTGAAAGGTAATTCAATTGAAGGGTATTTCGAGATCTTGAAACTGTTACAGAATGGTCGCTTAGTGATCGTCATTTTGGTATTTGTAACAAAACTTTACTAAAACTATTTATTTAAAAATGTAATTAAATAATATCAAATATCATCTTATATCAAGATATATACTTATTATCAAGCTAACGACTAGGTAGTTATATTGTACAATCCCATAAAAGGTAAATTTCACTGTAAAAATTATATCATAATGTATACACCAGACTTTATTATTTCCCAAAAACACAACGATGTTCAGCAACAGTCGAAGAGCCACCGGCAAATTAACGAAATACTATTCAATTCCGTATATTTTCCCTTCTTAAATAAAACCGCGACTGACGTGAAAAGGAGGGGTGATATAAAGGAAAAGAGACAATGGGAAGCTCAGAAGCAATCTTTGTTAGCTCGCCGCTACCCGACCTTTGCGGTGCTGATTTATCATCTTGATATTACATTTATACAGATGAATTTAATAGCGTTTCTTTATTGGCAAACAAAATGTTACTTGTCGTTTGAAAGCAAATTATACTGCTTTTATGCTGATTTTTTTTTTAAACTTTTTCGAAAGGTGTTGAAATTTTGAAATCTAGAAGATTCAAAGTCAAAATTTAAACAGCGTTGTTTCAATTTTTATATCTTGTATGAAGTCAGTTTGTTTCAGCGCTGTGATTTGTTTTTATAGACTTTTAAAAAAAGGTGGAGGCACTTAAGCGGGATGTATTTTTTATGTATGTTACTTTCTTGATTTTATCAAAATCGGCTGACTAGTTTGGTTTTTAAATCAAATAACTGATTAAATTGTATCGGAGCGAGTAGATTCGATTAGTCTCTCAAAAAACCTCGAACCGACTGAACAACTGAAACTCGTAAAGTTTCATATTCTTTTGCAAATTCTCTTAATTTTCTTTGACGAAATACTCATCACATAATGTTCACCAGACTGCATACTCCAAAAGCGTATGATAGCCGATGAACATACGTTTTATTACAAAAATGAAATATCTCTGTCTGATTTTCCTCGTGCACCCTCGTCATAAGAATGACGGGTAACCACGATTTATTGTTTTTATGGAAAAGAGTCGAAGCGTTTGTTTGTCCCGATTCCGCAGTATTATTCGCAGTCATAATGTCACTATGATTTTTGACTATGAATCAGTTGTATAAGGAAAGTTGTCAGATTTTGTGGTGGAGATAAATAAGAAGAAAGTTGATTTGATTGTTTTTAGAGTTATACGGTTAAGTATGCAATAAACCTGCCGAATTTCACGTGCGTCACGTCACCTCCTTGTTCCAACGGAAGATCAACGCCGGTTGTTTCAACCAGCATTGTGTTGGGTTGGGACAGATTGTTTGAAAGAAAAATATATAAGCACAGAACAGTGATTGTTCTATAGAGGGAGACATCTAGAACTGGCCTTAATAAAATGTACTAGACTGAGCTTTCAGTTGACGTAAAACAGAAGAGTACGTTTTATTAATCCGTTAGAAACGAACCCCATATTTCAGCCGAAAAGTTAGAATGTCTCTTTATAAAACTGTTACCGAATCGATTTTCTTAACAATCTATTTAAACTAAAAACCAACGCCTAACTGCAAATTGATACTGTTAATTTTTTATAGACATGAACACGTTGGCAGTTTGTTGTAATTAAAAACCAAACGTACACTTTTATTATGCCATGATGATCATTAAGCAAGCAGTGTTAGAAAATTATTGTTCTCACTAAAGCCAATTCACCGTACATGCAAGTACAAAGCTTTTAAAATCGATAAAATCAAACGGCAATATTGCATAATTGGTTTTCGTCCGCCGCAAAATTTGCTAGACAAATCGAGTTTTCATAGCAACCTCAATTCGAGGTAAGTTCGCGGAACGACAAAACCAAACCTATACAAATCTAATTGTGTGTTTTGCGACATACAAACAACCGGCAGCCAGAGATGTACTCGAGGGAAGGACGGGGCTAACTTGCAATGGGGCTAACAATGTAAGCGGACAAACTTTTAGTGACAACAGCTTTTACGCTTGGATGAAAGATTATTCATACTCGGTAATAAAACGGCTCCGGCACAACATTAACTAAGATTAAGAAACATGTAGGTGTAGGAAATTAAAAACATATTTATAGTTATGTTTTATAGTAAAAACTACTTATATTTTTTTCTACAATTAGGATAAAAAACACTTATACTGGATTAAAAAGATCACAAAATGAATTTATATAAAAAGTATTTTTTTTTTGTACAAAAAATCTAGAAATTTTGGTGCAACGCTTTGTTTAACTCTCGTTCTTGAGTATGCCCCAATAAGCCAATTTGCATTCTGAATACAATTGGATTGTTATTAATTTTTTGCAAACATTTAACGAAAATATTTACATATAATGTACGTTTCACGAAATTCGTTTTGTTTATTAGATATCCATATTCATATGTCAAATGTCCGTTAATAGTTAGTGCAAATTTAATTTGTATAATTTATGAATGTTAAACTTTTACGTTAAAATCATGGAGTTCATGAAGTAATATAAATTACAACTATTTTTTCAACAACTACTAGACGGCATGACGCTGCTCCTTACATACTTGAGACTATAAATGCCGAAAGAAAAATATACACAAATATAATTGAATTGTAACCCATATTGAAATACCAATACTTGCTCATAAAAGATTTATCATCTGGAAGAGACATAATTCCCCTGAAAACTCGAATCGTTGAGAGACTTTCAATAAAATGAATTTAAATATTACTCTCGTAGTATATTTCCGGTGCACTAACGGCTAAAAGAAGGCTCCGGACAGGGTTGAAAGGATTCTATCTATCGAGCACACTCGAACGGAAGTCACTGAAGGGAGCTTAGTTCTTCTGTTGCAGCTAAATCGAGTGCAAGGAAAGGCAATCGGGTTTGTGACGACTAAAGTAGAAGACGTCTTCGAACTACGCGTTAGAAACGTTTGAGATAAAAAGAAATATTTTTCAAGTGATGCATTCTCGAAAATTTTCAAATAATTAACGTCCAAGTCACCCTATTATTTAATTTATCCATCAAATCTACTTTACTTATTTTCGCAAATGGATAAGCTGAATTGTAACTAACTAAAAGTAGAGTAGCCTGTAGACGGAAACAATTATAATTTTCTACAGAGCCGAATGCCCTCGATTCCAGGAATTTCTCTTTTAATTTTGCTAAAAATGTTGATGCAATTTACGGTAGTAGGTAAGTTTCTGGCTCTTATCTACTTTGCCTGAACTTTAGGCCCCGCACTGCGCCCCCGTTTTCAACTGCGGATTTTTGTTTGACTTTTTTTCAATGGAATCGCAAGTTTAGTGGTTTTAAAGTGCTCCTCGCTCGGCTTGTTTGGTTTCTGCGGGTAGTTTTTAATTCCTTTATTTGTAAAAAAGAGGATGATTCACGTAGATGCGACTTTAAAATCTGCTTCATAAGAGGTTACGTCCAAAAGATTTACTGTGTATGCTTTTATGTTACGCAATGTCTTTGCTTATATGAGTAAAAGGATGAATTAAAACTCAGTTTTTTTTTTATTATTTTGCAAAAGGTTCCATACAGTATTAATGATATTCTCTTGGTTCAGCATTATTTCTATAAGTAGTATTGTAGATAAGTAGTAAAGTAGAATTTGGAAATTCAAGCAGAATACTTACTTGAGCGTACTTTCTTGATAAACATAAAAGTTTATGAATGCCAATATTCTTTTTGTCCATCTCACCGAGTTCGGATAGTCAATATGACTAAGGAAGATACCTAAAGCACTGCGATGATACTTTTACATATAAGTCACGAAACCATAAATCATATCCCAAAATAGAACGTCAATACAAACTTTATCCCTAAGACGCATTTCCCGACGAGTAAACTTTTTTATGCCCATTTCCTTGGGCAAAGTGGCTTACGGGGGTCTTCTGACGTCACATCCTGTTAGCTAATGCGTCCACCCTGTGGCCAAGTTTGCTCTCGGGTTTAGTGACGTCACATCCGGCGCTAAAGATGGCGATAAGCCCGGTTTTAATGTGAAGCTAGTAGCGCTAATGTGAGGGAAGTTTAAACTGTTAACACACTTGTTTTCGTATGATCCAGGGAATTAGTCCACCTGTTAGCTTATGAGTTTAGTTTTGGCAGTTCGTGTTTGAGTTTCAATTTGCCGGTAGAGTGACGAAGTGTAAGATAATTTACTTAGCAGTGTCCTGATCTTGTTGACGTAGCTTTCGTGGCTCAGCTAGTTGAGCTGTTTTACCGGATCGCCGAAGCAAACCAACGCTGTCCGTGGATATGTGCGATACCGTGGGTCGGATGACAAGCTTGATTATAGGTCTGTTGGTTTTATCGATCGAAGGCAAATAGAATCGCGAAGACTTTACTAGTATCTATTGAGATTTCTCGCGAACTTGAAAATAAGTTGGTCATACATAGCATATGACATAAAAGTTAACAATATGCCATTATTATAGACTAAAATATAAGAGGTATCAGTAAAAAAATATTAGTTTGTATATATTTCGGCGAACGTAGTAAACCATTAATTTCAAATTTCCAAATAAAAATTCATCTACTCGTATTGAATATTTCTTTACTAAATTCCAGTTGAACTCTAAAGTAGATATATTCCTAAATGTTTTCATTTAACTACAACAAACATAAGCTCTTCGAATCTTGCATTAAATAAAATACATGAAAAGCCTTTGGAATCTCCTTTGAAGTATTTTAATATGTTCAAAGCAAACAAGTCCCTTTGCCTTCCATATTTTATTTATCTCGTAAATATTTTCGTATAGATAAATAAACAGATTCTTATTAAAAAGAGAAGTGTAAAAATAAGAAAAAATTTTTTTTTTCTTTCATCTATTCTATAACGTACTCAGAATTAGGAAACTTAACCCATTACTTCTTTAAACAAACCGTTGCCGGTTTTTAACCAAATTTTCATACGATGAGACTGAAAATCTTCTAGCAGTCTTCAGTTTTTTATTATCCTACACAGTTAGGCATTTGACTACACGTTTGCACGACCACTGAAGTCAGTAGATAAAGCATGCCTAGTCTGGAATACACTGTCTCTCGAAGAAGGCTGCCGGAACGCAGCGTTAGGTGCTTGGTGACTGTATTCCTTATAATTAGTGGGTACTGTATTCCTAATAATTATTCCTTATAATTCCAAACTAACACACACCTTTCCTTTCATTTTAGCCGTTGTTTTGAAATTACTCCTAACTAATAATTTAAATTGTATTAAGGAATTAAATTATATATACTAATTATTTTACCTTAATTAAGCGATATATATGAATTGTATTAATTAGTTTTATTTATAAATTTAATTTATCTTTTATCAATAATTAACCATTATTCACTAAATCAGCCTAGAATATTAACCTTAATGTACTTTTTTATTTTTTTGATATATAGAATACAATAAATGGCATTGTCAACTAGAGGAGAATGCCCTTCCAAAACACAAGCATCAGCTTAGCTGGAAGTTCAGGCTCATTTAATGTAGCACTTTGCCATTATTAATTTTAATTATCACTGTCTAATGTACCAAAGCTACTTTTTGTAATTTACATTTTTGACATAAACGTATTTTATTTTTTATTATAACCTAGTTTCTATTCATTAAATTTAACTCATTCTTAAAATTAACTCCAGGTCAATAAATTCATAGACAACTGCATGGTTCTTATGTAATTATTATTATTCCACTCATTTATTTTTAAACACGGCGTAAAGCCGAACATTTATTGGGGCATCAGTGGGGCCGTGGCCAACACTGAGAGGTTCTTACAGTAAAAATATGTACAAAAATACATACATACATAATAAGTATGAACTTAAGATGTGAACTATGTATTATGAATATTGGGCTATTGTGACGAGTTTTTGATGGCTTGGTACTGGACTTGGTTTTATTCTTTATTTTATTTGGACCTACGTAAAAATAATTTGTCAAACTCTCCAGTAGCTAATTACGATGTATAATATAGTTAGGTAGTAACACTGGTTCTGATTCATATATTTTATTAAGAGACAACCCACTTGTTAGGTAAAACCATACTATATACAAGCTACATCTCAGGAAGCAAAAAAACGACTAGGCTTACCCCGAAAACTATTTTTAAACCATTGTATTCTCAACAGTACAAACTCTATTCCTACCAATAAAAGCCCTGAAAGCTAAACAAAGCTCAAACAAGCAAAAATCGCCACAATGTATTGACAGATAGCTTTTCTATTTGAAAAATCTTTATTTAGCAAACGTAAATCTTTATTTAACGCTCTGTTGGATTCACAATTGTCGCTATTTCACTGTGTAGCTTATTTCTCGTTTCTAAAAGACTGCTTGTAAAATACTATAGTACAGAAGCATAACTCTGACCATATTATATCTACATCTTCGCACGAGCTCTTTGTTATTTATTAAAAATACTTTATTATAATCCAAATTCAATTTACAAAACTACAAATTACGTTTGATCAATAATTTTGAAAGTTAAATATTTAATATTATATATCTTAAATGCAACCGTTTCGCTTGTTTTCCAGGTCGTATATATAGGTCTTAGTTTCTCACAAATCTTGACGAAACTGTTATACACAGTTTCGTCAAGGTTTTACAATTTTTTAGTAGTTAAGAATTTTCGATTGAGGTAGTACTTTCCATAAACATTGGAGAAATTTTGCTACGATGCCAAATCCAATATTAAATACGATAAAGTCTGTGTGTGAATAAACTTTTTTTTCGTATTTTCAAGGTGCAAACATTTTTGTGGTCGCGAGGTCGTTAGTTAATTAGTGACTATTAGTTAATTACTTTCAAAAAATATGATGAATAGAAGAATATGATGCATAAATTACAAAACTTATTTAGTGTATGCAAGACCTACCGAGAAAACTTTTTCTGCTATCTATTTTGTTCTAAAATACGATTTCGTTTGGGAAAAAGAAGATTCAAGCGACGTTACTGCCAGTTTGGGTCGACGGCAGCGGGTTTACGAAGCGGTTACGGATTTTTTGTTGTTTACGTGTACGGTCGGTTTTGTTCAGGAACCAGATTCAAGGTTCCTAAAAACGCAGAGAATTTGCGCGATATCATTCGTGCAGTCTGTTTGAAAAGTCCAAAATGTTAAGAGTTTTTTGGAACTAGTATTGAAGTGGTAAACTATAGTTGTGTTTGGCAAACTTTTGTGTTAACTAACATAGTAATGTAACAAAATTTGTAGCGTAGGAAAATTATTTTTATCCTTTAATTATGTGAATTTTCAATTAAGGAATAGAATTAAATTAACTAAGAATACATACACAGATGAGAGTATGATTGCATCGCCCTCTCGCTCACACTTTTCCATATTGTTTTTTCTTATTATTTCATGTCTCTAGGTTCAACGGTATAGGCTCTACGTTGATTTCTAATGAATATCAGTCAATCAGGACCTATTATATTATATATATTAGGTCCTTACATATGAAATTGGCGTTTTGTCGTACTGGCCACTGATCTCAAATATCTCTTCTTTGGTTAGGGATTCCAATTTCAAATTTATACAGCTATTTATTCATACATTTGTATTTCGAAAACCGTAATTCATTTGTTTTGTCCTCGTTTGGTTTTTTCTTTGCGTCACGCAGTTTACAAAATGGAAAACTTGAAATATCGCGTTATTTACGAGTACGAGTTCCACCGTGGTACCAGTGCTGCAGAAACGGCTCGAAGGATTAATGATGTGTATGTATGGTGGCGGTGTTGCAAAAGAAAACACAGTGCGTTTTTGGTTCCAACGTTTTCGTTCTGGAAATTTCGACCTGCAGAACAAGCCCCGTGGACGGCCGGAGACTAAAGTTGCTAATGAAGAATCGAAAACTATTATGGAAGCAGATCCATCGCAAACCACGTCCGAGTTAGCTGCAGGCTGCGGTGTTAGCGATACAACTGTTTTAATCCACTTGAAGCAAATTGGAAAGGTGAAAAAGCTTGAAAGGTGGGTACCTCATAAATTGAGTGCAGCAAACCGACAAACGCGCTTCAACTGCTGCGTTACATTACTCAACCGGCACAATAATGAAGGGATTTTAAATCGGATCTTTCGGATATTTCAAGTTTTCCATTTTGTAAACTGCGTGACGCAAAGAAAAAACCAAACGAGGACAAAACAAATGAATTACGGTTTTTGAAATACAAATGTATGAATAAATAGCTTTATAAATTTGAAATTGGAATCCCTAACCAAAGAAGAGATATTTGAGATCAAAGTGGCCAGTCCGACAAAACGCCAATTTCATATGTAAGGACCTAATATAAATAGATAGAAGATATATTTTTATATTCCGCGTGTTTAAGCGACTTTACAATATTTATAAAACCTGAATAACTAACATAATATTTAACCTTTGGTAGCTTACTTCGGAAGTAGGCACACAAAAACAATTACTGTGGCAAAACATAGCACAGGTCAACCGCTTGCCTTGTTTTTGCGCGACCAACTAAACCCGTGGGTAACATAAGAACTTAGGACGAGGCTGTTTTGTCAAGAGGGTTCGTTAATCCGGGTGTGTCATTAACATTTTAATTAAGGTTTTATTTTTGAGGGTCTAATATTATTTTGAACTAAATATTCTATTACGAGTCCTCCGTTGAACGAGAGTTTTAATATCAATGTTGTGTTTGTTTGAACGTTTCAACGTAACGTAAATATAAATAGTTTATACCGGGGTCGGAACTCGAAGTGTTACCAATTCAAAATGCTGTAATATTGACAATTTTGTTTCTTTTTATTTATAAACTTCAATATATGGAAAAAAAAATTTAAAATTAAAAAGAAAAAAATATTGTCAGATGTGGCCACCTTTAGCGCGGGTAACAGCATCGAGTCTGTCCGAGAAGGCTTCACACGCTGCACGAATGTGGTCTGCTGATATTTTGTTCCATTCTCAGCGAAGAGCAATCTTTAAGGCGTCGACTGTCTCATATTTTTTGCTGAAACTTTGGTCTCTAGAATTGACCATATGGAAAAATCCATCGGGTTTAAGTCCGGCGATTATAGTGGCCATTGTTGCGAAGAAATGAAGCTCGGAACTTTTTCTTGCAAAAAAATTTGGTTTTCACGGGCTTTGTGGGATGGTGCCGAGTCTTGCTGAAACGTCCAATGGTTTCTACCGAATTTCTTCCGTGCCCAAGGTAACAAAGCATCGTTTAAAATCTTTTCACGGTAGATTTGCTGGTTTATCTTTGCACCCTGCTCAATGAAAACGAGAGGTGAACGTCCCGTAGCAGTTACCGCGGCCCAAACCATCACTGATACTGGTGCTTGCTTTCGCAGAGCAATTCGTTGGTCTAAATTGTTGTTTTAATACTTTAACCACACGCGATCATTTTGTTTGTTCACATATTGCTGAACCGTAAAAATTTTTTCATCGGAAAATACCAAATTTTCAAGCTTGCTATCAACGTGCAACTGCTTTAACTCCATAGCTCTTTCTAGGCGAACTGCCTTTTGTGCAAGTGTCAAGTCTTGCACTTTTTGTATTTTGTAAGGCTTCAGTTGTAGTTTATTTTTTAATATGCGTCCTATGCTCCGGACAGATACATTAAGACTTTTCGCCAATTTAACTGCGCTTTGTCGTGGATTTCGTTCAATTCTAGCCTTTACCTTTCCAACCATTTCTGATGATGTTGCTGTTGTTGGATGTCCACCTCCATGGCGTTACTTGATGCTACCCGTATCATTATAACGCGTGATGATCCGATACACAAACATTTTATTCAGATGTAAATGTCGTAGCGCATTAACAATGGCTGGTTGCGATTTTCCAGCCAAATACAAAGTAATGACACTGTGGCGTTTGAATTCCATCTGGATAACTTTTTTTAGCAGCGACGATAAACAATGAGCTTCTGTATGTTTAGGAACAATACAATAGACTTACGACTGTGAAAAAATGGGCGCCATATTGTAAACAGTTTGGTTGCTATAGCAACTTAAAGTTGGTAACACTTCGAGTGCCTACCCCTGTACTTGAATTACTATACATAGAAGTTGCGTTTTTCTGAATTGGACTCTGTCTGGTCTCTAAATGAGATCTGAATATTAACAACAAAATAAAGTGTTACCTATTACATATTCTGAAATAGTTACTAGGTATACATATATATGATCCTGTTGCAGTGGTCTTAGAATACTGCTGCGGCATCCCTTGCCTGTCGTAAGAGGCGACTAAAAGGGGACCTCTGGGCCTGAGGGTGATCAGAGTTAGGGCTCTGAGCACCCATTTACACAAGCCCTGGAAAAACGTCAACGCGCGTAGCTAGCGTCAATTTAATCGTATAAGAAGTTTTTAGTCTAAAATTATGTTTTCTTTTGTTACAGTGTTTCCAAATGTTCCCGCCGCGCCTGGTATGCCATGCGCTGGAGAAGACAGTAAGTATACCTCTTTACATTTCATGTTATTTAAAAGCGTTGAAACGCTGAACCAATTTTATAATTACAAACTAGTATTTGCGTGGCTGCGCGGGCCGCATGCGGCCCGCGTTTATATCCTTTTACCTATAGGGTTGGGACAAACATTCACATTGCAGTTGTAATATTTAAAACTTTGAAATTGATTATGAAGGTAGGTAGATATCTCCAATTCAGTCTGGAGTAGGGTGGAACAATAAAATTCAAAAATTTTAAATTTTGTGGGGGGTTGTAGAGTGGAACACCTGTATAGGGGAGCGTTATGTGACCTAGGGAAAAATCCGAAAAGTTGCAAAAGTGGAACAGACACTGGAGTACCCCAACGTCCTGGCTAAACTATAACACTTGGAACCCCTCTTTTCGAACAAAAGTTGTTGGGAACCATGACCCCTCCCAAAAAATTAAAAAAAAATTGAGGTCACAAACAAAAAAACATCGATTCGATACAAAGTTTGACCCTTAATAACTTCAGAACGGTAAACTTTTTTTAACTAGTGTTCGACCAAATGTCATAGGGAATGGTAAGCGCTACCAACCTAAAATGGTTTCATTGATCCCCTGGGGGTTCAAGTCGGGGATCAAATTTCAAAATGGTCCGAGCGGGATGAAATTTTGGCTCCGGGGGTTTATGAGGTCGCTGAATTCATTTCTGAAAAAATATTTTGGAATTTCTTTTTTTTAATAGCCCCCATACAAACTTTGCGAGTCTCCCATCGCACCAGAGCGAAGCCGAAGGCCGAGCTACGTCACCTTGCGAGTCTCATCATACCGGGGCGAGGCCGTAGGCCGAGTGACGGTTATTATATATGATCCCTGAGGATTCAAAGAAGGGATAAAATTTTATATTGGTCTGATTGCGATGAAATTTAAGATCTGGAGGTTTTCAAGGACTTTGATTCCATTTCTGAGGAAAGTTTTTGGAATCCCTTTTTTTTTAAACCTCAAAACTCCTTCTGGGAGAACAATTCTGTCAGTGAGTGAGTCAGTCAATGGTCGTTCAGCTTTATATAACTAGTAAGTAAACTAGTATATAGAAATAGATAAGTAGATAATCAGCAATAATATATTATTGAAATAACAGAAACAGACATTTGTTTGAAAGAGATTTTTTTTTATCGATAAGACCTTTTGGGCCTGTTATGGTTGGTGTATATGTATTGTATGTATTCTCTTCTGTTGTATTTTTTTGGTGGCAATAAATATTTTTGTGTTTTATCGTAGCAAATAACCACATTTAATTAGTGAAAAAAATGCCTTGACCACTGTCGATATACTGCTAAATTCTTGTACGATCTCAATTAATTACGGTTCGGTTTTCACATTTTTAACTCAACCCAAACATTCAAAACGAGTTCTGCATTTTGCAAAGATAATCCAGGGCTGCTTACAAGCCACAAAATTGTCGCGAATGTAAATCCTGGGTTGTCACCTGCTGTCTATAGAGATGGAACACACGCTGCGGGACGATATTTGCACTGGCGCCCACCGTATTAGCATCGGGTTAGGGTTGCTACCTGTGCCATCTCAGGTATTCCTGTTGCCTTACGAAATTCATAATTTGTGGATAATAGTTGGTAATTTGCATAGTTTATTCTTTGGTATTATATTTTCTAAGTTACTGTGAGGAGTGCATATTTTTATCTATATAATACACTAAGTACCTACACGAACTCCATACTATTGCTATTCTTCCGTCCTTTTTACGTATACAATATGAACTAAACAACAACGCCTATTAAGTACACAACCCCGAGTTTTTACTCAAGCCTGGCACCTCAGAAGAGAACTAACTTCCTCAAACTCAGGGAGTCCTACTGAGGAAGTTACTTAGCCTTACAATAACGACGATACTCATCCCATTTCGTTCCAACACTAAAACGTCACCCTAATTAAAATTTATTTTTATTTTTTATTCGAGCTTAAACTAATTAAAAATGTATTATTTACTTGTTAATGCAATATGTAGTGTTAGAAATGATGTTTCTTGTGTGTGTATTCTCTCTTTGGTAACGAAATAATTTCTTTATTATTATAATTAGTATCATCTATTTTAATGTTTTCTACTGTTGTACATCACTAAAAGCTTAACGACTCGGGTACTTAACATCATCTGTGTTCTCTCGTGGACGTTGAGTAGGTACCTACAGATCCTTATTAGATCCTGCATTACAAGTCTCACGAGCCAACCGATCGTGAGATTTGTGACACAGAATTTACGAATTTTAGAAACATTTCTTACCAGCGAATTCCCAGAATATATGTAACAACCGGTCTAGTTGTTATCGATGTATTATAAAATCGCATAGTAAAATTGGCCGCGAGTTCAACAGTTCGAAGGATTAAGTACTAGTTTCATTAAACTATTGATTGAAAAAGATAGACAACCCTATCTTTTTCCACTTCGCTCAATTGGAGATTGGCTACGTTTGCCCCGCTCGCACCTACCTATTGTTCACTCACTGATTCCACCTGAAACTTGTCTATTGTTGTCACATCTGCCACGCGCTTTGTTCCGTGGTTACAACTACGGAAATCGGTTCATTAGTGATGTTACGCTCCAAAGCGTTAGCTTAGCTAGCTTTTAGTAGTTTAAGCTTCAGATTTGTTTTGGTTACTATTTTCGGTCGACCTCATATTTGTTTATTATGGACCTACCTAATATTTAACTCATCATCTTTCCGATCCACGGTAGTGCTTTTGGTAAACACCACTCCACGGCCACCCCATCCAAGACCTGGCAGATTTTTGCAAGACCTTTGCTCAGCATCGGTTTATTTTTCATGTTTATTCATGATCGGTTGGTAACACCGAAACGGTTCGAAACTATATATACTTCGAGCGCTATAATTCTCGGTTACGAAATAAAATGCATATTTGATCTAATGTTTATTTTTCATCATGTCGGGTTGTTTAAGTCTGTAAGTTATGGTATGGTATGGAAACATTGAAGTCAAAGTCAACGTTTTTCTTACTCTTCTCTATTATGTGATGTATCTCCATATAGTGTATGTCGCTACTTGGGTTGCCATGCATGAAACGAAACCCTAAAATTATTAAGTATTTAATATTTTAATGAAGTAACTGCTAAAAAGAAAATTAATGATTTAACGATTGACTGATTGTCTCAAAATAGGATGTAGTAGCTTGATCACTTCTTTCCGATTGTCGTTTCCCAAAAACCAAATCCACCAGCGTTTTGTACAGAAAACACAGTCACAAAGTTCGCTTTAAAAATAACGATAAGATAATATCGATAAAATAATAAATAAGGTCAGTATCGCGCCGGCTGGCCGCCGAATCGATTCGTGCGATGTGCAAATGTCGTGTTCACTCGAATTGGCCAAATATTTGACAGGTTCCACTATTTGCTCGTACAAATACACACGCTTTTGATTCCACTCACGGTGTAACAATCCACGGGCTTGCGATTTACGCTTTATTTACATAGTTGTGTAGTTTTGGGACACGCAGAATCATCTGTAAACAAATCCGTGATCAAACTAAATCAGCGTCAACTGAAATATTACAGACGTCGGACAGTGATAGATTTTTTTAGATTCCGGTTTTTAATGTCTAAAAACAGATTGGTGCACGTTGATAACATATCAATAATGCAAGTGGTTTATATGTGATGTGAACATCGGTTATCTTAAAAATTGTGTCGTTGTCATATTTATTGCATGGCTTAAATGTGTATTTTTAAATATCATTATTAGTTATACATACCAAGATCTGAAAAGGGAAATTTAAATGTTTGAAATTGTGCTTTAATCAACAATCCATTTCTATATCACTTAGCAACAATGCTAAACGAGTATCAACTCTACTAAGCCAAATGACGTCGATTTATTATCTATTGCCAGTTTATAAATCGAAATGTGTAGTCTTATCTAGTACATACTTTTTCCTCAAGTTTGGCTTTACACGTCAAGTACATTTATCCAATAACCATAACAATATGCTCCTTCTACATTACCGCTTACAAAGTAACCTTTATATGTAAAGTCCTCGTTAACCAGGCCATGCACCCCGCGGCGTCGTTAAAGTATCGTAATTCGATCGCGTGTGAGATTAATGACTTTACTAGCGAATGAGGTGTGTTGTGCCCAAACGCCCCATTTTCAGGGGTAAATATGGCGCTGGCAACCCTATTGTTAGTGTGTCAAGCTCAAGACTCGACAAGAGTGTTTTCGGTGTACTTTGGTATGTTGGCTGCGATTTAGCTGGATTTGGGTGGAACCGCATTGCCATTGACTGGATAGCAATGGACGCTAGCGAATTGCTTTGGCTACTTAGTACAGCAGACGGTGTAGTATGTAAACGTCAATAAAGAAACTTGCGCTAGAACTCTTGCAGTATATGCCAATCATTTTCCGTATTTTATGTAAATTTTGTGCTGATGCTAGCCTGTTATTTTTGAAGTTTGAGTTCTTGTGCTTTTCTGTGTACAACTAAGTACACATATAAATGTGTACTTAGTTGTCCAAGAACATTTGAAGATCGCAATGATCTAATAGTTAGCGTATTCACTGCAAGAGGGGGCGGTCCCGGTACGATCCCGGTCAGGGCATATGTTCGAACGATGTGTTTAAATTTCTGTCTTCGGGTCTGGCATGACATTCCCAAAACAGGAGAAATCCAAATGGGAGGGAAACGTTATTTGATTATCTTGTGCTACTGATTTGTTTAAATAATTGTAGCAGACGAACCAAGTAGGTACGTGATTGCAAGTTTTTGCGTAAATACATTAAGGAGGGTTTCAGTATAATAATTACACCTACTCTAATTGAGCGCTATGCCTATGCACATATCCGCGACACATGCGGTTTTGATTTACATCGATCTTGAAAAAGAAGGAGATTTTCAATTCGTATTTTATTCGGATTTATGTATTTTCCCCGATAACTTGTAATATTTATATTTATGGCACTTGATGCTGCTAGTCACCTACAGTGCGGTTTCACCTTTTCAGGGCGTGGTTGGTAGTCTAACTCAAGGCGGTGCAAGCCTTGCTGGCGTGAATGCGCCCTAAAGTGCCAATCGTTTCAGTTTGGTGTCTGTTATTAAGTTTTAATCACGACGTGATCGATTGGTACCGTGTCGTGTTTGCTTTGAAGTTTTATTTCTAAGTTATTATAAGAATTATTAGTAAAGATAATTCAATTTAGCTTATTAATAAAGAGACGTCTTGAAGAATATAATTAGTTTTCAACATAGTAACTTAGCAATCTAAGCAATCTTGCAACATAGTAACTTCGTAAAAATTGTGAATTGTTTAAAATAATCCCGATGCTGTTGTATGGCATAGAGATCTTCTACGTCAATCTTAAAATTATCCGTTGCGTTGTTTTCAATCTTAGTTATGGCAAAAAGCATATTTTCTCTTGACTCAAAAAAATGTGGAATGAAACGTAGGTTTTATTGAACACGCTATTATACGTTTACTAATTGGTCTAATGACGTATGTTAATGATTTTGTTTTCTTCTTTTCTAGGGAGTATATACAGAAGAGGTGCACGGCGGTGGCGAAAGCTATACCGCGTCAATGGACACATATTCCAAGCAAAAAGATTTAATAGAGTAAGTACTCATTTCAAATATGTATAAATATATAATGATTACATATTAGGGTTTATTTTACTTCTGGACGGTGCTTAAATATGACGTAGAAAATAACATGATAGCAAGTCACTAACTCATTATGGGACCGTAAAAAATACTGGTTCCATTTTTCAATTCCTGTCCGAGGCTGGTGTTTGAACGGTGAGTTTAAATGCTCGCACTCGCGGCGCCGCCGCCACACACGGTCACTACGCGGTACGGACCCTCCAATCGCGCCGTCTTTTTGCTTAACGCGCTGGTTGCTCAACACCAGGAAATCGATATATTCCATGACAATATTAATGTATTTGTAAGTGTTTGTGAGCGTTTAATGTTTCTTTTTTGAACTTGTGTGTAATTTTTAATTTAGACTTTTATTTTAATTTAATTTTTATTTTGTATAATTGTTATAAAAACTAATGCATGTTGAATATATATATATATATATATATATCTCGCCACATGCCTTGGCGTTGCTGTAAATGTGGGAGAATTGAATAAATAAATAAATAAAATTTAATGTATCAGGGTTGCGGGTGCGTTGTACGAGTACATCTCCGACACAGGAGAAGAAGAGAGCTATGTGTATGAACAAAATATAAAGCAGCTATCACATGCGACTATTCAGTCGTGGTTAATACGGTTAATACGTACTTGTGCTTTGATGACTAAATTACGTTTAAGCTAATTTTGACGTTAATCACAGAATGAATTTAATGAAACTGCCAGTACTAGTTAGCACACCAATTTGTGATTTTGGTCTAAATTTAGAAAGACTAGACTTCAGGACTAATTGGATTAGACTACAATAATTTATTCTAGTCTTGGTAATTGAATTAGAAAGGTTTCCTACCGACGCATTTCACCTTACTTTATACTCGTACTACAAACATAAATACAGTAAATACAAATAAACAACATGTTTGTGTTCATTATCGGCTGCTTCAGATTCACAATATTATTGATAATAGTAAGATATATACGCTATTTATTTAATTTTTAAATTACTAGCCCGAATAATTATGAACACAAAATTATTTTGAACTTTCTACTTTGAAACTAAGCTTAAACGATACTAGATAAATATTTTTCTCGTATTCGTCATCACATCGCATTTCTCTAAAAATTTCAAGCTTATAAACTCAAATATTTACGAGAACAAATTTAATTTTATATGTTTATTGCAGCAACCGAAGCTATACATTTCTATTCTTAATTATTATGCTAAAAAAACATATAAACAAAATTTTGCAAACTATCTACAACTTTATCCCGAATTTTAACGAAGTTCTATTTAAGTCAACAACCCTTACGATAACTAAAAAAACAAAGTGACCAGCAAACTTTACCAACTCACCTTTCTAATTGCCCGTGCTGAGTGAAAGCACTTAATTCATCAAGTTAATTCACTCAAATATTAATTTATCTGTAATTAATAAACAAGGTAACCACAGGACACGTTAAATTGACTTTATTTAAAATACAATATCATACATTTCCATATAAATTAAAATCTTGAATGAACTAACTGTTCTGTTTTTCGTTTTTCAGCGCGCGTTCTGCGCATTCTGCCAGGATCGCATATGGGGCCTCGGTCGGCAGGGCTTCAAGTGCATCCAGTGCAAGCTTCTGGTGCACAAGAAGTGTCACAAGCTGGTGCAGAAGCCGTGCTCCAACGAACACGTGGACCCGGTCGAGGTCAAAGACGATGCCAATGGGGAAAGCACGCTCGGCCGCGCGTCTTCCGTTAGGTAAGAATGTGTCACATCATATAATTCATCCATCCCTAATCTACATTCAGACCAGTAGATATATGGACACGGAAGAGGTTACACAAAATGGTTCAGAAACTTGGCGACGCTTTTACTGTGGGAACTGCCAAATTGTAAAACTCACTACCGGGATCTCTATTTTCTGATAGTTATAATCCGGGTGTTTCAAAGTCGCGATTGAAAGTCGCGTTTCTTCTAGACAAGTGCGCTTAACCGAGGCTGCATCGTCACTTAACATCTGGCGACATGACAGCAAACGCAATCCTACAAAAACAGCAAGTTTGCAACATTGCGCGTGGCACGCCCAAGATGCTGGAAAAATGGCCTTGAAAGTGGTAAATTTCCCGTATTAAACCTGCAGATGATCAAATATATATTAAGACATTTTGTTAATGTGTGATGGTCTGTCAGTTCCAGGTCCCGTGGCGACGACCCCCCGCTGCCGGAGACGCCCCCCGCGCCCGCGCCTGCGTCACGCGAAGACCTGGAGCCAGGTTCGCAGCGACAATACTCGCTGGATGACTTCGAGCTCATACGGGTCATTGGACGCGGATCGTATGCTAAGGTATACAGGACAGACTTGTCAACAGATTCTTTAGATTATTTAAAAATGGAACAGCAACAGCATTAAATTAAAAAAAAAAAATACAATATTGATGGTCAAAATATAAACAAAATAATTGTATAAGTCATTTTGAACGCCTTAGGTATAAGAAAAAATATTATAAATTTTCAGGGTTTTTGCACAGAATAGAAATGTTTTTCTTATCTTCGTGGGATTTCGTTGTTAAAAAGAAAAGATATATGGACCATATATATGGTTATGGTATGGTGTAATGAAAAAACTATATAGGGGCGCAATAAGTTTCTTTCTTTATTGAGAAGTATGAAGTTAAATTACGTCCCTCGAAGGTAGATAAAATCTATTTTACCCACTGTTCATGTCTAGCTCAGCAAATCTATAACGTAACCCAACAAATCGCAGGTGCTGATGGTAGAGCTGAAGCGAACGAAACGCGTTTACGCGATGAAGGTGATCAAGAAAGCTCTGGTGACAGACGACGAGGACATCGACTGGGTGCAGACAGAGAAGCACGTGTTCGAGACCGCCTCCAACCACCCGTTCCTGGTGGGGCTGCACTCGTGCTTCCAGACGCCGAGCAGGCTATTCTTTGTCATCGAGTTCGTACGCGGTGGGGACCTGATGTGAGTATAGAATAAGTATAAGTCGCCGGCAAAGATCCACAAATTAAAAACGACGTAGTGATGGTATTCTCGCACATGTTCACTTCTAATTGACAAATCACCGGTCGTGTTTCGGCGAGATTCCGGCCCCATGCAAATGATACTATAGTACTGGTGGATCGCCCGCGGCGTTACAGGTTTGCGGGAGCGGGTATGGAGCGGATATTGATGCACAATTTAATAAACACAACAAAACGAATTATTTAACCCAACATAAATCGCGAATAATGTTGGGTGGATGCAATGTTTGAATTACTATTTATCTTTATCTGGCTGGCTGGGTAGCAGGTAGCAGGTATGCAACTATATCTTTAAAATTAAGTTATGTTTGGCTCGATATTTTGGTTATTTTCTTTTTAGAGTTTGTGAATCTTTCCAAAACAATAATAAACTTTTACGTTAATTTATTTCAGGTTCCACATGCAACGGCAGCGTCGCCTGCCGGAGGAGCACGCGCGGTTCTACGCGGCGGAGATATCGCTCGCTCTACACTTTCTGCACGAACGCGGGGTCATATACCGCGATCTGAAACTAGATAATGTACTGCTGGACCACGAGGGACACATCAAATTGACGGACTATGGCATGTGCAAGGTAAGACATTCATTCATTCATTCACTTTTTCGTTACCAAAAGAAAGCTACACTTCTTGCACGAACGCGGGATGATTTATAGAGGCCACATCAATATGACAGACTACGGCCTGTGCAAGGACTTTTTATTACCTTTATTCTTTTATTTGCTCCTTCATCCGTGCTAAAAAATATTGCTTGCATGATTTGCTACATGACTGCAGACTCAAAGAAACAGGTAAAAAGGTGCCAATATTTCGACGAACGCGTGGAAACACCTATATTATATCCTTCTACGTTAATGCTCATATTGTCTTAACTTCACAGGTTTAAAGAAATAAAACTAAATTCACAGTTTTTTCGGCAAACATGGTAAATCTACGTATAGCAACATAATTTCTCAAATTGTATAAATTTCCCAGGAGGGCGTACGTCCGGGCGACACTACATCCACATTCTGCGGCACTCCCAACTACATAGCACCTGAGATCCTCCGCGGCGAGGAGTACGGCTTCTCCGTGGACTGGTGGGCGCTGGGAGTACTCACATACGAGATGCTGGCGGGACGGTCGCCGTTTGATATAGCGCAGGCGGCTGACAACCCTGACCAGAACACTGAGGACTATCTCTTCCAGGTTATTACGAGTATATGTTACGAGACTATAGTCCCAATGATATTCAATGTTCTCGACTATACAAGTATAGGCTCTTCCAGATTATTGTAACTTGGATTTGGTAGGTATATAGAGCAGCGATCAGCTACGAAACTATACCGCCGTAATACTCATTAATGTCGAGCAAGTTAACGAAAGCTTTAGAAGTATGTCTAAATCTTTCTTTAACTTGCTTCCACGGTATGAGCAAGGCAATCTCTTAAAGAATCAGTTTCCGCGCACTTTTTACGTACCCGATAAAAAACCATAGGCTTAGCGATATTTCGGCGATGATAATACTTAGTTTGGCCTTGGATAGAGATCCTATAATAATTTTACTGATTTTTTTTAAGTCAATGGAATGGGAAATGGTCAATTTACTCATCTACCAATTTCAATTCAATTCATTTTATTTATTATCAGCTTGGGTACATAAAGTACACTTGCGAAAGTCAAAAATATATTTTTGTTAAATTAAATTACATTTAACTTATAAAAACATTAAATAATAACTAAGTACTAGAAAATATTATACATTTGTGCAAGAAAACGACATTTCAATCGATCTTTTGTCTTGAAGAATTAAAGAAAGAAGGACAACCAACGTGTAGTTCTTACTAAATTAAGTATGTATTTTACCTACTCAATCATCTATATTCTGATGTGCAGGTGATCCTAGAGAAGACGATCCGTATCCCGCGCTCGCTGTCCGTGAAGGCAGCGTCGGTGCTGAAGGGCTTCCTTAACAAGAGTCCTATCGAGCGGCTCGGGTGCGACGAACACGGTTTCCTCGGCATTGTCAGCCATCCTTTCTTCAAGAGCATCGAGTGGGAGATGGTAAGTACGAGTAGTATCTCTTTTTTGTTAACGAGTGGGAAATCTTCTAAAAGTCCAACTGGGCTATGTAGGATGATACCTAATAAAAACCCCCCGGTAGCCAGCTTCAGGGCGTGATCAACATTTTCGGCACCTCCAAACGATCGGCCTAGCATGGTCGTTTATCCTTGGGGAAAGAGAAAGAAAAATTAAAATACTAACAATTAAAAAATAAGAAACGACAATTGCTTTGTGGAGAGATGAACGTTTAAAAAGTTCGAATTTCAAATTTTGATTTTCAAGAGTGGTATAAAATCTTTTCATCCCACCATCTCGGAAAGAGTATTTTTGCTATTTGATATCTGGGTATAAAACCCGTTTTTATCCGCTAGAGGATAAAGTAAAGTAAGTAAAGAGAATATCGTGTGCACTAAGTTTGTGAATTAAAAACCTTATTCAACCTATTTATTTCTACCTTTATAGTGCCGAATTCATCATACAACCTTTTTTATTTTGTTAAAAACTCAGACACTGAACCTTTTTGCTGTACCTTTTTTTTAATTTGTTTTGCACGCGCCATTATATTTTCACGTCATATTGTTAGATCCTTATTATGTTAAAAATAAGTGAAAAAACTAAAATGAGTGATTAATTTTCTTATTTTTCGGATGTAGTCATTTCCCCGCTGCGGTGGGATGAAAAGTTACGTGTTGCACTCGAGTGCAAAGATTTTTCACCTTGTGCTCTTTTAATTCCCTCACTAACGCTCAGGATTCTAATTTATAAACCACTCGCTGCGCTCGTGATTCAATTTTTGAATCCTTCGCTTGCTCGGTCATCAAAAGTGAGCACGCGGTTAAAAAGCAACTTTGCACTCTTGTTTAACAAATAACTATTTTACCACTACCCATAAGCTGCCCATGCTATACCTGAAGTATTGGATAAATGTATTTGTCAGTGTCAATTATACAAAATAATATACTCGTAGGTAAATTTGACAAGTTCTGGTAAACATCATAGCAAAGATAAAACTTGACAACCCTTGCCAACATCTAATTTATTTTTAGAAAATTGGTGGAGACTTTACTAGAGTTGCTTTTGTTTGAAGTGCACAAGAACGAAAATATGGTTGCCTGGAAGATATCGCTTTTAGTGATAAGGCCGCCACTTGTAGCATTATATTTTGTAAGAATTTTCTTTTGTATTTTTTTTGTGTCTGCAATAAAGATTTGATCTATCTATCTACCCCACGTTAAAAATACCTAAAATCGTTACATCGTACCCAAGGTCATCGATCCAACTTACTTGCCAGTAGCTCTAACGTACTTAAAGAAAAATAAAAAAGATTCGAGACCTTCTCTATTCCTTAAAAGCGCTTAATACTTAGCCTGTGTAATTCCAGTTGGAGCAGAAGCAGGTGGTACCTCCGTTCAAGCCGCGGTTGGAAGGCGAGCGCGACCTCGCCAACTTCCCACCAGAGTTTACCGACGAACCGGTCCACCTCACGCCTGACAACGAGTCAGTACACAACTATTGGATTTATTCACACTTAGGAAATCGTTTCACAAGCATTCTGAATTCAACATTTTTGAAATACATTTTTTTTTAATTTAAAACTACAATGAAGTCATGACCACGGAACTCAGCGACACTGTGACCCTAGATGGAGCATGACTAGTCTGGAACATACCGTTAGATGCTTAGCGACACATGTTTTTAGCGTTATAAAATACCCTAACACTATGCTATGGTTTCCTCGTGATGTTTTCTTTCACCAGAAACACTATAGAGATTTAACATAATGGTCCTGAGGTTAGTAGCGTATGTTTTCATTACATTTAGAGGGATTATAATGATATCTATGATGTTTTCAGTTCTGTGATCGCGGACATCGACCAGTCTGAGTTCGAAGGGTTCGAGTACGTGAACCCGCTGCTGATGTCACTGGAGGACTGCGTGTGACGTCACGCCTGCCTGCTGCACCCCTACCACGACCCGCACCAGGTACTTACATCGACGAAGTACAAAAGATTTTTTCGTGCGGGCAATGCAAATAAAATATAATTATATCATTTGAATATAATAAGCATATTACTGTTTGGAATTGTTACACATACTCGTATCTTTTGCTTTTACATGTTTTACTGATAGATATTGATATATTTCAGGCTTACGGCTACGGCGCCGAGTCGTCGTCGTCCGACTACGACTCGGTCGCGTCGGAGCTGCCGGTGCGCAAGCCGACCCTGCTCCAGCACATGTTCTGTCTGCCCCTCAACTGACATAAGAAGCACGGCAAGCAGGAACCGCCACACGAATAGACTTTACCTGCTTGCCGACAAAAATTCCGACTACCCGCATAATTTACAACCAAATTTATTTATTTTTTCCCGGCTACCCGCGTAATATTTTACTTAAATTATTTGTTGTCTCTGTCTACAGTTTCTTATAAAATAAAATACAAAGTATAAATTATACATCTAGTGTCACAGGTGGACAAGTAATTGGACCACTTTTATATTTTCTAACGGCGTTGCCTCGTAAAATTTTTCTATCAGGACAAGGTACAATTCCTCATTTATTCATGTTGTATAAAAAGCTAAATCTCAATAAAAATGTGAAAAAAATCTTTATTGCTTACATTTATGCTACGATTGTACCATCAATCGAGTTTGCACAAACAAAATATATAGTTATTGAATACAAGATTTAAAATTAATTCCATTATAACGGCATTATAATCTCCATCGATATAAATTGACATGTATGTCCCCTACGCCACGCTTTTACAACTCACTGCCTATTTTTTTACATGTACATAAACGAGTATGGCACAGAAAAAGGAATTGAAAAATGTCCCTTTGTATGATATAACAATCCCAACATTTAGCCAAGTTTGGTGCTTATAAACGATACGGGAAACGATCGCTGGGTTGGTAGGATGCAGTAAAAATCATCACATTTTTGTAATAAATTAAAATAATATATATAAGTAGATCACTCGTGGAATGCTTCGTGTATATATAAAAGTTAATTATATGGTAATACAAGAATAATATAAGACTTCATATTTTTGAAACTATTGTAGTATCTATCTGTAGTACTTTCTGTGAGAAAGATCGGACAATTGTAAAATCTCGTAATGTTGGTATATTTAAGGGCATTGTGCACCTACTCTCATACATTTAAGGTCGAAATTTGTAAATAAGAATGTGGTCCTAACGTCTTCGTGTGTATACTTATATCTAAATTTATAAATGTCTAAAACAAATATCGAGAATGAGCAAGAATGTTCCAAAAGTAGAATATTCACTTACTGCAAACAAATTATAATTTTAGTTAAAATTGGTAGGCATACCTATTAACTAAAAAATAAAGAAAGGGCCTATGATATCTACTTTTGTATGTTTAAATATTTGTCAAAATCAAATTGCTCATTCTGTTTTTATTCTTTTTCGAGCAATAATATTGTAGATATACACTTGTGTATACTATGTATGTATATTGAAGCGAGAGGTGATCTGCTCAAGGCACATAAGGAATTAAAAGTAGCTGAATATTGAGAGACTAAATGTCTTGGAAACGTATTAAATTGATAGCCTTTATTCCAGTTAGCTTACTCCCTAGACGCGTAGAAGTAAGCTAGATTAGCTATACATGTGTGGGTAAACGTTCGACACTAATATTGCATTCGTAAGGAAAACGGCACAACTAACTTTCTCCACTAAAATATATTTACATATTCGGAATCAAAAACAGGAAGCGATTCCGAATATGTTATATTTAGAAAAATATGAGTTGTATCTTCTTACCTCTAAGAGATCGAATAATATCGCAAATATTTTCTTTAAAGCATTGATCTTATGTCACACTATCTCAAATACAAAAAGTTTCGTTGCTTTGCACAAGCTATTATTTCAACAGCTATATGTATAAAAATTAAAATCATGTCGGCGTTTAATCTCTACTTCTTAGATGATAACAAAGTAAGTATTTAATGGCACAGAAAGTAACCTGGCTTCCAAAATGTGTAATATATATTATATTATAGATAGCGTAGGTTATTTTCAAGCGTTGATATATTAATTTAACACACTAACTGTGCTATTAAATGCATGATATATTCCAATTCCCTTTCGTAGATTCTGTTCGTCCTCTATAGTTAAAACACTCGTTAGGTAGCCAACGAATTTTAATAAAAATATGATATATTATAATGAGCACTGAAACAAATTTGAAATTGTGTACATTATATTAACAAATTGTATCGATTATTATAACAAATTATTGTTAAATGTAGAATGGAAGACTTATTATAAAAAAATACCATCGGATTGTAGTGGCGATGCTCAAATGGTAAGAGCTCAAAGTCCACAGACTATTCTAAATAGCGCGTAGTGATCTATTAGACATTTGCACAGATATTATATTATTATAGTTATACACATGCAAGTCGACTCTAAATGTTCCCTTTATTACGCCTACTATTTGTAACAGACAAAAATGTGAGGTGAATTTCCACATTTTTGCATTTTACAATGACTAAGCCATTTGTTATAATCGACTTATGCGGTCATAAAGTTCTTCTAACGTTCCCAAATTATACTAAAACGTGTTATTGTTGCATTTTTTATTGTATTCTATCGGGGCGTTGCCAAATTCAGGGTGAGATGATTTTGTGCTGTTGAGTTTTGGGGCTTGCTTTGGGCAAAGATATTTTGTATTTATAATTGTATTTAGTTGTTAAGCGACAGTATTGTGGTACTATTATGCTTTAGGTGTGATTAGTTAACATTCCAAGAGAATTGTCTACTCTGTACGGATCGTGGACATCACAAGTTCTCAGTCTTATAAACTGCACTATATTTTTTAAATCAAACGTTAAGTTTGGACTCGATAAATGTTTATTACCAAAAAGTTATTATGATAGATGTACCTACTAACAGCATGACAAGAACCATTTAACATTATAGTGTTAAGAGATGTTTATGATAGAACAAATTATGTATTAAAAAGTATTTTTAGTTTCGATATTTTAAACTCGCATATTAAACAAAAGTGAAGGAATATGTTCGTAAGTGTATGTAATGTTTTTATTTAATTTCGCTGTATTTGTAACTTGGGATATTGTACTATTCTATGCTTAACTAAAAAATAAAGAAGATTAATCCGATTTTGTGTTTCAATCAGTTATACTGGGCCTAAAGGCACAAGCGTCATTCCGTCAGGTTCACAGAGCTGCTTCTATGTAGAGTTAAGTTCAGCATCACTGATTTTCACCATCTTCAAAACATCGTATTGATTTGAAACTTTGCAGATTTATGAAATGGATAATGCCGATTAGCGTTTTTTACGCAAAACGACGATATAACAAATTTTATTTATTTATGTTTGAAGAGTCGCGAGTGTGAGAACACTCGTGTAGCTAAGAAGCTATGTTTGTTGAAAATCGGCCGGCAATATGGCTATCGCAACAAAATGGCCGATACATACGATTTTCTCAATTTTTTCACTCCGTCAATGTGAGTATCATAAATAAAGAAATAATATGTTTATTGGATTTTTGATTTAGCAGCGGGTTTTTTTTTTAACTTTAGATACTCGTTAACTCTTCTAAAGCATAATTTTAAGTTTTTAATTATTTTGAGATGATATCGTTGGGACGTTGGCATAAAATTGAGAGAAATATTCTTATTTCATATCACATAAAGTTTAGAAGCTAATTAATATATATTTTTTCCATCACATCTAGGCAAGCTCGCTCGACCACGGAAGTCAGCGACACTGTAGCCCTAAATGGAGCATGCCTAGTCTGAAATACAAGGTGTCCAGAAAAGGTATCGGGTATCTCTATCGTGCGGAATATCGTACACGCCACGCGCCAAGTGACGATAGCATTAGGAAATGGATCAGGATGTTCGAGAATACCGATGCGACAGTTAAAATTCAAAATTCTGGTCGTCCTCGTTCAGTTCGCGATAAAGAAACAATTGAAGAAGTTCGTCAAAAACCGTCTTTATCCATCCAAAAGCAAAGCCAAGCGTTGATCATCAATCGTCTTTGCATACAAATAATTTTTGTTTCATTGAACTTACAAATACCCGATACCCCTTCTGGACACCTTGTACCTTGACCTCAAGGAAGGCTGCGGAAATACACCGCTAGGAGCTTGGTGACAGATTTTTTTCGTCTGTCGGAAACACCCTACCACCATGCTATGGTTTCCTCGCGATGTTTTTCTTCAACGATAGCTCAGGATCTTTTTGCATATTTCGTGGGAACGACTTGTATCACTTGCTCGGCAATCAACTAACTACTCGTCCATCATCGCTACAAAGCTATATTGATTGGATCAAAATGATGGCTTAAAAGTATACCATAATTATTATCAAGCCATTATTATGACCCAATCAACATAGCTTCCAAATCTGATGCGCAAATAGGTTTTTATGACTTTGATGATAATTTTGTTATTTTATATACATACGAGTATAAAAAAATGTAGAGCTGGAAAAAGTAAACAACATTTTTAAATTTTGATAATAACTTTATTTCAACATAAACGCACTCGCATGAAACTTGTGGTTTTTATTAAACACAGAACAGAATAACACACAAAGATAATATTTGGACACATTCATTCATAGATTTTTTTTTGAATTTCTATCCTACCCACTAACTTAGTTATTTAGTTCAGTGTGCAAAAAGTAATCATAGCCAAAATCACAAATTGACAATAAAAATAGATATTACCAAAGTAATAACAATAAAATAAATAAACACTGTTCTTTTGTAAACACAAAAGCAGAAAAATCAATTTTCGCAATTATAACAGATTTTTCTTGACATCAGAAGTGGGATAGCATATTAATAAAACATTATTTTATCTTTTAATGAAAAATAATGTTTTCTCTTCTTTATAGTCATATAAAAAGATAAAAGCATTATATTTCATTTGTAGATAAAAAATGTTTTTTTATAATGTTATCCCACTTCTGATGTCAAGAAAGACTTCTACTACAAAATAGGTAAAAAGACGAGAAAAAGATTAAACTAAAAATTTAACACACATATAACTAGTATTTTAATACTACAGATCTTTAATATCAGATTCTCATTCGACGTCGAGATTCTAACTAATGAAATAAGAAGTGCAATGTAACTATAGACATATTTGCTGATTTATTTCAAGAACTTAATACAAACATAATATGTATATTTAGCGCTATATAATTTCTTTGAACTATGACAAAAATACTGTTGTTGAAAAAATACTGTTTCAAATAATGCTAAGAAGTTATATGCAAAACTGTATGATGTTAAGTACCGTTCAAATTAATAGACTCATGACAACAGTACATGCTAAAGTGAAAAGTTAGTGTTAGAAAAAAATGATGCTTATAAAATTTTGAGTATATTTAATACCCACTTAGTAGTTACTATTATTCTTTGACGGGTAAAATTATGTAATACTGTAAAAGAAATGTGTCCTAATACCCAAAATAAGAATAGATTTCATACAACTACCAGAGTTAAATATTTCCTTTATATTCCATTAAATAGACAACAAGAATTCAAATACATGTAAGGCAGTAAAGGTCCTCGTAAGCGATACTTTTTGAGATACTCAAATACGTAGCAGAGCTCAAAAACTGGGAAACTCACTAGTTTATACGTACCGCGATGTTTCACACATATTCGTTTATTATGACTGACGCTTGGCTCAAGAGTTATAGGTAAACAACTTAACTGGCGTTTCGCCTGCGGGGTACAGGTGAGTAGGAGGGGTAGCGATGCACACGTTATTAATTACATAATAAATAACGTGTGCATCGCAATAATGTTCGGTGCGTGCAATTTTTGAAATAATTATAACTTTAATTTTGTCTCACTCTGTAGTTAGTTTACACAATTATGTAATAATGCCCGAACCTTCAGTCGTTTTTTTTTTGTAGTGATAAAAATTGTTAACCTCGCGAATCGACCATAATAATTTTGCTTATTTAAAAAAGACAACTAATTGACCGATTTTATTATATCGACATTTTCGTCTCCTATAAATTTTCTGTCTTCTTTTCTTTAATAGAAAATATAATGTGTTTACTAGCTAGTGCTAGCCAAAAATCACCGCCTTCTATAACAAATAAGTCAACTGGTCACTGCGAGATTAGCGAGTGAACTGCCGAACGCAAAATTGTCCCCTGCCCCGCACCCCTCACCCCGCTACCCTGACACGCTCCTACGTCAGTCGTCACTCCCTTCCCGCAGACGTCTCACCGCGCGGGCGATACTCATGTTGTTTGCCTTTAAAGGTTCGGCGCGTCGTCGTGGATAGTTATAGCTATGCTGCGTTATAGGTTAGGCTCCGAAATGGGTTCATCATCACAAACAACTTTCACGATAGGACGATCCCGGAATTCAAGAAAAAAATATTAGCTGTATTTTTCTGTTCTGGAACATTTGGTCGACGGCTGATCAACTTTTTACGACGAAATGCTGATATTTTATATCATTTTTATCTCGAATTGTTTTGTGGTCTCATAGTGAAAGTGAAGTTTGTCATGGTGAGTACAACGGCCCCCTTTCAGTTTAGGACACCCCTTACCACTAACCCTGTAGATTCTTCCTCATATAATTCACAACGGTACGGTATAATAAAATCTAAGGTATAAAATAAATAGATATAGTAAAATTTAATCCCAAAAATACTTATTTTCCTCTAAAACACTGGGATTACGCAATAATATTTTTCAGTTGTAATTATAATGTATTTTATACATTGTAAAGCTTACCTCTAGTGGAAATTAATAATAAAATATTCTAAAACTCGAGAATTTTAGGTAGTAGCAAGTCCAGAAATACTTTAAATATGATTACGAATATTCATAAATCTGCTTACAGGTTGAGATGCTTGGTGTAATGAGGGTATGTCATTTATTATAAGCGATCTTATCGCGTATGTGTCACTCGCGATCGGAATAAGAATCGCGAACGCAACTCAATAAAGGTTACAATTATAAAGGCAGCGTAATTACATATTCAATGCATTTCGGACTTGCTGAAACTGAATATAGAATAGAGAAACTATCAGATCACCAACTTTACTTATCACAGAACGGAACCCAAAATTATGTATATAATTAAATAAATATTAATTAAATTTATATTTGGAACTAAAATGCTGTTAATAAGATTAGGCCAGTCATATTTTACTTTAAAATCACATAACGCGATGTAATGCTTTATTGTATACTGTATACTATTTGAACCTTTTTAGAAACAACGTTATGAAATAAATAATTGTGATTTCGGCGTATTACATGAAATATTGCAAAATGATCACTATTTTAGTTTTGGCTCTTTTATATAAATATTGGTTTGACTTATTGAATTTTGATTAAAACTCGAAACAACACAAAATTAAATAAGTAAAAATGCAGTTTATAGGCATTACGCCGAAAACACAACTTTAACTTCTGTAAGAGGGTCCGAATAACATATAAATAACCAGCTTTTCCTCGTAAAATTTAACTGGCCCATAAAATATCACTTTTTGCGCGTCTGTATGTCTATATGCGCTATATATATTGAACCTCGCGCGAAATATGGACTAAAGTAATATTAGAGACAGAGATAACTATCGAAATGTTATCATTACTATATAAAAATAAATAATAGTAAATTTAGGGAGGACCTTCACAATTGTAATGCTAATAAATACTAAGGCATATATTAGCCAGTGCAGTATAGAGCACGCTAGATTATACAAAAACGAATACTCATATAAAAAATCTAAAATTATTCCTATTTTCCCCTTATATATGTTGAGAAGTATAAAATACTGATAAAAATCTAATACGTGTTATTTGCGACCATCAGAATCAGCCAGAAACTCTCACTAAATTGATATTAATATTTCATTATAAAGGATATAACAATATTTTCTTAGGTTTTTAAAATTCTCCATAACGTTATAAAACATACATGTGCAAACCACTATAGTAATATCGGTTACAAGTAATAACAGTTCTTTGAGTGATTGCAAATAATGTGTGAGTAATTTATAAATATAAATACATCTTGATGTTTTTCACACATTACGGCACAAAGCCGAGAAAGCCGTTAAAAATATATTTAAATGCAAGAAATAAAAATTGTAAAAATGTAAGAAATTTTTACTATCCTTTGCTCGAGTTTCTAAAAAACATCTTGAAACGTGGGACAGTTCTTCATTTCAATGTTATTTAAATTTGGAAATAATTATTAGTAGAAAATTAGATATTGCACAGGTGGTTTTTTAGCGATAAGACCGCCTTTTGTGCCATGTTATCTGTTTTTTTTAATTCCTTTTGTGTTGTTTTTTTTTCGGTGACAATAAAGATTTATTGTATTGCATAGTGGTCGTACCTGTCCATGTTTTGTTGTATATTTTACTAACTCATGTTGTATTTTTGTGTGGACAGAAAAGACTTCTGGTAATGTAACATCAAACAGAAGATCTCGGAGAAGGACTCTCACGCGCATTAACACATATACCACGAACTATAATATCATGTTAAAATCCAGCTCACTACCTTACATCGATACTAAAGATACTGAAGTAAATCAAAACTATCATTATAAATATTGGTAGTTATTAAGAGAAGCGACCACGTCGCGCGAGGTTCTAACAAAGAATGGCGGTGACTCAGATCAAATAAAAAAGTAAAATTGAACTTGACAGACGACGAGTAGGTTGGTTAAACATTACGCCTAGCTTCTACAGCTACCGCGCCATTAGCTGCGCGTCGATGAAAACGTAAAACGCCAACCACCAATCATCGGCCACCGTCGCACCTTATACCACATTCTTTCAAAACCGGCCTCACCTCGTCGTTCCCAAACTGCCATCTTAACTTTTTATTTGGTCTGAGGTGTCTACGAGTAAGGCTTACTTGTCGCCGTTTTGGGCGGCGAGCTTCGGTTTCTTTGTGGGCGGGGCGCCGCCTGAAAACATGGCGCCCGAACGTAGATCATTCATTATGAATGGTACCTGTGGAAGATAAACAATTTCTATAATTATTTGAAAAAAAAACGGGTAGACTTGATTGAAATAGGATACTTCTATCCGCGGTTAACACTAGCTGGCAGGTAAGTAAAAAACATGCTTAAAGAGTTGATCTTATTTTGAAGAAAATCGCAGATTATTACTAGAATAGGTGTCCAATAATTGACAACATTTCCTTTCGGCAAAGTGATGCAAATTCGAAAACCATTTCGAGATACCTAATGTAATGAAAAATGCATATTAAAGATACCAAATTTTTATAACTATTTTTCTTCAGAGTTATTTATGAAAAAAAATGGTGAATAAAAATCTAGTATTTATGTTAAGACCGTGAGATGCCACCAATAAAAAATATTATTGTAACTGTCATCTGTGAACCGTACCGAAACAAACAACATAAATACAGATAATTAATGACATCGCTTTTTTACGAGCTTTTGACGAGAATAACATTATGCTGAACTTTACTTATATTTTCAAATATCTCTAAAAATTATATTCTGAATAAAATACACAAATAGTATTTCCATTATTATCGTAATAAAAATGGGGGGTCTAAAATTATAAAAGTTGACAATTATATTAGTCACCCATTCTAGTGTAACAAATCACTACTACACTATATGTCTCTTTCTCTCGTACCTTATGTTCGAGCTGCATGTGGTGCGTGGGAGGGAGCGCGATGCATGCCCGCAGTATGTTCTCTATGCAGGCGCGTTGTTTGAAGAGTGCATTAACGACGGGCGCGCCGTCGGGTACGACGGGTGCTTTGAGAAGGTACGCCAGTGTAGATAGCACCGGGTGCATGCTTTGCCAATCTAGGAAATAAAGATGCTTTATAATTACTCTATTTTTATTTAAAATGAACAGTTATTACTCAAGTGGAAGTATGACGAGGTCGAGTATGAGAGAGACGGCTAGTAGCGAGTCCTCGCAAGTGTTGTGTACTATACGGCACGCTTGGAGCCACGTATACTTCACTCACCTTCACGTGCAGTATCTGGGTCGCGGTAGGCGAGCCTCGACATCAGCTCCGCGAGTATGACGAGGTCAAGTATGAGAGGGACGGCTAGTAGCGAGTCCTCGCAAGTGTTGTGTACTATACGGCACGCTTGGAGCCACGTATACTTCACTCACCTTCACGTGCAGTATCTGGGTCGCGGTAGGCGAGCCTCGACATCAGCTCCGCGAGTATGACGAGGTCGAGTATGAGAGGAACGGCTAGTAGCGAGTCCTCGCAAGTGTTGTGTACGACGATGGTGTTGTGACCGTGGAGGAGGATCTCCGATGTGTACTCGTCCATGGCACGCTTCGAGTCGCCTGCGTATTCAAATGGGTCAGATACGGTACGATATTATTATTTATTTATTTATTTATTGAATAACAAGCGAGCAGCTTCAAGCTGATGTGCCTATATCATATTGTGTTGGATTCATTAATTGTTTTAAAGGTTTGCAAGACATAGTTTTGATAGTCATATAACCATTAATCCAGTTGATTTTTAAAAGAATTTATGTACGTTGCATTGATCACATTTTCAGGCAACCTGTTCCAGTTGTGAACAACTCTGTTGTCGAGGATGTGGTAAGCTGTAAGCTGTGTATTATGTCTTAATTTTAATCACTCTTTTAAACCCCAGAATTTAAATTATAAAATTGGTCTGTTAAGCTCTGAGAATTTAAACCAAAAAGCTAAAGATTATAAAAATAAATACACAAATAACGTTTTTTTGGAAACCCTATTTTTATGAAATGTATAAAACATAATACACCAACACCAATATCTTACCGACGTAGGGCACGTATTTGATGACGACCACGTGGTCTGGTTTCTCTCCCGGCGCGTAAAGTATTTTATTAGAATCCACCACGTCATCTACTACGTTGCTCTTTGATATCTGCCGAAAAAAGAATAAGGTTAGACACTCATATCTTCCCACTAGGGTTTCTCCTGTCGGCGATGCTTTGCATATTTATACCCACGTGAATCACACACACAAACCCTAAAACATATATTCAAAGTCTATTATCACTCACACCCAGACAGGTATTTTAATACTTGCTCAGATCGGGACTCGAACCAGTGCCCACCGGATCTCGAAGCACGAATATCAGCTACAAGACCACGGCGATAGGAATATATCTAATATTTAAATTAAAATTATACCATCAAATATCGGAACATTAGGGTCGCGAACGAACACAAATACTAAGGAATACAATTAAGGGTTCGAAATAGAAATCAAATTTTCTGTTTAACAGTATTGTGTGCTATATTATTATATTATTATGAATTACGCTCTTGTGGAAACTGTATGAAGCATGTGCAAATCAAATTTAAAATCGGTTCAGTAGTTAACGAGTCCATCGCGGACAAACAACTTGACACGTAATACTTATATGTAAAGAATAAAAGTATGCACTGTTTTTACCTCTTTGGAACGGAACTGCTTGGGTGCGGAGAGATTCTTGCCGTCGTTGTTGCCCAAGTGGTTGTAGCTCACGATAGAAACCGGCTTCAGACCTACATACAACACAAACAACATATATTATGTATGTACACAGCGTGTAACAGAAAGGTGTGACAATACTTAACGGCGTTATTCTACCAATCAAGATCAACCCATTGTAAAAGAAAATATTTAAAAAATCGAGAAAAAACATATAGGTTCTCCATGCAAAAATGGGTCACGTGATCGGTCCCGTTGAATGGAGGACGCAATATCTTTTTCCCGAATTATACAAAATTTTCATCTATGCAGGATTCACTTTGATGGGTAGACTAACACTCTTCAGTATTGTCACATCTTTCTGTTACACGTTGTATATAACTTATGGCAAGCTCGAGTTCTCTTACAAACATATTTGCTAAAAACAAGACCATAAACTAATCTGTGCTCAAGCGGAACAGATTATACGTGGGTTTTTGGTTAAGGGTTAACAAAGTCAAAAATGAGTCATCAGTGACAGAAATGCTGTTTTTTTGGGTCGAAAAATCTCCTTTGCCATCCAACGTGACAATGGTGCCAGCATTTTTGCCATTTATCCCTCAACTAAAAGACTTTTTGACTAATCTTCCATATTTTACATTTTAGTTGTTTGTATTTTAATTAATGTTCTTTAAATTTTTGTCAAAATAAATATCTGTGTATAATGTACAAGACCAAATTCAGTTTATTACATCTTCCACCAATGACCCTGTTTCATAAAATTATTTAAAACAATAAAGATTCACCAATGTTAAATTTATTAAAAAACTAGCTGACCCGGCCACGCGTTGCTGTGGCTATTTTATAGCGTCAACAACACGTGGTAATTATGCTGTTAAAATGTAGCTTATATGACACGATCGTAGATTTACCATAGCAGCGCCATCTATTGATTACTTACTCAACCCAGTCGAAAGGTATCGACATCTGTTAGAATCATTTGGAGTTAACAGATGATTGTGACTGTCAAATAATAACAGACAAATAATTAGCAATAAATTAAAATTGCGACTATAATTTGAGATTTAAACTATCCTATCTCTCAAGTTGGATCGAACTGCACATGGTGTGCGAATTTTATTATAATCGGTTAAGTGGTTTAGGAGTCCATTGAGGACAAACATTGTGACACGAGATTTATATATATTAAGAGATATATATAAATTTAATACATAATCTTACAATTAAAAATGTAACCATGCATATGCATTATAATATTACTGAACGCTGGTAACTATACCAACCAAATGACGCCATAACCTTTATAAATGTAAATTGCTCTTTAAAATAATTTATAACATAACCATTGACAGAATCGTCCATCTTGAATGAAATACAATAAATTACCAAATAGCGTAATGGAACTCAATTTTAAAATATTTAAACAAAAATTAAAATATTTTTTTGAAATAAATCCTTTTTATAAACTCAGTGAATATATATCAATGCAGCTTGTGGAATCATCGTTCTTGTGTGATGAACAACAATTACAAAATGTTAGTAATAGGTAAAGAAATAAATGACAATGTAAATGTATAATATAATAACTATTTGTTCTTAGAACTATAAAAGTATTTATAAGTTAAGTTTATTTTTAAAGTAATTAATAATGAAAATGTAAGAAGACTTGCCTGTAACGAATGTTATTTAAAGGCCAATAAATATTTCTTATTCTTCTTATTCTTATTCTTAATAAATATAAGTAATATAATATGATTTGAAATGTAACAATAACTATAATTAATATTTACTTATTACCAGATTTTTATTATTTCATTCTATGTTTACGTAACATATGATTTTAATAAAACGTGAAACTTGAAACCTAAATTGTAATAACTGCTGACTCGCCTAATGTAACATACTCGTATTTAGTTATGAGGCCAATAAACAATTTCTATTTTCTTTCTTATTGTCATTGACAGTTGTGACTCACCCGCCTGCACCAGGAAGTCGACGAGCACGGACTTGAGCTTGGTCTGTCCCGACTTGAAGTCGTCCCCCGCGACGAACACGCCGCGACTCTCTGCCCGCTCGATCACTCCCGGCACCAACGTGTTTTGGGGAGATCCGTTAATGTAGCAACACTGTTCACAAATACCACATCCAAATAAAAATAAAAATAAAAATTCCACATCCAAATAAAAAAAATAAAAAAAAAATACCACATCCAAATCTAGTTGCCAATAAACCACATCCAAACAAAGCGATAAATGTATATTATTGTAGTGAAGTTGCTGATCTGCAACACCACACTAATATTATAAAAGCGAAAGTTAGTATGTGTGTGTGTTTGTTTGTTCCTCTTTCACGCTCAAAAGGCTGAACGGATTTGAATGAAATTTGGCACGAATATAGCTTATACCCATTGATTGACACACTTTTTATCCCGGAAAAATGAAGTGTTTCCATGGGATCAACAAATATCCACAGCGGGAAAAAACGCGGGCGCAGCTAGTTTGTAATAAAGTGCCCGAAATGCAGCTTAAAAAGTAAGTTAAGTTAGTTTGTTAAGTTAGTCAAGTTTTTTGTTTTTTTTTGTTCAGTAAGTTTGGCTTACCCGAATCGGGGTAACTAACGTTGCTTAAAAATATTTACTTGAATTCCAGAATATTTGTGAACGTTGTTTTTAACTTTATTCGTTACACACAAAAATATACATTTCCTCTCTAAAATATGATAGTGTTGAACATACAAATAATTTAGAAAAAGTAATTGACTCCGATTTGAGCAGGCTATACTTACTTACTAAACTAACCTAATTAGACATTTCAAAAATTGTCTCCCGTCTTTTTGTTTCCACAAGTGAGAAAAGTATGGATATAATTTTAGGAACTTTTAGTTTAGACAGTGTGACTGGCCAAATTGGGGTCATTATTTTATGTGAATGAGTGAATCTTACCCCTTCGTCAATAGAAGCTAATGCGAAGATAGTAGAAGGTGAAATCTCTGGTTCGTTGTCGCGCAATGCCTTCTCCACGTTGTCGGACGTGTCATGAACGCCGGGAAGAATTTCGCAGAACCTGTCGCAAACAAGTTACGACTTTAACGTTTAACCAACTTGAAAAAAATGAGCAGCTACTCAATTTAACTGTTTTTTTTAAATATGTGTTGTTTATTTTTCAGAGAGGCCTGGACCGAATTTAAATAATTTTTTCGTCCGAAAGATTATATTTCCAAGTAATTTCATCAAAATCGATTATTCGCTATTGGACAGAAGTAAATTCAGAGCGAAAAAAATATTATTTTTAATCATCTCCCGGCCTTCACGCTGACACGTTTTGAATAACTCTGTACCAGTAACACCTATGATAATAGAGATCTATATGTATAATTATGATGCCTGAAAAGGACAGGTCTAACTACACACAGATGATACATCCCCACAGATATTATATATTATTTAATATTATTATATTAAATAAATAAAATAAAATATTAGTATATATTACATAAATGAATAAAATATTGTTTGTCCTTCATCTCCTTGTCATATCGACTTTATTTTAATCAGAGAGAAAGTTCAGAGTGCGTCCATCCACGAGTGCCATACCATAGGCTATTTTTCCCCGGAAAAATAAACATAACGCGGCCGCGGTTTTAAATATTTGTGACGTAAGTGACGTCACATCCCTGTTCCAACGGAAGTTCAGCGCTGGTTGTTTCAGTGAGTATTATGTTGAGTTGGGGCCGGTTTGTGACAGAAAGCACTAATTAAGTTTACTAATTATTGTTTGCGCAGATGGTAGTTCCTGCCTTCTGCGCCACTGGTCCCGGGTTCGATTCCCTAACAGGTTAAATATTTGTGTGCGTGAACATGTCTGTTTAACCTGTGTCTGGGTGTTTATTATATATATAAGTATGTATATCAGTCATCAGGTTACATAGCACAGGCTTTGCCTAGTTTGGGATCTGAACACCTTTGTGTGGATGTTGTACCATATTATATTATTATAATTTTGCTAAAGAGAGTTGCTAAGTAAATTCTATTCTATTGTTCATGTTACCTCTCAGTGTTGGCGGTCCACAACACGATGACCTTATCCAGCTTGTGCCTGTCGCGGAAGTCCTTGATATCGGCACGTACTTGTAAGTACTGTTCATACTTGGTGCCTCGGATCAAGTTCGTTGCGCGATCGGCCTGGAAATAACACATGGTGTATGAGAAACTGTACAGATGAGATGTCATGAGCATTGGAGTCTTGCTGTGGCCAGCACTAAGCGATCGAATTTACGCACAGCTGTAGACAAAGCGATACCGAGCAAGCATCTTATTGCAGTGGGACACAGTTCATTGTCGCGCGGCGTTTTCCTTTGCGCGTGAATGAGATCGCTTAATGCCAACCACGGTAAGGCGCCTGGTTTTCCCGAATTATGTCACCGAGCCAACAATTTTTGTTTTACGGATTTTGAGAATTCACCTTGACTGCCGTTAACAAAAAAAGCTCCTAATAAAATCACTTTTTTAATAAGATGAAGCCATACATGCTACGTGAATGTTCAGTAATGTGTGTTTAGCAAAAATAATCAATATAGATTTTTAGTACCTATCTAGGTTAATATATTTATAACGTATGTATGTATATACGATGGGATCATGTTTAGAACAAATTCTCAAAAATAAAATGGTTTAATAAATATATTTAGTAATATAATATATATAAATAAAATTGATTGCATAAGAGGTTTCAAAGACACCAAAAACACATTATGTATAAAAAAATGCTTCGTTATAAAATATCAACGAAACATGTCAGAGTAACCGCGTCTCCGTTAGTAATAAGTAATAAGATCCTATTAAGTTTTCCTCGTAAGAACAACTAACAGTTTAAATTATGCTATAAATAGAAATACACATACATATGACATTACATAACGATACCTATAGCTATCTATGTACTCGTACCTACACAATGTATCGCAATTGCATCGTGAAACCATGATGATCTGTATAATTATAGAACGCAGTTAGAAAATATCATGTAAATCAAGAAAATATCTTTAATTAATTTCAACGAGAATGAATCATCAAAATAATATGCCGTAGTTTGACTTAAACATTTAGCTATATCTTTTATTCTAAAATATGACAAAACGTACCAAAGTAAAATTAAGTTACAACATGTATAAAATATTAGCGCTTGGCTATCACGAAACCATCCGCCCTACAAGTGTAGATAGATAGGTATAACATTTCTAAATGACTACATATAATTCGATCTTTCTAACGATAGCTTGTGTTTAAACAATTCCAAAAATAGTACCTATTTACTACCAAAAAATTCTAAACGGTTACCAAAATGGATAAATGGTCATCAAATTACTATTCCTGAAACGGACCTTGTTACTGAAAGTATTCCGATTGTCATAAAAAAAAGAACCTGAACCTACTGCGGACCTTGTTGCCGAAAGTATTCGGAGTGTCATAATTTGGTGATTTGGCGGTACAAAAGGGCGGTGTTACTTAATCGTTCTCGGTAGCTACCTACGGCGTTGCGGCGCCGAAACATCCCGCATTTTACTCGTATATACGGATTTGATGCTTTTAAAATGACAAACATCGTGACGAAACCATAGCATGGTGGTAGGGCGTTTCCTGTCGCTCGCCTGGCTAGCTACCACCTTCAAGCTGTAAAATCTATCGCCAAGCACCTAGCGGTGTTTTCCGGCAGTCTCCCTTGAGAGCCAGTGTATTCCAGACTAGACATGCTCCGTCTAGGGCTACAGTATCGCTGACTTCCATGGTCGTGCGATCTTGTGGTCAAATGCCTGGATGTATAGAATAAAAAAACGGGTTTTGGAGATAATGAAATATATACAAATCATAATTTGAACATCATGTACACAATTTTTTTTTCTTCAGTATCATTTACGTAGGTAGAATACCAAGACGGCTGCGTTTGCGCAAACCTAGCACTAAAATATCATCATAATTTGCGCACACTAATAATATTCTGTAGTTAAACATTTAAGTTTTAATTTCTTATATTTTATCATTCTGTGCAATAAAATATGATATTCACAAATACATTCTCAAATTATAATTGTTTACAGCTAAGTGTCAAATCACTCACTGGTTTTTATTATGATTTTTGTCTTCAAAAATCAAAAAAAGCGCTGAATGGTATGGCTTGCACAAATAACGAATGGAAAAGCGGGTCACAACATTTTATTATACAAAAAATATTTTTTAGATCGCGCTTAATCTCTAGTAAATAATTATGTTAGATTTTAATTAAAATAATACTAATATGTATTATGTTTTATCAGATTTTCTCAACGTTAGCGAGTGACCACTAACACTGTAAATTATCAAAAACGTCCACTAAAAGATCATTAGAAAGCAGGAGTATATTAACAAAAAACATCACTTTCACAGCATTGATGGATAGTTCACAAATCGCTACCGCCTGTGAATTGCTACCAAAACTGAGCGGTAGTTTTCCATTCACGTTTACTGTTTATAAAACAGTATCGTGTTACTTCAAAGACATGGCTTCCGTGATCGGGCCATTGTACAAACACCACGTCGCGTTGAGTGCATTTGTCGCACTAAAGTTTTAATACCATTTCTAGAACGAATAGAATGTTTGTTTCGAGCGGAAAGATTCTTCACTCTATGCTTTATGAGTCTATCCTGGAACGACGACGAAAATGATTTCCCACATTAACATTCATGGTACTGCCTAATGGTACTACGGCAAAGGAATAATGATCCTATTACATAGCTCCATTGTGATTTGTTCCATGGGAGAACTGAGACTAGTTTTGCCCCATTATTGAGTCTAATGGATGAGTTTACACGGTTATTTCATTCTGAATAAGATACATATTGACACTAACAAATGAGCATCGAAAACCTAGTAAACATCGCAAAAAAAACAAGCGAGTATCGCAGAAACAATTGAACATGTAAGAAATAACAATATTAGTAGAGTAGACCTACAGGAAAAAAATATAAAAAAGTATTATAGTAGGTAGGTAGGTAGCTGTATTTATAAGTGTTAAAAGATTACTTGTGGCTATCACCCACGGCGTTGTCCAGACATAAAATGGAATTAAAAGAAGTTTCAAACTTTGGACCCCATTTTTAAACACCGTTAGGAGTTGAATTTCTAAAAATATTTTTTGAATACACTCACGAATAAATTCTCCATAAATTATGTCACTAAGTTCAGCGGTTTAGGCTCTTCATTGATTAATAGCGAATATACCCTTACTCTTTCATATAAATATAGATTAATGTGATTATTTTTGTTTTATCTGATACAAACTAACGCTCTGTTAAAAATGATACTCAACAATCACCAATCCTAGACTTGATCGAACATAACGTTGCTAAACTTCGATGGTTGCAAACAAACGGCTGTGCTACATGCGAGAGCCAAGCTTCTAAGAATCTAATATGTTCGGAATATTTCTACCATCTTCGACCAAAGCCAACGCCAAATAACAAGGCAGTCCGTTTTGTAACTCCACTACCCCAACGCAACACAATTTACCTCGCCATTCCGAAATCTTATCTACATAGCTAAACAATTCACATAGAGGGGCTGGCATAATCAACTGTATTACTACCTTAATGGCTATATACGCTCTGCGTGTTAAGAGCATACGAAGCATTATGTAAACTGATTTACCTTTTAGCACTTTAATAAATATAATAAAAAAAATATTAAATATAAATATATGTAATCACCGCCACGATGACGGACCGTTTGTATTTTATTTAGGATTAGCTAGTTCTCTAATTTTTTTTAGCCTATGTCACTCAGTGATAATATAGACCTTCTAACGGCGCAAGAATTTTAGAAAGTTGTTCAGTAGTATCGGAGCCTTTTCAATGCAAGCAAACAACCAAATATTTCCGCTTTATAATATTAGTATGGACTAAATAATAATAGGGCCTGAATATCCGAAAATATTTTCTTAGTTTACATCTACACCTTGAATCGAATACACCCTACAAATTTCATATCGATAGGTTCAGCGGTCTAGGCCAGTAAAAGAATAGGTAAGTCCTGACTGAAAGACAGGTCACAACCAACGCATAGTTGGTTGTGTGAAGAATCGCTATAATCAGTTTAATTAAAAGACAGGTCACAACCAACGCATAGTTGGTTGTGTGAAGAATCGCTATAAGCAGTTTAATTAAAAGACAGGTCACAACCAATGCATATTTGGTTGTAACCTGTCTTTCAGTCAGGACTTACCTATTCTTTTATATATTGAGATATTCAAAAACACTTTTAATTAAACTGCTTATAGCGATTCTTTTTTCAGAAAAGAGGAAAAACTAAAATACGGATAAAGTTGGTATGGAATCCCCGTGTTGGATGGTATTTCCCCTTAAACAACCAAATATACATAACTATATATTTATGAGAGGAGCTTGAATAGAAGATACGTAGAAAGAAAATCAATACTCTCAGGGCAGGCTTGTAATAAACTTTACAGGGTAATAAAATTGTGTAATGGGATGACCGCTGTGGTTAGCTAGCGGTTAGCAAAAACGACGGTTTGTAAGTTTTTTTTTATGATCGTTAATTCGGGATTCGGGAGTGTTCTTGGCTATATTCGATGATAATTCGGTCCAAAATGACGAAATACATATTTTTTCACTATTACTAAATTGTGTATCAAATGAAAGGGCTTGACTAGTAGAATACTATTACACTATGATACATTTTTAATCCAAGATGGCCGGCACTTTAATATGGCGAATTTCATATTTATGACATTACTAGCTTCGCCCCGCGATTTTACCCGCGGTGGATATTGGTCATCGCATGGGAACACTTCATTTTCCTGTCTATCTATCTATCTATGTTCGCGCCAAATTTCATTCAAATCCGCACACACATACAGACTTTCGCCTATATAATATTAGTGTATTTTGTTTTGAGATATTTTTTTATTTTGACTTATATAATGTTGGGTTTGCCTGCTGAATCGAGTATTACTTCTGCAATCTGAAAATGCAATCCAACTAATGGATATTCTATCGTCATTGACGTCATCACATGGCATGTTGCAAACGTCACGCGATGACGTAAATCGGTTCATAATGTAACTCACATCACATGTTCGTAACGGCCAATAGAATTCCTGTTTGGGCAACATGTTATTATTAGACTAGTTTAATGACTAGTAAAACTAGATGAGGTGTGTCTCTCAAATTATCAACTTGGCTGTGTTAGAGGCACGGCGTGTGCTTGACTGTTAGGATGCTACATTAAAATAGTGCATTATGATACAAGTGTCCTACATTGATTATTACAGCCGAGGAGGCCTTACCGTGCGTAGGAAGCCGAGACTGTAATGATCAATGCTTAAGTTTATCAGCAGAACAGTGTTATACAACGCTTTTCAATACATGGCATTGTCAATTATGATAAAACCCCATTAAGTAAAATATAATTTAATTTAAAATTTAAAAAATTAATAGAGTAAAATCCTTATATAACAAAATCAATGCCATTTTTCGTTGTAATTTTATAACTAAAGAACAGGCTCACCTATCCAAACCAAATGTTTAGGCTTTGTTCGGACTATATAGTAGATGGTTTATGTGAAGTTTGCACAAAATCGGTCGAGCGGTTCTTCATTTATCACATTTTTATTATTTCACTTTATACGTAGCTAAGCACGTACTGGGCCGCTAGTATTAACATAATTATATTTAATAGGTTACAAATTATATTTTCTTTATAATAAAGTGAATGAGAGACATGCGATTCATTACCGTTATTCAATGGAACCGTTGATAATATTTTATTTAGATAACTAACGCGTGTTTTTGTTTTATTCATTTTCTTGAAAATGACGAGTTTTCACGCGTACGTGTTTGTTGGAAAGGTCCAAAGGTATACTTAGAAGCTATAAAAAACTGTAAGGTTAGATTATAGAGCACTTGATATAATTAATGCAGATTGCATGTGCAATTTGCTGATGATACGCTAAGAAGGTGTATGTGTATATAAAATCACAGTTTGTAAATATAAGTGGAGTTACAACATCGCGTCAAGTTGTATACTGGACATATGTACCTGGTTAGCAGCAATGAAGTCAGGATCATATATAGCCGGGCGCGGTTTCATGGCAGACATTTCTTTCTTCAACTTCTGTTGCAGATCATATTCTAGCACCTTCGCTCGCACCATACACTCGGCCAGATTGAGAGGGCTGATGTCCCAACCATCGATAACTAGGACGAGATAATATTACTATAGGATTTATCATTGACCAAATAGCTCAACCAAAATTGGCACATAAAACCGCAAACATTAGTGAGAGACATATCTACAAACTATTATAAAATAAATGGTCAAAAGTGACTTAACAAAAACCTGACTGCAAGAACTTTAGACTCATGTAGTCATATATTTGCACGTGAAGACATTCGTCTTCACGTGACACCACTCACATAAAAATACAACAAGCCATTCAGGCTCTAGAGCATTCCAAAGAAATATACATACATGCATACATATATATACTCGTAAAACATAAGCTGAGGCTTATTTTTTTCTTTGGCAGTTAGATAAAAAAAATACATCAAACTACTTACCCAAGTCATCAGGATGAACCATGGGCAGCATATTGCACATGGGAACATGAACTTCATTGCCCGACTCATCAATGCCCAACCTCACGACAGACGCTTGGGTTATAGATCCAAACCTACAGGAATACAACATAAATCTTACGAAGAAGTTTTAACTATTGTGGTATAATTTAACATTAAAAGTTTGAACAAAATAAGACATCATATGCATTGGACAACATTTAGGGTCCTTCCTTGTTTAATGAATAAAGCATTTAATTACACATGTTTATAAGTCAACAATGAGAAACTTAATTTGAGCATCTAATCATTATTTTTTCCTCTATGATTTTTGCTGTACCTATATTTTAAGTAACTTGTACTTTTAAGTGATTTGCTTAAAATATGAAGGTATTTATGAAATATTAGGTCTTGACATATGAAATTGGCGTTATAATTGGCTGATAATGAATGGATTTTAAATCGGGTTTTTCGGATATTTCAAGTTTTCCATTTTGTAAACTGCGTGACGCAAAGAAAAAACCAAACGAGGACAAAACAAATGAATTACGGTTTTCGAAATACAAATGTATGAATAAATAGCTGTATAAATTTGAAATTGGAATCCCTAACCAAAGAAGAGATATTTGGGGATCAAAGTGGCCAGTACGACAAAACGCCAATTTCATATATAAGGACCCAATATATCATGTTGGGTCAAAATACAATTAAGTAATCAATACTAACCAGTTGGATTCCTTAACTCCTTCCTTAGTGTTCCAAGACAGCTGATGTCTATTAGCCAGGACAGCGGCAGTGAATGTAGAGCCGTTGTTGCCTCCCCACCCGACCAGCATCACACCAACCTTGCCCACCCGACGCTGCGTGCGTAGGCATATCTGCTTGCGGTATGGCTTTGCCTGTATGACAATTGGTTGTTTGATTTTTCACATCTTCTAGTATAATGTGCTGACATTATATACAGTAGTCATAGTAATACTGAGCTTATGACCTTTTTTGACACACTAGTCACTACAGTGATAGTAAAACACTGCTATAAGTTATGTGTTGGTGTTGTTACGTATTTTTTAGTCTTATCTTTGTTGTTATTGTTGTAGTCTTAATAAAATTTAATATAATTGCAGGACCCATCTTCCCCACATTTATAAGAATGTTGATTATTATCAGAATATATTTTCTTTACACCTACTAAAGATCCCTAACTAATACAAATTATAAATGTGAAAGTAACTCTGTGTGTTATATTTTCACGCCTAAACAGATTAACCAATTTTCATGCTACACATTGTTAGGCGTCAATATTTAAGTCTTATCATTTTGGGGAAAATTCCTTGTCCACATGGACGAAAGACACCGACGACAGCTGATGACATTTTTGAACTGGGTTTTCTTGAAACATTTTGTAGAAAATAAATATAAAATTGTTTTTGATTATTTGCCTATAGAGGAATACCATTTTCTTGTATTTTCCTTTTAAACAAGATCAAAAGAAATCCAAAATATCAATTCAAGCAACTTTTTTTTGAAATTTATTATTAACATGTTTTCTTTAAGCCACAACATGACACGTCAGGTATTATTTTTAATTTGATAATTAGTTTTCAATTTTAATTAAATTTGCACGCCCAATCAGGGCAGAGTGTAGAGGACTATTATATATTTAAGATCTGCTGTACTAATACTCTGCAAATAAATAATCTGAATATTTATTTTTAATTTTTTTGTATTAATTCTACAAATAGATATTGTCCTACATTATATATGTTACATACTATTCAATTCAAAGGAAAATGTTGGAGTTTTAATTGAAACACACGTAGATTACCTATGCGCTAACTTTACCTGAGCCTGTTAATTATATCAGCTTACTAGAACAGTAGAAGAAATTAATGAAATTCATATCCAATAATAAGAACATAGATTGCTACACATTTTGTTAAACATAAGTGGAAATCTCGTATAAACGCGCTTTCCAATCCTTCTGGAAGTTACATGTACCAATCAATAACATAACTTCCCGTCGTCGGCGTGAATACTAACCTCAACATAACAAAATGCAATACAATACAGTACCTATGTACCTAGAGCTTATTCTACTTACCACTATATCATCCCCGCTTTTTGTCACTAAAGTTTCTTCATATACGTAGTCCGAATAGATATAATCATCGGCGTACTTGATGTTGGGGCTGGTGACAATTAAATTCGTCGAGTTTTCCATTTTATCTTCGCTCGGAAAAATGCCGGAAACAAATAGCACTTAAATAAGGTACTGTCGGTAGTAAGGTGTAATTATACAAAACGCTTTGTATTCGTGGCTCCGACACAAAACTATAATTGCACTAAGACACAGCAATCAAACGCTGAGCTGACTAAGAAAACAGAGCTTACTTGGCGCGAGCTACTTCACCATACGCGGCATTCACCAGTACGCACTAAATCGCTATTCGCTTTAGAGAAGAGCAACAAATCCATGAATATTGAATTTTGACATCGACATAAAATTGCGTGACGTTTACATTGTCAATAAGTGACCATAGATGAAAGCATTTATTTGGGCATTATACGGTTTGTTTTATTGCCAGTGTCATGTTTCAGATATACCACTAGGTATTTCAGTTACACTGCAACAAAAATATATTAAACATTATCCATAGAAATGAAAGAAGACAGCTTTCAATTTTTTGTTCCATACAGTATAGCTGTCTTTTTTTTTATTCTTTAGCAAATCAGACTTTGAAATTAAGCCTTTAAGTTGTAAATCCTATATCTTTAAAATCCTTACTTATAATATTATAAACGCAAAAGTTACTCATTCTGCCTGCTACCTGTTTACGCCTTAACCACTAAACTTTTTATAATATGGAACCTTAGATAAATTAAACCTTGGGAAAGAACATATAATACAAAAAAAATATCAAAATAGATGGCATATGCTCGATTCCTATTACTTTCTGTGTCTACGGATACAAAAATTGATGTGACTTAATATTCTGTAAATGCAACCGATTGTCTATGCATAAGGATCAAAACACACAGGGACTATGGCAACTGTAAATATTTAGCCTACTACAAAAATAAAATGAGTTTGTTGTCCCTACTTCAAATTAGGAAGATGTATAAATGACTTATATTATATCACCAGTATACAGTTTGTGGTTCCCTCTTAATAAGATTATTAAGTATCTTTTAAGAAATGGTTTGAATCATAGTTAGATACTTTTGTTCAAATATCTACTAAGTATTAAATCTTCAGCACTAAAATACTTCAAAATAAACAAGATACTCTACTGAAGGAAAATGTTACAGTTGCTGTTGTAAAAATATTTTCAGTGACTTAAAAGCCAGTCTAGCTATTTCTAGATATCTATTATATCTTTCTCTAATACTAGCTGTAGCCTGCGGTGGTATCTGCGTTAATACAGAATAATATGTAGACAATATTTTATTCGTGTTACTACTTAATCCAGGGTCTAAACTTTCTGTGTACCAAATTTCATCCAAATCGCTTAAGTAGTTTTTTGCGTGGAAGAGAAACAAACAAACATCCATACATCCATAAATTATTACAAACTATTGCGTTTACAATATTAGGATTCATCCTAAGACTAAATAATGACTTAAAAAGGTATCTATCTACCTAGTACTTAGCCTAGCGATACAGTGTAATTACCTTAACCCACCTCCATATCATCCCACCCACGATCTTCAGGTAGAGGGGGGAGGTAAAATAGGATAGGGCGAAAGAAACTATTTATGTACCCGGTAGCTGTAGGTACCCATGATTCCCATGAAACCTACATCTAAAACGCTGTGGTTGCGTATAAAACTATTTATTTTATGATAATGCGCTTCTCTATGTATCATCTCACCAGACAAGATATCTATTCAATAAAAATATAATACTCCAGACCAGACGTTACTCATACAAATGTAACAAAAGAATGGATGGAATGGTATTTTAATAAAAACAAAACTAGAGTCCGACGGCCTCAAGCCTCCCCGACTCCGCGTGTGTGCGTGAGGTATAGAGAAAACGATTCAATGTATGTACTTTTTATGACTCACCCACACAAACCAAAATAAACTCACACTACAATACCGGTGTAGTTATCCACTCAAATTATTTTTGTAAAAAGGGGCCAAGATTGGGTGGAGAGCAAAATAATAAGTATAATAAAACCTTGGAACCTTATTCCAAAATTACATTAAAATGCATCACACGTGTCTTTAATTATGATGGTTTTCGTTTTAGAACAATTTAATATACACGCCATAGATGCCAATGTGTACTGTACAGTAGGTACTGTAATAAATGTATATTATATTGTACATATATGCACACCTACATCCACATCTGCTACTTAAGTATACCTATATTATTTCTGATTCAAATCTCATGCATCTTTGTTGTTATATAATTTTTTTCTGAAATAAAGATTGCCGAGTACTAAGTAATATAAAGAGAAATAAATTCCTAGAACTGTTATAATAACCGCTGCCACGCATATACAATTTATAAAGTTGTTTATTAATTATACAGTGTATAATAAAGCATGCGGGGGAAGAGGGGGCGCGCCGCGCTCTCATATTCCGTATATTGATTGTGTGCGAGGGGGCCGGGGTAGGAGGGGGCTTCGGCGTGCCCCACTCTGTTTTTTACGACACGGCTTTCTGTGTAACATAAAATTAATGTAATAATTTTGTGAAATGTTTCGGTGTTATTTGTGAAAAATAGGGAAGTGGAACCGCGATTAGAAGGTAAGAATATTGTGCCGGTGCGATCGAAAGGAAAATTTAGAGTTGCCGAATTAAAATAAATAAAATTTTATAGATATTCCGTTCGGCGGCGCGTACCTACGGTTTATTACACTGTCATACCGCGTACGTATAGTGTTTTTTACGGGCATCGTTCTAAAAATAAGTTGTAATAATTATAATTTTATGTAGCGGTCGCAGCAGAGTCGGTTTTCTGTCGATACCCATCAGTCTCGAAGTGGTGTGATTTGTGTTTTATGAGTGAATGTGGTGGTGCAGATGCAGGGGCTGGTGAGCGATAAGACGTTCCACTTGAAGTGGAACAACCACCTGCAGAATTTGAGCCAGCTATTCACAACCATCTACTCGTCGTCGGCGCTGGCCGACGTGACGCTCTCCTGCCGCGATGGGACCCTCAAGGCGCATAAACTCGTCTTGTCAGCATGCAGCCCGTATTTCGAACAAATATTCAAGTGAGTACCTACCCTGCACTAATTACTTGTTTAGAATCTCGGCGACAATCGTGTTCTATTTTCAAAAAATATTGAACAATGTCTGAATTTTCATCAACTGTTTTATTTTTCTATGTTCATGCCCTTCTTAATTTAACCATTTGCTCATAATGACATCATTATATTTGTAGTGAAGTTATTTATACCATGCACTGTGAAATGAACAGATGGTGTTTTTTAAATATAATTTAGCTTGTTTTAATTTGAATGCATTAAAGAAAGATTAGTCTCAACATAGGCACATCATAACAAAATGATTTGAGTTTTAAATGAAATGTTTAGTAGTTTTCATTGAGAACATTCAACCCTTCTTAATCTTGTAGGATTGGTGTTGGTTCTGAGCACAGCAATCTTTACCAAATTCTTACATAAATATTTCTCCATAGAGACAACCCATGTCAACACCCCATCGTAATCCTAAAAGGGATACCATTCTCGGAAATCAACCTTCTTGTGGAGTTTATGTACAAAGGCTCTGTAGATGTCCAAGAGCTGGACCTGCAGTCATTGATGCATACGGCTTCCGAGTTAGAGATAAGAGGACTTGCATATGAAGCGAGAGACAATGCCGCGCAGTTGCTCAATGTTAACCTTGAGTATCCATCCTACACTCAGACAACAGCCACCGCAACATCTCAGCCGACGTACCAACAACCCCGTACTGATGTGGAGAGACTAAAACAGGTGAGTTAGTCTTTGTATTACCTATATTTGTATTCATTTAATTTCTTAAGTTTAAGTTTTTTACAGTACTATTTCAAAATATGAATATTATAAATAACTTAAACTTACTAAGGTATAAAATATGATAGAAAGTGTATTTGCTAGGTATGTGCTTTGTAGTCTCTTACAGCCAAGAAGAATCTTCAGGCTATATCAGCATACTTTGATATGGTTGATATCTCTTAATTATTGCCATCTTCTGAATGTTTAGGATATTTATTGGGATTCTTTTGAAAATTTGTTGGTTTATGTAAGAATGAAATGAAATAGGCCTAATATTGTTTTAAGTTATATATAATATATATATATAGATGTTAAATTGTTTTTTAAATCACAAGATACATAGATGATCACCTTATGACATATAAAACATAAAAATTCAAAAAGATATTTATTGGGATTCTTTTGAAAATTTGTTGGTTTATGTAAGAATGAAATGAAATAGGCCTAATATTGTTTTAAGTTATATATAATATATATATATATAGATGTTAAATTGTTTTTTAAATCACAAGATACATAGATGATCACCTTATGACATATAAAACATAAAAATTCAAAAAGATATTTATTGGGATTCTTTTGAAAATTTGTTGGTTTATGTAAGAATGAAATGAAATAGGCCTAATATTGTTTTAAGTTATATATAATATATATATATAGATGTTAAATTGTTTTTTAAATCACAAGATACATAGATGATCACCTTATGACATATAAAACATAAAAATTCAAAAAGATATTTATTGGGATTCTTTTGAAAATTTGTTGGTTTATGTAAGAATGAAATGAAATAGGCCTAATATTGTTTTAAGTTATATATAATATATATATATATAGATGTTAAATTGTTTTTTAAATCACAAGATACATAGATGATCACCTTATGACATATAAAACATAAAAATTCAAAAATATAATTTGACATGTAGTCAACTTATATGTTTGTATTGTATTGTAAAAGCATTCCATATTATGTAATAATTTATCAGTGTTACATGTCATTACAATAAAAAATATAGATTTAATAGCAAATAGCGAAACTAATTTTGGTAAACATACTAATTAATATCACAATAGTCTTTTTTATTTAACTTTTACTGTCCCACATCTGGGCAAAGGTCTCCCTCAATTTCTGCCACTGCTCTCTATCAAAAGCCAGTATTATGAAAAAGAAAACAATAAGTGTTAATAATGATGTTTACCTTCATATAACTTCTTTTAAAGGAAGTGATTGAACAACTTCAATTCTATAGCCAATTTTTCTGTTTTTTTCATTTATAATCCATACTATTAGGAGTATGGTACCTATTTTGATATAAATTATATGTTACTACTGGAAATTATTTAGTTTTGAATGTCATTTTTTTTTAAATTGTCCATGTGTCTCTGAGTAATAGGGTAACATACATAAAAAAAGAAAAAATCAATTGTCCCAATGACAAATCGCAATCTCATTTTCAAATTTACTTTATTTCCTTGTTCTATCTAGTAAACGTTTGTATAAATAGTTTGAATCACCAGTGAATAATGAAACTGCTCCAACCTACCAGAGGGCAGTGTGCCTTATTATGCTAGTGGCGTTACTATGATGAATGCTGATGTATAATAAAGTATAAACATAGAAGCAGGTCAACTTACATATTTTATCCTTGTTTTTTTTTTAATTTTTGATCTTATTTCATAATAAGTATTTGGCCACGTGATTGTATATTGTGGAATCGAATAAAGTAAAATTTCTTGTAGTATAATAAAGTATAAACATAGGAGCAGATCAACTTACATATTTTTGACATAATTATTTCTTCCTTGATGTTCTTTTTTAATTTTTGATCTTATTTCATAATAAGTATTTGGCCACGTGATTGTATATTGTGCAATCAAATAAAGTAAAATTTCTTGTAGTATAATAAAGTATAAACATAGGAGCAGATCAACTTACATATTTTTGACATAATTATTTCTTCCTTGATGTTCTTTTTTAATTTTTGATCTTATTTCATAATAATTATTTGGCCACGTGATTGTATATTGTGCAATCGAATAAAGTATAATTTCTTGTAGTATAATAAAGTATAAACATAGGAGCAGATTAACTTACATATTTTTGACATATTTCTTCCTTGATGTTTTTTTTTAATTTTTGATCTTATTTCTAAATAAGTATTTCGCCACATGATTGTTAATTGTGCAATCAAAGTATAATGTCTTGTAGTTAGTATGTAGGTAGGTACATATATTATTTTTCCTGTTAATTGTTTCAAAATGGTACTATTTAAAATGAAACATGAAATTACTACTTCTCAAAATATACTCCTATATTCTTTCTACTCATATTATAAACACAAAGGTTTGTAAGAATGTATGGATGTGTATTTGTTACTATTTCAAGGAAAAACAGCCGATTTCTATGAAATTTGGTACGGAGGTAGTTTAGACCCTGAATTAACACACAGGCTACTTTTTTATAAGAAAGAAAAGAAAGAAAGAAAGAATTTATTTGTACCAAAAAGCTACTAGCACTAACAGAGTTCAAAAAATATTTAAGTTTTGTGGCACAAACCGGCTCTAACTCAGCATAATGCTGGTTGTAAACAACCAGCGCTGGTCTTCCGTTGGTGCCGGCAGGTGACGTCATGCACGCACACAAACTCGTTTATACTGTATTAACGTGGGTAACACCGCAGGGCGCTAGTAATTCATATTAATAGGTTTGACTCCCAGAAGGAAATGTACTAAAGATTATTTTTTGTTCCTCTTATTATTTTTAATAGAGTCCTAGTTTTAATTCAAAATTTTTTTGTATTATTGTATTTTTAACAGACTTCAATATAGGAAGAGGTTCTCAACTCGACAATTTTTTCTTGATTTCATTGTCAATTGCAATGTACTTCTATTTTAATGATGAACGTTCTTATTAATAAACGCGTCTTAACTGTCAACGTCTTGTCTTATTTTGACGCGTGACGTTCTCCATGGGATAAAACAAGACAAAAAAAGTTTAAAGTAAAGATGCGTTTATTAATAAGACTGTAAATTTTGTCTAATAAGTTATTTTTGTTGAATTTTTTAGCTATAAAGCGTTAGTAAAAAAAAATACACCTTGGCCATTAGCTGTCATTTAAAGTTAAAATTTCCTTTTCCTTTTTTTTTTAATATTTGTTTATTTACTTGATTTCTGTGAGACTGGTAGACCAATTAGAAAAATACTTTTTTTGTGTGAAAATACCTACCTCAATTGTGGTCCCATTTTATCAAAATCCGTCAATAGATTTGATTTGATAATTGAAATAACTAAGAAGTCACTTTTTTTTTAAATAATTATGAAATTCTCGATATTTGTTATTACAATATTTTTCTCATTAAATAGTAGAGTTTCGGGTCGGGTTTACTTTTAGTGTTAGTGTTTGCTTTTATATCTTTTATTAACTCATTATTATCGAACAATTTAATGAGTTACGCAGCCCCTACGATATAAACCTCATATGTAAATGCCACTCACAGGTCACCCATCTAAGACCTGACCAGGCTGGAAGTAGCTTAACTTCGGTGATTGGTTATAAACACATCACACTAATATTATAAAATCGAGAATATGTATTTGTGTTTGTTTGTTACTCCAAACGGCTGAACGAATTTGGATGAAGTTTGGCATGATGTAATGTATATGACGATAGCTCATGTCCTGGGGTCCCATGGGAACAAATTCAGTGTTCCCGTGACCACTGTATTTGTTCATGGGGATTTGACTGTCCCATGGAAACAAATGTAGTGTTTTTTTTTTAATTTACGCAGCTATGATTTAGACCACAAGTTCTCACGACTACGGAAGTCAGCGATACTGTAGTCCTAGGTGTAGCATGCCTAGTCTGGAATAGTGTTCCCATGGAACAGTCAAATCTCCGCGGGTAACACTGCGTGGCGTAGCTAGTAAGCTACCGTAACAGGTAAATCAGTGTAATGCATGAGTCATGTTATGATTGTTTGCTTAGATGACTCCCTACTATACACTGGCTATGTTTTCAGTAATTCTCTGACTAAAACTTGTGACCTAATCTATGTTAATCTGCGTTTTTCACAACAGTTTGTAAATTTCCATTAAAATTTATGTTTTATTGTAATTTTCTGCAGACTTCCAAACAGAGGAGGTACGCACTTTGACAATATATTTTTTTGTTACCTAATTGTTCGGAGATGGGTGTACAGAAAAATGGGAGACATTACATTAAAATAATCCTTTTTTTTAAATATTGACAATCGACTTTCATTGCAGCGGACGCTGGTAGAACTTATTCAGTTATTTCGATAAAAAAATCAAAGACTTGACCGGCAAAATACGAGAGGTACTTACCCTTTCAAACAAAAATATATTTTTATCGATTCAGCCGCCTCCGAGTAATCTGGTAAAAAATATATAGTCGAATTGAGTCTTCTCCTTTTTTGGGAAGTCAGAGTCGCGCGTGCCTCTGTCCTAACCTCGAATTTGCGGTAACCGCTTATGCTACCTGGGTGGCCATTACGTGAGGTAATTAGCGGGTAAAGAGGGGGGATGTCCGATTGGACCTCACGTGAGGGCAGGAGGTCTCTAATAATATATAAATTTGCCCGCAATTTATATAGTAATTAAATAAGAAGTAAATAAAATCTACGCTACTAAAATAAAATCATACTACTGTCATAAAATTGTAATATAATAATAATATTGATTGTAGTTTACTTCTATGCGGAAAACTCGATGTGTCACAAAATTTATTTTAAAACACGCTTATTTACCTGATGCAAAAGAAGCTGGGTTATGTTTTTCGATTGTAAGTCTTAGTCGTGAGAGTGACACTGGATGCATCGAATTTAAAAAAAAAAACAATGTAAAGGATTTTATGTCACAAAAAAGTAATCTAAAAAAAAACGCATTCAAAATACATCGAGTGTGGTATCTAAATAAAGATTTTTTATTGGTGATTACGAATATATATACCTATAACTTATATGATTTATTGGATTTTGGAATAGGAAATGCTAAATTAGATAGTGAGATACACAGGTTTAAAGATTTAGCAGTCGCTTCTAACCATTTCTAATACTTTTACGTGAGATTAGAGGTGTCCACGCAATTGACCAGTGTGGTGGACTGTGGTCTACATCCCCTGTATAGGGGAGACCCATGCCTTTTTTGTTACGCTATGGGTTAATGCGAGATAAGAAGCGGGGTAGTGTGGGTCGAGAATAGTTTACGAAATCTCATCAAAAAAGAGAGGGGTGTTAAAATTGTTGAAATTGCGTAATTTATTGAATACCCTTTAGACCTAAATTGTTAGGGCGTAACGGTCTCCAAATTGCACAATTTTTTAGCGTATTGCCTATGAGAATAGGTTATATACATGTAGCCATCAAATTTAGATAATTGATGATCTCGTTAATTTGTTAATATAGTCAAGAAGTAATTTTCTGTAGTAGGGTTAACATTTTGGCACTAGTAGGTACTTAAGATTGTTAGTTTTATTTATTTCTCTACTTTGTTTTATACGACTGATACAGATACAGACTGAATAAACAAAAAGTTGCTAAAATTATATACATCCCTTTCTTGCTTATAAAAACAAAGAGAGAGGAGACAATTTTAGAACTGTCAAATTAGATTACTCAAGTAAGTTTCGCCTGTTCGAATCGGGGTCACAGTTAGGGACACCTATATTAATTTACACAAAAGCGTATGATTTTTAAAAGAAAAATTATTATAATTATCTAAAACGCCGGAATCATCACTTTTTAAATGTTCAGTTACGACATTTTATTATCTCGCTAAACGATGCTGTAGGCCAGTCTTTTAGCAATTGTATACATTTTGTAGTGTCACAAAACTTAGTGAATTCTTCAAATTTTCCAAAGTCGTTAATTTTATATCAGCTTTGACCCAAACATACCTCGTAGTTTCGTTCACAATCGGTGAACTTCATCAGGGTTATAATGAACCGCTGGCGCCACAACGACGGCACACATCGCACTGCGCTCTTGAACTTTTTTCTTTTTATATGCTTTATTTTTTACCGTTTACCGTTTCACATGCTTAAAGCGAAACTAACACACAACAAAACACAAATCGCCACAAATGTCTGCTGCCTAATGAATTACCTTAAACAACAATGAGAAATTAACCGTGAATGATTTGTTTAAAATCACATGCCATATTCACATGTTAAACAAAACGCTGTATTCATAATATTTTATTTAACTGTTTAATATGTAAAGGAATGTTTATATAAAAATTAACTGTTGCTACAATTACGATTACCATATTATGTAAATGATGAAAGCCAGATTTCAAAGGATTGAAGCGGTTTGCTTGAGATTTTATCTTACATTCTTTATCTCAGATACAGGTAATTTGCTGAAGTGTTCTGTCAAATTATTATTAAGTGTAATTTAAAGACAGAACTTCCAAACTGAATTACATCAAAATCATATAATGGTATTCTTTGACTGTTGCAAGTGTACTTTGTGTACCATTTATTATTATTTAGGAATAAAGTATTTACCGACTTCGATGCAACATGTGTCCCAGTTTAATTTTTTTGTAAAGTATCGATGTGCGTACATCCACGAGAATTTTTTTTTGCTCTTATATGCGTTCAAAATATCCGAGATCAGACCTGCAGCTCCAACTATTTTCGCTTACAAGCACAAGAACTAAATATAATATAATGTGATTTGAATAAATAAAATTACTAAAAATATACTCTTTATCGCCATCACAAAAAATGTTTTCGAATCCCAACCAAATATAATTGTGAATCTTGATGCTGGTAAAAAAAAATTCGTGGAAAATCAATGAACGAAAATCATACTTCGTCGTAGTGAAAAATAGTATAATAAATATATTTTTATTTTTTTTTAAATATGATCTACGTATATTCTACCAATTCTATTATTTCAAGAGTCTTTTTAACTTATCCGATTTTCTCTAATATTACGAGTAGGTAATAGGGACAAATTAGGGAGGCCCAGACTAGGGAGGTGCAATGTCGGTCGACCACCAGCAAGATACTCATAGGTTAACGACATAAAACCTGTCGCGGCAGCCTGGATAAAGTTGGCATAGGTCTGAGGCATGCAGATGGTATTAAATGAGAGAGGCATATACCCAACAATGGGATGAGGAAGGCTGTGGATGATGATAATAAGGGACAAATTTTAGAACAAAAACTATAACGTGAAATATTTCTAGTTAAAGAATGTTTTGAATGTGGACATTAGGCATGCAGTAAACAAACATACCTATGAGTAATTAAGATAGTTTATCGGTAACAGTACATATTGACGTCAAATAGCTAATAATTAAGCATTTTCTTCGTGTTATATAATAATTGTATAACATCGAACCTATATATATATATATATATTTAAACGACTTCAGAAACGAGGAGGATCTCAAATTCTAGGAAATCTTATTTTTAATGATAAATATAAAAAATATAAATAATGATGCCCAGTTAATGAGGAAATTCTTTGTATGGGCACCTTTACAATAATTCTTCTATCGCTGAAACTTTACAATCTGTGACCTTATTCCCTAACAACGAGATTCCTTGCTGCAAAATCGAATGACGTGTTTAACGTTATGTTTACGCAATAAGTTATTATGATGATGCAAAACGCGTTTCAGTCTCACAGCACGATATAAAATTTTACATTGGCTTAGTGAATAACGTTCTACGTAAATTTTAAACGCTTAAAATAACGTGGTAGCGTTACGTGTTGAAATGCTCATAGTGTATAAGGGCTCTGATAGTGAATAGATTACGATTGACGAAGAATCCATTTTTTTAGTAGATTTAATATTTGGTCATAAATACAAAATAGTTTAAAAATATGGACTCTTGGTCAACCGTGGTTCATAAACATTATTCTAGCAAACTGCAAAGTTTCAGCGACAGAGGAATTATACTCAGAGCCCATTGACTGAAATTTACTATAATTTTTTTTTAAATCAGTCCTTTAGGTACTTTGGTTTTGGTATCTAAGTAACTGTAAAAAATAATTTCAGTAACAGTCGTTATATTTTAGGTACATTTTCAAAACTCCTTATTAATTGTATATATGTGTACCTATTTACGGTTAAAATGTTCAAATGCCTTTATTACCAAAAACAAAATTACTACCATATAAGATCCACTGATAATCCAAATGCTCCAACCCGCCACCAGAGGGCAGTGTGCCCAGTATCCTAGCCTCTATGTTTTGCAAGTATTGTGTAGTGTGTCATGTCTATGTTATAGTCATTGGACGAAGGTCATTCAATATAGAGGTTCATTGCATTAGTCTGTTCTACTCTAATCCTATAGTGTTCAATATAATCTAATTAATGGTAGACATTTATGAATTGATAATGTAATTCAACTTTTTATGTATTTATGCGACCATAAAAAAAACTATTACTAGCTGCGCCCCGCTGTGGTACGCCGTGAATATTTGATTATCCCCCGGGAACACTGCATATATGCGGGATAAGTATCCTGTCATAATTCAGGACATAAGCTATCTTGGTGCCAGATTTCATCCAAATTCGCTTAGCTGTTTTGCGTGAAAGAATAACAAACATACATAATATATCCATATATACAAACTGTTGCATTTATCTATACCTATAAAAGTCTTTGTCCAGACTGACTGAAAGACAACGCACAGCCTAAACCGCTGAAAGTAGAGAGTTGAAATTTGGAGTGTATGGTAAGAAAGCTTTTTAAATTCTTTTTGGAAAAATCGCACTCTAAAGTTTCATAACGGGGTGAAAGTTAAGAACATACTAATATTATGTAGTAATATGATGTGCTCTCAACAAAAAGTAAGGAATTATAAGTGTTGGTAGAAGTACTACAACCATTTATTTAAAAAAATACAGAATATGTAGATAATAAAAAAAAAACCTGAAAAAAAATTGATGTCCGCGTGGCAAAGTCCCAAGAATGCTGGCAGCATTCCCATGTTGAATTGCCACTGAAATCCTTTGAGCAAAGAATGAGCCAGCTCTCTTGTCCCGAGTAGCATCGATAAGTTTTGTACAAATGTTTATTGATGGAAGTATTTAGAGTAACCATTTATTTCCAGTTGAGACTTTAGACCCTTGGAAACTGTAGGCTCATTCCCGACATATGCCTTTCTCAGCGACGTAATGCTGCTAGCATACTAGGTAAGCTGGCTGCTCTTGTAGAGGGTTGGATTATCTTGTCTATGGGTCATTCAACTGCTTATTATTTTCGTTGCAGTTATATATTTCATTTTTCTAATAAAGACTATTGTTCGGTAGTTTTTAGTAGTAATTACATATTATAAGACATAAGTATGAGACATAAAACATTAAGATTCAGAAAAAATCGCAACTATTGATGTACAAAGTACACGAAACTGCTTGCGTCATCGCACTCGAAGAAAAAATAATTTAGAGAAAAAAGAGCTTGTCTATGCCTACTTTTAACACATTTATATGTAGGTATGTACTTAAATATACTGTACATACGTATATAAATGTTTGTACAATAATTTGTTAAAGTATTGCGACTGACGCAAAAGCATATTAGACTATGTAATGTTATGTACCGAGTGGTAATCACACACTTTTTGTATAATAAATTATAATATTTGATTAGGTACTTGAACCCGAGTACATTGGCAGGGATAGAATAAATGAACTCTTTTGTGATAGAATACAGAAGATTAACAAAAACTTAATTTATTTTTGTTGCATTATATTTGTTCATTGCATAATGATACGTTTTACTTGTAGTGTTGCAAGTGGCGGTCTTATCTATTACAGTGATCTCCGTCAAGCAACCTTTGGATTCAGAATATTGGCAAGAACTTGTTACTTGAACAATTCAAAAGTGACTGTCGACTTCAATTCAGCATTCGCCTGTACAAATTATTTTTTAGTTATTTCATGTTAATAATTTAGTTATTTTCATATAAAATTCAAACTATTACAATGATTTTAGTGAAATTCGTACAGGAGAACACCCAGTCAAACAAACAAAAATACCAATTCTGTAAAGGCGTCTCCGAGAAATTGGGGAACATATTTCAACGATTTGAATCCTTTTTCGTAGTTGTCTAAAGAGATATCTTTCAGACAAAATTTATAGGAATTATTTCTAATGAGTACTTTGTATTTGTCGTAAAAATAATGTATAAAATAAATAAAATTCTGTATGATTTCGTAAATTATCTTACTAACCCAGCAGACATCACAATTATTCTATATTACTCACTATTATTTTCAACTGAGCGTATTAAAGTACTCTTAACCAATCTTAATAGGTAGAATAGAGCTCGTAGGTCTATGCTCTGTTAGGAAATTAAATTATGTAACGCAGAACTCAAGACATTGTCTTACTCATATATTATTGTACCGCGCTTTGTAAAGTACAATTTGCATTCTCGTCCGCTTGCTGCATTCCCACGTTTAAATTAATTGTGTTAAGTTAAATAAGCAAGTATTTTGTAATTGTTAAGATAATGAGTCAGTTTTGGGATTGTGAAACAAAGATGCAAGTAGTGTAGATCACCATACGTTTACCTTATTGCTTTGATGACACTGCATTGTCTTATGCTGTACGCCAAGAAATACAATTTTAAAAGGCAAAAGACCTGACTGACTGAGAAATCAACATAGAGTTACAACGGCTGAACCTAGAGACATGAAATTTGGAGGGTGAACTAAGAAAGATTTTTTGAAAATTCATCCCCTAAAACGGTCAAATGGAGGTTTAGAGTTTGATTTTTTATAATTTAATTTTAATGATACGCCGCAGATGAGAACTACTAATAACTTGACAAGTATAATTTAGGACACAATTATTATTATTAGCGTAATTTGTGTTGTTATGTTTTCGGAATCGATCGGAAATTCATAGTGGGTCGGGCTACAGGGCTCCCTAGCGTTTGTCACGTAGGTTAGTATATGGATTATTTAGGCGTTCAAAAGGTTAAGAGGCGCGTCTCATTATTTCATCATAATGCTATAAAATGTCGCTGGTAAGAATTATCTTAACAGAATTGGTAAAAATTGTCTAATTCTTATTCTGTCGACACAAAACACCTGTGTATTTTATTACCCAAGTCATCATCCAGGGTAAAAGAAATCCACTTTGTTCAGCACAGTGATTTCACCCAGTATAACCAAGTGGAATTTACCTAGTAAATAAATTTACAAGCAATGTTGAAATATCCATGACAGAACATAAAAAAATATTGAAATTGTTAATGTATGAAATCCACTCAAGCCACATTTTAATCAATTTTTATCGCAATGAATTTATAAAACATTAAAATTCAAGATAAATATTATAATATAAAACGATAAACCGAGTATAAAAATAAATAATACATTTTTTTAATTGTCACGATAACGTTATTTATTCTAGAATATTGTGGAATTTGTATTTCATTATCAGCTATTTAAATATAAAGATATTAGGTATTATATGGAATAATAATAACAATTCTGTGACTTGTAAAACGTGAATTACATTTGTTATTTTATGCTTAATTATGTTTTATTATATGACAAAATATTTCTTTATAAATCTATCTGTTAGCCAACTAGTAACGTATTTCACGATACGAAGGAGAACCTTAACAATAATCTTTGTGGTTTTAAATGTTATTTTAGCTCGGTAGTGTATGAAAATATATTTATTTATATAAATTTTTATTTATTTAATGCTAAAATGACTGAGGAGACCTTTAGGTAATATCACAGTATATATAAATAGCCAGGTTATACATAAATGTAGTTAATCTAAAGCGAAACAATCGAAAGCTAAGCTTGATTTGTACTTCTACAGGCAAACAATGTAACTTTAGCCTCGGTCCCTTAGGAAATTAATGTTATAAAAATGATTATTGGCTCGTACGTCAACTGATCCCGCTGCGAACTGATCCCGCGGGATTATTTGACCTTCCATATTTGAGCCGGTCGACTGATGCAGGAGCAAAATTAAAAGAAAGTGATTTCTGTACGGTATTACGTGTGTTTCTTCTAGACAAGCGTGCCAGCCACATCTTAAGCCGCATCGTCGCTTCACATCACGACGAGTTGCGGACAAACGCAAGCCCATGCATGTTCCATAAAAAAAATCGTTTACATAGTTGTAAGGCAAATTAATAAACAGTCATCAGGTATTCATTTACCAATAGAAAACAAGTTTTTTTTTTTAAATAGGACTATACTGACCGATAGAACTTTATCAGTTGTTATGATCTAAAAACCAAACCTGTGGCTTATTTTGATAAAATGTTAATGGGATGGGAGGCATGTATATCATATATCACAGGTAAAAACATTCAAACAAAAAAAAGAATTCGGTCCACCAGTCTCCAAGAAATCACGTAACATACAAAAAAATACATTTGAATTGAGTACCTACCTCCTCTTATTTGAAAATCGGTAGAAAAGTGGAAGCTTACAAAGAAATAAAGATATAATTAGATAAATACAAACGAAGCCCAACCCTAAAATCATTACTACGGATGCAGAGTCACGACAGTTTACATTATCTTTAAAATAACAATATACAACGTTAAACAGCCGGATATAGGTGGGGCTACTTTAACACGTGTCTCATAATGACGTCGCTAGTATATGACTTGTACAAAATCATATGATATTAATGTTATTCACACGCCCGTTGTGTATTTTAAGAATATTAAAATATATAAAAAGATAATACAGGTTCTGGCGAGGTTAAAGGCAAGTCGGCAATTTAGAGCACGAACACGCGCTTTACCGTTATAAAACGGCTTTTCTTCCGACTCGTTCACAATTATTATGGAATAAAAATTTAAGAAATTGCTTTAGGACTAATAAGGCTTAATTTCGAGTTAAAGTGGTTAAACATAGCTAGGTTATCTATTATTTAAATTTTACTACAATAATAGTCACGATAACTTAAAGGATTTTATTATCTTCGAAGAGCTCAAGTACTTATATCCTAGCTCTTAGTAGCTGGAACTTTTCGTCATAATTTTTAATTTTGTAGTTTGTTACGCCGACTTCATCTGGTCATTCCGGACTTACCTTTCATTCGCCTTGAAACTGTATTCGCTTTGCTCCAAGTCGAGAACCCTAGAGTTTCAAGTATCGTGAAAAGAAATGCGAACATATCTCGAATTTTCTGTGTGGGTGTAAAAGTATGTCTGGTGTACCTACCTAATTGTTATATATTATGATTAAGTCGTTTTGGTAATTCTAAGAGTCGAGGTAATATGTCTAGGCATTACAATACAATAATTCTTTATTGTCACCAAAAAATACAAAACAAAAAGAATAATAAACAAATAACATGGCACAAAAAGCGGTCTTATCGCTAAAAAGCGATCTCTTCTATATTAATAATAGTATTAAGAACATAAGTCATAGTTATCTCCTGTTAGAATTTATTGTCACTCACATTGTAATTTACACATCAAAGAATGCAATTTAGGTCATATTATGAAAAAAGCTGTCCACTATAAGGACATGCAACTTATCAACCCACTGCTTATATGAAATATTTTTGTGCAGATACACATGTACCAACAATCCATGATGCGCGCCGAAGAGATCCGACGGCGTCGTCAAGAAGACCCTTCCAGGACCCATACAGCAGTGAACAACATCCTCGCTGCAGCAGCCAGGGAAATGGAAGAAGCTAGACACGCTGCCAGGGGTTCTGACCGCTCCGTGGCGAGCATCCAAACAGAACAAGACCAAGGTTAGTTCTGCTAGACCTGGTTCAACAAAGACACTTCTAGGTTCCTTACAGCAGTGAACAACATCCTCGCTGCAGCAGCCAGGGAAATGGAAGAAGCTAGACACGCTGCCAGGGGTTCTGACCGCTCCGTGGCGAGCATCCAAACAGAACAAGACCAAGGTTAGTTCTGCTAGACCTGGTTCAACAAAGACACTTCTAGGTTCCTTACAGCAGTGAACAACATCCTCGCTGCAGCAGCCAGGGACATGGAAGAAGTTAGACACGCTGCCAGGGGTTCTGACCGCTCCGTGGCGAGCATCCAAACAGAACAAGACCAAGGTTAGTTCTGCTAGACTTCTGTTCAACAAAAACACTTCTAGGTTCCTTACAGCAGTGTACAACAACCTCTCTACAGCAGAAAGGAGTTTTGCCACCAAAATTTCAAAAACTCTTTGTCACCACATAAATTGGAGATCTGAGAATAAATACAACAGAAAGGTATCCAGAGAGAACAAGACCCAGGTCTGTATTCATCTACACCAATATTATCATAGAGGAACTATCACAAAGAGGAAAGATTTTATTTTTGTATTTTTATGTAACGAATCAATTTAAAATATTTTAATTTTTTTTTGAAGTTAGAAAGTTACTTAATCACTGTATTTGTAAAGTATGTGATCCTTGCTAGAAAACCAACCCAAGGTGTGAAAAAATGAGACGTACGATGCCTTTCATCGCATGCGCTGCGAAAATTATTAATGATAAAACAAAAAATGTTCAACAATATAAAAAAAAAACTTCGTGAGACCATAATTATGTCAAGCTTACGTCATTGACGACATCTATCGACTGTTGGGTGGCAAGAAGTCCGCTAGCTATAAGACTTGTCATAGCTTGAAAAATTAGTACTTGGGTCCCGACTCTGCAGCCGTGGACAATATCTTAGGTCTAGATCCGGATAGAACAAGGCCTAGTTCTGTACTAAACTTGACCTCGCTTGCAAAATCAAGTACTAACTGGTGTTAGGCCGTTAACACACTGCGTTTTTTTAGCGATAGTCGCGCAAGAGCCTTTTAATCGTTCGATATACTTATTTCTATTTCTTGACTTGTTTTGTAATGTCGTTAGAAGTATTATTTCTTCATATTATTCAATCGTATGCTGAAAAATATAATGTCGTATTATTGACGTCATTAGATAAAATAGTAAAAATAAAGATAGTTACATTGTAATAATTTAGCACATTATACTTGATGATAAGTGATTAAATTATACTGTACTAATTTAGCTGATTAATTTAGTTGTTTTTTAATATTAAATTTCCGGGTAGCATTACAGCCGCAGTGTGAACTAGAGTTTCCTTAAAATATGTTATAATTTTAATTAACATTAGCAATCTTCTAACATAATAATAAAAGTAGCAATTATGTTAATTTACGGCTGCGAAATACGTAAACGAAAATGGCGGCTCTTTTGTCTGGGTTTTTTCATTGCTACGTACATGGATATTATGAATTTCTATTTGCTAAATTATTCGAAAAATATGGTTAGAAAGTAACGATTAGTAGTAGTTTAGACAGTTTTAGGATGTTTAAATATTTAGACGCTACAAACAAAATAAAAATAATAGAAATGTTAAAAACCTCTTTTCAAATCACAAAAAAATATAAGTGGGAGCAGTTTACTTAGCTTACCTTTATTTGTAGGACGCATTTTTGTTCTATGGTAACAGTCGCTGTCCATTTTAGTGACTGTTGCGGCCTATATTTTCCGACGCAGATTGGCGGAAATGTGCCTAATTGTCGCACGGATGCGATATTATTATGTTACTACTGGTTTTTAACCCCCGACGCAAAAAAACGCCTTTACATGTGTTCACGCCGTGTTCTAAACCTCGCATGCTCACGTGATCTACGACTAGTACCCATACCTATTATTTCTGTGATAAAGGACAGCATAAAACAAGTAGTTAAAAACGACTTCAAAAATAAATCTGATGCAAAAAAAAAACGAGAAAAAATCGGGTGCTACCAACACTGGTTGAGCGAGCATACGAGGTTTATTTATTCATTGTTACTGAACTGTTCAATACAATAATTATTGTTTTTATCCTAAGCCCATCTGCAGATGAAGTTAATTTCAATGACATCTCTCACTTCAAAACTGTAGCCGCTTACAGCCTTATACTTAATAAAGAGTTTTGCATTGCTCTCCTATTAGGCAATCGCATTGAGAAATGTCACTATTTATTTAACTATATGTATCCTTGTATACTTTCGTAGCCTTTGTATATATATAATCGACTATGTACAGTATTTACACCCTCCGTAATCGTGCAATATTCCTGTGTAGCCGCCCACACCGCCACGTCAACAACATCGGAGCTGAAACGCGACCTTGAAGAAGACCGTCCCAAGAAGCGCACCTCCATACTGTCTCCTGAGGACGAGAAGCTCAGGGTCAAGAAGAAGCCGATGACAGTGCGCTTTCAGGACGAAGCGAAGCATGAGGACAGAGAACGAAGCAAGCTTACTTCACCGGGTAAGAGATTTCTACTTTTTACCGTCTTCAAAAAGACAGGGATCTCAATGCGTCGGATTATTTCTTTCAAGTTTTTGCAGCTATGCTATCATGGCTATGGCTAGTTTTGTTCCTCAAAGAGTGTATAGTGTTTCTATAAGATGATGAAATAGTAAAAATATTCACCGCGATTCACAGAATTGACATTTCTAATTTTTAACCTCTCATTTTTTTAATATAATAATGGAAAAACAAATGAAAAACAACGTGTTCGTATTTTTTTTATTTTATTCAGAATGTAATAGTTAAGTATTTTTTTAAATATAAGAAAATTTCAGCATAATTTTATTCTCGTCAAAAGCTCGTAAAATATGTATGTCATTAATTATCTGTATTGGTGGCATCTGACAGTCTTAGCAGGAATACGAGAATTTTATTCATCAGTTTTTTGTAAATAACTCGGATATAAGTGAATATAAAAATCTGGTATTTTTAGTACGAACTCTCCTCATTATCAGTATCATATTATCTCAAAATGTATAAAATATTGAATTTACATCTCTTTCCAAAAAATTAAATGTTTCATTTGTCTGATATATTATATTGTTGTCATTAAATTATTTATTTGTTCCTCAGATTAAAATACCATGTTGAATACCCACATACGTATTTGTAATCTGTGTAAATATACATTGTGTTTATAAACGAACAACATAACACGAGATATTTGTCTGGCAAATGTTTTCTTAAAATAAATTCAGACCAAAATAAATAATTAAATCGCGTCTGCAATGGCCAGCACGATGTGGGCGGCACTCGGCATTTATATTTCTTCTATTTTCTTATTTCAAAAATTAAATTAATACATGAATATTCTAGAACGTCTCGTTTGACCTTATGATATTTTTAAAAGAAAACATTTATTAAATTTTAATCAGTTAAATTATTAATACAAGTTTTTATTCATATTTTTTAATGATTATTAGTCTGAAGACTAGAGATGTTTTTGTTGTGAATCATAATATTAATTATGATTATGTCGAAGTATATAATCAGCATTACGATAAAAAAAAGTACAAAATATATATATTCATTTTTGCGACTGTGATATTATAAAATTCATTTACTAGTAAGTAATGTAGTGTATTTTATTATTAATAAAATCGCCGCGTTATTAGAATCTGTAGAAATGGATATTTTTAAAAACGTAACAATATTCAAATACATAATTAATAAAAACAGTATGATCATAAACCAAACTACTATACCGATAATGGTAAATTTATACAGGGTTATCGTCTAGGGGTGTACTAAGCCAAAAGGGGGTCACTATACTCAACCTAAGACACAATCTTTCACTGTGAGACAAAAACAAAATTTGAAAAAAAAATTAAGCTTTTTACACATTTTGTCGAAGATATATATCAACTTTTTTGTATGAAACGGGTATTAATTTTCTTAATGTTGATCTCAAAAAAAAAATCTACAAAATCAATTCCTTACATTATCTTGTGTATTACAAAATTGTACTCAAAGGTAACATGGTACAGAAATTTAATCAACTCAAACCATTAAAGTACAATGGCAGGTGATGAAATAAATAAATATATATGAGCCGTGTGCATTCGCCGGAAAGCGTGATTCGTCTTACTCAAAACTATAATTAACTTTTTGTGAGCGCTCGAAATTTAATAATAACAATAAAAAAATTATAATATTCCACTTTAATGTCGTATTATGTTCATAAATATTCAAGAGACCGCGCCTTAAATTGGAATCGTGTTTAAAAATATAATGATATTTTATTTCGTTTAAAAATAACCTGTCACTTTTATTGGAGTAAATATATTGCGGTGTTAAATATTTAAGTTCTTATTTTAGGTATATGTTAAATTATTAACATATATATTTTAACTGTTTCTAGGCACATTTTTTTACTCGTTTGTACTTAACAAATGCTTAATTATCGGGGCTAAGTGTGTTATTTGAATTATATCGGAATTAAGATTGCCATATGCGTGCAATAGTCGTTATTGAGGGGTTTGGCAGTCTGTTAACACTAAGTTCAATACTAACTCTGACCTATTCTAAGTCAAAACGACTATCAATCAATCTGACTGTCAATCTGAAACCAGGTTGCCTGAGAAAATGAATGAAATGGTTTATGTATGTATTATATCCCGTCAAAAACATTTCATGTACAAAAATGCTCCAGATTCGCAGCGCACATTTTCTGCCGTTAAAAGTTGTGAAATCGAATGTAAACAAAGTCTGTTAATTCAGTATCTATAAGGATAACTTTCAAACTACTTTGTCATAAAAAATACCCCGCTTGTTAGCTAATACAATTTAAAGTAACTTTGTCAATATTATTAATATTTATTTATTTTATAAATATATGCGATGTACGAGTGGGATATTTTTCTGTTCAGATAACGGGGAAGTGTACGATAAATGTTCGTATATTTTTAGATTCTAATAACATGTTCAGTAAGGCAGGAGTGTTAACTGTTAAGGCCACTACTCGTATATCATACTGAAGTAGGTCCTTTAATAACAGATGCTCGAATTTATTAGTATAATATTAATTATCTAAAAGCTCATAATAAACAAAAGTACTACACGAGTAAAGTAACTACAAATACTACTGTAACAGAAAGGTGTGACAAGACTTGAGGGTGTTAGTCTAATTATCAACAATAACCTTGTGTTAATCAAAATTTTATACAATTTGAGATAAAATTACTGCATCCTCCATACAATTTGACCGATCATGTTACCAATTTTTGTATGGAGAAATTATTATTTTTTCTTGAATTTTCCTAGAATGGGTTTCATCTTGATAGGTAGACTAACAACACCTTTAAGTATTGTCACACCTTTTCGTTACACGTTGTATAATAATTATGTAGACACCCGGCTCACCGAAATACTCGAATTAATATTATAATTAATTCGGTACGTAGTACGTACCTATAATATAGCTGAAATATTTTTTATTAATTTAAATTTAATCATGTTCCTAATCCCAATTTTTAATTAAATGTAGCTAATTATAATACTCGCGTTATAAATACGGGTCTGAGATTCAAAATGTACCTACATTTATTTATTCGACATTTTAAAACCGGTATCAGCTCGTTTGTGCCTTTTTTGAGAATTTCGATTTCCTCTTATTACCGGTTATTTTACACATTTATTTTTATGTCTATTTTATTTATGTGAAACTTTAAATTCTTAAAAACCTTTAAGCGGTTCTTTGTCTGGAATATTAAAATAACTTTTGCATTATTAAATATTAAAAAGTTGTTAAAATATTATGCAGGTTACTTAACATAAAATATTCTCTGAGAAGTTAGAAGTCAATTAAATATTGGAAGGTATATTTTATATGATATATTTTTATTTAGAATTATAAAAAATATTATTATAGTCAACCAACTGACTGACTAAGCGAGGTGTAGGTGTCTTATGTACAGATTAAAATGAAATAATATTTATTTAAATTTATATGTAATTCATAATAATTACTTAAAATAGGTAAGTCACTTGAGGAAAACCGCGAGGTAAAGTAAGTCCCCTGATATTTTGATTTCGCTCACGTATCGCATTAAACCATTCTAAGAAACTACAGATCAATGATTTGATGGTAAAAGAGAAAAAAAGGACCAAAATGCAGAGCTTTCACGTTGGTATCGGTTTTGAAATACTCGTAAAGACGAATACAAAAATAAGATGTTTTTTTACCAAAATAAATAGTATTTTGGTTAAGTCTAAGATACGCACACTTTTGGGTCCGTAAGATAGTTCCGTAATTGATACAATTATTATTATTTGCACTTGTTTTTTACTGAATTTTTACTGGCGTAGTAGATTTTTGAATTTAGTTGTGGTTGGAGGTTCTTTAGTATTAGAAGGAACCCTTTCAGTTTCGCTCTGCCCACTCACATTTGTCTAACGCTTAGAACAAAAAGAATTGAAATTTAGCAATATTTAATTAACAATAAGTTTGTAAAAATTGATTTAAGTTTTGATATCTTGGAATAATAATAAGTAATTTTATATTTTACTAGCGGTCCGTCTCGGCTTCGCATGAGCGGACGGTTGGTTTTTTCTAGTAGTCAATATAACCTATGAGTATCGGTGATAATGTAGCTTTAACGAGCAAAGATTGTTTGAAATTGGCCCATTAGCTTTTGGTTTATTTGTAACATGCAAAAATACTAATCTTTACTCTTCATAATATTCGTTTAAACCTGTAACGTGTGCTATCAGTGAATTAATAAGTTATTCAAAATAAAGACAAAGTTTTTAACAATTTTTAATAAGTTTTATAAATTTAAAAATGTTTACACTTTATGTAAAAATGTTACGTTACGGACCACGAAATAAGTTTCCTATTTGGTCGGCCGCATGGATTTCCAAACTATAAGACGTAGCAACTTATGGTTAGTATGATTGCGTCATGTCATCAAACAATTCATTTGTTGCATCACAGAAAATAGCGGAAAGATATTCCCAAGCAATAAATAATAGCAGTTTGTAAATAACTGCTTGTACACAATATAATTTACTATAATTTTCATTTCTCGGTCGTTTTGCCGCGTATAGACGGTTATTTATAGAGGTTATTGGTGAACTAAGTTAAAATTTAAATTGTGGTTATTGTACTCATGGTGACAAACTTCTTTTACTATTTAGGATCAACCTGGAATTAGAGTAAAAAAAACAGCTGTTTAATACAATCTGCTTCTTCTATAAAAATGTTTTTTGTATAAAAACCAAATGTTTTGCAAACTGTTTAACCTCGCGAGCACAAGGTAGACTGATATTTTTCGTATTACAGAATTTATATTATTGGTTATTTTTCGCTAAGACTCCTCGAAAATACTTCGGTTAATATCTTCTTAGGATACTTTCCACGATTTTAGGAGAAATTCTCCGTTAAAAGGAAATATAACAACCGTTATTTAACTTTTTTATTAACTGTAACATTGAAGTTATTTTTAATTCAATCGAATGCGTGTGAACAATATTAGAATAAGGTTTTCGTACAAAAGAGAACGTGATTAATGAATCTACACGGTACTTACTTGACGAATGAAAACGTTATACCATTTATTTTAATGAATTCTGTTTATTATGCAACGAATTTTGAATTATAAATACGTGGGATCAAATATTGTATAAATATTAATTGCTGTATATTTATTTATTGATTGTGTAATTTTTTGGTTTTAGAATATTTCGTTTTATTTTGGGTATAATTTTATTCATTTAGCAATTTATTGATTGTGTAATTTTTCTTATTTGGAATATTTAGTTTTATTTTGGGTATAATTTTATTATTTTGGCATTGTTTTAACCCTTTCAGGCCCCATGTGATCGAATGAGCTCTTAAATATTTATTAATTATTTTTCTCAATGTGCCATATTCCACTTGATCTACAAAACAATATAAATATCACAACACTAAGAAAGAAAAAAATAATTCAGGTCTAAAAGGGTTAATATAACCTTAAAAAATACATATCAGGTCAATAAACTTTTTAGCGCAATCTCCCGTATTCTGAGCTGGTACTATATTGAATATTGTACCTCATGATGAGTACACTGACCTTCATTATTCGATTTAATACACACCTAGCCATTAACCGTGTACAAAGCCCGATTTAACTAGAAAATTTAAAATTACACGTCCAAAAATTCATTGTCGCCCTAACATTGAAAACAAAACTGATACTGATACTGATTTTTTTTTATTACAAAAGTAATAAAAAAAAATAGTTTCCCAAACAAATTACTTAATTTTTAGTCACAAAAATTTGATACCGAGGCTTCTCTTTATTCGAATTAAATAACTTTCGAACAGCCTGAAGCAACAGTTAATATTCGCTGAAACCTGATTCCAGAGGTCAAGTTACATTAATTTTAAATATGACTTTTGGAAATTAAATATTCAGTCTTTTACATTATATATAATACGAGTAAGAGAAACATGAAAATTATTCGAACCTACATAAGAGCGTTATATTAAAAATCATAAATGAATACACAAATTTGGTCTACACAATTTAAGAGACTTGGTAAATGATAAGATGTTGAAAAACACTATTGTGTTTCCTCCTCTCCACCTCCACACCTCATATTGTTATGTCTATTTTTCTCAGTATCTGACTATGCCTTTTGTTACGAAACACGCGTCGAGGAAGTCAGATACTGAGAAAAAGGGAAATAATAAGGTGAGGTGAGGAGGTGGTGAGGAGGAGGAACACCAAAAAACAAAAATATATTTTTCGTTTTCCCACACTGAGATCAAAACGAAGGGAGAAATCAATAGATATTGTTATGACAACATTTTTATAACTGTATTTCCACAAAGTAACACAAAGTACTTTGGTATTTATAAGACTTGATAATGAAGCTCAATTGAATTATTTTTTAACAGACTTTTACAAGAAGGAGGTTCTCGATTTATCTGAACCTTTTTTTTATATATATCTTCCCCTATATTTCATAGACGTTTGGATCGATGTGGAAAATTCAGTTTTGATGAAAGTTTTCTTTCTACTTTGTCTACTATAAATTGTATCAGAATATGTTCATCATTTTTGTTTTTCATCAGTATAATTGAAAAATTTGTCAGACGAATCGAGGTTGGTTTTTCACTTCTATTAAAGTACTATTTTAAACATTTGTATCAATTCCATTCGATATATATTTATCTCGGAGACGGCTCGGCCGATTTGAAAAATTCTTTTGTTGTTTGAAAGGGTAATACTTCCGTAGTGTTCCCATTTAAATCAATGCAGAGGTTTTATTTTTAAATCGAAATAACCGATCAGGTTGTATCGGCTCCTGCCGTAATTTAAGTCGGTTTTTAAAAGAACTTGTTGTCTAACAGCTTGGTCTTATAGTAATAGTTCCACATTATAAAGCTATTTTTTCGCCTCCTGAACCTTTTTTTATATTTTTTTAATTTGCGTGCAGGTCCGGCCAGCAACAGCAATGACAAGTGCGAGGACAAGCCGGCAGGCATCAAGGTGGTGCAGCTGGCCGTGCTGCAGAAACCTACCAACAACGACCACGACGACTCTGATGGTGAGCGCAAGTCTCTGCAACGCTATATTATTTACTTATTTTTATGCGTATATAAAGTAGTTTAGCAAAAGTAATTTTATGTACAAGATTTTAAAAGCGGCTTTAAAAATTCTAGACCTCCGTGAGTGAAAGCGTAATGCGCTTATGACCATCTACAGATCAATACGAATCTAATGATACCACGCACATCAGAATCGGTCTATCATTTTGGGTTGTAGAGGGTGACATACAGACATAAATGCATACATTCATACACTTAAAGAAAAAATTTGTCTTTTTGGGCAATTGGGTAAAAAAGTGACATTATGACTTAAATTAACGCAAATATATATGACGGAGTAGCGGCTCTCTAGTTTTTTTGGAAGCGTGACGTCAGCATTACTGACGTCACAACCATTATCATGATGGAAGTTGCTCATGCTTGAAACACAAACTGATACTTGTAGCTGTCTTTATTAATTTCTCACAATAATTGTACAGAGCTCCGACCGCTCCGGCGGCTCAGACTCGACTCAGTAATGCGCCGACAAACGGTCGTATTTATAGTAAAAACTAGTTGTGCCTACCCTCTTACGAATTTTACAATGAACTAGGTTCAACAAATAAATGCCTAACGGTTTAAATGTTAAGTTTAATAGTTAAGAAATGTAATTCTTCGTTCTCGCGCCGACATATACAATTCAAGTATACAAATGATTATTTATAAAGTTCACCTTTTTAGAAGTAGATTAAAAAACTAGTAGCATTCTTTGCTCTCAGGAACACGAAGTCTTTCGTGGCACTTCCGCGGTAAAGGTATTCTGCCTTTACTATATACATCAACAATGTCTTGATATTATATTGCTATGCATTGATTGGTTCATGAGAACCCGATGTTTGTGTTATTGACGAATTATTGTAATGTTATGTATCCATTACAGAGAAGCAAGGCAACAAGGATGACGAGGAAGAGACGGATTCAAGCGGCTCCATGTCCGACGCTACTGAACAGGACTCCGCCAGACCACACGTATGCGAAGTTTGTGATCTCAGGTATGTACGGTATATACCTGTAGAGAGTCCCGCACCCTGACATTTTGCACAGTAATAGTTGACGCAATGCGTTTTTACATTAAAATATACATTCATTGTAATTTATAGGCGTAGAATTTGATGTACTCACACGTTCCTAATTTTACTAAGATACATTACTTTTTGATGGTATTAACTACATATTCAGTCAAAATAAAAAGAAAAAAATCGAACATTTTAATCATTTTGTCGATTCTGCTTTTGGTAATATAACAAGATACCTGTGACACTAGGAGTAAGATCACTTTTTTTCAAAGAACTTGTTATGTAGGGAATTACAATACTTAACTGGCTACCTGAGTAAGCTGTAAGTAAAGCTAAGTAAGTACCAGTTAAAATAGCGAGAACTGCTTTTTGCTGTCTCAGTCTCGGGAGGCTGGTTGAGCGAGCTGGGTCTTTGTTGCTATTTTTTCATTATTTTCTTTATTATCTTACGGTATGTTTAATGATGGTGATGTTTAGATTCCAGCGCTCGTCCCACCTGAACCGACACCGACTGACTCACACCGGGGAACGTCCCTTCACGTGCGGCGGCTGCGGACGCTCCTTCGCACGCTCCGACAAACTGCGAGTGCACACCAAGATATGCGAGCGGGTGAGTGGCAAACAACCGACTGGAGGCGCCACTGACACCACCGGGGTTAAAAGTCTTTGTGGCTGCGCTAAGTCGTCGTTTGTTTTCATCAAATCAGACTTCGGAACTACTCCATCGCGGAAGACCAGTTCTAAATGTGTGTTCTAGATGTGTTTCGGTACATTTTGTAGGGTCCGCTGAATCATCCCGCCAAGAAATATTTTGTTTGTTCTATGTTCGCAATATGTTACCTACTGCGAATCAAAACTTTATCGCAGATTAAAATTTTCACCTTATATCTTTGTGTATCTTTATAAACCCTGTCGTGTTCCCTTACAGGAGGACCCGACCGTGGATATGCATTCAAACGAAGTGACCCCCAAACGCGAGACCAACTCCGAAGTAATGTCTGGAATGGTTCGAACCACCCACCGCGAATCTGGCCATCTAGTTTTCACCCCCAGCGGCGACGTTATGCTACCCCCGAGAGCTGCCCCCTCACAGAGCCCCATGTTACTGAATTCCACCCTGGATTCCTCCGGGGGCAGAAATGATATAAGTGTGGAAGGCATGTTAGACCCACCACGACGCGGCAGGGGTCGGCCTAGGAAGACGCCGCTGCCCATGACGCCCAAGATTAAGAAGAGGAGAGGACGACCGCCTAAGACATCACTTGGTAAGTTCCTTATCTCACTCCAACAGACTAAAACACGAACCACCCTCCCTATACATAGATGACGAATTCTTCGTTCTTATATTTGCAGACATGTCCTATAGAGCCTGCTATGCTGCCTCTCTAATAGCGCGGTATGAATGAAATCATATCAGATGAAATCATATGTTATTTTTTTTAAATTGCTTGTTAAAAAATCGGCCAAGTGCGAACCAGACTCGGGTTCTTTATCGTTATCTTTACAACATTAGTTCAAGTTTCTAACGTCTTTAAAGCAAAAAACGGCAACAAAATCACGTTTGTTGTATGTGAGACGTCAGTCCCAAGTAAACAACTGTTTTAGTATTTGTTACAGCGACAACAGAAATGCATCTGTGTAATATTCAACTGTCTAGCTATCACGGTTCAAAATAGGCAGAACTGTTAAAATACGTAAGATCTGTACTTTACCCTATTTTGGTGAATAAATGAATTTAAATTTAAAAGCATAGTAATAAGCAGACCTTCTCTCGCAGACATGGAAGGCTGCGTGCTGACGGCGGGCGCGGTGGCGGGCGGCACGGCGAGCGCGGGGCCCGTGTCCGCGCTGCAGCTGGCGGCCGGACACCAGCTGCTGCTCAAGAGGAAGCGCGGCCGACCGCCCAAGAACTACTTCCTGCCCAGGACAGGTAGGAACGATACCTACCACTACACTCTCTGCCTGAATTACTGTTCATCTGAATAACTTCTTTGGCCAGGCAGGTCGCCTGGCAACTACTTCCTGCCTAGGACATGTTACCGACTCTACCACTTTATCTGGTTAAATTACTGATGGCTCTTCTTCCTGTCTGGCAAGGATTGTGGGTTGGGGTTGAAAGAAGCTAGTAAGCCAGGCAGGGCGCAAAAGTACACAGGCCAACAAAGAAATACTTCTTGCCTTGGTCATGTAACTATTTTTTAACTGTTAGGAACCATACCTACCAATACACTCTTCCTGGATTATTGAGGGTTCTCCTTGTCTGACAAGGATTGGAAACAACTTAATTGGCTAGGCAAAGCGCAGGAGCATACAGGCCACCCAAAAAGTACTTGGGCCTATAGGAGTGGTTACATGACCTGGTGGTCAAGTCTTATTGGAATTGTCTCAGAATTACAATTGGATTGTGCCACAATAGCCGTTTCAACATAGAATAGATCAGAGTTAGTATTAAACAAAACATAATTTTTAATATTTGTTTTAGTATTAGGTAGGTAATCCTAACATAATTAGTTAGGATTATTCAGGCGTCTAAATTATAAAACAATTTAAAGCAACAAAAAACCCTTCTTCATTCATTTCTTCTGCATTAGTGTAATTTGTTTCGTTTCCTGTTCAAAGAAAGACAATACAAGTATTGTGCCACAAAAAATAACAAATCTTACTTCTGTTAAATTAATATTCGTGACTCATATTTTTTTCGTATACCAACTATTGCTTCTTTGTTATATTTTTTTATAAGTAGCAGCAGTTAATTTGGATTTGAATTTTCCAGCCTTTATGTTTTTATTTTGCCTGCGTGTGGTCGTGTGTGTGCACGCTTGCTTTAATACTATAAGTAATGAATACTTGTGCTATCATTATGATATTTTTTATTAAGGTTTCTTTATTTTTGACTTTTTATTGCCATCGTTAAAAATTATGTGCTATATTTTTTATAGTCCATAAAAAAGGTTGAAATTTTATTATAACTAAATTGTGTTTTTTGATGGTATGTTTATGTTGTTTGATAGTCGAGTTAAGCTTTTTTATAGAATATAAGAAATATGAGGGGTCATTTTACTCATTACTGTTAACAAATTTTTCTATGAGACCAACCTATAATAAAATAATATGCGATAAAATAGTTTCTCTATACTTTTATTCATCCCTAGTTTATTTTCTTAAATTCTGTATTGGCCCATAATGAAAGTTATTCATAACGATGAGTACAATAACCTCCTTTCAGCTCAATACACTATGTATTTGATTTGCTTATGCAATTTTGGCTTTATGATTTTTGTTCTTGTCGTTAATTGTTATTGTTTGTTTTTTGGTATTGATATCACAATATAATTCTAACTGTTTTGAAAATGTAAAGTAAAAAAAAACCATATAATTACTACAATGATTACTTGTACAATAACTTCGATATTTTGATCTACTGACATATTCGCTTGAATAAATTAAAAAATAATCTTTATTTTCCAAGTTTACTTTGCACATGCTTTCATAGATTTAAAAAAAATTATAATTACTAAAAAGTAAGCCGATATTTGGCCAGATATGCCAGAAGCCAAACAAATTATTTTTTTATTAGCGTTTTACCATATCTTTCTAGTTTTAGTTATATCTATGGTCCTAAGTCAATTTTAAAATCGTTATCGCATCGTTATTGTCATGTGCTTTACCTTTGTAGGGATGGAATACGACACGCCAATACCGATCGAGTACGGCCTCGCTGAGCTCAACAAGATTTGTTAGTATCATACACTCTATTTCATTGGCATGAAGGACTAAAATTCTATAAAACCTACAAACGAGTTAACGCCAAGATATTACCACATTGACTCGAAATGATTAATGGGATTTAGAACTTATAGGTATCTCGTTTTCTGAGTAATTTGTTCCTAAAATGATATTAAAATTATTTAATTTAAAAATATATTGAACGTTAGAGTATATCTGTTATCTTGATCGTCGAAAACATAAACAGGACCGATAAAATTTTATTTCTTTCAAGTTTCATCCGAACTGAAATATAAATATTTGGGCTAAAATCTATATATTCATTCTTCGTCATAAAATCTATATTATATATCTGACTTAGTGTAATTGTAATCAATTTATAAAAAAAAATATGAAGCGTTAAAAAAGTTATTAACTTTAGAATTGTAAATCTGAATGTGCTGAATATGTAAGATATTTTATATTATCTAATTTTCTGCAAATTCAATGACTGGTAAAAGAATATTAGGTACTCTGAAATATCATGTAAAAAGTCTAAATTTCATTGATAATTTCGAACCTGAACATCTTGCAGCTCAATGTAATATTTGGTCGTTAAATTATAAAAAAAGTAAATCGGTGCGGTACTAATCGGTATATTGGTAAGGTCACATTATAAAATATTGCACTTACTAACAAATTGTACTCGAGATATTGCTTTGGTTGCTCGCTCTCACTCGCACTTATACAAAACATAATGTTTGTGAAAAGGACAGTTTTTGTACAGTTATCATTTGGAGGCGTTAATAATATTTTCGTCTCCGTCTGTCGTATATTTATTGGTATGAGAGAGATAGCGAGCATAATCAGAGTACTTTCTCTAAAATGTTGCGGGGACGCTGTTTGCTTTGAAATAACGATCTTTGCTTGTCTATGTACATTATGTATAATATACTAAAAATAACAGATCCATAGTTTGGTTTTTCTTTTCGTTTCTTATAATAATAAGATATATCTTGTATGTAATATTTTATTTGCATCGAAAAAAGCGCCAAAGAAGTGTTGAAAGGTTTGTGGCATGTCCATGTTTAAGAATTTATGAGTTGAACTTGTATAATTACATCCCTTTGTTAACGCAACGCTTGCCATGCATGTGCATGATTTATAATTTGCTTTTTAGAGAGCTTAAGATATATGTTTTATTATTTCTAAATCATATTTATTTGACAAATTTGGTTGGCGTATGTTTTCCTTCGACATTACACAGTTCTTCCAAAAAAACTAAAGGCACTCGAATATTTATTATGAAAACAATCAATTAACAATTACCTACAGTAAAAATAAAACTTCTGACTACCGACACCTAAATTATGTCACTTTCCTGTTTTAGAATTAAGAAGGTCACCAAAAATAATTTTGATTCGCAAAATGACTTAACGATCACCAAATTATGACACTCCGAATACTTTCTGCAACAAGGTCCGCAGTAGGTTCAGGTTATTTTTTTTGGTGACCATTTATCCATTTTGATAACCGTTTAGAATTTTTTTGGTAGTAAAATAGGCCTTTCTTTGGTCGGTGTTTAAACACGAGCCTTTAGAAAGTCGTCGTTTATTGATTTGAGAATAACCATAGAGTATTAGTAGTGTCAAGTAGTCTAGAATAACTGAACAATAAAGTAGAAACAGTTAAGAAAACATGAAACGTTCCCAGACGGTCGACCTAACGAGAACTACAACGCGACAAACCTTCCCTTCGGCGACTTCTCCTACCTCACGGACATGACGTACAACCTGATGGCGTACAACTACGGCGTGAGCACCGTGGACCCTGACCGCGGGCTCGACCCCGACCACGGAGCCCCCGACACTCCGCACGACAGGTATACTTGTAACGTATTGAGAACAACGACATCTAGTTGATTAGCTTTGAACTGTTAACGCTTGGCTGCATTCACTCGTTGATATTACTGTCTCAACTCGAGCGACGACATAGTGACATTTAGTCATGTCTATGGTCAGCCATGAAATATCGCTCCTAAAAACGTTACGCTCCTTACCGCTAGTATTACAAACGCAAAGTTTTAGCTGTTTCTATATAACGGCAGTCTCAAAATGATATCAAAATAACAAAATATTAAGTATAGAACATTGTACTTTTCTTATCACATTATAATAAATTTGTCGTACATACAGGTTGTGGAATTCGCTGCCAAGTTCTCTATTTCCCGATAGCTATAATCTCGGTCTCTTCACTATAAAAAGTTACTAAAACTAAAACAATATGAACATGTTTGTATTCCAGAACAATCGACCTATCAGATTCATCGTCCGACGAAGACGACTCGCGCGCAGAGCCAGAAGAAAACGTCCCGCCCGTCGCCATGGAAACGCAAATCATGACCGTCGGCGACTGTCAGATCGTCAAACTTCCACCAACCAGCGACGAGAAGGACGAGAAATCCGACCAATCAGCGGAGAGCGCCACCGTGACGTCATCGACCAACAGCGCGGTGACTATAACCCCCATCACCACGGTAGGTGACTGCACGATACGACCTGTTGAGAACGCATAATATGGCATCCTTGTCTACCCCATTGTTGAGTTTGGTGCCGCCGCTAATAAGTATTGGAATTAGTAAAGCTTATTATTATTATTATCTGGAATTAGTCAGAATATTGTGCAAATGATGTCTTTTCAAAACCTGTTCGGACTATTGTGCAAGCCAATGAGGGTACAGCGTACCATGCGTACTTCAATGTCATAAAAGGAATTATTGTCTTTGTTCTATGAACAACATGCGTTGTAATTAATTACCGAAGTAATTTAGAACAAGTTTTATAATTTAATTGATCTATAAACACAAATGATTTTATATTTTATCTTTTCCGCAGAACAAAATCCCAAAACTAACATTAAAATATCAACATTTTACTCGACTTTTTAAGATACTTTTAAATTTTAATTAAACTACAGATATCTTAGATTAAAATCTTAAATAGTTTAGAATTTAATACATAAATACCGCCTTATACACGCTATCAAATTATCTCAATACTCATCTTACTTTAATAATAACTTCAAATTATTACTGTTTTTTTATTTGAACCTAAAAATAATTATAGAATGCGCTACAAACTTAAAACCAAGCAAAAATGTATGCTACGGTCGATCACTCCACGATACGAAATTAATCTTATACGAATGAAAATCTTGTCAACAGTTATGACAGAGGCTCTTATCATAAATTTCGGTACAAAATGAATTCCCTAAAATCAAGCGCTTCGTAGTGTATTTTACTTAAGAACAAGTCTGATACGCGGTGTGAAGAAATGAACGAAACAGCGCGTGCCTATATCTCTCTAAGATACGTGTCATAATAGTGTTCGTCTATAAATGGGGTAGACATTAGAGGTGTTATTAATAAACGCGTCTTAACTTTAAACGTCATTTGTCTTGTTTTGATGCGTGAAGTTCTCCCATGTGACGTTTAAAGTTAAGACGCATTTATTGATAAACCCGCAAACGGTTATTGTGGTAGCATACGCGGTATTGGTGCTTTTACGGACTTCATGAATGTCAATAAATCTTTGAAACAGAACTCCTTACAATAAATCGGTGAGTTATTACGTCAGTTGACTCTCGCTATCGTTTTCCCCTGCGATCGCTATCGATATGATATACAACGTGTAACAGATAGGTGTGACAATACTTAATTGTGTTAATCTACCAATCAAGGTACCATTGTAGGAGAAAATTTAGCAAAATTCTAGATAAAAATGTTGCGTCCTCCATACAACGTGACCAATTTTTGTATGAAAACCAAATAATTTTTACGAATTTTGAAAAATGTTTTTCAAAATTAGTAAAAAAAAATGTTAGATAAAAAAATAATAATTGGTAGATTAACACCTTTAAGTATTGTCACTCCTTTCCGTTGCGCGTTGTATATAACTCGAACGCTTCCTCTCTCTTTGAGAATTTATACGATAATATTCTAACATGGCAGTTATTTTAAATACATTTTTTTTATAATGTAACTTAATTTGTTTTATAATTTACATATTCAACAATCATAGTGCAATATAATATAGCAATTAAAAATATTTTAGTACGAACATAATAGTAAACAAATATTTTTTTAACACGCTGCCAGTAACATAAACGTTGTTTCGTAAATAGATGTCTTCCTAAAACATGTATGTATTGTTAAACCGCGCGATGCTACTGTAATTGTCGTAATAACGAGTATTTTTAATTAAAATATAAATAAATATGAAATTTCTAAATGACTGTCAAAAATGCATTTAAAATTGGCGGTGAAGGATATAATTTATTGATCGGTGAACTTATTTAACATTAAGGCTATGTGTCCACTTGCTATATGTATTCTGTATTTTGGTTGATGTCGATTCTGATGTACCTTATGCTTAGTGTAATCTCACAATTTATTTTCATACCTTCGTTTTTTGGAAACAATAGTAATTAAGTTCACTAAATTGGTTTACAGTTATAAACGGTGCAGCTGAATCGAGATCGATTCATCCAAAGGCAAAGCACACTAATCTAAAAGGCAATGAAATAAGGTTCAAACTTGATAAGTAGGTACTTCATACATGTGATGTGATTGAGCCCGTATTCCCTAACGAAATAAGTGATTCCTTGCTCAAAACGCGTGGCGTTTTTGGATCCCAATTTGTGACTGATTGATGCTACTAGTTAAGATTACCTACAACAAAATATTAAAATACTAAAAGAACACCTGTTGGATAGTGCAAGGGGAATTGAATCCCATTCGATTCTAATTTGCATTGCTTTTAAGATTAGTGCGTGAAGCTATTGATCAACGCGTATAATTTCCCTAATGCCATAGACAATGTGACTTATGAGAATTTGAATCACAAATCTGCAGTATTAACCGACACAGAAAATGTGAAACAGTAAATTTAATGCAAGTGGAATATGTATAACGTCATAAGCTTTACACTAATCGTAACCGTGATACTCATATTACACATATATATATATAAAATATGTAATATCAAGAACAAATTGTTTGTCACAACTCTAGTAACAATGTTTTACATGAAAATTAAATATAGGAGTAAGTTATGATACGAAATATTAGTAATATGGTTATCATCACAAATTATTAACAAAAAGTATTTACTTTCGAATGCACCTTAGAACCTTTCTAATGATAATAAACGTTATACAGGCTCACTGGAAATCAACTGGTATTCTCTTAAGGTTGACTTTTGGTCATTTTGTGACCATAAGCAATAACTTTTGAAAATTCACAAGAAAATAATTCAAAACAAGAATCAAACCAAAATCATAGATCAGGGCTAAAGCCTTTCAAATTGGTAAAAAGTAAAAAAATATATTCAAAAATATTTTTTTTTCTTGTTGTTTTTTTTTTTTGCGGTACAGTACTTGTACCATGCCTTTTTTATATTTTTCCTATTGATGCATCACCGACGTGACTGTTCTCACTTAGTCCGATCCATCCCAAGGTTGCCTGGAAGAAATTGCTTAAGGCGACAAGGACGCCCAATGTACTACCGATGTTTTGTTCTTGTTTGTATCTTATTGTTTATTTTGTTTTTGGTCTGCAATAAAAAAATGGTCGCTAATGGCTTACGATCGACATTCTAAAAGTAGCATAATTGTCTTTCATAAGTTACGTTATTAGCGACTGATGAATTAATTCGTTCAAAAATGAGGCCTCTAGACTAAAAGCTGTTTCTCATGACCATCGGAAGCCAACTTTATGGAGATGCTATTCGATCCCCAGTGACCTTGAATAAATCATATGCTATTTAAATTTGAAGTACTTATAAATGTGTAGTGAACAATGTGTCAGCTTTATATAACTTATGATATTAATATACATATATATTTTAGTATTTAGAAGTACATAATATTGTTCTGCGATCGACAGATGTATGCAATATTTTCATGTAGAACATTGTGGTTTAAAATAATGTAATAGAAATGTAATATTTTGCGAAAATCTACATAGAAATAGAGGCAGCATTATTTACCACGTGCAGTGAAATGTATGACAGTTAATAAGTATATATATATGTAAGAATAATGCACTTATGAGATTGCCTTCATTGTCTTTTAATATTTGTTTCGTGCACTTCTCAAAAGTATTTCATTGTTATTTATTTGACAGAAATGTAATCTCTCGAAACGCGATCTGATGTTTGAGAGACTGATATTCAATATTTTTGAGTGGTGTATACGTGTGTATGTTTGTTTCATAGGTTAGACAAATTAGTACAAACTTGTAAAAGAAATCACACATTTAAAATACTATAGATGGAACGAGTCGTAACGTATTTTAAACCGGACTGGGATATTTTACTTATAAATATGGCTCTCCGAGCTTTATTTTTGTCAACCCGTTTGCCTTCCACTTACGGACACGGATCTCTTCCTAATGCTATGAAGGTCATACACAACGCTGGCTAAATCAGGGGTACTCATATTCGATGGGTGACTCTATATATTACCGAAAATATGGGCGTGCAATTTAAGTCCTAAATTTTAATTTTATGAATTAGCTCAATATATTACATTTAGCTATGAAACAAACATAACCTGGTATAAAATAATGAGTCACTTGGAGCTGTCGAGTAAGCTACATCCACGGGCCTAGGAAAACCTAAGAGAAATTTCTTCTACTTATAATTTACTTTTTGTTATCAAATTCAACTGGAGCTAAAAATACTATGTATGACAAACGTTTGACAAGCTATATGACAATTGTAATGGCACAATAAGACGAGGGATCACCGTAAGTAACTTCTGCATGCAATGGAAACGGTTTATAAGTATATATAATATCAGGTTTATAGGAACACTTTCTTATTATTATTAGGTACATTTTCATCGAAGCATGCATCGAAATTGCATCCTTCTATAACCGGTAATATGCTTGTCAATTCGGTCCTCTTTCCATAAGCTTTTTAAGGGTAAAAAACCTTATCCTTAATTCCTTAGATAAAAAATCAAAAAAATATAAAATTAAAATGTTATTTGTGATGGCGCGGCAGCTCTCAGTGACCCATTATTGCAATAGAGTAGTCCTAACGTATTATCTGATCGGCTGTCTATTCGTTTCTTGTACTTTAAGTTAACCTAGTAAGTATTACGTTAACGTAGTGTAAGCAAAAATACTATTATCGCCTTTCCATATAATATTCGTCTGTATCGATCACTGTGAATATAGCGTGTAGCGAGTAGTGTCTTAGATAAAAAACTTAATATTCTAAATATTAAATTAAATATAAACTCGACAACACCACAACTATAAGTGATACGACTATAGAATGACATCGTATGATAATTAACTATTATATATTTGTTTGAACGTTTGTCTGTAAAGGCAATGTTTTCGAGTCGGACTCACTCACTTAGACAGTTCCTTATGAGCTTATAAATTATTTCCTTATGAGCTAATTTGAGAAGATTTAGAGGATCTGTTTTCAAATCTGTGTTAGCCTTTCGTTCAAGGTCGAAAAAAAAATGGGCTAAAAGGCTTCAAGCTTTTGTTTAATTCTATCAATTAAAATCATCAAAAGTATCCGCACTACGCAAAGGCAACAAAAAGCCGCAGAATTTTCTAGAAAACTCAAATTTTCGGTATATTAAAATGAGGCAGTAAGTAAGTTTGTCCTAATCGAAGATAAAGTATCAGTAGTGTTAATATAATATCCCGGCGAGGTACCGACAGCTATAGAATACTGCTAATGTATGTGTATTGGCTGTAAAACAGCCAACATGGGCTATAGTACTCCGTGTTTATATCGAACAAATGTTTTAATGTTTAGTTCCTCTTTGTACGCTATTCGTTAAGTTCAAACATCGATTCGTAACAGTCGACGTAATCAATTATTATATTGTATCTTGAAAAGTATTAACAATCGACTTACGATCCGTCGGAGAGAGGCCGCGTACATCGGAGAAAAAATAACGAAATTTACATCAAGCACTCTATATTTTATTATCACTCTATATATGTCAGAAATATTTCTGACAATAAAATATAAAATACCGGTTTTATTTCTGGCCAGCTTCCGTTTTCATGCTTGGCCTATGAACTGAATACACACATAGCTCATTACAAAAATAGGTCATGACATTAACGCGTTATTTTTTCTAATATCATTTTTGTATCGTAATTGTTAAAAATCTCGCGAACTTTATATATTGTTTTATCTCTTTGATAATGCCTTATAAAAAAATCCACTTTAATGTCAGCACCTTTGCAGTGTAAAAAGGTTATGTTGGTAATACGTAGGCCAATACTGTTGAAACGATAAGAATTCTACATTAAGACCAATTTCTGTACAGTTATGCAATAAATGATTATGATTATGATTATTATGATTATAATCTTTATCCGAATAGGTCTCGGAATGAAAGATAGATCAAATAAAATCATGCGATGTAGGTAAACTGTATTTTTTTTTCAGATGTAAGACGCGGCCGCTCTCGCGGTATCATTTATAATCTGTACAGTAGTTCCTAATGCTATAATCGATAAATATAACCCTTCAAGTACTAGAGTAGAGACGTTTACTTTAATCGTTTTAGCGTTAAGTTTTCTTTCATTCGAAAATCATTTTTAGTATTTTTACGTTTCACTATTAGTTTTTAAATCACTTCGATTCGTTGTATGTTATTGTATACGTATTTCGGAAGACTGCTCTGTTCGGTTTCTGTGTACGTATTATCGAGTGTCATTTGTGAGCCCTGCAGAGGCATTTTACGTTGATGAGTCTCATACGGCAAGCTAAGCTTATTGAGAATTATTTTGATATAGTGACTTGTATTTTTGTAACGGAACTTAGCTAGGTTTACTCTGGACACGATAATCTATTATTGTTTTGACCTCGATGTATCCAACGTTATCAGTTTTTTTTTTATAAATGGCTCTTGGTCTTGTGTGGTTGTGGCGTGTTACCTTAATTATATAGATTCACTATAGATTTTTAACAGCTGTACTGTGTTACCTGCAGAAATTTGTTTATCCCACAGAAACAATTTTTTTTGGTATGAAAAGTAGCCTGTGTTAAACCTGGACATCAAAACCTGATGCGAAATTTCATTCAAATCTGTTTGAGCGTGAAGGAATTATAAGCAAACAATCACATAAAAAGTTTCGGCTTTCTCATATTAGTTGCGATTAACGACGAACCTAAGACGAGTCGATTGACGAGTGATTATGAGTCCTTACTCCGCGAATCACAACCTGCCTGAGCATTAGCGTTGCACGCGCGTACCACTTCAGCAACTAAGATTTTATACAAATTGATAATTATCCCACCAGATAGATAGCTTGGTAGAATATCTAGTACATTACCCAGGGCCATATTCACTATTAGCGGTAAATTGACTTTACCAAAATTTTTAAATCAGTAGTAACACAGTAACACTCTAAAGACACTGGTCCGTACCTCAGACTTAAAAAAACATAATCGAGAGCCATTTATAAGAAAAATGGTATATTTGTAACAGTGTACGTTTCCCGAGCCCTATTGGCTGTAGACGTTTAGTTTGTACGTTACTGTGTATTTGTTTGAGATGTGTAAGGCAGCGATTCGGAAGTACGTAAAGACAGATGAGTTCGCTGTCCAAGAATGAAATAAATGTATTTGTCGATGTGAATCCCTATTTATGGAATGTTTGATATTTGTTTGCATTTATGTTAAATGATATGTTTATTACTTACTGTGTTGAATAGTCAAAGGCAGATGACAATTATTGGATTTAATATCAGGCCTTTGACGATTGCTATTATTGTCTGTTTTTACCTCTTTCATTTATTTCAATATTGAGATTCTTTTAACTTAGTTATGCGTATTGTTTAATTTTTAACAGCTGTACTGTGTAAAAGGTAACGAGGTGCTTAAAACAACCGATAAACATTTAAGATCCTAAAGATTGTTGATCGAAGCGCCTCTTACCTCATATTTAATTTGTAATTTTACATTTTTTTTACGATTGTATCCTCGGATAGTTGTGTAAGTCGATTCATGTACATCGGTCTATACGATTTAGTTTAGTTGTGATGTCTAATGTTTTATATTCCTGTACTTGTGAAATGTTAATTCATTTTGCGTTGTGATCATGTGAGTGCAAAATTTTATTTTATAACCAGTTCGGCGGACGGAACGTCAAACAAGGCAGCAGAAATAATAACGTACGTTTTAGTTCTGCGGTCTAAGAGCAGTATTTTTTAGATATAAAATGTTTATTGTAACTTTTTTTTATTTTAACATTATGAATTCGATCGTTAGTTTATTTCTAACAATGAAATTAAATATTTAATAAATAAATCACAAAAACGTATATATTTGTGTTTCATTTATGTTTTTAGACTTGTCAAGAATATTCACTGCTTAGTTATATGAGATATGATGGAGACTCGCGCGAAATTATTTAAACATGATTTACAACTAAAAATAAAATACTAAAATGCCATTAAATCATTTATTACATAAATATGTTGTATATGCTTTTGAATAACACCACACTTTAATTAAGTATCGTTAAACAATTTATCTAGAGCTATGAGCTAATTTAATACAAAACCTTACTCTATGAAATGAAAGATGGAACGTATTTAGGTGCCCGGCGGGGGCGGGGGCTCGGAGTTTACCCACTGCGGCTGGGGGCCCATCATGTTACAGAAGGGGGAGCCGAAGGTGGGGGCACTGGGAGGCATGCGGGGGCCCGCCAGAGGATACGAGGCCTGCGGCCGCGCATATATAAACGGGGGCGGGTGCATGTTAGGATAAAACGGTGGCGGGAACATTGGGAAGTTCGGGGGCGCTCCGAATTGATTCTGATCGGGGTGCGGGGGCGGGGTACGCACCTCCATGTAGGGACGCGCGAACCTTGTGAACACATTGGGGTTATTTCTTCTGGAACCGGCCGCGAATGGGTTCCGTCCACGACTTGGTCCCGATCCGAACCTACTGCTAGACTCTGAAGGTCTCTGATTCCGTCTCTCAGGCACTTTTCTTGCGTTTTTCGAGTTTTCTCCGTCGCTCTCGACGGTGTGTTTCTGTTTAGCTTCCCTCCGAGCTCTGCGCTCGTCCTCATCGTCCGAGTACTCCACTTGACTCGGAGGCGGTTCGATGTCGTTCTTCCATGACGCGTCAGATCCTTTAATTCTATAAAAAGACATGTAAAATTGTTAATGTACACTACAGGTTTAGATTAAAATATAGTGCAAATGAGAATAAAATAAATAGAAAAAGATCATCGCCCTATCAATCTCCTCATCAAGGGGTCCTATTTTTGAACTAGCTTTTAATTTTGTCCTCGAGTTTATTACGAGCTAGAATAATAAAACGACAAAAGAATGTACACTGCTGCGACGTTACTAATTTTGGCAAATTAATAGGTAATTTTTATTATTTATTGTTGGTATTGAGAATGGGTGTAATGTTATATAGAGTATATCATTGTATGGAAGTCAAGCTAAAATGCAAAACCAAGTGATTTCGACGCTTTAGAGAGTTAAGACATGCCAAACTTACTAAACTAACCTAATTTGACAGTTCTAAAATTTTCTCCTCTCTTTTTGTATCCAACAGTAAGAAAAGGATGAATGTCATTTTAGGAACTTTAGTTAAGTCAGTGTGACTGGCCGAATTGGGGTTGTTATGTGGTGTTTACAGTGTAGAAAGTCAGCACGGCTTACTTCATAAGGTCCGGCAGGAAGACGTATGTGGTGTGTTGCGTGCGCGGCGCAACGAACACGTCCGCGCCGAGCGTGACGCCGCGGGACGTGACGTGCGCGCGCGAGTTGAACCTGATAGCGTAGTGAGGCTCCGTCACCTGGACACAAACATTCATTTTTGAAGCCTATCCGCCCCGGCCCTGTATAAAATTTATTGACTCGCGACATTGGCCTCCCTGAAGGTTTCTTTATGACGCGCTAGGTGCGTCACAGGCCAGGAATCGGTTAATCGACTCAAATCACCAGTCATAGAATATTTCCAGGGAAAAGGGAAAGACGACATCTTAAGACATCTTTATACAAGTATTTTTTTTGTTTTTATGCTTGACTTGGGACGCTGCCCCGAATTGTTTTTTTTTTGTTTAAAAGGGTACGTTGGCCATGTATATGTGGGTATATGTTGTCCCATATACATTTTATTAAAATCGATCCAGTAGTTAGTCCGTAAATAAATCAAAATAACTTTAGAAAATTGTCTGTGATAAGGTCGCCACTTGCTATCTATCTGAGTTGGTTTTTACTTTAAATTTTTTCAAACATCATGTACCTTTAATAACTGGTATATGGTAACAAAAGACCACATCTAAATATATGTATTTTTATTGCAGCATTACTAAAAGTTACTCAAAGAGTAACGGAAAAAGCTTTATACAAAACCTTGAAACAAAAATAACATGGCTAAATAAATTCGTCTGCGGAACTATGGGAAAAGTTGAACAATCACGCGAGGACAGGGGCCGATCAAAATAGCAACGCACTCTACAAGCGCGATCAATAAATAACTGCCGATACTGAGGAAAAAATCGTGATCGCGAGGTCAACAGTTAGCGGAAATACTAATTAGTAGTGCTATGATTAGTTTTTAGTACTACAACCTATTCAAAGTCTAGAACGTACAGCAACTAAAATAAAACTTCATAGTACTTTTACACTGAAAACTTTAAGGAATTGTACTTGGATGCGAGCCAAGCAGTTTAGATAATTTACTGGTGAGTGTGTTGGGTTTCGACACTACTTTCTAATAGCCAAGCGATGTTGGCTCCAGGCCCAATACATGACCTAGGGTAATGAAGTATACATTGATCGCAGTGCACATTAATACTACGTTCAATAATGTTATCTATAGGTAGACTTCCGTCTCAATATATTGACGATACCTCTATATCATCAATATTACTTGAGTCAATGTAGACCTAAGTTGCATTCAGAGTTATGGAGTGGAGATTGCATCTGGGGAAATGAATCGATTTGCTGAAAGCGGCAAACTGGATAAAGCTAGGCTCTCTGTAATTTTTTTTTCAATGCTGCCAGGTATTTGGCCTGAAGCCTGTACGACCACGCAAGGCAGCTGACCTTAGATGGAGCAGCCTAGTCTGGCACACGCTAGCTCTCAAAAATGGCCGAAACACACCGTAAGGTGTTTGGCGACAGATTTAATTCACTAGACAATTTTTTTTATTTTATCAGATAAATTTTTCTTATTTTTTATTACAGCTCAAACAATATTGTAATAATACTCACTGGTCCAAAAACATCGAACACTTTCCCTAGAGCTTTGGCGCCGTTGTCCAAAAACAGCACACTGTCTAGATCGATGGCTGCTGTGCCGGGAATTGCTTTTACTACCACTAGAAAAGTAATTTAAATATTTTTTTAAAAGAATTATATAATATTGTTACGTTACAAAATCAGTGAATTCTGGCAAGGTACCCTGAATGCTGGGCGCTGAATAGCAAAGTATATCACAGCATTTTGTTAATGTCTTTTTAACTTACTTTAAGAAAGACGGAGGTTTGTAATTCGCCAGAATCTATGTTTACCGATTTCTCAGCAATATGTGTTCCAATTTGGAAAATTCTTTTTTGGTTTGATAGGGCCTGACAGTAGTAATGTCGTTTTGGTTTATCCTCGTAATTTGGTTAAAAAAAAACTTAATTAAATATCCTGAAAAAATAGAGTTGTTTTTTCACGAATATTACTTCTTTAGATAAATTATTTAGTCTGACATCTTTAGCATAAATATTTTAAGAAGTTACTTTTTTCAAATGAAATGTTAATACATACATACTTAAAGTATGAGTGAAATTCATTGTCATTCACCAGGTATTACTGCCTAATTGTTATCAATAAAACTTCCACAGAATTACAAATATACATTTCAATATCCTCACAACACAATATGAAGAACCTCTTTCATTTAAATATAAAATTAAATATTATATGCAAATATTTTGCCTACTTGCAAGAAAACTTACTTTTAGAAGTTGCTGGAACAAAAAGAGTTTAACAAGAAAATCCGATTTAAGTAAGTAGATAACACGAAACAAAATAGCGTGGCATAGACTATTTATATCCAGCGTGTACAGTAATATTAAGTAGCAGACGCCCTTGGCAACTGCAAACCGTATTTTTGCGACCTTGGCTGTTTCTCACAATCAATAAACTGTGACCTCTCCGATACTACTCATCATTTACATTTGGTTTTTTATTGTTCTATCTACTCATACTTGTCTGTTTTATTCATTACATGTTTTCGTTTTACAAAATTAATATTTTCAAATAAAGACTTCTATTACTGCAGGCGCTGATACAAGTTTATCAGTTATTTTGATTGAAAAATTAAAACTTTTTGACGAGTTTTGAATAATTTTTTTATAAGAAAGAATTATTGACAAAATAAAATAGGGCCACAGGGGAAGAGAAAATCACCACCACACACCCACAAACCACAATTTCAAATAAAAATATATTTTTTCAAATGGCACCACTTGTGTCTTAGAAATCGGACCAGGTAACATAATAAAATGCAGACGAATTCAGTGCCTCATCTTTTTTGTAACTCAGTAGAAAAAGTGTAATCTCATTAAAAATATGTACATGAACACATGATTAGGGTGTATTCAGATATAAGATAGTCAATGTTGGGGTGATATTGTCAATACATACTTAAACCTAATTTAGTTTAAAAAAACTCCCAGCCAGCTTCCTGGCCCAGCTTTAATTAATGAATTATCATGTCATGAATTGCATGCATCCTCCAGCATGTAAAACAAGGTTTCACAAACTATGCTACTGCTAACTCACATGTGGCACTCACCTAATTGTTCAACTATGCTACAAACAGTGCCTATTTTGGTAGTCTCCTCGGCAGGTAGACTGATAGCTAGGTCCTCTATAGGCGGCAAGTCTTCTATTCCCAGTTCTCCATTTACCTTCGGAGCTTTCAGCTCCGTTGCTTTGGTGCCAGTCTCTTCATCTCTGTAAATCAGTAATTCAATCATTATATAACATTTAAAAAATGCCAAAAAATTAGGTAAGTGTTCGTCTAATTATTTAAGCTTATATAAAAACAAAACTAACTAAAATCATCAGCAAAATTTAAAAATCAAATCATACTTCCACCAACAGTAAAAATGCCTTTAAAACTGGTTCACAATAGATACAGATATCAAATAATATACTAAACATTAGTACAAGTTATTAGTAGATGTCTTAGCCTACAAAGTCTTAAATAGGTTGACCTTCACATCTGAAGGCTTCTTTAGTTGAAGCAAATTATTTAAAACTCCAGTGCAAGTAGAGACAACAGTTTCTACTTAATTAATGTTTTTTTTTTATAAATAGGATATAAATAAATAAAGGTATAGTAGTAATATAGAGATAAAGATATTATAAGAAATATAGAGATAATTTGCATACAAAGACTTGTATGCAAATTATCTCTATATTTCTTGAGTTAACTTGAGTTGTAAAATGTTCAATTACTGTAAGGTTACGATAAAATACGCTCAAGACAATGTTATGCAACTCATATGAAATAACTAATTTTCATTTAACATTTTAAACCAGCAGATCATTTTTTATCATGACATTCATTCTAAAATAAGCAATAAAAGTGCCAAAATAACTTTTCTTGAGACTACTTTCATCATCAGATAGATAACAGTTAGATGCTAAATACCTAATTAAAAGACTTAATCATCAAATATAACGAGATCATATGCAAAATATTTTTTTTCGCAATATGTACCCATACTTATAAAACACATAATGGTTGTTATACATTATCTTGAAGTCAAGGACTCTGATCAAAATTAGGATGTGGGCAATAAATATTTTAAAGTTAGGGGATTACCCAAATAATCAGTTCTACTTTTATTTAAAATATATATGAACAGGTCGTCCCATAATTTCAGACAAGATGTCAAACATATATCAAAACTATTTTGTTTTTCATTCCATACACAAAGAATAAAACCGGGAATAATAACTAAAACCTTGCTATCGTTCCGTATCGAATGAACCATGATAACTAGATAGTTGTAATTCTCACAGATGATGTATTTCTGTTGTCTGTTTTAGAAAACATAAAATAATTATTTTAACAACAAACATGTTATTTCTGCCATATATAACTTGATATGAATAATGGCAAAAGGCAGGCGCTTGATATATTCATGGAATATTTAGTTGTACATTCACTGTAAAAATGAATAATTAAATCAAAATAAAATTAATATTTTATACAACAAACTTAATTTACTGTCATTATTTGATCAATATAATTTTAACAACAGAAGGTAGAAATTTGAACTAATATTGTATAGATAATGGTTTGTAGACCTAAGTGCACAATCTCTACTAACACTTGGCTGGTTTTACTTCACAATTAAGTGTATTTTTCCCAATGCTACATGGTTTGATTTCTCTTTGATAGTTTGTGGTATGTTATTTTAAATTACAATTTATATCCAAGATAATAATGAAGGAAAAAAAATCTTTAATAGTATTAGTATATGCTAAACCATAGTCATAGCAATAACCAGTTAACTTTTATATATAACTTCAATATTACTTTATTTATTTAATCTTCAAGTTACTTAGCTATACTTAAAAAGCAGTATACTATATATATACTCAAAGAGCATACTATATTTACACAAATTATTCAATAATACCAAAAAATAAGTTTATCAAAAACCAAAGCAAAGCTTATCCAGAGAATGTTATGTGGTGGGACCCCTAGACCATCTAAGGAATTAATGATTTAAAGTGTGTTTATTTTATCAGCTGAATTGTTACTCTCACCTTTGACCTCCAATGAACAAAAACCATAAGCAATAAGATTATTGCTTATAATCATTTCATAATTCCATGACTGGAAGTATAGACAAAAATATATTATACAGAACATACCCACTAGAAACCTCCTCTATCTCTTTTACTGAGTCCACATCACTGTCACTATCACTTGATGAACTTGAGTCTGAGTCGCTATTGTCTTCCCTATACCCGGCCACTTCGTATCCAATGTCTCCACTCTGAGAGTCTATAATCATGTGCCCGGTAGGTGCCAGCTCATACTCATCATCATCGTCTTCGGCCTGAGTCAGGGGCCCGTGAGCACAAGCATTTATAATATTATTCTTTAACACCATCTCACTGAGCTCCGTCGCATCCGAAGAGTCCGTATTACCAGCGTTAGACGTAGATACTCCGTCAGAATCACTCTCGGAGTCTCCGTACTCAGCTATGAGGCTGAGCGACACGTTTTTATTATTGCTGTGATCTGGATTTTCCATTGTGCGATTCCGAAACCACGCGTGTGCAAAATGCTAACGGTAAGTGCTTTATTACACTCACGCCGATTAACTAACTACAATTGTTGTAGTGGCGATACGCGATTTACAAGCGTCGCTTAAATACTGCATTAGGACAAAACAACGTGAAAGGACAAGAAAATCATTAAAAAATACAAACGCACGAAATGCTTGCCTTTCTGTTGCAATTTGACGAAAAAAGCAGGTGTCAATTCTGTAATAGACGTTTTAACTAATTTGACATTGGCAATGACTTCTGTATTCTATGAGATAATTCCCAAAGTATTTTTTTCTTTATTTACTGGCCATTACACTTTGTATATTATGCTAGTTTATAAGATGTACTAATATTATGGTTACTAAGAAAAAATCTAACTATCCCAACCAGTGCTAATCAGTAGAGATACACGGAGCAGAAGATTACATATACCTAGCTATTGATTAAGATTACACTATCAAAACAAAACTTAAGGAAAGAAAGAAAGAAAAATATTTATATGAAACAGAAAACAAACTTGATTATAGAATTTATAGTCAGACTGAAATTACAAATTACTGTTTTCTGTCACAAACCGGTCCCAACTCAACATAATGCTGGTTGAAACAACCAGCGCTGTTCTTCCGTTGGAGAACGCTGATTACTATGTAAAGATATGTAGGTACACAATATTAAAAGTTAATAATCATATATAAAACTCACACAACATTTTATCAAGCATTAAAAACAAAGAGTCGAATATAAACTTATGTAAAAATATAGTATCATGAGACTATATTTGTACAAATTGATTAAAACAAATTTGACAAATACTTATTTTATGACCAACAAACATACGAGGACAATAAAATGGAGACAAGGTTTAATACTTTTCGTATATATACATAAAAAGAGTGATTTAAGTCTACACTTTGAAGGCAAATTTAAAATTTAGAAGATAGGTAAGTGTTACATTTTATTTTTCATAATATTAAATTGCACTTGTGTCATCAACTAACAGTTCTTCATTTTTTTGGTGTAGGAATATAAATTTCTTAAGTTTATTTCTAAAATTATTTATACTTTGCGGGTTCCGTATCGGTGGTGGAATATTATTCCAGCATTTCGACGCAGCATAGCGGAAGCTACCCCTAAAAGCAGCAGTAGCGTTTCTCTCTGTGAGGAACTGTAAAGTACATTCGCGGGACTCAAGAGACTGGCGACTCGGTTTCCACTTAAATTTCTCATACAAATATAAAGGTTCTTTATGTTTTATTACCCCAAAAAGGAGGCAAGCCAGATGAAACTTGCGGCGATGCATCATTTTGAGAAGAGCGTATTTGTTGAGAAAAGGAGTGACGTGGGATCGAAAAACAAAAACGAACACATGCGTTTTGGACCCTCTGTATAACTCTTTCGGTTTTTGCAAGCAACCGCGGGTGTATGACAGTGTCCATATAGTTAAGCTTCGATAAAACTAAAGACTCAGTAAGCTGTACCCGCAGAGCTGTCGACAGACCTTTTTTTTTTAACCTATAAAAGCAATTTCTCATGCAATCACCAACATGATTTTCATAACGAAGTCCACTGTCCATAATTAGTCCTAGATTGCGAGCTTCATAGACACGTTCGACAGGCTTACCCATTAACATAACACATTTCGATGGATTCAATCTGGCTAGCTGATGCTTACCACCAAAGATAATGTACTTGGATTTTAAAGGATTCAGTAACAAACAGTTTCTTGCAGACCACGCAGCAATATCAGCTAGATCACTATTTAACTTAATTATAGTCTCATCAATATCACTTGGTTTGCATGAAATATATGTGAAATCTACTGTGCTTTATAGACGATATGATATCCGCCGAGTATAAGATAAATAAGATAGGTCCCAGTATTGATCCCTGTGGAACTCCTCGGTTAACGGCTAGTTTATCAGAGACTGCTGAAGAACCATCACTGCGAGAGACCCTCACATACTGGTGTCGATTACTGAGATAACTGCCAAACCAACGCAAGGCCGCAGCGTCAAATCCATAGTAACTGAGCTTGGAAAGTAAAAGATTAATATTTAAGGAATCAAATGCCCTAGAAAAATCTAACAACACTAGTATAGTGCACATGCCTTTGTCTTGAGCACAAATTATATTGTCAGTGACGTCGAGCAGGGCAGGGGATAACAATGCTTATAAAAAAGATCTTTAATAATAATAATCGACACTTAGTTAAAACTACACTTCACAACGGTCTAGCCGGAAGCAGTTTTCCTTCACACTTCCCGAAGCCGATCCTAGCGCCATCTTCACCGACGCAGTAACCGCGGAGAGTGACAGTGTCGCCATCTTGTAGGAATTTCCTCTCATCGCCGTTTCTTAGGCGCAGGGGTTTCGTGCCTTTCCAGGAAAGCTCTAGCATGCTTCCGAAGGAATCTGGCAACTGAAAAAACAATTAAGCGTATTCATATAATATGCCTATCTAAAACGACAAAATTTTGTCTTCCGAATTCTCTTAATATGTAACTTTACGAAACATATTTTGATGTTTTAAAATGACAAAGCTTGGGTGCAAAATTTAAATAAAATGGGGTAGATTTCCTCTATTGCGTCTGAAGTAAGGTGGAAATTTTTATGTCCGAACTGATAACTGAAACTCAATGAAAGAAAATAGAAGTCCAGTTAGAAATTTTTGGATTGGGAGACATATCTTTTGTATAGCTCTGCCGCTTCCACCACGATTCAATACCCTAGTAATTATTCACAAGGCTGTAAAGACGAGTAAATCGGCTAGTTACCACTCCGCTAATAGCCCCAGAGTCCTGTTACTTTCTGTTTGATGCTCCAGCCGAGAGACTAACACTAACTAACAAGGCAGTAAAGACTGCCAGCGGCTGCTAGTTACCTCTCCACTGATGGTCCCTGAGCCCAGCAAGTCACCCGGGTTGACGCTACAGCCGGTGATGGTCTGCTGCGCTAGTTGCTGCTTCACCGTCCAGTACAGGTGACGGTAATTGGAACGGCAGATTGTTGTGGAAGATGACGCATTCTCAGCTGAAAAATAATAAAATAATGTTAGCTTTTGATTAATGTTGATCATGATGATGATTTATATATACTATGAAAACAGAATTGAGGCTAGCATGTTAACAATTTTGTATCAAGGACAATTGAACTCAAATGTTAAAAAGTGTTAAGTGCTCCTCAAAATAAATCTATCCAACTGGGGTTATGTTATTTTATTACCATTACGCCATGGCTACATTTTAGCTAGATCGTCTGACCCTAGACATCAGGTGTAAAGAACTAATCAAGACAAATAAATCGAACCCAAACTATTAGCGCATTTTGTTTACAAATTCCTAAGGCCATCATTTCTTTCCATCATCACATCAACTCCACGGAACCATATCATTGTGTTGTCACCGAAGACAAGAAAATTTGATCCCATTTGAACGTGGATCTAATGTAACGTCAAAGATTTGATAACGAACAACGGGACAAGTGAAACGAAAAAATTTAAAATAGTACTCACGTTTCAAATCAACTTCCAATTTGATATCGAAGTTGAATTTATCGTCATGTTTCAAGTAAGGGAAGGGCTCGGGGTCCTGAGGGTAATTGTCTACTATGTAAGGCCTCAGAGCCTCCACGGTGACCACCCATGGAGATACCGTGGTGCCGAGGTTTTTAGCGGTGAAGGGGCCTAGGGGGATGTATTCCCATTTTTGTATGTCACGGGCTGGAAGCAAATACAATTAGTTAAAATGTTATATGTCTAAAAATTCGCCTGAAATTCAATTTGTCTAGTGAAAGAGACAGAATAATTCACTAATTTCGCTTTCTAATTATAATCTCGGCTATAAGCGCTAGTCTGTTACCACCAAGGTCCTACTATTACCATCTAGTTACACACACGGCATTAACAGCTTCTACTAACGCCATCCATAGCTCCAAGGGACAACTACCGCCATCTAGTTACAGTCTCGATACTTACCGCTCCAGTCGTTCATCAGCACGAATCCAAAGATCCTATCCTCGGCTTCCTTCGCAGTGACTCTCTCACCGATCTCCGTCGGCGGGCCGCCTACGAAGCAAGCCATCTCCAACTCGAAGTCCATAAGGCGACTGGGACCGAAAAATGGAGCAGCTCCTGAACAAAACAGAAAGGAATCTGTATAAAAAGTTAATAAAGAAAACCTGAACTAGTGTTAAATGTATGATGGTATATCCTGCATATGATGTCCCTTTTGTGGAGTGTTTTATAATTTCCTCACTCACACTTCTACACTCCCCAGCATATCCAACTTCCTAAAATATCGGATCACGACCTTTGGGCGATGGCACATCATTTCCAACTCTGTAGCGTCGGATGTTTTAGTGCTACATTTTTTTTTAATTTGCTTGTTTCTTGAAGTTAGTTGCTTCAGAAGCCCTCATGTAAATGAAGTCTTACCTTCAACTGGTAATGTTTGTCCCAAGGGTCTGGTGATGGGAGTGCCTGATACGACGACAGTGCTCGACCTGCCGTGGTAACCTACTGGTATGTATTTCCTGAAAATATCAAACAAGCAGATGTTTAAAGTTTATGAAGGGATATGAGTAATGCAAAGTTTTGAATGTTTAGTAGTTCAATTCGACCAGTTACACTGACTAAACTAAAAGTTCCTAAATTTATATCCATCCTTTTCTCACCTTTGGAAATAAAAAGAGAGGAGACTATTTTAGAACTGTCAAATTATGTTAGTTTAGTAAGTTTGGCCTGCCCGAATCGGAGACAATATCTATTCTACATAATCTTCCAGCTGGTTGCAGTATGACAACTAAATAGGTTTTATCAAAGTACGATTTCCTAAGTATTCCTGGATCTTAGGTAGTGGATCGACCAACATAAAATATAAAAGAGTTTCCAATTTGATGCCTTATTTGACCCTCTAAAGCGTTGAATTTCCATAAACCCTATATTTCCCTTTACTATAATGAATACACCAAACTTCATGTTTCACAACTAAAAAATTTCATGTCTCTAAGTTCAGCGGTTTAGGCTCTACGTTGATTCCTAGCAAATATCAGTCAGTCAGGCAGGATTTAATCTTTTATATATTTTTTGCAAATAATTCGATAGCAGGATATAGCGTGTGGTAGCAAGCTAAATATAAAGGTTTTGATTAGGGATGTACAAAGCCGATGGCACGTCACTATATACACACGTCCTAATGAACTACTTTCACTATGGGACCAACTTCTAGGAATTCTAGGAAAAAAATAACTGTATGGAAGAACAATTTTTTTCTCGATTTTAAATGATATGAAATGATATTTATTGCTATCGCTCAAGGTACAATGCAGATCTTAATGAGAAACTTATGTCCTACTTGATACATACCAATATGGTGTGAAATTTAATATAGATGAGTCATACAATAATACCAATATCTACAATATGGAAACAATTGAATTACATTAGAAAATACACTATATTGGGATTATTAGGTGTAAGGGCGCTTGCTGAGTCGAACTCTGTAAAGGTCGGTATTATGTGTAAGGGCGCTTGCTGAGTCGAACTCTGTAAAGGTCGGTAATCACTTTTTTTTAATAACAGGTTTAGGATTTAAACCAGACCACATTCTGCCCTCCTTATAGCAAACGCAGTACTTGCAAAATGCCGGTTTCGAGAAAAACGCGATTAAACAATTTTTGATTTCTAAGCAAGAAGCGCAAGTTAAATAACTTTTTAAATGCATAGAATTTGACTGCCTCATTTGGAGAAAATGCACATTACTGTATTTTCAACTAGTAAGCGACTTATGAGCATCGTAAATCACTAAGGCCAAATGCAGTAATAGTGTTTATTACTGTAGGATCAACTAGCACGTGTACTGACGCCGTGACGTGACTACGCACACATGCAGTATTCATACTGTATTCCTAGTTCACAATCATGACCTAATTTTATGTCAGGTACTAGTTAAGTGTAAGCTTTTAGTTTTATCAGATATTCATAGGAATTTATAGCTAAATTATTTTTATATTTCTAAATTAGCCAAGTATCACAATCACACAATATTAGTTACTATTATAATAATCTATGATTTTCTACCCCAAGTTTTTTAAAGATATTTTGAATAAAATGACCTAAAAAGAAAACAATAGTTGATCAAGTAAAAATAAAAGTAGGTAAATATAAAAAAGTTTATTTAAAGATACGCTGCCACATACAGACAAACAAACACACATAGCGGTCAAACTTATTACATCCCTCTTTTTTTCGGGGGTTAAAAATCGCTCGGCTAACATAGGCTATCTCAATTTTATATGACGGCATGTAAACCTAATTACGTCGTAGTCAGGTTATAGTTTTTAGGAGTACCCAAACTGTAAAAACGGGACTCTATTACTAAGACTTCGCTGTCCGTCCGTCCGTCCGTCCGTCCGTCTGTCTGTCACCAGGCTGTATCACATGAACCGAGCGCAGGACTAGAATACTGCGTTTGGCTTTAGTATAGCATATGTTGCAAAAATCATAAATTACAAATGAATTTAGCAGTAACCGTAGTCAATACTGCATTACTATCTTGCACATGCTGAATGCTGCAGATCTTGTTAGCAGAAGTAATATTTATGTGCAAGTACTGCGTTTCTTGTTAGTTAAAAACCATGTTTGTAATAAGAAAATCCATGATATTATTTATTTATGTACTCGTATAGATTAGACCCTTGAGATATCATTTTTGAAAATAAATGAAACTCTCAAAAATGTCGATTGCTGCGTAAACAATTAGCACGGCAGATGTTCTTTTTGGTTATGGGCATATAACTAAAAAGTTAAATTACCTAATTAGGTTTGGTCTATAATGAGAATAATAAAAGTTTATCGTAATGATGAATATAGTGACCCTTTTTGGCTTAGACCCTGTAAGTATAATAGTCTGAAGGTAATATACTTGCCAGTTCTCTAGCAGAGCGTTTTCCTTCCCTCGGAACATGATGCCGACGTTGGTCGCGTGGTGTATGGACGAGTAGAAGTCTGTGTAGTCGCCGATACGAGCTGGCACGTGCATCTTAGCTACGGACTGAGTCACGAACGCCCTGGCAAAAAATTGCATTTTTAACCGACGAGTTAGTGGTAAGCCTAGTCAGTAAATCCCTAGCCTCACATGCGAAAGAGCGCGGGTTCTAATCCAGGTTCAGCAATGCACCTCTGAATTTTAAACTCATGTGCATAGTAGAATTAGTAGCCAGATGCTTAAACGGTACAGGAAAACATCGTGAGGAAACCTGCTTATCTGATAAGGTTAATAGATTTCTAAAATAAATTAACCCGCAATTTGGCCAAAGTGGCTGGACCATAGCCTACACCCTCTTGATAGAGCAGTGCACAATATAGGGAGTCGCTATGTGTTTATAAGTATGTATGACTTCAAAAAAAGAGTTTTCTCTTTATCATTTTGTAAGTTCCTAGGCTGCATTTAGCGCGGTGGCCTACATAAGCTATAAGTTTTCTTGTAATTAGGAGAATTACAAGAAAACTAATATTTGGAAGAATTTGTAATTAGAAGGTTTCTTAACACGCATTTTCGTTTCAAAGAGTTTTTTATTAGTAGTAAGTACTTACTTAACTTTAAGATAATTTTGTTTGAATGATAATATACGTACTTCCTGGATGGTCATTTAATTGTCATCACGACAATATCTGATGACATGGAATAACGCAAACTAGTATTGCGAAAACTGATGAAAGTTCCACAACTTCCTAAGCATCCATGTGGTCAAATCTGTTATTTGTTTAGAATTGCATTGTGCCAAAATGGATGTTTCGACATAGAATACTCATAAATCAGAGGAAGTATTAAATATTATGTTTCGCTTAATACTAACTGTGGTCTATTCTATGTTAAAAGGCTCATTTTGGCACAATGCAATTGTAATTCTGAGAAAATTCACATAACAAACTTGACCACCAGATTTTATCTCACGTAATTAGGTAAAGCCCTGCAGTCGTTGCCGAGTCAAAGATTAGGTATCAAAGTAAGGCCTTCACACTAGTACGGAGGCGTCCATAAATTACGTGAGGTGTTTTTTAAATTTTATGTCCCTACCTCCCTCCCCTGGTGAGATGTCGTGAGATTTTATTCAACCCAATTCCCCTATCACACGTGTGTTTTTCCATATTTGTGGGTTTCTTAAGTAAACGCGTTGGATTGTAATCGTAAAAAGAAAAAAAATGCTTCGTTCTTTTATTTAAGACTTGTTAAGACTAATCAATATTGCTGAGAGTTTAATAAAAAGTAATAAAAAAGTAAGTGTAATAAAAAATTAACAATAGAATACTAAAATCGTAACTACTGTGATTAAAAAAGAATATCTACTGTAATTCAGTCCATGGAGAATCATGCGCGGTCTCAAGAGAGACTATTGGAACCAACATGTCAATATGTTTTTAGGTAAAATCATCTGCTCCTTCAACTTCGCTCTGATCTAGCCACTCTTAGGCGTTGGCGCTTGCGCACAATAATTAATTAACTCGTCTTGTGACAATCCGTGAGGGTCGCACTTTGCGGAACATACGGGCTTGCTTAGCTGGTGCAATGTGGTGCACGCATAAAAATTGGATATGAACCAACTGCAATGTACCTGGAATAATATATTAGCTCTCTCTAACGTGCTTAGTGTACCATTTTTCGGCTCGTACGCTCTCGTTCATCGAGTCGCGCGTTCGGCTGACAGTGGCGCGAAAACAAAATTGCGTGATATTTGCCAAGACCTTGCCCCCCTCCCCCCTGAGTGAGATTTGGTATGATTTAGCTTGATCCCCTCCCCCGCCCCCAACAATAACTCACGTAATTAATGAACGCCCCCTTGAGCGCCTGTGATATGGTCCGTAAATATAATCCTAGGACCTATACCAAGAACTATAAATATAAATGGAGATATATATACTTAGTACCTACCTTTTTCTAAGATCAGCATCATTTTGCAAAGTGGGATTTGTCTCGTCCAACAGCTTTTGAATATTGTTTCTCGCTTCGATCCAGTAGTTCTTGGTAAGACCCATGAAAGAGTTCAGTGTTTCTTCCTGAAAATTACAAGGCTTAATTATGCTAGGGGTACATCGAGAACGGCTAAGTACCTAAGTAATCTTTATTTATCTTCTTAAAAAGAGTGTATGGGCTATCTATGGATGTATGTAATCTACTATTTTGATTAATTTGGTATTACTTCTTTGAAGCATCTATGCACCGGGAATGGTTATTTTTGATATTTAAATAAAATAAACCTCATTGGCTGGAAACAAACAGGTTTTTACAAATCATTGTGCAATAGAAACGACATAATTTCCATAACTTGTTGCTGGACCACCGCGCACCGTCGCGTCGTAAACAAGCGAACAACATTTACAAGTAGGTAATGTTGTTCGTTAAAGCTCGATATAAGGGATTGAAAACAGTGACGTAACTTGTTCGTACTTTGCAACTAATACAAACTTACCTCAGGATGTTAGCAGGAACTTTACGCAGTAGCTATGAAGTATCATTTAATAGGTAGGCAGTTTACGAATTGACATTTGATTTTATGAATCGACATTTTGCCGAAACAAAAATTGATTAGGTAAGAAACCTATGATTTTTTTAACAAATAACATTCACATTACTTACTAACTAACCATCATACAAAAGAAGGGTACAGGTATAGTAACTCGTGCCTCGTTATTTTCCGGAAGTCAACAATACGAGAATTTTCAAAAAAACTTTTTTGGAGTAAAGGGCCCTTTTAAACACGCCTTTAGGCATTATCATATTCTATTTATATACATTTATTTATATAAGTACTTATATTTCTACTTATTACATACAAATATATATCTAATTTATTTAATTGAACATACCTTGAACACATTTTGCAGTGGTCCATTAAATAAATGAGATACGACGTTCAAATCCAAAATCTGATCGCCGATTGCTACTCCGATGTGTTTTTGTTCCTGGAAACATTCAGAAGTAAAATTCATTGCAATACATTTAACAGCCTGATTGCTAACTTAAATAGCTAAGGTTAGTTCACAAAATTAAGTATTTATACTAATGTTAAATTATCTTCTTTGTTCGTGCAACAAGCTTGTTGACAGTAGTTGCAAGGTACAAAGCAATATTATAGATTTTCTCTACACTAGATCTTTTATAAACAGTATAATACCTATGCTGATCCCTAGCGTACCTAATGTTAGGGGCATTGACATTCTAGATGTAGCTCTTACTCAATCGTTCAAAACAAAACAAGTCTGATAAGCTAACTCTAAAATTAGATTAAATTCACATCTCGTACACAAAAAACATTTTTACATTTTTACTTACATTTTGCGGTGAAGTGAACACTCCGTAGGGCAGGTTTTGTATGGGAAAGTCGGTGTCTGGAGAATATTGTATGAAAGACTTCATCGTGCGTGTGATGTCGTCGGCTCCCGGCTCGCTAATGATTATTTAGCAGCTATAAAATATGCGGCAAGCTTGTTCGGTCGGTCAGTAAACAACTACCTGTTTTTCATCCAGGTTTAGTTCGTTTCGTGTTCGTGGTGTAGATTTTGATGATTTTTATTGTACCTATATTTTATTTATTTATATTTTTCATTACTAATTACATCATACCTACATAGATAAAATGCATTGGCTTTATTGGCAGTAGGTAATTTGTATTTCGATAGATTCAGTAGGTAAATAAGGAATATGAATGAACACCTAGGCTATAAAATCTAAGCTAGGGCTAGATTGCAATCGCATGGACTTTTATATTGCGACAAACTTTGATTCTATGATAAGTTATATTCAAGTGAGCTTGAGATACAAAATCTTAATTATTTTGAATCTGCAAGTGTCTAGATAAAAATCACAAATCCTACCTAACATGCGCGTATTTAAAAAAAATACGCAATTTCAGACAGACAATAAGACAAGCCTTTCCATTCCATAGTTACACATGAGATATGTTCTCGTACATATAAACCCACCTACTTCACAGGTTTCCGAAGCGGTTATGCAAATAAGTTGATATGATAAAGATATTGTAGGCAGATACCTACTTATATACCTACCTATAGCATTTACCTACATAGTCAGTTGTAGTTCAGTAAATTTGTCGACGAAAGGAAGCCAAGGTCAAGTTCACTCTTCCATCACGCCACTATATCATTGGGAAAAGGCGTGGCATAACTATATAAGGACTAAGCAAGTTATTTCACTTCCTATGTTGACAATAATATTAAACTCATATTTTATACGATATTGTCACCATATCTGTCTGCATTGTCGGTACCCAGTGATCGTAAAGTGATTTATATTTAGTGTAGTAGGTATGTAAATCTACAAGCCTAGATGTTATACCTATCTACCTATTTAATAGTAGCTCTTCCGTTTTTTTAATCGTAATCTATTAGATTGTACAGAATTTAAATAAAGGTTAAAGGCGGTTGTGCACTCCCATTTATAACACTACAATAAATATAATATACCTATGTGTTAATCCAAGATATGAGCTATCTTCGAGCCGAATTTCATCCAAATCTGTTTAGTCGTTTAAGCGATAAGGATGAACATAAAAACTTTCGCGTTTATAACATTAGTGTGATGTGAAGTGTGATTAATAATTACTTTTACTTACACACTTTCCTGGTGGTCAACTCTGTTATTTGAATTGTCTCAAAATTACAATTGGATTGTGCCAAAATGGCCGTTACGACATAGAACAGGCCACAGTTAGTATTAAACAAAACATAATTTTTAATACTAACTCTAATCTATTCTATGTCGAAACGGCCATTGTGGCACAATCGAATTATGATTCTGAGACAAATCGAATAACAGACTTGACCACTAGGTATGTTACAAGTAGTAGGTATATCTACTAGGTTTGAATTGTAAAAAAAAACCGCTAAATAGGCTCGTCTAAACTACAGGCATATAAAAAAATGGAAACACAAACATGTTACCGTAATAAAATTTATTTACACTAAAATAACCTATAACAAACAATAAGGACTAGTATTAGTGGCACTGACGAAGTATCAATACCGTAAAACGGGGTGAATAGAAATCGCGGGGGGAATAGAGAAAAAAACTTGGTACAATTTTAAATGTTTTATACGGCAAACTTGGTGATTCCTTTAAAAAATCCGCGTATTTATTAGTTTGGTACTATTTTTTTTCTTCGTCTGCCAACGTTTTATATGTGGCAACATCACAATATCTGTCAATATTAGACGTTATTTGTGGTTAGTAAAATAGTTCAGATACATATGCTGAGTTTAATGTTCCCTATTTTTTTGCATTTTGGTGTTTGTGGTTTGAATTTTGTTTACAAATATTGTCTGTGTTTTTGAAAATATATGGTGCTGCATAAATTGAGATAAGATCATGAATTATTACCTTAAAATGAAATTTTTCGAAAGCCTTATTTTCTTGAATTTTTGGGGGTGTTTAGACACACGAAAGGGGTGAATAGACACGCCTGAAAGGTAAATAGACGCGAGAATGTGGTCAATAGACACGGCAATGGGGTTATTCGTTACGAACGAGGGGTGATTAGCAGTAACTAAAACAGGGCTGCCACAAGTTTCTAATTTAAGTTCTCTTATTTTATTGTATTTATGTTATTTTTTTAAATGTTGGTCTGAATAAAGCATAATTAAAATATATTTTTATTGAGTTTTTTGTGGGTAAATCTATTGATTCGGTTTGCCTGAATTTAGGGTAGTGGGCGGTGGAAGTATTAATAATTATTAATAAGTATATAATAATTAATAGTTGATGGTGCATGATGTTGATTATATGAGTCTGAAATAATTTTATAATAATATGATGAAAATAGTAGGATTAATTACAAAAAATACTTTTGATGCCAAAGTTAAATTTATTTTAGGGTCTGTAGTTTGTATCACTTTGAAAATACGACATTAAATAAGTATTTTTAAACAATGTTTTTATTTGTATGTAGATACCTACTTAAATCCAAATAATAATATTCAATAAAGGGAACTACAGTGAGGCAGCCCTATGATATTTTTCTATTCCCCCCTCTGGTGTGTCTATTGTCCCCATAAGGAAGGTGAATAGAAATCACGTATATTTTATGCGATTTTTCATTTATTATTCAGATATCCGAATAGAAACGAATATATATCAGTAGTTTGGCCTACAACTCTATAAATTCAAGCATAAAAATTTGGGGTATCCATTTTGCAACATTACGAAAACGAAGATGGAAGATCAAAGACCAATCTATTCACCCCGTTTTACGGTACTCGTAGATCTTTTTCCCAGACCATGTTTACCTTCATCATCCCTTATTATGTCAATTTCATCAGAAGTATTAGAAATCTTCTGTCAAAAAAATGTGTCGCCAAAGAGACTGCCAATTCCCGGAAAATCATTTTCAACACTTTCCATTTACTATCGGGCGACTGGCTAGCAAAAATAAAATAACCTACCATATAAAAAACCTAATCCACATTAAATGTTCATCAAACCATTTCTACAGCTATATCGTGACGCTTCTTGGATACTTCAAAGTTCAAAAGAAAAAGAATGACCTTCTTTGGAAGGGCAAAAGTATGAGATAACTTTCTTGCTTTATCCCTGAGCTGTAGGTGCAACTCTTTAGGAATTCATTACTTGTGGACGCTTTAAGCGCCCACGATCACGATCAATTAATTTCATTCTATTCATTCATTTAGTAACATAGTATTCATCTAGTAACATAGAGACACCAGTAGTGTTCCACAGTCTGGTAGTAGGTACGCACATCTAAACAAGCACGTGCATAGATGGAACCTCAAACAAGTATGCTTGGAGTCTTATATCTATTTGAAATCGTACGAGTGTGATCTTGAGAAGGATCTTTAAAAGTTGAGAAAGTTAACACTAGAGACGTTCGGGATCGAAGTCAACTTTTCCCCGGAGTAGTTCTGGATGTCGCAGCGCGCGAACAGCCTTGCTCGCTGAGAGGAACGGGTGCGGTGGAGCCTCCGAAACTGCCTGCGAACATTGATGCGTCTACACCAACATATATAACCTCAGAAATAATAGTACTGATATAACATTGAATTATATATTCTATGCCATTATGGCACAACCAGTTAAACCGTTGAATTGTGCCGTGTGGAAGGAAAGCATCGCTCGGTAAACTGAGGTGTTTTACAAACGGTCACCGAATATGTCAAGCAACGTTAAATTAGACCAGTGTGGGTATTTATTGTGAAATCTGGAAGCGTTCCCGATCGGTTTCGAATATTTTGCAACATGAATTCATAAATACTCATTACTGACGGCCGCCGTGGTCTAGTGGCTAACATGCTAGCTTCGAGATTCGAGATCGGGTTCAATTCCTGGTTGGGGCAGGTATTCGAATGATGAGTTTGAATATGTCTTTGTACGTGTGTTTGTGAATGTTGCATGGCATCCCCTATACAGGAGAAATCCTAGTAGGGAGCTACGAGTGTGAAACTTTCATTTATTTTTTTGACATAAACGGCCCTATTATAGACAAATTATAAATTAATATTTTCTATCAATTTCCTTCACTAACTCAACATACATACATTAACACGCACACATTTCCACAAACACACTTTAGATTTATCTTTCATTTTTGTTGATGCTTGAACTTGTTTTCGATGTTATTCTGGACCACATAAAATCAATCGTCCATACCATATGTGAAATATACCAGTAAGAGTTATACTAAATATTTGATTTTTAGATGTATCTTGTATTGTTAAATGTGTCTATTCTAGTAATTATTTTTGTAACTTTATATTGTATCCTCTGAAACGGAAGGCTCTGGCAGCCGTAACACAGTTTCATTACTAGTATGGCTGCCAGCCGGCTATACTTTAAACATTATGTTAGTTCCAAATTGTAAGTCTTTAGATAAGGACCTACCTAAAGTGTTTATTGTAGTGTAACGTGTATTGTTTTAATGTCACTAAATGTTTTATTATTATTATTATTTATTAATATACGCGTCTTACCTTTGGTCGCCTTTTGTTTGATTTTAGCAACCAGAAGTAGTTTAGTTTTACAGAATTCATGTTGATAAATATTCGAATTTGCTGTGAAAATGTACTGATATTGAGGCCCTAAGAATGTATATGCAAGTTAGTTATCTCTTCAATTGCATGCCATCAACAATGGGACAACGATTAGTTAAGACTTTGTTCCTTCCCTAATTTGAGCAAGTTAAGGAACTTCAATTGAGGAATTGGGGTCTTCACTCCACTTGTTCCACTTCCTAACATTTCCATGTCAGCGCGCGGTTTGCAAAAGTCAACGCGTGATTTTTATATTGGTATACATTATTCTGTTCTTTGAGGTTATACATATAATTTATATGTAATATTCGAGCGTACTAGGTGCCTGTCGGAGGTGTGTCTAATTTAAACACATACTTTCGAAGTTGTATAACAAGTTTTATTAATAAATTAAAATAAATTTGAACATCACACGAGGCAACATCAATAATTTTCGATCAACTATTATAGGTTAAGTTAAGATAGAATGCCCGAAATTGTGTACAACACATAAATGCGTCAATTACTTGGTATACAGGTTTATTGGTTAGGGGTATACTAAGCCGAAAGAGGATCACTGCACTCTCTATTATATGGACGACTTTCAAAGTTTATCACAGTACACAGTTAAGGGTGTACTAAGCCGAAAGGGGCTAACTATGCTCATCCTATATAACAAATTTCAGTATAGGTCCAACTCTGAATTCGAGAATAAAAATCAGATGTTTCATAAATTTTGTAGACGACCGATTAACTTTTTGTATAGAACAGCTGATGTTTTATTTTGTATTTAGAGTTGGTCCCATAGTGCAAGTTGTTTCTTAGGATGAATATAGTGACCCCCTTTCGGCTTAGTACACCCCTGACTAACAACAATGTATAATAAGATCAACCAAAAGTTAGCGAAACCACGTGTAAAATATGAAGTCTGTTGAAATTCAAATATAATCATGAATCTACTAACAACATAATGAAACAACTGATTTCGTTCTGGATTCGCGGGTTGGTCCTATAAATTGAACCCCTTTCCGCTTAAACCGCCAACAAATATCCCATTAATAATATATGTATAAACTATACGAGGATGCTACATTATGTATCACTGGTATAAAATGTAAACATCAAAAGCACTGAATATGATTATTTCCCCTGATTTTAATAGGTTTTACTAATACAGGCACAATTTCTTGATTTATAATGAAAATTAATTCTTATTAAATTAATTCAAGGTTTTACCTTCGTTTGAGTTAAATGTTTGTTTGACTAAGACCATGAGTATGAACCAATGGCAAATTAATTAGCTATTTGACTTATTTTAAAACACTATAAAACCAACAAATACTAAAGTGGCTAAAAGAAATAAACTACTTTAAAAAATATAATTACATAAATAATAATCTTACACAAAAGGTACTCCTGAAAATACATACAAGGTAAAAGAATATTCGACCAACAATAAGAAAATCACCCAAATAACAGAGTAGCAAAAAAAACTATACGAATTAATTCTCATCTCTACTTGTACCAAATGTACACAACTTGTTTAAAAATATCTGACAAAATATTATTAGACGGATAATTATCATACACCTGGATATACATACAGATCGGGTTCAATTCCCGGTCGGTACAAGATATTCGAATAAAATACCAATACACTTTTATTACCCACCTTTGACTGAAAACCGCGTCAAATGAGAAAAGATAGAGAAACATTTCTCTAGGACCTGAGTATCCCCACATCCAGCTTTGAGGCTGGCTAAAAAGCCATAAAATTTTCTACAATGACATCACAATCATACATAATGCACTAGGTACCTGAGTTTTGCTATACATGAGGATTCTATACTTCTCTAGGACACTGGATTTATCAAAAATACTCTAAATCACTTTACAATAACTATCTACTTATCGTCGCAAACTTGTTTATTAATGTAATAATGTTTTATTATATTTCATGTATGTGTCTTTACAAAAGAATGAAACAATAGATCAGTCAACTTGACTATAATAACAATAATTTCATTCATCTAAACGAATTTCATTATCAACCTATTCAAGTTGATAAAAGATAATACCAGAATATACTTTGATTTCCCAAAGGAACAAATAATGCTGGACTAATAGATCCACTCTTCAGGCCAGTTGGCAAATAATTAAAACAAAAAAAAAAATATTAAAAACGACATAATAACAAGTGGAAGCGACTTCAAAAAACTCGACTGCTGATTTAATTATTTGTTTTGTTTTTTTAATTTTAATGTGCCCAGTGTCACTCTAGTCACTAGACACTAGCACGACTACGACACCACTCACATAACAATACGACAAGCCGTTTAGGTTTGGATTTAGGCAGCCATTAGCTACATTTTTTTTGGCGAGAAATGACTACATAACTATTAGAGATGCTGAAAGTTTTTCAATGGCACCAGCACATGGCTTAAAGAAGGAGGAAACGGGTAAATTTTACGAACTCTTTTTTAAAGTCTTGAGATAAAACGACTTGCTGGATAAACCCGGACGCATATATAATATGGACGAGACGGCAATTCAACTCAACAATAGTAGCCTGGAAAAGTATTGGCAACGAAAGGTTGACGATCAGCAAAAATTGGCAAACTTCAGGCCAAAAACGAGAGACCATGACTGTTGGTCGTAATGCGATTGTAAACTACGTCCCCCCACCCGTGATGATCGTGAAAAGCGTAAACAAGACACCAGAAATTAGTGAGGGTCTACCTCAAGGTTCTAAAGTCTACATGAGTAAAGTCTGCCTACATCAATGCAGACCTTTTCAGAAAGTGGCTAACAGCCTGGCCACGGGACATTCGCCGATGCGAATATTCGCGCGGTGCGAACGGCGAAGCGTCTAGCGACTGAAACAAACGCATAACAATGTACTTATCAAGCCACGCGCAACGGCGACCGGCGAAGCGACCGGCGAAATGTTCCAAGTGAATCGCGCAGGCGACTTGCGGTTCGGCGGGCGAACAAAACAAAGACATGAAACTGTACGGCGCGAGCCACTGAGTCGAGCGGCAGTCGCGGCGAATAGTGTAGTGATCAAACGAGTTGTTTTAGCCGCGAAAAATGAACACCGTGAATTTTATTGCTGAAATACTAGACCAGATATTTGGACGTCTTGGTTTAATATCGAGATAATTTCAATAAAGACATTTCGCTGGGTCGCTGCGGCAAACGTGACTACCCGTGGCCTGCAAACGGTGCCGCGCGAATGGTCGCCTCGCCCGCCGCTTCGCCGTTCGCACCGCCGGTTCCCGTGGCCAGGCCGTTAGAGAGCGTTTCGCTAATAAGTCTGTACCACGATGACAAGATGTATAAACTTAGACAAAACTTAGAGGCAGATAAAGAGGTTTATTCTATAGTTTGTACTAACCCCCCGGCCTTCCTAGCCTCCCCGACCGGGAACGGTTATAAATAATGCATAGAAGAACTAAAAGAACGCTGAAAGATGAAGGAACGCACGAAAGGAACTTCTAATAGAAATTAATGTCAGAGAACTTCTTGTTCTTATTATAAGCCAAAAGTCTAATCTCGTAGAATTGTATGATAAACTTAATACCAACCTCAGAGCGCTGCAAAAGTTCGACTAGCCCTTTATATTATAATAGCCTTTCGCCATAATGAAAAGATGAGAAGATAACCCCTATAAAAAATGTTTTTAAAAAAACAGGCAGGATAAACTTAGTGCGATAAATCATTCAACAACAAATTGTATCAAAGTACATAACCATACCTTGGAGCAAGATAGAAAGTTATTAAACGGAAGGTCATCTTTTAAGGTGCTCCATTTGTAAACATAACCATGCAACGGCCATTTGTCAAGAAAAAGGAAATGCTGAAGAAGACAGAAAACCTGTAAAGTCTAACACCACTACAACAAATCTTTTGATAGAAAACTACACCAAAGAAACCTTGCTGCATTTAGTTTTGGTCAACAATAGAATCAGAGAGTGATAATAGCAAAAATAACAATATGTGCCAACAGATTTTAAGACCATGGTACTAAATACGAGCAAATAAACGTTTAGAAAACAGTGTATACTGAGTTAGTGACTGTTGTGAGTTTATCGTGAAATCACAGCAAAATAAAGTCCTAAGAGACATTTGAGATCAGTGTTAAATAGACTGTAAACGACTATACTTGCTATAAACAAGGTGTCTATTACAAATTCAAAAAAGATCATTTGAGATGAACTGTGAAATCGCAGCAAGAGAACTACAACGATCCAAATTAATGATAATTAGTTTATATGGACACATATTATTTGATAATATAACAAAAATTCTAAGTAAACTTAGCCGTGAAAATAAGCCTGTTGTAATAATAGCTGGATTTTAACATAAATATTTTATAATACAATTTGGAGCGGTACGGATTTGAAGGAAAAGAACTTAACACATATAGTAGATCAGCATTGAGGTACCCCAAGGCGCAGTGCCAGGACCTCTCTTGTTCCTCATATATGTGAATGATCTTGCAAACTGTATACCAGGGGGGCACTTTAAATTGTTTGCTGGTGATACGCACGATGGTATCAAGGACAAAAATAAAGATTATCTCGAACGTTATGAAAATACAATATCCTACAATTCTCATACAAATGTCGCAGGCACACAAAACGTTAAAAAAACAATAAAATAATCTTACATCGCCATAGTCTTATCGCCACAAGATAAATAACCCTTGCGATCAACTTTTTACAGTTAACACTTTTTGTATGAAAACACTAAAGTTATTGAACGTTTCCGATGATCGAATAATATACAAGTTTACGACAATATGCTACAATAAAGATTTTTATATATATAAACAGTAACGAATCTTTCAGCATCTTCTGACTTGTTTTTTTAATGTTTTTTCTCGCTAATGGATAAAATAACCCCTTGCTTGATCGGGCCTTGCTAAACTGTCAAGTTTAAAAATATATCATTTCAGCAGTTCTTTCTCATTCAACTTAAAGAAGTGCAGATAACTTCAGTACTATAACAATACAGCAGTTTAATAAGTTTCTCTTGCAAGAATACAGAAAAATATCTAATTTAAAACTCTTCTATCGGATTCTGAACTCTTAGTTGAATTCCACTTTGCTTTAATTCTTATTTCCTTGCATAAGGGTATTTTTATTAGTTATTCTTGTCCATGAGATCAATTGCCGCTTGGTTGCACAAAAGTAATTTCGATTAATACCAAAGTTTTGTATGAAAATGTAACGCTCAAAGTCGACAACTGTTTATATAAACTAACACTATATATTATACTATTAATGATGTAAAATAAAAAGACGTCTTATCTACACAAAGTGGCGTCGATCTGCGTCAGCGAAGGCAGGATTAGTTTCAGTTTCCTTCTATATGCGGGATCCGAGGCAATTGGGTTTCGTTCTAAGTATATTGTGGCGAGCTTTTTGTTATTTTGAAGGTACTCTATGGAAGACCACTCCGATACTTGGTTGTCGTTTAGCTGTGGACAGAGGAAATATTGTTGAAAACATAGCTTGATGAATCTATCACATGTTTACTCGTATTATGTCTTACTAGTAGCTGTTACTTGCAGCATTGCCCACAGTAAATTTGAATATTAAAAAAGTATTAAATTGCGAACCCTGCTGACCTCCTCAGGAGTTGACAATACAAATACAAAATAGTTTATTCTCATAATAAGTTAAAATGACGAAACCCTGTGTGCTGCATTAGCGTGAGCTGTGTTGCAGCAAACAGTGACTTACCGATACAAAGAATCATTTTATTGACAAAACGTATGAAATATCTTGTATCATATCCTACCATAAGAAGACATAATATGTCTACCATAAGGAAGAAAACCGAAACAGGTAAACGATGTAACCCGTCACTGAGATAGGCAAATTATTTGTTCTCTACTTTGATGTTTATAAAGAGTAAATAATGATATTTTGTTTTACAATAAAAACCGCGAATGCGTTCTAACTCCGGGTTTTAGGATTTTACTAACAATCTTGAGTGACTGGCAGGAAATCTTACTACAATATCAATTGGTCAAACTACCAAACAGACACTAAACAACCAGAGACGGCGAAATGATTAGAGTATAAAACAGAGGTTCTCAAATTCTTTTAACATGAGAAAAAATACAGTAAACTTACATTCCCTAAACTAAAACTAATTCACCATAAGAAAAAGTCACCTTAAACATAGTAAATAAACACAATAAAGACTAGTAAACAGAGGGGTGACGTCAGCAAGTCAAATAAGTGAATGTTTAGCGTGAAGTATGTTACTTGACACGCAAACAAGTTATTGAACAGGCAACGCTAATATAGTGGGCGCGGCGACGAATAACAGCGATCGATATAATTACATATAGTGGGTATATAAACAGTTTGCTAACAATGTAATTCGCCCGGACACAGGTTTCGAAGTCATTATGATGAGTGCATTGAACACTATGAACAACTTTTACAATACTAAGCCCATAAATGATAAATAAAAATCTGTTGCAAATGAATTTCTTCGAGTTTGATATTTTTTTTGATATTATCTACTAAAAATAATTTATTTTGTATAGAGATAGTTTATTTTATTAATCGGAATATTTATTATCCCGAAAATACGAAAAATAAAAAACAAGTAATAATTAAAAATTTGTGAATAACTTTTTCACCTATTTTGATTTATAAACCAAACAATTGGACCGATTTTTCCGATTGGACCAAATAATAAATATTTCATTTCACGGTCCAGGGCAGAAGATATCGGGAAAAAATATCAAAAATAAAATACTGAGAATTGAGAACTTTCTTCTAGTTGAAGTCAGTTAACCAGCAGACACAAACTTACCCATAACTCTTCCAAATTGCTCATATGCTTCACATTTTCGATGGCAGTGATGCGGTTCATAGCCAAGTCAAGAGTCTCCAGTTTCACTTGACTATCCATATTCTCTATGACAGTTATTCCATTTTCAGATATATATAGTTGTTCCAAGTTCATCAGAGCATCGAGATTCTCAATTTTAGTGAGACGATTACTTTGTAAAACTAATATCTCCAGGTTGGTCAAGTTTTCAAGGTTTTGAATCTTAGTTATTTTGTTCTTCCCAAGGTACAGTTGCTTCAGTGATTTCAGATTGTTTAGATTTTTTATTTCCTAAAGCAAGAAATTAATAATGTTATCTATGGAATAAATGTGAAACGGTACTAGAGTTCATGGTAGAGTGGGTCATTTATTTTATATTTACGATAGCAAAGATATTGTTGTGCATTATTTCTTCTGTCTTATTTTTCAGAACACTGGGTTCTAACAAATAAGACATCAAAAGAGTACCTTACATGGGTTAAGTCACATGAATAGTATAAATAAAGGATAAATATTTACTTTTCCAATATTAGAACATTAAAGTTTTAATCATCAGTAGTAGTAAGTATTTTTTCCACCAATCAGATAAAGAGAAAATTGAAACTAATCTCCTTACCCTAATTCTGTTGTCACCCAACTCCAGAAGGTCCAGGTGAGGGAAGTGGTCCACGTTTTTTATCTCAGATATTTTATTTGAACTCAAGAATAGTTTCTTAAGCTTCAGTAATCTATCCAGTCCTTTGATCTCTTTGATTCGATTGAAGGAGAGATCTAATATTCTATAACATAAAAATAAAAGTTATTTGAATCAAAGCGATAATTCTACTCGTACTCGTCGTCGTAGTTATGCGAACAGTTGGCTTTCCAAACACTATTGCGACTACTAAAAGAAATAGCTAAAATATGAAAAAAATACTCTAAATTATTTTCTACATATCATATTTCATTAATTGTAATTTAGAGTAAAAAATAGGAAGTATATCTTCTCTCGAAACCACCAATGATTAAAAAATTCACACAACTTTATACCAGGCATCATCAAGATTGGTTGTTAACTACAATCTGTATGCAAACATAAATATCCAGATAAACATCCGTGCATACAAACTGATACTTGAAGTACGAGTACAAAAAAACATGTTTTAGAAATTTAATAGCTAAACTCAGAGTTTATGTGAGTTGTAAATAATCCAATCAAGAAGTCAATCGAGGTCAAGGAATCAATATTCATTATACCAGTACTAAGTAAATTATAAATTACTAGCTGTGCTTTAATTTATGAATTTGGTCGTGTAGTTTTAAGATTACATGTCCTGAAATAAACTAATCATTTCTCTTTATAATATTAGTATAGATCTTAAGTAGGTAACCCAACTATGTTTTTTTGGTAGTTAGTTATTTCATTGGTCATTTTATTTTTCTTAGTAGAGGAGTTTGCTAGGTAGGTAAACAAAATAATAAACTTTCAATCATCTCTAAGCATCATAAATGCATTCAATATTAAGTTATCTCAAGAATAAAGATAGCATAATTATAAGGCTTCCTCTCTCTGGGACTACAGAGAGAGGTAGCACGGGTAGCTGGGGCCCTGCCCCGCTGCTGGCGGTACTCTAGGTTTAAGTTTTTTTATAATATTTATGTTTTGAATATGTCTTCTAAAAACTTATACTTGAGAAATTAAATGAATACAGTTTGAAAGTCCCAAGTAACATACGAAATGATTTACCTACACTATAATAAATACGTTTATTTATTTATTGCAACATATATATAGTAAAAACATACACACAACATTTACTTTAGGTGCAAATTTGAATAATGTAGTCTCTCATGCTCATTGCAACGAAATCTTCTAGGTTTGCAACCTAATAAGGAGGAGCAGGACTGCTTAGAAGAAACTGATTCACTTGTGACTTGCATATTCTCTAATTATAGCTCAGGAAATAGAATTTAGTCAGAAACTCGGTACTCACTCGAGATTCACCAAGCCATCCAAGTTTTCCATGACAGTGATCTGGTTGTCATACAGCTCCAGTTCCACCAGACTGCTCAGAGTATCCAGACCTTCTATCTTCTTGATGAGATTCCATCGCAAGTACAGTCTGCAATTAGATTGGGATGCTGAATTATAAATATATATGGTAATTAGTAGCTAACAAAATACATCATCATTATGAGGGAGGCTATATGGATATAGTTGAAAACAAAAACATTTTCATCCATCACTTTTGACAATCTAGTGAAGAAATCAGGTGTTTCATAAAAAACATAAGTGTTGTTTGCTTTTTTGTTGTTTATCAAGGAATATTACATAAGAAACAAAACAGAAATTTGAGTAAAGTTTATATGTAGTTATATAATATGGTGAAAGGTATCTTTCACCATATAATGATTTAAGACTATGATTCATCTAAATTTTTCTGAATTTAGTCATTCTAATAGGTCATATTCTTCAATAGATTTTTCCGTACATTATAGTGATAGTACCTACTTAGTTAATAGCTCAGATATTTTTATAGCATTTCTACAATTAGTTAGAATGATATGAATATGAAGACAGCCAATTGTACACATTAATATCCATATATAAACAATCAATTAAATTATCTGGTTATAACCAGTAGGAACATTCTATAGCCACAGTTGGGAATGAATAATAAGATTAATTATGATCCTTGTTTGTTTGAATCATCAACATAATTTTTTTTGTACTCTTATGACTCATCATCACATAGGAGAACCATTTTAGAAAATTCTCAACCTGCTTTTAGTTTGGGAGTATATAAAGATAATTATCATTTAAGATTGCATACACATCTTGCTATGTGTAAGCGTTTAATAACATCTACAGAATGAAGAAAACAAAATTAGCTACCTCAAACTTTCAAAAAATAAAGCCCTAATATTACCTTTGCAAGTTCTTCAAAGGCTCAAGATTCTCGATTTTTCCAATCCTACCGTGGTTCAGATCAAGGTCCTCGGTGTTCTCATCGACTACTATGAGTTCCTGAGTATCTTCTTCTGCCGGCGGAGGTGTTTCAGGCGGGACAGGAGATCCTTCATGTTCTGGAATGTTCACTCCTTCAGCAGATTCTTTAGGTGCTTGATCAGCTTCGTCATTGGTCACGCGAGTCTCCTGTTTATCTACAAATAGTAAATAATACACACCACAGAACATGAACCAGCTCTGAGACTATTTCACTTTCTAGTGCCAAAATGAATACATACCGGTCATAGTTGTATCAAGTATTATCGCCTGACTTCGATAAATTTATATTTAGCGCAAACACGCACGAAACGAGAGTAAGTAACTTTATTAAGTCGTTTTCAGTTTTCAAGTCCTGAAACGTAACTCGCACATAAAATCGGATCTTTTCCTTTCCTTGATAAAAAAGATCAAATTTTAATGACAGATGCAATATAATTTAAAACACTTTTTTTCTTTGTTTATTGGCTCAGTGTATTTTGCCAGTTTTTAAGTCATAAAATCTCAGTATATAATAATTAAATTCAATTCAATGTTTAAACTAAGGCCTCTACAGCGTTGCCGTAAATTTGCCAATGTCGCGTGTAGAGCTGAGAAGACAGACGTTAGAGGATTGGCCAGTAAAATGAATATAATGTTCTTGCGCAGGAGGACTGTGACTTAATATACAGGAGGACTGTGACTTAATATGCAGAATTGAATCCAGGCTTCATTTTTATTTATTTGTTAAAAAAGGGGGTTAGTAACCTGAATATAAAATAATCAATTGGCAAAACAAATATCAAGTTATAAATAGTCGTTGTCAAGCCAAGGTACGGATTTTTCCACGTTCGCTGAAAAAATTGAAAAAGTAAAATCTCCATCTCTTTACTGTGGCACATGACATGACATTACTCATAGAATCAGGAATCACTTACTTTCTTTAATCTGTGATTTTGGTTTTATTTTCTTTTAATATATGGCACCATACGACTTGTATATTTATCAAATATATGTATAATATTTATCAATTTTCATGTTAATTATCAATCAAAAGTCAAATATCAAGTAATAAGTCATCGTGGTCAAGTAAAGTCACGTTATATATCCCGGTAAAGCGGTGTAGAGTTTACGATAGTTTCTGTTGAGATTTCCTGCGAAAACGAAAATCACGTTATACCGTCTTTATATCACCTGTACATACGTATGCCAATAAAAAAGACATTAATGTTTAATATTCAACCAATATTACGCATTAAAACTAGCAGTATTTCAGCAAACGCGAGAAAATTTCGTAAGAAACTTGTCTTAATCAATGGTTTTTTTTCTTATAGCAATATAGATTAGAAATTCGTCAATTCTTAATACTATTTTATTACTTACTAATATTTTGTATATAAGATAAAACTAATAAACAAGTTAACCTCAAGTTTTGCTATGCACATGATGAGCCTTAAAAAACTAAAAAAATGGCGCTCTGTGGGCTCTGTGGTTGACATAGTATATCGCCTTCTACGTCTATTACTTTCTATGTCTACGGTTTTACTGTCGTAGGTCAGCTCAGCTGGCTGACTTAGTATTGTTATTATTGGTCTTTTCATGTTAGTCTGTGGGCTGACCTGATTAGCGAAGCGAGTAGCGAGCGAGTTCCCGCGCTAAGTTTTAGGGTACTTTATTTTGCATAACTGTAGAACATCACGAACTTACATGATTTTCTAAATAAAAACTGCCATGGACGAAAACGATGAGTTGGCTCAGTTAGAAGCTTTACTATCTGCTGACGTAGACGCCATTGAAACTGAAAAAACTCAAACGATAGCAGTACGCGAAGTTGATATATTTCAATCTATTGGGAATCTTCAAGACAATACAAAATTGGAAGAAGACAACGGTCCTTCAACTTCCGCTGTCCATAACGGAGACATTGACTCGTCGGATGATGATGAAAAAAGGAATTACACAGAAAGGAAGTATAATGACTACGGTTCGCAGGTTAAGAAGTTGTTGGACAACAAGGAGGACGAAAAGCGAGATAAACGACTAGAATTTGAAACTAGACTAAGGCAAACTAATTTAGACACTAAAATTGCTCGTAAGTCTACGTTTTTGAAGAATAAAGAGCCAGATTCAAGTTCTCAGCGGATATTTTGCGCTCCAGAACTTAAAAGTAAGTCCAACTCAGATGTTTACACTGACCCATTATTTGGGATTAGAATAACAAAACCACTAGTGTCCAGTGCAGTTCTTTGGGATCGCATGCAGGGCCGGGAAGCAATAAATATGATGAGAGTTAAAAGACACGTTGAAAATGAAGACTTATCTCAAGATTGGGTAATTGGTGGTGTTATTGTAAGAAAAAGTGACTCTAAAAAATCGCAGAAAGGGAGTCAATTTCTAATATGGACCCTCAGTGATCTCAAAGATGATTTGAAAACTGTGTCAATGTTCTTGTTTCGAAAAGCATATAGTGACTTGTGGAAAACACCAGAAGGGACTGTAGTAGCAGTGTTGAATCCAAATGTATTGGACAGATCACAGAATAGTGCCGACCAAGCATGCCTCAGTGTTGACAATCCCCAGAGGGTTATGATCTTAGGGCATTCCAAAGATTTAGGAGTCTGTAAGAGCAAGAAAAAGAATGGCGAGCCCTGTACAGCATTTGTAAACTTGAGTCAATGTGAACATTGCATTTACCATGTGAAGCAAGAGTACCAGAAATTCTCTAAGAGGCAAGAGTTACAGTCTTCAACCATGGGCAAAGGGCTTGTTAGTCTTCAGAACAAAGTTTTGGGCAAAAATACAGTCATCTATGGGGGAAAAGCATACTCAGCATTACCAAGTGGTAACAGCAAAAAGGTCAAGGAGAAAGATCAAAATAGACTTATGTCATTGAGTGATTATTACAAAACTGAAGGTGATAAATTCATGATCAATAAAGCACCAGTTGGGGCAGGACCTCTAAAAAATAATGTATCTACATTACATAGCCCTACAGCTCAGAAGAAAACTGATGTGGAAAGACTCAGTAACCTTATCTCCAGTCCAAAGAGTTCTAAACCTCAAGGACTCAGTTTAGCAGAAAAAGTAGCAAGTTCACCAACATTAGGAAAAGGTTTCGGCCTCTCAGGTAGCGGAACTATAGATTTAAACATGACTTACAGCCAAAAAGCAGCTGAAAGGGCCAAAGCCAATGCAATCAGATTGATCCAAAAAAATGGTGGTATCCAAAAAATTGATCCAAACAACACTAAAGGAACTGAAGCAGGTAAGAAGAGAGCTTTAGAAAAATTGAATGACAGCGGCAGTGAAGAAAATGATAGTAAGAGACCTAAATCTAATGATGATGATGACAGTAAGAAACCTAATAGAATTATGTCTGTAAGGTTCAAAAAAATCTTGGAAGCGACTTCTGCTCATCAAAACCTAATAGAGCAGCATGATGAAGATGAAATGGGAAAGTACTTCAACAAGCTTGAGAAAAAAGAGGCTATGGAAGAGAAAATGTTGAACACCTTCAAGTTACCATGTAAAGCAGTTCGATGTGCCAAGTGCAAGTATACGGCATTTTCTGCTGCCCAAATATGTAAAGATGAAAGACACCCTCTGAAGGTTTTAGACACATTCAAAAGATTCTTCAAATGCTTAGATTGTAGCAACAGGACTGTCTCTCTCGATCTCATTCCCTTACACTCATGCAGTAATTGTAAGAGCTCTCGGTGGGAAAAGGCAGCTATGATGAGAGAAAAGAAGGTCACAACTCTTTCTGATGGTCTGTCTATACGGGGAGAAGAAGAGACTTTTATAGGAGGACAAGTGGCTTGTGGCAAAAATATCAATCTTCTAGTACCAGATAGTTAATAGTACCTACTAGCCTACTATTGTGTGTAGTATTATTAATACTTCTTGACTAAAATTGAAATGTTAAAGGTATTTTATCTAAAATAAAAATTCATTATGAAAATAAAGCATAATATAATTTTAATTATGAAACCTCCAGTAAATAACACTGAACAATTCCATAAAAAACACAATGTGTCTTTCATTTATTACAAGATTCATTTACAACAACCTTGCTGCGCAGAATAATTGGGCTATTTATAATTTTTTTACACAGCCTTCGACAATAAATTACTACATGTTACAAAACTGATCAGTGGAGCTAACATTAACGTGATACCGATATATTCTGTGTTAAGGTATACCAATGTATTTACAAATTATTATATCGGGCAGTGGTCTGCATATAACACAATTGCTAGTTACAAAAATAAAACTTCATTACAACAAAATATTTATACTTCATTACAATTTTACAAAGGCAACATTTAAAGATTTACAAGTTGTACTGGACATAAATAACAACATTTAACTCTATAGGCACTTTGCATTATGAAACAATTTGGGAAATAATAAATATAACGATATTGAGACCAATTCTGAAAGGTTCACATGACACTTCTAAACTTACTAGAGCATAAGCCGTTCCACCTCTTTTTAACTTGTTCCAAGAGAAATGGATATCAAGCTTTTATTTATTGTTTAGATATGCATCTTAAAGCTGTTCCATCTCTTTAATAACATCTCAAGACAGTGACATCACACTAATAATTTTCAGATATGCCACTTAAAATCTTCAAAATCGGTCCCATTGTTTCTCTTGCACAATGCATATAGGATGTGCCACTCTCAAGGCACTGGCTGAGACGGCTGTTCGAGGTTGACCGACCACTGCCCCGTGGTGCGTTCAGTAGAAAAACGTATATAAAAGTGGTTCTGCAATCATTCCCACTCAGTAGTCGCGGGCGGCTTCGGGGTCAGGTCGTAGAGTACGCGGGAGATGCCAGGCACGGTCATCAGCTCCTTGCGCATGCGATCTACCACCTGACAACGAAAAATATAACTATGTATTCAAAACAATATATTTAAAAATAAAATCCTAATATATTAAAATAAAATTAATTGACCAGAACAGCCCAGAGAAGTTGTGAACAATTAGCCTAAATTTCGTTTATCAGACACTAACTACCTATATTTTGACTACCATACTTAAGAGACAACTACTGTTCTGTCTCTTAAGTTCAAGTTAATATAATCATGTACTTCATTACTACAAAATAAGAACCAACAGCATAGAATTGTTAAGTTCTAATATGAATTAAATCAGAAGGATCGCGAGGACTGTTCAGGAGTAGAACGACTAGTAATACAGAGACTGGTCCGTTATACATACAGGATTGGCCAGGGGTGTACTAAGTCGAAAGGGACACTATACTCATGCTAAGGAACAACTTTCACTATGAGATCAACTCTGAATTCGAGAGAAAAAACATCAGCTGTTTTGTAGCGATGATGGTCGAATGGTTAATGGAGTCGATTGCCGTATAAAAGGGACGAGATTCGATCCCACAAAACATGCAAAAAGAGCCTGAACTACCAGTGAAGGAAAACATCGTGAGGAAACCATAGCATGGTGATAGGGCGTTTCCTATCGCTAGACTGGCTAGCTACGACCCTCAAGTTATAAAATCTGTCGCGAAGCACCTAACAGTGTGTTCCGACAGACTTAATTGAGAGCTAGTGTATTCCAGACTAGGCATGTTCCATCTAGGGCTACAGTATCGCTGTGTCGTGTGTCGAACTTGTGGTCAAATGCCTAGCTGTGTAGGATAAAAATAATTACACTTTGTTGCCGACCGATAAACTTTTCGTGTGGAACAGCAGATTTTTTGTTCTCGGATTCGGGATTGATCTCATAAGTTGTTCGTAACCGACTACCTTGTATACATAGACAGTCAAAGGACATAATATTTCAAAGTCACATATAGTGGGTGGACTCACGTGTTGCGGCATGGCGTCGGAGCCGGGTAGGGCTGCCAGTCCAGTCATGAAGTCCTGCGTGATGAAGGGGCGGAGCACTAGCGACCGCTGGCAGGAAGGCGCCCGTACCGCCGCGTCGCGGTCGAAGTGGATCGGAATCAACACTACTGGCATCTGGGCTATCTTGCTAACGCACCCGCTTGACGTCAACACCTGGGTCAAATTATAAACGTTTTATTATCGGTCAATTTTTATAAAACAACTCTACGTCGATGACAAAAAATTTCCTGGCCAAAGTTGGTCTGTCTCAGGTGTTTGGTATGGTTAAAGAAGCTTTCATTTTTAAACACCCATTTGTTGATTTTTTGTATAATATATTTCAATGTAATTTAATTAAATATAAAATGATAGAAATTTAAATAATATTGCATATAAATAAGTATAATAATTGAACAGTAAAGGAAAAAAATAGTAATGACCTTTATACTAAAATTGAAAAAAAATTATAGTGAATTGATATGTAACTGCAGCGGAAATTAACCGCTTTTTAATTAATTTCTAACATACCTGCGTAGCGAGATCATCCGCCTGGCGTATAGTGGAGACGACCTGCTGCGTTAGGAAGGTAGGCGTGATGTCGGTTATTTGCTCCTTTATAATACCGCCGAACGCGTAGCACACCCTGCCAGGTAACAAACGATCTCATTAAACACGACACTATTTCAATGCAAGACTTACCACCACAGGGAACACAATTATCATAAAATATATATACGTTAAGGGCCCTCTTACAAAACACCGCGTAAATACTTTGCTATAGTTTCTTTTATTTACAATTACTTGATAAAAGTAATTTGTTTTCTCTTCTTTAATAATGATGAAGCGTATTTGAAATTTATTACTTATTTATTTAGACATAACGTTTTTCCCACTACATGGTCAAACTAAAATTCGTGCAAACCTCATTTTGGAGTTCTAATTTGCAGATTCTGTTGAATATATCGAAAAAAGTGATCAAAAATAATGATGACACATATTTTCAACATAAGCATTGTACAATTGAGTAACATTTTTAGTCCAAAATCAATTTTCTTTATTTTGTAAGAAATTTTGTACCAATATATATATATCTAACATGTGCCCAACAAATATAAATAAACATTATTTTATTAACTATACAAAAGTACTATAATTATATTTCATGTTCATCAAAACACTTTGAAACCATTAAAAATATTGTTCCGGTATCGTAACATCTCCGCGAGTAACACTGCGTGGCACAACTAGTAATATAATGAAATCGTCAAATTGTAGAGAGTGAGTGAGTGTTACAACGATGGTGACCTGTTAACGTTGTGACAGATCCTGGGTATGAGCTTGGCGAGGTACTGCATGTCCTTCCAGTCGGGCGGGTACTGCTCCGTGGAGAGCGCCACCGCGTAGCTGTACGTACGAGCGTCGCCTGTAACACATAAACATAATGTTTATTCTCCAAAGCGTGTTAAATTATACACATTACTTAAAGATACTGATTATATACTAAGATAGGCTATGAGTCCCAAGCTAAGCACTAGGCTTGTTTTTTGGGGCTCTGGTGCGTAAGTAATATACGCATTTTATTTTTAATATTTGGTGGGTGATTCGGTGGCTTTTTTTGTTGTAGTGAGCTATTAGTTTTTTTCTCAATAAAGGCAATAAAATAACTTCTGTACTTTGTTTCAGGAGTACTTTACTAATGTTTAAGTATGATCCGTAGAGGAGTGCAGTCGAGGTGCATTTGGATTTACTGTTGATGTTTAGTGCTCTACTATTGCTATTTTGGTATTCTTAACAAAGGCTATCAAATTATGAGTTGATAAGATAAGACAACTCTTTATTAAAAACCAGCTTATACACTATTTAAAAAATATAAACAATACAAAAACATGCTAGATTTCTAATGGCGACCTTATCGCTTAAAGCGATCTTGTCCAGGCAACCATGCACGTACAAGATATTACAAAAACTGGACCTGATCATACCTGTAGCCAGATTCAAAGCAGTGACGCTTCGTTTGCTCTGCTCCGTAGCGGTGCTGCGGTCTCGCCCCAGTAGCGAGTCAAGTGTACCCTACTATTGTTACCTTGTACTCCGACAGATCTGATGGGCAGCAGAGCGGCGGCCACGGTGCAGTGCGAGGAGATGCGTCTCAGCTCTGCCTGCTCCGTGGCGGTGCTGGCGCCACTCACTCGCCCCAGCAGCGCGTGACACTTGTCGCACATTGATGCGTACTCCACTATAATTTTCACTATAACCTGCGAATAGATTGCAGAAATGAGACTGAGAACACGTTAGCTGAAAAGCGTAGGCGAACTCTTGGTATATAAGGCAAATAATAATAATTATATGGGACAACGTTCACATAAATATAGCATAGGCTTTGCCTAGTTCGGGTTCCAAACTAGGCAAAGCCTGTGCTATAGTAAGCTGATGTCTGACTATATACTTGTTTCACCACCGACCAGTGATAAATAAGCCTGCATGCAAAACGCTGGCAAACTTTTCCCAGAAAGTGCCAACAGGACGTATTCACAGAATGTGAATGTGTTCACGTACAGAACGTTAATTAAATACACATGACATGGTGGAGTGAAGGTCATCGACTAACCGCTTACTGTTCACCCAAAGAGCAGTAGTAACGTTACCTGCGTCTCTGCGAAGTCCCGCTCCATGTACGGCTCGTCGAGGCAGAGCGCGCGCACGGCCAGCCCCGGCCCGGGGAACGGGTGCCGCTCCACCAGCGCCGCCGCCAAACCGAGCTCCGCGCCCAGCGCGCGCACCTGTACAACGAACACACTTCAGTTAAATGGCGATCAATAACATGGGTAGTGAGTAAAATGGACTGTATCCACTTAAGAAGACATTTAACATAGTTTATTCACTTAACATTGGAATATAATAATAATAAACGTTTCACACTCATAATCACACTCCCCACTAGGATTTTTTCCTGTGTCGGGAATGCTATGTAACATCAAACAATCACACTCACAAAGACACCCAGACTCGAATACAAATGTTCAAAATCCCTATTCGAACACCCGCCCCTACCGGGAATTTAACCCGGTCATGTCGGATCTCGAAGCAAGCATACTTGCCACTAGACCGCGGCGGCCGTCAAATCAAATCGAAAATTATATCAATGATTGATTCGAGGTTTATGTGAAACTCGGAACAGACTACTAGATTATGACTTTGTTGAAGAGTGACAGTAACAACGACGGCATAAACAGCATCAACGTCAGATCAATATTGAAGAGCAGCTATTTCCAAGATGGAAAAGAAGAAGAAGAGAAAACGAATAACTAAGGGTATGCATGTGCTAGGAAAGAAAATAATGCAAAAGATTAGAGAAGGCAAATCCTAGGAGAGAAAATAATGAATATAGCTCTCTTAAAGTTCCAAAATAGTGGAAGTTTTGCAAACATGCAACCTGTGCCTAAAGAAGGTAGTCGTGCCGATCTTGTTAACTACAGGCCTATTTGTCCAAACTGTGCAAAAGTATGAGAAGAAAGCCTGCATCAACATTTATGGTATAAACTCAGATTAGGAAAAAAAGGCGGAATGAAAATAGAATGTAGAATATTGAGGGGAGGCACAGAAGAAAAAACAATGGAAAAGGTTACGGGAGGCATTTCCTAGGGCGTAAAACAAAGAAGACGGCTAGAGGAGGCGTAACCTAGTAGAGAAAGCAAAAGGCAAGGGAGAGAAATAATGAAGAAGGTTTTGTAAAGAGCAAAGGAGATATAACAATGAAGAAGGTTACGCAGAGCATTTCCTAGGAGATAAAACAAAGAAGACGGCTAGAGAAGCCGTAACTTGTAGAAAAAGCAAAAGTCGGGGGAGAGAAATAATGAAAAAGGTTTTGTGGAGAGCAAAGGAAATATAACAACGAAGAAGGTTATGGAGAGCATTTCTTAGGAAGTAAAACAAAGAAGACGACTAGAGGAGGCGTAACCTAGTAGAGAAGGCAAAAGTCGGGGGAGAGAATTAATGAAGAAGGTTTGGGGAGGCACAGGAGATAAAACAATAGAAAGTATTAAGGGAGGCATTTCCTAGGAGGTAAAACTAAGAAGATAGTTATGGAGACGTAAACTAGTAGAGAAAGCAATGGAGGAGGCTAGGTGTGGTGGTTCACCTCATCCTTGTGAAAGTCTCGCAGCGGTTCCACGACGCGTCCGCGCGCGCGCAGTGCCCGCACCAGCTCAGTGTCGTTGTGATGCGTCTTGATAGTGGCGGCGTTATTAGAACACAGAGACGACGCAGACTCGATCAGGTCGGGCCGCAGCGTGCCTTGGCCCAGGAGGACTTGGTCTTCCCTAGGGAACGCAAATATTTCACTTTTAGAATAGAATATGGATTATTTGAGACAAAAAACAACAAACAATTTTAAACAAAAACAGGAAATACAATAGGGATGCATGTGTTTTGTCACATGCCGATCCCAACTCAGTATGATGTCGGTTGTAAACAACCCGCGCTTATCTTCCCTGGGGAACGCAAATATTTCACTTTTAACACAATGACTTCTGAAAACATGCACGCTGTGGGATTTTAGTGCAACGCGTATTGTTGCGAAATGGATCAGGCGCGTGAACCCATTTACAAACAAGCACGGAGTGTTATTATAGTACTTTATTTATTTATTGACGTTAACTACAAAAGGACTCATCACTACAAATAAGCTAAGTACATATACTTAAAAATTAACGCGAACAATTAATTGTGCAAGTGCAAGCAGGAAGCTCTGCAAAGTGGTTTTCACTAGAGAGCCCAGTATCGAGAACAACTAGTAGTTCTGGATTAATGAAAATAATAGATCAGCAGTAGTTATGTCAACCAACTTTAATGGCTCTCTTCACTTCGGGTTGGCCAGTGACTGCCTTATTAATAAACGCATCTTAACTTAGAGCATCTTTTGTTAGTTCTATCCAATGGAGAACGTCACGCGCCAAAATAAGACTAATGGTTAAAGTTAAGACCCGTTTATTAATAAGGCCGTGATTGTACAAATATTTGATTGCTGAATGAATGCTAGATAAACATTAATTCACACAAGACACAAAAGCAAATAAAATATTTGCAGGTAGTCTTTAAATATTTTGATTTGTTTGTTACTGACTGTAAGTTGAGGTCCCGCACGGCCTGCTCGGCGATGCGTATGAACACGTCGCCGATGATCTTGCGCTTGTCCTCGGGCGCGGTCGCGTGGCACAGGAGCGGCGTGTGCCGCGTGCGACCGCCCGCCTCGCGGATACTGGTGCTGCCTTGTCGGAACTGGATGGAAAATTTACTTATTTACACAATAATACATTTTTCAAGTTGGGACCTGAGAGTGGAGTTTGAATTGTTTATACAAAAGTATGTAAAGCATCAGCATCACGTGCATGTCGTGGCCATCCAGCTGCTCGACCACACGGACATTGCTAGAATAGTTAAAAGAACGAAACCGTTCGAATTGGTGTACTGTAATTAGTGATAGTGAAATTTAGCTACCACGTAATACGTCTAAAGAACACGTGAACAAAGCGTTTTCTTCTTAGTAGAGATTTTGAAATACGTGTTTATGGACACATGCTTAGAGAAACTATTTTTGTAAAAGATTAAGCTGAAGTCATGTTATTTATTTACCTTAGGAAAGATTATACTCGTAACTTAAATATAATATTAAGAGGTTACCCTTAAACAATGGAAAAAAGTGACTTTGACATGGTAGGCGCCGATACTAATTGAATTTCGATTTTAACTAGAGACTTTGGTAAAATTTTAATATGACAACATTAATGATATACCCATTCAAACATAAAATAATCCAAATCAGCGGTCTCCAGTAAAAATATAATAAAAATATTAGAACTAAATTCAACATAATATATAAGGTGCCCATTTTTACCGATGAAACGATGGTTCTAAATACTTTTTATAATTTTCTATTTTTGGAAGACTGATAAAAAATGGTACGTTTTTATATTGGAACTGAGTATTGTTGTCGTATGTACCTGATGCGTAGCGTTTACAACGTGCAAGCGTACGCCCAGATCGCGTAGACATCTCTCCACTTTAGCGCTTTCATTTTTACGCATAAAACCTGAAACAAAACAATAATTTTTCATTTAGTTTTGGTGGGCAAAATGGCCCCTGAACAACCCCCTGATCGCAAATAAATATTGCAAATGCGTCATTCAAATATAATTGCACAACATTAGTTTAAATGTCGTTATGAATAGCAAAAAACGGCAAAAATATCAATTTTCTTGAATGGGATCAATCCCGCCGCATGAACCAAATAACCATTTGTAAAAATGATATCACTGTTTCATAACATATTAATTAAATATCTTATCGGGTTACGTCAGAGGTATTTGTGTGGCCGAGTGACTCCTTATCACTGACCTATTGTGTCACTGACCTTTGTTTTATTATTTCAAGGAGGGTGGGCTGACCGAGAAACGCGCAAAATTATGTAACATGTTATATTAAATGTATGTATTTATGATCTATATATATATATATAAAATAAAGTAGTGTTTGTTAGATATTTATAACTCAAGAACGACTGAACCGATTTGGCTGAAAATTGGTGGGGAAGTAGCTTAGAACCAGGAGACAGACATAGGATATTTTATAACTTAATAAAATCCAATATCTGATCATTTATTACCTCTTAAGGCAGAAGAAAGTTTGCAGGGCGAGCTATATAGTTGTGAATATTAGTATGTAGTTTGTGAGTAGATTAGATCATTTAAGGTTAGATAAACATGGGTAAGGTAAAAAAGCCAAAGGTAAACCCAAAAGTATGTAAATCCTGCTATCCTTCCTACTAATATTATAAACGCAAAATTTTGCAAGAATGCATGCGCGTACGTTTATTACTATTTCACACAAAAACTGGTTCAGTAGATATTCGTTCTAACAACATATTATTAGAAACGTATTTCCGCAATGTTACGCCATTAAGCAATTCATTGATTATCTCAAGTTTGCCAGTGTAGGTGCAGAGACGCGTCGCTCGGTCGAGTCACTATTGCTACACATAATAATGCCATACCGTTGTCAATGTGTAGAGCTATCAGTTGATCCTCTCGCAGCGCTGTCCTGAGCAGCGCCGCGCACACCGTGGAGTCCACGCCGCCGCTCACCAGCACCTGAAGGGCATCACAATTTATGTTATTATTATACGTATAATATGCATCTTTTGCATTTAGTTAAAAACTGAAACTGCGTTGAAAAACTTCGTATGACACTCGTATTTATAAATTATCACAGCTTTTATGGTAAAGAACTTGTTTCATTTTCGGCCAGGACGGTGTTCGTTTACCGAAAAATGCTTAAAGATGTGGTTAATATTGTGTGCTTAAAGATGTGGTTAATACAATGAAGGAGGTGACTGCATCAGTCACCTCCTTCATTGTGTACAAAAATATTTGAATTTTGTGAATTTCAGAGGAATTATGGCATCCCTGGAAGATTTATGTATCCTACGTTGACTTCAATGGTCACATTGGTCTAAGAATTGTACCGCCCGTCACAAATGTTAAAATTGGCATATCAAAAACGAGTCAATCACCTTTTAGCATAAATAACGTGGCTCCCTACCGTACGTTTATGGTATCATGTACACTGTCCTGGCCGGAGCTCCGTACGTTTATGAAACATTTTTTTTAGGACACTTGCAATGCACTTTATAAAAATCACCACACATTGAAAAATTAGGTTTGTTTCGTTCGTTAACTTTCTCTGTCCTTTGCACGCATCATCTATCAAGCTTCATCAAAAGTAAAGAGGGCTTTTGCTAACCGTTTCTGTTGATTATACTTGTTAGATGACGCTATATCTTCTCAGCCCTTTGTATTTATAGGATCCGGCTCGAAGGACCAAAAAACTGCATTATAGTTTATGATGGTAGATGAGTGCGAAAGACAGGGAAAGTTAATGTACAAAACAAATTCAATCATCAAGTTGTTCTAACATTGATTCATTGTGAAATAAAAGTATAAATATAAAAATTTTGTATAAGAAGGTCGGTAGTAATTGACCTCAATAGGAAGGCGTTGGCGTTTTGCGATTATGTAAAGCATATATGGTTTAATATCTTTGAATATGAGTCTGAATGAAGGATATGAAATAAGGCATTTTTTGTGATTAATATAGTAATATTCATATATTGTTATACCGATTAGGACTGATTATTCCCAACGATGTTGTCGATTATTCTATAAGACATAAAACAAGAGTCCTGTTCCTGCTAGATGTATTTTTTTTTTAATTTCGATTTCTTTTAAGCAAAAATTACGAGTGACCTGTGAATATTAGTCCAATGGCGTCGACATAAATTTTTCCTTTCTGATTGATGTAATTATGGTGATATCGTTATACTATCGAGCAATTTGTCGTGAAATGTTTGTCTTTGAACTCGGAATACGAGTCTTAAGGCGATGAAATAAGGTTTATATTTTGTTGTTGATGTAGTAATATTGATTTTGTTATACTGACGATCACTTTGTCATCAAACGTTTGTCGAATAGTCAACTTTGTATTCGGAATACGAGTGTTAAGGCGATGAAATAAGGTTATATTTAGTGGTCGATGGAGTGATATTGATATTATTTTACTGACCAGAACTTTGTTATCCCCGACGGTGTCCTTGATGTACTGCATGCACGCGTCGCGCCGCGAGCGGAGCGTGAAGCTGCGCGACAGGCCTGCGATGTCGAACAGGAAGTTTGACAACATCTGCTTGCCTTTCGGCGTTAGATCCACCTGACCAATGAACAACATTATTATTATTATTACTGTGTGAGACACGTAGTTTATAATATTATTCAAGTAAGGTTGGCGGTACTGCTTCATTTAATGGATTGATTTATTTAAAAATTCGTGTGTTTCTTTATTATATTAAAGAAAGATATGGTGAGAAACGAAGCGCGGTAAATCTCAGCAATATTATGGCCAAAACCGGAATACATTGCTCGCAGCAATAATATGAGTAAAATACAATCTGTTGCTGGCTGCGTAGCTTACGAAAATATGAGTTATAAATGAAACTACGTAAATAAATAAAAAATATATAAATTGCAAACAAAGAACTTAAGTCGAATGTAATCGCATAATATATTTAAATTACGAAAATAATAAGTTTTTCTAACTAGATGAGTGAAATAGGCCTTCTAATTCAGCAGTAGTTTCATACTAAGCGCAAGGCTTTTAGGCTCTGGACTTTTCTGAAGGTGGAATTGTACTGAATGAGTGACACTTCTATGCAGACTATTAGATCTTATCACACTAGATAAATAGGCTTGTTTTAACCATAACTCACATGACGTGTAGTAAAAATACAGCTTAAGATGGAGAATGTTAGCCTTGAAAATTTGTGTGACGTCCTCGTTACGGCACTAATTTTCTAGGCAAGCGTGCTCCATCTTAGGCGGCGTCTTTGCTTCACGTAAGAAGAGTATTGGTTAAAGTAAGCCTCATATTGTTTAGGACGACGGGTTTTCACGCGCACCTGATTGTTGGTATGGTTCAACTATAGTTTCGTTCACAGGGATGAAATTCACTATAAGTAAACTATAGCTGAACCTTTCCAATAATCAGGTACGCGTGAAAACCCGTCTTTTTAACCAATATGAATGAAACACGTAACAATAAACATAAAGTATGCGTATTTCTAAATAAAGTGTGTGATACTCCATAGGATAGTAAATTACCTCAGGGTGGAACTGCACTCCGTAGAGACGCATCTGTTCGTTGTAGATGGCCGCAATGAGATGGTTGGATGACTGCGCGCCCACGCGGAACTTGTCGCCCACCTTCTGAACGCTGTCACCATGAGTCAGCAACACCGGTTGAAGCTTCTCCAGACGGCTGTAAGGAAACATTGGAATAAGTAACCAATATTTATGTGTCAGTAAATAGATGCTTTAATGTTTTGTTCTATGACCAGGGACTATTGTGTTTTAGCTTAAAACTTAATAGTGTATGTAAATAATTTTAATTTTATTCACTTTGTTTGTCATTGATAAAAAAATATGAAATTCTTGATTTTTTCAATAATACTTTTTTTATTTTATTTTAAGAACACTCCGTTGCTCAATAGAAGACAACATACTTTTGCGTTTATGTGGGATTCTTGAATGACAATCGAATGTTTCCATTTGATTTTTGATAGGATTCGTTTGCATTTTTAAGTTTTTTTAATGCCATGCAAATAATAACTAAAATGTCTTCAATGTAGATACTAATAGCACCCATATTAATTAACATAGAAATTGTAAATAGATTATCCTTAATGAAAGACTCTATCACAAGACAATGCTTAAAATGATTAAAATATCATTATGTCAAAATGTAGATAACGTAATCAGTCATCGTTAGCGGTCACAAATCCGGGCGATAAGACCGCCTCTTGTGCAATAGACGTTAAAAAAAGAATACAATTGTTTTTAATGTATTGAGTGTCTAAGAAAATCCACGGGAGCATATAAGTCGCGTATCAGTTAGTGGTACATTTTAGTAGTTCAAGAGATAATTTGCTCAAAAAACTATCACGTGTTTGATTTATATTATTTAAGAAGACCGGTTTACACGCGTACCTGATTGTTGGAAAGGTCCAACTATAGTTTCGTTCATATTCGGTGAACTTCATCAGGGATGAATCGAGTCGTTCGTGTCTTCAACGATGACACATCTCGCACTGTGCGAGTGCGAGACGCGTAAAAATCCGTCTTCTTAAACAATATAGTTAATTTGCCATTGCTACAAACATATAATATTGGTATAGATTTATTTCATGTAATTTTTAGACTGCTATCAACATATAATGTCCCACTTCTGGACTCGGTCTCCCTTAAGAAGAGGGTGTAAGGTGAGGGGGACGGACAAGTGGCCTGCTACGACTTATATTATTATACATAAAAAAAGAAACGAAAAAAAGGTATAGAGCATAAAAGATAATGTTTATAGAAACTTCTCACTCTCTCTTCTCACTTTTTTGCTCCTAACTTCTTTAATTTTAAATTTAGGGCAAAAATATATATGAACATATTTGTAGGCAATGCGATTTGCTACAAATTATGTCTTCACGAATTTTTTGTAGGACGCATAGTTTCAAAGATATCGCGAAAAAGGTGTTTGCACACTTTTTCCAAGATGACGGCCGGGGGACAAGGGCGGCAACCCCACAAACTTGGAGTTAAGCTTATATTGACCCCCATGTCCCAAAAATAAAATTGGCGAGTGCCGTAATGGGAGTCGGTACACTTTTAAAAATATATTTGTTACACACTCAGACTTACAAAAATACCTATACCAAGAACTATACCAGAGTCAACCTCAGATCCAGACAGCTCGGACATAGTCAAATCAGGGACTGCCCCTGGAAGATAAGTTCACATGTTGCGGCCAGAAAAAAAGTTTTTTATCTTGGTATTTAATGACATGCCGGCTTGCCGTGTCTGAGTGTGGTAAGTATCGAATGAATACGAGTAAATCCAAATCTACACTAATATTATATTATAAAAACGAAAGTTTAAGTCCGACTGCTAAATCTAAACTTGTGTATCATCCTTAATTATTTTTTTATTTTGATGTACCCAGTGTCGCTCTTACGACTAATACGAATCTACTGACACCCCTCACATAAATCTACAAACTAATATTACTAATGCGAAAGTAACACTCTGTCTGTCTCGCTTTCACGTCAAAACCACTGAACCAATCTGGATGAAATTTGGTACACAGGTAGATTGGACCCCGGGAAAGGATATAGGATACTTTATAACAGACTTAAAAAAACTTATTATCTCTATAATCCAATCGGGAACTACGCAGGTGAAACCACGGAGCACAGCTAGTACATAATACATCGCAGTCGGATAAAAAACATTGCGACGACTTGAGAACCGCCTCCTTTGTTTGAAGTCCGCTAAATATTTTAGTGCGTCGTTCAAAAGCACTTACTTAAACAATGGGCAAGAGGTTTCTATCTCCACTTCGTACTGTCCATCCTCTCTAGCCTCCTTCCGCAGTACGGAACCACCAAACTCCTTGTTCAGCATTTGCATGCCGTAACATATACCTGGAATAAACAAAGAGAACATTATACATACTAAGGATGTTTATATGGATCAATTACATAAGTAATGGTCATAGTATTTTTATTAACGTAGGTCATTTTTACACATAGTTATAGGGTGGATAGATCAATGCTTTATTGCAGACACACAGAAAAATTAAATTAAATACAAGAGAAAATTCTTACAAAATATAGTGCTACAAGTGGCAGCCTTATCGCTAAAAGCGATCTCTAGAGAGTAGATCTCTGGGTAGAGATGTACTGACTACTAATAGCAGAAATAACGTCTTTATAATCATAATTAAGAATATAACCTTCACTACAGCACTGAATACGAGAAAAAAACTGAAGTTTAATGTAATAAAATTTATTAGTCATTAACAAAATTTGATGTTTATAACAGTTTTTTTTCTTATATTTCTCTTTAGGTCCATGCTGTAAATTATCCATAATGAGAAATATAGTGAACCCCGTTTCGATTCATTATACCCTTAACCGATAACCCTGTACATTGTCAATGTTTTGCAGGGGTCAAGTAATATAATGTAATTCCCCTATTATAATCTCCTCAACTTCCTGCATATATACTCTTTTGTTGATATCCTAAGCTAATCTAAAGCTAGCATAGCTCTTTATAACTCTAGCGCGATGTTATCAATAAATTGTTGGTCTGTAAACACTTACCTACTAAATCAATTAGATAGTGTAAATCTATTAGATATACAAAAAAAAAATTAGAAATAAAACCTATTTTGCTTAAAAGTATTAAGAATACAGTTAGAAGAGATAGCACAGCTGGATGCTGAATATATGAGCTGAGCAGCATCCTCAATAATAGGTATCTGAAAACTATCACTCATGCAATGTTAAACACCATTATAGATTCTAATAATAAGGGTTAATAAATTTAAATATTAGATTGTCATGAAGAAGAATCATGGAATTTATTCAGCTTAATATACCTAAAACAGACAGAAGAGCAGGGACAAGGGCAATTTACTTAGGAAGAGTCGAGTATGTGTTAAAACATATCCATAAATAAATATTATTTAGTAAAGAAAAAACCAGTTCAAAACTAAACACCGACCAAAACCAATCAAAACCAAGAAAAATTACAGATTAATAGCGAGGAACAGACCATCTGTAGATAAAAATCCAGAACCAAGTACACTGTGAAAGAATTATCAGGGAATATTCAAAGGTCAGCTTCTTACCTAGCACAGGCAGTCCAATCTTGAATATATCGGCATCGTATCTCGGAGCGTCTTCGGCATATACCGAGTTAGGGCCTCCGGAGATGATGATGGCTCGGTAACCGCCTTCCTTCAGGTGGTAAGCGGGAGTGTCGAGAGGCAAGATGTCTGATTCTACACATAGCTCACGGACGCGACGGTCTATTACCTGGTGACGGGAAAAAGATAATTCGTTATAAAATAAATATTATTGAAGAAATTTATTGGTAAACAAACAGAGACCTACCTGGAAAATATTAAGTGACATAGAGAGGAGAAAACTTGCGGTTTGATCGACGTATCTGGATTTAGATATGGATTTGGATCTTTTTGGGTCCAATGAAATCTCTACCCTGCAACCTAGGCTCCGCGAATGAGATTCAAAAGATTACCTATTACTTTACTACTACAAATTACATTTTCTATTTATTGAAAAGTAAATGCAGTTGGGCTCCAGACTAGGTACAGCCTGTATTTTAGACACCCTGCTATACATATAAGTTACAGTAAGCGAAACAATACCACATAATTATAGTAGCAGATACAATTATTGCCATCCAAAAAATTGGATTTGCCCAAACTATTTTTTTTTTATACTATTTTATACTCAACTTTAAAGTTTAAGCCAAGAACAAACATAAACTTTTAGATTATTAATAAACAAATGCCAGCTCTTTCCAGTAGGCTGTGACATGAACATGGCATGGTCAATAAATGTAGGTAGTAAAACTTACTTTCCCATACTGTGAGCCGGCGTCCAATATAGCCAGCTTGTCTCTACCATGGGTAGAGCCATTGGTGCCCCGGTACTGTCCTTCTGCACTAACTGTGTGCATCTCTCTGACTCGCCGGCAGCACTGACGAATATAATAATAACATTTAATGCGTACAGATTGATATATAGTTTATTTGATTGTAATTCAATATTTGGCGACATATTCGCTAAGCGAATAAGCCTTAAATAGATTAAAAAAAAAAAAAAATTAATAACATTTATTGTGAAGCTAATATTGTTTATTAATATATCCGCATCTCTTCTAGCTCAAATAAATAAATCAGTTATTGTTAATAACAATCATTTAGCACTGACTTTTTTTTAATACAATATTATCTTGATGCCTAAAAGTTAAGGGTTTAATTCCTGCTTTGATGGATTGTTTTATTTATATTAGGTTTTATTTGCTACACAAGCTGCAGGTCATTGTGAAATCCTGAAATCTAAAAGCTTATCTAAGGACCACACTTAAAGTTATGAAGTGTTAGTAGTGGTGGAGTATGGTGGTTATAATGTGGTGGGTAAGGATAACCATAAAGATGGCTCAACCTAGTAATATAAGCCGTAGGTCCAACCTGGGCAAAATTTGCACAGGACAGAGAGAGATGGCATAATACAAGAGCTGCTAACACTCAGCATAGGGATATGGGATGTAAATGATGATGTTACCAACTTTGTAATGTGATAACCTTGTGAACTATTTTCCTAGAATAATAGCAGTCATTTAACAAATATAATGACTTCAGGCAGTATGTAGCAATAAAAACAAATTATTTCAAACTTTCTATGATAAAGACTGATAAATAGTCCAGATCAGAACACACTTGGCTATTTATTTTTATTTTCAGTAGTACAGATAATAATATCATATCTAACACTATGGTAATTATTATGTATGTTATATATAAATATACATATTTATGTACTTGAGAAAATATCGATCAGTCAGAGTAAATTCCTTATGCTTTAATTGACAAAGAAAAGAAAATAATGTCGTGAAATTGCACAAAGCAAATTAGTGTGATTGTTATCAAACAATGATACACCTTTCAAAGGGAATTGTTCTTTAAATATATGAACATAATGGTATGAAATTGCAAACACCTTTAGTAAGTGCTGTTAATAAACAAAATTTTCTATGCTCAGTTAGAAATATCAACATAATTGATCAATTTACTGCAACTGTAACATAATAGGTACCTTGAACAATAGTCTTAGATCGAACATAGCACAAAAAGAAAGTCAATGTTCCCACAGTCACAAAACTTCATTGTTTAAATCTTCAAAGTCATTAAAAGATTAGACAAAAAAACACTTCTATTCTATGCCCAAATATATGGAATATATGTTTATAGGCATGTACAATGCACTTATTTATATAAAGCATTAGAACATTTACTGTAGTGATTGTAGAGTGTGGATGTAGAGGTAGTGTGCTTTCATTGGATGACACCAGTGTCAGATATTTTTAGATTATCCCACGTGAAGAGTAAATATATGTATAGGTACACACATAATGTTATTTTGCATTGTTTGTTTGCATAGCTTCACTAAAATTTCTTTGTATGTTTAAATAAGCATTTTAAGGATTTTGAAGTCCTTTCTTTGATCATTTCACTATCAAATCTATACTACAATATATTGTTCAAGATTACATTAAGCCTAAGGTAATCCTAGATGTTAGATTTCATCTTGGAGATAGTAAATAGCATCTAATTTAACTGTCAATTTCAACTCAAATAATATGGTTAATGAGAATTTTGTAGAAATGTTTGGGACTGAATAAACATACTTAAGCCCCATTTTAACAATAGATGAACTATTGAATATTAAAAGATGACTGGGCATATTTATATAAGATTGACAGTATATAGTAATCAAGCTATGGAGTGATAATATAGTAAATAAAATTCTTGTAAGAATTCAGTATTTGATTAAAATGTGTACCAACTTACATTAGAAATGTGGTGGTGATTAGCTCGCTTGTAACATAAGCAACTAGCACATGAATAGATATTGAATTCTGAGGTTGTTATAAGGTTAAGTTATAGGTTGCACAAATACACATTAGGTATCCCCACCACTCACTTCAGATTAACAATCTTATAACAGTCTTGGTAGAGTTTTATTGATTTATTATTGCTTTATTGCTTGTAACCAATCAATTTAAACATTTATTTATAATGTTAACTATACAACTTAGAGCATAATTTTTTTTTTAAATTATTTTTATTGGCAACTGGATACAAAGTCTTTAATGCCTTTTAGAGCATAAAAAACTATGGTGTGGCAATTTAAAACAGCAATTTTACCAAATAAACTTTTTTTATTTATGTACCACTATATAATTTGAGGGTAACAATACATTATCTGAAACTTACTAAGCAGTACCAAAAAAAACAGTACTTGCCTGTAGCAAACTTAAAACTGATTCCAACTGGACTGACCTAACCTACTGTTTATAAGATTGTGAGTTAATAGTTCAATTGTAAAGGTTAAATAAGTAAGGTTATCACACTGACACATTTGACCATATTCATTCTAACTATATATTTTAATGATGTGATTATACAGCAAGTATAATTACATCATTAAAATGTATATGTAAGAAAAAATCTTAACTTATCTATTAATTAGAACCGTTATGCGAGATAAATAGAATAATTTTTTACACAAAGCCTAGTAACAGAAACACACCTTTCTTAGAAAACAAAACATGATAGCACAGAGATGACAAACTAGAGATCATCCTTCGTGTTTATCATGATAGAGACTCATTGATAAAACTAAGTTATCGGGGAGATAAATCAAGCATTTTCGTCGGGATAAGCGCCAGTCAAAATCGTGAACTGGACTCGATAGACTGGATCGCTATAACGGAATACACTTACCGCCGAAATGTTACGCATACGCGCTAACCAACTCCTCGGTTGTTTACCACATAACACACTACTTGTAAACTGCGCGAAACAACGAAAATTTTTATGTGAAACGGTGATTTGACATTACTTTCTGGGTCATAACCGGACACACTTAATAGCAGCCATTTCAATTAAATATTTCTGGCGGCGATAGTTTCAACATAACACGAGATAGTTTGTCTAACTTACCTAAAATAAAATATTCGGTGTTTTAGAAGGATTTGTTCGTATAAAACACGAAAAAATGTGTTTCTCCATTCAGCACTACGAATACAAAATTTTAGTACTGAATGTTACCGACAGGTGGCGCAATCGACGCCAACTTCAATTTCATTGATAGTGTCAATGCGTTCTTATTTTTTTTCCACACTGAATGAATTTTTACTTTATAACTACGTAGGTACTAAATCGAATAACAAACAAATAGATACAAGAATGTCAAAAAGCCAAATGATATAAATGTGGTTTGAGCAACGGGATAATAATAATCAAACTAAATTCCATTATGAAATAGTTGATAATATTTAGAACGCAACCATGAAAGCGCTTGTCATTGCTTGATTAGGTACTTTTTTGTCACTTTCATGTATTTTACTTTAATAGGTAAAACCCATACGTTCCGTTCGTTAGGTACGTAGACAGGGATGCGTTCTGTGCCTCAGGATGTAGTTGTTTCGTTTTTTTACCCTGTCCTTGGGTACCGAGCACGTTAGTAGAATATTTACACTGACAGCAACTCCACCTCAAACTTCACGAGACAATAGCCTTTATTACTGTAACCATGTAACCTATTTTGAGTTTGTTTGAAAGGTGACTGGATTGGCCTTAGCTACGAATACGTTTGAAAAATGTCGCCGCTACAAAATGGTGGATTACATATGTTGTCACAACTACCTCAATTTGCGTATCAAACGATAGGCTTTGACTAATAAAATACAATATAGGTTTGTACTATGATGAATTTCAAATCCAAGCTGAACGCCACATCAAAATGGCGAGGTCGGAGGCCTTTTAAATTTTAAATGTATATAATAGTATTTCATTGTCTGATAAAACCAAACTTTGAATGGTCACTCCTTTTTACGAAATTAAAACGGTATAATTAATTATGCGCCTGTGGTATTTAAAACTATTTCACAAAAAAGCATCGCATCGTAAAGGATTATATTAAAGCGAAGAATAATCTGTCCGTCTGAGCGTCCGTTAGCTGCAACTATGTAACGATCAAAATAGCTAGGTAAAAAACATTCTGACGTTTATCTGACAGTTGGAAACTAGCAAATATACAAATCGTATGATGTCATACAAAGAGAATAAGAATATGAGAGCGGTATGGCTACAAAAGCAAAGGAATACCCTATGAACGAATAAAAAAAATTAGTAGTTGTGGTAGTGATTTGGTGACTTGTCAAAAAATAAATTCTATTGTTGTATTTTTGTTGGATTTATTAAGTTCGAATAATAATTTGCAGTTTATTCAGCGATAAACATGCCGGACCATTTAGGAGATGATATGCGAAAAGTGAAAGACGAAAAAGAGGAACCAGAAAAGGAAATAAAATGTAATTAAAGTTACTACGCTAGACCAATATTATTTAATATATTATTCGTACATTTTACAAATAAACTCTAACTAATTTCTTCTTCTACATTTCAGCACTCGATGAAGGCGATATTGCTCTATTAAAGTCATATGTAAGTCATAAAATACTTTGTTTAGTAAGGTTATGTGACTTGCATTATCTACTACAAATTCTGTGATAACATTCTAGGGGCAAGGACAGTACACTAAAATCATCAAAGAAGTCGAAGATGGCATCCAAACCGTGATGAAGAGAGTTAACGAACTGACAGGAATTAAGGAATCTGATACGGGATTGGCACCCCCTGCATTATGGGACTTGGCTGCTGACAAACAGACATTGCAAAATGAACAGCCTTTACAGGTAAGTCAACCCCTATATCAGCGGGAGTTAGACAGGAAAGAGGTGAAAACAAGAACAAGCACACTCAGATTCATTTTCATAGTGTTGAAGCGGCAAATAAAAAAAAGGATTGCTTGCTCTTCTTATCACCTCTTTCATGCCAATAAAGAAACTAAATAAAAGGTAAACCAGCCAAACTAGAGTTTCATACATATATGAAACATCTCTTTTTATCAATTTAAAACAGTAGTGCTCTGAAATTAGACAATTGAAAATTGCTGGAAAAATTAATATAGGAGTGGGTCGATTTAAGTTTAAGTCGACTTTTTTTAAGTAGAGCTTGTTCAATAATGAGGAGTAAAGAAAGAACACTGTCCATAAGCATTGACAGTATTCTGATACAACTCCCCAAGATAAACTTCTGCTATGAACAACTTTGTCACTTTTAGAATTCTGACAAAACTACATGTTGCAGTACAATAAATATAATTAATAGTTAACATATCGTATCATAATTTTATTACTCTTCCTCGACATGTAAATAGCCAGATTATTAACAGTCTTATAAAAAATGCATCTCAATTTAAAGTCTTTTGTTTCGAACTAGCATGTGACAATGACAGAAAAGGAGAATGATCAAAGTAAGGAAGCATTTATTAATAAGGCTGTTAATGTTTAATTTTTTTACAATAATGTATGAGTCTTTCTCAATTCATTCGAACATTTTGATATGTATTATTATTATGAATATACTGTGTGTTACTATGTGCTTAGTATTCCTTTCATTTATTTATCAGTTTAATTCTGTGGTGCAGTAGTAGTACAATCTCTTATTCTTTTTTATTGGTACAACACTGATGTTACTGTTTACACTTAGTTTGATCCATGCAAAGGTTGCTTTTAGGAATCGCTTTAGGCAATAAGGCCGCTGAATGTACTACCAATGTTTTGTTTACATTGTATTTTGCTGTATTTATTTATTAGTGTGGTACAAAATATAGGTATATTGTATTGTATTGTATGAGATATCTTTGGCGCACTTTTAGCACTTTGGATATTTGTATCACATTTATAGCGACAGTGACACTCTAGATGATGTCTTATAAAAAACCACTAGTTTCTGTCTGGTAAAAAGTTTATGCAGAAATTCATTAATAGGCGCTATCATCATGCCAGCTTACATATCAGAAATTTTTACACAGTAGTGGGATCATATCATATTCACCCATAGCCCCCTCCTGTTGGGTACGAGTCTCCCGTGTTTGAAGAGGGTAGGCCATAGTCCAGCTGGCAGCCAAATTGCAGGTTGGATACCTGCTTCAATAAGCAAATTTCCTGTCAATGTTTTATTACATTTATCATTATCAACATAGGCCTATTTTCATTGTGTATAGCTTGTTATTAAGCCGGTAAGCCACACATATGTAAAATTACTATGTATGTTCTCAGAAATGCATTCAGACTGCAACAAATATTAATGCTTTTCTGTTTTGCAGGTGGCGAGATGTACAAAAATTATCAATGCGGACTCAAACGACCCCAAATATATCATCAATGTGAAACAGTTTGCTAAGTTTGTGGTGGACCTCGCGGACTCTGTAGCACCCACTGATATTGAAGAGGGCATGAGAGTTGGGTAAGACAATTTGAAGTTGATATTTCATTGGTTGTTTGGCACCATACAAGAAATTAACCATGTATGTAATTTTAAACTGAACTCATTTTGTTCAAGGGGAATGTATTCAAACCATATGATTTTTTTTTAATATTTACCTGCCCCCATTTTCTAAATATTTCTATTTGATGGTCACCATTGGGGGGGACTTATTGGTGACCACCTTTATTTATGTAACATATGAGAAGGGTAATTCATAAGTACCGTTTTCAATTTTTATCTAAACCTAATCTTAAGAAGATTTTGTGCTCATGTGTGGCAATGTTGTCAGCTATGAATTTAAGTAGCGCTAAATGCTGTACACTATATAAAATATAGTTCAAAAGCGCGAATTTACAAAAAGGACTATGTGACAAAAACCTATGCCCCTCTTCTTCTCTATGACCAGGCTTGGTATTTTCAAGACCTCTTTCCCTTCCTTGAATGGTTCACTTTTTTTTTTTATAATCGATAGGCTTGCACTTGACCGCAACTCACCTGATGTAAAGTAACGATGCGGTCTAGGATGTAGCGCGCTTGCCTAGAAGAAACCGATTCACTCGCGATTTGAAGAGACCAAGGTTATAGCTATTGGGAAATAGAGAACTTGGCAGCGAATTCTACAACCTGGCAGTTCGCAGAATAAATGTAGGCGCTAAGCGTTTTGTGCGAGTCCGTGGAACCTCTACCATGAACCAGTGGCGCCTTACAATATCTCTACTTCTCCGATTGTAGAATGGAGATGGGGGAACTTTGGCCAGAGCATCGTTACCTATAAGTCTTTGAGCTCGCGTTTCGACAGACTCCAACGCTTCAAGCTGGTATTTTGCTGATCCATCCCAAAGATGCGAGCAGTGTTCCATACACGATCGAACTTATGCTTTATACAGAGTGAGCAACTGTTCCGACGTGAAGTACCGCTGCACCTTTGAGAGGATACCCAGCTTTTTGGCAGCTAACTGAGCTTTGGACTCAATATACGCACCAAAATTGAGCGTTGAAGTCAGCGTGACACCTAAGAGCTCAAGGTGGTCGGTTAGGGGAACGAATACATCTCGGATAGTAGGGGCCAGCTGGAATGGCCTGTTTTTGGCGGAGAACAGACACGCCTGCGTCATAGCAGCATTGAACCTGACTAGATTGGCATCGCCCCAATCAGAGACTGCCCTGAGGGACAAGTTCAATCGCTCGACCATAGCTTCTCTAAGTAACTGAACTTCAGCCGCACTGGCACATGGGGAAGAAATGTAACTCTCAACGACCGTGCTGTCGTCTACGTACCCAAAGATGCTTGGTTTTAACAGGACGTTGATGTGCAGCAAAAAAAGGGTCGCTGAGAGCACCGAACCCTTAGGGACTCCGGCATTAGTAGCCATTTGGTCTGACGAGCAGCCATCAATGACCACACGTATTGACCGGTCCCTCAAGAAGTTTGATATCCATCCACAGAAACCAGCGAGCAAGCCGTATGTGGGAAGCGTAATATATAAACGTAATATGAGTGCGTTTGCTCAGTCATATGTTTAAGATAATTTTTAAATCTATAGTAGTGTAAGAGATTTTGTTTGTGATTGAAAATGGAGAGAGTGGCAAAGTGATTGTGAAGGAATATAGCAACTCTCTTTGCCGCTGTGATATAGAATACTACAATCCCAATGAATTATGATTAGAAACTTTATAATATAGTAGTAGTATAACTCTCCTATAGTATAGCATCATTGAAACCACCTCACCACCGTGAGATAGGTTGGTGGGTTATTACTTTGAGCAACAATAATCATTCAATAAGGCGCTTTGCTGACGGTGGGCCGGACTCTTGACCGCGCATCAATTCATTGGCGACGCGGCTTTTTTGCCCTTTTTGTGCGTTGGTAGTATAGAATTCACTTTGCGCTATCGCTCGCGGTCAATCTGACATCTGCAAAGCGTGTAAAGAGTATTTTTGCTGAAGTTTAAGTGTTTCATTGCATTGATGGCAGATATTTTTAAACGATATTTTGTTTTTAAAATACATTCGACCTTTCACACATATTAGATCATTCGTGAGGTTAAACTATAGTTTTGGTCACATTTTGTGAACACCATCAATGGAGAGCTGTAACAGAAAACCACATTCATCTACTTTAATTTATTTTGGGATATCCAAAGATCGCCAATGCTAAGAAGATTTTATTAGCAGCTTTGTTAGAAACAACATCTTTCTACTTTATATCTCCTTTCATGAAGACTTTCGATATGTTCCCATATAGTGTGGACCGCAACAAGTATCAGATTCATATTCCCCTGCCTCCGAAGATCGACCCGACAGTCACCATGATGCAGGTGGAAGAGAAACCAGACGTTACGTACAGCGACGTCGGCGGGTGTAAGGAACAGATTGAGAAGCTCAGAGAAGTGGTTGAGACGCCACTCTTGCATGTAAGTTGTGTGTTCGAAAGACTAGCCTAACCCGCAATATATATGTTAATAAAAAAACCGACATTATGCAGCAAACTTTTGGAACAACAACTACAGAAATAGATGATGTTGGTTGATTTTTCGCAGTAATAATAACTTATAAAAATTAACAAGCTACAATTCTTACTACTATTACTTAGGTATTTTGATTTATATATTTATGGTCTATGAGCCCAGACCTTCGTTATTTTATAAAAGCTGAAAGTTTCTCAGCACATGCTCCCAACACAGCTAAGACCATTTACCATCTATCTGCTAAAACCACGATGACCCAAACTTCAAAACGGTCAATGCATGCGCTGACAAACTTTCGGATTTTATAAAATAACGAAGCTGGAGTTCACGGGCTCTTGCTCTATTAGATACTGAACTGATCTTAATTTTCAATTTGATTGTTACTATCTAGAAAATAATTTTCCGAATCGCTCCAGGCGTCGTAGCATACAAATTCATTGTTTCTATGGAGATGATTTAGTGGTTGATTTGACATAGTAAAAAAATGTTTTTAGCCTAGTAAACGAAACCAGGCTGCAATTAGCGGAATACAATCAATGAAAATATATACTGCCTTATTAATAAACGCATCTTAACTTAGGGATCTTTTGTCTTGTTCTTTCCAATGGAGAACGTCACGCGCCAAAATAAGACAAATGACGATTAAAGTTAAGGCGCGTTTATTAATAAGGCTGTCAATGTACAATGTATATAATGTATGCAAATGTCGTTGTGTACAGCCTGAGAAGTTCGTAAAGCTGGGTATCGAGCCCCCCAAGGGTGTGCTGCTGTTCGGCCCGCCAGGCACAGGCAAGACTTTGTGCGCGCGCGCCGTCGCTAACAGGACGGACGCGTGCTTCATCAGAGTTATTGGTAAGTAGAGGACTCCTGCTTAAAATAGTATTCATTAATCAATGTAATAGCCGCTTACCTGGGAATCCCAAGCGGCCATCGCACACAATGGAGTCAGAAGTTCAGCGTGTGTAATCCCTTGAAGTTAATCTCTATCTATTTAACTATTTATATTTGGATTTAAAAAAAGTAATGTCAAAAACATAAACCGCTTTCAGAGTTAGTTTGTAGTCATATAAGTTATTGTGTCCTCCTCACATGTTGCATGTAATATTTACGAACATTTACTGCTAAGACATACCCGATATAAGCCATTACAAGATTCATCATTAACAAATCATTGCTGTAGCCATCATCACTGCTGTACCGAAATCTATACTGTTTAATCATGATATACGAAACGTCGAAATATAACAGAGGAAACGTTTTTATTAGTTTTAGAGAAAACGCACCACCATATTTGTATTTCATTGTACAAGTATTTACTAAATTGATTTTATAGCTGGTCGACAATATTACACGTCAGATTATTTTTTGTTATTCTCAGGGTTGAATTGATCGTAAAAGTTGTTCATAATGACTCGCTTGCGACTTAGATCAGACCGATAACCCTGTATCCTGGCAGACCATCTCATAGATGACGCAACTGTTTAGATGAATGATCCACTCGACATATTACCATACTAAACAGGGTTAATATTAGATATATTAGTACTTATTGCATTATGTTAAAATCTATATGTAATATCTAATTTAACAATCAATATATTGAGTATTGATTTCATAGAAAACTGGTCCACGATAGCACTGGATTAGATTGTGGGCATGAATGGGAAAGAGAACTCCGACCTGCAATGGTTAGTCCCAGGCTTTATAACATGCCATGGTCTGTAAAATGATCGTTTATGACCAGGTTCCGAGCTGGTGCAGAAGTACGTGGGCGAGGGTGCGCGCATGGTCCGCGAGCTGTTCGAGATGGCGCGCAGCAAGAAGGCATGCCTCATATTCTTTGACGAGATAGACGCTATAGGTGGCGCTAGGTATGTAAACATATAAATAGCTATGATAATTATTATACAGAACTTAAATAAAATAATTCTTACACACAAACTAACTTAAAAAGAACCTACACTGTTAAAATGAATAAAAGTCTGAAAAAAATCGATGTCCGTGTGGTAAAGTTCCAAGAACGTTGGCAGCTCTCCCGCGTTGAATTTCCACAGAAATCCTTTGAGCAAGGAATGAGCTAGCTCTCTTGTCCGCAGTGGCATAGGTGAATTTGGGTTATTTTTTTTATGAAACTCTTGGTAGGTACTAGGACCCCATGGACCAAAAGTTTCTACACCGAGCGGTACGAAAATAGAGTCTGCTGAAAGAGACGTATATTTCCTATGTTAAATCTGAGCTGGTACAAGTGCGTGGGAAAGGAAGGTGCATATATCGCTATTTCTCTCTCTCGTGGTGTCAATGCTGAGCACGGATCTCTCGTATGAAGAGGGTGCAGGCCATAGTCAACCAAGCTGGCCAAATTGCGGGTTAGGGACTACACTTATCTTTGAAAGCTATTAAACCTTCTCCGACAAAAAGGTTTCCTCACGATATTTACGAGCAAGTGGTAATTAATTATAATAAAATATGTATAATATTAAAGTCAGAGCTGAATGCCTAAATTTGGGATTGAAGCCGGGCACTTTCGCTACTGAGGCAAGAGGATCGTCGACTAGGTTCACATTAACTTTAATAATAAATAAAATTGAAGAATTACTCTTATATACATAAAAATAATAATCTTTATTCGTGCGCACAATTTTTGTTATTGATAAAGCAGAAATATCATATTAAGTTGCTGTATTATATATAGGGACAGTAAAAATTAACAACAATTAAAAAATTACACCCCCCATATTTATTACGATAATAGATATTTTTGTTGTTTGGGGGTCAACAATTAAAAATGTTTCAATTGCGAGTCATTTTATTTAAAACAAATGGTGACAGGTTCGACGACGGCGCGGGCGGAGACAACGAAGTGCAGCGAACCATGTTGGAGCTCATCAACCAGCTCGACGGGTTCGACCCCCGCGGTAACATCAAGGTACGTCATTATTGCACAAGACCAGTGTCGAATCTAAACCTACTTGGACAAGTCTGTTTGACGACGACTCTAGAAATCTTAATACTAATCGAAATAAATTGTAGAAAGTTATTTTACTATAATTATAAAACATGAATAGGTATATACAGTTAGCAGAACAGGACACTTGCCATTATTATTATTATATGCAAACCTGGCGTGTCACTCCCATTTCGACCTCTCGGGCAGTGATGGGCCGCGACCCGTCGCGCTAAGGGACGTGCCACTAATCGAGTCGCCGTAGATAGTCGATTAATCTAGCAATAGAATCGGTCGCATTGAGCAAACACAATAAGTCTTGGAACGAGCTATGAGTTCATCCCTTTTGCCGTTGAGACAGCAGGCCCGTGAGGCTCTAAAGCGAAAAGTTTGTGGCTAATCTGGGACGTAGTTTGCGGAGCTGGAGCTGTGGGTGTGACCCCCGTGCGTGTAAATTTTTTGCCCAACATATCTCGTTGGCCATTCAGGGGAGGAACGCTGCTAGCCTGATGGGTACGTTTGGTCATGAGGACTCCTTTTTGTTAAGGTGACCCTATAGGGGCAACATTTTTGTGACTTATTACTGTATTATATAATAAAAACAATAACTATATAACAATAGTTATAATAATTGTTCGTATTCCCAGGTGCTGATGGCCACCAACAGACCGGACACGCTGGACCCGGCGCTCATGCGTCCCGGCCGTCTCGACCGCAAGGTGGAGTTCGGATTGCCAGAGTTGGAAGGACGCGCGCACATCTTCCGCATCCACGCGCGCTCCATGTCCGTCGAGAGAGACATACGGTTCGACCTGCTGGCGAGACTGTGTCCCAACTCTACCGGCGCTGAGATCAGGTAAACAAACGTTCTAAGCTTATTAGTCGTGTAGTAATGATGGTCGAGTGGTTAGTGGGGTCGATTGCCGTGCAATAGGTACGAGGATCGATCCCATGAAACATGCAAAAAGAGCCTGAACTGCCGGTAAAGGAAAACATCGTGAGGAAACCATAGCATGGTAGTAGGGCGTTTTCTAACGCTCCCACGCTCAAGTTGTAAAATCTATCGCCAAGTACCTAACCGCGTGTTCCGGCAGCTTTCCTTGAAAGCCAGTGTATACCAAACCAAGTATACCAAGTTCGGCTTAGGTTTTAAAACCTAAGCCGAACTTAATTATAACATTAGGTTTTAAAACCTAAGCCGAACTTAATTATAACATTTTTATATACTTATATCCTGAGTTCATGTTGACGAGTGATTTAATTAACCAACTCTAACAGGAATCCTTCACAGCTAGGCATTTGACCACAAATTTGCACGATCACGGAAGTCAGCAATACTGTATGATGGCATGCTTAGTTTGGTATACACTGGCTTTCAAGGAAAGCTGCCGGAACACGCGGTTAGGTACTTGGCGATAGATTTTACAACTTGAGCGTGGGAGCGTTAGAAAACGCCCTACTACCATGCTATGGTTTCCTCACGATGTTTTCCTGCGTCGGGTATGCCGTGTAAGTACATTCACAAACACATGCTCAAGTCATCCAGAACAAAGATAAATATTTGGTTACCTGCTCCGACTTGGAATTTTTGTATGAAGGCCCACGTATCTTATTAAGTGAAATCGCGGGATGCAGCTTATGACCATCTGCGTATGAAGTCGAATCTTTAACACCACTCAAAATATACGAGCCGTAAGGCTCGAGGATATTCCAAAGAAAAAATAACATACACTCGAAAAACATAACCCTCCTTCTTTCGCAGTCAGGAAAAAATAGTATAAATTGTTTATTTCTGTCCTCCCCTAGGTCTGTGTGCACAGAAGCGGGTATGTTCGCAATCCGCGCGCGTCGCAAGGTCGCCACCGAGAAGGATTTCCTAGAAGCAGTCAACAAGGTCATCAAGTCATACGCCAAGTTCTCGGCCACGCCGCGCTATATGACATACAACTAACTTCACTGCTTTTATTAAACTATATAATTATATGTATTAAAATAATAGGTTTTTTTCGTAATAAACGTTTAAAGTAATTATTTGTTTGTTTTTCTATTCACGTAAACTATGCGAGAGGATATTTTATTTTAGACTTCAGATAGACCCTAGACGGACAGACATACGGGCAGAGCATACTATAAAAGTAGGTGCTGACTGACCTGTGTTATGGGACGGTTTAATTTTTATATACAGAGAATAGGCTCACGCATAACACGCGTTCCTAGAAGAAACAGATACTCGAACCTTATTACCATATTATTTTATATTTTCAATATTTTTTAATTTTGCTGACATTTTAATTATTATGATTATTGTAACTGGTGTATCCGTACTAATTGAAATAAATGAACCTTGAAAATATCAGGATATACCTATCTAGCGTTACTGAGAAATAGAGACGTCGATAGCTAGTTTCAAAATCTGGTAGTTCGCGCAGTAAAAGTTAACGGAACACGTATTATAAGAGTCGTGAAACCTGTACCGAATCTCACATCCCTACTGATTTTAGATTGTTCATAAAACAAGTCTTATGTTGCGAACACTTTGCAGCATTCGTGGTAAAAGTATTTATAAATAAAGTTTCTGTTTTACTGACCATCATCTGACAGTTGATCGTTATGCTAATATTCCTATTAGCAAAACTTTAACGTTAACGTTGAACTCATTAGGTAAGTCATACCTACATTATCTACATCTCATTTGACATTGGGTTTAGATGTTTTGATACGAGAGTTAAACTAAATGCAAGGCTTATTTACTCCCATTATATGTATTAATACCCGTTATTAATGAATTCGTTTCTGTGCCTTTCTACTTTTTGTTTATTGGCCACCACACTCAGTGTATTGTGCCAATTCTCAAGCTTTATGTACTATATTTTACTCGATTCTGAACAAAATTATTATTAAACGTAACATTTTCCTTGCAACTAAAGATCTAATTTAATAAAAAATATAAATATAAAATTGAAAGAATAATTTAAAAAAAAACTTTTAATTCAATGTCAACCTTTATTTATGAAAATTGAGGGTAGGTAATACAAAAATATTTTGATTAAATTCGTTACACACGTGTTGACGAGAAGTGATCGTTGAGAATTGTAATGCTAAGTCGAGTTTTTAGTGTTAAAACTCAATTACCAATTATAAAGTGTTTAATTTTGCAGTGTTTACGTATCAGTAGACATGGCCGATTCTGTAAGTATTGATTTGTTTTTATTAATCGTTCGTTTATGTGTATCTAAAGCACGAATTTTCAACCCATGCAATTCTATTGTTAAAAACATGTCATGTGTACAAAAGATCGTTAGGTTATTATTGTTTTCTTCTGTGTACAGATTTTCCCATTCCGATTTTACTTTATTCGTACCTGTCAACCACAGCTGTGAGATTATTTCACTGAGTCACTAAAAACAGTGTTTGCGATAGGTAAATAATTATTTGATAAATTATAGATCAGGATGGGATAAAAAACAATTTGCGGAAACTTTTTAGAATTATAATCCAATTTGAAAAGCTTCAAACTTAAATTTGAGTTTTTTTTTTTAGCTTGGTGTCTCTTTCAGCTTCAGTCTAGTATATTCAGATTTAACGTGGTCCCAGTATTACTGACTTCTATTCTCCTTTATTGAATTTACAAAATTCCTGATTGTTAAATCTATATCGAATTTTTATTACACATATAAAGTTTTTAAATGTTGAAGATTGTGATATAAAACATATTGACAACCTGGACCATATTCTTGTACTAACATTTTCAGCGTGAACCATCATCGTTTGTTTTCATAAGGTTAGCGTGATTTAAATGTTTTTTTTTTAAATATCTAGGGCCCAAGTTATTTAAATTGTTTCAGAATTACGATTGCATTGCGTCATAATAGTCGTTTTGACATAGAACAGGTGGGAGTTAGTATTTTAACTTAATGTTATAGGTAAACTTAACTGTTTCTTTTATAATTACTAACCTTAGTTCTATTTTATTGTAAGTTTTTATTTGTCAAGTAAGGTACTAAAAAATATTGATCTTTTTGCTGTCCGCAAATAAAAACATTTTATATATTTATTTAATAGACTGCCAAATCTGTCGAAAACTACTAATATGACGCAATGCAATCGTAATTCTGAAACAATTCATATAAAAAATGTAGGCCCGGATGTTATTAATTAAATAACGTTTCACACTCATAGCTCCCCATATAGGATTTCTCCCGTGTCGGGGATGCCATGCAAAATTCACAAATACACACTCACAGAGACACCCAGACTCGAAGATAGATGTTCAAACTCATTGCTCGAATACCTGCTCCGACCGGGAATTGAACCCGAGACCGTCGGATCTCGAAGCAAGCATGCTAGCCACCAGACCACGGCGGTCGTCAATTCTCATAATATAAACATCGTTTCAGGAACCATACACAGATGTAATGGAGCTGTGCGTGTTGCTGGAATGTCTCGGGTTCAGCGTGAAGTCTCTGGACTCCAGTGACACTAACCTGAGTCAGGAGGGAGGCTGGGCGAGGACTGTAGTCGTCAACTGTCAGGTAGATTATTCATCTTCAGGGTGTTAGCTAAAGTAGTACGACTTACATAAAGTAAAGTCTACTTTATGTAAGTCGTACTACCAAAATAACTGACACTCGTCTAGCGACAGTTTTATCAATCGCAACAGGTAGGTAGTACTTGTGTACCTAACTGCCTGATAAATAAAACATTTTTTTTTTAAATTTCTTGATATAAATCGACAATGGTTTTAAAAAGAAATATTTTTATTTGTTACTAAAAACATAACTTAGACAATAACTCTATTATTAGGTACCTACTAAATGCTTTCTGCCACAAACCGATTCCAACTCCACACAGTGCCGGCTGCAACAGCCAGCGTTGATCTTCCGTTGGAACCGGGACGTGACGTCACGCATGTCGCAACCCGCAGAAAATCCTTTTGTTATTGTCACAAACCAGGCTATTATTAAAAATCCAAGTCGACAAAACAACAACAACAAATCTTTTCTATTTTTTAAGTTTTCTCATCATACTCCCTACGAGTAGACCACCTAGAGCTAGCTACTACCTACTACAAGAAACAGTGCGGGGCTTAGGTTAACTACAGGTACCTAATACGTTTGTTCTGAGTCGGATAAAGAAATGAAATTTGTAGAAGAAGAAATAATCATGCCCATTTCTAGGTAACGTAACGTTTATATAAAAACTACCATCGAAATAAAACTTCTGATATGTACTGAACCACCCGTTATTATATACTTACTAGATGCGCTCTACGATGTTTACTGGGATTAAAGTTAGCCTATTCCAGGTCATATGCTATCCTGGTGCCAAATTTCTTACAACGTTTAGCGGTTTGAGCGTGAAAGAGTAACAAACATACAAACACACATACATGTTTTCACCTTTATAATATTAGTGAATAGTGTTATACCTACCTCCTTACATCATTAGCGCCTTAAATACGGGGTGATTTTAAATTGACTGCCTATATTTTTACCACGCAATCAGCATCAGTTAATCAGTTAATGTAACATATTTCGTAAAACAAAAACAATTTTTATTGTATTTTTGTTTATAAAAAACTGGAAAATATGTTCACGTAAGCGCAGCACAGTTACACAAATTTGGGTCATTCTAACGCTCGCTTGTCGTCGCCGTGAACTGGTTTCGCACAGGGGCGGTGCCGCGGCCTACGGTGTCCATCAGTTTTACGTTTACTTTACATGAGTTCAATAGAAGATTTCTCAATATTTTGTACTAAAGGGGGTAAACAAAAACACGGGTATTTTATTTTTCAATATTCTTTCAGTATTCCAAATATCACTCAATTGAGAATCTTCTTGTATATAGTTTGCGATATGTTTTGCAACATACAATGGCGGCTTGAAATTTCCAGTCAGAGATATACAAATATCTTTCTCTGTGTATTACGTTTCTAGGCGTCTGGATTGCACGTGGTGCTGGAGAGCCCCGGCGTGTCCTGCACGTGTCCCACGCAGAGCAACCAGCAGAACAGCGGCCTGTGGCAGGTGTCGGGCGTCGCAGGCGGGAAGCAGCTGGATAGGGTAATGAAAAACAAGTTCATTTTATTAAAAGTTATCACCGGCACCGTTACAATGATTTTGATCAAATTTTAATGGACACACTCGAGAATATACCCTATCAAACATAAATTTCGAATCGATGGAGCCGTCTTCGATAAATCAGATGAGAAATAAATAAAAAATCATATAGGTACAGTACTTACAGTCGAATTGAGTAACTCCTGTATTTTGGATGTCGGTAGAAAATGGAAAAGAAATTAAGAGAGAAGGTACTCAATTAGTTGGAATCTTTTTTATTATTTACCCCGATTTAACAGAGACGCTTGGACTGATTAGAACACATCTTTAAACTAAATTTAACAAAAAATCCCACCCAAAAAATTATCTGGAAAGATCGCTTTTTAACAAAATGACCTTCTTTTATACCTGATTTTGTTGTATTTGTTATTTGATGGAGTAGGTTAGTGTTTCGTAGTAACAACGAAAAACGTTTGTAAGTTCATCATCATCATCTATTTTCGTCCAGTGCAAGACAAGCTTCACCCAGGGCCCACCATTCGGCCCTATCCTATCCCGGAGCCCTACTTTTGAGATCGCTCGTAGGAATTCAATATTCGCAAGCGAAAGAAATCACTGGTGATTATCATTTCGAATGGTACTGTATATATTTGAAACAATAGAAAACTAGGTTACCTTAACTTATCTTTCACAGAAATATTTGTAGAATTCGAAATATCAATTACGAGTAGTAAGTAAAGTCATTAGCGAGTGAAGAATTCATAAGAAGGGTCCAACAATAAAGTCTCTGAACTCCTCGTCTCTCGTCTCATTTATAAATTATTGGAGAATATTTTTTTATGTAAAGTGTTATTATCAGGAGTTTGGTTGCTCTCTTCTTGGCCCTCTCCCGAAGCCGCATCGCGACCGTCTCTCGAATGAGCTCCAGGAGATGATTCGCTGCATCAGGGAGCACGGAGACGAAGAGCGCTTGGGAGGAAACAAGTCTGCCAGTATGAATGATATTAAAACTCCGGAAAAGATGTAAGCAATTCATAAAAATATTTTTGAAAGGAAAGTAAGAAAATGTTTGGGTGAAGGCCATAGTTCACTATGCTTGCAAAATTGCTGGTTGGGCAATTGCACTTATTCTCGATTGTTGTTAACAATCTAATTAATTTAGTTAGTTCTAGTTAGTTATATGTATTTTCTTTGACCGTGATAGCTAGTGATTATTAACTGTAATATGCAGCGGATGTATTTTTTTAACTATCGTATGAATTTATTACTCGCCAATGACGCCACAAACGTAGTTCAATGTTGAGGGATTCATATCTTTTAATAACCTTTTGTAACCAACGTATAGTATACTCGTAAACCACTCGTATTTTACTATTTATACCAATTGTTACTTAGCTAAGGATATAAATTTTTCATGAATGACGTCATTACCGAGTGATGAATTTAAACAAGCTGTTCAAAAATAGAGCCTCAGGTTGTCTTCAACTGTTAGGCTGAACATCGCAGCGGAGACTCCCACCCGCTATCGGTCGCTGGACACGCTCACCGGCAAGTCTGTCAAGAAGGAGGCCGAGGATCTCCCGGAGCCGGGGGTCCTGCAGCGGCCGCATCTCATCTCGGAGTCAGAACTAGTTGAAGATACTTCGGTAGGTTTTGATCCCTTATATATACTTACACGTAGTAGATAGTATTATTTCTCCAGTGCCTATACTGAGGATATTCTCATTCAAAAAAGGAGGAGGTATCTACTCAGTATGACGGTTTTTTTAAGTTTGTTACCTGACTTCTCGGAGACGGCTACAAAAATTTGAAAAATGATTTATTTGTTTTTCTCAAATGGTTCCAAGTTAATTATACCTACCAGTGAAAATCGATCTAGCAGTATGAAGACGAAAGACTTTTCGAAGCTAATCGTCGATTCAACGCTTGTTGAATCAGGCTGCAGGGGTTGGCTCAAGAGCTCAAGATAGGTGTGGCGCAGGGATTGTGTGTATCAAATCTCATATTCAGTCTCCTTATGAACGACCTTCCAGAATGCGTGCCGGATGCTCAGCTGCTCATGTACGCGGACGATGTGGCGGCTATTGTGACTGCCACAAGTGTGTCATCGCTTGCGCTGAAGCTGAACCGTGTAGCGAGCCAACTTGCAACATGGTTTAGAGCAAATGTTCTGCATTTTAATCTGTCAGGAAGACGCTATCCTGAACTTTCTGTCGGAATGGAAGGAGAGACATTGCGACAGGTGGATGGATTCACGATGGTTGGTTTTCAACTAGATAGATCTTTCACCTGGGTCTCCCACCTCGACTCTCTGTGTGACAAACTGGGTCGCGCGTGCTTCGCCTTGGATCAGGTCTCACGCATCCTCTCGCAGCAAGCGGTTCGCGACTGCTACTACGCGACCATCCAGTCTCTATTGTCGTACGGTGTGGACTTATGGGGATGCTCCGCTGAGTGGCGCCGAGCATTTGTTATGCAGAAGCGAGCTGTTCGAGTAGTGGCGCGCGTCGAACCAAATACACCAGCAAAGGAGTTATTTAAAAAACTAAAATTACTAACGCTGCCAGCACTATATATTTATCATGTATGTGTATATATGTACAAAAATTTAGACACCTTTCATACTTGGCATGACGTGCGGGAGGGCGATCTGTGCACAAGATACGAGGATAAACTCATTGGGATCAAATATCGATTAGCAAAGTCCAGAAAATGCGCGAGAATTTGTGGTGTAGCGATGTATAATCATCTACCGGAAATAATACGCAATTCTAAATCACTAGAAGCGTTTAAATGTAAACTTAAAACATTTATGACGGATATGGCGCCTTATACTGTCGAGGAATTCATCCCGAACTTGTACAAAATGTATAAATTATGAATTTTATTATTATTGAATTTGAGGACTTTATGTTGTATTGATAATTTACTATGTAATTATTATTTGTATTCGTGTAGACGTATGTACATAGATATATTCATAAAGATACCGACGTGTAATATTGTTATATTTACGAAATAAAATTATCATTATAATTATCATTGGATTTTTAAATCGAATTAAATAAACTGAAATATTGTTATTGTCGCCTGCCGAAATACAAGTCGGTTATAACTTTTTTTTTGTCATACTACTAATAATAGTTATACTTACTGTCTCGGCTGTATCGAAGCAAACAAGTATAATTGCTATCTAGGTTTATCTCCCCAGTTCGTAAAAAATACTTTACCCAAAATAAAAATAAATCTCCGACGATAATGATCGAATGAACCGAAATAACTGAATTATTTCTATCGTTGTTGAGTGAACTCCGATGTATGAAAACCACAATTTAGTTGATGAAAACCATCTGATATTATAAATAGGTACGAACGAGTAGGTATTTCATTCGTCAACTCTTTCATTCATTAAAATTTATAGAGACATATGTTTACATATAATGCCAGTGTTACCTCCGTTAGCTTCTATACATTGTAATGGTAGAGTTGTAATCTACGAGTAATGCTGATATATAGTACCTACCTACATCTGTTTTCATGTTTCAGAAAAAAATGGTCGGCCGCCAGAGCACTTACACCCTGAGCTCCACTCCAGGTAGCACCAGGCGTAAAAATAAGACATCTAGGTTAGTAAATAGTCGTAAATAAGAAACTAAATAAGTATAATCTTTATATACTAAATTTACGTGACTCCTAAACTGCTGAGCCGATTTTAAATTTGATTTGTGGGTAAGGCTAAAATGAATTGTACCATAACATTCGTGAACAGGTAACACATTTTTGTGATATAGTAACATTCAAGACTAAAGGTAACATACGTGAACTTTGTAAAGCCATGTATATACAAACAACATTTAAAAAAAAAACATTTTAATCGTTTACTAATTATTACTATATACTGGCATTGGCTATTGATGTTCAGATTCTAGAATTGGTGCCAGATGGGCCCCATATTGCTTCAGGCCCGTGTTCAATTGTGCCAAATGTTTTTGGGTTATTGTCGTTACTATGAAAATTTGAGATATACCAAAGTGTACACTTCGTAAGCCGACTTACATACCCAATTTTCCGATAAATCTATATGTATCTTCTTTAGCAACTTCTTTATCTGTAAAATTTTTCAAACATGCCGAATACTGCTAATTTTTGGTTTATCTACTTATAAAATGAATCGCTGAATGTGTTGCTGAGGGCAAATCTCGAGAGCAGCTGAACCGATTTAACTAATTCTTTTTTAAGCATATTCCTTGAAGTACGAGAATGGTTCTTGCGTAGAGAATTTTTTTTAAAACTGCCTGAAAAGGTCTATAAAACAACATTTTTTCTATACTCCAATACGATCGATCCATAATAATACTTAAAAATCAATTTGAACGTGACTTTAGTAACGTATAACACGACTCTACAAAAAAAATTTCGTTCTTTGTCCTAAAGTTTATACTATTATTTTCCAGTTAGTTTTGCACAAAAACGAAAAGAAAATACCTTTTTTCGGTATAAAGTTTGCTTTTGTGATAGTTATAATAATAATACTCATTTTTTTCTCTGTTATCAAACAGTAGCTATGAACATAAAAGAAAAAGTAAAAGTTTGCACTTTTAAGTTATTTTCCACTTTTCTGTAAGCTAATTTGATAGTAAAACTTAATAAAAATAATAAACATTTTTATTTCAGTAGTTTTATTTTCAATCAAAAATTAAAATCCGAGATTTTTAAAAATTTCGTTCAATCAGTCTTCTAAGCACAAAAGCAAAGTTTTTCATGCCATATATTTTTTTTCCGTCTTATTACGACCTAAACTACCGAAATTTAATGCTTTGCAATCAAAGTCAAATTTCATGTTGACCCGTGTAATCATTGACGTTGATTTATATTTTCGTACGATGTCATTATCTACGACGCTCTTAAGAATATTTCTTTCTGTGTTACTTTTTTTTTAAGGTATTTTGTAAGGAGTCCAGTAAAATATTGTGGGTGAGAAATTGCTTCTTAACTGTTTCTTTATATTTTGAAGGTATGTCAGGTAAGTTTCAGATTTAGTTGCCGCCGTCATGTTTTTTGGCGATGTTTCTGTAGACTGTTCTTAAAGTATCTCGATCTTTTTTTCATTTATTCCACGGTTTGTATCAATTTTTTATTTGAGTTCTTTTTACTTCTTTTCGTAATGTTTTAATTGATTTTTGTAGTATTTTTGAGCGGTAGCCCAATTCCTCTGATTCTTGCGCCTCTCGGCTAATTTTGCTTTTTGTACAGTAACATCCACATTTACGTTTCCCTCATTCAAGATGTTTGCTTCAGTTTCATTACGTGTTTTCCCTGCATGTTTCTTTGTTCTGTCTCTCCATTTCTTCTTTCTCTTTTTCTTCTTCTTCCAAGTCGTCGATTTTATTCCTTATTTTATTGCGTTCTGCGTTATTTTTTTTAAATAATTCCGTATTTTTCAGGTTTTTCCGTTCTCATTCTCTCCCTATAACGCTTTTGTTTTAAAGGCATCTGAAAAAAAGCTCCATTACAATAATCTTGCCCAAACATCAGGTTATAAAGGTTATCTCGACAATCACTTAGCCGATTTCGCTCATAAGTACATTAAGTTAACAATTCTATTGGCCTATACTAAACGCTTATAAATTTTCATGATGATAGAGTAAGTTATCGTCGGACAAAAAATATACATACAAAAATGTAAATGTCGATCGATCCCAGAAAATCAAAGCCTCGCTTTGCTCGGTCAATTGTTCTAAAATAAGTATGTATGTTACACGGTATTGTGGTTTCGCACTATTCCTTACGATATCAAGATAGTGTATATTAACATAGATACTTAGCTTAATATTAATTCACGACTGTTACGTAATTAAACACATTGGTAGGTAACGTACATTTAAAGTAAAAACACGTTGGACATAACCTTAATTTGTTTTTAGCAAACTTTATGAATTGTTTTCGACAAAACCAATAGACTCGGTAATATTGAAACAGTACAATAGTTACAAAAATGAGATCGTTATTGAAAAAAATGCACAAACACCTTGATAATTTCACTCAAAAGCACAACATAAATTTGAACGACAATTTCACTACTTTTATTTTGATATGAAGCATTTCTGTCAAAAGCGACGCAGTCGGTAATTCTTTTGTTATGTTGTCTGACTGCGAGAATGTTGTGAGGGGCAAAGGGAGCAACATACGTGAAGTAACATTCGTGAACCAAAATGGCGTCATTTAAATTTAAATTAATATATAAGTACTCTGAATGGTGTACCTACTCGTATCTAAAGCGATTCCATTCCCAAAACACTTGAAGCAATGTTTATTGTCAGATATATAAAAATAACTTAAAAGAATAGTTAATATTTTGATTTTTATTGCGAAAAAATGTGAGGCTATGTGTAAGGCAATAAAACAACTTTCTTTACAAATCATTAAGTCGTTAATCACAATATATTAATTTATATTATAAGACAAGCTATGTTTGGGTACTTATCGTTTTTAACATAGTGATATTATTATTTTAAAATATTATTTCGAATCGAATCATCATGAATGAGGATTTTTCATGATGAAACTTAAATTAACTTTAGGGAGACATACAAAAATAGTGTATGGTAGGTACCTACAATTTTTTTGGCTTAAGTCTTGACACCGTGTGTTATTTTATCTAACTTGAAAGATAGGATAGCTTACTATATATTTAAAAGAGTAAGTCCTGCAATTCGGTAGCTCTTCTTATTCCAAAACTAGAAGCGATGCGTGATCAGAATGCTGTGGGCCAAGTCTGTTATTTGAATTATATCAGAATTACAGATGCACTGCGTCATAATGGTCGTTCCGACATAGAATAGGACAGAGTTAGTATTAAACTTAATGTTGACAGACTAACAAATCTGTGCAAAATGACTATAAACCAATAAAATAATTATTTAAGAGGGCCTACATACAACAAACGTGATGTTTGTCGTTATTTTACCCATATTAATAAAGATTTCAGGTAGTTACGGGTCCCTTAGTGCTCGAGTCCGGCTTGCACTTTGCCGATTTTTGTGGAATTGCAGGTTTTTGGCAAAAATTGTATACATAACTAGCTGACCCGCTGAATTTCGTACCGCCTAACAGTTATGTATGTTTCTCACCTTTTAAACCTTCCCTGGAGTACGACAATCGTTTCAAGGCTAAAATATATATCGGCCATTATCCAGCCGTTCTCGAGTTTTAGTGAAACAAACGGATTTATTTTTACATATACTTAGGTATATATTTTTTAAATTATTCATAAGAACCTTCTCCTGACAATAGCAAACACAACAACAAAAAAAGTGAAATCGGTCCAGCCGTTTACGTGTGATGGCGTGACCAAGGGGTATAAGGATTCATTTTTATATAAAATATTGGCATGTTTACCTAAACCTATGATTTTTTGCAGCCCCATACATCTCTCCCAAATAACTGTACTGGATACGCTGCTATCTGCCCAGAAAGCAACAGAAGAGGTCCAGATCAAGCTCAGCTCTGCAATAAGGAAGTTGACGGATGAAGTACGTGACGACTCCTCTATGTCATCGCTAGCTCTAGACGTCTCCAAGATACCTGTTTTGAAGGTCAGTGTCGAAAAAGTAACACATCGTCGTAAAGGTAATACTTATAAGAGAGCAGACTTCTATGTACCTAATAATTAGAAAAGTGAGATGAAGATAAATGGCTAATTACACAAAATAGGTTCAGGAACATCTTTTCTGCTTGACTGTACAATAAGTCAAATGCTACACTGACAATTTGTAATCCATTGATGGCCAGCACCAAACTTAGGTGTACTGCCACCAATATCAAGTTAGAGGGTTACAAGTTTTATATGAGATGTGCGCCGTTGTAAAAAAAAAACCCACGGTTCACCCAGATGGTCTCAGGAGGTGGACGGTGGGTAAGAAAGCACATTTATCGTCATATTTTTGTCTCGGAAAGACCACAATATAAGTGGTTGTATAGACTTTTATCTTTGTACGTAGATTTCTATCGTAAACGCACGCAATTTTACAAGATGTTTGTTGCTTCCGATATTTTAGAAATGTACATGGCAAGTCTAAATATTAAGCACTATAAATTATTTTTAAAACTTTTTATTTTTTCAGGCACCTGATAATTCAAGAGCTCATTTCGCTTCGAGCCCAAATCTTTCAGGCGTAGTAGGAATCGACGATTCAACCAAAAACCGTCTGAAACGCTGCGAAAGTGTCTCTACTTCGAACCTAGACCCCAAATCTGGGAGCAAAGGAAAGCCGTCACGCCTTCGTCGCATATCGCCGAGCTTTTTCAAGAAAGAAACCTCCCTTGCTAAGGATAAAATAAAAAGTCAAGACGGAAAGAACAAGAGCAAGCTGCAGAGTAAGTGACTGTGACAATAGTAAATTAATTAAACTACGTAGATCTTAAATCTTCCCTCAAAAATGAAAAGTAAAAATTTCTCTACCGACTTCCATAAAACAGGTAGTTCGACTCAACTCGACGGGTAGGTATGTTTTTTGGTTGTTACTTAATTTCATATCATAATCATAATTATTCCAGAGGTTTCATTTTTAGTTACCTACTGAAAAATTTGTTTCGGCGCCTGCCCTAATGGAAATCGTAAATCACTCTTTTTAGAACTTGATACAGAAAGTGATAACGGGCTTTCATTATCTTCTATCTGGTGGTCCAATTGAAATTCTGATAAAATTAAAATTAAAAAGTTTTTTTTCAAATCGGTCCAGCCGTCTGCGAAAAATCAGCTAACAACATTAAAAAATACGTACCGTCGAATTGAGTAGGTACCTTCACCTTTTTGGAAGTCTAGAAACGAAATCAATCAAGAATTGGATGCAAATAGGCTTGCGTTTGGCCGAATCTCAGCTGATATAAAACGACGTTGGATAAGATGTAGCACGCTTGCCTAGTAGACACCAACTCATTCGCGACTTGGCAAGATGTGTTATCGCTATCGCGAAATGAAGCCGGTAGCGCATTCCACAATCTGGCAGTTCACACAATAATAGTAAAGGCAAAGCGTTTTATGCGAATCAATGAAACCAACCTACCAAGTACTTTAAGATCAACTGCTTTCATTAAGATATACATACTCATTTTTAACTGTCTTAAAAAAAGGAAGGGGTTCTCAATTTGTGGGAATGTTTTTATGTTCCTCAATTTCTTACACCTGAACCGAAAAGAGACCTAAGAGTATTACTACTAAAGTTAGTCCTGTACAAATTTTATGAAAAAGCGTCCAATATCTGCCGAAATAAAGTTGGTCGTAATTTTTTAAAGAATAATTTATTGTTTTTCAGGTCTGTTCAAACCGAAAATAGTGACCCCGGTGCGTACCCCGCTCAGTGCACAGACTTCAGAATCCAGCCCCAGTCTCAGCACAGCTTCCAGAAACAAGTACAGCCACATCAAATCTACCATACCAAGAGCTGTTAAGAAAGAATGAGAAAAAATATTCAGCTGGAAATTTTATTAGACAAAATTGGGCGTAGAAAAATATTATCCAGGACAAAATTATGAGGGACAGAATTGGGTGTATTGTTTTTTATTTGCATATTTTTACTATACATAAAGTTAAAGATACGAAACTAACTATATAGTAAAAATATAGAAATCATTGATTAACTGTCTGATTCATATTTATTATTAAGTAAGTAAATTTGTCTTAATCATTAGAACTGATGTAGCAAAAAGTGAGAGAGGTGTGAAAACGAAATATGTAAAGTTTGTTTTATCTGTATCTAAGTATGCATGATTTTAATTAAAAAATGTTTCTAATTAGGTACTTTTTTATTTAATATTATTTAGAAAATCTTGCTTGGTAAAGAAAATAAATGTTCTGTCTGACCACTTAAATCTTCTATGAAATATAATAATGCTTCTTTACTAATCTTCTGACTCGTCAGATTTTGAATTGGGTGAGATTAATTTTTCTACTTCTTTTTCTAAAATATGAGAGTTGGCTGTGGACACCTGCTTCTCTTTCTTTCTCGTTTTGGATCTGGAGTTGTGTTTACAAAGATTTATGTTGTCATTTCTGCCAATTGTTTGTACTCCTGTGGTGTCATTATTTCTAGTCGAATACATCACACTATTGATCAATGAATCTTTAACAGTTTTTTTGTGATAATCTCCTTTATTTTGCTGATCATGATGAGAAGTCTTTCGCCTATGTCTATGAGATTCATAGACACTATTATCATCACTCTGTATAGATTTTGAGTCAGTCAAGTCATCGGTTTTTATTACTCTCTCGTTGATTTCTTTTTCCTGACTCTTGGAGGTCAGATCTCTCAAAGTGTATCTGTCACTTTTGAGTATCTTTTTCCTATTTTGTTTAGCGAGTTTTAGACATATTGTAGCTTTAGGATATCCAGAGAATTGTTGGTAACACTCTCCTTTTTCTAAAGACGTGAATTTATTGTAAAACCTTCTTGGATGAACGTCTTCAGATGTGTCATTAAGTAGTACATAAGTTTTCTTCAAGAAAGTTTTCTTGTCAATTGGATTTTGCATGTGAAAGAATTTTTCTAGTTGTTCCTGTGATCTCAGTCTTTTGATTGCATTTTTATGTACTATATTATATGACACCACTGCCATGAGAATGAATGCAGGCTCATTGCTAAGTATGTGGTCCCACAGTATGAGCCATTCCGAGCAAGTCAGAACCTCACTGAAGGCAGTTTCTAATATTTGCAAAGCATAGGTTTGACTAGTGACTCCCACTTCACAGTAATGATTTAGAAGCTGTTGGTCATGCTCTGCTAAGATATTCTCCACCATAGCCAGAATGCTTATCGGAGGAAATGGTGCATATTCAAACCACAACTGACAGTGGTTTATGAGCACTGTTGAGACACATTCAAACAGGAGCAAGGGATCCTTTTGCAGTACTTTTACAAATGGAAAGACAAAGCCCGGAAGAAACTTCATGACCCCAAATAATGGGCACCAGTGGGCGAGGCATGATAAGAGTCTTTTCAAATTTTTAAGTGTTATTGAACTGTGTATTGTAAACTGCTTTTCAATGTCTTTGTATGATGGATGTATGCCTTTGTCTATGAGTGCCGCAAAAGCAGTTTTATTCCTTGGTGTGTCGAGCAGTGATCGCCATATTATTAATCTAAATTTGTCAGGATATTCACCATATTGCATTAAAATTCTTCTCAACCGAGCACCATCCATACATATCTTCATTTTCTGTTCCACAGCAGCTTTCGACTTTGATTTGTCCTGCAGGCAGCATTTATGAGACGATGTGGTTGGTATGTTTTCTTTTTCTTTACAAATGTTCCCGCTTCCAACAGTTTTAGCTAAGTCCATGACGAAGGACGAATTGAAGATGTTAACTTCACCTTGTTGAAGAATACATGCAAAGTATTTGCCTGTAGGACTGACTGTAAACTTTTTTATTCCAGAGGATTCTGGTATCACTGTGTACACAATACTCAGGGTTTCCAGATCTAGTAAATATAGGAGACAATCGCTACCAAGTATAGCTAGAATTTTGTTAGCACCACCATCAAACATTTGAGGTATGAATGCAAGTTGTTGTGCACCAGTAAAGTTGTACCTCGTTAGATCAATAGATTTAATAGCTTTCCAAGTATCCATACTGAAAAGAATTAAAGTAGGAGTGAGGCCTGCTATCGCCATAGCACGACCATTCATTGTAAATGCAATATTTTTGAGATGCTTTAAATCACTAGGTATGATTTGTTTCACAGATTTCATGCTTTCATGTTTCCATATTTGTATAGTGTCATTTTGAAAGCAGGCCACAAGATATTCTCCCACTGGTGTAAATAGAATCTGTTGAATTTGAGCTCCCAGGTAAGTGTTGAGGGTGAAATATTTCGTGTAATTTGTGAGCTCCCATAGTATTGCTTCAGCGGGGCTAGCAGTTAAAAGATTGTTTGTTTTCGAGCTGGAGAACGAAATGTGTTTTACAGCTGCCGTATGTCCGGACAGTGTGCGAGTTACTTTACCTGTTTCTATGTCCAGAAAGTCGATATCAAACTTTCTCACTGTTGCAACTGCCAAGGTGTCTGTTAGATTGTGTAGGAAGTACAACGCACTGCACGCTCCGACGTCAGTAAGTTTCCAAAACTTTAGGTCAGAAAAATCTATGATAAAAATGTTTCCAGCGTTGTCGGCGCACGCTAGCCGCTCCTGGCTATCGTCAAACGTACTCGCGATGAACCTTATTCTACGGTTTTCTCCATTCGATTCACGGATTGTGTGATGCAGCTGCAAAATTACTCCATCTTTCGGCTTCGATTTTAACTTTATACCAAACTTGGTCACATTGTCGAGCACTTTTGGTTTTCTTGGCTCCATTTGGTATACGCGGTGACCGTAGCTATCACATTCTTAACGAAGTTTTTCAAAATTATTTAAAATTTGGCGGAAGCGAATAAATCAAAACTACCAAAGTCTGTTGTCAAAACAAAACAAATAAAAAACATTACGCTGTCAAAGCTAGACCGACAGCTATAATTCGGTTGACGGCTATTAGACCAATCACAAGCGAGTTTATACAAGGACACCAAACATAAGACATCCTATTGGCAGCTGAGCTTAGAGCTTTTCATAGATAACTTAATAATAATTCAAAGTATTTTAAGAGCTTTTTTAGTACAATACATACATACGCCATAATAGTTAACAAAAGCACGTTGCGTTTACTAGGTTCGCCTTTACTGGACGAATCGTTCCCCTCTTTTATTGAAGAAAAAATTCAAAATTTTTTGCAATGTTCGGACCGTTTATCTAAAATTAACACTCACATTGCTTTTACAATTTTGCGATACTGCCTTTTTGTTCCTAAATTTACATACCTACATTGTTCGATGTTCGCATCTTTGGAAATTCCCTGATCTTATTGAACATCTCGACAAAATTGTTAAAGACACTCTGGCTCTAATTTTAAATGTAAATTTATCAGATCGAGAGTGGAAACAGGCTTCTCTTCCGATTAGAATGGGGGGTCTTGGTACTCGATCCATATCTGGCGTAGCTCTTCCCGCGTATCTGTCCTCGGTTCATAGCAATAAGACTTTAATAGAAAAAAAACTGACAAAGACATCGGATGTCATTAATGTTGCTTATATGAATGAGGCTAGGAGGATCGTCATAGTTTGCGCGCATAGTTACTACGTTGAGTCGACCGTTGTCCTCCGTACTAACTATAACCCACTATCGTCGATCTACAGCTGTGCCGCCCCGCTTCGCCTGGCTGGGTCGCGCCACTGCATACGCAGTGACCCCTCCCCGCCACGCCCACGGAGCGCAGCCGCGCAGCGTCAAGCCTCCGGGTGCGTGTTCCGCATTGGGTCTTGACTCCGCCCGCGTGCGTTGTAGTCGACCCGTGCGCGACAGCCCCACCACTGCCAAGCCTCAGGGCGTGTGTTCCGCACCGAACTTCGACTCCGCCTACTGGCGCGAGGGTCATCTCGGGTGCGAGCCACGCCCCTTTTCACCGTGCTAACGTCGCTGCACCGGGCATTTCGTGCCGGTCGAGTGCGCGACGTCGACATCAGCACACTCGGACCAACGCTCGACTGAATAGTCGCTTCGTGGTGAAGCGATAACTTCAGTGAGCAGTACCCGAGCCACCACAACTCACCATCTCGTCCCGACCGTACTACCTGCTATTGTGCTAACGGTACTAGCCGCACTATTGGTGTGTAGTGTCGCCGATCGCATTGACTGGGCCTTCCGTGGGGCAACCACGGATCTCACCTGGTCGGTGTTGCATCGCCCTCACACTAGGTGTAGGTTGGTGCGCAGTTGCACCTGTAGTACGGTCGCATAGAAATCATCATCATCATCAGCAGCCCGAAAATGGCAGAACACCCCAAAAGGACCAGTGGCCGCTATGGACCGGCGGAGAAGGTCATCGCCCGGCGTGACCTCTTTGGTCGGACCATTGACGTTATTCCGCCAAGCGCCCTGGGACCCTGCAGTATGCCGCACCGCCATGCAGAAGCAGCCGTGAATAGTGACGGACTCAGGACTTGTGAAGTTACCTCGCAGACCGAGTCAGGTCACACTTCACGCACGCCTGGCCACCAGAGACCACAGAAGTTTAAGAAAAAAAAGAGAAGCCCAGGTGATATTTTTCACAAGGACAAGAAGCCGAAGCTGGGCTCGGCTTCCCCTCCCACTCCTCAGGCGGGCCCCGCCCCGCAACCTACCACCAACATCTACGAAGCGGCCCGACCTGGAAACGCGCCGCAACCCCAACGCGTGAAAAGCGCGCGCTCGAGCCAGCAGCCGCAACAGCAGCAGCAGCAGCAGCAGCAGGGCCGCGCTTACGAGCCCCCGCCGGTAGTGTCGCCCATCCCTTGGCCGTTATCGCAGCAAGGGGACCTTATTGCGTCACTACCGGAAGTGGTCATATCCGGGCCAGCAGCCCGCACCACCACTGAGACAACAGCGTCCACCACAGTTCCGCCCCCGCCCAAGACGACGACCCCGCTATTCCCGGGAACAAGTGCGTCCGGAGGAACGCGCTCGTCTCTCTCTCCGACGGCCGCGTCCAGCGACGAAACAGAGACGTCAGAAGAAGAGGCGCAACCTACCCTGAGGCGCAGGGACACTCCCCCTGCAAGCCCCTCCCCCCGACAAAAGGGGGGCCACACAGCCTTCCATGCTCGCCGGGACAGCAGCGAGGAATATTTCGTCCCGCTGAAGTCGCCGGCACAAGCAGCCGCTTTGGCCCGTTACAGCGCAAGCACACCTCGCTCGGCGCCACTGCCACCCTCACCCACGTGGACACAGGGGCGTGCACATACTTCCTCAAGACTGCCGCCCCCCATCCCCTCTCCAGCGCCGACGCCTGCCCACGACGAGTCCGCCGGGATGGCGGACATGTCGATGTCGCTTCAGCAGCAGGAGAGTGCCCCTACGCTGGACTCGACGTCATATGTGGCGTTTGAGTCTGGCGAATTCTAGGGGCCCACCCAGCACCATCACAGCACCTGCCACCACCTACTACCTACGCGTCGGTTGTTGGTGCGATGCCCCCCGCACCCCTGCCCTCGCCGCCGCCTTCTCAGTCGCAGGCTGCGAGAAGAGCGACGCTCGGCACCAGCGCGGCACCAGCCGGCGCCACCAGTCCACGCCAGACCACCGGGGGGTCTTACCCCCCGATAACGGTCGAAGAACTCCCCGACTGGCCCAGGCACATGGGGGAGATTAGAAGACGCCTGGGCTACCCACCGAATGCCAAGCCCCTCGACAGGGGCATCAGATTTAGACCGAAATCAGCCGAGGAGTACCGCACCATCCAGCGCTACTTCACCGAAGAGGAATCCAGGACGCCCACTCTGTCCTGGTTTTGCTACTCCCTCGAGAGCGAGAAGCCGGTGAAGGCGGCGCTGTGGGGGATTCCACGAGGCACTGAGGGAGCAGTCATCGTGGAAGCTCTCAAGGCCCTCGGTTTTCCTGCCATCTTCGCCCGGGCGCTCCCCACCAGGCCCGGAGCGTCGAAGAATGTCTACCATCTCCAGCTGGAACCGATGGGGAGGGATCAGCTGGAGAGACTCTTCGCCACCACGGAGCTCCTCAACATGCCTCGAGTGGTCTTCGAGGCATGGAAGGGGCGCACCACGATCCCGCAGTGCCATCGGTGCCAGCTCTTCGGGCACTCATCTGCCCACTGCCACCGAGCACAGAAATGTGTGAAGTGCGCAGGGGCACACCCCGGCTCCGAGTGCCCCAATGCAGCAGAGGCACCACTGCACTGCGCCAACTGCCAGGGGCGGCACGCCGCGAACAGCAGGTCGTGCCCCGTCCTCCGCCGGGAAGCGAGGAAGAGGAAAATCCAGCTTCCCGGCGTTCCGAGACCCACCCATGTGCAACGACACACCACAGCTGCCCGAGGGGGCCAGCCACCGGCCCCCCGCACCAGACACGAAGCCACGGCGCAACCACCAACACAGACGCCCACCACACTGCGCCCGCCTGCAAATATGCCAGGCGAGCGCCCCAGACCTGGACAACGAGGAGGAAGAGGAGGCGGAGCGGCTAGAGGGAGATCCTCCATAGCCCCTGCACCACTGCCCTCCACGGTGCCGACGGTCGCCATCCTCCCGACACCGGCCTACCAGAGACCGGGGGGCCCCAACGGGATGATGAGCGTCCCACCAGCCCCGACTGAAAATACCACTACCGCCCCCAGGCGCAGGAAGCGCAGGGGCGGACCACGACGGAGAAGAAGGACGGCCCAGCTTCTCCAACCACCCACCACCACTGAGGGACCCTCAACTGAGCCACTCCCTCCCTCTCGGCCACCCCTCCGGGAGGAGGGTGCAGCCAGACGAGGGGACCAAGCTGAGGGGGGACAACTGCATTTTCTCCCCCCTGCGACACCGATGACCGAGATGCAGTCAGCGCCAATAACGCGAACGACTGCAACCAGCACGGTGTCATCAGCAGCAACCATGCAGACACCTGGGACCCGAGCAAATACGCAAACGACGGTGACGCATAGTGCCCCTCTTCACTATCACCAGGGGCACCTCCCGTCACACCACACGCAGGGGCGAAGGCAGCACCAGCGCCAGCCCCTGCTGTATCAAATACCACCTCCACCGGGACTTCACTCCAACCAACGGCCTCATCACCAAGCTCAACACTACCCCTTCTCCGGCCCAGCGGCTGGCGCCCCCGGCCAGGAACCCATCGCCACCTTGATGGGCGCCCTGGTGGGACTATTGGCAGCCATCGCGGCAGGAGAAGACCTGCGTCAGGCTGCGCAGAGGGGACTAGCCGCTATCCACTACTTCCATGGATAGTGGCACTCAGGAGCTTCCCCTCCACACCACACCACCCTGCCTACTGCGGATGTCGCCACACAGACGCTATGAGAAGACGGACCACAGCGATGAGAGGATTATGTGAATTTTTTCATCAATCACGGACCCCGGGCGCAGAATGCGCCCTAGAAAACAAATTCCCTGGGGCCTGATGGCCCCAGCGTCCAGCCCGGGGAAAGAGCGTATGCTCGAACCCCGCACCTTGTGCCCTCCCCACAGGGGGCACGAGACGACCCCGTGATGATGATGAGGCTAGGATCGCGTGGACAGTCCTTTGCCCAAACACTGATTACCCCCAAAATCCATCTTCACAGAAGCAGTGGGACCGACCGATCTGTGAGCAAGCGCGGAAACTTCTCCTTAATACGTGCTCCAGCTCATCAGATCGCGCCCGTCTCTTAGCGGTTTCAGAGTGGAAATCAGGTTTGTGGTTACAGGCACTCCCTTCGCCTAATACTGGGACCCTCCTTGATAACACTTCATTCAGAATCGCAATCTCCCTTCGCTTGGGTGCAACGTGTTGTGCTCCACATCGCTGCCAGTGTGGCGCAAATGTCGACCAGCTCGGCCACCATGGCCTATCTTGCTCGAAAAGTGCAGGCAGGATACCCCGTCACGCTAGCCTTAACGATATCCTTCGCCGGGCTCTTACCACCGCTAACTGTGCAGCTATTCTAGAACCGAGTGGTCTTATGCGTAGCGATGGTAAGAGACCCGACGGCATGACACTTATCCCTTGGAAGATGGGGCGGCCTTTAGTGTGGGATGCTACATGCGTCGACACTCTTACACCGTCTCATCTTCCCGTTACTAGTAACAAGGCTGGCGCGGCGGCAGAGTCAGCTGAAGGCCTCAAAAGGCGCAAATATAGTAATTTAGATAGCGGTTATATGTTTGAGCCTTTTGGGGTTGAAACTCTCGGGCCTTGGGGACCGGGAGCAAAAATATTTTTTAAAGCCCTAAAAAAGCGTCTAGTTGACGCTACTCGAGATCAAAATGCTGGCCTCTACCTGGGTCAGCGCATTGGTATTGCCATTCAACGAGGCAATGGGGCCAGCATTTTGGGTACTCTACCAACTGGCAGTGGTTTAGATTTAAGTTAGTTTTAATTTTTGGTTATTGCTTTTGTACATATAGTTTATAACTTTGTATAGTTTTCATACGCCATCTATTACCGAGTAGCAGACAATAATATTTTAAAAATAATATTTTTTTAGGGTTTGTCTTATGGACATTTCGTTGGTTTTTATGATTGATGATACATCGTTTCCGCGGAATGTCACGCTCTAATGTTAGAGCTTCTAAGCCACCAGTAGGTCTCTGGCATGGTCTAACTTTCATCCTGGAACTAACAGCCTGTCCCTAAAAATGTTTCATAGGCACTTAGTGTAATTCTATTTATAATTAAATAGCTTTTGCCTGCGGCTTCGCTCGCATTACGTTTTTTTTTCCTGGGAAGACTCCGGACCTCTAACTATCTCTGTAAATAAAATAGTCAGTTTCTGAGTTGAAGAAGGACAAACAAACCGACATAGGTAGGTACTCTAAGTATATCGCATTTCTAATATTTATGTAAGTATTTTTTAGGGATTCAAAAGCTTTCCCAATGAAAAATCCTTAACTAAGTTATATATATGTATGTTTCAACCATATTATTTTTGAATCAATACTTAATACCCAAGCCGTTAGATAATTACATAAATCCTATCGCTATGACATCGAAACATAGACACTTCGAACGTGCCATTTTAATGCACGATCGATTAAAAGAAATACCGCCATGTCTTAGTTTATAACCCTGATTATTTTCAGTTGCGCGATTTTCTCTGCTCCGTTTTTTCACCTCTAGGGAAATGCGGACTAATTTGTAGTTATTACGGCTCTTGCGACGCGCGTCGCCTGCGCAGCGACTCGACGCAGCCAGTGACTCGGTGACCACCACGCGACGCGCGCTTTACCACCTCTTACCCAAGCATGGTTATCAGATATCCGCGATCGCAACTCATACTGGTATAATATTATAACAACTCAACACAGATAAGCGTTTAAAAATTCATTGTAAACTTTCGCACTGAAAGTTAACCACATGAATGAACGCGAATTAGGTATACTTATTTCGCAACACGAAAAAGCGAATTGAACGAAATTAAACTAAACGGGAAATTTTATAAACACGCGGAATCCAGCTTAACAAGCGGCAATGCGGTCCAGTAGCGACAGTAAAATCTGTTTTCTCTAAGATTCCGCGACGCAATGTTCGTTTAAACTCACATGCCGACGTACCGCGTTACGGACGAGACTGGACCATTCACGCGCATTATACGAGCGCTGAAGATGTGTTTCCTGAACGTCCTCCGTCTTCACGTGTCGCAGAATCAGCGGCAGAAGCGTCTTTACAAGCAGTATATGGAGCAATTGGCTGGGGCTTACGTGGAACGCTGCTCGGATTTGTCCCCTTACCATCCCAGGTACAATTATCGACCTGCGAGTCCCGAATGGCGCTATAACTTATCCTGTGATGAACATTACTGGTGCAGCACCGAGTGTTCTAGAAGTTGCTGTGGGTCTGAGTGCACTGATAGCGGGAGATGTTCGTCCCCTTGCTGTTCGGAAGTGATCTTCAATGGAGGACAGCATTTCAGTGGGAAGAAGACGTCCAATTCGCACGTTTGTCAGCGATTGCCGATCTGCTATCCTGGAAATTTTGGGTGAGTCACCATGTCGTTGTGGTGGGAATTAGAAACTTAAGTAAGTGCTTAGATGTCATTTTGTATCGCCATTTCATTTCTATCATGGCATCATATCGGAAATTAGGAAATTCGTCCGTCAGTAATATTTTTTTGCGCATTTGAAGCCCAGATAAATTACTACTTTTAACGATTTAAGTTGGCATCATTGGTAGGCATAAAAGTATTATGATCTGCTACAGTAAATAAATAACTCGTTTTTTCTTTCTCTGTATTATATTCTCTGTATTTGGTGAATATTAACTAGATAAGTGCTAAGTAACAATGTTGCCATGGTTGTTAATAATTCAATCTACTACCATACAATAGATATTAATTGAGTTATCAGAGCATACATTCCTGTTATCTTAATTTTTCCCATAGCAGCTCTACAAAAACTACAGGTAAGAGTGCGTTTATGGGAATAATTACGACTCTCACGTTCAGCGGGTCTAACTGATAATTTATACAAAAGCTACCTAACGAGAAGTATTTGAAACTTTAAAAATAAACTTGGAACTGTCCGTAGCTAAATAAAGTTTTGTATGAATTTTTTGTCAGTGCTTCAATTTTATAGTAATAAGATTTATGAAGTTCATCGTACTAAAAACTTTTTAGAAGGGCGAACTATATCTATACTTTACAATATCAGTCAGTTTAAATAGTAATAAAGGAACGGCCAAAAGCGATGGTTATTTAGTACAGGGTCACCTTAAATTGAACTATCAAATGGATTTGGTCGCTTTCGTTTGTAAACTAATTTCGCCGTCACCAATTCTTTTGTAATACTTTCCGTATTCGTTTTAAGCTGATTATTTTGGATTATTTCAGTTGGGTTTTAATTACTAAACTAATAAGTTAATGATATTTTACGAAAGATAGCATATTTAGCGTTTCCTCAGAGGCGCAACTAATAACGTTTTAAATTAAAAGTGTATGAATTTGTCCTTCGAAAGAGTATCAAACCCACTGCCCATTGCTAGGGGCTGGAAGAACCACTCCGCTTATACGAAGATGTTGATAACAAGCAAACGTAGCAATACGGTATGTACCGTTATTAAAATGGCTGATAGCCTTAGTATCGGTTTCTTTTAGGCAAGCGTGCAACATCCTAGGCTGCATCGTAGCTTTACATCAAGCGAGTTGCGGTCAAGCGCAAGCCAAGCAACTTTAAAAAAGCATTCCTAGAGTTCCTAATTGTCTAGAAATCTTTGAACTAGTCTGGATTGCAACATTCAGCTTGTATGGTCCTTGGATAGTTATAAGGTAGACGTGAGGAGGTAACGCAATTGAATAAAAATCTAAAAGCCACTCTACTAAATCATAAAAATAGATTTTATGATTTAGTAGAGTCTACATTACGTTTTAAGCAAAAAAAAAAGAGTTGTCCCAGAATGCACTAATCCCGACTGCAATTAGGCCCATACTTGTTTAAGTTTATGCATTTCTACTGTACACTTATTTGAAACGTGCGTGAGAGTAATGCATTATTATTATTGCAAGCACTGTTACAAATTATGTAAAAAATATTGTACAATCGCGCACAGAACAAGTATTTCAGAAGTGACTACTGACGATTCTGAGAGTGAGTTAGTGTTTCGGGGCGGCTGTGCAGGCGCTTATACAATTGTTTCTCATAAATTAATTTCTTTTGATTTTAAAAACAAACTAAGGTTGCCATTAAAAAACACTATGTTGCTCCACCAGGAAAGTATATCTTTTCATTGGAAAAGTTATTTTCAAAAAAAGTGATTACTAATTTCCATTACGGCTGGCGCCGATAAACCTTTTTCAGTTATAACGATTTAAAAATAAAATAACTAGACCGATGTTGTTAAAATTTTAAAACAAATAAAGAATTTTTTGAATTAAAGATCTAGAAATTTTTAGAATCAGTTCAGTTGTCTCCGAGTAGTCAGGTAAAAATATACCCGTTGAATCGAGTACCTCCGCTTTTTAGGAAGTCTAAAATTATTATACATGGATCAAAAATGTACTGCTGCTAGCTAAATCATTTCTGTTAGTTTTGTAAACTGTTGAATCTTGCGACGAAATTTTTTGCGACTTGTGTGGCCCATTGTACCTAGTTCCGATGCAAGTGCAGTGTGCTGTCATGCACCGATGATTAGAAAAATGTGTTCGTCTTGCAAAAGGTTAATATCCTATTCTTAGGTCATTGAGTGTTCTAATTACACACTCGATAATGTTAAAAGAAAATAAGTACAAGGTTTTCGCTTACAAGAATACTAATTAATAACCGCTTTAGACGATAAGGTTAAGATTAACAATCTCACGCCATTGTAATTTTATTTGTATATTATTTTTAGTTTAATGTGCTAAAAAGTTATAACCTGTCTAACATAATAACTGTGCATTCAGTGAGTGACAAACTATATCCACTGATAACTTCTTGAAAGGAAAAACTGAGAAAAAATCGGTCGTTCCATAAATTAATTACATACCTACTTATAAACTACTCACTGGGCTATCTATGTAGGATTGTACTTAACCGAAAGGGGCACACTAGGGTAAACCGAAAGGGGATACCTCGACTATGGGACAACCTGGATATCGAGAGAAAATGAACTACTGTTCCACCTATTTTGTATTCGGTCGACTAATTTAGTATATGAAACAGTTCATGTTTTCTTCTTGAATTCCAGTTTGGTCCTATAGCAAAAATGATCATGATTTGGGAACTTAAAGATGCCGGTCATGTTACCTACCTAACTAAACGGACTAAACCAGGGTCTGACTGCCCTGGTTTGACTCCATAGATCCGGGCCTGAGACCGAAATCAGTTATTTGAATTGTTTTAGCACTACTATTGCATATTAAACGGCCATTTTGACATAATGCTATTGTAATTATAATACAATTCAAACATAACACTTGGATAATACGACGTAGATCGAACACAATGAGACGTAAGTAGATCGAAGGAGGCTTACTATTGGTATCGATATCTTAAGTCCCACTATATCTATTTCCTCGCAGTCTATTACTGAGTTGCGTGTTGAGATATCGACAGCCCGTCGGCCATTCCGTTTTTATTAACTGAAGCTTAATGATACCTTTGTGTTAATGCGAGAGAAATATGGGCTGTTACACTTTTCCGGAGCTATTTGCTCCGGAACAGCCAGTGTTTCTCATCTAATATTCAATTTGTAGCTACATTATCTAAAAATCTACGCGACTAACAAGTTAAAAAGCTTGTTTATCTGTTTACGAGTATAAATAGTAAAGTGGAGCGAGATTTGTTTGTAACTAATCAATTCGAAACGATGTCGTAAATTCGAGTACCATTCTTCTACTAGCCAATTAAATCACCCACTGTGAAGTGTGACATTTTGCAATGTTTGCTTCGGGTTAAATAAATTTATGTATGGTCATCTAAAGAGCCCTAAAATAAGTAATTATAAGATAATCCTACCCTTTCTATCTTTGATTCTGCGGCAGCATAGTAAGCAGTTTTCAAGGTTAGCGTTAGTTTTAGGTGGCGCCAAAATCATGATGAACCTCTTTTCTTATGGGGCCAACCCCAGTAGAAAAAATCAGCTGTTTCATAGAAAAGTTTATCGGGTGAAAGCAAGATGAATAAAAGGTGTTTTTTCACGATTTTTAGGTTTTTCCTCTAGTGAAATTTGTTCGTTGTGGTACGCACCACACCACCCTTTTCGGTTTCGTGGATCTCTAATAGGTTAACTTATAGTTACATGAATTATACTAATTTGCCACTCTTTGCCATTTAAATCGTTTGTTAACCGGATTCTACTCAGTAGTACTTAACTAAAACCGCGAAGAAATGTTTGTATAGCTAGTTAGTTCATGGTTCGATTAAGAGGTAATGGTTCTATAATGGCAAGGGCAGTTACCGTCGAAAGCGCTTGTTTGTCCGCTCTGTGGACCGTGACTGACCAATTTTCACTTGCTTTTCAATTCTTTCGTAGGCAATCGTTACAACTTGAAAAGCTAACTTTGCGTATCGACTAGATTATTGTCTTATCTAATAGGCTCTTGTTCGTTCTGTTTTTAAATTGATTTTTATTGTAACAATGGCAAATAAATTGGATAATAACTGGTTTTGTAAAGCGGTAGCTGTGAAATGTGTTTATAGAAATTACTAGCTGTGTGTTTCACGCGTTAATAGGTACAGGATAAAAAGTAGCCTATGTATAAATCCAGGTCTAAGCTATATCCGTACCAAATGTTATCCAAATCGGTTCAGTAGTTTGGGCGTGAAAGAGTAAGAAATATACACACATGCAATCTTACAAACTTCTAATATTAGTAGGATAGAATTAAAAAATAAGTAGTAGGTAATTGGAGTATAGCGCCATCTCTGTCCGATTGAGAAACTACAGCAAGGCCGCGTACATGAAGAATAATAAACAGTTTTACTACTCAACACTAGATGTCACTACTGAAAGATTTGTGATAACATTTTGAAACGTAATGTAAATTAAATCCAGTAAATCAGTCTTGAAGCTATAAAAATAAAATAAATCATGATTGGAGTATGAAGACATTATTATTAATATTTAATAAACGCCCGGTTGCATGTGAATTAATATTTATGTCACGAAAAAATGAAATATTTTATAGACAACCTTTGTTGACGGAATAATATTATATATTTCAATTTAATAATGTTATAGATTCCCAAGACCTTGAACGATGATGAATGGAGTTGATATTATAAAAGTGGATCAATTAATTCAAAGGTGAATAGGTGAAGTGATGAACACGGAATTCATTTCGCACTCCATTATATTAGATACAACTGGTTTTAATGTAAAATAATATAACATGATATAAAATTATCCGTGTGATATTCCTTGTTTTAAACAAAATTCTGAGAAGGTAGGTATTATTCGGTTGACTGACGTTATTTATATATAACACGTCTGTCCCCTTGAGTTCTAAACAGGAAAAAAACACTTATTTTCAGAATTCAAAATCAGTTAATATGTATATTTTTTAATGAAATTGTACGGTCATGCATCCAAGACTTAAGATCACTAAACGTCGCTTAACTTCGGGTATTGATTAAGCACATCCGGAAAAGCGTCAATAGAGATGCGATTTTCGCTAACAAAGTAGACTAGATATGGGGCTACATATGAGTGATCCCGTTCTGTAGGCCAGCCAACAGTTAGCTGCCGACCGCTCGCGGCCGCCTGCCTTGCACAATCACATTATCTGCATCCATTTCTAATCATCTCAGTCGCTTTACCAGCTTGCTACTAATTGATTGTGGTGTTTGTACATATTTTTCAGTTATTTAGATTTATTAATGAAACTGTTGCGTCAGATATTGATAAAATCTTTATATTTATATTTTAATCCGTGTAATCCATTGGAACAAAAAAATATTGTCCAAATGGTCTCCGAGTAATCGGGCAAAATACATAAAAGAATCCGCACTTTCTTTATAGAAGTCAAAGAGTTCTACCAGCATTATAAAAAATAAATTTGTTTTATTTCGTGGATACAACTTATTCACGAAAATCCGTATTATTTTTGTAATCGATGGTAAGCACTTAAATGTAGGTAGGTACACTTAATCTTATTTAAGTATAAAGATACAGAAGACAACGCTGCAGAGATCACTAAATACTATTAAATCTATGCTTTGACTCATGTCAAATTTAGATTTTTAAGTTGAGAGTTATGTATTTTCATTTACAAAATCTAAATGACAGTAAGAATAAATTGTTTTGTTAATTAGGTAAGCAGGCGATTGTTCTTCGTCGTAGGCGGGAAAAAAACAATAAATCATACCAGATAATCATGCATGCTAATAAATCTCATTAAAAGTAATATTAATACATTAAATAATACACTAGCTTCTACACTTGCGGATTAATCCACGTTTTGTTTTTTGACTGGGAAAACGAAGCCTATGGCACTATCAAGATCTCGAAGAACTCTGTAAGTAAGAAGACTATGTGTACCTAACATTTATTACCAAAAACAAAATAAAAAAAATATAGGTGAAAGATTATCTATAAACCATTTAACATCTACAGATAACCCACCACCAGAGAACCGCGTGCCCAGATTGCTAGTCGCATTATCACGCTGAATAAATGTATATTATATTTATTCTTTACCTAATTAATTCTTAAATATAATTTAATATTTTAATTCGTAGCTACGTATTTGAATGCAAGTATTTTACTATGTTTAACTTCTCCGTCAACATACTTATGCTTTAGTTCTCTCCATCGAAAGGTTGCCTTGAAAAGATCGCTATTAGCGCCATAAGCTTGCTTGCGAAAAATAATACAATTTTACTACAAAAATTTTAATACAATAATACTTAATAGTGGCGGCCTAATAGTATTTTAAGTTTGCCGTATTATTTTGTTGGTGCATTCAATCAAGATTTTTTTATCTTATTATCTATTTACCCCCGTTAAAAAACCAAGGCAAGTCGCCACTCAGTTGCTGATAGGTAGAAGGGCAAATAAAACAACAAAATCTTTTTATAAACTAATATTGGAACGATATTAATTCCACGGGTCATTTTTCCCGGTCATATCGTGGATAATAGACCGTGGAGAGGTATTTTTAAGCGCTACCCGTCCTAGCGTCCGTTTTTGTTTGTTTTTAGCCCTAAAACTCTGACACCAGGACATGATATATGCCATTCCACACACACACACATGAAGGTGATGAGGATGACCGGGTTGTTAAAACTCATCTCGATTCTAAAATGTCATCATTTATTACGGTCGATGTAGTTGTCTTACGACTATTATTAGAGACTAGTAGTACTGCGAACTGTTTTTTTTTGAACCTCTAGCGACCTCAATACTTATGAAACTTTAAAAAATAAGGGAAATTCTTGATCGAGTTTTTTCATATTTAGAACTCTTATTTAAGGTTGTATTCCGCATGCTATGCAAATAATATTGAAATCGACTTGGGCCATAACGTGGCCTTACCCCATTCTTGGTGAATATATCTACTCGAAGTCCCCAAATATCAAAAATCCTCGAGAACTGTTTGGAACGTTACACTGGTACTTATTTGTAAATTTCCAAACAAACTGCCAGAAGAAAGAAAAAAATCTGGACTGGAAGCAGAGACGCTTCGTTCGCTCGGTCAATACATCCAAAACACGGTCAATGTATTTATCTTATAAATATGTAGATGCCAGTAATCAATTTCCGGTATGACATAATAGGCCTAGATACTTCCCTTAGTTGGTTCATAAAAATCCGGTACAAATTAATCAAATTGTCAATGTATATGAATATATTTTCGGGTTAAGTCATAAGTGTTTTTATGTGGTCGTAACGTCGTAACTCTGGGTACAGTTAGGGACAGCCTCGTTAAGGACGTTTTTATTATATTGCAAAAAAAATATAATATTAAATAACAAGTCACATACAAAAGAAAAACGAAGCATTAGCTAGTTAATGCCGAATTAAAATCACTCAAAAAACTATTAACTTATGACCTGAGAAGGTTAAAACAATTTTAAAACATGTCAAAAATCACCACCGGAAAATCTGCTTCCAAAGAAAATTATAAGAATAAGTAATTGAATCTTAAGGTTAGCACTAAAAGATAACAAATATATCCAAATTACCAACAACAACAGAGCTTACAAGTATTGGTACGGCAGATCATTTTTTTACTGATGTTAGTAGTTATTTTGAATACTCTAGGATACTCTACTTTTTAAGATATCTGTTAACGAAAAAAAAAACAATAATGATAAAATTTAATAAACAAATTAAACTTGATTTTATTTATCTTGGCCAATATGACTTATGAACTCTAATAAAACGTGAAACAGGCTTCTCCAACATCTAGATATCGAATAATCAAAAATTACTTAACCGTGTTTTAGTTCAAGTCCTAAAATTATTTCTCGTATTTGCATTAATTTATAGTCGTGTAGACCAGGGGTTTGCAATAACTTAGTTACTAAAAATAATAAAGATTAATTCTCGATATAAATATCTTTATACCGAAACGCTTTACGTAGTTGACAGTACAGTAAACTCATGAATACATTAGCATTCGATAGATAAGAAGACAGTTTTCACTTTCATCCGCCAATTTAGGAGTTTATCAACCCTGTCATAATATAATGCGTGATAATAGACTTGTTGGACAACTTTACTTTATGAAAGTTTTGTTTTTAAGTGTAGGCGGATCTTTGACTTCATAATAAGGATTAGACTTTTGAAGACTACAATTGCTCTTTAGGCAAGTAGGTAAAGGCGGATTAAGTATGGAGAGCGCCTTAAGCAAGCAGTTCATAGGAACCCCTCTAGCAGAGCTATATATTTTTTTTAAATAATTTAGAAAGAAAAAGTAGTTGCATAGCTGGTTGTTAGTGTTTATTCCTACTACTTATTAAGTGAACCAGTATATGACTACACTTTGCCAGTAAAATAATACAAATCTACAGGATCGTCCGCGCCCATTCGTAACCTAGTTTGCCTTAGGGATAACCCGGCTCTGCAAGTAATTTTTTCAGTAATTTTGATTTATAAACCAAACAACTCAACAAATTTTGATCCTAATTTATGCATATGGGAGCACACGGTACCAACAAAACATAATTTTCTAAATAGTCCCAGGTCTCTCGTACAAATCGGGAAGCACACAAAAAATACAGTCGAATTGCGAACCTTCTATTGGAAGTCGGCCAAAATACAAATATTATACTCTAAGTACGTGTGGCGCGTGCTGTGCGGACACCTGCACCACCCTGAGGTGCTGGAGGCGCTGTGCCCCGCGCGCGCCCGACGAAGCCACCAGCCGTAGGAGGTCTTTTATAACCTTCAGGGTGCCCGAGAACAGAAGTAATTTGCTTAGGTTTGCTCCTACATCACGCGCAATAGCGTTGTTAAATATTATAGCGGAAGATATTGACGATTTTAATTGTAACCTGGCTGCAAGTAGCCCCTGTGAAAATTTTGTATTTAAAAGTTCATGTTTTATAAATTAATTTAGTGTAGCATCGCCTTGGTCTTACTGTCATGATGCTATTGCTGTGTTTATCCAAATAAATAAATAAAGTAAGTTTAAAATAGCCGTTTCTGAAAAACAAAATAAATATTATTATTTACCAATGTGCTAGTAAATAAACGGTTTATACATATATTTTACTTGCAATATCACCTAGTAGATAATTTTAGTTGCGATAAGATCTCAAGAACTACGCATAAACCACAACTTGTAGAGTGAAATAAAAATGAATCATCCTTGCAAAATGTTGGAGATTTAATATTGAAATGTGTAGAAAGTGACCTTGGTCGAAACCGGACAGGTTCGCCGGGTGAAGTGAGAGGAACAGCGTTCGGGCTGAGAATGTCCAGTGTCCAAAAATATCCAGTGTGTTAAACCAACTACTTTATCAAATCTTACTTCGTCTAGTGAGACGAAGTAAGATTTCATCTCACTAGACGAAGTAAGATTTGACAAAGTAGAAAGTAGTTGGTGGTTAGTACGATTTAATTACTCTGATATATGATACAATATGATATTCATATCAAATCGTCCCCATTTGGACTATACTGGATGGTTTTTTTGATCGATTGATACCAGGAGTTAATCATCTAGTCTTAAATGGACAAGTGTTATAAACTGTCTAGTCTTAAGATTGACTAGTCTAGTATTGTCTAGTCAAATTCCTATAAGACTACTATTGATTCGTAGAATCATAGAATTTATTGACCTTATAACGTTGCGTTATTTCTTCAATAAGAATTTTTGAAATAAAAAAGTAACATAGTAGTTTCGCTGAAACAATCACAAAAACAGGTGAACGTTGCAAAAACAATTGAAAATGTGTTAGCACCGCAACAAACAAATAAGCACCGCAAAAAACAAATAAGCAACGCAGAAACAAAGTGAATCAAAGGAGCAAGTCGTTCTTATCCGTGGAAGAGTTCCGCATTGGCTGATACACCTTTATGTTTTTATTGCATTCTTGGAACATTATAATGCACATGTATCTAGTCATGTTGTCAAAACGCATCATCTGGGCGTCAAGTCTGCTGTTATGGCTGTGTCTAAGTATCCAATCACATATTTATGGTCTTTGTCAGTGGGGCTTGTCGGGCACTTTTTGGTTACTGAATTAACCACTTTGGGAACTGCAAGTTTGTCCATATCGCGAATAGTAGTAAAGCAGACCAGCGACGGATGGGTTACAGCTATTGTTTTGTAGCGATGATGGTCGAGTGGTTAGTGGGGTCGATTGCCGTGCAAAAGGTAAGTGGTTCGATCCCACGAAACGTGCTAAAAAAGCCTGAGCTACTGGTGAAGGAAAACATTATGAGGAAACCATAGCATGGTGGTACAGCGCTTCACATCGCTCGCCAGGCTAGCTACCACCCTCAAGCACAAACCGGCTCCAACCCAGCATTATGCTGAGTTGGAGCCGGTTTGTGCCAAGAAACTTATATATTTTTTTTTACTCTCTGTTAGTGCTAGTAGTTTATTAGTACAAATAAATTCTTTCTTTCTTTCAAGTTGTAAAATCCGTCGCCAAACACCTAACAGTGTGTTCCGGCAGCCTTCCTTGAGAGCCAGTGTATTTCAGACTAGGCATGCTCCATCTAGGGCTACAATATCGCTGACTTCCGTTGTGCGAGCTTGTGATCAAATGACTAACTGTGTAAGATAAAAAAAAATGCCATGACGTTTGTTGAACCATTCTCTGGAACTTCGAACCTGACTTTATGCTACCTTCTGATAAAGATTATACATTTTTACTTGTAGAACTATAGCTATGATGGTAACGTCCGAGAGATTGCCATGTTTGAAGACATGATTGATTAGTTTTACCTGAGCAAGCCAAGTGTTTGTTTCTGATCAGGCCGAATTTTCATTCTACGCAAGAATGAATACAATTTCAATGACTTTGCATTTTTTTTTGGCTTCTGGTGGGGCAAAAGTAAAAGTCTTAGTTAGTTAGTCAGAACTGTTGTTTGAGGGTGTAATTCCAAAAAATTTGGAAGTTAGCTTTGCGACTATTAGCTTTACAGGCATACAGTGAAACTTTGAATAAAAAATCTCAGTATGATATAAATAGGTCACAAGTTTATATTCGCGAAGTCTGCTTTTACTGTGCGCAGAAATATTAGGTACACAGATTACATGTTATGCATCTGTAAAATCATTATCACAAAAAACAATTTCAATGTAAAGTTTGACACCTTGAAGCAAGCAGAGTCACGGCTACCGCGGACTTAGAAAGCGATTGTTTTGATTAATGCCGGCATTATAACCGACGCAAAAGTGAAAAGAGTATCTATGGACTATAGATAGGCGATCTAACTGTTATTCACTTTTGATTGTTATTGGTTCTGTGAAGATGTTATTAATAAACGAGACTTAATATAACTAAATTGAGTTTTTTTTAATGGGGCAAGTGCCTTTATTAACATAAACTAAATGACTAAATACGACAACACACAATTATAGCAGAAAGATTACCTATAGACCATTTAAAATTTACAGATAATCCAAATGCTCCAACCCACCACCAGAGAGCAGCGAATAAAAATAAATAAGAATAAATAATTAATAATAATTTATTTGTTTAATTTACTTACAAAATTAAACATTTTAAAAGTTAAATGTATGATATAGGTGATTCACATTTTAGGTGTAAGTTTTTTGTATATATCATACGCGACATAGCAGAGACGCGGATGTTGAGACATGCGCTTGAGAGATTTGCAGAGAAGACAGTCATGTGATGAAGAGGTCAATGAGAATGGTGGTAAGATGTAGTTCTGGAAGGGGGCGACCTAAAGAGATGTGGATGAGTAGTGTGAAGAGGGATATGTGTTAAAGGAGAGTAAAATACAGTAGAGTGGGATACGGACAGTAATATTTATAATGACGTCACTATGTCACACGTTTAATTGTACCAATTTAAGTATTTCGCAACATCATAATAATTAAAACCGAGCTCTTAACCCGCCATCAAATGATGGAGTCAGACACAGGTTGCAACTTTGGCAACTGTTTTGAAAGTGGAGCAGCAGCATGAGCAACATATACAGTTAGCAATTAAAAAAAGAAATGGGGCTTGAAGCTGATTAACATTGGAAAACAGCCACTTACCTATGAAAATGTAGTAAATTTATGCCCTTACAATTGTTTCTCAAGAGTAATTCTGACCCTATGACTACCATTTCAAAAACTTCTTTCTTAATTTAGTACCTAAGACTTTCGTAAAGGCAGGTCTTAATTGCTATTTAGACCTAGAAAAAAGAAGACTGATATCTACTAAAATTTATTATACACTAATGTTATTATTTAGGCAAACTCTCTGTAGGCCTTTTTCCGATACGAGACTTGTCTTTGTGGGGTAATCTAAACATGCGTGAGTTTGAGATGGCCCAAAAAACTGTCAAGTGTAAGGCATGCTGCCATGGAATCTAGAGTGACGTACCGTTTGGTCAGCTGAAGTTATAGGACTGCAGCGAAAAGCTGGAGGAATCCTGCACATAGGTACATAAAGTAGTATTGAATGCCATACAAAACTTTTCGCGTTCTGGTGCCAAGCGATAACCTTTTATGGCAGTGCAGCTACTATCTTATGTTGAATGCAACATACATAGCTTGATGTTTTGAGAATGCGAAGACACACCTATAAATGCAATCTTACGCCTTTGATGATTTTCACCTTCAACTCTATTAAAGAATACATTCGTCGTTTTTTCATAATTAGTATACAGTTTAGAAGAGAGAGAGAACCAAAGATAGAACATGGCTACTCTTGCCAGGCTACTTACTACCTTTGAGAAAAACAAACCACTTTCCTAATGACAGTTAAGTGCAAATAGTCCAGTCGTAGCCACTCCAAGAATATACCCGTCCGTTTTTCCCTAATACCATATACGAACGTGTTGGTAAATGCATAGATAATATTATGGTGTCGCATGAGAAACTGCTGTTATATGCTCTCGAAAGTGTCACGGTTAAAGAAAGTAGACGTTACTGGACTTTTCTAGAGGGTAATAACATAAGTAATAGAATCTAGCGGCTAGGCTAAATGCGTGAGTCGGACGAACCGCAAAGAAGAGTCCGCGAAAAACCTGGCTGTAGGTAAATGTTTATGCAACGCTTGCTAGGCTTTTTCAAAGATAAATACTACATCGTTTTTGCCATCTTTCTTTTAATACAGGGTTAGGACGTAAAAGTCGTCACAATACTCATCCTAAGAAACAACTTTTAGTATGCGACCAATTACTCTGAATTCAAGGAAAAAAGTCATCTGTTCGACAAAATGTGTAAAACAGCTGTTTTTTTCTCGAATTTAGAATTGTTTCAATGAAAGTTGTTCCTTAAGATGAGTATAGTGACCCCTTTTTGGCTTAGAATTTTTGTTAAGTTTCGTTAAAGAGTGTTAGACTATGTGTAAAACAAATTTCTTTTTGGTAGTTTCCTCACTCAATGAATACCTACCTACCACATTTAAAATAGTAGCCCTAGCTATTCCTTTATTGCTATATTAGAAAACACCAGTTTGTATGCAGGCAATAAAATGCAAAAGAGGCTATTGTGTCTAAAGATAAATGCACCATCATTAACGCTTATATATTCAACTGAAATAGTTTAAAAAAATCTTAAGTAGGCAGTTAAAACTGCCGGTAATACTTAGGCTTTTATAAGTTAACCTCCTGTCAATTAAAACCTCATTCTGATTCTGTTACTATAAAACTCTTCGTCATTGTTTGTAAACTGCACCGTTTCAATTTCAGCGTGCGAAGGCGCTACAATCGCTATTGTTTTGTATATTTGTTTGTTTTGCAATTCTCGGACATGAGTGGCTTCCGATAGGATAGCTTGTAGATTGGTGTAAGTAGCGGCTTATCATTAGGGAATAGAAGTGTAAGTAGTGGTCATGAACTTCTGAACATTACCTAAGTATAATTCGAAAAATATACCTATTAGCAGTTTTTTATTGACGTGAGTCGGCCAGAAGTTGCATTTATGGGTTTTTACGCATCTGTGACCTGTTGGTAAGTAAGTAAATAAAATATTATGAGATTTTGTAAAGATAGTACGAGTAGTATCATACTAATAAAGCTTTGCCATGTTTTATCTTTGGAATTTTGTACATAGAAATTTACCTTAGATTTACATGTTAATTAATTAATTACTTTAATTAACATTTAATTACTTTGACAGCACCACAGATGGAACGTAGCAGGAGTGCTTTAATCACACAGCGGAAAACAAATAATTAAAAGTTCCTCACCAAGAAAACTAATGTGAAGTTTTGTATTAAGCAAGTGTTAGACTGCTAAGATGTTTATAAATAGTGCTAACAGCTTTAATACACTTAAACGCTTTAATCACTACACTAAACCGGCCCCTGGCCATAATGCCGAAATAAAAGCGCAATGACAACGGTTAATAAGCTAATACGTTAACTCAAATATTACCGTAATGCCATAACACGAGCAAAACCTTACCGTTTACCTACGTAATATACCATATGCCATGCCGAGATTATATCTGCGCGCACGCATTCGAACACCGGTCGAAGCCAGAGACGCGCGTGTTTGGCGCTTTCTAGGTCACATTAGAAAAACAAAACATCACTGAAATCGAATTTTAAAATTCGAAAACGATACAAAAATTTACTTGGCGTTTGCATTGACAGCTGTCAGTACAGTTTTTTTTTAATTGGGACCTTGTAAGTTGCTCGTGAAGGACAAGGGTGTTTATACATTTAGAAAAAAGTGACTGTAATTTTCATGGTGTTGTGAATTTCAGTGCAGTGCATTTTGGATTATTATATCATCAGGGGAAAGGTAGGTCGCTTATTATACTTAAAATTGTTTGAATTTGTATACTTAACGTGCTAAAAATGTATATAGGCTGTAAGATATAAAAACTAACTTGGCCAAAATTTGTCAACTATAAAATGAAATGTTTAAAAAATTTAAATGAGTAGAATCATTTAATAGTGTTGTGAGCCTTTTTCAAAGTAAAGAAATCCTTTGCAATGGCTTTCATTTTAACACCTTTGTACAAATTAAATTATAATATATACATATTTAAAAGTCTACAAATTAAAAGGGAATCCAATGTATAAAAATATTTTGTTAAATTTAAGAAAAAAATATTAAGTTCTCAATACAAAATTGGTCATGTGATCGGTCAAGTATGGAACAATGGAGGAGGGAGCAATATTTTTTTCTCGTATTTTGAAAAATGTAGTAGGTTGCGTGGCACGCCCTTACGAAGAACCACACGTCCATTAGACTGGAGTGAGCAGTTGATTAACTGTAACTATAAAAACCATGCTATGTCAAGATATTATAAGGACAGTTTCGCTAATTATATACCATAGTTACATATTAACAATATGAGACGGTTGGGCCTTGGATGACTGGCATTAGCATAGCAAATCCGAGCGCTACCTTGTTCAATAGTAGATACCGGTAGTTATTCTTTGATAATACATACACAGTTTGGATGGCTCAGTAACATAATTCAAGGAAAAATGGCTAATATATTTAAGATTACTAAATTTATTAACGACGCAACTTTTAAATTAGTTCAGCACTCATTCCAGGACGGCTGAAAGCAACTGCAACATGTTTGACTATAGAAATATTCTTAGGGACATAAAACTTTAAATCAGAATCTTGGTTTGTGAGGCCTTGACATTTGTAAACCGCGCATAATCATCATAAGTCATCACGGAGTGTTATTTTCCATGCTTACCACAACTGATATAAAGTATCTCATATTATTTAATCGCTAATTATAAAAAAAATATGGTTCATTATTGGTCGACTGCCGAAGCTAAGTGGTTAGCGTACTCGCTTCAAGAATCGACGGTTCCGGATTTTATTAACGATCGGCAGAACCTTTAAAGACGAATTTGAAATTCTATTTTTTGGTCTGATCATAATTTAGTGTGTTTGTTTGTGATGCTGCATGATAATAACGAACAGACAGTTTCCTAGTATTATTTATATATTTTAGTAGAAATTATATAATAGCTAATAAAGTAGCGAGTCCTTTTACATTTGTTTCTCACAATTAACTTAAACGTCGAAAGTAATTTGCGTTGCGTAATTTTCGTGTGAATTACTTTTATCGGAATGGGGAAAGGGCGTTTATACATAACCGGTACCTTTTGCTATTTATAAATACAGTAACATAAATTAGTTATTTCATAATGTAATGCACAACATATATAGGTAGCTTTTTTTAGCGAGCATGTATCTTATTATGAAAAAAATTTATCTCTTTGGTCGCCAAAGATAGGTATCTACTATACGAAAAATAGAGATCAATTGTAGGTCTATATTTGATTTTGAACTAAAAACCTTGAAGCAATTGAAGTTTTTTTAACTTATGTTTAATATCAAAATAAAATATGCTAAAAACATATCCTTGGAATTCGTTAGAATACTTAGTTAACTGTAACTAAATGTAAAGACGAAATTGACTCACTCACTACATGAAAATACCCAATATAGAGTTATTTTGAAATAGAGGAGCCGGCAGCGAGTTCGTAGCAATATCTAGAAGAAAATGTATTAAGTTAATTAAATCTATTTGAACCATGCTTGTCTATATATATAAAAGAGTAAGTCCTGACTGACTGATAATTTCTAGAAATCAACGCAGAGCCTAAACCGCCGAACCTGAGTAACATGCAATTTGAAGAGTTTGTTTATTATAGGGTGGAAGGGAGTATTAAGAAAGGATTCTTGGAAATTCAACCCCCGATAGGTTCAAAGATTGGAACTTTTTTATGTTCTATTTTGTCGCAGGCAAGGCACGTGACAGCTACTAGTTTCATAATTATATAGAAAAAAATCATACGAAATTTTCGAGCTATAATGAGTTAGTTCTATTCGATACCATTATCCTTTCTCCCACTTTGAATATATACTAACTTTTACTCGCATTTAAATAGTTGATTGACAACTTCCTCTACGGCCAATTATAAGGATATTTTTGAACTGAATTACTTGAGTATAAATTATTTATTTACTTTTTAAGCGAGTAGCATAAGAATTTATAGCTGTCTACTTATGGTCACGTAACATGCAGAGCTATATAATGTCAACGCTGATAAAATGCACATCGGAATTACATACATACGAACGGAGTCGGTTCATTTTTTGACAGTTGTAAAATCTCAAATTTGTTGTAGTGCTGTCATGCTATATATAGTATTGGCTTATGTCAATGCTCTACAATACCAACTCAGTGTATAATATAGTCAGCTATGTTAACAATTAAATTAATGTTGTAAGTTCAGATGGCCGATTACAAATTTCCACTGACAAATCTTGACATATAATATTTTTATTTAGCAGCATATTTCATGCAGTATCAAATGTATACTTAGATTTATATCGCAATGTATCAAAAGTTTGTTATACATAGTAGATGTGTCTTAAAACTTGCCGCAAACTGTACTTATTAATTCATATGTGATATAATAGAATGGATTACAGGTTTCTAAACATAAAAATATACGAGTCTAGAGAAAAAGCAAGTGGAAGTGATCGTTAGTTCATCTAGATAAATTTGAATGACTGGCTAGTCATTAAACTGACATAATATCTAACTGTCCATGGTAAGAAGAATTACACAATATGTTAAAAATGTTTTATTTGCATTTAAAATATTTCGATGCAGGGCGTATATCATCAATTTATTAAAATGCTCGACTGTCTTAAAAAAACCTGTAAAAAAATTATTTCATTAAAATATCATTGATATTTGTTATTCTCTCCAAAACGTAGTTGTTTTATAATAACAAATGAATTACACACACACAGAAACAACGTAAACTTTTGCATTTATAACTAGTTTAATAAAGAACTTGAGAACTGGCACAATACACAGAGTGTGGTGGCCAATCAAGAAAAAAAAAACTAGTTTAATTAAAAAAAAAACTGTTTAAAAATAATTATATCATATACTTATTGTTTTGCTAGGATTTTCTATGTACACTAGCATATACATATTGTAATTTATTTATTTGGATGAAGACATTTTAAAATTAAATTAAATTAAAAAATTGGAAAATTCATAGCTATACGAGGCTTACGTTAGCACTAACAACATTTTTAACATATTATAAAGGTTGATTCCAGCATAGATAAAAATAAGTTACTTAAGTACGCTGCAGTAACGCTTAGAAATCCTAATTCATTAGTAAAGTAAAAACACATCAACAAGTTTTGTGAATCCATCTAAAGCATGAAAACAAATCCCACATCGAGAAAAGTAGTAGCCATCATAAATGACGTAAATTTACGTACAGTACGAGGTATACTGACACCACCAAAATCTAAAATAAGTAGTAAATATCACCTGCGGCGGTTACCCGCGAAATAAAATAGATATAAAGAAATTTAAAACCTTGAACGCTTATTTGAACCCTCCCTAAAGGCTGAATGTACCTTATAATGAATACACTCTCTAAATTGTACTCAGTTTTGATTCCTAGCGAATATAAGATATAAATAGATACGTACAGATATAAATAGATATGTACTATCAATTTTTACGATGTCAATCATGATATACTTATCGGAAATATCGTTTACAACTTCTGTAATAGTATCTATATATGTGAGTACTTAATTCGCCACCTGATTTACTATACATGTAGGTACATAGTTACCACTATATTTTTCGGTCAGCTGATTATATTGGCCACTAGATTGAGTTTAGAGTTGCGAGTAAAAATGTTAATTTCGTGTCTAAACTGCCTCTTTGCAAGATAACACTGGCTTACTTTGTGAATCATTGAGCGGAAAGCTCCATTTTTAGGTCACTTTGCACAAAAGTATGTACAACATTCATATTTAACTTTAGTGTAAACGTATACACAGAATGTTTATGTCGTATTTTTTAAGGATTACGTACAATTTAGTCCATTTCTATTTTACTATTAGCGATAGGCCGACAATCTTTTCTCTTATGTTAGCAATTAATTTTTTTAATTTGTAAACTGTTTAAAGTTTTGTATCTATTTTCAAGTTAACAAATATTACTTCCAAACGAATTACTATACTATTGTAATACTAGACTTTGATGACTCAAAGTCAAGTAATGATCATAGCTAAGGTAATAAGGCTAGCCTGAGGCACTAGTAAACAATTTTTAATCGGCACACTTTTAAATCGATTAATAATTTTTAATCGATACAGTTTCCCGTATATCCGGCCAATTTCCCATGTAAACACATCAGTTTCATACCAATTACAGCACAGCCGGTAGAGTGCGCTGCGAGCTAAAAACCACGCACGCTCCAATTCACGCTTGCCTCGGTCGCGCACCACTCTACACAAATCTTCCATTATACTGCATTTCATATAAGCTGGCGTCTGAACCGGGGCAACTATAGATAAAAGTAATTTTCCTACCTTTAAAGTATAAGTAATTTTATTATATAGTTTTTATAATTGAGACCAAAATCGATCTTTTAGATTTTTATAGCAGAAGATATTTTGTCATATATTTATGTATTATTGTAAAAATTACACAGACTTTATAAATGTCTTATTTAAGAAGCTCGTGTTCTATAAAGTGTATGTTTTATTCTAGAAGGTATCTTATTGTGATGTAACCTGGTAGAATTTACAAAGACTCTATAAATATCTTACTGCTGTACTTATTACTGTATGTTTCTAAATAAATCTATAAATTAACCGAGCAATGAGAATATATTATGTTTTTTTTTAATGTGGCAAGTGCCGTTATTAAAATAAACAAAATGACTAACTACAACAACAAAAAATATAGCAGAAAGATTACCAATAGACCATTTAAGATCTACAGATAATCCAAATGACAATGCTTATACGTTGGACCAGATAAAAATCGGCATTCTGGTTACGCGTCGAAACGATCAAACGCTCCGATAAGTTTTGGAAAATAAGATGAGCTCGCGGTCCCCACGGCCTTAATGTCTCGACTTCAAATAGCTCAAATATATAACCTCTACCGAGGCTAGCATATTTTCGCCGTTTGTGACGTTCAGCTGAATAAGTTAATTGTCATTATACAATATCGTAAAAGTTCATACTGATTTTGAACATGTTTAGGGCATGTAATAATTCTGAAAAAATAGTGACATTCGAACGAATACTTCTACTGCATGCTAGTGAGAGTAGATGGAAGTAACAATTAATATAAACGCTTTTATTATTGTAATACAACATTTTGTCTTGCCGTTAACTAGGCGCAACGACATCACAGAGTTGTATAAGACAGGTTAACACACTCATAACGTAAACGACCCTAGTATAAAAAGTAATACGAAATACTATAAATAACTTTGAAGCTAAATTGTGCGTCAAATTATATGAAACCAACTGTAGCGATGCCGGCAGCGAGCAGACGCAAGCGACGCTAAATCACACTTTTGATGGCTTATGAATTTTTATACAATGGCTGAACATTATCATGAACATCCCGTTTTAAAAAAAAATACAAAATTAGGTGAATCCATAAAAGAGTAGGAGTTGGGCAGGTAATTTTGGTTTTAAATTAAATGAATTATATATATAAAATCGCCGTGGAATCGCTTTACTGAAATATCGGGGTGTAGTGTGTTAGCATGTAAATCTAGTAATAATAAAGTAAACCTGGAAGAACACGGTCATATCTATTGGACACGTCCCCGCACCCTATAGATAGTAGGTAATTACAGTATAGGGGAAGGTGCATAAAAAAATAATTAAAAAAATTAAATTAATTTCGAATTAATGTCAAGTTTACGTCCATTTCGTTTATCACAAGAAAATAATTGGATAATATATTTGTAAAATTAAATCCATTACATTTCGAATATTGCCGCGGTGGTAATGAATAGATAGAATAGTTATATATTAAAGCTAAGCTTTATAGTAATTAGGAACATATACCATTAATACTTAACTTGCATAGTAGATAAGCCGGTCAAGTAGTTCAGGTAAACAGTTCTAGATAGGCTTTAGAAAGGAATGTGCTCTTCTCAAGGAGGCCGTTAGCTGGACTTTCAATGTCGGTGGAATCGTTTATGTATATTTAAGTGACCGTGTTACGTAATGCAAGATCAGGTGGTCGAATTTATTTTGGAAAAAATATGATTTCTGTTATATTACGCCTTCGAGTAAGTAATGCTGGGTATTGATGTCCATTATGACTTCTTTAACGAGGAAGAAAAATTAATCATTCAGGATGAAAAGGAATAAGAAATAGGCAGCAAGCGATCTGTTTAAAAAAATAGGTTAGATAATTTATGTGGCTATGGACGTATAATGTCCGTATATGACATAGGTACTCGTAGAGCGGGAAGGTTACGCTAATAAATATAGTTTTCCTAAACATCAAGACTTCAGATGTTACCTTTTAAAAAGTACCCTTTAAAACAGCGCCTAAATTAATAGTAGAAATGCACCGTTGCTAAAAGAGTGGCTACAAAATATCGACGCAATTACATCAACAAGACAAAGATCTCCACAATTATTTCTAAAAAAAAATATGTAATTACTATGTTGCGTACGAGTTCGTAAAGACACATGTAAGCATGTTTATATAGGATCCAGTAAGAACGCGGAATGAACAAAAACTATAATTATCTCATAATTAATAACAGTGGTTTGATATCATAGAAAGTTATGGGTTCTCAAGAACGGCAGGTCACGCGATCGCATTATGATACGAAATTAACCATTGAGTGGCGTGGGAATGGCAAAAATTGGTTTATGTAAAATGCTACCTTATACACGGTGCTCAGACGAAGGGAACTTACTTTAAAAGCAATAAAATACAACTTGTCATTATTTATATATTTTTTTTATTATTAGTTGAATAATACTAATACTGAAAAAATAATAAGAATTAAAAAAAAATCATAAACAAATTAATTTAAAACGCAGGGCTGGCTTTCGTCGTCGGTGTGTGGCGACACCACGTACCCCGATTCCGTGGGGGCCAAATGACCCTCTGCCCCTGGCTTGCCTTAATTGGCTGTCCAGGTGTGGATAACGCAAGAGCTAAGAACCTAAGCTCCAGGATGGAAGTGTTAAAAGGCATAACACCGCTAGTAGCTCTTAGTGAACGCGCTGCACAGTTTTCCGCACCTTTGTAGTCGCCCACACCAACGTTGCCATTATGCGGCAGCCATAGTGGGGGGCCCGTTTAGCAAGTCAAGTTTATTGTGGCAAGTCACCACCCACCGCAATATTTTGATGAGAGGCAGAATTGGCGGGTGTAGTAACTCTTTCTATAGCTCAGTACCTAGCAATAAAAAAATCATCACAATAGCCTAAATTTTTATAATACAGAATGCTGACAACAGTTTATAATTCTTCACGCAAACTTTTTTACACTTCAGTTTATAAATAATATATATCTATACTAATATTAAAAGAGGAAAGATTTGTATTTTTGTATGTAACGAATAAACTCAAAAACTACTGGACCGATTTCAAAAATTCTTTCGCCGTTAGAAAGCTACATTATCCAGGAGTAACATAGGCTATATTTAATAATAGAAAAAAATAGAGATCCTTACAAATTTCCACTATAACCAATCCAAGGTGTAATTTTTTTTGCCATAAAATGCCTTTCATCGCATACGCTGCGGTAAGTATTGAGGATAGAACTAAAAATTTTCTACAATTTTATAGAGCATATCAATATCTACAAAAAGTTTGCGATAGCATATGTCCAACTATTAAAGTTATGTCACTATAACTACTTTTATACATTTTAAAAGTTGATAGAAATGCCGATCAAACTCGGACAAATTTATCTATACCTCCGTATTAATTCTTATCAAAATAAACTGTTTCGTATTCAAGTCTGTTTTAATACCTGTTAATTTGAATTATTAAAATCGGATGTACCATTCAAAAGATATTACGAAATTAAAAAATAACATGTCATATCTAAAAAAGTGATAACCACTTCCATTCGACTCGCTAAACTTACGTTACCTATAATGGCCTCTGAGGAAATTAAAAGTTATCTTCAGAAAGATTTGTATACTGGGCTGATTTCAAAAATTCTTTCGCTGGTGGAAAGCTTCATTGTCACTCAGTAACATACAACATTATTAGAGATCCCTACTAAAACAAACTCAAGGTGTCAAAACATTAGCCATAAATTGTCTCTCATCGAATGCTGCGAAAATATCTATGATAGAACAAAAAAAACTACAATATTATAGATTATATTAATATCTACAAAAACTTCAGTAGACCATATGTCTAACTATTGTAGTTATGTCACTTTAACAACTTTTTTACATTTTAAAAGTTAATATAAATTCCGATCAAACTCAGACCATGTTATTCATACCTTTGTAGTAGTCTTATCCAAATATATTATTTCGTATTCAAGAATGTTTCAGTACCTGTTCATTACTTTTATAATTATTTAAATCGGATATATTATTAAAAAGATATTACGAAATCTAAATATGAACGATGATGGCAACGCGCCGGCCGCCGACAACGGTATCTTACCACGGGAAAGGGGGCACCGGAGTGCGGGAGAGGTGTGCTCATCTATGAAATAGGCTCCCTACGCAGTGGACGCAACCGCCATCGAATATTTAAATTTTGTTCATAGTATATTTTTGTGTCCAGATAAAAAGTTTTTTTCAAAATTACTTACACATTATTTTATTCAACCTTTACTATTAGTATTTTCACTTTCTTATTTCAGAACTACCTTCTCAAACCTTTTCTAACTTACGTCAATTTTCTTAGTTTATTTAAAATAAAAATAAAAATAAACGTATGGTAAGATGTTTAATAAATAAAATTTTAATTAATTTCAAAAAAAATTTGTTTAATAGCTGATTAAGGGTCTTTGTATATAATTTTGCACCTTTTGACGAATTAAGTTAACGAATGTTAATTATCATACATATAGGAAAATTATCTTCAATTATAGTAAAATGTTTTAACAAAATATGTCAACCCGTGCGAAGCCGGGACGGGCAGCTAGTTTATTATAAAGAAATATGTTAAAGGCCTCTCATTGTTGGTTGGAATCCCAATGATGTCTCAATAAAGGTCCGGCCCTGAGCCATGTATGAAAATAAATAAGAATTATACAAGTTTTATTGTGGGGCCAATCTACTAATAACGAAATAATATCTGTTCCATATATCTCCACACACATCATAAAATGCGAAAGTGGTATTCGTTACTTTGTTTGTACTTCTTCTTCTCAGTAACTGAGTGATGGATCAATTGGATTTTTTGTACAGAGATAGTTAAAAGTAAAAAACTGCGTTTAAATAACCTATTCGTATCAACCCATAGAGTCCCACTGCTGGGCATGGGTCTTCCCTATGGGAGTAGGAGGTGTAGGCCATAGTCCACCACGCTGGCCAAATTACGGGTTGGGGACTTTACTTATCTTTGAAAGTTATTAACCTTCTTCGCTATTATACTGTAAAAAGTATATATCATATCTTTTGTATCAACGTAAAAGATTAATGATTTCATACAGTTTTCTAGATTATTACGCATATCGGGCTCAATTTCACATAACGGGCATTGCATTGATGCGGCTGCAACTTGCAACTCACGCGCATTGGCGGCCATTAGATCTTCTAATGAATCGTGGGATTAGATGGGTTTGAAATTAGTTTTAGATCATTTATAGTCGTAAAATTATCGTCTCACTGTCAATTGCACTGAAAGACGGTTAGATTACATATGGCAACATATGAAAACATATTTTTATTTGAAAACAAAAGTGCTATGTCCTGTTGTTAACCTAATTATAAACCATTTTTGTCATAAGAGTATTGGATTAATGGAAAAGTCAAAAACTAAAAAAAAAATTGTCTCTAATATAAAGTAAGAAATTATTTATTATCTTTGGACGGGTATGACGAAATCTCAGAATGACAAGATTTTAGAACTACGAGAGGTCAGAATAACTAGATCACATACATTCGAAGAGAGAACGTCGTTTTTTAAGTCAGTTCACTAAATATCGAAATGGCTCAGCAAAATGTTCAAGGAATGGGGCCTAATGCTGGTCGGCTAAGTGGCTGCGCGGTTAGGTAATGGGGCAGGTTACTTGATAGCCGTACCTAATGTTGCAATTTATACAAGTAGAGGAAATGACGACGTTATCTATCCCACCAATGTGAGGTATTTCTACCGACTTGCAAAAAGAAGTAGGTACTCAATTTGACTATATTTTTAATGTTTATTGTGTATACAGGGTTGTTCCTAACTCATCTTACAAAGCTGTGTAGACGTTGTATTTTAGGTAAACAGCGATATGTACCCATATGGAAAAACTACAAATACCAAATAGTATAAAAAACCTTGGGATTCCCTTGGGAAAAAATATGATCTTCATAGACCCTATTTTTTACCTTACTCTAATTTTCTAGAGTAACAAACATAACATTTATAGCATAACACATTTTTGAACATATTCTTTTTTTTATGTAAATTATTTTAATTTGAATTTATTTACAATTAATGAGCTGTAAAAAAATTGTCATAACTTGGTCCCAACGTTGCAAACTCTTCATTTTAAAATGATTACTTTTCATTTGATTGTAATTATGAAAATGTAATATAATATGCTAGTCTTTAAAATACATAAATGGCATCGTAAAACTTAGGGTCACAAGCTAACGATTTCCGTAAAATTCAAAGAGCCCTCTGTTGCGTAATACAAACTTATATTAATTGCCACTAATCACAGTTTACAGGTGAAATGGTGTGAAAAACATGACGTTTGACCTGCGCTTACGCATTTTATAATACTTCCTGTTATAAATTAACGTGTGTACGTGTAGTTATACATTTATTTTGGAGTAGATAGCGGTGCGTCTCTGTCAAAGCTAAATATGCATTTAGGACTTTGTAACATTTGGAGAAACGACCACTGTTGTTGACAATGCAAAAAATAAAACAACTGCTTCAAAAGTCTACAAAAACACGGTGATAAAATAGGTATTTTCTGAAATAGAATATAATATAAATAGAAATATTTATTGCAGATACTATTAATAAAATATAATAAAAGTAGGTAAATCGTTGATAAAATCTAAAACTAGTCCGATAATGATCCCCTGGTGGAAAGAAAAGTTCCTATAAAGCTATCTGCCACGTTGAATATCAATGCATATTTTTATTCGTAACATGAATTAACCCGAAAAATGGGTAAAGGTCACAACCGCATTATACTCATACAAAGGAAGACAAAACCAAAAAAAAGGTCACACCAGTGGGGTGATGAAGAAAATACCTTGAAGTGTACAAAATCAGTTAAACAAATTGACTATTGGCAGAGAGTAGTGGAAGGAATTGTGGGAGACCATTGCCCAGCAGAAGGACTAACAGGGTTATAATATAATAGCAACTTTAATTAATGTCTCGTGGAATAATTCTTGTGTGAGAAAAATACAAACCAACCATCTTATCTTTACATTAACTCAGAACATGACTATCAAATATAAAACACTATTGAAGCACTAACGTTAGAATTTTAATCGCATACATTTTATTGCGATTTTTATACAGCTATGCATTAAAAAAACTTTCATCAGAATAATTTCCTCTAGCAACATCGAATATTTCTGCAGACATGAAAAATGAAAATTACGTAATTACGAAAAAAAATGTGCTTTTTAAAGTGCCCAAGGTATTTAGAAAATACTTAAAGTATTTTTGCGGGTTTATTTTCCATCTTTACCTTAATTTGCTTGTCAATAAAAAATTTAAAAAAAAAATAAGACTATAACACCTGGAAACCTACAGGCTGCTGGCTTAACGCCTAGAGCCTAGTGCCCGGCCGCGAAAATGAACAATGATGGTTCTTCTAAGGAACCTATCGAGGCTCTAATAGGCTACAGGCTCTAGAAGCAAGCCGCCTATCTATGCAGACGTGGTCTAAGGCTGTAGACAGACGGACCGCATTTCAACTCCTATCCGACCGCAAATTGCAGTTTAGGTGCAGTTTGAATGCAGTTGACACGACTGCAATAGAACTGCAAACCAAACGCGCAGAGATCGTAATGAATATATATATATTAATGTCATAAGTGTAACTTTATTCGCTTCGTTTATTAGCGAAAGGTTAACGTATTTTGAATTGAAAGTTTGAATTTGCCCATAACACTTCTTGTATATAAAGTTGCAATTTACTCTTAAAATGTATTTTATTCAATACAATATTTTGTAGCGCTTGTAACTTAGTCAGCTGAGGTGTTTCTAACAAATCACTGAAGTTAAGCAGCGTTCAGTCCACTCATGTGTCAGGTGACCTTGGAGTGGCACTTATCTATATATCTATATATTTCGGTAACATCGCTACCGTGACACGTGGACATGTTAAATTACATATGCCATGTCATGCCATAAATATCATCGTGATAAGTTGATGAGTTGTTAGTGATCGCCTTGTAGAGGTCGATTTTGATGATTATCATATTATCCTCTTTCACTGACTTACTATACGATACAGGGTTATCTATCTGGGGCGTACCTATTATGTCAAAAGAACTTTAATAAACTCTATATCATGAGTATATATATATTCTAGGTAATCTCCGAACATTATTATTTGGAGTTTTATTTATGGAACAACACGTTGACCTTATTAATTACTTAACCAGAATCGGAAGTATCGCTTATACTATCTCAGTTTTACAAAGATTTTTTTATTATATTGAACTTTAAGCCGATTTTTCTTTCGTTATTTCAATAGTTTTATATCTTAATAAAGCTGTGATAGTGCGAGCGAGGCTTTTCATGCCTCTAATTCTGGCTCTTAAAGTTGTTCATATTTTTACTTCAAACCTATGAAATAACGCTATATATCAACCGTTCAAGCTTCTAGTAACATCCACAGCAAACATTCTTCTATACTTTTTTTATCGATTTTTTTTTATGTGTCAAGTGCCTTTATTAACATTAACAAAATGACTAACTACGACAACAAACAAATGATAGCAGAAAGATTACCTATAGGCCATTTAAGATCTGCAGATAATATATACTTGGATAACATATTTTTCGTAAACAGCACAAGACTTTCTCCGATCCTTTTAAAACTCGCGAGAAAAAAAGTAGTACTACGAGTTCGCTTTCCAATATATACTCTACTGGTTAGTTTTTATCTCGACAACTATCTTTAACGTAACATAAGTAAGCTTTAAATAGTAACCCGACACTTCAGTATTTCTAGATAAGTAAGAAAGTATTGCATTTTATACCAGATTATAGATTATTGTTTGATTTTTTCGTGGTGGCAAATATATTTGTGGCTTTTCAAGGGTGAGCTTACGTAGAAGCACACAATCTAAACCTGAACGTCAATGTTTTGTCTAGTTTCGATTTTACCGTTACTGTGGGTGGCGATGCTGATAAAATAATGAAATGTTTATTCGAAACAAAACAATTAATGTTTTAGACAATATTTACACACGACGAATTTTACATACACGAACACACGCCCCGAACATGAACGACTCATCTCATCCCTGATGAAGTTCACCGAATGTGAATGAAACTATAGTTGGACTTTTCCTACAATCAGGTATGCGTGAAAACCCGCGTAAAATCTTCTTAAACAAAATATTTACACATTTCAGAATACACGGTAAGAAAACACGACCCTCTAAAAATAAAAATTGTAAAATGAGAATTATGGATGATATAGGTGTGCGTTACAGTAGGGAATTTCAGACATAATAAAATACGGCGGGCCCTTTTTATATTAACCCGGGAGTAAATGCGAAGTCAGATGCTTACCTCTCTTTACAGTGAGGTTACATGTTGGTGTCAGTCTAACCTACGAGTATAACCACAAACTATACTTCTCGGTAACTGTTGCCGTGGCAGGCTTCTTTTTAACTTCTCAGATCCTCCAAACAAAGTTTCGTTATATCAAATTGTAAATTACTACTCGTGCCGATACCCTCATACTTACATAATAACAGATCAAATAAAGTTAGACAGATTTGAAGCACAAACACTTCGCTCGCTCTATAAAATCGAAAAAGCGACTGAGCTGCCATCTACCGCCGACGTACAGCAATTCACAAACGTACCACTTGTGGTAATCGGTAACTGCGTATTGTTAGTTCGTGCTCACAAATTACAAAGCAATCGGAGTAATGAGCTAGTTCGATACTAAGACGCTTGGTGGCGCTTCTGGGTACTTATAAAACAACTTTATTGAGAATAGTCACTGAATATTTATATTAAATAATCAAGGGAATAGTTTATGAACACGAATAAAACCTAAAATATATATGAACTGTACTTCTGCCAAACATTTCACATTTTGGTCCATAACTGTAAAAGTTTAAAAGGGCGGACAAACGCCGTTCCTCGTAGTTTTACAAAACTCTACTAAGAAGATTGACATTTGATTCAAATAATATTTTTAAAGATTTTTTTAAAGACCTCGTTTAGTATACGAAATATTTATTATTTGTCGATGTTTTTTTTCATCCTTAACTCCAGTCTACTTCAAGTGACCTAAAGATAAGTGAAGTGATTACCGCAATACTTTAATAAGAATCAGAATTATCGGGTACCGTACCGTACCCTTCCCATAACCTATTACTAAGCCATGCAAAATTCATCACAATAGCCCAGATGTTCATGACGGGGTACACCCACTTGCCAGAATTTCATTTGCCATAATTTCATCTGCTATACTAGTCAACAGACATAATATTGTTTCTCATAACTTTATTATATCATACTCATTGTTTACAGCAATTTCAATTACATCATTTGTTATCATCATTGTAAGTCGTAATTATCATATAACATAACATCATTTGCCATCGAAATTACTTCTAGAAAAAATCCTAAAATTGGTTTGAAGTAAACGATCAATAGGCTTAAGTGAGAACATGAAAAACAACGCACGAGACAAGCGAGCGAAGCGAGCGTGCCGCGGCAGCGTCCGGTTATTTAGTATGGCGTTGTTAAATAATATAAGGTTAGATTAATTTAGAACATGAAAAACAACGCACGAGCCGAGCGAGCGAAGCGAGTGTGCATCGGCAGGGGCCGGCAAATTGCTTTAGAAAGGCTCGGATGTATTTGTAATTAATTTAGTATGGCGTTGAAATATTCTGTTGAATAATATTATAGCAGTTAATATAATGGATAACAATACGTATGTGACTCGTATCATTATGGAATAAAATGTACGGGCAAACAAGAAAATGTCACATTTTATAGTTAACAAACAATTCGGGCAAATGAAATTCCGTTAGGTAAAATTCGGGCTTATGAGTATTATTGCTTATATTGTTCAGGCAAATAATAGACAACCGTTCATTAAAACATATTTGTAGATCACAATTTCATTCATTTCTATTTATTTCTGTGTTTTTTTCATACTTTTATAGTAAAGAGAATCTCAGTTGGCCACGGCCCCATTGATGGTACAATAAAGGTCCGGATTTAGACCATGTTTGATATCTATATATATATCGTTTCTGAGAAGACTTTCCACCAAAAAAAATAAAGTTCTAGTCAGAATTAATTTTTGAACAAGTACTAAAATAATATAAAGATTACGATATGTTATCAAACTTACTCAACCATAAATATTAAAGATAAATCATAACGACAGCATGCTTCGTAAACGTCATGTCAAAAGTATAAAAAAGCACACATATTATTAACACATTATCATACATAATATATCTCTAAAATATCACCAACAACAAGAAAACCTGTGTAGAAAAAGTAAAAGTCAAGCTCAAATTGTCACTGCTTATCACCAAACTGTTATAAAACTGGTTTGCAATTTAACAGGTAACAAACAACACCGGAACATTTTCCATGTAAATATTTCATAACTTTTAACCTTGTTCAAGATAGGAGAAATTTTTTTACTCGTTGGAATATTTTTGGTCCTCGCTTTCATAGAGACAAGGACGCATACATTCATTATGAAAAACTATTTTTAGTTGAGTTTTCCTTGCTAGTTTAATCAAAAAGGTAATTTAATCAAAATTGGGTCAGTATTTTGATTTAAATTTCTTTCAAAATTCAGCTATTTACTTTCTTATAGCATTACTTAACGTATGTGTTGACGACCCCCGGTAGTATGGCGGTAAATATATGGGTTTTGCAACCAGGTATCTAAATTCATTTCACACAAAATAAATTTTGTGCATTTTCCACTTAAACATATAACTTTTCCACTTTATTTTGTCTGAAATATGTTTATGCGGAAAATGCTGTTGATTTGGTTTGTTTACCTCTTAATCTTATCTAACACTATGCAAATATGAGTGATGCTAATTATATGTTATGCCTACGGCATAATATAACATAATTTATTGTAATATCCGATAGGCTGTTACTTAATTCACAAAACTTGTTTTTAAGACGGTGTTTTAAATTGAGTTATATATTTTTGATGCGAACGATTAGGCTGTAATTAATAGGCGTTTTTGGATTACTAAACAGGAGAAATTTCGATTTGCATGAATTTGATGCGATTTGTAAAATTAGTAGTCACTCTTCCGTTTTCAATTAAAGTTATTTAATTTCCAACGGAAGTTCTACGCTTCGTAGAGCCTCTACGGCGTAGTAGGTTACATAGAGGATAAATAGAGATTTATTAAAGGTTCGTGTAGTACGAAAAGCGAATAAAAATGTCTTGACGGCGATGGGTAGGATTCAATTATTATTATGCAAGCTATGACGTTACGGTTCCATAAACCTATTAAGAGTTACCTTAATATTTGGGTAACACGACCAGCGCTTTATCAGTTTTACATTAAACTTAGGCCTTTATCTCGCTAAACCGATGTAATGGCCAGCCTCTCTTCTAACAATTGTTGTTGTGTTTTTTATGCGCTAATTTAATGCAAGATATAATTATAAAAAACCTAAATATAATGCGGTTAATTTGAAATGACGATCGACACTTGATTTAAGGCGCAATTCATGACGTTCAAAGTTGTATTCAAAAGTAGCCCGTCGCTGTAGATAAAATAATTTTATTCGTTGACAATGCTGACTAACACAGTCGTATGACGTCTACATAACATTCGATATCTAGTAATGAGTGTGACACAAACGTTGCCAATAGAAACTGTCGATGGCGCTCGTCTATTCTTCTTTGAGAAAATGTTCCCGTGCCTTTCGCGACATTGGCGCTGTTTATAGGGTTGACTCTTGACACCTTTTTAATCGACTGTCAGAAATAATTGAATGGTATTTAATTATGACAATAAATTACTACTCGTACTTACGATACTTGAATATTTGAACAAAAATGAAAATATCTTACAAAAATGTTCTGTACAATGATTAATAGTGCGTTGAAGTCTTTCCAAAAAAAATGTATTCATGAGTCAATAAAATACTGATCATTAAAGGAAACAAAAGTTAAGTCTTACTTATTAATATAAGTGAGACTAAAAAGTCAAAAAATATAATTAACTCTCACCCAATATTATTAGTAGGTATCGAAATAAATATTGAACACTTATGTGAATAAATCTCGTTCGTATTTTAGTAAGTTTTTGTTATGCGACGAATAGTATGCGGTAAAGTTTTTATATTTAAAAACGAAATCATATGTTTTTAAGGATATAAATATTTCACAAACCATTACTGAATGAGTATAACGTCTATTTAATTAATTTTTTTGGCGAATAAATGATTTGATGGTGAATAAAAAAATCAAATAAATTAAATTAACCATTAGGCGTTGAATTTTCAGAAAAAATATTGAATACGAGTGTATTCAATATACATTCTACACCCTATAATGAATGAATCTTCCAAATTCTTGTCTCTAAGCTTCATGTTCTTTTATTGCAAATATTGTAAGTCAGTCAGTCAGGTTTTACTCCTTTTACATAAATATAAAAATAATTATTTACTTTTAATAAAAACACGCCGCTTCTTTTTCAGGTATGGAATAATCTATACCTGTATTTGTGAATATAGGCATAGTTGTGTATTCATATAGCACATCCCTAGCTCCATTATCATTCGAATATTAAAAAGAATCAGCAAAGACTCTGGCGCACATTACTTGTGCATCTTGCTTTCACACGCATACACATAGCTGTTAACAGTACACCTATAGACTATTTTATTTATTTTACATCGTCAGCTCAATCGATTATATGTTAAATTGTGTTTAAAATCGAATAAGAAATATCGAGAAAGACTATCGAAAATAATTATATATAAGTGCAGTGATTTAATGACTTTCTTCTCGAGTATACCAAATTTATTAAATAAAAGTGTTGTGATTATTTCGACTGAAATGGACTGACTAGTAGTAGGTACTATGGAAGTAAATGATAAACATTGTTTCTATAAATTAGCTGCCATATATGTGAAGACTGGTTTTTGAAAATATACTACGAATAAAATGTTAGATCAGCTATTTTTAAAGACATCAAATTGATTACGATATCAAGTTTAGTAGCTATATAAATTACGATATCAAGTTTAGTAGCTATATAAATTACGATATCAAGTTTAGTAGCTATATAAATTACGATATCAAGTTTAGTAGCTATATAAATTCCGATATCAAGTTTAGTAGCTATATAAATTCCGATATCAAGTTTAGTAGCTATATAAATTACGATATCAAGTTTAGTAGCTATATAAATTACGATATCAAGTTTAGTAGCTATATAAATTACGATATCAAGTGTAGTAGCTATATAAATTACGATATCAAGTTTAGTAGCTATATAAATTACGATATCAAGTTTAGTAGCTATATAAATTACGATATCAAGTTTAGTAGCTATATAAATTACGATATCAAGTTTAGTAGCTATATAAATTACGATATCAAATTTAGTAGCTATATAAATTACGATATCAAGTTTAGTAGCTATATAAATTACGATATCAAGTTTAGTAGCTATATAAATTACGATATCAAGTTTAGTAGCTATATAAATTACGATATCAAGTTTAGTAGCTATATAAATTACGATATCAAGTTTAGTAGCTATAAAGCGGCAATGTTTTTTATTCGGTACTATTTAAAAAAAAAATTCGATTCTGTAATTTAAGTTTTTCTTAAGTTAAATAACACAAACGAAGAGCTAATAGAGAAGACAAAGTGACTATTGTAACCTAGTGCGGTTTTACAAATGCAGATTAAAGTTTCAGCAGTTAAATAATGTATACAAAGCGCGAGTCAATAAAATAGACAAAGCAATTTTCGGGAGAGCGATCCATGAAATTGACTATAGAGTCTTGTCATTAATAAAATGGCATTATTTACAATAGTGTAGAATGGAGTCTAATTCTGACGTACAGGACTCGATCAAAAGACGTTTGTTGTGAGATCATCGACAGGGATGTGGTATTTCGCAGTAGCGTTGTTTTTGTTATGGCTGTTGGACCACTTCCGGCGGAAACAGAGATCTGCGATGGCTGTCACACACGCATGCGCAGATGTGTAAGTATTGTAATACTTCTTTGTACCTATTTGTTGCACTTTTTGTTGGATTACGACAAAGCTTACAGAAACGCTTATACCTATATTATGTTTCATTATAGCGCCTAAATGAACCGTTTATTTTTTTATTTATATTTATAAAGTTATTCCCCGCAGACTCCGTGGTTCTTGCCATTTTTGAACTTACTTTTTCATATATTTTTGTCGAATAATTCTTGTGAAATTTCTAGCCGTATTAAATTAGACAAATTACTACTTACCTAATGTAAACAATTGAAAATTATTAACCATTTATTTGACTTATTTATCGGATAATTATTAAAGTTCAAACGATATTGTCTATCATATATTTGGTATATGGTGAAACTGGTATCCTTGTTGATATGTCTATTATATTATTCTACTAATATAGGAATTGTATAAAACTGCAAAATTTTTTAGTTTTTATTCGATTGTTCCACAATCAGTAGAATCTTTGGTTGCGCTTTCACACACTGAATCCGTTCAAGTAAAAGTAAATTATTGAGATGTTGTCAGGATGCATACGAGTACAGCTGCACGCTTCGAAGATTTGATAAAAAAAGATTTCTTTCAAGATACTGCTAATGTATAATTTTTAACTCGAATATTTAAGTAGTCGTAAGAGGATAAATACGCAATTGTCTCAGCCACAATCTGTATCTCTTAAACACCCCCTCAAACTTATAAATAGTGTTTGATAAAAATTTAATAGATTTTGAACGCCTAACTTGACATGATTAATAGATTGAAATTATATTTATAGTTTTCAAACATGTTACCGTACTGAATGCTGAATTCGTTACATTTTTGAGAAGAATTTAAACAATTTCAACTAAATCATAAGTTAAAAATATTTGCGTGAACGTTAGAGAATTCTTAATTCAAAAGCTAAATTGTGGAATTCTTTAACAGTTTCCCTATTTCCCGATACTAAAAATCTAAGCCTTTCAAGTCGCGAGTAAATTGGTTGCTCTTAGGGAAGTGTGCTATGAATTGTGTACAGCCTCGAAGCAAGTAATTTATAGATAAAAAAGTATAAAGTATATCTAGGCTAATTAGCAAACAATATAAGCTTATTATAACAACAATTTGTTAATAATCTGCAATGACAACAACATCTATGTGCATAATTGTAACTACACAGTCTGAAAGTATAACCACTTCAGTAAGATACATTGCGTTAGATCACGAACAGTTAATCAACGCACGCGCACATAATAAAAGTACGTGCTACATTAGATAGATGGCAGTGCATCGATTTTACAACGTTTATAAAAGAGCTGACATTGACAAATATTTATGGTAAATTTAGTTGACGTTATTAATATCGCTACTATTTTGAATGTTGAAAGTAAAGAGGATAAATCTTATTTTTTAGTCAGTAGTATTTTAGATTTTTGTATTGCCTGTGACAAAAAAACTGTATACTGTATATATTACTGTTGATATAATTATGTATCAAATCAACATTTAGTTTAGATTTTTGACGCAATTTGAGACCGTCGTAAAATCAAAGAGCCTTTGAAGGGACTAAAGCCAAAATTATTATTATATTATTGCCTTAAAACAAATAACTAAGACCTATCCAAATCTATACGTTGACTCAATTCTAAAAATTAGTCACGATTCCCTTGACCGAATAACACATGAATTGACTCTGTGATAGAATACCACGATAGAATTTGGCTATATAAATTTCTTTCAACTCCTTCATTAAATAAATTTAAAAGCATTATTCTAACATAATAGTTGTCAATAAATTCCGGTAAATAGCTTTCTTTCTACGCGGACGTAGAAGCGCGCCTCAACTAGTTATTATGTGCAATGTACACTCAGCTGCTTTGCTTTTAGTATCGGTGTAAAAAGAAGCAAACAATTTGATGTATTGACCCTCCACCTCATTAGAATATCTTTTTTGTGAAAAATTAAAAGACTACTACAAAGAAAAGAGCAGATGAATTAGTTACTGAATATAATTGCCTGATTCAGTCGACTCTTTACCAATTTAATCTTTTGGAGATGTTGACTATTAAATCCTCGATCAAAGTTTTGCTTTATTGATTCTTCAACTAGTTTCCATAGAGATTTAGTAAAATAGCTTCTTAAGGATGGATTTTCGCGAAGTAACGGTTTAATCTATTGATTATCAGCGACAAAAAAAATAAATAAAAAAACATATGAATAGAAATTGTTACTACTGCCTGTACAAACAAACAAAAAGAGGTGTCACGGTCCACTTCAGAGCTTACTTGCGATTAAAATCACGTGTCTTTCTTTGTAGAAATAATTCTAATTGGCGCGTTTTTGCTCGACGTCTGCGCTGTACCGATGTACGCGAAACGTCGTGCGTTTCGTTTCTCTGGCATATTCAGTAAGATAATGCTGTTTATTGGACGTTTATTGTTACACTATTTGCATATTAGGCTTAATTGGATGGGAAAGACTTTACAAGGTAAATTATGCAACGTATTGTAAATGAAAAATTATTGAATTCATATTCAAAAGTGTAAAAAAAACAAGATCTTCATTTTGGTTGGTTTTGTGCTAATGAGTTTATGGGACTTGTCTATACGGTAGACCAGTGACGTCACGCCTTCTCATTGTTTACTTGGAATGGGGATGACCGATTTAAGATAGTATCCCTGGAAATACCACAAATCGTATCTTATATCATTACTAGTCAGGTCTTTAAAATGTAGCCTTATGAGTGATGTTAGTCTGTGGGGGTGGTTCGCGGGGGCAGTCGGTAATAATTGAGTTTGTATAGTCGTCAACAATGGGCTATTGAGTATAAGTATAGTGTTTAGTATAAACGTTGGATATATTCATAAAATTTTATTAAAAATATGAAGTCAATGAAACTTTAATTATGGTCCGTTTATTATTCGTCATAACGAATGATGATAATATTTATTTGTTTTCAAATTTGTATTTGTAATGCGCAATCATGGTGTAAAAAGTACCAATAAAACTTCTGTTTTCTGGATATCTCTATATTTTACTAGTGTGAGACTAAAGTATTGTGTGAGTACAAAAAATATGGCTTCTAGCTGGTGAGATACCATCCATAAAACTTTTGTTATTTGTAATAAAATGCAACTGACTACTAAGAAACAAATCCGGTTTAGGGTATACGCGCAAGAACAAGCAATAATCCCACCCAAAATTCTTAGCGTAAGTTTTCAGTGCGAAACATGACGGAAATTAGTGTAATAGAGTAATAAAACTAGCCACCATTAGAGCAGGTACGGTCAGATGGACATCGCAACAGGAACTGACTGATGTGATCTTACATTCTTCAGTCCTATCGCTCGAAGCACGTAATATGGTTACCTAGTTGTGCTTCTGGTTTTTTGTACTACATATTTTAATAGTTGGCTTTCGTAATTGATTTGTGCTTTTATGTCAATGATTTTGATGTCTAAAAAGGGGGTATGCAATTCACCGGTATGTAATTAATGTTACTCGGAGACGACTGGACAGATTTAAAAAAAAACTTGAGTGTAAGAGTATTTAGTACTTTTGAATGGTCCCATATAAGTTTAATCAAAACCGATACAGAATTTTGAAATTTGAAATTTTGATATTATGAGTATATTTATCAATAATAAATATAATATATAAATTTAAAAATGTTTCGTTGCTGAAGAAAAGTTCAACGCGTTCTTTCTTTTTGTTTTTCGCGTCGTCTTGGATTTATTAATTATAGAACAAAATATTTTGTGTTATTTATACAAAGGATTTAGTTTGAAATAAATGTGTACTTTTCATTTCGTATTTTTATTATAAAAGTAATTTTTTTATCACATAGTTGAAACTGAACTAGAAGTTTTAGGGATTTCGGTCCTAGCGGCACGGGATTTAATAGGCTGATAAAGCGGTAGCCTAGCATCCTTATTCCACATTGCTCTTCATAATGCAATAGCAATTAGCAAGTAATCTTAAATTACAGCATACCTTGCGCACTTGCGACATGTAGTTACGTCTTCGTGTTTTGGTATGATGTACTTTCTAGAATGTAGTGTTTGGTGCATTATTCTACGGCGATTGCAGAATAGTTTTTAATTTTTAACATTATTATCTAGGCTCAAATTTTATGAATTAATTTTTCTAATTTTAATTGTAACTCTTCTTTCATTATAATAATTATTGTGCGTGTTGACTTATTTAATGTAACAAACGCAGTTACTTATAAGGTCATTAAATGATTTGACTATCAATATGAGGTGTGTGTTTAGGGTATAAAAGCAAATTTAAGAACACGAGTATATGACTCTTCATAATGCAGTAAAAATGCAGGATAGCAGAAGGGTTATATTTTCGAGTGTATGTATGTTTGTATATTTCTTTGGAAAACACTAGAGCCTCGACGGTTTGTCGTTTTTTTATGTGAGTAGTGTCAATAGGTTTATCTAAAAATGAAAAAAATATACTACATATTTATGTGTGGTGTGATTTTCCAAGAAGGCATTACGGATTTTTATTTAAGTTTTTGTATCTTTGTAAAAATATATTTTTTGTAACCTATGGTATGGTGACTCTAGATGATTAATAAATCTAGACTCGCTTTAAAGTATTGGTCGATACTGATAAAGCATATGATTGCTAACAAACAGTGCAAAACTTTGGCTGGAAGTTATAAAAACCAGTCACAAAATTAAGTAATAAGGATGCAAATCAGTCATACAAATTAGAATTTTTAATTTATGTCTATCAATAATTAATGAATGCTCTGGCACAGTTATTTACAAGCCACATTTATATCGATAGAGTACTCGTAGTTATTACTTGTATAAATGATTGATGATGACATAAGAAAGTAGACGGCCATGGTTTCCAGGTGGGCCTACCTACATAAAACTCGGTTACGTGTACCTTACTGCGAGCTAAAATTAAAATCGATTAACATAATTACGTAACATTTTTCTTCCGTTAGCATCAGTATGTATACATAGAGATAACATTTTCACCTGTTCAATGACCGGTGTTTTTATAGAAGCAGGAAACCGGTTCGCGCGCAGTGAACAGCTGGTAAAATGACAACAATGAGTCGCAGCAATCGTTACGAACGCTCATTAACATCAACATAGTGGATCATCATATCACTTATGTAGGAATGGGAGAAAGAGCGAGGCCGGTGCCCGCACCAGTCGCTTCACACGCGCAATTCGACATGGTCACCTCAACTTGCACATGAGTAATTACGCGCCTCAAACGCCGCGCGTGCCGAAGCTGCGGTCGCGAAAAAAAGCGAAACGTCAAAATTTTTCAAACGTCATTTGAGCGCCCGATCCGAATGGCGCGTAAAACATAAAAATACAGGTTTTTGTTTTTTATCTAAAACCAGTTTCGTGTATGAAAGTGAATTAACATTTTAGCAAACGTTATTCGTGTGAGAGTGAATGTGAAACTGTTATTGCGTAATATAATTCCTCGGAGATGTTGATGGATTTTATTAAATTATGTTTGTAATACATTTTGGAGGTTAAGCGATTATTATGTGGGTCTATTAATATTGTTTTAGGGATCGTGTCTCGCTCTAGATTGGAATATAAGTGTTATAGATTTTTATGTAATGGTTGACACAGTTTTATTTAATCTATTTTAACTCTGCGTTGTAACTGAGTACAGTGATTTGAGTTATGGCCCGATGCGTTACATACAGTTTTTTTAATAGGAAATTAGTACATTTAGTCATTTTTAGATCACAATGGCGTCGTTGGGAAAAATAATAAATTAGAAAATCATTGATAAAAGGTGGGAAATGTCTGTTTCATTAAATAGTATTTATTATATGATTTATATAATACTATTTTGTAATTAATTGCTCTTCAATGGGTATTTTTTTAGCCTATATTAACAAAAAATATGTTAACGAGGATGATGATAAAAAATTATGCTAAGTATACATTTTGAATTTTAAAGTCTACGTAAATATATTATAACAATGAACAAAATCATAAAAAAATACCTCTATTTTATTTTTAAGCATAAAATTGTAGGTAGCAGGCGTCATTATTATTCTAATGAAAAAAAACGAAAAGAAAAATTCAGCAATTTGTAAAGATTATAACATTTTAAACGTTAATTATAATTTATAATTAATACAGTTGCATAACTGTACCTACAGCAGAGAAGGTAAAACTTGTGTGATACTTTCATTCATAAAAACTGTGGATTGAATAACATGTTTAAAATGCCTCTTAAGAGATGCATAATAATTATGCTAAGTTTCACCTAGTTAGATTAATGTTCTTTTTCATTTATGATTATACAATGTGGGTGGCAGGTTATCTGTTATTATTTTTAAGCGGTTGTATCCATTAGAAAACTTTTTCAGTTTTTCAGGAATCTGAAGAAGTTACCGTTTATTATCTAATCTTTTCTCATAGTTTTTGATCTAACGTAAAATTTTTGGGATAAATGTGACTCTTGTATAATCATCAAATTACTTATATACAAATTTAAAACTAATTATTTGGCTGCAAAGTAACAAATGAAATAATTTGGTAGTTGGTACCTTCACATTTGTCATTTTATTGACATACTCGTAGTTTGTGGATATAGATATTATCAAAGATAATATAAAAATATTAATAAAACCTTTATAAACGCAATTACATCACTAAATATTTCAAATAAATTGCTAATTTTTGTTAGTATATCGTCTAAAAAATAAGAAAAATGGCACTTTATAGAAACACATACGTATAAAGTAAAGATAGACAGCAAACTATATGTCAATTAAGTATTCATTTAATAGATATAAAGGTAGATACTCATTAGCTACATTTGCATGTAGCATGGCATGGAAAGTAAGAAGTCTTAGGCAATTACACGCTTTACTTACCGCGATGTGTCGATATATCTGAAGTACCTAGCTCATTAATTAGGTAATCTAGCAAGGAGGAGTTGTAAGCGAAAGCTTACATAATATGAATAGATTATTTACTAAGATAAAAGGCCGCGTAAGTATATTTAATATATACCGCGGGTAAAGATTATAAATTAATTAGGAAGAGCCTTTTTTAAGCAATTAATACACTGCTCTAAATTTCACAGGTTATATTTTTAAGCGTCTTACTTTCCTATCTTAGCTGTATAAACAACATGCAAAACTAATTTAAAAATGTTTATCTGTACATTCTATATGATACGCTTATTAGATTGTTCCGTTTTCGAGTAACGCATTTGTGTAAACGTTATAAATTAATTGTTTTTAGTAACAATAAGCAGCAACAGTGAATTAATAAAAAATTGCATTACTAATTTCAGTACAACAGTTTCCGTCAAAACTACAAAATGACACAAAAAATAATTTCATGCAATTAGGAAAATACAATACTTTTAGAAGAGCGGACGAAGTATTTTAGAACATATAGGATTCGAACCTACCTAAGATTCCTTGACCATTAGGCCATTATCGATACCCTAACCAGATGCTATCTCTTAGGCCACTATAATACTACTACTACTATTAGTACCTTAAATGCAAGTTCAACAAATATAAATTGACAAAACTATTAGTTTCTAGTGCAAACTACAAATTCGAAACGCCACTTGCACCGACGCTACTAATGGCTCATACGCACGACAACGCGTAAAAACTGCGCTTCCTCATAACAGTAGTGTATGATTAATAAAGCAAAAATTGGCCTGTCAATCGTGGCCAATTTAAATTAGAGTAAACTATGACGTACGCGTCATTTAAAATTTTCTTTGCTGTAAATGTTTTTGGTTATCTATATTAATATAACTCAACCTTCAAACTAGTGATAGTCATACCAGTTTCACTAAATGTGTGTGAGAATATAAGTGAAAAAACAAAATAAATTAAGGTGGTATTTAAATCAAACATTATGAATTTGCATCAATCTGAATTGGTTAACTATTTGAAATAAAATAAAGCAAAGTGGGCACTGTAAAAACAAGTACGTCTTTGCATACACAAAGTCTTAATTCTTTAGGTTAATGTCCCACTTATCATATAATGCGGTAATCCAAATGGTTTCGCTATCGTCAGGCCGTAACTCATTACACATAAGTAGATACTTACAATTAGACCCACTTCCGAGTCACTCCAATTCTCTATTGCACAACCGAAACAATAGAACTGATGAGAACTCGGAAGCACCCACAAAAATAATCGCTTTAACCCTTGACTTCGTTTAGACAACATTTTCTGTGCTCTTATTAAAGTGACAGTAAAATAACGAACTCAGTTCTAAAAAGTCGATATGCCACAGAATAATTCCAACGATGATAGTGACAGCTGCAACGCTATAGCTAGACTGATCAAAGACTTCTGTAGCTGCTCAGAATACGGCACCTGGTCCCCCGATATGACTTCCGATAAAAGAAGGGGGCCGTTTTTAAAGAGCGAGCTTACCAACATGTCTGCCATGAAGCGACGCATAATGGCTATAGCTAAAAGAAAAAACAGAGATGTACCAGAACTTCCTAAATTGTGTCCGCAGATACCGAAAACTGACACTCTAACCTCTAATTTAATCAATACGACTGTCAGTTCCCAAAACAGTACTATACGCAGAAATATTGACAATTTCTTGCTCTCAAGGAGAATGTTTGCGTTGGAGGAAGATCTGTACGAAAAACCTATTTCTTGTATCAAAAACTCGACGTGCGGAGAAAACTGGTCATTAAGTAAAGCTTGGAGAAACAACAACCACAGTTTCTTTGATAGATCACCAGTTTTGGACCCGTATAGACTGGTGGAACGGAATCTATGCCAGTTGGAAAGGATCGACGAAATACCTCGTAGAGACCGAAAGAGAAGAAGTAAGAGGTTGAGAGAGCAATTGCGTTATGACAAACACATAAAAAGACATTTGCGCATCCGAGTCATGCTATCATTGAGGATGAGGAGGTATATGAAGCGGCGTTTGAGGAAGAAAGCTCCTATTCAGAATATAATAGTACCTCCGCGGAGGTTTCTTCGAGGAGCCTCTGTGACGTCCAGTTTTGGGACTCGCTCGTACAGGAGTGTGCTGACAGACAAATCGGGGGAAGGGACGGTGCTGTTTGACGTCCATGAAGCCAGGAACACCACGCTAGAGCTGTGCCACGACTATCAAGAAGACCTCGATACGCTAGAGATAGCTTTACGCGCCGGGAATTTTAGGTATAATAGTTTTATTTATGCTTTATTTTCTTGTACCTAATTCTCAAGATAACAAATTTGCTTGAGGTTAGCATATTGTTTGAATATGCTTTAGTTAGTAAATGTGTGCCCATTAATTGACCGCCTTTTGTGCCATGTTATTTATCTTTTTATTTTTTTTTGTGTTGTCTTTTGTGGCGACAATAACAACTTATTTTATTGTATTGTATCAAATATTTTACCATTGATATAATCAGCTTTATTTTATGTTAATCAGGACTTTAGAATCTTGACAAATATGAAGGTTCTAGTCGGTTTATACGATAATTTCAAACTTAAAATGATTGAGTTAAGGTACAATTCTATGATAGATGTGTCACTGATTATTTTTTATTTAGTCCATTTTAGAAACTGTCCAAATGTCGGTATAATAAGTCTCAAATAAGAATCAACATATTGACTGCACATAACGTATGTCTGTGTGGTTTGTTTGATGTAAGCTTAGTACAATTTCAAATAATATAAGTAGGTGCTGACTCCCCCCTGCTGACTTTATATTGTTATTTATCTCTGCTTCAGGTGTGACAAGTATTTCTTTCGTCTGTCACAGAATTTTTAGTCATCGAGGATTTTTGACCCGAGGGGTATTTCTCCTAAAAAGAGGAAAAGTATTGCCACATTGCCATTTGCGAGTACTAACGGATTTTGACAAAATTTGGTACAGACATGCAGAATATAACATTAAATCAAAGTTTGGAATATGAAAAAATCAGGAGATTTCCTTCACCTCCAAGGGAAGATATTTATTTTTATTTAATACATTATACTTCTAAATAGACAACCACATTATTTGCGCCTCAAATAAATTTTCATTACGTCATTTCAATTTAGCACCGTAATCTATCTTGTCTTTCTATTTCGCGTGAGTTTACTGATCAAATTCATTCGAATAAATTCCCAATTGCCCACGTGGTTTCTGATACTAGACGCGCATTACTCCGGAAATGTGCCCATCGTACCATAAAGCCTTTGTACAAGTGCTGCCGTCCTTTGTCCCCTACAGTTATGAGTAACGCATATAAATGACCTCTACTGTAAATTGTTTTGCCTAGAATTTTAGGCTTTAGAGGTAATTTTCTGAGAGTTTTAGTGTTATGATGATAATAGTTTAGCTTTACAGAATCAATAACTTATGATTAATTCAATTTCAAACCATGTAAATTATTGTATTATGGAGTAGTCGAAATGTCAGTTTCGTCAAAACAGATTTTAATAGCTTATTTATGTTGTTTAAAAATAAAGGTGACCGTCACTTTTTACTCGTATACACACTCGTACACTTCGTCATCATTTTGTATATTTTGTTGTAATACTTATTTAATGTCATTATCGAAGGCAAATATCTAAATTATCTTATCAAAATTTTGGGGATGATGGGGCTTAAAATGAAATTTCTAGTAGGAGACAGGGACAGAGAATATAATAATACTACGTATGTAGTAGGGACTCTGGGACTAAAACGTGAAGCAGACCGCAAGCGTTGCTTTTCAGTATTTCGCGTTGTGTCGCACCGCGTTTTTTTATTTGTTGTACTATTTTTTAATTTTTTTATTTATTGTCCGTTACAATTTGTGTATTGTGCCAGTTCTTAAGAAGTTTTAATTTCCAAGTTATAAAATAATCAATTGGAAAAGTCAAATATAAAGTCATAAGTCGTCCTGCTCAAGTAAATTCATATCATGAGTTTCTATGTTGATTTGCTGCGAACATGAAAATCACCTTATTTCGTTTTTTACAGATCTTGCCAACACTTGTGCACATAATGATTAATAATCCACCTTTATTGCACATTAAAACTTGACTAGTTTTGCAATAAATACATAGATGAGGACGCCATTTTTTCAGCAAACGCGGGAACTATCACTTATCGTATTGTGCAGTTCTTTGAAAGTTCTTTAAAACATGGCTTGCGGTGCCGCACGTATTTGTACAGCATTCTGCGTTTGGTGTGTCATTTGTAATAATGTTTCCTACATTACAACGTTATAAGCCGTGTTGCTGGGCTGCGCTGCGCTACATGCGGTTCCATTTCACTCTTTATGGGAGAAGCACAGAGTTATTTTTATAGAATTAAATAACTTCAAGGGAGAACTACGACAGTAGCCATGGTTTGTACCTGCGATTACACCTGAACTTTGAACTTGAAAATCAGACGTGGCACTGCACTTGTTGCGTATAGTATTTTACTCTCGTTATAAATATGCTGTAAAACAGGTTAATATTTGAACACGTTTTATAGAAAATCGCAGTAATCATGAGCATAGATACTATATTGACAGTACCTATGTAAGGAAGTATTAACGGTTCTCGCACGACGAGATATGTATATGAGATATTTGTGTTGTTTTAACTATTATTATTTTACAATTTTTTATAAATAACGACCCACCTAAAAAAAATATCAGCATTTACATTAATTTTGCATTCCTAAAAAAGTTCACTGGAAGATGTAACTTTTTAGCGATAACACCGTTTTTTGTGCTTGTTTTTTGTAATTGCGAATATCATCCAGCCATCTTGAATGGTGCTAGCCTTTAAAATACAATTTAATTATCTAATTATATTTTACCTACCGCTTAAAAACATGTGTGTTGCATACAACAAAACATAAAAGTCGCGTTCGCACAATTTCTCCCATACTTATAGAATGCGAAGGTCAATAACATCGCCAGACATGCACGACTGACTATCGAAAGGTGAAATATTTGTCCGATTCTATATTTTCTCTTTATTTAGATCGTATTCAGATATTTGCCAAAATATGTTGCAAAATATGTTTGATATTCGAATCGGTCATTAGATATATTTATTTACATATTATGTTGATTTGATTGTAAAATAAACTCTCGCCTTTTAGCGGTATTATACGAGCAATATAAAATATGTAATTTGAGCAAAAAATTGAGGATAGTAAGTAATTTATGTCACTTTTGAAGTGAGTTTTTGTGAGGCACACATTAATTGGTAAGCTTTACAAATTATCAATCAACAGCGCGATATATATATTTACTACAATTTTGAAATAAATATTATATTACGCGTGTTTTAAAAGATGTATAATATCAACATGGAGTTAATAGAAAAATTACATAAAAATGTAGACATTAAATAAAACCATCCAAGGAATATTATACATATTTATAGTGACGTTTATTTCAAAAAATATGTTTCATGATTTTTTTACGTTAAATAGTTTGCGTTAAGAAAACCAGTAAACAACTGAATAGCGAAGTGTAAGTGTGTTCGTGTCATAAAACATGAAGAAATGTGTGAAACTCTAACCGGTAACATTTGTAGAGTGCGAAAGTGTTAAATATTTATACTACATTGCACTCGTCTGAATTATGCATGTTATTTCATAACTTTCTTTGGTAAGACGTTGAACTTTGCGCTTCGACAGATTTAGATGATAATCATTTTGATTAAAAGCTCTGTTTCGAAAAGCATTAGGCGCCATCATCAGTAACTGCTTAGTAGTCGCAATAATTGAATCTTCGAACGAAAAAGGTCAGAGATTATATTATGTTTTGTGTGTTGAGTAATGTTTACATTGTCAGTAAATAAAATAAATATATATTCAGGTTAAATACAAAAATCAATCATAAAATAATAATACAATTAATTAGTACAACAACCAACCCCGAAGCGTATCCGGAGCAAATGTACCCATTACGCTGGCTGCGTTGCCGCGTTGAATGGCAATGGCCCGCCTTTCGGTCAAAACACCCTAAGGTCTCCACGGCAATAGCCACACTATAGTATTGCGGCTCCATAGCCACTAACTTCAGTCTTTAGTAAATGATATTATGTTTTTAAATGCGTAGTAAAAAGTATATTTTTGCCTGTAGAGGCATTCTTAATTTAAAACGATATTTGTGACTGTTTTAAAATTGTGTTATGTATAGTTAATGAGGCGAAAATTAACAAAAAAGTATGATGTAATCCTTAAAAATTAATTATCTAGCAATAAATATCTAAACTTCACAATATTGTTGATTACTGTAGTCACTTTGTAGGTAACAATATATATTTAGAAATGTGACAACACTTCAATTTGGAGGCACTTGTACATGATTTTCAGTTTTTTTTTTACAAACCAAACTACTAGATCAGTTTTGATAAAATTAAATTAGGCCACCTAAGAAGTATCATTTCAATCGAAATTAGAAACAAGTCAGTGTTCTCTTCCTTTTTTTTGTAATCGGCAAAAAAGCTCTTAAATATTATTTGCTTAGATTTACTAGCTTATTTATAGGAACACAATGTCATGTAATACAACGCTTACAAAGTCACAGTAATAGTGTATAGTAATCCAATCCCGTAATTCAAACTGGTTATTCTCAAGCTGAAGTCAAGTTAGCAGGGCAGTGTGCTAACGACTCTAATGATCAACAACCATCAAAAAAAATTATATCATAATGAACTTTAGTGGCCTTTATATGTAGAACTTGTTTCTGAGTCGATAGCTCGCAGCCAAAGTAATGTTAAGTGTAGGCAGTATTACTACGTGTTACCTATAATAAAAGTTATGCTAACATACGATGCATGCTTTTATAAAAAGACTAGTAGATGGCACCCACAGCATTGCTTCTGGCACAAAGTGGAATAGAAAGAAGCTTTAAACTTTAAACCTCCATATGGCCAACTTAGAAGTTGAATTTCCAAAAATCCTTCCAAATTTCATGTCCCTAGGTTCAACGGTTTAAGCTCTACGTTGATTCTTAGCAAATATCAGTCAGAACTCACTCGTATAACATAGATTAGAATTTGCGCTCACTAGGCTTACGTAGAAGCGTTAGCCGCTCTCTAGTTTTGAACCAAAAGATACAGATAGAGCTTGTATGAGGGTATACAATCTATAATAATTGTATATATTTTGTCAGAATAACATTAACTAAACCTACTTACAACTAGAATCTAAAAAAGACCTCAAAAAGGTGGCAAAAATGCTGTCAGCTAAGTAGTCTATTGAGCGGGTGTACACAATCAAAATAATGTTCGCTATAAAATAACAACCATCTTGTTTATCAGGAACACTGTAAGTTAAGCTTTTATTAACTTACCATTTATAATAAATGTCTTATTAATGGTAGTGTTATCTACCTTTCTGCAGATTAATACTACTGTTACCGGGTGTCGAAATATCTGACACTGACACGAAACTGACATCATTTTTGCGAATAAAACGTTTTTGGCCTCAATTTGCTTATTTACGTAGTTTCTTGACGTACCGCAAAAAAGTTCTCAATTAAAAAAATAAATAAATATTGGTGGACATTTTTCACACAGCGCCATCTAGCTCCAAACTAAGCAGAGCTTGTACTATGGGAACCAGATGGTTGATATATACTACATATACTATTTTTAAATACATACTTATTATACATAATGAACACCCAGACACAGAACAAACACCCGAGTTCATCACACAAATGTTTGTCCAGAGTGGGAATCGAACCCACGACCTTCAGAGCCGAAGTCACGGGGTACTTACCACTGCGCTGTGAGGCCAGAATTATTATTAATGTGTGACACGATTTCTCAAAGACACCAAAATGATGAGATATCATTTTTGTTTCAAAAAGTTTACTTCCGTATAAATTTTATCAAAACTGGTCCAGTATTTTGCTTTTCAATCAAAATAACTGAAAGATTAGTTTTCTGAGTTGAATTAAGTCCATACTTGTTATGAAAGTGTTATTTTTAATCGTATTACCATTAGCAAATATAATATGAAATATCAATATTCAATGTCAAAAGCGGTGTCAGAGACACTGAATTTGATGAATATAACTAATATCATAGCAAATTTACAAGTTAAATTTCTAACATTTACGCAGATTACGCAGATATCTTTAAATGAGCTAAATTATTTTTCTGTCTTAGAAAAACACGTTCTGGGATCAATGCTTTATCGTTATACATAAGAAACCTATAAAGTTAAACTAATATTTGTAAATAACTTTGAAAATTCCTATGACTTACTTGCCCCAAATCGTAGTATTTTTTTAATTTAATATTTCAATTATAAGAAGTCAAAACATTGAGGCATGACCATAAGGTAATCCTGACTTGTCCTTATTTATCTAGGTTTTAATCCAGTATTGAATACGCTAACTATAGTGAAATTAACGATGAGCGTTGAACTCCTTGTAAAAGATTTTTTCTACTAAACCTAGCTTAGAGTTCTAGCTAAGTAAAATGTCCTGAACTGAGAGTACCACATCAACTTAGTAAGTTTGTAGATTCGTATTTTTGTTACTAGCAGCGCCATCTAAGAACAAGTAGCGGAAGCTTGAAACTATAGTCGAGACCAACCATTCATGGCAATGTTGACTTGGTGATCGTAGTTCAACAGTTTGCCGCTTGGAAAAGCTAGCGTTGCTGTAGCGTGTGAATTGTGGCGGGTGCGCGTTGATGTCTTATGTATTGGAAGTTATTTCAAAGTTTGTACCAATTCATTTTATATAAAGCAAACAAAATTGTGAATTTAGTGGTAGTTATCTTAATTCTGTAGTGCAATCAAGAACATAAATGCTATTTATGTTGTTAAATCTTTCCTATTACCTTTGCTAACATTTTTTATGATAAGGATGGGGAAGCAGCATCGTGTGTCTGTATACTGTCTGATATCCCAAAAATGCTAAAAACACACTATTATAATGATATCTTTGTAATTAAACTATACTACTATACAGGGTTATTGGTTAATATGATTATAGGTGTACTTAGCCGAAAAGAGGTCACTCTACTAATCATTACAAATGACTTTTTCAATGGTACTAATTCTGAATTCGCGGAAAAAAACCAGTTGAACTATGGAACTAAGCAGTTTTTTCTCGAATTCAGAGTTAGTGTTGGTCCTCTAGTGAAAGTTGGTTGTTATAATACAAATATAATACATATTCAAAAACGTTTATTAACTTTTTACATCTACACACATAGACATAGACACATTGGAATTTAAGTTATACTAGGTATAACTATGATTAATATCTAAGATACATGACTATATTATTGTCTCATATATATATGTTTTATAGCTTGATGAGTACCTAACTATAGTGACCCACTTTCGGCTTAGGACACCTCTAACCGTTAACCCTGTTAATACTATAAAGTATTTTGTCACATATTACTAAAGATTGTTGTGTTGTTATCAGGAGCGGGCGGCTAGCTGTCGAGGGGTGGTGGTGCGGGCGCGCCATGCCGGCGGGCGGGCGCGCCAACAACGGCGCGTTGGCGCTGCACTACGCCGCGGCGCGCGGGTGCCTCGACTGCGTGCGTCTGCTGGCAGACACGGCGCATGATGCGCAGTAAGTTAACTTGGCTTTTTAAATTAAAATAATAATATAATATGACATTATCAGTAATTATTATATTATGTAAACCAGACGTCCTCTCACTTATTCAAACTTTAACCGCGTCCTCCTGGGCGTAATATTTTTTTATTATAATGAAATGTAATTATATTTATGATCTCGATACTATTATGGAAGTAATACAAACTGAAACGGAAACTGAGCAGGTACTCTAGCTATCCACTGGTAGTAATAGCTTCATATACCTTCATCACACGTACCGAGTGAATCAGCGAGACAGTAAAATGCTTCTTGGCCCAAACAGTGAAGTACTCGACCGACTTGACAGAATGGGGCCGAGCTAAGTTCGCTTATTTCATCGGCTGAGCGAACGCTAGCACTAACTAACCCGTTTACTCAATACGTGTGATCAAGGCTTTACACTAAAGACCTACGCCAGCACGTGCAAGGACATAAAAAAACCAGTCGTTCAATCGCGAACTTTTGCATGTAGCCACTGCCAAGCTGCCAACAACTGCTTTCTGCGGTTCCTTTCGGAACAAAACCTTAAAAAAATATAGCGGACTTTATGCTTATCAAAAATAAAGTAAGAGAAGTTATATTCGAATAAAAATTTCTCGCAAGGTACTTAAAATAGAGTTCGAGCGGCTAACCAATGATACTTGTATAAACGATAATAACAAGCAAATAGGGGCCTATTATTATCTTATTATTATAACATGTGAATATAGTTGTTTTTGTAATTTGTATTGTTATAATTTATTAACAAAACAAATTATTTTATATAAAGAATTGTTTACAGATAACTAAATTAAATACAAATCATTTAAATACGTGATTAGTTAAGTTAATATATAATAGATATGAGCAGGAAATATCCAGTCGATCTTCTCGCATGACAGCATTACCACGCATCACCACACTGGAGATTACCTCTACGTCCATAACCATCCAGCGCGGCATAATATCCACCATTTACCATAATACCACGTGGTTTTTTCCTCCGGCTACTCCTGGGAGTAACTGTGCAGTCACGATAGCTAACGGACATTCTTTAACAGTAATATGACGAGTTTATTGAAGCAAATGTCTAAGTAATCAGAAACTGAAAACTTAAAATTACTTTTGATTTTAAATAGTGTTGATTGTCATGATCACATTTATTTAATTTTAATCTTCCATGTTGATCGAAAAAGACCTCGACGGTCATCGTTATTCGTATTGTCGTCATAGTTTAGGAGTTATGTAATGTTATACGATTTGCAGAGACGTCCCAAACTTAAAATAATGGGATTACCAACTTCAATTAATTACGTAAGTCACAGGTAGAACTTTTTCAGTTATTTCCATTCAAAAATCAAACCACTGAAACGATATAGATAAAATTTAAAAAATACTACTCGAAAAGGACTCTTTCAAACAAAACAATTTTTTTTCCGAGTATTTATGTAACAAACATATAAATTGAGTGCCTTGTTCTTTTTCGGGTAGTCAGAAAAAAATAGTTTGGTTTTAAATCAGCTATCGTCATTGCCTTTATTGTTTTTACCGTTTTCATATACATATAAAAGTTAGCTAATAATTTATAACAGCTTAGGTGACTTTTCTGTTATTTTTTTTCTTATGATATGTTTTGACTGTCTGTATATTAAGTTGTTGTTATAACCCGAAAGTACGACATTATTGCGTGGTTTCAATTGTCTTCAAATTTATGTTATTATCGCTACGCTTTATGATTTGATTAGTTTGCTCATACATGTGGGGTTATTAAGTTGAAGCACGAATCCGTTAATGTTTTTCTGTTGTCTGTGGTTTAAATTTCAGTTGTTTTTAGATATTCGTGAGATACTCGGTAGTTTAGTGTGTCGATTTGAAATGGCATTTAGGCTATAGATGTGCTAGACAATTTAAAATGATGGATGAATTTAATTTGATTTACTCCAACTACTTTATGCCTGCCCAAAAAGAGGGTAATGATTTTCGAGTGTATGTTTGTATGTATGTATTTCGTGACCTCCACAGCCTAAACCAGTTAACCTATATTGATATCCGAAGTGCATTGGATTAGCTCGCATTTGCAAATAAATATTAGCTACAATAGTTACAAAAACTAGTTAGCTATAATATTTAGAAAACAGCAAAATTTTAAGATCACACAAGTAAAAACTTGTTACATGTTGAGACCACTGTGATCTTAAAGTTTTGCAGTCGGGTTTATTGAAGTCACTTCTCACCACTTGAAAAATTGTAACGATAGTTTACTGATACTAAATCGATAATGATACTAAATGGAAAACGGTCATGTTTTACACAAAAAAAAACTGATATATTTCACGAATTTTCTATCATTTAAAAGCTCAGAATTAGACTCAATATGACCATTTAAAACGTTTGCTCCTTAATCATCATATGACGTCTTATCATTCATAAAAAAAACATGAAAAGCAATTTTTAACTTGCCTTACAGAATTACCTATTTTCTTAATTCATTAATTAATAGTTAATATGACTAAAACTAACTAAACAAATAAATATAATTGAACTAATGTCGGCATTGCCGCTAGCACAGTATTTGGCGTATCTGTAGATCTTAAGTGGTCAAGGTAAGCATCAGCAATTTTTTGTTGTAGTAGTTAATCATGAAATGATCTTTATAATAAAGGCACTTGATTATTTAAAAAAATATATAGAAGTCAAATTTTGCTTAAACATTAATAAGAGTTTTAAATTTGTCCATAACCTACAGTGTTAAAACAGTGCCATTCGCGCATGCATAACCACCGGTAGACGTTGGAGAAAGCGTTAACGAATTAATAGCGTGATCAAGAGATGTTTGCGCGCCGACCGGTGTCGATCTGCTATCTTCACACTCCCATTGCACTGGATCCTGCCTCTGACGGTCTGTAGATGCTTTAACTTGATAGGTATTGACTGTAATATTTTACGACTTTTATGAATCAGACTCGAAGCGGCTCATCATCAGGACGCAGAGAGTCCTCTGAGTAGTTTTCTATTCAACCTAGTTTTATTTTGGCCTGTAGATGTTTTGAGTTGATAGGTATTGAAAATATGACTGTAATATTTTACGGCTTTTATGAATCAGACTCGAAGCGGCTCATCATCGGGACGCAGAGAGTCCTCTGATTAGTTTTCTATTCAACCTAGTTTTATTTTGGTCTGTAGATGTTTTGAGTTGATAGGTGTTGAATGTAATATTTTACGGCTATCACGTTTATTGCCCGAGGTCCCTGTGATAGTACCTGGAAGTGTGGAATTAGTTGGCTCATACTAAATTCAGGGACCACGGGTAAAATACTTCCCGTGGTACCTTCCAGAGACTATCACAGGGACCACGGGCAATAAACGGGCTATCATGAATCAGACTCCAAGCGGCTCATCATCGCGACGCAAAAAGTCCTCTGAGTGATCTACTATTAAACCTGGTTTTATTTTGGTCTGCAGATGTTTTGACCTGATAGGTATTGACTGTAATATTTTACGACTATTATAGGATCAGACTCGAAGCGGCTCATCATCGGGACGCAAAAGGTCCTCTGAGTGGTTTTCTATTCAACCTAGTTTTATTTTGGTCTTTAAATGTCTTGGTATGATATGAAAAAATAAATGAATGATTTATAAGTCAACATAACTAGGTATAAGTATAATTATACATAATAGGTATAAGTATACATAACATAGTACTTGTAAAATAGTAGACCTTAGTGTAAGTGCTGTGCGTTAAAGGTATTTTATTATTACATCAAATAAGTAGCTATTATCACACGTATATCTATTTTGTGACTTTTTTGTAACAAGTAATGAGAAGCGATTCCGAAAAATCCGACTGCTAAAACTTTAAACCTGTGTATATTAAACTTAGCATCTTCTATCCCAATGTCCAATAAAACTTATAGGCTATATATTCGTAATAACCTTTAAAAACTTATTATTTTGATACCACACTCGATATATTATACAATAATCTTTTATTGAGATTACTTATTGGTGCCGTTGAGGCTCTAGGGCGTGCCAAAGAAATTTACATACATACATGCATACATAAACACGAAAAACATAACCTCTATTCTTTCGCAGTCGGGTAAATGAAAACAATTTATGATTTTATAAAGTCAACGTCAATTAAATATACTAAAATTGTATTTATTATAATGTCGGCTTTTAAAAAGCTTACTTTACTTTACTAATAGTTTTGCTTTCAAGAAACATTTTGATTGAATAGATAGTATGTCACCTAAAGTCTTTAAAATAAAACTTAATGTTAAGACATAGCTAGCTGAATCTTGCCTCTGACGGTCTGTAGATGCTTTGGGTTGATAGGTTCTGAAGACTTGGAAAATTTGTGTCAGCTTCAAATGTAATGTGAATGCGAAAGTAGTTTTTTTATATATATTAGGTCCTTACATATGAAATTGGCGTTTTGTCGTACTGGCCACTTCGATCTCAAATATCTTTTTTTTTGATTAGGGATTCCAATTTCAAATTTATACAGCTATTTATTCATACATTTGTATTTTGAAAACCGTAATTCATTTGTTTTGTCCTCGTTTGGTTTTTTCTTTTCGTCACGCAGTTTACAAAATGGAAAACTTGAAATATCTTCTTTTTAGCACGGCGGCAGTAGAAGCAAATAGAAAATGATAAATTCTGACGCCTTTGCATTAGATTAAAAAGCCTGTAGGAAAACGGCATACATTGATAGGTATGAGTAAACGTTCCATATTTCATTCTTAATTATAGTATAACTAGAACTCGTATGTCGCAAACCTTAACCGATGCAAAAGTATTACAATTTTCTCAAATACCACCATCAAGCTACCACGAGTACGGTTAACCACTGAGCATTTACCGCAGAGGCGACACTTTAAGCAATTATAATTCCTGGTAATCATTTCCATGGTAGATAAGTACAAGAGCGCGAATGCCTGCAGTTACCTAGAGCGTTGCCGGCTTGAGAAACTGTTGAAAGAATTTAGGTAAACAAGTTGTTTTTTAAATTTAGTAAACGAAGGCGTGTTTTGATTAACTTTGATTAACAATACGGGTTTTCACGCGTACGAAGTTCAGCAAATGTGAAGGAAACTATAGGGACCTTTCCAACAATCATGTACGCGTGAAAGAGTTAGTATGGTTAATAAAAAGTTTTTTTTTCTACTCTTGTCTTGGTTGGCATAATATATGTACAATTATGCTTCATATTTATTTATAGTCGTTTAGTCGCTATCCCAGTTAATTTTACTAAACGACTTCATAGAAGATGGTTTCAATTCCACGAAATTTTTTTTTGTCTTTTTATGATTTCTCTGCTACTTCTGGACCGATATAGAAAATTATAGTAAAGTAAAGTAAAGTAATATTTATTTTCTTTTAAATAACGTTCGTTACAGGCAAGTCTTATTACATTTGAATTAATAATTACTTAAAAAATTTAACTTACAAATCTCATTTATATACGATTACTTAATATTAGTTGTTAGTTGAATAGTTCTCATGACAAATATTTACATTATGATTGTTTTGTTTTTATTTATTATTAATATATTGTTATGGTTGTTCGTTACACAAGAACGATGATTCTACAAGCTGCATTGACATATATTCGCTGAGTTTATAAAAAGGATTGCTTTCAAAAAATACTTCAATTTTCGTTTGAATGTAATAAAATTGAGATCCATTACATTCTTATTCTTATTAAATAAATTATTTCATCAATGATAGGCATTTTAGGCAATTTCAATTAAACTCGGTGAATGTTAAAATGTATGTTAGGTTATGAACTTGGTTAATAAATCAATAGAACTGAAAAATTTGCCTGCAATATTGAAGTTGGTAGGTATTACTTTGTATTACAACGCTATTTATAATAATTAAAAACATATTTGTGTCATTTGTAATTTTTTAAATATCAATAAAGATCTAAAATTAAAGTTGATGATGTTAATAAAAAAACCAGTATATGATCTTAATGTCATCACGTGAAAAGTCTCTGCGACACGTTTAACTACCGTAAAAACTGTAATTCAAAAAATTATTAATACGTGCAGTAATTATCTATGCATAAAAGAGTTAGTCCTGATTGATTAACTGACTGATGTATGCTAGGAAGCAACGTAAAGCCTAAACCACTTAACCTAGAGACAAGAAATTTATAAGGTATGTTAATTACAGGGTGAATGGGTGTAGTAAGAAAAGATTTTTGATAATTCAACCCCTAAGGAAGTCAAATAGGAGTTCAAAGTTTTATGTCGCGTGCTAGGCCACGGGTGATGCTAGTAATCAATTAACTATATTAAAAAAACCTAGTTACTGTAGCTAGTAAATAAACCAATTACTAGTTAGAGTAATAATTTGTCATGTCAACACACATATTGCCACTGTATGGGAAACATGTGACGGAGGGTAGAGTAGAGAGTGCGTAAATACTACTATTAAAGACTAAAGAAAACTATTGTACGACAAAGAAAGCTAATCGTAAGTGGGTAACTGAGTCTGGTGTAGGGAGCAGCGGAGATGGTGACGAGAGGAGCGATTTAATTTCAAAAGAGTAAGCGTTTTGAGTTGGAGCTGTTTTGAAAGCTTTTTTTTGTTTATCAATAAATTTATGTTCGTACATTATATTTAGAGGTTTATACTTTTAGTTTCACTGTTTCACTGTTTAAAAATTGGTAAGCTTAAATCAAAACTCTACCATGATTTATTCTCTAAGTACTCGTATTTTTAAATCAACATAAATGTTGACTGTTCAATCTGCAGTCCACTCTCTGCAGCTACTCGTACTTCATCTCGCTGCCGCTACATCACTCTCGCCGCTCATCACCCTATCCACTAAAACTAGAGCTGTACAATGCTCATCACTCACCCAGTGCTTCTAGTAATAGTATCGCACCAGTCTTTAGTGATAGTACTCCGCATGCGCTCGCGCCGAGTGCAAGCGTGTGACGTATGTCCGGGAGTGATTGTATATCACTAGTGATTCACTCTGTCACTAGTGATAAATAGTGATTGGTCGGTTGGTGTTGTGTTTAGTGTGGACAGTGCTTAGGGTGGCTTGTAGTTGTTTGTAAATATTTGAAACTTTGATTAAGCTTACTTTCTTTATTATAATTGGAGCATTTGGAAATAATGTTTTTTGATTTGTACCCTGTTTTTAAGTACATGTCTTTAAACTCTATGTACTTCACAAAGTTCCTATAATAGGGATCATATAAGCGAAAGTTTCATTATCCTTAATTACTTCCTATTTGTAAATACTACTTCTTGTATATTCGAAAAAAAAGTTGAATTTGTATCTGTACCAACTATAATCTCAGGACTGTGCTTAATAAGTAAAACACTTTTTTTTGTAGATAATACTATGACGTAGCAAAACAATCAGACACTAAAGAGGCTCTAAAACGATGATTCTTGCATTTAAATATGATTGAAAAAGGTCCGGGGTGTCTTGAATTCATAATATCCTGTAGATTATCAAGCAGATAGGAGTTGTGTCACAAAAATCATGACAAATGCAATTTCTCAAACCATATAGCCATATAATCGTACAATGCACCAAAGAACCGGCGGTGAATATTGTCTATAATATGTATTATTGAATGATTTGTCCTCGCTCTTCTTACAATATTGCTGTATAATAATTAAACCCTTATCTGGGTCACGAGGGTGCATCCAATGCATTCTTATTGTTCATTGTCTTGCCTGGTATTGTCATGCTCTTGATCTGACATCAATTTGATAAATTTTACGTTATGCATATTCTTCTTTTTTTATGGCCTCAAGTAAAAGTAACAGATTTAGTTATTTTTTAGCGAATGAAGAATTATTTTTTCATAATTAATTATAGGTAGGTATTGCATTTAAAATATAACTATCGTAAAGTGCCTATATTAAGAAAATTTAGTTACTAAATACAGCAACTTAACTGTTCTTTATTTTTTTTATACATATAGAGTTGATTATTTGTTTCCATACATTGTATTTATCCTGAACCTAGAATTTCTAATAAAGGGACAACAGCTTACTTGTATAAGATTCGACGTAAGAAATCTAAATAAATAATTATTGACTTAAAAACTTGTGGACTAACTTAGACCCAAAATTTTGCATTAAATAAATTTTCATACTACTAGCTCCCCTGTGCGATTTTCCACTTGTCGTGGATCATTGTCACCTAAAACCTCTAGCTCACTTGCTACGCTGCCCTTTGATAAAGGCATTTCGAATATCTTCTGTACATTTCTAATCATCTATGGGTAATCTAACTGCTGATTTTGTTGCACTGAGTAATTTAGTCATTTAAACTCTCTCAATGAAGGCACTTGCCCGGAAGTTTCATTTATAGAACTAATATTTGTTCCGAATTTAGGTAAGATTGCATGGCACATTATATAACAAAATCATGCAATATGTCATCACTTATCACACTTAAGTGGTATCCGCAACGTCATCATTTTCAAGTACCAAAATCATCAACTGGCACCTGTTACCTAAACTAAACTATGCTAGTCATTCAAAATGCTACAAAATGCAAAGTAAAACACACATAAAGCCTCTGTCTCATGCGCTATCGGTGCGACACTCTCTTATCGGGGGAGCGATGTTTATTATTATCTTACGTCGATTGTCAAAGCATTAGCAAATCTCTACGAGTTTTATTGCTTTTTTTGAGATTTTCTCAGATTGTACGTTATTTTTTTTTGGACATTGATAAATTTTAACAATGTGGTTTAAAACTAGGGTTTCTTACCAAGACGCGATTTTAATTCAAACTTAGGAATACGTACGAATACTCTTTGTTACACCAGTGTAAGCATCTATTTTTATCTATTTTAATATATTGATAATTATCATGTATTATGAAAAGTAATTTGTATTAATTTAGTGAAAAAATTGTAACAATAAATTAATCTCAAAAAATATCTAAATACATCTGACAAGCTATGCCCGAGATCTGTATAATAATGTATAATAAAAAAATTGTGTCAAAAACCACGCAGCAAATTAGAAAATGCTTTTACATGGAATACAAAATCCATCGTAGTTTGCGTTCTTACGAAGCGTTATTCGAAGTATCGCTTGCGCTCATGAGTAAGGAGTATAGTAAGTGAAACTTATGGAACTGTCTCAATTGCTACGAAAATAAAATTCATTACTCTCATTAGCATATCCACTACGCAGAGTGCACTTTTACTCTTTGAATTTTTCGAAAGTGAAACATAGCTGAAATCGTAATACGAGTAGGCAATTATGAATTTTTATAAAATATATGTGATTCGTATGATTCAGGAAGATGCATAATAGCGATGACTATTGCCATGGTGTAGGAGTAAACACGTTCGCTTGGAAAGCCAGCCGGTACTACAGTTCTTTATTTTTTGGAGATTTCTGTACGAATATGAGTTGTCGGGTCTATGCGGGCTTTATTTATGCTTGATGTGAAGCTCAAGCGTAGCCTTAAGAGAAATCTTACCATCATACAAATCATTAGCTCATGAGGGCTCATGATTTTCTAACCATGTTTTGGTCAAACATAGTTTTTATGTTAGAATTATAGCTAAGTAAAAAGAACAAGAAAAATATAGCAAATATAGTTTATACTCCTAAAATATAATATTAAAATAAATGAGACTTTAATTATTCAAATCTTGGATTGTATTACACAGAAAAATCTAACATACACCTTATATGTATATACTAATTTCGCCGTAGTCTGCTCGTAAGTAAATTAAAATTAACTTTTATGACTACGTTATCAGTAATAAAAACTAAAATAAATTCTATTACTCGTAGAGTCGCTAAATTGTCTAATCTTTTATTATCTAAACCGTTACTTCTTTTATCTAGATATCTTGCGGTAGCGCTTTTCTTTCTGCAGTAATAAAGCCAGTCATCCACTTTCTCATTTAGCGCATGTCCACGGCCAGCTAATAGCCGTGAATAGCTTAATTATCACAGATCAACATAAAACATCAATACATATACAAACATAATTCATTGCCAAAGATAGGCTGAATAAAAACACGTGAAGATCGGGTGCTAAAATGAAAAAATGGCAAGCGTGATAAAATGCCGCGCTTGATTTCCAGCCAGTAATTTGATTCCATTTTTAAATGGATAAACTGTCAATGGACAGAAAAAAAAAATTAGTTGTTTTTGACTGCATGACACAGTCTCTCTCTGTGTCTCTGAGCTCTCTTGACTTGTCTTGAGATCTGTTTTAGCTTTAAAACGCTTGGGTGTTCAATATTTTTCCGTCTTTGAGATCTTTTCACGCTTTTTAATATATTTTTTCTACTGCTTTTCTTCCTTAAAACGTAAGGCTAAAATAAATGCGTCTGTAAATGCTTCAAGATTCAGTAATAGTGTATGTGACGTCACAGAACTTTTGAGAAAAAGTTACAATCATGGACAAAAATCCATTTTCATGAAAATTTTCCAAAAAAAATATCTTTAAGCGAAATTAAAACGAACTATAGTCTTCTATACTCAGACATTGCAATAGTTAAAAATAAATTAGTGATACAAACGTTCTAACTGAAAGTGGTGCTGATGTAATCTAATGGTGAGGTCCAAAAATGGCAACGTGTCCCCGAAGACCAGCAAGATCATCTTCCACAAGATTGAAGTATTCGAAAACAGCCCCGCCCAGTACTATCAGGTAAGTTTTAAGGGTTTTTTTTTTATCAATTTTTATCAATTTCCAAAAACGTTATGTAGGTACTCAATTCGACTGCATGTATGTGTATTATGTTTTTACCTGAAATGCCTAAACTGATTTGAAAAAAATATTGTTAAACCGAGACGTCTGGACTGATTACATTTTTTTGTATGATTTTTTAAATTAAATATTATAATATCTGCCGCAAGTTTGGTTTTTAAATTAGCGACAAATTGGTAGTCACTTTAATTGTACTCTTAACATTTCGGTTATCGAGCTTGGTTCAATATGCGTTACAAAGATTTCCGGTTTCCAAACACAGCGTAATTTTAACACAAATGTAGAATTGGAACATTTTATAAAATTTGTTTCTTACAAACGTCTATTAGATTGGTTTATTGAGTTTAGTATTAAAAAAGTTTCCGCAAATCCAATCATAACGAACGTAATCAATACGAATTACAGAAATGACCCGTTATCAAATAATAGCATCGCAGTGTGTTAGATCGATTCATTTTGTTTCACAATTGATAGGCGTGCAATGAATTATTCTATTGTGTTTTGCTTTGTGACGCTTCATTGGTTTTGTTCGCATTCCTCCATCTACCTTTCAAATGTGGATATTAATTAAAGTATACGTAATTCGTAATTATAACTTATTACTATTTTGTGCCACTTCATTGATTGACAATGCACTACTATTTTGTTGAAATAAAAAAATACTAACTTCGTCAACATATTATCATCACGAAGGAAGGAAGGAGAACGAGTTGATTATTATTTTTGTATAAGTATTTTGTTTAACCTTTTTTTGTGATTTTGGTATGCCAAGTTAGACATTTTACTATTGTTTTTATGCAATAACATCACACAATAGTATCTACTAATAAAGTGCAATTATTAGCCATGTCTTATCTTTCTCCCATCCCACTACTGGCCACACCTGACTGGGTTACAATTATTAATAATTAATGATTAATCACTATGCAACGGTGGCAATAATTCCAACCTTTTCACGCTATATAGCGGCTGGTTCCGTTCTGAAAGGCATCCGTTGCACCTGCGCAAATAATGTGTGTGGTTTTCTTGCGCGTGTAAGCTGTGAAGATTGTAATTTGTTGCACTAAGGGCCGTGCAACTGTATTTAGGAGATGATTGTATATAACTTTTAAAACTTAGCGTATTTCCTGCGGCTGGGTTTTTTTCACACACTCTACAGACGCTTCGGTCCATGCTATTTATGAAGTGATACAATTATTTGTGAATTTAATAAAATTTCTTGAAGTTTTAGGCTTTTAAAAGAAGACAAATAACTATTTAACTAATTAAACTTTAAACAATTATTATTACACATTTTGAATATTAAGTGTCGCTTACAAACCGAGAGCAATCCGACCACATTTTTAATTTTTAAAGGGCTATAAATAGCTGGTATATGTTTTAAACAAAAAAAAAATATAAAAATATATTCGTTATTCCAATCGGTGCCGCGCTGTTATGCCTTCTCCTGCAGTAATCTCTCCCCTTACTAATAAGTAGTATTAACATTTAGGATAAATTAAAATTTAATTATATACAAATATAATTAACGGTATTTACTTAAAAAATAAATCTTTCAATAAAAAATCTATAGAGGGAGACTAGTGGCTTCAGACCTAAAACTGACCTGATTACCTTCATAAAACTGTCATTGGCATATTTATATTAATTTTCCACTAGCATTAGTAACCGACAGAAATCTAAAACATTAATATTTACAAAGTCCAAATTATTATACTAAAATTACCATTGGATCACACGTTTTGCATGTTTCAACACGCTTCTAACAAATATATTTATTTTCTCCCACGCAGGTATCTTGATTCGTACTAAAAATAAGCCTACTCATCTTGTGACATAATACCAATGCATAACATAATAGGCATCTTACAAGACATATCTTGTTCCGTTCAATACACACCAATCACGCAATTATCATGTCAATTGTCAAGTCCCATGTTCCCATACTTGAGCTGTCACAAAATATCTGTCAAAAACAAAGAGACGCGGTAATTTTCGCCATTTTCTCGACAAGTGAAAGTGAAACGTGTAGGAAATGTGCGCGTTATGTTTTTATGGAATAGCTAAAGGAAACGACGACGGTAAATATCGGATTTCCGCTCCGTAATAGTTACTTTATTGACTTGGCGTACATATAGTAGTCTAGACATTAATGCACTCGTTATATTTTAATGTGGAGAATTGTAGAATTTGTATAATGGAGGTATAAAGTAATGCAGGACAGTGCCCTTAGTTAAAGCGGAGAATAGGTTCAACTACAGTTTGGATTTTATGTCGATTTAGATTTGGAAATTTTTTGAAGTGGTGGAGTTACGGGATGTAATATCATCATTTCAAGTCGCAGGTTTACAGCTCACTCCATTCTTTAATTACAACGTATTATAATTTTTAGTTAACCTTTTAACTATATATATCGTAATAAAAGTAAATAAAACTGTAAGTAACAGTTTTTGGACCCATAACTGGTCCAAAACAAATTCAGATAAACATGCATACTCGTACTAACGCTCGAAATTAAATTTTATCAGATTTTAGGCATCGACACTTCGCTTCCTCTGCTACCTAATAAAGCAATTATTTTACTTAAAATTCCAAACTTTTCTCTCGTATCAACGATTACAAAGTCGAATGAAATTAGTTCATCGATTGACAAACTTCTTTCTGCATTTAAACAACAATGGCATTTCTTACAACGCCATCTATCGTCGAGTAGAAACGCTGGGAAAAACGCGGAAAAACTTGCCGCATATTTGTTAGCGTTGTTTACATCGTGATAATCGATTTTTTCCTCGATGTTGACAGAATTTCTCTAATCGAATGGTGTTAACAATGAATGCTCATCGATGTGTCTGACCTTGTAGTTTGGTTTTTGCAACACGAACAAAGGAACGTAAAATTTTATGAATTTGAATAAGAAGCATAGATTATTATGAAATAGTTGCGCTCGAAGAGTTTAATTTACAGTCATTAGTCAAAAGATTAAAGCTCCCAATCATACTTAAATATACAGACAACAACTACAAGATTTCATAACAAATGTGAATAAAATGATAGCTTTGCATCTAAAGATATATGAACTTTACAAAAGATTTTACCAATGATTACCGATTTTTAAGATTTTAGCGATGGAGCAATATTGTCGATAGTAAATTAAAATTATGCTCTCAATAAATCTAGTCTTGTTATATTGAGTTTTTGAAATGAGTATATTGGGATTTGAAATAGTTGATCTTGCGTTTTAGTAAATAGGAAAGCAACATACTAGATAGGTTAAACCTTTACTGCTAAGGTTAACAGTCTTTTAGCTTCTTTGTCTTTTTAATTGAGCAGCGTTTATTAACACTGCTTAATTTAAAAAATATATATACGTACTTACACTGAAAATAGTCTAGACCCTGTGAGACCAACATAGGTTATAAGAAAAAAAGAACTACAAAACTTATATCGACCAAAATAAATGAAACTTAAGATTTTATTTAGTCAAATCCCGGGGCTGGCCTCATAATTAAAGTTGTTTGTTGTGATTACAACAACGCTTTTAAAGCTTAGTAATATAGTATATTGACACCGCGAAAATAATATTTTATCATTTTCCCGCTCATTTCCTATCCGCCATGTTGGAGCGAAAGTGTTATGGCGGCAAACCATCGCGTCATGTCGTAGTACTCAATAGGTGAGTGACTGCAGCTGTCACTGTCATGCTAGTGAAACTTGGTATGCGGCACAAAACACAAATTTTATTTTCATTTATTTTATACTATAATAATTACTTATCGTAATAAAACCACTTTATTAATTACCTATATAGACTTTGTTAAGACTTTGCTATTAGCTGTCACCCGCGGCTTTGCACGTGTCATTAAATGGAATATGAAGAAATTTCGAAATCTCTAAATTTCTTTGAACCTCTATTTGTATATCTAATTTCCAAAAATTCCTTCCTTAGTACACACATATATATACATAGATACGAAGAGGTGTACTAAAGTAGACAATAGCCCCTTCAAATTTCTTAGGATCTAAGTTCCATGGTATAGGTTCTGGGTTGATTGTGACTTGTCAGTCAGGATTTGCTATTTAAGAGCATTAGGCTTTTAGACTAGGTAGTTAGACTAGGATTACACTATGACGAAATTGTGACACAACAATCAATTTATAATATAATCTCTTTTTTGTATTTGAAGTCTGATATTGCCTACTAGAATGGGTTACATATAAGGGTTTTTATGCAATTTAAGAGACAATATTAATTTCAAACGCCATTCATTTCGCTTTAAATCATTTCCTCACATCTTGGACCACGCTCATTTAATAGTCATACTATATACCATACGTATAATTTTACGTCGTATACCTTAATAATACGCGTAATGTATGATATGACATTTAAGTGGGCTCGTACGTAATTATACCATGTCTCATATTCGCAAGACCACAGTGCCGCTATAGAATAATTATACAATTACTTAAACATTCCTCATCGTCATGAAATATCACTTCATCTCTGATGAAGTTCACCGAATGTGAACGAAACTATAGTTGGACCTTTCCAACAATTATGCACGCTTGAAAACCCGTCTTCTTAAATAATATAATATTTTATTGCAGATATCAATTGTAACTAATGCTGAATGCCAACTTTATATGTAGGTATAATATACATACCCCCTCAGAGCAAATATACTTTTCTCTTGTTTTGATAACACCTTCAGATATTAATTGTACAAAACTATTTATTGTCACCGCAAAAAAAAACGAGCATCAGATAATAAATATAACAGAAAACAGCTAAACGCGGTCTTATCTCTTCCAGACAACCTTGGTGGGTATAGCAGATTTGATGGAACTAACAATGTTTCATATAATAAACGCTAGGCTCGGTGGCTGTTATGTCCGACGGTATCATACTAATGTGTGGTAGCACAAATTGAATATACATTATAACTAAGATTTTATTATCAAAAAAATTAAGTAATTTTTACAGATAATTCTTAGTCATAGAATACGTCGTTATAAATTATCTATTTTTGTGATAAATAATTGACGTAATTATTTTGTAAGGAGAAATTAGTTGGTTGTTCTAACATACTTATTGGTATTCACAATAACTGCATCTGTTTCTTTTTCGTAAGAGTGATATCTATAGGAATATATTTTTACTCGTAGTAACAATATCTCATCACTACATCTTACATTCCTAGCATGTGCTTTAAACAAATAACTAAACAGCTCTATATACAAAAAAGCTCATATTACTTCTCCGTCTTTTCCATAAAGGCAAAAGAAAATACTTCAAATCAAATGCTACTAAAACACAGCCTACGCTAGCCCGAAGGTATCCAACCACTTTCGCTTACCATTTTCACGAGAAAATAACCACTACAGCCTTAAGCTCTGCAGTAACAACCAGGCAAGCAAGCGGCGCGCGCGTTTCATTACGTTTCAAATTTCGAATGTTCAAAAAACGAGTTCCAATTGAAAAGTTTTAATGCAAGTCATCGCGCTGGCCGTCAATAACAGTGCCGTTTATTGCTTTTAATTTTACTAGCGATCGATGTTCGATATTTCAAAATGAGTTTTGATTTTGTCGTGTATTTTTAATTAAAAAAGTGATAGTGATGAATGAACAACTAAGTACAATGGATTGAGAATTTTGTTAAAATTGAGTTGTTTAAGTTTTTCAAGTTACGTACAATTCACGAAGAGATGACGTTGAATAATAGTCATCCCCCGTTGAGAGTTGCGAGTAAGCTTTTCGGGAAGAAAAGCAAGAAAAACAAGCGACACTCGAAGGCGAAAGCCGGGACTTATGCGGGCAGAGAACGGTAATAAAGATTATTATCATTTTATCAGTTTAGCGGTCTGGGGTAATACTTAGCTAAAGAAGGTTTACTATACTTATAATTTAGGGTTTATCAGGAATATTTGTACTCAGCCTCTATTCGTCTCTTCGTAATCGTATCTAAGCGAAACTTTAAATATTTTGGTATGTAGATGACATAGTGACCATGCCATTATACTTGCAGCGATAAGCTTTACCTTCTTTACCAAATATTTTGTTTAACTACAACGCCCCGCAACTTTATTTAACTATGTAACTCCCAATAAAATACCAACGTCGTTAAAACTTTCACCTACGTTATTGACATTAAAACAAGTAATATTTTTAAATAACTGTCCAACGAAACTGACACCCATTCAATGATCTATCTTAACATTCATAAGCCCGTAGTTTTACGTAACTCTGCGGATAAATCCGCATGAAATTACGTCTAGTCGCTATTATATCAGAACGCGTGACTGCATCCAATCGGATAGACATAGAAAAATGTATTGTCAAAAGCATTATTGCAATTATGTGTTTTACAAAGATGAGAATTCCGGGCGTTTATAGGTTTATAAAAAGCATAAGAACAGATAAATAGTAAAGCTTCAATAGCAGACTCACCTTTCTTCAGAGGTAACCTATCCATCCTTAAGTACAGAAAATAATTTGAGGGCCCGGCCCTTTACCACAGCTTTGAGAAAAAGCTTCTATAATTATCTAGTATATATCTAGTATCTAGTATAAGTCTCTAGCAGATGTTCGTGGTCAGGAATAAGACTTTTAATAGCTGATTATAGCAATCCAAAGAAAAGCGTACATTTAAAAGGCATTCTGAGTTTTTTTTTTTTGTAAATCTAACCTTGCAAAACTGCCAAATTGGTGCCTGCCAAAACAGTTTTTTGGCAGCAAAAGCAAGCAGCGAATTGCTAGCTTTAAAATTATTGAGCGAAGTCAACCTTTGGTCAATTTACATTAAAGCTTTAATGTACCTTGCGCAAAAGGATTTCTCAATTTATACACGAAAATACGAGTAGGTAGATACAGACGAATTAATAAGTACCTACCTGGGGCTCAATCAGCTAAAGTAATGCATGAAATATGTGAAAACAAGAACAAGCAATGGCGTTGATATTTGACATCGTTAAACCTGCGAATTGCCAAATATCGAGGCCATTATTTGCTCCTTTTTTTGTCTCTTTCATGCCTACCAAATTGAAATTCAAATATAACTTTATTGTACACCAAAAATATACATATACATTTCAAACAGGTATCATAAAACATTGGCAGTACATTGGGCGGCCTTATCGCCTAAAGCGATTCTACCAATTCGTAAGTAACGTTTTGGGAAGTAATTTTTAATTGCGTAACACAACAACAAGTGTACAGGTGACCAAATCATCCGACCTTGCCTGACCTCTATGACATCACGTCCCGGTTACAAACTGAAGTGAAAATAAAAGTGAAACGTGAGACCCGTTGTGGATATTACAGTCTTGAATGGTTTATAGCGTCGTTTACCAGTATAACCTGAATTGTAACTGTAAGCTTTAAATATCATATAAATGTCTTTTGCGTAGATACTAAGACATTGAAAAGAATAGTTGTGTATTTTTTTATCGTACTACAGTTGCAATATTGTAAACTTTTTAACGTTGGATATAACGTTAGAGCTTTTGAACCCAGTGCGGCATAATATTGCACTGCGTTTAATTATTATTAAACAAAAATAAGTCCATAATAAATTATATGTTTATTGTATTCTTTAGTACCTCAAACCACGTGTTACTTATTATGTTATCATGTTAAGGTATAAAGAAATTCAATTAAGCTTCTAAACGCAGAAATATTTAAATTATTGAACGCCTATTTTTATTATTGCTTTGCCGGATACATACGAATACTACAAATTATAAATTTATTTGAGATTCTTAGCCAAGTAGATGAATTATACATAAATTTTCATAATCCATAATTTTAATTAAGAGACGCAATGAACTGAGTTTTTAGTTTTATGTATATTTGTCTGAATCGTCTATTATGAATTATGCATCTGATCATTTTCATATTGAATGTCAAACCTAACCGAACTTGACGTAAGCAAGTTATCAAGTTACAAGTTGCACTGATATTGATGAAGTGTGACTAAAAATATTAAGCTAAGCGATGCGGTATGAAATCTTTTTTTAATCACTGTAGAAAAGATAATATGATGTGAATAACACGACTGAAATAAGCATAATGGCGGTCTTATCACTATGACATACAACATTCACGCTATGAGTCAGGTTTTCACTCTAAAGTCCAAACATCCAATTTTACTTTTTACAAAAAAAGTTTAACTTACTAGAGATATTAATAATTTTAAGATTTATCCTACACAGAAATTTACCTAACATTACCGACCTACTTATGAACCTTATTGCAAACACAATACACGGAAAACATTAAGTAAAGAAAACAATGAATAAATAAGCAATTAATATTCAAATCTCAAGCTCTTCTCAACCATAATAAGTAGATATGAATTACCGAAGAGCTTTTTAAAGAACATTAAGATGGTTCGCCATCAATTTGTTACATTGTTAAATTTCCCAGGTGATGGTTATCTGATATCATCAGGTAACTATTACAGCATGTAACTGTCTTATTTTACATCGTTGAATTTCCATAGAATAATAAAATGTTATACATCTTACAGCGTTTTTTGGTATGAATGGAATTATTTAACTACAAAACCAAGCCTCCACTGAAGCCAATGAATAAAGCCTCCGATTCCATATTTCTTTGTTGTTTGGTTTGTAAGGTATTTCCTATTTAAGCAAGATGTGTGAAGAAAAATAATCGATATCATGTGATATCAAGGCTTAAGTTATGTATGTCATAATTAGTCTGATGATACTCTGTCCACAAAATGGTTAAGGTAGCTTGGGGCCCATGTCCCCGTCTAATAGAATTATCCATATTATGCAGTCGTTTTAAAGCTTTTAGTATTGTTCTCTCTAATAAACTCGTATTTACATGGTTAGAGTAAAAAACCTTAAGTTGTTTAATAAACAAAGGTCCTCATTAAATGACGACCAATATTCTTGACAGCTAAGCAATGAAATAATCGTTTTTAAAGTGGTCGTTAGCTTCATATAAAGCTTCTTCGATTGGGGTTCTGAAATAACAATAAACCCTATTTTAAACAACCAAAGTATACCCGTTATACCTAATACCATAATTTGAACTAATGCAGAGTGCGACTGTTAAACTTATTAATTCTTAATTCCATTTATAAACCACTGTGCTTACTCTCCATTGCATACAATAAGCTGACGCTAACGTCTGCTTTTCTTCGTAGCGCCAACACAGCGATGGACAATGACGTCACACCAGTGTACCTAGCCGCTCAGGAAGGCCACCTGGCGGTTCTTAAGTACCTGGTGCTGGAGGCTGGCGGAAGACTGGATGCAAGAGCAAGGGATGGTATGCTGCCTATACATGCAGCTGCGCAGACTGGCTGCCTTGACTGTGTCAAGTGGATGGTGAGTTTTTGCAACTGGACAACCATATAATTAATTGGAATTAGTTTATAAAATATAAAAAAAAAACGTTTTAAATGGATTAAAAATTATTTCATTGCCATCCATCCTTAATAAGTCTGCAAAGTTTTAGTTTGATCGGTCGTTTTAAAGAGAGTTAAAATCACGTGTAGTGATTCTGTTACATAGATACACACATAAGTCCAAGCTAAAAAAACGTGTTATAAAAGAAGGTTTGATTATACTGCGGCCACAATTCACCTGCTATTTTTTTGTGTTGTAATTAGTAATTTATTTTTTATTGCTAAGGTAATTTGCCTAGTTTCTATTAATAAATGCTAAAGCAGATTAATGACTAGACCTAAAATTTAGAACTTTACCAAGCCTTTAAGATCAACTCTAGAGCACGTATTCCTCGAGGCTGGTTCATGGTAGACGTGATCTTGCCTGTGTGGTCCGCACGTCATCACTGCAGTTAAACGTAGAACGTAAACGCTCCGTGATCGCATTTCATCGATAGGTGAACGACCGTGCGTTTCTCTTGCAACGTTACGTACTCTCGATCATATACCAGTAGGATGTAGTATCGCAAAAAAAAAAACACTTGACGTATTGTACCGCGGAATTGCAGATTAATGATCTGGCGAGAAAGTTGACGAGTTGCTGCAAGTTTATTGAAATAACTTGCAGTAGTTATTTATTTATTTTAGCTTATCATTGATAATTCTGCTCTAGTACAAGCACCATATTCTTAATACTTATAAGAAAGCAGAGAAAAATACCTACTATAGTGTGGTTTGATTCTTGTAACAAGTGATTCGTAGCTACTTCGAAAAAACCCGACTAATCTTTAATCCTGTGTATCATCCTTACTCGTACATTTATTTATTTTTTATGTTGATGTGCCCAGTGTCACTCTCACGATTAAGACGAATCTATTGGAACCTTTCTCATAAAAATACGACAAGCCGTTTAGGCTCTGGGGCGTGCAAAATAAATTGACATACATACGTACATTACATACACACACTTGAAAAAATAACCCTCCTTCTTTCGCAGTCGCATAAAAGATATCTATTCCTTACTAACTAAGAACTTAGTAGGAATGTACATTATCTGTTAAGATAAACACAACACGTCTGAACCATTCTAAAGCTTTTCCTTATCTATAGAGAGTTTTCAATCTGTAAACTGATTTTGAATCATTCGAAAGCGTTTTCTGTCGGAATCTTAATACCTATGTTGCGTCCTGTTGTCCATATAGCAACGACATTTGCACAGTGTGAGGTCACAAACACACTAGGTCAAAGGTGTTTGACCACTTTCATAAAGCAAGCAAAGCTTAGAGCACAGCTCCAAATAGTTGATGGAGACGCCGAAGTTATCGTTGATATTAATATTGTAACGCAATGTCGTTTGTTGTAATTTAAATTTCTATTTCTATCTTGCCTCTACGAAAGAACATAATTTCATATGAAAGATTGTGGTTGGCATTTATTCATTCGCTTTAGAAATCATCGTCCATTTTCGAGGCCGTTAGCGATTATTGCTGCAGTGAAAACCACAGGGTTCTGTACCATATTATTATAGTAAAGTACCTGTCCCGTTAGCGTTTAATGTAATACTTGATGCATTATGGTAGGTTGCAACAAGGTTTAAACATCGAGTACCACGTTCATTTTGAAATGGATAAGTTTATCCTACTTTCAATAATAGAACAGAATCCAGTAACGTTGGCTGTGTAAGAGTCTTTGCTTCAACTTTATTTCTTTGCTTTCAACAATTTCTTACTAATAAATGAATTTCATCATCATCTTCTTATCCTTATGTCTAGGCGGGGTCGGCACTGCATGTGTTCCTTTCCCATTGCCATTTTTCTATCAGCTGTCATCTCTTCATTACCTCCTCTTTCACACAACTCATCCATGTCTTCTTAGGACCGCCCTCTCCCTGCACTACCGTTTATCATCATTCTCAGTGACATCATCGTCACACTTATTATCTCTGCTGATGACATGTGCATACTATCCTAGTCTACCACTTTTTAACTTCTGAGTCAGCGCTGCTTTTAAATTTCCCCTAACATGCTTATTACTGATCTTGTTTACTTTTGTCACTCCATCTTAATATTTGCATCTGTGCTGCATGCATTCCCGTTTCATTCACATACAATACAAGACCTTCTGATCCTAAATGATCCAACTAGCACATTTCATATATGAGTGTACTACAACTTAAGATATCTCTTCATATATCTCTTTCTGCTACAACGTAGTTTTTAGTAAATCTCGACGATACTTGGTATTTTGGATCTATAATATTAAAATCGTTTGGTCAGTCGTCTGTACTCGTAGGTGAATTTCAATTAATAATATCTATATTCATCTTTGATTTGATTTGATGTTCATTGACAATTATAAATTAATGAATATGTTAGTAATTTAAAAAAAAATTATATACGACAAGAGTTCAGTATATTTTGCCTTTTTTCTCTATATTAATATTATTTCCCATAAAAGGTAGATAAGTCACTAATATTTTATTAATATTGCGTAGTAATATGCGGTACTTAGTTTAATTAAAATACAAGAATATTGAGTATGAACTGTGAATTGTGATCGCGAAACATTGAATTATAATACCTAAATACTCTAAGTAAACTAAATACTGCTCGTTGTACTTCTAATTTACTCTAGCAAGGACAGATAGATTTAGCGTACATGGTAGTAGTAACCTTCAAAGCAAATGCGCTAACTACTAAGGTAAATTCTAACGGATTTTGTATTTTTACTGTGCGGATCTCTAAAACATGCTTGTTTGCAATAAAGTTGCATTATAGCAGTTGAGTGCGGTGAAATCGTTATCTCGTATTTTATCGGAATACCTCTGGCCCCTGTGGCGAGAGCTTACTTATTATTGTCTTCTTGATGTTGTGTATTTTAGCAGAGCAATATTTTTTGATTGCATAATCTGAGGATTTTGGGTAATACAGAGTTATAGATTTAGATATCTTAATAATAAATAGCACCATTACCAATGTTCATATATCTTTTACTAATTTACAGCAATTAACATTAGATAAGACTTGTGTAGATAAATGTACTCTCATGGAATATTTAGTATAAAAAAAAAATTGTAAGTGTAATTAAAATAAAATTAGGTTGGTATGTACTAGAAATCCAACCATGTTAACAGATTCCTATGTTTTTTCTTCACAAAACACTTATTTGTCTGTCTGTCTTCTTGTTCTGTCTTTTCAGTCTGTAATTTCTACCTACATTATGAATTTAGATTTTTTGTGTGTAAATTTGTCGTTAATTTTTTTTTCCTTATTATAACATACCATAAATTATTTTTTTGTAGATTGTAGATCGAGGTGTAGACCCCAACGCTAGAGATGGAGATGGGGCCACTCCTCTGCACTTTGCAGCTTCCAGGGGTCACCTGGGTACAGTCCGCTGGCTGCTAAGACACGGCGCCAGGTTGCACCTGGACAGACATGGCAAGAGTCCAATCAACGACGCGGCTGAGAATCATCACCTCGAGGTAAAGCAAGAAGACGCTGTTCTCCGTTATATTTTATAGAATCCTGGGGTCTGCCTGTATGCACGTAATGGGCATTCATATTTACTGATGTTTGATTGCTCTACATCTAAAACACTGTTTATACTCCTTTGGTAGTAACATAATAATTCAATCTTAAGAATGATCAAAGATAATTAATTCAAATAAACACATCACGTTCAACTTAACATCACCCAAACAAAGGACAGAGTACAAAACTCAAATGCCACCGTTGCACCACATAATAACACACATGCCCGCACTTTCTACCTCTATGGTCACTTAATTACCGCATAGACAATAGAGCTTGCATAGACAAGCTCACGTTTTGAAAGTGTAACTTGATATCAGTTTTCACTGGTCACACTCTGCTGAATATCTTTGTGTTTTAATAGAGATGGCGATTGCTTATCGCTTTTTTGAAATCGACCAAGTGCGTGTTGGGACACACGGTGGAGATTGGGTAAATTGTTTTTAAGATCGTGGTTACTGTTTGTAATAAATGTTGCGTTATGGAATAGATGGATATAATTTTGAATAAACAATTAATTATATTAGATTTTTTGTAGCGATGATGGTCGAGTGGTTAGTGGGGTCGATTGCCTTGCAAAAGATTCGATCCCACGAAACATGCAAAAAGAGCCTGAGCTACCGGTGAAGGAAAACATCGTGAGGAAACCATAGCATGGTGGTAGAATTTATTATCGCTCACCTGGCTAGCTACCACCCTCAATTTGTAAAATATATCGCCAAGCACCTAACGGTGTGTTCCGGCAGCCTTCCTTGAGAGTCACTGTATTCCAGACTAGCCATGCTCCATCTAGAGCTACAGTATCGCTGACTTCCGTTGTCGTGCGAACTTGTGGTCAAATGTTAGCTGTGTATAATAATAAAAGAATTTATAGAGAATATTATATCTACTCTATAAATAAAGACACTTCATAAAATTTAAAAACACCGCAACTTGTAGTTTATATAAAATGGCTATTTGAGGATAATCGATGTAATTCCTGTTTTCCTGCTAAATCCACAAAAATAGAAAAAAAAAATTTTTTATAGTACTTAGTTCCTATTTTGACTACTTATTTTACTATCCATTGTAAGTATGCGTATTTAATTAAACGGAGGAACTGTAAAAATTTTCCACATTGAAAAATTTAAATTTTGAACCGACAATTCCGAAGTTTTTAATAATTGCTTTATCTCTCTGCTTTAATTAGCGTTTACATGCACCTTTATCTATTTTCGGTACTTTTGACTTTGATTATGTCATCCAATGTGATCCCAAACAGTGACCTCGGCCGACCTTTGCCGGTAGACTGGCTGTATGGAAACAATAGCATGAGTCGCATCCTGTCGTAAATTACATTAGGCATAGCTGTCAGTCGCCAAAATCTATAAGGTCAATGTTATAAAACAATAAACTAACAGATTTAGTAGGCAGTGACTATGAGATGCAAAATTTTCAGATTAATTAACACTCTGTGAGATTTCGTGAAGCATTTAGGTCATAAGTAGGCAAGGGGGTTCACTGACTAAGCTACTCGTACCACCACTATAACTTCAAACTCATAACACTTATTGTAATAATTATATTGCATTTATTGTCTAAATTTTGGTATTTCGAGCTTATTTAAAAATTGAGTTTTAACTTCAAAGGATGATTTCGGGTCATTCACGTACGTTTTTTTTAAATAATGGATATTGTCTTACGTTTCATATTTCAAATATACATGTTTACGTACCTAATGGTTAAAATATAGATATATGTACTCTAACTCTACTCAGGATGTAAGTAATCTCCCATATGTTAATCTGACACGCTCGAGTACAAAATATTATATTTAATATCTGTGATTTAAGGTCTGTGAAAATACAAAACCATTTATATCTGGGGCTCTTATATTAGCAAGAATGCGAATGCAATTTTTTGTTCCATGAATATTTTGTAAGTTATTGTTCTAAATAGCTCTACGTGGAATGCGAGAAGGCATCAAAATAAGCGATGACGGTCGACAAAGCCCTAAAATAAAATTATAAAAGAAGTAAGTAATTAATCTATACATACAGGATTACTATACTCATTAGTATACTAAAGTAGAGAAAGTTTGATCATGACTACCCAGAAATGTATTAAAATATAATATAATAAAACTGATACCTCTATGTGCTGCGAACGCTACGCAGCACATAGTTTGATGAGAATCCATGCTATCTAAACCTGTGTTTAGATTCTTCTTGCATTCTTGGTGCAAAGAAGACCGATAATCATCATCGTCTTTGTATAGACGAAGTTCGACCTGGTGTCAGTGTTTCTAGGCTGCCTAGATGTTTCTTGGCGCGATTGTTATTTGAACACAAACAAATCGACTGATAATGTATTGTACGTTTATTCCCCAGTGTCTGAACGTATTGGTGGCAGCAGGCGCAGCCGGCGCAGAAGGGAAGCAGCTGTCGTCGTACAAGGCGATACACTCCTGCGCATGCACGCCGGGAGATGCACGAGTAAGTAAAATAGATGTTTCAAAGATGTATGGAGTTCCGGCCAGGACAGTGTACATGATACCATAAATATGTTAGGGACTATTAATCTTTAATCTATCAACCAAATTCAAAATAACGTATATAACTTATCGCAGTGTACAAAATTAGTATCGAATCAAAATATTGCCACGTTATTTACGTAAAAGGTGATTTACGCGTTTTAATTGTGTCAGTTTTGACTTTTTTGGCGGACGGTACAATTTATAAACCAATGTGTCCATTGAAGTCAACGTTAAAAATTAATTACACTAAAATTCACAGAATTTAGATATTTTTGTCCACAATCAAAGAGGCCATTAACGCATTTTTAATACACAGTACTAACCACACCTTTAGGCATTTTTTGGTAGACGTACACCTTCCAGGTCGAAAATGAAACAAGTCCTTTAAAGAGACATGTTAGAATAACTAAAAAAATAGTAATTTAACGATATGTTTATACCTATTAGACTTCACGAGACATCCAAACTAAAGTGCATGAAAAGGTTGCCGGTAATACTTACTTTAAACACTTATGTGAGTAGACATACATTGCCATCGATGGCGTTGAATAATTATATACCACTTGAGCAGGATAGAAGCTAATAATGTTATTTTGTGTATACAAGTAAGCTAAACATTAGTTGAAAAATTGGTGCCTTAAGCCAAGTTTCATTTTATAAAATTGTAATATTTACCATGCATCTTATCCAAAATAAAGAGTGGCCAAAGAGCACAACGTATGAAACACTATCAAAGTACTATATTCAAAAGTCTTATCTAACAATATTTTTTTCTGTATTCCAGTGCGCATTACCCAACTGCATCAACGCGGGCAGCACCCGATCCCCGTTCTACCTCCACGCGCCAGAGCGGGAGCGCAGACCTTCCGTCAATGAACGACGTGGCTCCTTGCCTTCTCACACTGGCTCCATCAACTCGACCAGGTCGGGCCCGGCTGATGGACTGTACGTGAACCCTATGCAACGAGCGGCTGCCAATGCTGCGACGCATCACAACTCTTCGGGAGAAGAAAGTTCTGGTACGAAGCTTATACTCTTATTTCTAGAGATTACTTTCCTGACATCTATAAATTTGTGTTTATCTTTTAAATAAGATGATGGTGGATCAGAAAAAACGGGAATCGTAGGTAACTGTTTAAAAAGTTGCTAATAGTTCGCTGCGGTGCATTGGCAATTATAATTAAAAAAAGACTGAATCTTATAATATTTTGGTAAAGAGCGACATATTGTTAAAACTGAAGTTGCTCATTCAAAAGACGTAGACTCCAAATTATGAACCAAGTGGCTCTTTGCAATGTAGTACTGATTTTATGTTAGGTAAGTACCTTATGCATGTTGTATTTACAAAAAAAAGATTTAGCGACAAATGTTTTCGTGGTTTTTTCAATACCTAGTGCATATCCCAATCTCTATAACGTCTAATGAAACCGTGAAGGAAATCTTATTCAAGCAACTTAGGCTTCTATTTAAATTCAAATTACCCAATGTTACACATTGTTTGCAACAAAAACTGTTTTGCACAATGTTACTGTAATTCAGAGCAGTACCTTTCATTTCTTATTTACGCACTTTGAGAAATCGTAACAATATTTAAAAACTTACGTGATCTTGTACGCAATCGGAGTTAAATACTACTAATCCACTACGCATCCATGCGTATACGCATCATACGAGGTGTAACAGTAATATGCAGCCATAATAGCTTCAAGAAGCGTGGCAACACTGGACAAGGAAGGGTATTGAATAGGTAGATGTAACAGTAAAAATGAGCAGACCTTTGCAATGTGACCTCGCTCCGAAAAAAAAAAACATTAAAATCATATTAAAAGTTTGCGTCCAACTTGAATGTTCGTAGGTAACTTTAAGTTTTGATAATGATCACCACGAAGACGCTTTGAACTGTTTGCGTATGCAAAGGGTGATTAAAGGAATTATTTTTCATCGATTTTGCACATGCATATCACCTTTTGTTTGCGAGTGAGCGCAACTATTATAATACCTAATGCCACAAACTGATCCTCCTGGCTACGCCCATGCAAAATCGCGGACGTGGAGAATGGACCGCGTTTAATGGCAACCACGACGGAAGCCAACAGGAAACTTAGGTAACGCGTGATCGCCTGAATGATCAGCCAGTTTCCTAGCCGGCGAGCGATCAGTTGGTTTCCTGCAGCCGGAGCGAGTAGACGTCTCGATGGACCATGATCAGTGATGTGGTGTTTCGGGAGTGGCTATCGGGTGTCGAGTTTGGGAACCGCGGTGTTCACGGTGTGTTCATGGAAGTTTAGTGCAAATTACGTTGATGTGATGTTTATAACATTTTTTTTCATGTTTCTATTGCTTGATATCAAGCAAAAATGTGAAATTTTAGCAAAAACCTTTCTTTATCAGAATTAAACTACTAGATAAGGGCATTCGATTGTAACTGTTACCTCAAAAAAAATTTTTTCTTATGTCTTCATAATATTATGCTAATTAGGTAGGCACTTATCAGTTCTGATCATAATCCAATTATCTAATGTAACGTAGCATGTAACTAGTACTTAATACCAGGTAATCTTTCTTTGCCATTTTTAGCGAGAGCTTACGTTGTTCTTTATGAAATGAAGCCTGTAATGTAATGGCCATTCAAACTTCAAACATGTAACGTGTGTTCCCTAGGACGCTGCGTTAAATACTACTTTTGGGTCTGATTGCAATTTTGTGCATATATCGTTGAATTCAACTATATCAAAACTGTCAAAAAAAATGCAGTCGAATTATCTAAGCCATATCAATATTAATTAAGTATGTTTTACTTTTATTATTATTTGAATAACGATACGTAATAATACGTACATAAAACAAAAAATAGTAATTACGCGATGTAATTGTTTTCCAAAAACAAGTGCTCTTAAAAGAAGTGATTACGGACTTAGTTTCGGCAGCCGCCGATAAATTAACTTTTTAATAATGTCGATTTAAAAAAAACAAATATCTGGTCCAATTATGATAAAATTTAAATGGAATCACTACAAAGCCACACACAAAAAACAAAATTTCCTAAATCGATCTAGCCCTTTCCGAGAGTATCAGGTAAAAGAAGACATTTAAAAAAATACCGTTGAATTGACATTCTCCTATTGTTTAAGAAAACGGGTTTTCACGCGTACCTGACTGTTGGAAAGGTCCAATTATAGTTTCGTTCACATTCGGTGAACTTAATCAGGGATGAAATGAGCCGTTCGTGTCTTCAAAGATGACACGTCTCGCACTACGCTCGGCCGCTCGCGCGATGTCATCGTCGGCTGCTGGGAAGAACCCGTTTTCTTAAACAATATGTATCAGACACGCGTTAGTTTTCTAAATAAAATTCTATCTCCTATTTTAGGAAGTCGGTAAAAAAGAAATGCAACCCAATCATAAATCAACTGTTGACTATTTTGCTGACTGTACCGTTGTTTGCGCAGTGATGAGCCCGTTCAGTTTTATATTATTTTAATATTGTGTTTTGTTTTATTTGTTATAATGATTTATAACGAACTTAATTCACACAAAAAGTATAAAATAAGAAACTAAAAGACCAATCTGCTTGCCATATTTTACCACGTAAACGCAATCGAGCAGATTTCATGAAAGAATCATCTTATTATTTGCTATGAAAGCTATGCTTTTCGTAAGGATGTAGTATTTTTCCAAATGTTTATCAGCCTATTGCTCATCTAAGCATTTACCCCCAGCGTGTTCAGCATCAGACGCTGACACAGCGAACTCCGGAGGATGGTTCCTGCACAGCAACGGCACCAGCCAGCCAGCAGCAGCGGCTCTGTACCAGCGCGTTAGAGATCTGTTCCACACCCGCTCTCCTGGACCCAGGGTGCCGGCTGAGGGACAAGAAGCACCCACTATGACTGGTATAACTCATTTTTTCTACTCAATAGCGGAACCTTACATCAACAGCTCTATATTTACCAGCAAGTTTAGATAACCATGCTGTCACTCCCTTGCCAGTTCAAAAACCCGTCTTAAATAGGTATTGCTTAGGTATCGCTTTTAGTGATAAGGCCGTCACTTATGGCACTACATGTAAATTTATATTTTTGTATTGTTATGTTTTGTGTGTCTACAATAAAGCGTTGATCTATCTATCTATCTACTGTACAGAACTGAGCCTTACCGCTCAATTTTATCTTTATAAGATAGGTACTAAGAAATCCTATGCATTTTGTGTAGCCCCAATATGTCCAATGATGAGCTGTCCAGTCTTGAGTAAGAAAGTTTATTACAACTGGTTTGATACGACCGTTACACCTTACCTTTCTGGTAAAAAATATTTCAATAGTATGATTCTTTTTCTTCTAAATTCAGATGTTTATGCAAGGAAGATATAAGATTTTAATCTTCAGCAACCTTATCTCATCTACTATTACTTTCTCATCCAATAGGTGACGTATAGCCCATCCAATATATTTCCTTGTCTTGTCCATCCATTTACCATGTAAGTCGAGTCAACGGTGTGTTCCGGCAGCCTTCCTTGAGAGCCAGTGTATTCCAGACTGGGCATGCTCCATCTAGGTCGTGCGAACTTGTGGTCAAATGCCTAGCTGTGAAGGATAAAAAAAGTCACTATGTCTTTTCATGATATTTTTAAGTTCTCCATCTACAACTATTTATCTTTTCCAGTGAAAGCTGAAATCCACGGATCGAGCACCGAGGTGGTGCCGCTGCAGGAGCAGTCGGACAGCGACAGCGGAGCGGAGGCGGCGCGACGTGACCATCACTACGAAGACATTTATATACCTAAGGAGGACCACCCGAGGAGAAGGTAACTACTCTGTTCCACTCTGAATCTGAATCAACACATATGTATAATGTTTTAATGCAGTTTATGGTCTTGAAGAAGAATGACGTAGGTAGCACTGCTATTGCGTCAACTGATACCGTCCGAAACTATAGCGCGGGATGAACTCATTATCATGGAACATTTCATTCTCCATTATCAAATTATATAGTTTTCTATGGATACAATTTTTTTTAGTATATATTCTATATCGACATTAATAGCGACTGCCAGAATTATGTAGGTATATGTTTTTTTTTGTATTCCATTTTTATGTCACAGTCAAAGAACGGTTACTCTCTTTCACCTAAGATGTAGTTGGTATAAGGGTTGCTATGCTACATTGCTGTCTTATACTTTTAACCGATGCAATGACATGAAACAACATGCTTTGCCATAATGTAATGTGAATTTCTGCCATCGTTAAATTACAAGAAATCCCTGAGGATTAGCTATGCACTAATGATATACTGCAAAAACTATGTTAATGCTTGTATTGTTCGATAGGAGCAGTTCCCGTGACTCTGGCAGCCACAGCCGGCCCGGGAGCGCCGCGCTCATCGTCGATTACACTACCAAAGATAACACTGACAAGTAAGCACCTCATATTTTATTAGAATTTCACGCTTGGTATACTAGTGTACGTTTAAAAAAGGGTTAAAATCACGTTTGTTGTATGGGAGCTCTTTTAAATATTTAGTTGATTGTGTTTTTATTATTTGTTGTCATAGCGGCTAGATAGGGTTCCGCATTTACCCTTTCCCTTTTTTTACCCTTTTTTATGTAATCCTTTACTTTTAGCCCGGTATTTTGCAGGTTAGTGATGCGTAACACGTTATTATTTTGTCGATGTTTAATCGTCACCATAGGCCATTTCGCTTTATACTTATCAAATACAGTTCGAACCTGATTAAACGCTCCAATTGCAAATACTTTTGGAATGGGTTCTATCCCTTAGTACTTTAAGTTAGTGACGCTTAGGAAGTATACTTATAAAAAAAACTAATCATTCCAGACGTCTCTAAAAATAAAGAGAACATAATCAAATAGAAAAAGAATCCGGCAAATTTTGAAAATCTTCCTTTTTGTAGACGGTTCAAACTGCCCAAAATATCAAACTCATACAAAAATACCATAAACTTAACTATAAAAAATATGTTACACATTACCTAGGCATCAAATAAATAATACTAGTCATAGGAGTTAGCTGTAATAAAATGTTTAGTTTACGCTTTGCTAGTGAGCGGCGACATTAGTTAAATCGCTGCAAATTAATCATTTTGCAACTTTAACATCTGATTCTGGTTCGGGTTAAACTAACAAGAGTTAACCAGCAATAGGTATTATTTTGTAAACTGTCAGATTCGGCACTCCTTGGCAACTTGGCAACAACAATCTATTCTGCTGCTGATTTTCCATGGTCATGTCTTTTGATGCCATGTTCCGCCATAGAGAAACTGTCTCATTGGTGGACATATAAAAGTTATTTTCAGTTATTATAAATTCTTATCGACTTTGAATGTGAAATATTTGACTTCCTATTTGTTTCGACTGGTTTTAAACCTACTTAAATGAGCAGGATCTCAATTCTTTGAAAACTTTTTTATATTAAAAGAGTAAATCCTGACTGACTGATATTTGCTAGGAATCAACGCAAATAATAAACCGCTGAACCTTAGAGACATTAGATTTGTCGGGTTTACTAAGAAAGGATTTTTGTATATCAATGTGCTTATGGCTGAAAATTGTTTAATTTCAAAACGATCTCTTGCGTGCTACAGCTACTCGTAATAAAGAACAGCCAACAGTGCTATGGCTGCTGCCTTGGTTGAATATAACATTCGTTTCATAGACAACAAGATTTTTCGTGACGTTCTAAATATAGATCGTCATGAAAAAGGCCAATTCTTTAACATGTTTTTTTCAATGATTTTGTACCTGTAGTTCGAGCAAGGCGTACGAAGAGGTGTCTCCAGTCAACGAGGTACATTCCAAGTCCTCCATCGCAACCAAGCTGGCAGCGCTCACGCACAAGGCGCACAACTTTGTAAGTACATTTGAACTTCCTCTATACGCTTTCAGATCTTTACAGTTATATATTGCAAAATGTTGGTTTACTTACAAAACTTTATGCTAAGCACAAATACCCCCGATATACGTCGGGCACTGCAAGAAGTACATAATGTAATGAAAAACAATAACATTATAATTATTTAACTAAAACATTGCTGTTGCACCGGAGAACTTAAGATGTTGGGTTGCAAGCAGAGGTAAAAAATAGGATGGTGGGGTCGTGTGCAACTACTTGGAGCTACGACATAAAAAAATAGAACTAAATACGAAGTCACATTTTTTTTTATCCTGAACAGTTAGGCCATTTGCCCACAAGTTCGCACGACCACGGAAGTCAGCGACACTGTAGCCCCAGATGGAGCATGCCTAGTCTGGAATACAGTGACTCTCAAGGAAGGCTGCCGGAACACACCGTCAAGTGCTTGTCGACAGATTTTACTAATTAAGGGTGGTAGCTAGCCAGGCAAGCGATAGGAAACGCCCTACCACTATGCTATGTTTTCCTCACGATGTTTTCCTTCACCGGTAGCTCAGGCTCTTTTTGCATGTTTCGTGGGATTCGAACCTCAGAATCAGTGCTCAGAACCTTTGAATCAGTGCTGAACAAAAAACTAAAAGTCGAGTAACTCCGTAGGCCAGCCGAATATCCTCAGCAGCAGGCAGTCGGCGTGCCTCCGTGTCTGACGACACCGCCGCCGTGCAGGTCTCAGCTTCTGCCTCCTCCGGGGTGTCCTCCGGGGGTAGTTCCGGGGACGAAGCTCCTCCACCGCCACCGCCACCTCCGGCCCCGCCCGCGCCACCGCCGCCGGTTGTCCTGGAGGAGCCGGCCATACGACCCTCGGAGCTGAGGGGACGATTGGGTAAGTCTTCCCCCATAAGTATCATTTTATTTATGTTATCATAGACGACTAGCTTAAAGGCGAAGTGCCTATGTAATGTTTGTTGAATTCTTCAAATGTCTTTATAGGTTTGCAAGAGATACGAGTAGTTGGTTGTTGCTAAGCCATCTGTCCGGACGATTTTGATTAATTCTGTTTTCCACATATTTTTAATGCTAGTCTACAATTTTATTCATATGCTAGCAGCGCAAAGAGCAGCAGACAGTAGGTACATTTAGTAAATGAATTGAAGTAAATTGTACTGGGTCTGACTATGTTACCCCATATTAGCATGCATGTGTGTATGCTAATATGTTTTAGACCAATAACAGTAGATTTAAACCTTGTTTAGGCATGCGTTGAAGTAGGATTCAAGCCGGCCAGGTGGGAAAATGACTTGCGGAAAACGGCTCAAGGAATGGATGGTATTAGCTGAAGACGAAGTTCGAAGGCTTTCCTTAGGAGATGCTTATATCTAACAGTATATGTCTAGCAGTACAGGCTCATGATGATTCTGATGGGATTCTGAATCCTCTTTGGCTATGTGTGTTTCATAGCAAGCGTCTACACTAACAGTCAAGAAATGTTTAACGAAATTTCAGAGTGCGTTTGGATGCGGTGCGTTTCAATGTTTTATGTCAAATTAATCGGAAAATCAAATTAAACATTTCAATTTCTGCTCATTTTATTTTATGGTTCATTATTGATTACTTTAAGCATTAAAGAAAACACAGTACCCATAAACCCGCTACTCTCGGTAGTCACATAAAAACAGCAAAATAATTTCTATCTAGACTGTTGTTAATTCCAAAGAAGTTTTCTAGTTTATGAACGATGGAATTATACGAGAGGTAATGAAATATGTGTTTACTTTCTAATGAAGTAAAGTCGCTGTTAGTCTCGTTCTGATTGTCGCCGCCCGCGCCGCGCCGAAACAATAAAATATATGTAAAATTACTTTTGTTTAAGCTTTTTGTAACGTTTCACTTTCGGTTTTTAATCCTGTGTTACTAATTGTTTAGACGAAATTTACCATTTATTTATTACATAGGTTTGCATTTGACGCATCTCGGCTGATGTATAACGACGATGCGGTCTAAGATGTGACAGGCTTACCTAGAATAAAGCGATTTTAGAGCTTTATTTACACGATTTCAAAAAACGATAATGTCCTCAATTCAACTACTTCGATTGATTACTTCGCCAATTTGACGATTTTTTAATTTTTTTATTCAGTTATTTTGAGATTAAGTTAAGCTACTAGACCGATTTTGATAAATCGATATAGGACTACACAAGTAGGTACTAATTAATATAAACATTGAAACAAAAAGATACAATTGTTCCAACCGTCTCTGAAAATCAGGTAACACACACATACATAACAGTCGAAATGAGAACCTCACACTTTATTTAAGTCGGTTAAAAGAGCTACATCAGTTGTTTCGGAAGTGAAATCTTCACCCACCTCTTATCACTAAGAATCTGTAGGCATGTAATCACACGTAAGTAGGTACTTTCGTTTCTTATTAGCATTAACGCGAATGCCACAATATCATGAATATTTACTGTAAATAAAGATGTTAACATTATGTTGATGACTGTTCACGTTTTAAACGTACAGCTACAAACAACTAATAATTGTTAGCAATTACAAGAAGTATTATTAATTTAATATAATAGCATACTAGGTACATAATTGTTATTTAAAATGTTAAGGTGTACACACCGGTATTTTTATTTGACAGACTTTGAAGATTGATCGAATAGATAATCACATAGCAATCAATATTGCAACAGAATCTCATGAAGAAGGATGATAAACAGAACCAATTTGCGTGAAAGAGTAACAATCATCCATATATACAAATTTTTGCGGCCATAATATTATTAGGATAAAGCGAAGTAATGGACCGATTCTGAAAAGAAAATATAAGGGACCTAATGTAATGCTGTTTTGAAAAAAAATTCATCAGTTCGGTCCACGCAGTTCTGATAAATCGTGGAACATACATAATGAAACAAAGTAAAAAAAATGACGCCGATTTGAAAAACTCCTCCTTTTTGAAGTCAATAAAAAATAACTCAAAAAGCTAGTTGGATTTCGCGTTTGGCTCATCTTTAGGACAAGCGCGGAATGTCTTTTGTTAGGTCGCGTTTAGCACATGTCGTGCGCCTATAAGAAATATTTGTTATGGAAGTATTAAAGGCTATGATTAATTTTGATTATTATAATATCCTCATAGTATAAATGCGAAAATGTGTATATCTTTTTTCTCGTCAGCAACTGAGTGATTTTAAGGTATGACTTGTTTTTTTTTAACAGAGATAGTTCAAAGTTTCGAGAGTACCATAGGCTACTTATTTCCCGGGAAAATAAACAAGACACGGGCGGAGCCGCGAGCCAAAGCTAGTCCTAGAAATTTTAAAAACAACCGGACATAAATACGATAATGTGGATTTAATTTGGTAGTACAATTATTACCTGGAACTGCAACGTTTCCATTCCATTATTAATTTGTCATACTGCCATATCCGTTAAACATCTCATGTACATAATTTCGCTTGCGATATTTTCAAAGTTCTCGAGGAAAGCTATGGAAAACCATTAATTATAACCATTATGAGAAAGTGGCCACAACGTAACACAACATTCAAGTGCGTAACGCGTAATCTGCACTCATCAAAATTATGAACAGTTTCACAATTCATTGCAATCCATTTGTATTTTTAACGAATTCCCATAAAATGAATAAGTACCTACTCAATTCGACTGCATTTTTTAAATGTTGCTAACTTTATTTTCCGAGTCGGCTAGACCGGTTGAAAAAAATCATTATTTTGTTTGAAGGTAACAGAAAGGAATTTTTATTCCTGTTTGTCAATTTGCGAGGACAGATTGGGGTGACAAACAGGAATAAATCGGTACAAGTACTCCCATTTTATTGTTATCAAAGTAAACTAACTCAAGAATTTGTTCTCAATTCGTTAAATCCCTTTCGACGCGACGCATAGAGTGATTTAGATTTTTGTTGTGTAAAGGGGTTTAATATATTTTTTTTAGTCGATTTATTACTTTAAAAAAAAAGCTAAGGGCCAGGAGATGCTCAGGATATAGCTGAGTGGTGTACCTTGAAAAGATTTATGTACAGCAGTGGACTCTAGTACAAACCGGACGTTTAGAAATTTTCTCTCTGATGTTTTATTTCTCAGCTGCGTAGACTCGGATTGTTTTCTGTTACGAATAAATATATTTATAAGGCTCAAGAGTTTTTACAGACATTTTAGTCTTTATTGAGTGGGATCACTTATTAAGTCATATTTTGAGGTTATACTCGTAATATTTCTGGTATTGTTCAAGTAGGTAAAGCAAATATTAGAACCAAAGAATGTGATACTTGATTAATTGATTGAATGTCTAATTGTCAGTTTATTTAAATATTTAACCTTAATAACACGTCCTCTTCAAATTACCCACACTGATACATACATAACATACTAAACGTACCTATATTATTAGTTTATGCAATGATTCGCATATAATTGCCATGTTGCCATATTTGTAGTAGGTATAGGTTATAAGTTATGGCAACCCAAATAACTATGTTACGAGAGCATGTTAGCACAAATTAAGCACTTAAGTTAATTTAGAGTTACGCGTGAGATGAATGCCATGACATAAGCAAAGGTATCTTACTTATATCTATAACTTAATTTTCAACATAGGTTTGGTATTCTTTATTTGATTGGATATCAGTAATTTTTATAACATTTAGCTTTACATCCGGACATACACATACAGACTAGAGCTAAACTAATTAAGAAAATATATATATTATTATGGGACTGACTAGAAAATTTAAACGAAATAAAATCCAAATTGTTATTTAATTCATACAGACATAATTTATAAGCGCTGGACAAAATCACTAAAGTTTTTTTTAAAATAAAATAATATTATATTAAACTTATTTACTTAATTTGTTTTTACTTGTAAATAATCACCCAAAAATAATTTAGGACAAGTACCTAGTCAAGAAAAAAAATCTGACTTTTTCAATAGGTTTGTTAGGTAAGTTAGCAACCTACAATGGGTAACCGTGACCCCGGCAGGTTTTGTAGCTGTGCAAGAGACAGTTTCTCTAAACATTGCCTAATTACTTACCACATTTACGGTACAAACATTTAACCTACCTTATTAATGTAGTAATTATTGCAGGGACTCGCCTCACTGACTATGGTTAAATTTTCTTGTAGGTATGTAAGAATAGTCATTTGCGTTGAAATTCTGCTACTCAATGAATAAACCAACTTTAAGGGTTCTTGTGAAGTATCTTTTAGGAAGAGCTTTTTTTTACAATTTGTGTCCTATGATTCGAAATAGGAAGATACAGATCAAGACAAAGGGCTTCTTCTTTATACTTTCTTTATATCTAGTATACGTCTCTATTATCTGGTTCTACATTCCAAAAAATAACTTTTTAAATGTAGATCAGCGTGTCCAAAAAAAAAATCTCCTGTGTCACCGACCACTGCTTGGCGTTGTATCGTACATATGGAATATACCTACATAAAGAATATGTTAATCGGTACTTTTTATAAATAAAGAAACAAATAGTAGTTGATTAAACCCTGTAATAACTTGGTAGGTAATTATAAATAATGAAACGACTGAATAAAGTAAAAATACAAATAGGTAGAATAAAGTCCATGAAATGTTCGTAATTGCAACTTATCCAACCCAAACATGCCTTATTGATGTGCTAATATGTCCATAATTTCTCCGCCTGTAGTTTACTTTTCTAGTATAAATTCTACAATGTTCAGCGAGTGTGCGCGGCCAAGCGAAACACTTGATAATAACTGTTGTTTATTATTGGATTCTATGCTTTTTGCAGCTTAGATAATCTGCCGTCAGCGGCAGAGATACGAGTTCGAGGTGCTTTACTAAACATTTATTTTAAGTCAATTAGCTGATACTGATAGCGCTGCTTGAAATATTATTCTCTTGATTCATTAGTTCGAAACGAATCACATCATGTAAAGAAATTGACACTAATTTTACGTGAACAGAGATTAGAGAGCTATTTCTGTTGGCTCCTTAATCATGTAATATTATATTTATTAGTAAATCCAAAGAAACATTAAGCTCAATACTATAGTTATCTTTGATAACACTATCATGTATTATAATTTTGTGCTAAATAAAATGTGACTGTATAATGTACCACCGAATACATGTCAATTAAAAGGCTGTACGTACATTTCGATACGCGAACAAGTTTTGTATTCGGCGATACAGCGTGTGGTCGTGTCGCTGCACTTGTGCGGTGCGTGGTTGGTTGGTAGTGCGCGGCGATGCGCAGACTTTCTCTCCCCTCCGCTAACGGAGCGTTCGTTGCAGCGACGCGGCGCGGCTCGGCGGCGTCAGCAGCGTCCGCAGACGACGAGCGGCCGCGACAACCCAACCTCGTCAACAAGCAGCCCGCGCTCCCCTTCGTGCCGCCCGCCTTCCCGCATAACGCGCCCGACAGACTCATCAAGCCCAGCGAGTACTTGAAAACAATCACGGCGCCGTGCAAGAGGGACGAGGGCGCGGCCGAGGCGCGCCCGCCGGCGCCGCCACCCGCGCCCGTGGCGCCTCCGCCGCCGCCACAGCCGCCTCTCACGCATCAGCCGCTAGCTGCCATCAGCAGCGCCGAGCTGTCCGCCGTGAGACTGCGCGCGCCCGCAGCGAAGACTCTCTCCGCGCCGCCTCCCGCTCGCTCAGTCAGCCTACAATGCCTCCCGAGCGCCGCCGAACCCTACCGAACTGCCAAAACCGACCTCATAGAAGAACTTAAAATGTCCAAAGACATCACCGGCATCAAGAAAATGAAGGTCGAAAGAGCGCGCCGAGAGAGCTTGCAGGACAAGGAGACATTCACGGAATTCACCAAACGCTTCACCGCCGAGAACTTCGTCGATCAGGTCAGTGCTTTTCTTTTACTTTCTAGACTAGTGATGCTTTCAGTTTTGAAGTGGTCATCGTAGATAAGCGTCTTACGATATTAATCATTGCAAATCACGATTAATCAGACCCGATCAGGAAGTGTAGGTATGAAATCGTATCTAATTGAGGAATTTCATCGGTCTTGACTTTATATATGAAGAGTAGGTCCGGATCGCTCACGATAGCGCGTGGTACCGTAGTCGCGTCGCCACCAGCAGTGCATACACGTTAACCTAGTGATCCAATTGTCGTTGCAATCTCGAGCCGCATGCATCTCAGGGGCGACGGCCGCGAAACGCACCGTGACTCGCGCATTTGACGAAATTGCCTTCTAGGCACTCGTAGAGAAAAGTGGCCGCGGAAATCTCGCTTAGAAAAGTGCCACACGTGCGATATACCGTAATGGCAGCGAAGTGATATCTTTCACGCTATTTGGTGACGGTTTGCGGTCGAAAGTAGCGTTTATGTTGTACATCTAAGCCATTGAAAATCTGCTGAGAATGCATGTTTTCATAAACGCGTTTGTAGTTTTTGTTGAATTTTACTTATTGCCATATAAGTAATGTTCAAATATTTTCTTGAGAATACTATTTAAATTACATTTTACAATAACAAAATAATGTTTTGCAAGTAGCTACAGTATTATCTATTAGATTCTTTCCCTTCAATGGCACATATTATTGTTCGGAATTTAGTCCATATTCCCTCCCTCGTGTAACTGCACCTTTTAAAATATACTCTTACGTGTTAACACCTGCAATCTACTGCGAATCATAACTTGAAAATATTGTTTATTTACAATATTATTAATACGTCTAACCGGACTCGTGTTAAATTTTAATCTACTCCTACGGACAATTTTAAGGAGGAAAATTGCTATAATCGACGAAAATAATATATCAATCCAAAGCGTTTGACTTAACTAACATTGACTGAATTATCACAATAAGTTCGGGCCCGTCTCACTTGTTCTATTGAATAATAGAGGCCAGTATTGTATACTACTTATCCCATATCAACTCATAGGCAAGGTCCTTATTAAGCTTCATAGCGAAGGAAGGTCTTTAATTAAATCAAGTCCATACACCGTGTTCCGAAATATTGAAGTCGAGCCGATACTATAAAATTAAAACCTGCAGTATTTAGCAAACTTTATGCAAACTAGTGTAAGCATTCATAACTAACCGAGCATGAAACCGGCTGACATAGTTTCAGCACTAAATGATGTAATGCGAATATTTGACATTGTTGCATTATGATAATTATCTCGATCACAGTGAAATGCACACACTCAATTAAGATATAATCTTGATCAATATTTATACATTCATTTCGTTATGCATTCTCGTCTCGCACATGCAAATCGATACATAGTAAACATATAATTTTTTTTAATGTTAGCAAATGTGTTGCAGCAATGAACATTTTGTTTAGAATAGTTTTATTTGCATCTGTAAATTGATGCAAATGTAGATACATTATCTTCATTTGCATCAGATCCAAAAACCTTACAACAAAATGATATATTCACTATATACAAGGAGTTAAAGGCAATAAGACTTAATAATAAGGACAATCTCATGAAACCCAGATCACTATCGATCACTACCGATGAAAACATCTAGAGTTACTTTATTTTATAACAGAGGTTCCGATTTTTACTCAAGATTAGGTAACAGTATCAAACAATAAACGTTATTTTGAAATCAATAGATGGTCACCAAACAATGATATCTATTGATTACCGTAGAGACAAACACGATATCTAAGAAAGTAGATGGTGGCAGCAAACGTAACCAATCAAATAATAACAAAGGCTGCAGAAGTATAATAGCAATCTCATTCCGCATCTTCACAAAAAACTATACCAGTAATAATTGTTATAACATCGAAGATAGAGACATTGTTCCTGTCTAGTATGAGACGCCAGAACTTACTATTTTGTTTAGTGATATTGTAATAGAATATGTTATGATGCAAGGCAATCTATATCAATGGAATATTATAGAATTAGCTTAATTATGTGAGTTTAACCCTGCGTTAGTCAGTATTCAATATGAAACTGAAGCTAAGTAGGTACTCCTGAATGAAGTGGAAGGAAAAAAGAGTTGAAGAAAAATATGTGCTGTGGTTTTTGAATGTCTAGTCTTTTAGCCTTTAATCGATATGTTTCTAGGAATGTGAATTATATAGATACATAATTTTCCTTTTCTCATAACATCAATCAAGTAACAGGGAAAAAACGGAGTATGGTTAAGAGTCTACAAATTCTACCTACTGCTTGAGGATATCTAAAAACTCTTCCATGAAATTATTATTTCTTTCTTCTTCTCAATCGACGCGCACTGCATGGATAAGAACTTCGCTGTTGGTTTCATATTTCCTGATAACTTTACTAACACCACTTTCAAGTTAAAAATGAATGGGTTTGATTCACTGAACTGAATTATAAATCTTCAGTCTTCAGTGGTTTTATTCTAGCTAAGCAAGCTTCATTTTAGGTTGCTTTGCATCAGGCTGGTTATAGGGTCTATCTATCGCGAGCCTTATTCATTATTTAAAAAATCATAGTCACGAAAAGGTGTTCAAATAAAGACACTTCCCCGGCATATGAATAGAAACTTACCAAGTGCGGGTCGGGGTCGCGCTCTAAAAGCGTTCAAGTTTCTACCTGTTATTAATATCGAGCAAGAAATTGCAATAATTACGTTTGTGTTATGGGAGTCCCCCTCAAATATTTATTTTATTTAGTTTTTTATCATCATCTGTTAAAACTTCAGTTCTCTAGCTATCACGGTTCATGAGATACAGTCTGGTGACTGACGACTGGACGGACATCGAAATCTTAGCAATAGGTTCTTAGATACGGAACCCTAAAAAGGTGACTTAATAAAGTCAAAATATTATCTGATAGTTTATGAAGATACAATATAAAACGTTCCAATAAAAGTAATGTATCCGTATTATGACATCAGCAAGTCTCGGAAACCGACGCGTCCAATAAGCGAAAGTTGACTTTATGTTTCATATCAATTAGCTCAAGATTTAAATGAAAAACACTCGTATTTTGTGCAAACGGTAACGCGCACTTCACGCTTTCACTGCTCGGATACTTTGCTGCATCGTGCTCTTTATCACGACTCTTTCTATTTGCACCTTTCAAAAAATTTCAGCGGAAATTAGCATTAATAGCATTCATAATTAGCCGTGATCTTTATACAGCGTGGCGTCGTCTGAAAGTAGATTAAGTCTATGTATTTGCTGTACCAGAGTACTTGTAGTTGCGTGCTTGAAATGTAAGATACGTTGTGCTCAAATAATCGAGGAAAGTCACAGCAAGACCATCCCTTAAACTACAAACAGCCTTCAGTTTAACAGGTGCCAAGTTTTAAGCTAACTCGGCAATGTATTTATATTTTTTGTTGTATAGCGGATAGGCTTGCATTTGACCGCATTTTGCTTGATGTAAAGCGATAATGCAGTATGAGATTTAGCACGCCTGCTTAGTAGTAAACTATTCACTCGCGACATGATAATACAGTACCATCAAATGACAGACATTATATGATATCAGGTTTAAAACAATCCCTATTTTTAACAACAATCGTGTAAAGTATGGCGATAGAACTAACAACCAATAATCGCAAAAGATCCACCGTAAACAAAAACTCTGTGTCTAACAGAATCATAATAATCATTTTTCGATATCAGACGTAAATCCTACTTGTTGGTCGTCCGTCGCAAATGAAACGACCAAGCCAAATTTTTTATAACTAATTAGTAAATTAGGCGAATACGAAACGAATGCACAAGAAGATAATTGAAAACTTGAAAAGTGTAAAATAGAATCTTGGTAAGCTTTCTTATAAAATTTGGAAAAATGTTGTTCGATCTTTTTCGCTCGTTCAGACCATGTCATCCGTATTATATGAAATTTTAGAGATCGTATTTAGTAGAAACGTAACTCTGGCGCAACTTATAGTTAATATTCTTATGTCACGGAAGTGTGTAGCAAAATTCTGCGTGCCATTATTTACCTGCAATCTGATAAAACGACGATAAATACCGGAGGAAAATCTACGCAATGAGATGTTTTCACGCATCTCTGCAGCTTGGGTATTCGGTAACATGACACTGGACGCGGTGATGACAAAAAGTAAACCACATATTTAAACCAATATCTACAAAGATATATATATATATATGTGTTATAAGATATTCTTAAACAGCTACAAAAATTAAGCAGGTTCTTTATACGTCGGTTTTTTTAAAAGTATGTTCCCCTATTCCTTAGTGACAGATTCGGTTTCTCAGACCGATTTGGATTTTATTGTTTACTAGACAGATGGTCACATATAAATTTTATCAATACCAGTCCAATAGTTTGGTTTTTAAATAATTATAACTGAAAAATTTGCCTGCCGGTCCATTATCACAAATGTAGTGATCGTTATTAAAATGTTTGTGATATTGAGATATGATTAGCAAAACTCAAACGAATTCAAGCCTGGTTTCGACCGCGTTTGAGGTTTATCATTATTACCAAATATTACAGTTTTGGGCGTGACTTATTTATATATATTTATACATTGGCCAAATTTCGTAGTCTTCGTATGACATGGTCTGAACAAGCGAAAAAAATCGAACAGCATTTTCCAAATTTTACAAGATAGCTTAACAAGATTCTATTTTACACTTTTCAAGTTTTCAATTAACTTATTTTGTTTATCTTCTTGTGCATTCGTTTCGTATTCGCCTACTTTACTAATTAGTTTCCAAAAGTTTGTAATAAGTAGGATTTACGTCTGAGATCAGAAAATGATTATTATGAGTCTGTTAGACACAGCGTTTTGTCTACGGTGTATGTTCACGTGTGCAAGTACCCGCCGATCTAAATACTCAGCGAGTTGTTTTAATGACTTTACTGAATTATTCCATTCTTTAAAGAGCCATCTTGTTGTCAAGAGCTTCTAAAGAGACTTTCAAAAGAAATCGAAAGCAAACACATATTACATATCGCTCAAGAAGTCGCGATGTATCGTGTAATCCAATTCACAATGAATTGACAATGCGCATCGTTACGAAATGTTTAATATTTTTGCAATTCATTATGTTACCTACTCCGCTTCCGTGTTAAGAAGGTATTATTAGTTGTATTAGCATTTTGTGTATAGATTCTACACGACTTACCTGCTGGTTTGTGTAGATATTGAACCAGTGTATACTGCACATAGTGATTTTTAAAATTGTTTTATTATCTAGGTATTTGTTATCCAACCATGTGTTTGGATTATAAGTGGTTTTTGATGAACAATTGATATAATAATAGGTACTTAATTATATTTTTCGAAAGATTTTGTGATTTTCGTTTCACATATACAGTACAAAGAATATATGGATGCAAAACTAGCATCTGAAGTTTAATAGAGCAACGGAGATTAATAAATAATAATTTTATTATTTATTAATAAAAAATAATTTTATTGTAATAAAATAAAATATCGTGAATAAGAAATGAATTATCAAGAAAAAAAAGGGAAAACAAATCGTTTCCTATTATCCCTACCTTTTTATGATCTATGATTATAACGAAAATGATACTGTTTTTATAATAATTTATGCCAGGCAGCTGTTTATATTTTATACATTTAAATTAAAAACTTAATGACATAAACGTATAAATCATAGGTGTTAGGTACAGTTAGCTTCACGGGCCGGCTGAACATCGCGTGTGATGTAACCACAGTCGATAAATAACGCTGCTAGCTGTACTTTACGCTCATTCGGCCACTCTACCAATTAGAGATTATAGCTTGATGATCGTTGTTTAGCATGAAAATTGTTTAGATAACTCTTATTATGTAGGTACCTAAAGTTCGGACACAGAGCAGGAATTTTAATCTCCCTCCCTCATCGCGTTCACTCACGTTGTGGTTATTTGTTTTTGTTTTTCTCTTAGCTACGGATAACAAGTATGGAGACTAAAGAAAGGGAAGTAACTTTTACGGTACGAGTATTACATATCTCATTAATAAACGGGACGCAACTTTGTCACTAATAAAAAAATACGTTAAATATTTGGGGGGTGCAAAGAGGTAGGCCCCGGAACAAAAATTATATCAGAAACACTAAAACAGTGAAGGATCTTTTTAATAGGTAGGTACAGTTTAGCGAGACCATTTCAAGACTGGAGGTACTAATTATACCTATTTAAAAATAAAGCTTACGATTACACGTTTTCATACGAATATATTCCCTAATTTCCATTCTGGTTTTAGACAAAATTATTTTATTAAAATATTACTATCGCCATTTCAAGCTAGACAAATAAATGTTTTATCCCTATCTGGTTATATATTTTAAAGTATTTTAATCCAACCTAATCACATTACACAAATAAGCTGATATCTGTACTTAGGTACAGATATCAGGTTAAAAATGTTTACTTTAAGTGTAATAGTCAATCTAGAGAGGGAAATGGACAATACATTTGCATGAAAACCAGACACAATTACGTGCTTTGCTTTGATTCTAAAAATAATAATGCCGAACTATTTGATTTTATAATCTTTTGAACATACTAGTTAACTACTTGACAAGCCTAAGCGAGCCTTAACTTTTATAGTTAACAGAAAAATATTGCAGTTCTGTGCCTTTGAGTACAGGACATTGCAAAGAGCGTTGGACTCTTATTAAAGAATCTTATTTCTTTTGTACATCGCAATGCAGTTTGTCGTTGCGCTTAAAGTTTAAAACCAGAATTCACTTTCTCTACGTGTATAGCGCTAATAATTTGCTTGCTTCAATTCTGCAAACTGAATGGTCTTTCACATACATACCATAAAACCAAAGCCATTACCAAAATCAGTATGCGATGGACCTTTCATCTAGGACGGGGCAAGGTCACAAACTTTTACAGAATTTTATTATATTAGCTGACTGTGATATTATCTTGATACAAAAAATATAAAATATAGATGATGGTTTAAAAGATCTTAAAAGTTTGTATGTAACCTTCACCGCAACCCTAACCAACTAACCTTATCGCTTTCCGGATAACCTTAGTTGGTTAACATGTGTCTCGCGGTTGGTCGATGACAGGGTTGTCTGCAGGTGCCGGAGAGAGACGCAGCAGGCAACGTCATCCCCGCCTGGAAGCGGCAGATGCTCGCCAGAAGAGCGGCGGAGAAAGCCAGGAGAGACTTGGAAAAGGAGCTGGCGGGAGAAGCGGAGAGGAGAAGAGCGGCCGCCGTGCCAGCGTGGAAGAGGCAGCTGTTGCAGCGTAGAGAAGAAGCAGAGAACAGGTTAAGGTCAGTTTTGTTATTTCGGGACAGGGGATGCTGCCAAAGACTAGATTAGATCAGCAATGAGTAAGTATAACTAAAATAAAATAAATAACATGTATCGTTGGTATCGGAAGACATCACAATGGCATGGTATTTGGAAGAAGCAGGTAAGTAGTATTTCTGAAAAGAAATTTTAGATCTTTGTAAAAAGAGTTACGCATATCATCGAAAAAAACTAACAGAACTGTGTCAAAGGACTTGTCTGTAATGAATGTATCATTTCTAAAAGCCTATCAGAAATGCTATTACGAGTATAAAGAACTAAAAACTAATGTTTATATTTTAACATATCCCACTTCTGAGCAAATGTTAACTAGCCTTATCTTTCTTGGCAATTTCTGCTAATCATTTCTACAAATTTTATCGATTAACTTTGCAGGCTTAATAACCAATCCCAACATTACAGATCATCACTGTACACGCCGAAGGTGGAAGAGAACGGTTGTAACGGCGAGTGGCGCGCATACCCCAGCAACGGACAGCGAGCGGTGTCCATAGATAACATATCACTCTGCTATGACACGTCGGCGCCGCACGCGCAGCCGGTGCGAGCGCCGTCCGAAGCCAAACTCTCCACCACAGACCTTTGCAATGGTAAGCTACCACAGATTATATGGTGCTATCAATTAATAGTTATAATATCTTGCTCATAGCTCATCGCTAAGGTTTCTTCTGTATCTTGAAGCCATGCAACATAACATATGCAATCAGCTGAATCAGAGATAAAATTCAGAGATAATAGACCTTCGTCAAAATGTATGGAACAGCTGATTTTTTTTCATCGCTAAACCTAACGCTAATCTCTCTATGCAGATTCTATTAAAGGAGTTTTTTTTATTTTTTAAGGAACATTTTGCCTTTCTAAACCTATGACCAATGACATTGACCTATCCATTTATTTTTATTTGCTTGTGTTCAATTGCAGGCCATTCGACTACGAACGGCAAGCACGAAGACGAGGAAGAGGAAAGCGCCAAGATCATACCGTGGCGAGCCCAGCTACGTAAAACTAACAGTAAACTGAATCTTCTCGAATAAATACTTATAGAAATATAAGTATATGTAGAAATGTAGAAATTCTTATATGTAGAAACCATCCGACCAGAATACATCCGATCCGTAAATCATAATCATAATTAAGAAAATTTAATTCTGAATATTGCAGACTAGGCATGCTCAATCTCGAACCAGTGTCGTTCATTTCCATAGTACTCATATGCCTAGCTGACTTGAATGAAAAAAATATGTTTTAGTAGTCATAAATACAAATTTAGCCTTTGAATTTCGATAGATAGAGTTCAAAATTTTTAATTTGGAAAGCAGTAACAGCTAGAAATGTTCGGATAGTGCTAAATGTGTGTGTGTTTAAGATACGTGTAAGTAATACTTATAATAAATAGTCAATCAATACTTGAAGTAGATATTTCGATACGATAAACTAATCACTTATAACTAAAGTAACGTAATATGACTCGAAAATTTCGAAATATGCTGTTAAAGTTCTAATTAATTTTGCTATTGAGCTTTGTTCAGAAACTCACTACGACTAATCTGACTGTCCCGAAATGTATGCAGCTTTTGTCGTTTCTATATCTTAGAAACAAAACTTTAGTTTTTTAACTACGAAATGTGACCAATTAAGGCATAACGAAATCGGTGTCAATGAGAATTTATTTTTTATTGTCAAGAAAATTAAAAGCTGTAATTAAACGCGGACAGCTTGCTACTCAGAAATAAGTATCATCTATAACACGAAAAAGATTTTAGTGTATTCTTTTATAAGTTTATAATATTTTGTGCATAAGACATTCGTACTAGCAACGCCATACATTCTAATTAATTGCGCCCGTTGCTCATACATTATGTACACCAGTCCCAATAAATAACAAGTGGTTATTGTTAACATATATTACGAATACTATAAAAAAAACCATGAGATTTGTTAATTTATATAAAAAAATAGAACACTATAGTTAGAGTAAGCTAAGATATTTTTGTAAGATTTTTATAAAAAGACATATTTTTTAAATCTTTCGTAAACGAAGTAAACTTTCATTTATTTTTATATTTCACTAAATTTTCTTATGTATCTGATTTATATAGATACATATTTTAAATTTAGTTACACGAGGCAAAGTTTCAGAGTGGATTGCACGGTACTGTTTTGTAGGTACTTATTTTTACTAAACTATGTAAAAATGTAAATCTACTTATATTTAATAGGATAATTAAAATCGAATACAGCAATTTTATAATAATATACTAAGCAATAAAGCATTATCTGATTTACTTATTAGACTTATTTAGGTGCGAAATATTTGTATGTTGTTTAATTTAAATAAATATTATTATAAAATATAAGTTTGAAATAATATGCAGTGATAACATTGTTGCAATATTAGTACATAAGCTATAGGGCTTATATGCGATCTTATTATGTTCTACTCGTATATACGATTTCTATTATTACCGTGTGAATGTTAATGTGCGACGATCAGTTTTTTTTTTATATTTTAATGTTTTGTTAATAAAATGCTGTTGCTTACATAAGTGTTTTTATTACAACCCCAGAAATAATTAAATCTTATAAATGTTTGAATTCCCTGCATTAAAATATAATCAGTAACAACTTAGAATAAATAAGGCACAGATGAAAATATATGGCCGCCATAACAAGCCAGAGTCTAAAAATTTATTAAATCGGAATTTGAAGTGATTTGCTTGTTTACAAGCAACATACTCATCAGCAGCTTTCATGAATGTTGTCACTACATTGCAAAATTCGCTTCTTCCAAACTGCAGGGCAAATTGTATGCAGCGATTATTAGTATTTCACTTACTTGCTTAATCAGTGCTTATTTTACTTAAACTTACATATATGTACCGCTTTGAGATATTAGTTGTGGCACCTAAAATGTCCTGTACCATACCAGAAATGTTATATCAAAGGTTTTATGATAATAAAAACAGTAAAGTTACGATATAAAAGTGAAACATATAGCAATCATTCATATCGTTAAAATTACATTTCATTGTAATAGAAATACAAAATGTAGGTAAACTTGACTTTGTACCAAACACACAAAATGCTATATTCGATTTCCGGAATACGAGTAAAAAAAGGTAACAAGTAAACATTTTAAGTTTTTTGATACTTAACTACATGCTAAGGATATCATTACATATATCTTATCATCTTAATCTGCTTTTGAACTTAACATAGATAACATTTCTTCACTACGACGCTACTTCTTGCATTTTTAAGCTTCGTATATTCGTAATTATTGTCTCGCGTTGACACACGTATTTGTGTGATTTTAGTTATATATACCCTCTTTGAATGTTATACAAATTTCTAGTTATTTAATTTATTATACAGCGGAGTTATTGGACGAGAACCGTCACCTATAATTGACGAACTACTTATTATTGTTTGTTCCAGCTACACAATTAATATGGCTAGCTTTATCTTTCACCATGGTTCAACCGGTGACCATACAAGGCCAGCTATCAGACATGGGTATCATTTCAGATGTCATGAACTACGTGAAACCTTACATAAAAGCGTTACGACTCGGACCGCAGATATCCAATAAAAGGGCCAACGTTGGTCCTTCACCGGAACAGGTGATCGACGCCAAGATACAGGAGCTTCAGCCTTACCTTCAAGACAATGATATGGGAGAGAAATTGGAACTAGAAGGTGACGAAGGTGAAGAAACCACTATCATTGAATTCACGCCAAAAGCTCACCACAATAAGGACACTTCACATAAAAACAACAAAACAGAAACTTTTGAAGAAAATATAAGAAGATACAAAAAGCAGCGAAACAAAATTAAAAATGCATTGGTAAAAGAATCGGTGTCGGAAAAAACAAAGAAAACAGTAATTAAAATGATAGACGAGTTGATAGGTACGGTCGCTGATAGAAAGTGTCCAGAGAGACAATTACAAAATAGTGATTTGAAAAAGATAGGCACATTAAAATCCAGCTTTTTAAGAGAAGTAATTATACCAAATATCCGGTTCGAATCGAACACCAGCTGTTTTATTGACAACAAAAAGCTTAGCGTCAGAGATTGTGAAGTTCTAAGATCGTCATATTTCGACTGCATTCAGAATGGTAAAATAATAAGTGATGAGGAATGTAGGAAATATGTTTTCCGAGATTCCGGTAGATACTATAATTGCTACATCAACGGTACGAAGATCAGTGGAGAAGAATGCAAAAAAATTATTAATAAAATAACAGAGGATGTAACGCATACGATAGAAGGGCTGAAAAATGAGTCGCATAGCTTCGCCAATATGATGAAACATTTATTCGATGATTTCATTAAAAAAACATTTAAAAATAGTAATACGGTATTTCGTAACTATTTTGATGCTTTTACTGATACAGTATTTAAGGTTCTGAGAGATTCTGATTCTTTATCGAATGAGTACAAAGTGAAATGCACTCTTGTAAATACGGACAAAACGAGAAGAAAGAGTGGTGGGAGACAGAGGGACATTTGTCAAGACTTTCGGGCTTGCTCTGAAGAGCTGAGAGAATTTCTGAACGTTTTCTACAGGTCTTTGAACGATACAGCCGTTCGAGCATTCAGAAACTACGAGGCAATGTACGAGAGAGACATAGTCGGCGATGAAGATGAAGAAAAAAAATTTGTAATATCTATACTTAACAAAGAGAGCGTAAACGTTGAGCACAGAGTAGCCGAGGTATTCGCTAAGATGACAACCAAAATTAAACTGGATAAAAATAAAATTAGAGAAGCGAACGTCGCCATACTGAAGCAGTACGTTAAAGATACAATCAAAAATTTAAACAAAACAATAGTTAAACATATAGAAGAAGACTTGAAGAAGCTCAGAGCGAAGTTACTCTTTAATATTAAAGAAGATTTACAAGTTAACTTAGCTGCCGACTTAAACGTCTTCGAACTAGACGTTGTAAGACAAATGTGTTCTTTCTTTATAACGTGCAAAGGAAATTTGCTTCGTGGGTACGAGAACAGAAAGCAATTTATACCAAAAAGAGACAGCCGCAGTGTTTTTGTCAAAGTAGAATTAACTATGGATAATGGCCATGAAGACAAAATTGATAATAACAAGGAAATATTGCGCAGTGAAAATGTAATCCCAAGAAAGAAGCAACCTCAAATGAACATAACAAATGTAGTTACCAGAACTACTACAAAATCGACTACCACCCCGCTGAACATGAATATTGATACCACAGTCACTGAAGATTCATATGAAGATTACGAAGAGGGCAATGAAATTATAATAATATGAATGACATAAAAGAATTGCGCATAACTAACCGTTTTTTTTAAATAGTGTTATAATTTTATAGGTTATCAGTTTGTCAGTAGTCACCTAAGTTAAAAAAATACTTATTAGCCATAGGTTAGGCTCTTGAAGGGTCTCCCTTAAGCACAAAAAAAGTTGACAACCATCTAAATTGAAGATCATTGTAATAGGAAAAAAACATTACGTAATAAAACAGGTAAATCGCGTATTATTTCGTTTTCTTTTCTTAATTATAATTTCGGTTTCATTAACGTTTTATTTTGAAATAAACTGTCATTTATGATATATCTCAAATTTTGGAAATATCTTTAGGATGTACTGAAAGGTAGCAACTGAGGCTAACAATAATACATTCAAAAAGCTGTGTTTTAAATACTTTTGACTGGCCGGTTGGCGCAGTTGGTAGCAACCCTGCCTTCTGCGCCGCTGGTCCCGGGTTCGATCCCCGGACAGGTTAAACATTTGTGTGCATGTACATGTCTGTTTGACCTGTGTCTGGGTGTTTATTATATATATAAGTATGTATATCAGTCATCAGGTTACCATAGCACAGGCTTTCACAGGCTTTGCCTAGTTTGGGACCTGAAAACCTTTGTGTGGATGTTAAATAAATAAATAAGTGTGCTGCACTCACTTACAGCAAACTTTAAGCTAATTTAAATTTAAAATTACTTGAAAGTATTTTTTTTATCGTGGTCAATGATTCTAGAATAAAAACAACTATTTATGACATTTTCCGACGGTTTATTCTTATGTACATAAATTATTCTAAGTTTACAAAAATATTTATAATTGGCAGTCTTTTGTAGAGACGAGAGGACTTTTCTAATAATTTACTAAACAAAATTTTGAACTGATAATAAAAATATTAATAGCATATTGTGACTACTTTTTTAAGCTTGTCCAGCAAGAACTTTTCCTAAAAAATATGACTCATTTTGAAACTAAGAATTTAAATCTCCTGTAACTTATAATTCAAGTAGCTAGGATATGTTACGGTTAAGTTTTTTTGTATTAGGGACAGATATAAAATATACAAAATTGCATCAAAGGCGTTTTTCGACAGTACAGTTGTGTGACAGTTTTTTTTTTTAATAAGTCACATGCATATGTGTACAAGAGTCGCAGTAAAATTGTCCATAAACTAATAAGAGTCTGTATAAATGATAGGGAAGTGTTGTACCCGACCGCTGGACCAGGCGACAGTAAGGCAGGCTCCTTCCGTGAAGTTCTGCTGATACGCCATGCTCGACGGCATCTCGGACTCCACGCCGCTGATGAAGCAACTGTTGACGGAATGCGACAACGATGTTAATAATTTTAAATACATAACAAATTTATCAGCTAGAAAATTCGGCAACCATGACATTATGTTAGACGCTTTTATCTGGTTTATTCGAAATTCTCTTACACTGGTTTTTAGAAAGGTATACTTCAGAATCTTATTCTACGTACGTATATATTTCTCTGAGAAGTTTAGATAGATTGGAAAACAACTTTTTTATTTGTCCGAAAAGGTATTCTATGAAATTAGTACCTACCTAATATTATTTTTCTAAATCGACCTTTGTTTGGTTTATAAATCAAAATTGAGCTGACCAATTGAAGTTATCTTGTCCCTTTTTTTAAAGTTATTGCTTGTATGATACAGTTTATATATCTTCTTACTCAGTTTCATATCAAATATACACTTTGTGTGATGAAATATGTTGTATTGATTAATTGATTGATAATCACCAAGGAGTAATCTTGAGCTGCATACAAAGATACGTTGTGCAGAATATTGCCACTAATCTGGAGTCCTCGAACATGACCGCTAGGTACCGTCCACTGGGATCCCACTGTAGGTCCAGCACTGGGCCACCGACGCATTCACCAGAAGCAAGCTCCACCTTAGAGACGTCAAGTACTGGTAGAGCTTTGTTGGCTTGGGCACCTGGGAATGGCAAACAGTCATACTTAGGGACTTCAAGTACTGGTAGAGCTTTGATGGCTTGGGCACCTGGGAATGGCAAACAGTCATACTTAGGGACTTCAAGTACTGGTAGAGCTTTGTTGGCTTGGGCACCTGGGAATGGCAAACAGTCATACTTAGGGACTTCAAGTACTGGTAGAGCTTTGTTGGCTTGGGCACCTGGGAATGGCAAACAGTCATACTTAAGGACTTAAGAGATTTTTAAGTAATAAAACTAATTGGAAAACTTGGGTGTTCATAAAACCTATTTATTTGTATAACCTAGTGTGAGGCTGAAGTAGCATAGCCGTAAGAAGAGTGGCTATAGGAGAGCAGTTCGGTTAATTCTTTATCAGAAGTATTTTTATATAGTTTTTTTTACGAAAAAGTAAATAATATGTACAACAGTAACAACCCACACAATTTGAAGAAAAGAAGAAGTAAAAGTAGTGGTGACCACATATATCTTGCTTTGAAAGTGAGCGGTCCTGGATTCAATTATCTATTAGGTGTTTGAACAATCAAAGTCAGAAATTCAAAGAATTTGAATGTGTTGTGTAAAGCATAGCATCCCTGATATGAGAGAAATCATAGTGAAGATCTAAAAGTTTAAATAATTACTTAAAAAAAAAAAAACAATTGAGCTGTGTTATTTAAGTTTGTCATCCAATAACTCAGAAATAGTTAAACTAATTTGAACAATGTTTTTTTTTGTTTGACGTGGTAGACACAAGAAAACCAAAGAGAAAAATATTTTCAATTATATAAAACTATAATTTATTATTAAACCCCCAGTAGAAAGAACAGTGAACAGAATGCTGGCTGCATTGCCACCTTAATAGCATTGCTAGTCCCACTTTTTTAAGCACTGGTGTTTAGTTTATAAATAAAAAATAACTGATAAATGTGCATCAGCTGCCCCACACTGTGACAAGTTACAAGTTACCACTCATGAGTCCAGCGTTAGTGAGGGAGTAGATTAGTGGTTCATCCTCTGCGACGAACAGCAGTGTGTCTCGCGGGCCCCAGCACGCAGACACCACGCGGCGGCCTCGCGCGCACCACCGCTCTGCTGACCAGCATTTGCTGTCCCACACTCTGAGACAAATTATGATAAGTACATGATATTATTATACTATAGTGTTCAGCAATCAACTACTAAAAGTAAAGTAGGTGGGATATCTTTGCGTATGTGCACTTCTAATTGATGAATCACAAGATGCTTTTAAAAGAAATCTTTACAGAACTATTTTCCAGCCTTAGCCCCAGAAGCCACATTTGTAGGCCAGAGAATGACCATTTATTATAGTTCCAGCCTTATTGAATTGCTTGTGGTAATAATGCTATCTTGATACTATAGGATGTGGTCACATAAGAACTATAATTTAAACTGAGAATTCTATGGCTGGCCAAATATCAACAGTGGTCTGGCATCTAGGCAGAAGATTACAGGTTCAATTCTGCCCATACTGTTATTTTTGTTCACTACTTCACTCCTAGTAAGTTTTATAAGTATTGTAAAGAAGGTTTATACTACCTGAATATAATTGAAGAGGTAGCTGCAAACACTTTGCTAGCATCTAGAGACCATCGTGCAAAGACAATACCACCTCCGGCAACCCTTCTCAGTGGTACTGCCGTCTCCATCGATACATCCCACACTAACATATTGGTATCTGCTCCGGAACAGCTGACGAGGAGATCTCCGTTGGGAGACCAGCTCACATCTGTTACTGGAGAATGACCCGATCTGAAATATAATGGAAGATGTATACAAATTTCAGATAGACAAGACCAATGCACCAATTATTTTTAATAGCAAGCAGTTTTATGGTGATGTTGAAATCTTCATATTTCCAATGTGCATAACATGTCTCTAAGGGTTTGCAAATAGTTGGTTGTAGTTGTCCAGTATTTTTTAAAGGAGTGTAAAGCCGGAGCACTTATGGGCTATTTGACTAGTAGGAGATATTTAAAAAACAAAGCTTATGTCAAATCTCTATTAGCCAATAGTAAATATAATAACAGTATAAAGTAAGAGAACAAAATGTGTTTTACCTTTTCAACAAAACAGCATTACTAGAAGAAGGCTTCGTAAACATGGAATTTGGGTCCACCGTCCAAACAATGACTCCCTGCTCACATCCCACAGCCAACTCGGATGCTGAGTATGGTCGCCAACTGACAGACGAAACATGTCCTTGGGCCTTACACTTCAATGTGGACACAAATGAAACCTCTGAACAATAAATCCTCACATTGTCATCTAATGTTACTACTGCCAGTTTAGTTGTATGAGGATGCCAAGCCAAACATTTAATTGGTACGCTTCCCCAACCTCGCGTTCTTGAATAATTTGCAACGATTTTAGGCCCTATATCTTTCAAATGTGGCTGCAAGAAATACCGGAAAGCAGTAAACACATTAGCTAGTTTCAACACGTATGACGCAGAAACTGCTAGTAGCGGATTTTCACGGTTTATTGTAGGGTCTGCAGCGACACTAAGTGCTTCTAGAAATCCTTGTTTGTACCAAACACTGGTTATTTTCTTGAGCAAATTGTCGTCAACGTCGACGTACATTGAAACGTTCTCGTCTGATGTTCTGTGATGATGTATATCTCTTGTTACATTGACTACGGGGTGCCGCTTTGTCTGAAATAATACAAGTTCATTTCATAATTCTAAAAGTACTGCGACTAAGTTCAAAAAACAATTATTGGCATAACCTTACCGCGTTGGTAAAAGTCGTTATATTTCCATATCTTACATCACCGCAGCAATATGCCTCATTTAACTTGCAGTAAGGAATTTCATCTAGTCCAGGTAAATCGGGAAAGCCGTGAAAAGCAGACATCTTTTATAAAATAACAATATTTTCCCAAAGCTAAAACTCAACCGGCAAATTCGTATATCAACGATCAAATTAATGTCAAATAAATGTCAATGTCGTATTTAATTATTATGTCATTGTCAAAACTAATATGAGTTTGACAGAAAACTTTTATGACTTCAGACGGCTGATCACATTAAGATAAATAAAATCTGTTACTCAACCGTAACTCAAATTCAACTACAACTTCTTGAGTAACGTCATGGGACAGTATCCAATGAAACAATTAAATGTGCTTCTACTTTTGACAGCGTATTGAATGAAGATGTGCTAGTGGATTTATTTGTACAGAGCAAACTATTTGAGTAAAATAGCATTAAAATACTTACAGGTTAACCAAACACGCTCTATTATTGCATCACTTGATAATCAGTTGATGTCATTTTGTACCCCTACAGGCATAGGTATAATACTTAACTAGGTACTTACCTACTATCCAATAAGTTGAGTGATAAATACCGTACCCGATTTACTAATAGAGGGAAGTCTCAAATTTCTTCAAATGAAAAGTACGTAGGTAGGTACTTATTTATAATTTTAAGATACTTTCCTCTTTCTATTTCTCTTCAAAAAATACCTCGTAACTCAGAATTGTAAAACCAATTTGTTAAATTATTTGACTAGGTAGTTTTCGGGTCACAACCGCAGCAGCTATTTTAATTCTAAATCAATTAATTAAGAAAATACCTCTCGGGATTAGAATTAGAAGAAATTCCTTTCATAATGATCGGAAGGATTCCGCTCCGGTTACCCGAATTAATTTGGCTAATAATATTAGGTATTCTGTGTCAATGACCCATTTCCTTCAGCCGCCCTCGCGTACCTAAGACGAAAAATGGCTATTAGACAGGCTTAATTTAATCCTAAGTCACAATCACCAATGTACCTAAGATTTTAAATTCGCAATGTTTACTGAATTTGCAGAATACGGCTCATATTGTGAGAAGTTAACTAAAAAAATTCTTAGGTATGATATAATCAATATCTTCTCGTAGTTGGCAGAAGTGTACAGTGAGTATGAAGATAAATATCTTACTTGAAGAATCAAGTAAGATAATGTCCTGCTGTAATTTCACGGAGAAGTTATAGAGTATTTTTAATAGCATTTTCAATAGGTGAACGTTAACGTTGAATATTAGATATACTTACCTACCCTCACAACAGTAACATTATTTCATAAAGAAGTTTCCTTTACAAGTAGTCCAATCTTAGTCCAACGGTCTTTGGGTACCTACAAAGAGTATACCTATACTATACCTCAAAGAGCGTTGGACTCTTTGTTTTAGAAAACCATTTTGCCTTTTATTCTTCCGAAGCATCGTCGCTTTACATCAGGCGAGTGGTCAAGCGCAAGCGTATTAACTATATGAAAAAGTTATATTTCCAAAGATAAAACATGGCAACCCTTTTCTATGTATCGAAATAAGAAGACAACTACACTCAAAAAATTTTGACACTTTGGAAGGAATAGGCTTGTCACAGAAGATTCTAAAGTGAAATCTCCAGTCCGCATTTGGTCAACCCGATTAACTAATAGTGCTGGCACGACATCTTACTTTTTTACTAGTACTAAATATTCTAGTGCCAGATTTTATTTAGAGTAGATAAGAAGCTGAGAAAAGTAAATCCCACGATAAGTATTTTCACGCATCGCATTCGCGGGTAGGAATCAATTTTTCGCTTGTCACCTCGCACGCTACCACTTTACATAAATCTCTGGAGTAGCGCAGTAAATTCCATCCAAATACCCTCATTAGAACTGAAATATCCTTTATTTTTGTCTTTTGTGCGACGTGAAGAGGAAAGAAATAGCTTACAAGCTGATAGACGAGTTCACTGGCTTAATTTTGAAGGGAAAAGAGCGTAGGCAGTGATATCGACTTACAAATTCGATATTTCGAAAATTGCATTTAGTAAATAGGAACGTAAATTAACGAAGGAATATAAAAAATGAAACTGTAAGCAAAAGGGTGAAACACCGACTTCAATACGGTTGGCTAGATTTTCAGTTACATTAATTCATAAATCAAACTACTTTTTGGAAATCGGTTCAGGTATCGGTCAGAAATCGGGGAAGGGTTTACCATGTTTTATTTTTGGGGAATATGCTTACAACAACGTTCCAACGAATAGAAAAGCTTTTTCGAAAGTCGAAAAATAATAATTGAAATCTTACTTAAATCTGGCTATTAATCGAATCGCTAGGAAGAGTGGGCTAAAATACATAGATTTGCCCCTGGTTCTAAAAATCTTACATGGGCTGTATCCCAATTTTAACCATTTGTAATAAGTAAGTTTTTTTTGAAGAAGAAGTATACCAATCACACCTTATTATGCAAAGTAAAAGTCAAATCATTCATTGGCCTTATAACTGCGTTTCTTATGCTTTTTTACGGTCAAGCAAGCTACTTCCATTTTACACTTATTCCAAAATAAACAGCATGTTCTTTCATAGAACGATGAACCCTTCGATTTTGCCACCTTGTAAAACTAAGGCTAACTTTATTTAAGACAGACCTCTGCCTGTGGGGCTACCAAATTAAAACTAAATAATATTTCAGCTTAAGTTAAAGTCTGCTTACTCATGCTCCAACCCAACCGCAAAAAGCAGCGTCCCCAGTATGCTAACGGAATCTACAAGCTGACGGAAAAAAATCTTAGTCTCGACTCTGGATAAGCCAGAGTTGAGACTTTAAATTTTTTCCTTTCCTTTCCGCTTACCTTATTTTTTCAAACTGATCGGAGCGTTCCGTCGTCGATGCGACGAGTGACCAGAATGCCGGTGTTTATCAGGCCCTAATCTTAGCATGATCGTCATTTAGCTTGGTAATGCCGTTAGCATACTGCGGACGCTGCTTTCTGCGGGTAGGTTGGAGCATTTAGATTATCCGCAGATCTATTCGTTTTTAAATATATTTCGAGTTTATCTATATTTCTTAGTATTGTGTTCTTTAGGTAATGCGCCTGCAATTTTTTTTTATTTATGTACTAATCAGTTATTTTTCTTAATAAAGATATTTGGCCGTTATTTATAAAAATAATAATAAACCCTGTTACTTAGCAATTGAACGTCACGTCACATTTCCAGCAAGCCGTAGCAGCTTGCAGCGCTGCACTCTGCATCTAATATGATTACGACATCGGACAGACAGTTCGCAGAACGGGCACGGAAAGGATTTATTCATTTACCTGAATTTGCCTCGAGTTACAACAAGGAAGCTGCGTCAGTGCGCCCGAAGCATGAATGCTGGATAGCTGACGTTCAGAAAGCCATTATGTTCATGAATATTAAAAGTCAGCTGGAGAACAATATGATATGAATTTTTAAGCGGAGACTAGTCCTTAGCTACTTTTACATGAAAAAAGTAGGTATAATTAATTTTTTATATGCTACTTTTCAATTTAAGTTGTTTTTAATTTAAGGTGTTTGTTAAAAAAGGGTGTTATCACCAAAGAGCGTTGAAACTCAGTAAAATTGACATTTAGTTGATCTGAAATTGTTTTTTTTTTTATCCTACTCAGCTAGGCATTTGACCACAAGATACTGTAGACCTAGATGGAGCATGCCTAGTCTGGAATAGACTAGCTCTTAAGGAAGGCTGGCGGAACATACCGTTAGGTGCTTGGAGACAGATTTTACAGCTTGATAAAAATTGCCAGTAAAATATGTATTTATTTAATATAAGTACAAAGTATTCAATTTTAAATGCATTGACCGCAATTAATTCATTAGTTTGTGCATGCATATTGCCCCGATGCAAGAGAGTAACTACTTCTGTACTCTACAACCAATTTATATCAATATGATAGTGCCCCACAGATAGTTTGTCAAAGAATATGAGCATCACCGAAGGTAAATTAACTTGATAATAGATATTTCGCCTAACTTATGTTTTTTTTAAAGGTTGTAACTAATTTTCCCATTATCACTAACATATGCCAAATAAGCGGTTTTCTGGACCACTGGCTCATGATAAATATACTTATTTTATATTCCATTTCAATGAAGCTATTGGAACATTTCTCAGAAATCCACTGTTATCATCATCAACTGTTATGTTGAAGACAGATTAGACAACATTTTAGAATATTCACGACATTCTGTGAAATAAGAAATTACTGTCGATTATCTATAAAATAATTCCTTTCTCCGATTTCCAATCCGAGACTAAAAACATAGTAAACTCTTTGCATCAGCACATGCTGCATTACAATCGACAAAAAGATCATTGCAATTTTATTTTCACACATTTCACAGCACATATGGTCGCGTCACCGCACGTGTGGTTACCCCAGATCATTTGTACATATAACTATATAGACCCACGCGTGGTGACCACAATTCTTTATTTCTCCGTCCCAATGCCTATAAAACTGACTCCCGGGTGATCCGATCCGTAGTTCAATTTCGTTCGCTTCTATATTAAGATCGCCTTCCCTTGGCCTCGCAGCAAGATGCGTGCGCGCAGACCTAACGCCCGCTCAATAAAAACCAAACGTAGTACATATTATATTTTTCCCACGAAACCGACTTTTCCAGACATCACGTAGATGGTTCTGTAAAAAAGAAATTAACAAAACGCCCTACGCAGACTCGAAAAATGGTAAGTCCATTCTAAAAATAAATTGGAGATTTTTTTATCTCAAAAATTGGCAAGCTTAGTGATCGCGTAATGGTGGGATATGATCGAAAATAGACTAATTGGCAATTTGTGTTGGTTTTTTCAGTCTGTTAAGTGAAAGTTGAGTGAATTTCGAGTGAAAACGAAGATACAAGATGAAGTTCACGATAGATGTGTTGGGGATATTCCTCAAGGTGGTCGTTAGGGTAAGTGGCGTCGGATTTCCGCTAATAATCCAGTAGAAGCTTTCATTTTCCGTGACATTTTCATACTTATTCAGTTTTTGTGGACCTACCTATATTTCATTATGATTGTAAGTACTTTGCTTAATTTCATTTGCTATTCATTTTGCAAAGTACCCTTTTGCAACCTATGAAAGTGGATTTTTAAACGTTATAATTTAAACTCTCTCGTTAGTCCTTCGATTATGGTTTAGAGTAGGTGATATTGATGATGAATTAACGATACATTAAATAGAGCATTATAGTGTCAACTTTTCTTTATAATGTTTATGGGAAACATAATCAATGTTTATGGCAATATAAAACATCGTCTAAAGTAATCTTTATACCTACGTTATACCTAGAACGAACCGAGTAGAATAGTAACGCAATTTCAACTTTATAACAAAGCGTTGAGACTCAAATTTGTATTAGTCGGGTTTCAACCTTGTAGTTACGGGGTTTGAATTCATAATTGTCCCTTATCACTCTTGAACTTTAATAGCAAACCCCAGCATTAGTTTCCATACAAAGGTGAACCTAATTATCTTATTCGTTACTAAACTTGACACTATTTTACTTATTGACTAAATTTGACATTTAGAAATATTTTATGCTGCTTTGTTTTGTATGGCTTAACATATTTGATATTTGACAATATCGAATACACATTATTAAACGTTGATTCATTTACTAGAGCAACATTTTGGAATTTCCCGTTTAAATTAATAAAAATATTTAGGTTCTCTGGTGCATAACCATAACGTCTTATCGTATTTGTTCAAGAAAACTTGTGAATAATAAACAACTAAACTTACTTAATAATAAATAAACACAAGATTTTTTTCTGGCACAAACCAGCTCCTACTCTGCAGAGTTTCAAGAACAAACTTAAACGGTAGCTTATTATCAAGCAGGCTTTTTTATAAAGTTGTCGAATTCACGACATTTAAAGTGGAATAATCATTGTGAAATATTTATTATTTTAATTTAATTTATTTTTAATAATAATTGTTAAATTTATGGACATAATTGCGATACTTTTAGAAATTACTTTGTCTAAGTACGTAAACTCCATATGTACCTTTGTACCTACAAATATATTACTATTAACTTATAAATATATTTATCTGAATGTGACTCCTGACTCACAATAATTTTCAACTATACAGGAGTCTGGGTTTAGATAAAATGTTTGTCAAAATTACAATATTTTGTATTGAAACAATAAAATTGCTCTGGTATCAAAAACTGTGGAGGAAATACGTAGAATATGTTTGTATGGAATCCGAGTACTGGTGTTGCCTCTTAAGGATTTTATTAAAAGATCAGAGGAACTTGCGTGAATATTAAACGAGCCAGTCGTAATACGAGTGTTTAGATTTAATACCAGGCACAAAATATTTCGTGCGTATCTACACGACACGAACTTGGGATATATCCCAAGAAATATACCGCATCCACTGCCCAACGATTCAAAATTCGCTCCGTCATCTAAGCTTTGGAAAGTTGACCTTATGACAACTCTATACGATTAAATTCAATAGTTATTTGTTATACAAGAGTGCAAAGTTGCTTTTTAACCGCGTGCTCACGTTTGATGACTGAGCAAGCGAAGGATTCAAAAATTAGAATCCAGAGCGTTAGCGTGGGAATTAAAAGAGCACAAGGTGAAAAATCTTTGCACTCGAGTGCAACACGTAACTTTTCATCCCACCTCAGCGAGGAAATGACTACATACGAAAAAAAAATCACTCATTTTAATTTTTTCATTTATTTTTACCATAGGTACGGTTTTAACAATATGACGTGAAAAGATAATGAAAAATCAAATTTAAAAAAAGTACATCAAAAAGGTTCCGAGTCCGAGTTTTTAACAAAATAAAAAATGTTGTATGATTGATTCGGCACCATAGAGGTAGAAGTAAATAGGTTGAATGAGGTTTTTAATTCACAAACATAGTGCTCACGATATTCTAAATTCAAATTTACTTTATCCTCTAGCAGATAAAAACGGCTTTTGCACTCAGATATCGAATAGCAAAAGTACTCTTTCCGAGATGGTGGGACGAAAAATTTATTTATTTCAGGTTAATAAACGAAACATTGAATTATGTATATAGGTATGTATGTAATGATTAAAATTAAAAATTGCAAAACTTTAGCTAAAGCACAAAACTGGCACCTTACTCTAGAAGGTTCAGGGTTGTTGCCATTATGATTATGTGAGGACAATCAGGATCCGACTTCTTAGTAATAGCTATTCGTACGGTCGAATTTCGTAAAAGTCTTTGGATTGTATTAAAGGTGGATTGGGTTGCCTTAGAAAGAGATTCAAAGAAATTCAAAGCCACCTGACGTACTGCCTTGATCTGCAATTATTATTATTCAAGTACCTACTGAAAAGTAGGACCTACAATTTACCGCAATATCCCAGGCGCTAGCGCTCATTTGTGAATGCCGCAGTCATCCGTCTAGGAGCTGACCGGACTTGCTGCCGGGACTGAAGTTGTGTTCAGCATCGGTGAAAGTCATCGACTGCAAAGACTTGTATTAAATGCCAGAAAATTATCAAACAAAGGGAAATATTATGTTGTTCGTCATGCAAAAATTATTATGATATTATCTGTGCGGAAGTGTCTAGCACCAGGTACAATATAATGGAAAAGTCGAAAAAAGAAAGCTGGAAATGCAAGGCCTGTTATAATATTAAATCCATAGTGCCGGCCTCGAGTGAATACACCGTCACTCCCTCCACTTCGAACGTCACAAAACGTAACCCCAGACTGAAAGCAATCCCCTTAACACCATTGCACAAGTCTGATGAGTTAGTAGAGGAGGAGGAGATGACCAGCTCCGACGATGAACCGCATAGTTTACCTGACACCAGTAGCTATCTAATTAACGAAAGAGAAGGAGAATTGATAAATGAAATTAATCGTTTAAAATTAGAGTTAGAAATAGCCCATAACCAAGTAGATGAATTGACACTAGAGAATATTGATTTAAAAAAACAGATTACCGAAAAAGATATGCTTACTGTAAAATGGAAAAAACTTTTTACAGAGGCTATGAGTACTCCAAAAAGACGAGGTTCTTTCTCCAAAAAAAATATCTCGGAAAAGAAAACTGATAAAAAACTTGTACAAACCCGATCATTGGAGTCAGAAGAAGAAAATCTTAACGTTACACAAACTCCTTTGCCGTATATTAACAGTAAAAATAGTAAAAAAATAGCGCAAAATTCACTTTCACAATCAACTAAACAGATTACTGCGGCATGTAAAAAATTAAAACCAACTAAATTAAATACAACCTCCAATGTTGTAATATTTTCCGACAGTATTGGGAAAGGATTAGCTTCAAAAATAATTGAAAAAACTAATAACCAAGCCACCAACAACTGCAAACCAGAAGCTGGCTATCCAGAAATACTGAAAAATTATTCTGAAAAAGTTCAAGATCTTAATGAGAGAGATACCGTAGCAGTACTAATTACAAAATATGAAAACTCAATATATTATAATCCAAAAAAGTACATACAAATATTAAATAATATTGTAAACAGCCCCGATAGAAAATTCAATGTAATATTTACTGGCTTGCGTTACAATAAAACACATGATAAGGAAATTTACTATATTAACAGTGATATAGCTAATATAGCCAAAAACAACGAAAATGTCAAATACATAGACCCAAATGTGCGACATGAAAATATTAAAAATTATAATACCATGAAAAACTTTGTAACAGAAAATGTAATAGCATGCATAGTCAGCCAATTCCATGGCTCTTCATCACTGCGTTTCATTAGATGCCACTGCGAAACAACATATTCAAGCACTTCTAATTTTCAAATTGCACAAACACAGATTCTCAAACGATAATTCTTCATGCTAATGTTCGCAGTATACACAAAAAGTACTTAGAAATTGAAAGCCTAGCAAATGAGCAAGATTGTGATGTGTTGTGCTTGACAGAGACCTGGGGAAAAAATCATCAGATGCAGGCGATGACTGTTGAGAACTACACACTGGCGACTTGTTTTAACCGAATATTTTTTGATCATGGCGGGACCGCGATATATGTTAAAAATGGTTTAGATTTTAAAGTTAGAAACGATTTGAATAAAATGTCATTTGAAACAAACTTTGAATTAGCAGCAATAGAATTAAGATTTTCAAAAATAGTAATTATGGCTCTTTACCGTCCGGAATACGATATGAATTTATTTTTTGAATTATTAACAAAACTACTAGATAAACTTTGCAAAGAAAAGAAACAAATTGTTATAGCAGGTGATTTCAATCTAAATGTATTAAAAGTAGACAAAAATATAAAGAAACTTGACGGAATATTAAAGAAATTTAATTGTAAATGGTTGTTAAATGAGCCTACTAGAACTGAGACAAATAAAAGGAACCAAACCAGTTCTACGTGCATTGATAATTTTATTGTAAATTTTAGCGGTGGTAGAGGATCAGTTTTAGGTTATAAACTTTCCGACCATAATGTCATTAAATTAGAATTGTTCAATACAAAAAATGTTAATAGTAAAAATACTCCCTATATGGCTAGAAATTTTTCAAAACATAATCTAAATTATTTTAACCATTTGTTTAACAAAGATCATATGAAAATAAAAGCAGAAATACTAATGACTAGTAACGCAGACGCAAGAACGAGGATTTTACATGATGCTTTGATATATTATTACAACATAGCTTTTCCAAAAATAAGAAAACAAGTAAAAAACATTCAAAAACAATGGTCAACTGTAGGTATAGAAAATAGTAAGAAAAATTTAGTTAAAATGGAAATTCTTCAAGAATTTGACCCTAGCGCAACGAGAAAATTAAAAATTAAGAGGTACAGGAAAATATTGCGTAAAACTATGGTCGTAGCAAAGAAATTACAATATAGAGATAGAATTAAAAAGTCAAAGAATAAAATTAAAGAATCTTGGACTATTATTAATGAACAGGCAGGTCAAAATAAGCGACGCGATAGAAGTACTAGAATAAAATCAGTGAAAAACGAAAGCGGAGAAGATGTATCAGAAGCTAAAAAAATTGCTACTATTTTTAATGACTTTTTTCGCAACATAGCTCATAAGTTGACTTCCAATCTAGAAATTGACGGGGATAATTGCAAAAAGTATTTAGATTACGGTAATAGGCCATTGACATCTATCTCATTTGGACCAGTAGATTATAATGAGCTCAAAAAGGTAGTAGGTAACATGAAACAAAAACCTACATTAGATATTTATGATATAAGTACTAAAACTTTACGAAATCTAATAATAAACAACGATAATTTATTCGAATTAATATTCATTTGCGTAAATTCATGTTTAACGGACGGAATATTTCCTGACGTATTGAAACCGGGTAGGGTCATTCCACTTTTTAAAAAAGGGGATACCGATAATATTAGTAACTATAGACCTGTATGCATTTTGCCAGCTTTATCAAAAATTTTAGAATCTATTATTAAATCAAGAATTGTCAAATACTTTGAAAAAAATAATTTATTTACAATGTCACAGTTTGGATTCAGAAAAGGCCGCTCCACAGAAATGGCTATAAGAAAAGTGGTATATTATATTCTTGAATCCTTGGATAAGTCAAATAAATGTGCCAGTGTCTTTTGTGATCTTTCAAAAGCTTTTGATTGTTTGAGGCATGATATATTGATTTTAAAAATGAAATATTACGGATTTCAAGGCCCTGCATTAAATATGATGATAACTTATTTACAGAACCGTAGTCAAATTGTCTCTGTAAATGAAGAAACTTCTACAGAGGGTATGATGTCAATTGGTGTACCACAGGGCTCTATTTTAGGGCCAGTCTTGTTTTTGATTTATATTAATGATATAACCAACGCATTGCCGAGTTGGGCTCATATAAATTTATTTGCAGATGATACACATGTGGGTATCAGAGACAAATGTAAATTTAATTTAGACGATAAAGTTAATGCAGTTATGGAATTGTTAAAGGAATGGTTTGACGCAAATGGTATTATTCTTAACTCTGATAAAACCATATCAATGCAGTATCAGTCAAGGTTGGGTATTTTTGGGAATTCTATTAGTAAAACAAATATATTTCTAGGTTATACAATTGATAACACTATTAGTCATAAATCTCACATCGATAAAATTTGCAACAAAATGGCAAGTGGTAATTATGCTTTATTTAAACTCAAGCCATTATTAGATAAAAAGTCACTCATCTCTGTCTATTATGCATACGTTCATTCTATAATAAGATACGCTATAACTGTTTGGGGAAACGCTAAAGATATCATAAAAGTTTTAAAATGTCAGAAACAATCTATAAGAACAATGAATGGTTTGAAAAAACGTAGTCCTGCGAGAATACACTTTAGAAATGATAAAATAATGACAGTTATATCACTTTATATTTATAGTAGTTTATTAGAGGTACACGAGGATAGGGAAATACCGGAAAAAAGAATTTCACGTAATAATAAAAAAGGGCGAGTCCTGCCTGTCAACAGATTATCTAAGTGTAAGAAACAGGGACTTTACACCAAAATATTAATGTACAATAAATTACCAAATAGCGTGATGGAACTCAATTTTAAAATATTTAAACAAAAATTAAAATATTTTTTTGAAAGAAATCCTTTTTATAAACTCAGTGAATATATGTCATTGCAGCTTGTAGAATCATCGTTCTTGTGTGATGAACAACAATTACAAAATGTTAGTAATAGGTAAAGAAATAAATGACAATGTAAATGTATAATATAATAACTATTTGTTCTTAGAACTATAAAAGTATTTATAAGTTAAGTTTCTTTTTAAAGTAATTAATAATTAAAATGTAACAAGACTTGCCTGTAACTAATGTTATTTAAAGGCCAATAAATATTTCTTATTCTTTCTTATTCTTATTCTTATTCTAGTTTAGAGAAATCTAGTTGAATACGCGTGCTATCATAATTATAAAATTTTATAGAGTAGGTACTAAGATTGCCGTTAGCCAGTTTACAATTCTACTATTTTATTACCTACATTGACTGAAAATTTTGTTTAGCTGGATGTAAAACGCTATCCATCTGCTGACGCACCCGTGATGTAATGTAAGCGTAATAAACTTCCTCCCGCCTTCTTCCACATAATAATATTATTTCATGTTTGTTTACCTTGTTGGCAGAACGCCCCGTTGCATGGATGCTCGGGTTTTTTGTTACTGACGACTTCATGATAATATGTATGAATTACATACTTCCTCTGTTCTGCTGTGATAGTCTAGTAGGCGAAAAGCTTTATTTCCGTTTCGAGTCTATACTTTTAGGTATAGATTATGAAATGATTAAATTGTGAATGAGAATATTGTACCTACTTAAGAAAACTTGCTTGTCGGAAACTATTAATTTAGCTCGACTTGGCTGGGTCACTGCCATGCCCTCAAATTTCCGTTAATTACACGTTTCGAAGTTATTTTAAGTATTGAACACGGAATATGCGTACCATGATGGGCTTTGCAATTAAAACCAGTGCCCAAATGTGTGATGTTAAATTTACAAGTCTAGTTTTTTTTTATCTTTATATGTTTTTTTTTATAACTATATAGTTTAGTTTAGTAGATGACCAAAATTTTCAAAAAAGCACAGGAAACAGGGACATATTAAATATTTATATGTCCCTGTTTCCTGTGCTTTTTTGAAAATTTTGGTCATCTAGCTTTCTCATGGCAATATTTTCAATGATCTTGTCATCTTGTAATATGTGTTTACTGTCCTAGGAATTACATCAAAAGTACATTAACTTCTGCTTCTCTTTTTACAAAAAATTCTTAAGGCTAGGCACTAAGTTACCAACTTAAAAACGAACTAACCTACCGTTAACAAATACTCAACGCTCGCAACACTTCTGCCACTTTCCTCCGAAGTTTCACAACATTAAAATCGTATCAACTTAGTGTAACTTTAAGCTGTTCAAGTTAAATTCGAAATGAATAGTTGCACTGCAAACTCGCTCTGATGAATGCTGAGTTGCCCAAGTTACAATTCGGGTGCTTTTGGGTTCGGAAAATGCAAATTTTCTCTTCCAGAGTGTTGTACAAAGGAATTTTAGTGGAAAAGTCTGAATCGAGATTACAACGTACTGCAATGGTTCTGGTTCGCATTTCTATTGTGGTTTTGAAAATGGTTATAAATATCGTGACCGCTGTTTGGAGTTTTGAATTCTCTCTGGAGTTGGGGAAATTAATTAATTTGTATTTGAAATACATAGTAAGTAGTAGGGATTCCAGAGTTCTGGCTCACACAAAAAAGTTCAAACTCACACCCCTAAAGTCGAGTCAGGGCAACCTCAACGGCTAAAAAAAAAAAAAAAAAAAAAAAATTTGGTGTCGTTTTAGGGGTTTTTAGGGTCGTCCGATCGATTGACGCTATCAGATTTGTGATATCTCTTGCGGATCAGGAGATAGCTTTTTGGTTTAAAGGGCTCCAGTACCCCGTCATAAAAGCGTGCTGATCCCTCTATTGTATTCAATGCTCGCAGCCCTTTCCTTTGTAGCCTCTATTGTAATACGCGCTCGGTGTTCTATTGTGCTACGCGCTCGGTGCGTTCCATTGTTATACTACGTACGGTATGACCAAAATATTTTCTTTAAACTAACCTTGGTCCATGGTTTTGGTATTTTTGTAGGTATAGATATTACTTTTTTATCATAATCTAACCTAACCTAAACACTGGTACACAGTTCCCTGCGTGGCATTTTCCAAAATAAAACAACCTTTCTTGTCGTCACATATTTTATTTAAAATAGCATTTAAACAATTCACACACTAATACATCATTCGAAAGAGTACTACTTTTCGCAAATAAATTGACTAAATCTAGCATACTATTACCATGGAATTTACAGAACAAATACACTAAACTATAATGGCCACATACGGGAGTCCAATCATTTTGTATCCTCTTCGTATTGAAATCCCATACTCTGCAATTTCTATCCAGAAAAGTCCTGTGGTACCCCGTGGGTGCTCGACCAAAGGAGTCAAAATATTGACCTACGTTGTTTTTGTCTATGTGAATAGCTACCCAATGGGAGCCTGCCTTAGTATCGGGATCTGTATTGCTCACTAAGAACGAAGGCGCTCCGATATGTATCGGTAATCTGTTCGCTGCATACACGCTGTTTTCTAAGGTCGGGTGAATTTGTCGTAAATATTTCTTAATCTCAAGCGTATTCATACTTGTGATTACTTGCGAAGATAACTTGCTAATGACTAATTTTTAAAACATGGCCTTTATATTTAAGAAAATAAACAAAGATGTCAGGTATTATAACAATTTATTTTTATTCGAATACATTATACATCACTTATAACTAGATTACAAACTAAATACAATTTCATCTTAACTACTGTAGTCGACGATTACATTGCGATTCTTATCTATTTCAATTACATTATCGAACTCGGCATAAACAATACAGTTGATGGTTTGAGACAGAGCAGATTCAAAACGAACTTCCAATCTTACGCTACCATTTCTTATCAGATTCCAGTGACTTGATGAGTTTGCTGATAAATCAGGAGTTAAGTCAAAAGCTAGTAGGCAATAGCCTTTAGCATACTCTTCCCTAGATATTCCATTGCCTTCGTTAAGAAAATGTATGCCCGTTCCTGAGAATAATGTATGATAGGCTGCAGTGTAAATATTATTCGTGAATGATGGTTGTAACGCTTTAGAAGGTATTTGCTGACCATCGATATATAAACTAAATGAACTCATATCGTAGTTTTCAAAATTAAAAGGGTTTTTTACGAGACTCCCATTGAACGCTACGTTATTAACAAACCCAACTATACATCTCTTAGGTACCTGTCCCAGGAAAATGTTATCGAGGGTTTTTCCCTGAACCCCTGATGGTATCGTTAAACAATTTATTTTTATTCGAATACATTATACATCACTTATAACTAGATTACAAACTAAATACAATTTCATCTTAACTACTGTATTTCAATTACATTATCGAACTTAAACTAATTGAACTCATATCGTAGTTTTCAAAATTAAAGTAATTTCTAGTTACACTACTATTTTACAACGCTATTTTTAAAAATATAATCTTATTACTTTATCAAACAGTTCTCGACAGATAGGACATTTATTTTTTAAAGATAACATACATTTTCCACAGCTTACAGTGTGACCGCAAGGTATAAAACATATACACACTTCTTCAAATAAACAAATCTTACAAGTCATGTCTCTGTTGTTACTTTTATTGATATCAAGACTATCAAATTGTTTTATAACATCAGCATCTTTATGGCTAATTGTTTTAATGTCTCTATTAATAACACTTCTTATGTATTTCTCACCTTTTACGAGAAAAACATATGCACAATCTTGAAAAAACCGGGTATGTTCCTCCCATGGTATATCTTGAAACATCCAGTCCTTTATACCACCTCCGCAAAAGTAACACCGCACACGATCACTTTGTCCAGTGTAAAAAAAACCAGCTTCAGCCATATCTTTAGGTTTCTGACCTAAGCCTTTCGGCCAAGAGTCAAAACTACGCAAACGCGTTGATTCAAGAGAATAATGACGATAAACAGGTTGCTTGAGCTCCATATTAAAATATTAAGTATTAAATATCAGATGTTAAAAACATGTGGACTTATCGAGTGCTTTCGGATTAATGACAAGAACCAAATCTAAAAACGTATTACGATCGCTTGTCTTCGAAAACAAGTTTCAACTTGATCTACCCAACCACGATATCAAACAATGGTCATCTAAAAATGTACTATTGATTTACCTCTAATATAAGCCGTTATTGCATCCCTTTGTAGCAATAATGCATTGTTAAGGTATGGTCCTATTATGCTTTGTTATCGGTTCATCTGTTTGCATCCGTTGGTTGTAATAAGTATTGGTAAAGTAATGGTGGTTCACTCCAGGTAGCGGGAATCACAAGTCATAACATGTTCAGTTCTTTGTCTTATTTGTGGACAAAGAGTTGGCTATTCTCTATATAAGCTCGAATTTGAGATAGAGCTCTCTCAGTTTGTGGAAACATTCTTACAGTGAACTGTAGGCTCTTTGTATTATTATAAAGTGCTAGTGTTGTGTTGTTAATCCGAATTCTACAGAATGGAGGTAAGAAAAAGGTATACCTACAACTAATTATTGTTTGAACTTTTTGTAAATCTTCTTTTGTTTATTGTTTCTGACTATCTACTTTACTATATTTTATTATCGTTATCCTGAAGATGTGCTTGCATTTAACCATATCCACCCTGATGTTAAGCAATAACATGATCTTAGATTGATGAGGTTTGCTAAGAAGGAACTTGCTTACTCTAGATTTAAAAGACGTGTACGTCTTTACAAATATGTCAAAAACTCATATAATAATCTGTTTTTTTCAGAACATGAATTTTGAAGAAAATACATTCAAACAATATTATTATCAACCTACATTATCAGATGAAGATACTACTGATAACTTAATCATTAATAACCAAACTCCAAAAAGAAAACGAGAGGATGAACAAAATATTGATGAGTTATTTAATTGCACTAAAAACAAAACTAAAAAGCAGTCTCAGTGCTCATCAGTGTCCAGGACTCAGGCTAACGGGAGTGTAGCATACATGACAACAAATGCTGATTACACATCGGCTTCCACACACTTACTAAAGATTGAAGTCTATGATTTGAAAAAGATCGCAAAAATACCGAGCTCGCAACATTGGAAACATGCACAAACACGAGTCAAATATTATTTAAACGAAACAAATCAAAATTTTTTAAGTATGAAACAAATAATTTACAATATTACTAAAGAAATTTCAATGACAGATACTTGCAAAAAAATGTCTTTTAACCATAGTGATAATTAATAACGATGGGTTACTCACTCACTCAGTTAATTTTAGTTCTAAGAATGTACACATTTTGTGAATAGTTCAGTAGATAATTTTTTTTTTCGCAAGAAGACAATAGGTTTTTACCTGACTTAATGTGTATAAGTACTCTCTAAAAGTTAGAATATTCCTCATTTATGATATATCCCTCGAGCTGTCCGAATGATGACTCTCTTTCAAAATGGAACGTGATTGTGTCAGTGCCTTTTTTGCAAACTCTGGGCTTGAAGTAATTCACGAAGAGTTCGAACATAGTGAAAATATTGTCAAATGTGGACTCGATGACATTTGTGAAGTGATTGATATGGTAGAACTATGTAAAAAAGTGGAAGAATTTGAAAAATTTGATGTCAATTATGACAACGAACTCTATGAAATTTGTGTTGCGGTTGAAAACAGTGAAATGTAAGTAATAAACATAATTATATTTTACCCTATTATTATAACTACTTTTTTTTTTTTTACTTGATATCTGGTTGAATTAAAATCTTTATTATAATAGTCAGAATGTATTTTTCAAAGATCACTCTTGAATAATAACAGAAATTTTAAGTTGTTAGCTAGTTAAATAAAAATTTAATGTCTAACATTTGATCTGTTTCAATAACTTTATTTTGTTTTTGTTACAGCCAACGATCATCATCTTCTTCACAGCATCAAGTTCAAACAGGACGAGGAGGAATCACAATGAAACGAAGTGCTGGTGATGAAAACAACGACAACAACCTCGCAAAGATACCATGTAATGAAGAAACCTCAACTTCATATGATAAGGTACAATGTAATACATGTAATATATTAGTCAGCAAAAGATACTTCACAAACCATGTTAAGAGCAATACTCATAAAAATAATGTGTTAAAGTCTCACAGTTCTTTAAAAAATGTAACAGTAATAGAATCTGCTTTCAACCAACGCATCATTTCTTATAAAGTGAAAAGTAAACAGGTAACTAAGTTAATTTTTGAAACACCAGAATTATTTTTAGATTCAATCAAAGACGATTTAATTTTTTTAATTAAAGAAGCAATTAATCAACACACGTCCCTTAAAGTAAACTTTGTTTTACACGCAGATTTTATTCAGCAAACAAAACAATTATCTAATTCTTTTGATTTTCAAACGAGTAATTTTATATTATCGAAAGCAGATGATTTAAATATTTTTATGACAACTTTGCGCAACTTATTAGCTCATAAAATAAGTACATTTGAGAAAAAGGATAGCGGATGGAGTTTGGTTAAAATTGATAATATTGAACTCAACATAAATAAATTTAGTCCTCTACGCGGCACTTCATTCATTGAGCTACCTAAAGATATAAAAGATAAAAAAGCAGTTGTAAACGTGAAAAATTCTGATAACTCATGTTTTAAATGGGCATTACTCTCCGCCTTGTATCCGGTCAACAAAAACTCAGAACGGACATCATCTTACAGTATCCATTCAAATAAATTAAAATTTGAGGGGGTGTCCTTTCCAGTTAAATTGAGAGATATATCTAAAATAGAGAATCAAAATAATTTAAGCATTAATGTTTTTGGATTAGAATTTGATAGCATAACAAAAATACATAGCGTTGTAGGTCCACTTTATTTCACAAAATGTCGTAAAAGTACACATATCAATTTGTTATACATACAAAAAGAGTTCAACGGTCACTATTGTTATATAAAGAATTTATCTCGATTAGTAAGTAAACAGATATCTAATACAAATGGTGCTGTTCACATATGTGATGGGTGTCTAGTACGTTTTACCACCCGAGACAGATTGACCAACCATCAACAACACGACTGTTCTCACATCACTACCAACCTACCTAACAGTGAGAAAACATCAAAAAATTGGTTTGGACAACCTGTATCAAATAACGAAATTAAGTTTAATAAATTTCAAAAGAAAATGAAGATTCCATTCGTTATATATGCTGATTTTGAAGCGTTTTTAAAACCCATACAGACATGCGCTAACGACCCATCAAAATCATATACCAGTAACGTTCAGAAACACGAACCTTACAGTTTCGGATACTACATCAAATGCGCATACGATGACAGTTTGTCTAAGTATGAATCATACAGTGGTCCAAACTGTGCACAAGAATTTATGAAACGCTTGCTTGGCGATTTAAAAATAATTTGTATTAAAAATCACTTTCAAAAAACTCCAAAACCGCTATCAACTATAGACACCGATAAAGTAGATACCTCAAAAACCTGTCACATTTGTGAAACTGACTTACATGGTGAAAAAGTTCTTGACTTTGATTGGCAAACCGGTGATTTTAGAGGTGTTGCACATGAAGTATGTGAGAAAAAGTTCTGTGTCCCTCGTTATATCCCTGTTTTTCTGCATAATCTTAGTAATTATGATTCACATTTTATTGTTCATGCACTACATTTAGTAGAAGGTGAAGTTGATTTAATCCCCCAGAACAAAGAGAAGTATATTTCGTTCTCAAAGCATCTAACAATAAATAACCAAAAAGTCAGTTTACGATTTGTAGACTCTTTTAGATTTTTACCCTGCAGTCTAGACCAGCTAGCAAAAAATCTAAAAAATAATGAATTTCATGAAACTAAAAAGAACTTCCCTGAGAAAGATGATTTCGATCGAGTCAGACAGAAGGGTGTTTACCCATATGAGTTTATGACATCACATGACTCTCTGAAATTACCCCATTTACCAAATCAAGATCAATTTTACAGTTCGCTTACTGATACAAACATTTCAGGTGATGATTATAACCGCGCATAAGATGTTTGGCAACACTTTGTTTGTCGAAACATGTTAGATTATTCCAACTTATATCTAAAAACAGATGTATTGTTGTTAACTGATGTATTTGAAAATTTTCGAGACCTTTGTCACAGTACCTATGGCTTAGATCCGGCACACTATTATACAGCACCAGGGCTTAGTTGGGATGCTATGCTAAAACAAACAAAAGTAAAATTAGAACTAATGACCGATATTGATCAAATTGCTTTTGTCAAGGCAGGCATCAGAGGCGGTGTATCTCAATGTAGTAATCGTTATGCAAAAGCTAATAATAAATTTTTGGATGATTATAATGAAAATGTACCAGAATCATACTTAGCTTATTTTGATGCAAACAACCTATATGGCTGGGCTATGTCGCAGTTTCTTCCCGAGGGGGGTTTTGAGTGGGTGAGCTCGGCTACAAATTTTGAAGTTGATGATACATCTGAATACGGATTTATTTTAGAAGTTGATTTGGAGTATCCTGAGGAACTTCATGATTTGCATTCGGACTTACCATTATGTCCAGAAAATATATGCGTGGGGGAGTCAAAAGAACAAAAACTTGTACCAAACTTGAATAATAAAGAAAAATATAAAATTCATTACCAAAACCTTAAGCAATACTTGAAAATGGGTTTAAAATTAACAAAAATTCATAGAATATTAAAATTTCGACAAAGTCCTTGGTTAAAAAAATACATTGATTTAAACACCGAATTAAGAACAAAAGCTGTTTCAGATTTTGAGAAAGATTTTTTTAAATTGATGAATAATTCGGTTTTTGGAAAAACGATGGAAAATGTAGAAAAAAGAGTTAATGTAAAATTGTTAACGCACTGGGAAAATCACGGTAAAAATTTAGGTGTGCAAGATTGGATTGCAAAACCTGAATTTAGCAGCCTCTCTGTTTTTTCGGATAACTTAGTAGCGGTGCAATTGCAAAAAACAAAAGTGTGCTACGATAAACCCATTTACTTGGGTTTTTCTATCTTAGACATATCAAAAACATTGATGTATGAATTTCATTACGAGTATATGCTCACTAAGTTTGAGAAAAAATGTAAATTATTATACACTGATACCGATAGTTTAATATATCAAATTTTCACAAACGATTTTTATGAAAACATAAAACCAGACCTGAATTCGCGATTTGATACCTCTGATTATCCTTCGAATAATATTTTCGGCTTTCCTCAAATAAACAAAAAAAAATTAGGTTTCTTCAAAGATGAAAATAATGGAAAAATTATCAAAGAATTTGTAGGGTTAAGATCAAAAATGTATGCAATTCAAACAGAAAATAAATTGACTGCAAAAGCAAAAGGTGTTAACAAATGTGTAACGAAACGGATGACATTGGAAAATTATAAATCATGTCTATTCAACAGAAATGTTCAATATGATGCGATGTACAGATTTAAATCAATCAAACACACAATATTTACACAGAAAATAAACAAAATATGTTTATCTTACAATGATACAAAAAGGTTAATTTTATCTAACAATGTTGACACATTGGCATGGGGTCATTACAAATTGAGAAAAGTATTCGAAGTGGATATTTAAATAGTATAGTTAAATGTAAGTTGTAAATAATAATATAAATTGTAGATTTAAGATAATCATAATATAATAAATAAGATGTATTTTAGTATTGTAAGTTGTAAATAATAATATAAATTGTAGATTTAAGATAATCATAATATAATAAATAAGATGTATTTTAGTATTGTAAGTTGTAAATAATGTTACTTTTTTCTTAGTATGTGAATAAAGAGTGTAAATAAATTTATTTTTAGTACTTATCCATTGTTTAGATGTAACTAGTAAATAATGTAAGATTATTAGTTTCCATGTATTTTTTCAATTTTTTTAACTATATTCATTTATGAAATATAATGATTGCAACATAAAATAACGTTTTATTCCCTTTCCAAACCCTTTAGGGCTTACACGTGTTAGAATGTATCACTTTGTTCATCCGTTCACTGCCATAGTAGCTGGTCCAAGCGGGTGTGGGAAATCCAATTTTGTAACAAACTTTGTGAAGTGTAGAAAAGAAATTTGTAGTGCTGAATTTGTTCAAATTACTTGGTGTTTTGATGAAGCGCAGCCTTTGTACAATCTTAAAAATGTAAATTATTGTCAAGGTGTGCCAGACATTAGTATGTTTGATGGAAAGGAAGCTCAACTATTGGTTATTGATGACCTCATGAGGGAATCAGATGGACGCATTGTTGATATATTTACCAAAGGTAGTCATCATAGAAACTTGAGTGTTTTTTATTTAACACAAAACTTGTTTCATCAAGGTAAAGGACAAAGAGACATATCTCTAAACTCTAATTATATTATCTATTTCAAAAATCCTCGAGATAAAACTCAAATCCGATACCTAGCACGACAAGTATCACCAGAAAATACAAAGTTTATGGAAGATTCATACAAAGATGCCACTACAGAAGCCCATGGATATTTGATGATTGATTTAAAACAAGACACTAGTGATATATGTCGTTTTAAAACCAAAATATTTCCTTCAGATGGATATTGCACTGTTTATGTTCCAACAAAATCATTTAAATATGCAAAAAACCAGCAGATTCCCATCATTCATAAATAATGCATCGAAGCTTAAGGACGCATAAAGATTTACTTAGCGCTCTGCATACACTTAAACCAAAATATCAAAAAGCACTTTTAAAATCATGTGATGAGGAAGAAATTAATTGCATTTGTGAAATAATTCATAACGTTTTAAAAGGTAAGGTGCCTCTTGAAGCAAAAGCTAAGAAAAAATTAAAAAAACATAAAGAACTACTCCGAAAACTAGTGCGTAAAAGTACAAACAAAGTTCGTAAACACATAATAGTTCAAAAAGGGGGGTCTTTTTTACCAATAATTTTGGGTTCAATTCTGAGTTCATTAATTGGATCACTTGTTTGAAAAATGGAACACGCTAAAAAAATGTTACTCATTGATCCAAGTGTAATTGAAAAAATAAATCAACGACAAAATAATTCTGAAAATCCATTATCTAGATTAGATACTGAAATGCAAGATATCCTAAACAGCAACATAGAAGATAGAAAGAAATGTATTTTATACCTACAAATATTGCAAAGGTACTTACACTTTAATGAAGAGAGTCGACAACCTATTGAACTTTCTTTAATACAACAAAATGAAGATATCACTCCAACAAATAAAAAAGACGAAACGCTTGATCAAGATCCAGTCTCTACTCAGACTCTGAAGAACGAAGCTAAAACAGCAATACATAGTGATTTTCCCTACACAACAAATAATATTCTGAAATCAATACCTAAAACTTATTTAAAAAAAGGTGAATCCTTATTAAGTTTGCTTTCATTAAGTAAAAACAAAATTCACTGGAACGATAGTGATGGTGTTGTTGTTATTGATGATAAAACTATTCCTGGAACCAACATAAATGATTTGATAAACGACTTACTTAGACCATTAAAGAGAAGCGACCCCATCGGTTGGGAAGCATTTGCTAAAGCTTTAACAGATATCAAAATACCACTCATTTATTTGGGTAACCCAAAACGAGTTGAGTATATAAAAAACTTAACATTGAAAGAACTTGGTGAAATTTCGACTGACGAAGAATATTCCACACCTTCTAACAAATACGTGAAAAAGTATCGCAAAAAACTTGATTGGGAGAAATGGACCCCATATTAAATGACGATGATACTGTAATAGATCCCTTGGAACGTATTAATGAAATATACTATGATGCACGTCATCCAGCTGGATATAGTAGTATAGACAAATTAACAAAGACTTTGAAAGGTGATATGAACAAAAGTGAGGTTAAGAAATGGCTGCAATCTCAAGAAACTTATACACTTCATAGGCCTGCACGCAAAAAGTTTCCTAGAAATAAGTACGTTTTATCTAATTTTAACGAACTGTGGCAGGTTGATTTAAGCGATATGAGAACATATTCTCAATATAATGATGGTTATAACTATATACTATGCGTTATTGATGTATTTTCTAAATATGCTTATGTTCGAACTTTGAAATATAAAAATTCTGAAACAGTTAAACATTGTTTTGAAAGTATATTTAACGAAGCTAATGCTACTCCAACTCATATACAATCGGACAAGGGTACTGAATTTGTCTCTAAAGATGTACAGAAATACTTTAGGAGTAAAAATATCAACTACTATACTACTAACAATCCTGATATAAAAGCCAGTATTGTTGAAAGATTTCAAAGGACACTTAAAATGAAGATGTGGCGTTATTTCACCCACAAAAATACGTATAAGTACACTGACATTTTACAAGATTTAATATATGCATATAATCATAGCTACCATTCTAGTATTAAGATGCGCCCTTGTGATGTAAATTCAAATAATATAATGACTGTATGGAACAACTTGTATAGTTCTAAAAATGATCTAAATATCACAAGAACTTCTTTACCGAAATTACACACTGGAGACTATGTAAGAATAACCAAATATAAACACATTTTTCAAAAAGGTTACGAGTCTAATTGGAGTGATGAAATATTTATAATCACTTCGGTTATAGATCGCTCTCCATTTGTTGTCTATACACTTAAAGATTTAAAGGAAGAAGCTATAGTTGGAACTTTTTATGAAAGGGAATTACAGAAAGTGTCATATGACCCCACCTCAATTTATAAAATAGATAAAATCATTAGTTCTCGTATGTCGGGAAACAGAAAGGAAGTGCTAGTCAAGTGGAAAGGTTATCCAGATAAATTTAATACTTGGATTTTAACTTCTAACTTACAACAAGTATGATGAAAGAAAGTTTTTATTTGACATTACTTAGTAATAGTTCAATGGAATACTTTCCAGACAACAAAACATCAAAATTTTCAACAAAATTATCAAAGTCTATTATACTTGAAGGAGTGTGGAGTGTTGGTGTTGTTGAGTTCCAATATCCGTGTACAATGTTTACTGTTCAAGAACATGGAAATATAGTTTACATTACTAAACTCATGCAAATGCCTAATGAAACAAAGCCTTCTACTGTATACTATAAAACTCATATCCCCGCTACAAACTATGACAATATTAACCACGTCCTAACAGCATTAAACCACATAAAGGAAAATGTAAGGTTTCGTTATGATGAATTAACAAAGTTTGTGAATGTTACTGTAATAGATAAAAACATAAAATCAATAACGTTATCACCTCAGTTATCCCTTCAGCTTGGGTTCGAACCAAATAGAAATCTTGTTGAAAAAGGTTTCGGAAAATGCCCAGCCAATTTACATTTAGGATTGCCGCCACAATTATTTGTTTATTGTGATATTATTGAACCACAAATAGTAGGAGACGTTATGACTCCTTTGTTGAGAATAATACCGTTAGATCCGGCAAATTATATTTATGGGGCTAATAAAATGCATGTATTTTCACAACCTCACTATTTACCTGTGATGAGGAGGGAATTTGACACTATCGAAATAGATATAAGAACGAGTACCGGACAAAAAATACCATTCCAGTTTGGAACAGTGTGTATTAAACTTCATTTTAGAAAATTATAAAATGTATTCGCAACACGAGAAAAGTAAATGTCCTTACGAACATTATTATATACATCAAGCTGGATCAGGTATAGGAGTTATTTACAAAGGGGCCCCATATCAGCGAGGTCATGGGATCGGTAGCTTTTTGGGTGGTTTGTTTAGATCAGTGCTGCCATTGCTTTCTAGTGGAGCTCGAGTAATTGGAAAGGAGGCTTTAAATGCTGGTGTAGGTCTCTTATCTGACATGGTTAGTTCACGTCCAATGGAAGAATCAATTAAATCCCGACTTAAAGAGGCAAGTTCAAACTTGAAAAGAAAAGCGGATGGTAAAATTGAACGCATGAACATGTCCGGATCGGGATATATAACAAAGAGAAAACGTCAGTCTTCATTCATTCCACCATCATCCGTTAAGCTGAAAGCTGCAAAGAAAATAAAACTAAACAAGAAAAATAGTAAAGACATATTTTCTTAAAATATTTTAAAATGTCTTTTTTACATAGTCATTCCTGCGAGTGCATAAAGTCTGAATTAGATTTATTTGCTTTACCGTCTACACAAACTAGTATAGAAAATGGAATTTGGATACATTACAAACCAATTTCATCACTTGCTGATGATGGACCCATAGAATTTCAAGTACCAGGAGCAGGCGATGACTACATTGATCTATCTCATACGCTTATACATATAAAAGCAAAAATAGTGAACCAGGACTCCACTAAACTGGCTGCATCAGCAGTAGTGGCTCCAATTAATAACTGGTTACATTCACTTTTTAATCAGCTTGATGTTTATTTGAATCAAAAACTCGTATCACCCCCGAATAATACATACGCATATCGTGCATACATAGAAACTCTATTGAATTATGCTCCTACAGCCAAAGACTCTCATCTGAGTTGTGGTCTTTGGTATGAAGATACATCTGGAAAAATGGATTCAACTGATGATAGTAATAAAGGGTTCACAAAGCGACAAGAATTTACAAGTGAAAGTAAAGAAATAGAAATGATCGGACATTTGCACGGTGATTTATTCAATCAAGAAAAATTTTTGATTAACGGTGTTGATATGTCTGTAAAATTAGTTCGATCCAGAGAGACATTCAACTTGATGGCTTCTTCGAATGATTTAAAATTAAAAGTATGCGTTACAGACGCAACTCTAATTGTCCGTAGAGCTCGAATCAATCCGAGTGTGTTACTCGCACATCAGAAAGTTTTAGCCTCTACTACAGCTAAATATCCTATTACACGAGCCGAAGTTAAAGTTCTAACGATACCATCAGGGGTTCAGGGAAAAACCCTCGATAACATTTTCCTGGGACAGGTACCTAAGAGATGTATAGTTGGGTTTGTTAATAACGTAGCGTTCAATGGGAGTCTCGTAAAAAACCCTTTTAATTTTGAAAACTACGATATGAGTTCATTTAGTTTATATATCGATGGTCAGCAAATACCTTCTAAAGCGTTACAACCATCATTCACGAATAATATTTACACTGCAGCCTATCATACATTATTCTCAGGAACGGGCATACATTTTCTTAACGAAGGCAATGGAATATCTAGGGAAGAGTATGCTAAAGGCTATTGCCTACTAGCTTTTGACTTAACTCCTGATTTATCAGCAAACTCATCAAGTCACTGGAATCTGATAAGAAATGGTAGCGTAAGATTGGAAGTTCGTTTTGAATCTGCTCTGTCTCAAACCATCAACTGTATTGTTTATGCCGAGTTCGATAATGTAATTGAAATAGATAAGAATCGCAATGTAATCGTCGACTACAGTAGTTAAGATGAAATTGTATTTAGTTTGTAATCTAGTTATAAGTGATGTATAATGTATTCGAATAAAAATAAATTGTTATAATACCTGACATCTTTGTTTATTTTCTTAAATATAAAGGCCATGTTTTAAAAATTAGTCATTAGCAAGTTATCTTCGCAAGTAATCACAAGTATGAATACGCTTGAGATTAAGAAATATTTACGACAAATTCACCCGACCTTAGAAAACAGCGTGTATGCAGCGAACAGATTACCGATACATATCGGAGCGCCTTCGTTCTTAGTGAGCAATACAGATCCCGATACTAAGGCAGGCTCCCATTGGGTAGCTATTCACATAGACAAAAACAACGTAGGTCAATATTTTGACTCCTTTGGTCGAGCACCCACGGGGTACCACAGGACTTTTCTGGATAGAAATTGCAGAGTATGGGATTTCAATACGAAGAGGATACAAAATGATTGGACTCCCGTATGTGGCCATTATAGTTTAGTGTATTTGTTCTGTAAATTCCATGGTAATAGTATGCTAGATTTAGTCAATTTATTTGCGAAAAGTAGTACTCTTTCGAATGATGTATTAGTGTGTGAATTGTTTAAATGCTATTTTAAATAAAATATGTGACGACAAGAAAGGTTGTTTTATTTTGGAAAATGCCACGCAGGGAACTGTGTACCAGTGTTTAGGTTAGGTTAGATTATGATAAAAAAGTAATATCTATACCTACAAAAATACCAAAACCATGGACCAAGGTTAGTTTAAAGAAAATATTTTGGTCATACCGTACGTAGTATAACAATGGAACGCACCGAGCGCGTAGCACAATAGAACACCGAGCGCGTATTACAATAGAGGCTACAAAGGAAAGGGCTGCGAGCATTGAATACAATAGAGGGATCAGCACGCTTTTATGACGGGGTACTGGAGCCCTTTAAACCAAAAAGCTATCTCCTGATCCGCAAGAGATATCACAAATCTGATAGCGTCAATCGATCGGACGACCCTAAAAACCCCTAAAACGACACCAAATTTTTTTTTTTTTTTTTTTTTTTTTTTTTTTTTTTTTTTTTAGCCGTTGAGGTTGCCCTGACTCGACTTTAGGGGTGTGAGTTTGAACTTTTTTGTGTGAGCCAGAACTCTGGAATCCCTACTACTATAGTACGTCAATGAGTTGGGGACTTGAGCTTAATATGATCTATGATCACGTATTCCTGTTTTTTTTTTAAATTTACTGGGTAAAACCTAGGATTGGCCAAACGAGACGCTAGGTAAATAATATAGTTTTATATTAATAGATATTCAAATAGGTACTAATTAAAACACAATTCACGTCAAAATAGTTTAGACAACATTTTGATAATCGTAACTAACAGTCTACTGCTGTTATGATGTCACTCTCCAATTTTCTTACAAGACCATAATGACAGTTCGATAAAAGTGTCGTTACGGGAACCATACAACATTCCAAGGTTAATGAGATATAGCTTATGTCTATTTTCATCAAAATCCATTTCTATATTATTTGTATCAGATTTAGACAAGTTAACAAACACGCGAATTTTCGCATCAACGAGAGATTAGTCGGAAGTAGCTATTATACATCATTCCATTAACACCTTAAATATGACAAGACAAATGTCATGTACATACACAGCACTCTCATTTGAGTCATCATTCACAACAATCGATGGTGGTCAATAACAGAGCACCGAGCGAACAGTATTTCACAATTTGCACGGACCAATACTCGTTAGGTTGACGTTAAGTACGGTGCGGCACGTATTGGACATACGTTTACGTGCTACGTTGTCAACCGAAGGTTCTTCTGTGTTTTACGGAAATAAATGGTTAAGTACCTTGTTAGCTTTTACAGAAATGAGTCACTTATCGATAGATATAATATTTATTTTGCAAATCTTACATTTTGTTAACCCACTGATTAGACTTAATTGTTGACACATATAGATAGCGTTATCAAAAGAAAAATTATTAAGTACCATATGTGGCGGCCTTATCGTCGACCTACAAGCGAATTCTTGACATATCTTACGATGTTGACAATATAAAATAATAAATAACTTTCGTTTAAATTGGACAGTTGCTTTCATCCCAAACAACGCCACCATGATTCATATCCGATATCAAGCTACCATAACTTCATCTATATAGCTTTATACAAAATCTCTAAGCACCGACACGCCCGATAGAGTTGCTCACCCACATCCCCAAGTTTCCACAGATAAACAAGACCACCTTCGCTCCCCTGGTGGTGTCAACACTGTTCATCCTGCTGACGTCACTGCTGGCGCATTGTGCGAGGCGGTTCGTTCAAAAAGTAGTCAAAGAGCCGTTTGTGCGACTGCTGTTTGAAGAGGCAATAGCTGCTGCGGAGCTGTGTGGGTGCTGCTTTGAGCTTATTATTGGTGAGTGGGAACATACTTTTGTATTACATAGATATATATTTCCAAAAAAAATAGCAGGAATCTCTAGCAGCTAAGCGGTTAATTCTAGCGGTTGCAATGCAATGATATGTTGTAATATAAAGATCGAAGCTCAGAGCCCAAGTCTGTTATTTGAATTGTTTTAGAATTACGATTGCATTGCGTCAATTGTAATTCTTAAAGAAATCAAATAACTGACTTGGGTCCGAGAGCGGAAAGAACAGCAACTGTTACGAGTAAAGTGCAAAAGACCAAAGAACGCATAAGCTAGTACACTAAGCTACTAAAGTCGATTTAAAGGGCGTTATGCCCTTTTACTTTAAAACAGAACGAGATTTACAATTCAACTACATTTTTTATTTGTCATGTATGTTATGATACTTTTCTGATTTAAAGTTAAGTTTAATTTTGTCCTTATATTATGTGCCTACATGCAAATCAATCTGAGATTTATATTAAAATAATTAAATATAATATAATAGCCGAATTGAAGTTGGTTAAGTATCACTTTATGAAAGTGTTACTAAAGACTTTTAATTTTATGGCTAGAGGTATTAAGCCAGATAAACGTACGTTACCTACTCCTGTCCAATGCGTCTGCCAGAATATGGCCTATAAATTTTATTTTATGTTTTTTTTTTATTTCTCTCAATAACATTTATTTATTCAATACGTGGTAAATATTATAATATATACAAAAGTTATTACTAAAATAAAAACATAAAAATATTAAATAAATTAATCACTTAATTTTTTTTGAATAATTTTACCTTATTCACTTTTTCTAATTCCATGAAAAAATATTAAGCACCCCAATGTAAATTGCTAGAGGAAGTATTTTTCTCTATCGTTTATTTATATTAGGTACGCAATAAAACTCATAAGCAGCAAAATGAGGCACTGTAATGTGAGTGCAGAAATACAACTTAACAATAAGAATTTTACGCGAATTAAAATATAGTAAATTTACCTATACTTATTCTTATTAAGTTCAAAAACACACAACTGAAAAACATACCCACAAAAACAGCAAACTATATGGCTAGCATAGTACTCACAGCCACTGGATTTTCCGAGTACAAAACGAAACGGCGAAACGGTGTAAAGTTATTTCGGTGTTATTACCAAGTCGTGTTGCTTTCCACACTACAATAAGAAGAAATTGAACAGCTGCAAAATGCACCTGGTAGATCTAAAACCTGATAGATTTGTACAACATTGTTATTATTATAGTGGACCTAATCAGATAACAATTATTGTAAAACGTTGTTTAGTGAAATTCCCAGACTGTTTTATGGGATATTTATGATAAGAACATGCCTTTTTCATCACTGTATCACGGCACTGTAAGGATAAGATATATACAGTGGATCAAAAAGACTATGTTAGCTAGTAGCTCGCTAAGTTATCTTTGCCTTATAGAATTTTAGATTAAAACAAAATTATTTCAATGTGCGATGGGACTATACAAATTTAAGTTTTATAGTAGTTATATTTCTACTATAAATATATATATATACTCTTTAAACGAAGGAGCGGAATTAAATAAAACTCTTATTGACAAGTTTTTTTGCTAAAACTTATAATAGCAAATAATGCTACTCCTCCGTTTATTGATATCAATAAAAACATCTTATTCATTTTGTAATAAGACTTGCATTTGACTACGAGTTGCTTTATGTAAAGTGGCGATATCGCATAATATGTAAGGCGCTTGCTTAGAAGAAACCGGGTTAGGTACGACCTGAAAACATACAGATTATAGTTATCGATAAATAGAGATGAACCTGACAGCAAATACCACAACCTACCAGTTGCACAACAGAAGTAGACACAGAGCGTTTCTTGCAATCACGTGGAACGTTTACCACTATATAATGTAGATCACGTATGATGTAGGTACATGTAAAAAAAATAAAAACAAGTGACTTCTTGGACAAGCTTCCTCTCAACATTGTCTTGAAGCTATCAGCAGAAGTCTAGATTATTGACTGGTAGCCCATCTGTACTACTCCTTGTAGCTCAGGAAGTAATCAGTGACATTATAATTTAATCAGTATTTTTTAAATGGGTAACCAACGAAGCTCATTGATGTAAATTATGAATCCGGTGACTAGGACTACGATCTCAGTCCCTGGAAGCCTCGTAAAATGAACTAATAAGTTATCGTTTTTTTAATTCTACTCTGGTTTGAATAAAAGTCTTAACTTCAAAAGATCTAAATATTTAATTAATAGTCGCTTGTAAAACTAGACTATTAGATCAACACCGATTAAACAAATAATCAAGATACACTACATACACTATATTACAGCGTCGTAACTTATCTGGACCCGTGGCGTCAGACTTCTGCGTCCGACTCCGTAAGGCTTATCAATTAGCCTAACACTATGCAAAGAATTTCATCTAACTTTTATTAGTAAATAGGACAACGTGCGTCTTTACCATACTTACTGTGTTTTCTTTTTGTTATATGCTAAATAAGGGGTAATACAAAAAATAGCAGAAAGAAGCAGCTGAACCTTTTTTATATATTTTTCCAGTTGCGGATAACTTCGGCGTGGCCACGTACGCGATATACCTGTTCGCACTCACCATCTGGTGGTCGATGAACTGGGGAGATGCTACGGCATGCCCCTACACACACATCGAGGATGTTGTTGAAGGTGACATTAACTAGCATATATCCCTTATTAAGTAAATGCAAACAAAACAAAATCAAGTAAGATTAAATAAAACCCAACAGACATTTTGTTCTGGCGGCCATCTTGGATTTGAAATTTATAATAGTGTATATAGTATTCTACTTACCTAGCCATTTCGTTTAATTCTTACATTTAGTAAATAGTAAAAAATATATATGTAATAATCCATTTAGTAGCAAGGGCCATCATGGACCGATTTCTTTCAAAGATAGCTGAATTACAGACTCAAACAGATTCAATTCAATCAACAGTTAATATTATTGTTATGCTCTGTAAAGTTGTTAAGCCTCCAGCGAGTTTGAATCTGACTTGGATAAGCACCAACTAAATACTCCACCTGAGTCTATAAAATCAACAAATAATTTTATTGCACCCACCCGCCTGGAAGTGTGAAGTTCACTTATTCGATTAGACTATCACAATTAACTAAAGCCCTATAAAAATCTACCTAACAGCATTTCCCTTTCAGGCAAAGGCGACATCCGCAAGGCTCTGTTGAAGACCTGGGCGGAACTGGCTGGAGGTCTCCTAGTCTTCAAGTACGTACAGATGTACTGGGCTCTGGAGATCTCTGACACGCATAAGGACAAGGCTTTTGAAGAGTGCAGAGCTGATCTACAGGTCAGTTCATCACATCTTACGCTAACATAATATTATAAAGGCGAACTCCAAAGTTTGTTTGTGTGTGTGTGTTTGTTTCTTACACGCTTAAACAGTTTGGATTTGGATGAAATTTGGTACTTTTAGTGTCGAAAAAAGGCAGTGTTATTTTATTATATGTCAATTGTTAAAACACCGCGAGGCTATTTTTTAATGTTTGCCTTTGTTGGTTAATTTTGGTCTAGAATTCATTTTCAAAACTAATCCTAAACGAAAAAAAAACATAATACGAGTATTTCTGTCATTATTGGGGAATTTTTTTATTATCATTCCATGGATATTTTAAAATGTTTTAGAATTCAGCCCGTATACCGAGGTACTAATTTTTTTTTATTGCAATCATTACTGGCGTTGAATTGTCTAAAAATGTGTGTATGTTATAAATTGTGTTTGGATGCATATACTAAAATTATTACTTGGTCAATACAGGGTCATAGTGTAGGTCATCGTTTGGAAATAAATAAACCGAAAATAAGTCACTGTAGGTACCAATCATGATCAACTAATCTTATTATGGGACCAATACGGAAATAGTGAAAAAACCGCATACAAAAATTATCAAATACGAAATTCTAAATGTTATTCATGGCATTTTTTCTTGAAATTTAAGACCTACTTTTAATAGTATATTTTATTATAAATCCCATATACCTTTATTATGCAGTACATAAATTATGTATTACTAGCTATTGACCATGGCTTCGTCTGTGTTGTTTGTATTTTCAGGAACAAATTAGCCTATGACAAAGTAAGAACCTCTATCTTTTTTGTGCAAAAATCGAGTCGATTCGATCCGTTAATGAGGAGAAGAAGGTTAAACAAATTACTAAACAACGAGCACACTTTCGAATTTGTAATATGCATGTTGTATGCATGGAAATAATGTATGAATAAGTGGATTTTCCTAATTGAATAATCATAGTCACCACCTCCTTACGGCTTAGCGGTCACCAAACTAATTATCCTGTATAATACAAATAACTACTAAAAATATAGTTTACCTGCGTTGGATAGTGTGTTGCTTTTTCCTAACCATTTTTTGTGCTCTCAAATAAATAAACGCAATCGTCATACTCGCAGATTTATTTTATGCCACTAAATAAATATAGAGAGCTTGCACAAAAGTAAATAAAAGTTCATTTATCTAGTACGTTTTTACGAGCAGAACTGTCGAACCAACATATTTTGAATACAATTGATGCTATTTTTTTTTGTGAAAACTATGTTATATGTATACAATATCTTTCATAGAACTAAATACATTTCTAGCATATCGTAGTTTTGATGATACACGAAATAGGTATTCAACTTAATAGTGGATCATTTTATCATAATGTGTACCAACTGAGATATAAATGCTAGATTTACTACAAGTGTATTAGATCAAATACTTGTTCAATTTAATAAAAGATGATGATGAGATGATAGATGTTAGGAAAATGCCGCGAACTGAGATCACAGAACCTTTTTTTTTATATTTATGACAGGTATTATTCGGTTAATTTCTAAAGATGTAGAATTTTATGAATAAAGGAACACCAATACCTACTTACCAGACTTTAACAGTGCCTCTTAAATATCTACCAATATTTATTTTCTTTAAGAAAAGGAACAAATTGACGATAGCGTTTATTTTTTTATTAACTATACGGGCACTCCATGCTAGACCAGGTGGTCATCTCCTGGTTGAAGATGGGTGTGCAAAAGCGACACCCTTTCCAGACAAGGCTGCATTGGCTAAGATGTCAGCACTAGAGTCCGTTAGGGTACAAATTTATACGATTTTTAATAAAAACGAATTGAATTGAATTGAATACTGTATATTCTTACTAACATAAAGATAACTTACTACCTATAAAGATAACATATTTATTCTTGTAGATGAAAGAAATTATTATTTTTGGCAGACTTCGCTTAAAAATGTGTGATGTCACTGTCTGTCTTGCTCTTTATTGTTAATATTTTTTAATTATTAATAGACAGAGCTATTAAGATAATAAATACCTAAGTAAAATATAGCGACCGACGTAAAAAAACTCTGCAAACAGGTAAAAAAAAAACGATCAGAAAACTCCATTGGGTTCTTCAATCCCTTGTCAATTTATTTACCTACTAGTTTTTGCTTGTACTTACCTGTCATCAAAGTCTAGTAGTAGTAGTCGTTACTTAGTTGCTGAGGAGAAAGCGTGCAACCAATAAACCATCCGAAAACATTTATAATATGTGTGGGGATGTGGAAATATTTATTTCTCGTCACATTAAGTCAACATACTTTTCGTCCTACATTAACCAGATTCAGGTGAAGGCAATTTTCCGATCGATGGAGTTTTCTATAAAACAATGAAATAAATTTTCTATATAACATAAAATACGGTCTCAGCTTGTTCAACTTTATTATACTTTGTTCGAGCATTATTTTGTGAAGTTATCTAGCGTAAGTTTATGGAATGAGGTTAAGTGAATCATGGTTATACCTGAGATAGTGAGAATTAAGTTTATGTACATTAAACCATCTTCCATTATTTTCTTATGAAGGCTTCTCAAAACCCAACTAGAATTTTGAGAATTGACTATTGGTTCGCTTGATCTTTGTTTTAAATAAAAAGCACTTTATCGATTAGTACCCATGTAGGGCATTGTAGGGTCCTGACTGATCAGAACAAAATAATAAAGTACAGTCTAATTCAAAATATTGTTTTGGATCAGATTAAATACCTAATTGCTAAGTATTTGTATGTAATGTAAACTTATTTTAGCATCCTCAAAATCTAAAACAAAGATAGTCATCAAATTTATGGCCTCATAAACCACGAAAGTCGTAAATCAACGCTTCCAGTTATCTAATTACGTATAATCTATTCGCAAATTCAACAATTTTACCCGCTCTCAGTGGGGGGGGGGGGAGGGTTAGGCTATGTACTCACCAACGATAACTACGCAAAGAGATGCCAAACAACTATGCTCGATCTGCACAATATGTACTCTGCCTGTCAAAGTATGTCCGTTATACAATCAGAACAAAGCCTTATAAATAGATCGTGGAAACATTTTTTACTAAATCTAGAAATACATAAAAATGATTAAATTATAATATTTTCGTTAAGAAATGGCGCTAACCTTATATTCCTTAGATTCTAGGGAGTATAAAATTATGATTTAAAAAAAACATGCCATAAAACGTTTTAAGTTGACCGACATGAAGTCCTTATCATGTGAATCCTCACACCTCACAATCATTATTATTTTCATAGCTCGCATCGCGTAATATACTCGTAGTTAATCGCGCGTGCACGTGTAAACAGGTTTACCACGTTTCACTCTGGTCTAGACAACAACGATATAATTTATCTGGGTCTAGAAAACAGGTTTCGTTGGTTTTTCATTAGATCGATGTAGCGAATAAAGTAAATTAGTTGAATATACCTAGGATATTAACATGAGAATACAGAAACGCTTATAAGTAACATGAGCCCATAATCACCGATGCGATACGTGATATGCTCCAAGTTACAAAAACAATAAAATGAAATTTACCAATTTTCTCGTTATGACGCGTCAGTTCTTCGTTTTTGTGTCGGGATATTATTCCTCCAAAATTATTTCTTAAAATATTTTTTTATCTTGACCTTCAATTCTTTCAACTATTGTTAGATTAAAACTAATCGCCTCTTGCTTTAGAGATAAAGATAAAAACGTGTGTTAAATCTGCATGTTGCACAAGGTATTCTCTCGATGATTGTTAGAAACACCAACCCTACAACCCGTGCTGTGCCATAATGCTTTCTTATTATACTCTCCAGGTGCCAGTAATCTACGGCGCCGTGGTAGAAGGTGTAGCGACATGCCTTTGCCGACTGGCGTCTAAGGGTCTTGGAGACCTGAACCCACGCTTCGCCACCGCCATTGATTCCTTCATCGGCACTTCACTCGTTGTTGCTGGTAAGCACGTCTGCTGATAAAAACGTTATCATGGCCTAGAAAACTTTTAACTTAAGGATATTTTACAAATCAAATTGTGCTACAATACTTTGATACGAGATTCGGACGCGACGTTGGTTCGGAATAAAATAGTATCACATCTTATTAGAATCAACCATGCCTTTCTATATATGAATTATGATGCCCATTAAACAAATGAGTCAATGACTTATTTACTTTACTATTAATACTCTCAAGCAAAAGAAACACACAAAACTATGAACATCAGTAGAAATCTCAGTTTCACCCAAATTAAAAAAATAATCTTGTACGATATGTTACCTTATCACATAATTTGTTTTCATATTGAGCCAGTCTCATAACTTTTTGTATATCAGTCAAAGGCAGTTTACGTGTACGTCGCTATTGCTAGGTCCAACAGATTCTTTATTTTAATACCATTTGCTAAAATTAAAAATAATTATTCATATTTTATAGCATCCACGGTTTCTTCTCTAGCTTATGTTTATATATTTGCTATCATCACATTTACTCTTGGCTTTGCTCTTCTCTCATTAACATACTACTTACTTACTACATTGTCTGTACACATCTTCTCATCACCTTCTCACTTGTTTCTCACTGACTCACAAGTTATTCACTCCGTTGCAGGGGTCCTGGCTAGGCACACGGTATTCGTCTACCGCTATCAGGACAGTAATGACAATGACCTAAGTGTGTCCATCTTTTGCAAAGTCCATTTAGGAAAAGGTACATATTGTAAAACTCAATGTCGACTAATGATCATTGGCTTCATCATCATTATCATTGGCTTTCTTAAACGCATGTTCGGTATCACCACTGTGATCATTTAAGTCATTTTCATACGAATTTTGGTCGTGTACCTATCAAAATTATATCATTTGTTTTACGTATCAATGTTCGTATGTTTTTTGTAGTCAACGGTAAAATTTATGATCGAAGAACTGAGATTTAAATGAAATTATCGTTTAGTAAAGGCCATAAATGGACTATTTAAGTCAAAATGACAAAGATACTGCCAAATTAATAATATAACAGCTAAATAACAAAACGCTGAGAAAAATTACAAATATCGACTTAATAAATTCCAAGCTTCACTTTCCAAGCTCTTATTATTTAGAGACTCATGTCCACCACATAAACCAATGTTTAATATTCTTCTGGGATGCATTTTGATAATTGTAAATTTACATTTCTTTTTCAGCTTTCGACTACTCCGGTGGTTACTTCAACCCAGTGCTGGCGACGTCCCTAAAAGCTGGTTGTGAAGGCCATACCCTCATGGAACACGCTGTAGTCTACTGGATAGGCGCATGCGCAGGATCTCTGCTGTCTGTCTACATGTACAAACTGCCTGCCATCCAGAAATACGTCAGGCCAGCTACTGAAGTAAACGGAGATAGCATTTGGGCTGAAAAAGAAGATTAGAAGGTGCTCGCATCAACTTCAAAATGTTTCAACAATTAAGTTGTAAAACAGTGTTTCCCTTTTTGGTTTTTACATTTTGTGGCCACTTGTGAGGTTGATGAATCATTGTGAAAATTATCCCCTTATACATCATTGGAATGATTTCAACTGTTTGTAACTTGATATTGTACCATGCAGAATCTCTTTATGGAATATTTCCTGAATTCTAGTCATTTATTTTCAGGAAGTTTCTTTTAATAAAATATTTTTAAGCCCCTTTTTTATTTTTGTAAAACGCAACCGATTGATGTGCCTTAAATTTTATTATTAGAGTTTTTGTAAAAATATAATAAGTATTACGTACCTACTCCCGTTGTAAATAAATGTATGTGTTATTAATTAAATATTTATTCACATACAGTCGTTTTAATCTATAAAACTCAATGACGGAAGTAAATCTAGATACTTACTACAAGAATTATTTTTCCTGAACAATATTACATAAATCCAAAAGAAAGGAAGATAATTATATTGTGGTGTAAAAATAAATACTTATACGAGTAATTGCTAATTTTTTAGTTCCAATTTCGTTATTTGTTAGTTTCAATAAAAAAAACAAATAGGCGTTCTATCTTTTATTGAAATTAATAGGAATAATTCAGCATAATCGTATCAATCCAAGATAGCGCCTGCGTTATTGGCATCTAAATTCCATGAAGCTGGCGTAGATTTGGCTCAATGTAGCAGTTACAGATCGATTTGGCTCGTACGCTTGCTGCTGGCTCCCGATCTGTCTAAATCTATCACTTAGATTTGTACTTAGTAGCATCGGGGATTGGAAGCAGTAAAAAATGTCGTGCTCTTGTTCTTTTGTGGGCAACTTAATCTTTGTTCTGTGCTAGTTTACCAAAGTACTAATGAGTTTTACATTTTAGCTTCACAATACCTAATCTAAAAAACAAACACTCTGATAATGAGTGGTTTAAAGTGACATCAAAAAACCCGACTCCAAGAACTTTAAACCCACCTGACAAGTGAAATCGCGGGATATAGTTAGTATAAGCCTATGACCATCTGCAGGTGAAGACAAATCTATTGACACCACTCACATAAAAATACGACAAGCCGTTTTGGGTGTGCAAAATAAATATACATACAATTTAAAAATCAATGTTTTTTTAAAGGAAATTATGTATTTTTACTTGGCTTGAAAACATCTTCCTTAAAACAATAACTAAGCTGAATTTGAGGAACCAAAAAAATGTACGTTCTCCATAAACGTCTGTAACTGCGTACCTACTGGCAAAACATACGCCTAACAGAGACCTTAACAAACTTAAAAATCGACCGTCACTGCGCTGCCAAGGTCATTGGTTCAAGTTGCTTAGCCGGTGATATGTAGTATCTTTCTACGATCGTACATACGTACCCTACTGCGTGTAATGTTAACTGTGGCTTAGTTTAAACGTCACGTACCCAGTAGATGTGCCACTCGTTTAAAGAGAAAACTCTGCGTAGGATGCTTTAGTGTAATTTTTCTTCTGGAATATAGTGCTACAAAGTAATCGCTCTATATAGCGAACTTTAGCATGCATTTTCCTTCGACGAAGTAGGTCTCCCGTTCCTTAAATAAGAAATACGCTAAAAATTATAGTTTTCTGGTTCAAAAAACACATCAGGTGGTTTTTTATATACAGAAAGACGTTATCTTTCGATGTCTTTTATTCTTTTTTAATTATATTTGTGCATTATTTTCTGAAGATTGTATTGTTTACAATTTGGAGAACTTTTGTAGGTTAAGATTTTTGTAACTAAGTAGCACTAATTGTCTAGAAAACTTAAACTGTCGTGTACGAGCACCTATAAATTTAAATCATTTTGAGGTTTTAAAGATTAACTGGGGTATTTTTTCAACATTTTCAAGTATTTCCATAAAAATTCACCGCGATGAGTAGTGTCATTAATTCACATTTCGAATAAGTCTATCGTGATTAATTTTCACGTTTTAACTGTGCACAAACGAGCGAGCGTAAAAATGTAAAACAACCGTTCGCTCTCCAGATAATTTTCAATTATGCTCTTAATTTTAAAGCTGTGGTTTTAACAGACATAAAATGCAGTGCGATGTTAACTCTCGTGTGAAACCGACGGAGAATGGTAGTGCAACATATTTTACACCTAATTGCGTACCTACTGCATTTTAGTGCAATTTATGTCTTTAACCGTTATTATTATATAGTAAAATTAAATTTGTATGTTAAGTAAATTACTCGCATAGTTATTTGTTTATATTTTCACTAAAGGGTTTGGATAAAAGCACCAGGAGAAAGAATTTTTAAAATCGACCCCGTAGCTCAACAGATCCTAAATGGGTATAATATATCCTACAGAATTTGTTGTGTAACAGAATGCGTGTGTTGACACGCACTTGAGAAATTATTTTTTTTTTATCTAAAAGTAATTAATTGGGAAACATTAATATAATTAACAATATACTTTTATTGCTCAGTTGAGACCAGACTGCAAATAACAATAGAAATAATGTAGTCAGCGTTGTATGTTTTAATGTTTAATTTAGGTAAATTAACAGTAATGTTCATTTAAACCGGATTATTATCTGGCATTCTAAGAATTAATTGCTAATTTATGAATAGAATTTTCACGAATTGTTGTTATTATTATCTTTGTTCTAATTCAAAATTGATAAACATTTGGTATTTAAAGGGATTGTCACTCGGCAAACATTACAATTCCATATTGCATTTCTAACAACATGAAGGTCGCTCTGGTAAATATAAAATTTATTTATGTTTTAAATAATTAGGCTAATTTTTTAAATTAAAGTAATATACATTTTATTTGGAAACAGCAACACTATTTATTAGATATTTCGTTTTACACTCATAGCTACATATGTAGATATAATGATGTAAGTACATATAGAGGACCAGTAGAGATGTATTCGTACGATTTGTAATTATTTTTGATATAATACTCTAGTCATATTAGGTTAGGTAACCTAATATGTCTAGTTATTAATTTAATACATTTATTCAAACTAAAATACCTATTTTAGTATTAATAAATGTATTAAATTAATAACTACTAAAATAGGTATTTTAGTTTGAATAAATGTATTAAATTAATAACTAGACACATCTGATAGATCTCAACTCTAATTACTTTTAAATAACTACGGCTTTACTGATAACGTTCATAATTGTTTTCAGCTTCTCCTCTGCTTTTCGCTGACCATCATTGCAGTGACCAGCGCTCCGGGAGTCCGCGCTTTAGCTGGGGGTGCTGGCAAATTCGTCTCAGCGAATGCAGGAGCGATGCAAACATACGATGCGGACATTGCCTACAGTCAAGCTAGAGCTATAGGCGGTGTGGCTATGGCTCAAGCTGCTACGAGCGGATAACTTGCATATTTTCTATAGTTCAATGTCCGGGAAACAACAGCAAAATACCACCTGAGCAATATCAGAAAATTTATTGATGGCGTTTAAACTGCACAGCTTCTTATAATTACCTTTCTTAAGCGTCTGATTAAAATTTATGCTAGGCACTGTGATTGGCGCTGTCATGTCGTCAATTTGAACAAAACTCCCGAACAAAGTTATTTTTCCCGTCTCCAGTTTGCACAGTCTTTTCTCCTCGTAATCTGTTCAAGTTGATGTGTTATGTAATTATAACAACGTTATCTTTTGCCGACAATGTAACGGAGTACTTTGCGAATGACCTTTTATTTGCCTAAAATTATATCAATGTTTATGGAACCATGTGGTTATTTACTTGTTTCGTATTAAAAAATATATGAGACCTGTGTCTTTTGAATTTAGACAGTTAACTTTAGAAAAAAAAAAATTAAAAAGAAATACAGATACTTATGTCAGCAAAAAAAGCTGAAAATATTATGCCTGTGTGGCAAAGTCTCAAGAACGCTGGCAGCATTCCCGCGTTGAATTGACAGTGAAATCCAGTTAGTTACAGTTAGTTTAAACTCGAGTGCAGGCATGCACCTCTTAGTTTTTCACTTATAATATGTTTTAATGGTGAACAAAAACATCGTGGGAACCTGCTGGTCAAATGTAACTGAAACTGAAACCGCATACGGTTGACAAGTTGATCTGATAATACACCTTTAGTTCTGATGACGAATAAAATTTGATATATTCAGTAACATAGTAAAATTCAAAATCGTCGACGTTACGAAATGGCGGATTCATAAAGATACAATGCTCATGACTATGTAGTCAGGTTTTTACATAGGGATTGAATAAATACTATCAGCCAATAATATAATACCGATGGGGAAGAAAGGTTCTTGACGATGGAAGACGGAGCGTAGGTAGGCCTTCCACTAGGTGGACCGACGACATAGTAAAAGTCACAAGTAACTAGTGGAAGCAATTGGCAGCTTGTTGTTCGGAATGGCCTATGTTCAGCAGTGGACGTCGTCTGGCTGATGATGATGACTAAATAGAGTAGGGTACATCTGGTAAAACCGTTAGGAAAAAATCTAGTAAAGTAAAGTTACGAAATAAATATCAAATAAACTTGATATTTCTTAAAATCAGATAATTGCATCGAGTCTGAGTGGTTCCAAAAGAGTCTTTTCAATAACTTTCGAACTCCGATTGAGTGCGCCGTGTCGCATTCATTTCACAGAAATAGTTTTAAAAGTTTTAATCTTGAAAAGTCTTTCAGTTTATGCCTTCTGAGAAAACTTCGATAATCTTTAATTAAAAGTTTTGCCTCAGATATTTCTTTTCAAAAATATTTTTAATAGCATATGTGTAGGTAAGTATAAAATACAGCTTGGTGCATTAGGTGTAAAAGTAATTAATAAAGCTTGATATTTAAGAAGTTTAATCAAACAATACGATTTTGGGTTTGATGATCGTTATTATACCGATATGTTCTGTTTACTTTATGATCACCTTATAAATATGGCGCTTTGCACTGTGCATTATCACAACTCAATTCACTTTTGGTATCATTTTGATCAGTTTTTTTTATATCCTGCTCGGATTCTTTTAATACCTTACTACTAACTTCACGCGGGCCTTTCACTATGTTTCTGGTTTCTGCTTTAATTATATGTTTGACAATGTCTATATGTTTAACAAGCGTTTTCGGATATCTAATAAGCGTTTCTGGATCTTTAGCAGGCGTTTTTAGATCATCAACTATTGCCTTAAAATTTTCAGCCCCCTGCCGACTGATTAGAGGTTCCTTATCTGGTATCATCAGGACAATAGCTGGTTGACGTGGGCTATTGTCTTCGCTTTCTTCAGTCACGATGTCTATTGGAACAGCCGATTCAGTGACGATAATTTGATTGATGATGCCTGAAGTTATGTAGATAATAATTTAAGTTATTGTCTATCTATATTCATATAAATGAAACATCGTAAGTCTTATAACTGATAGGTTAAACTCAAGGCAGGCCTAACTAAGTGAACCATAAGACTATCAATTTGAAGGGCGGAATCTTTTAAGGCTGTAAAGCTGTATTGAAAAATGATCATTAAAAATAAAGCTTTAGGGCAAACGAATTTATCAAAAAGGTCAGAAGGATTTCTACTTAAAAACTTCTTCGTGTCATTGGCTTATATCGTTATTATTTTTATTTAAATGTATTCATATTAATACGTATGTAGTACGTATTTACCTTTCATTAGTTTTACAAGATAAAAAAATATTTCAATAACTCTGCTCAACTCAACAAGATATTCTAACTAAAAATACCAAAGCAAACCATTAAAACGTTAATCATTGAATGTTTATGAAATGATTTTGTATTAACAAAACCACTAAATATATTATATTGATTTTTATCTCAAGAATATTATGTTTAACATGTAACATGAAACTGCAAAGCGAGGTATACTCACAAACAACCGCAAACGTGATATATTTTAACATGCTGTCAAATTCTATAAAATATTTTAGTACTGACTGTGAACTACGGAAAATGTTTCGGGGTTGGATATACGAGTAACAATACCAATATGAAATTACAACAACATATTTTTATTACAAAACGTGCAGTAAAATACAAACCACTTTTAGGAGTGCTGGTGATTTGATTTGTAGCAAAATGTTTTAGAAGTGTACATAAACTCAAGTTTATTTTTTAGGGAGCTTATATTGAATTTGACGTAGTTTACTCGTATCGAGGCTCACTCAGACAATTGTCACTACTTATGTGCAAGTTGACTATTATATTGAATCAAATGGATGTGTTTACACCGATAAAAGTTTTCATTTACACTGATATGCTATTAACTTAAAATAATTTTTGTATAGATGATAATTATACGTTTATTATTATGTATGGAAATTTAAGGTCGCTCGTATGTCAGGTAGCTCATATGTTTTGTAACGCTGTTGATATTTCCAAACATTTATTAAAATGTTGTAAAACCTCTCGATACAAACTTGCGTGAAATTTCTACTAAGCGGCCTGTTGCAGGCAATTACATTTCCTTTAGTCAAACACGAGATCTATTATTACTTAATCCAAATCTATCTGTAATCTTAAGGTAACTTGAATAGAGTTAGACTTCACACAGGCTTTCTTTGCAATACTTCTATTATAAATAGAAAAAAGGAAACTGCACATCCAAAATACCACACACAGAAGACTCCATTAAAATGGCCAATGTTTAATCGACAACCTGTTCGACAAGCATAGCTGTTCGACACCATGTTACTAGTGGCAGTCTTAGCTCTGCCGATCACTGTTAGGCCAACAGCTTCATTGAATAATTTTTCAGTAATGCCAGCTTCAAACAAACGCTCAATAGTTTTCTGATATTTCAAAACTAAAGGACTTTCTTTTCTAATAACCATTTCGTAGTACACTGTGAGCAAACTTTCAACAGGTCTCAACATTCTGGCTTCATCATTTACAGCAGTCGCTGCTTGGAAAGGGTAAAAGTAACCAGAAATAAACACGGTTACTCCTTTTTTCAATAGAGACATTTCAGCACAGTCTTGAAAACCAGCACATTCGGTGGAAGTGTTCGCAAATATTTCATACTTTTCGTCTTTTATAAAATATTTTGTTAGACTCCTCAAGTAAGCTGTCCTTCCAGATTTCATGATATCTTCATTAGTATTAAACATCTCTGGAGGACCGTGGATTGTAAAAAAGGAATATAGTTGGATGCTGATGTAGACCGATAAATGAAGACACATGTTTAGGTAGACGATGTTGATGACCTTTAGTTTGAATGACTTTGCGTCTGGCAATGAAGCGGTGCCGACGAGCGCTCCCCAAGAATAGAGTAACGTGTTTCCAATTGAAACAGGAAATTTATCAAAAGTACAAATCAAGCACCAAACTATTGAATAAGTCAGATAGAAGATTACAAATAAATATAGTCCATCAATATTTTCGACCATTTTCTCCCAAGTCATACTGACTCTTTGTGCCGAATAAATCCATATTACAGATTGACTGGAATAAATTCCAGAGTACTCGACTTGATCTCCGTATATTCTATAAAGACCTCCTGCGCAGGCTTCTAAGCTGCCATTGAGCAGCAAAGGCACAAATTCTTTATTAAGGTATGGATTTTCTTCTTCTTTTAAAATATAATACAAGTCAAGTGTGCCGTTAAAGCGTTTAGACATTATTTTCATTATTTCAACATCCAAACCTTTCACTCTATCTATATCAAGTCGATCAAAAGTTCGCAGAGACTTCTTATTTTTTATAATAGCGTATGGGTACAAAGGCCCCAATCCAACTTTAAATGGACATTTATTCAAATTCGTGGCCACTTTACTTGGGAATGTAAGATGCCTTTTCAATTGTCCGTTGGAGCATGAGTTTATTTTAAGTGGTTTATCAATAACTACATCACAAGTTTCATGATCGACTTTCGGAATGTAAGTGTACAAATTGTAATCGCCTTTGGAATTTTTGACAAAGAATGAGATGGGGTACTTGCCGACAATTTTTCCGATACTTTTCAAGTATCCCGAGCAGTCGGCGGAGCTTTCCACAAAAAAGAGATACTTGATGTCTTCATCTATAACACTGAAATCAAAACTCATAATTGCTTCACAATCTTCGAAGTAATCGACAATCATATAGTTTGCTTTCGACACATCAACAGTTCCATTTTTCGTCGCATCATATGTAATAAATGGCATTTTACGTTTACTCAGTTCAATCAGCACTTCGTTGAAAAATGCGACTTCGTTGTCGCTTTGATTATTTCCAAAATTAAGAGCCACAGCCGGTTTCCATAATAATGCAATTTTACTTATTTTAACAATGCATGATGCTACGGAAATGTATTCATTAGTGTCCAGCATTTCTCCATCATAAAAAATACAATCTATAGGGCGAGCAACTGCGAGAAAAAGATAGAAATAAGTTCGAAAATAAATAAGGGCCGTCCTCAACATTTCTGCAAAACTTTGTTGCTTTTTCTGTAGAATATTTTATGTGGAGCTCCAGCGAGAACCGTGAAAAGACTGTGTCGTTTCCAAGCTGAGGGTAGAACTATAATTATATGTCATTACAAATATACGACGGAGCTTTTAGCAGATCTTTAAAGGTTTAATTAAAATTCCTACTTTTATGTTAGATTTGTACAGCTGTCGTTAATATTTACACGAAAAACATTTTATCTTTAGAGCTCGTTTGGTTGAAACGAAACGAAAATTGAGGGTACGTATAGTTAAAAGCATCAAAGCGTATGCTGCACGCATACGCTTTTTCGTAATATAGAAATATAATGTAAGGTTTTATATAATTATGTATCCAAGGTACACTGAATTATCTTATGCATTACCGGTACCTATTTAAATTTATATTACTATCAAAAGTATCTTAGTATTTCTATTACTACAATTCGTATATCTGTAAAATTGTTATTATGATGATCAGATACGATCTCTGTGAATTATGATGCTTTCATTATATGTAAGTAACTAGCACATTCTTAGACGAGAAGAAACCTGTTTGTCGGCGAAGATACGAGTAAGTTCCCGACCCACAAATTGGCCAGCGTGGTGGACTATGGCCTACAACCCCCATTCCTAGGGGAAACCGGTTTTTTTTTGTATCCCGGCAAAACTGTTCTGGCTATATGTTGTAAAATTTCATATATTACTATACTATATAAACGAAAATACTCTCAATTTCAGGTTCAGGCAAGCGCACCTCTCAGTTTTTCACTCATATTCATATTAGAATTAATTACCTCATGCTAAAACGTTGAAAGAAAACATCGTGACTAAACCTGCTTGTCGGAGAAGGTTAATCATAGGGGAGACCCGTGCCCAGCAGTGGGACGCTAAGGTCAGATACGAACTATTTCTAAAATCGTACGTTGTTCCAAGAGTCTGTTGATTTCCAGGGTGCCTAATTTACTTGTATCTTAGCTTGGGAATTTATGTTTTTGTTAATTATTTGGTAAAATTAAGTTAATGAGTGACTTAAGTATCAATAACTATAATACACAATAAGTAACAGGTATTCTGCGGGCGTTCATAAAAGGCTTCAGTTAGATATTGTTTTTGATTTACAAACTCAACTCGATCTTTTCAAGTAATTTTATGATTTTTTATCTGTAGACTTGTGTTTCTGGTTATTTAAGTTAGTGTCACGGATATCCGCATTACTTCAGGGCGACTAAGGTACTTTTGATCTACGAAATTTAGCAGGCGCGGAGAAACAATACTTAAAAAAAATAAGGATTAAGGAAGGTATATCTATTAAAATCATCACAAAATACATTTAGGTAATAGAAATAAAGCATAATGCGATATTTTAAAAATATCTCTTTTTTTTAAGAATAAATGGTATATTCATTGGCCAAAGTCGACATTTTCTCAAAGTTAAATTCTAATATTATTGATATATTTTCTTACAAAACAATAGTACAATATTACTATACAAAATTACAAGCACAAATTAATAATATCACCGCGTTTCTGTAGATCAATCTTCTATTTTTTATATTGTCACCAAATGTAGTAAATCCAAAAATTAAAAAGTTTTAAAAATATAGCCGTGACGCAGACGCGCTCTTTCACTTTTAAATCGACAGGCGCTTTTGAAATCTCTTGTTTTGATTTACTGAGTCAGCCGTCTAGAGTAGGTAATCGGACAACATTAATTTACAAAAAAACATTTGGTTATAAAAAAAACACATAAACCCGTGGCGCAAATCTCAATCAGGGTTGACACGAAACCGCCGATATTTGACATGACAATGCATTTTTTAATACAAAACATGCACCAGTAACTGGTGCAAGCGATGCACTTGTTCTGACATGTTTCTACTTGTCGCGAAATAGGATCCCGATGGGACTATAATTTCTACCTGCTACCTTTTTTTTGATACTTCAAATTGAGGATGTAGTAGGCCCAAGTGGCAAAGAATACAATGAATCTGATTTTGAAGAGCAGTTCAACAAATCCGTAAAGATTGAAGACTTTTTAACGGACTTCAATAAGTAACTACTTTAAAAAAAGATACAATTGATTTAAATTAATTCGGCAATCACGAATATAATCTTCGCCATTTTGAATTACAATCTAAATTTCTAGCTATTAGACCTATCTTGATAAAATTTACGCAGGATCATCTGTAAAGTAGTTATACCGAATCTTAGTAATAGTCCCTTTCAAACAAAAAAGCATTATCCAAGCTCAGGCGTCTCTGATAAATCGGGGAATACGAGTAAAAGAACAAGATAGACGATTGAGAACCACTGCCTACCTTGAACTTTCTTAAAATAATGTAGTGTATCATAGGAATTACATACTCTGATACAAAGGTGTGACTGCATACAAGAGAAAAGGACCAATGGAAAAAACCCTGAATTTTGATGCATGAAGTTACGTCCATAACGTATCGAAATAGGATCAGCTTTGCATGCGAAATCGCAAGTCTAGGGATGAACCGACCTCGGTAAAGCATTCATAGGGGAAACAGGGACGCACTGTGATCTAGGTGCGCTCCGAATTGAAGTAGGATGCCACTTATTCAAAGTTATACTTTTCTCAAGCGCTGTTGTCTAATCTATTTTTTTTGTTATAATTAGATGATATTTAGATAGATAGGTACATATCCTATTATCTCTTTTTACACACACATGTTTTTTTGACGTAAGGTGAATAAAAATACTCGAGTACTTTCTGAAATATCTACTTTGCTTAAAATATAATACTTACAAAAAAAAACTCCAAGTTCGTAAAATGTCTTGAAGTCAGTTTGCCGCTGTCCTGATTACGAACCTGCATCGTATCTATTCTGAAAGGTTTTCCAGATAAAGCATTTGTAAGGAGCATAGTTGCAGAGAAAATACGAATCGAAGAAAACGTATGAAGTATTGGATAAAACGTTACTTAGTCTGTGATGAATAATACGTAGTTATAGGCATTATTTTACATCCATATTAAACTTTTGAAATCACGTCTCGGCAAGCAGTATGTGACTTTGGCGATATGTCAATTATTATCAAAAAGGAGGAGATACTGAATTAAGCTTTTATGGGTATAATTTTCAAAAAACCGATTTCAAAAGAAAAGAGATTACCAACTTTCAAAAATGAGGGGTAAGTACTCTCTATTCGGCGGGAATGTCGTCAAAATATGTACAGTAGGTTGGTTTTGACACAAATAGTCAGAAGCAACTTAAATATACCCGACTACTAACAAGCCGTTTAGGCTCTAGGGCGTGCCAAAAAAATGTACATACATACACTCAAAAAACAAAGAAAGAAAAAATAAATAACTCAATATACTAATAAGTACTACACTACCCTCTTTTTTACTTATATCGCAGTCGGTTAATAAATTTAACTAAAAAAAACTTAATCGCGCGCGCCCAATTGAAGTCTTTAATCTTTTTTATAAAACTTTCATAGGAATTCTATGTAAATAGAATTCTAATTTTTAATACATACCAAAGTTACGTAGAACAAAAGGCAGTAACCAATAAAAAATTTGATATTATCGCAATAAAAATAACTCCCAGTTCCCTGAGCCCGTGTATCAATTGCTTCAATTACTCCTAATTGTTGTATAAACAAACATGAGACAAGTATTTTATCTCTAGCGCCTATTAGAGTATGATGTCAGTGTTTACTTCAAAGGCGGTTCAAAGAGGAGGCTCGTTTATTATATTATTCAGTGAGACATATTTTAAAGTTGATTCCTTGTTAACCATCATATAAATAATTATATATAAAAAATTCAAAAAAGCGTACGTTTAAGACAATATTGAAATTAATGAATTACGCTTAGACAACGTGGGTCATTTAATATTATATTAAGTAAATCTAAACATATGAACGCAAATATTACAGTTGAATCGCTAACTGCCGTGGTAAGATACAATGTCATTAAAAGTCCCTATATAATACAACTTTTCAAAAGTGTCTATTTTAACCATTTCATTTATTCATAAATTATCAATACTTCCAAATAATACGACGAAATGCATCAATATGACGACTTCATTATCTATTGTTATAATGTATAAAACATTAGGTGATCAAGATTTGGAAGCAACGAGGCAGTCCCTACTCCTCAGCTCTTCTAAACTTGAGCTGATGATAAAATCTCTCTTCAAAAACAACTTTGTCGTTAGATGGTGAGAGCCACCAGGCTCGTAAAAGAAACAAAAGACTACATAATACATAGAGTAATAATGAATTCTTCAGGCATCATCCAGCAAAAGTGTGTAAAACAGAATTATCGCTTGTTGTAACAACAATCTCGAAGTAGAATTCGGCCCGAGAGACACATCAACTTTATGAGTTTTATTTGGAAGGACAAAATCGCCAACACTCTATAACCCACTAAAACTTTAGCGCCGCTGAGGTAACGAGTAAACTCAGAAATTAGATTTATGTAGGTCAATCTAATTTCTATAAGACTCAGCCATGTTTTTCTTAGTTTTCTACTTATTAGGTGCCTACTAAATTAGGTAAATTGGATTAGATTTCTCGTAAAATATATTTGAAGTCAAAATTAAAGAACGAGAATACAAAAATCTTTTACTAAATGAAAATAGTAATGAGATGTGTTTTGTAACGGACTACATAGAGTAAATAAAATATTGTTGACCATTTCTGAAAAAATACGAATATTCTCCAAAATCTATTATCTAATATTCTGACAAATCATATTAATTCTCCACAAGGCAATAGTTTTTAAGCTACAAGGTACCTTAAAATAAAATTAATGTTTAAAAATATTTATTTAAAAAATAAGTATAATACAGCTTAATTTGTCTGTGTTGCATCTACGAATTTTGACTACGTTCCTTCCACAAAACGTCGCATTAAGAAGTCTGTTTAATCACCCATCGGACATGTTGTTTGAATGTTTAAAAGCCATATTTACATAATTTATACTCCAATTTCTTCTTTGATTAGAATATTAAGATATATTTCTTTAATTTTGCACCCGCAGCCGCCACCTCAAATCATCCGCAGACTAGATATGTGCCGAAGAAAAGAAAAGTAGTACAAAAATCTCTACATCCCTTTTATTTTTTACCCCTCATCCATTCATCTTTGAATCCACCGCCCTAACGCTATCAGGTAGATGGATGGACCCTTGATGTGTGATTTGAAAGGACCTCCGAGGGTAATTAGAACCCTTTTTCATTACCGTGGGAAGAATTCCGACTTTATTTCATGGAGGAAGTAACAATAAAAGTAATCGTTACTTTCTATTGAAGATTCAGAAGTTACTGAGAGAAGAAAATTTACAATCTACGAAATTCGATTTGGTGTTTGGTAAGTATTGTTGAATTTTGTGGAAAGCTAGTTTCCAAGCCATTATGAATAAATGAATTTCCTCTTCATTTCAGACACTCAATCTGTAAGTGCAGAAGGAGGTTTTTACTTTTATTATTATTCTTATTGTTTCTTAGCCGTTATCTGAGTTTTTAACAAACAAACTTTGGTGTTATTGAGGAACTTATATGTGATTTCTTATTATCTTATCTTTCTTTATTAAGTTTTTAAGTAGGACATTTTCACTGTAGAGTTGCACTTTTGTACTACTCGTTCGATAACAGGCCTTACATTTTTATAGGCTCTATATTAAAATTAAACAGAAAATCGAAATCATGTGAAATAGATAAGTAGGTATGCATTACCGAAATATGACGCTTGATTAAATCAAAACATAATTTTATCCTCAAGCATTTACAAGCGTGTTCGTTAATAGTATCCAATTTTCCGATCATCATTTTATGATTTTCCACAATTACCCATATAGTTACGTTTTGGTTATTAACACGCCAAATATTGCAACAAAATTGTGAAAATCAAACAGTTCAAATCCAAACATGGTAGATAGGCAAAAACGTAAATATATCATCCTATTTAATGAAAATTCCAAAACATCAACTTTGGCTAAACGCTCAGGCTATTTGCTTACTGTTCAATAAAACCAATTTGTACCTACTCCACTTATGTGAGTTAACTTTAATTTTCTAGAAATAGGTATCTCTCAAAAACAAGTTGCATCGCATCTGAGAAAGTATTTTAATTTGCAACTCCATAGAACTCGCTCTAGTTACAAACGTGGACTGGAAAAAGTCGAGAACAATGCTAGCTTCTCTTTTTAGAAGAGTTTCGCTGGGACAATGCGATCCTCGCATTCTACTCGGTCTCCATTGTTTTGATGCTGCGCTTTTGCAGCAAACTGAATATAAAAATTTCACGCTCCAATCATGTTTATGTTGAAATGTTGCTCTCCCGCTTTCTCTCCAGCATCTGGAGGTAGCCGTCTCGCTCCGTTTGGAATCCTAGACACAGCTCTGATATCGACGCAGTGTTATCACTGACGGGATGTCGGCACATTTGTTTCGTTATGCTCTGGTGATTATGGTCCATTTTGTGTTGTCGTGATATCGTCTCGGAGGTTGTTCACATACCTGAATGGCCGTATCTCGTAGTATCCGAGAATGGAGTTCGCTTCGCATACACATTGGGAGGGACGCTGTCAGTGTTGCTCGCGATTTCGTGCCGAGAGGTCGCCAGCTTGTTCCTCCGTCACCCGGCGGACGCGAGTGTGATTCGACACGAATACGAAAGTGACCATTTCGACTCACATCTTTAACTTTACGTAGTGAAGTTTAAATAAATGTGTGTTTAGTTGTAAGTGTAGTTCTAGTTCGTTGTAGTGCTCTCTCTCAATTTGGATGTAGCGGATTAACCTGCAGGTATGTCAACGTTGTCAACCGGTTTCTTGTGTTTTTCATAATTACTAGTAAGGAACGGATACGGGTGATTTCCTTTTGGTATGCAATACAAACCAGTTTTTTGTCCGATCGGCCGTGGGAAGGTATTTCGTTTGCCATTTCGAGTTCGTCCATTTACCTATGTGATGTGTGTTATTTGTTTAAATGTTTTGGTGTTAATTATTGCTTTATCATTACTGTTAGGCTAATAAAATTTATATTAAAATCAAGCAGCATTTGGTTAGTTTTGGATTCGTTTTATCTTTTGATTTTTATTTAGTATCAGCATTATTAATACAAAGAATCTTGTTTTTTTAACATGATTTTCTTTAATGTTGTAGTTTTCTTCACAATACGGTGTGTATTCATTTATGAAAATTTATTCAAATATCAGAAATATTTACATAGGTATGTGTAGTCACATGTTTCTGCCGAAGTAAGCGATTAAACATATTTTTGAAATGATTATGATTACTAAGCAATTTCTTATTAATATTATCATTGATGTACTTCTATAATATTAGTAAGTTCTACGTAAGTATTGTTAGGTTTATGGAAGCCAATAAAAGAAGTTGTTTATCGGTTTCAATTAAATTATCATTTATTACCGATATTATGAAATAGCAGGAGAGGTGTCAGTGCTCTCTACTGTCTCGCGGATACACCATACTAACTAGTACTTCTATGGAGTCTACAGTTCAGAATATCAGAACGGTATGAACAAAGGACCTGTTATTATTAATTATAAATAAAACGTTTGAGGGAGAGAGCATGAACAACGTCTACTCGTTAGAGTGAGACGGATTGATTTTTGTCATGTTATTCTCACAAGTATCACTTATGGGAATTGATAGTTTAAAAAATTATAGATCTTTAATACTTATGATCCCATTGCTTCATGTTTTCAATTCATGCCATATGAGCCCGTTTATTCATAAATATCCATGGCGAGCACTGTACTTGTAACTTTTCGCAATACGAAAACCTAACCTAATTGCGGTTTTCATTTGGATTATGTACTCAATATTCGCGGTACATATAGGTATGTACGAATTCACACCGCTCTAATTCTTATTTGTTTTCTAGCAATACATTACAAATATGTACTAGGTTTTTCACTTGCTTTGTTTAGTTTACTTGTTCTAGTTGTTTTACTGATTTCATTTGTTTTTATTGCCATTTGCCATGCTCAGTGATCTGATCTGTCTTTTAACATAAGTTAATAACTGATCCATTTCCTTTCATATCCATTCCTTTTTGGATTTGTAGCTTCTATAATGCATAGAACAACTTCTTTGTTTTACAAAAGCTAACATACCTACCTAGGTATAATTACTTTTTCATCCCCAACGCAAAAAGAGGTTTTATAAGTTATTTTTCTCCTATGTTTGTGTGTGTGAACATTGGATGTAGTTCAGCAATTTGAAGGTCATGTCATTAGCTGTTTATATAGCTAGGTAAGTACCTAGGTATTCATTCTGCTCTAGACATTTTTTTTAACTATGATCGTTTTTACTAAGTGTTTTTACTTTTATCGTAATTTAAAAAATAAATACGTTTTGTAAATAAAATGAAAAATATTGAGGCGTGTTGTTAATTTAGGTCTGTATTTCTTATCGTACTCGTAGCTGATAATAAGTAATAACCTAATGATATCATTATGATAGCGTGTTAATCTTTAAGATTATTAATATACCAATAGCGTTACAGTTCGTTCATGTACACAGTATATTTTATATTTGCTTTTATTGTAATTTGATGAATTAATGAATTTAAGCTAGGAAATGATGACTTTTAGATGATATTGAAGTACTTATATAATTATAATATTGTATCGAAGTACACACTATAACAAATACCATACCTATGTAATATAATCACACTAATTATCAGAGTAATATGGAAAAGGTCAAATAATGGAAATAACAAATTGCCTGTTCTTCAACCCGGAAAAATTAATTGTCCTCCTGAGATATTAAGATTTCCGCGGGTAACAACCGCTAGTGATACATTAAGTACCTACATGTTATATATATATCTTATAAAAATAGATGCACAAGAACAAAAAATCAATATTATTAAAAAAATCTTAAAACGTGAATGCAACACAATATCAACTGACTCATTTGCCATGCTAGCGGATTATAAATAATTGAGGCAAAATGATGCATTAACGGTAAAATTAATAGAAAGGCTATAAATAAATATAAAAAACAGGCTCTTCTAGTCGATTTCTAAAAACAGTTTTTATCGGATATATAGTGGAGTAGGTATATCTTAAAAGTCTGATTTATGAGTTCCTAAATATCCGATTGGTTAGGAACTCATACATAGACTATTAGCTCAGCAATGCAGAATATATAATAAATATAAATCAAGGCAACATATTTACCCTGATAACATGGTTAATAATAATTGTTCTGCGAACTGTTGACCTTGCGAATTACGACAAAAACCACAACTAATTGATCAATTCGATACGAATCGATTATTTTGTCGAATTCAGAATTCTTAATTAAGGTTGTCTTACGCATATCTGTGTCAATAAAATCATCCAGTTTAATAGCTCCAGTGATAGTAACATAGCAAGGAGTAAGATAAAAATAAAGGCCAAAAATTGTTTCTCGCTGATAAAGGGCACCGAGGCGAACTCCCTCTTTAGGGAGATATAAACTAAATATTATAATCATCTCTTGTTCTTTCCTTATTTTGGATTTGGTTATTTGTATCAATTCTCTCTTTTCTCTCAATTTCTCTCTCTCTCTTTTTTCTCAATTCTCAATTTGTATCAAAACTCTCAAAACAGACTCATCAAAAAATCTATCATAAATTTTTTTATTGAATGTTTGAGGCCTGTTTATGAAACCATCATCTTAGTTACAACTTACGATGAACTCATTACTTAAACCGTATCCAAATTTCCTCACTCTGATTCAGCAAATATGCATCTCTATTGATTAACAATCTCAGGTGAGTATCCTATAACACAAACAAGTCTAATAGAAAACATTCCGCGCTCCAATTTGATTATTATCTCTAATACAAAGAGAAGAGATTCAAATTTGCAGTGAAATTCGAAACGATCCTGTTCAATATCTTGTCAGTTAACTGAAACGAACAGAACATGTTAATTTACTTGCTAATAGTATTCACGATTATACATATAGGTAGGTAAATACATTATGGGAATGGAAACGTGCACAAAGGTTTGTCAGATACCTAATTATTTATATGCTTAGAAACAGCTCAGGGATTTATCAATTAGGAAGGTCATATTTCACCAATTATGTCCACGCTGCAGTGACTCCTATGGAGATTTTGATGACCTCTTTAGGCGACATAGGTGTATCTTATCTGAATAAATAAAAAGCAATAATAGTCCTAAAGAAGTCTATCTGCAGATAGGTTAACCTTCACATCTTCACACAACAAAAAACATTTTTATCACTAGTTTAGTTGACTGAATAAATAGTTTTGAACAACCGAGAAGCAGCTCACTTCATAAAAGTAATTGTACTAATATAACTCGGAAAATTGCTCTGCATTGTGTGAGTGAGTAACCAGACAATGATGCTATAGCGGCTAGAGCTCTATGCAACCTATAAAGTATTTTCTGCCCACCTTCCATCATACCCACTGACAATTATCTAACCAAGTGTGGATCTGTGAAGTCATGATTACCTTGTGGCTCGATGAACACATATGTTGGGCAATCCAACTCAATACTCCTTTGTTTATGCCTGAATGTAAGCCAAATTGTATCACAAGTCATTAGAATCTTCTTAATTAGGTTCTTCTGTTATATATTCTATACGTTCGATAGAAATAGCGATGTGAATTAGAATGATTCTAAGTTATTTGTTTTAGACGTGAATAATTTTAAGTTATGTCTTTACAATATTGATTTTCATTTCCAAGAACGTGTCGAATAGCTCACAATTTTTTGGCGGCAATTAATGTAAAATCTAGTCGTATTTTTTGCTGTAGCCAGATTTTATGTATAACTTAAGTTAGTATCCAATCGTAAAAAGTCGCTAGATTCCAGTACTTTATCTATGTAGATACTACGAGTACGTACGAGTATAGTCTACATACATACTAAGAATATTTTACTCCTGCAACTTGTTTGGCATGATTCAAGATGCGCTTATTATATTACATAATCATCAGTATTTATATTGCTTAATTGTAAACTAATCAGTGCAATTGACATTAATATGTTATAATTAAATTTTGCATTGATAAAAGGTGTTCTAGGATAAGAGTATGTCCTGTCAGCTGTTGATGTATACGCTTAGCCGACTGATGATTTTACATTATTCTTAAAAACTTCAACTGCTATCCGAAGATTGGCTCTTTAGCGTTCTTCCACTAGGTTATTAGCACATTGATTGACGTTGACGGCTGATGTCCGGCGGGTGGATCTTAAAAGTTATTCCGATATACTTAGAGCAGTCCATATTAAATTTACTGCACAGTGAATAAGTACCTCACGAAGTGTTACAATAAAATTGATTTAAGGGTTCTTCTTGTTCGTGAACAGAAGTACAAGTCGTAAACAAGATGGGTACGAGTAACATTGGCAGTGCAATCGGGAGAATGGGTTTGTTTGGCCAGAAGTGACAAACATAGTCTGTAACCGAAGTGCTTCAAACTTTTTATTGCTTTCAAAACTACAGCAGTTTTAATAGAACTACCTATTATTGTTATTTAAATCTTATGTGAAACTTTGAGGTGATAAAACCAAAAATTGATAAATCAGTAACGTTTTGTTTAACCTCTTAACTGGGAGTATGCATTTATTCAATCGTTACTGCTAAATAGAATTCATGAAATCGAACCATTAGTAGGTATTATGCAGTTTCACGTTTGTCTATTTGTCTGTCTCGGGTGTGGTGAATGTCGTTAACTCTATGGGGAATGGCTTCCAAACGGACGGAAATGTCCGAGGAATATTGAAGATTCCAAGAATGGCTTCCGTTATTACTATATAATGTTCAAATTTCGTGCTGGTTTTGGTTCAGAATCATCGGTTTACTTATTTATCTTCCTGGTATAATTAGTTTTAAGGTAACCAAATATTTACTGAATTAATAAATTCATATACACAATACAATTACGAGCAATCGTTTACTAAAGAAACTTGCACTTGTATGTAATCAATTCTATGCTACCGAATACTATCTACTCGGTATTATAATATTGCTGACTAAATATTTATAAATTTAGTCTCTAAAATTATATGAAATTGTGATTTACTTACTAGGTATGTTATAAAAATTTCTTTCAAAAATAGTGGTGTGACCTTTTATAAACTAACTAAGTAAGGATTATTATAATAATAATTAGTATTCCGATAAACTATTCTACACTCGTAGGCAATTTCTAATTCTATGAAGCTTCTACCTTGTAAAAAGATAGTTTACCTATGTGTGTATTGCGGTCTGGTCCTAACGTTAATAACATTGTTATTGTGACCTATGAGTTGGTCTGGTTTTACTTGCTTTTATATGAAGATCAATGAATGTAAATCACTGCGTTTAATTCTGTAATTGATCTAAATAGGTTCAGCACAATCCTTGTGCACAAATTTATGTTGTATTATAATTATCTCATTTCTCTAAGAGTTACAATTTTTAACGGCTGCTGGCCAAAAATCAACTTTCTATGTTATCAAATAGCAAAAAGATATATACCGAATAGGTATATTTGCAATAAGAGGTAAGATAGTGGTACACAGAAGGATAAAGTAGGGCATGATGGAACAAAGGAAACAAAGGGTCACTGAACCGACATCTTTCCTTATTTACATTTAAACCGCTTATGCTCCATATGTAAAATTGCATTAACTGATTATAAGAATGTTACTAGGTATTAAAAATATGCTGCAAATATAATGTATATGTATGTACATATCTACATTATTGACATAAGTTTTTATGTATAAAAATGTAATGCCTATCAAAATTTTACGTAAGTTGCACGCTCAAAAATCAATTGTTAAAATATATGTTAAATATCTGGAAGACACGGAACCGGTAGAAAAAGCTTAAGGTAAAAAGACGGCAAAATGTACTTGGCATCGTAGTATTACGTATTAAACATCTTGCTTTTCTTATTCATGCAATAAATTTAAAATGTAACCATTATAATAGTCATCGATATAATGATAAAGAAGAGCAAGTCCTAACTGACTAATATTTGCTTGAAATCAAGGCACTGTAGAAGAAGGAGTAGAAATGTACAAAGGAATATGTATTTGAAATTCAACTCCTAAATGGGTCAAATAGTCAATGATTGAAACTTCTTAAAAAACTAAACATTTAATGTAGTGGGAAATGCTGCGAGTGCCAGCTGCTTATTTGAAATATACGAAATAAACTTAACAAAATATAAACAGCACAAATATAAACAAGTACATTTAGAGATATTTAATAATAGTAGAGCAACTAATATTGATAAAGTGCATTTTACAGTTCACCATGGTTGAGTTTATTTAATGTGAAACCACCGCTCTGCGTAAACGAGTGGAGTAGAAGGGCGGTATCGGAGAACAAATTGCACATTTTATAAGCAGCTTACAGAGCTATTTTTATTTTTCAAATATTACTCCCGCTGAGTACGAGTAAGTAATAGTATTGTAGTCTTACAAATGGTAGTTTAAATAAAGAAAGTAAAATTAATATTTAGTTTGTAAGCTTACCAGTTATTTAGAACAAAAGTAGATGTGCTCTGATTTAAGAAGGTTGCACAGTACAAGGAGGACCCATCATGCCTCTACTTAAGTTGAATAGGAATTATTAACATCAAAAAAGAAAAAAAGATCAAACACCGTGCATAGCCTTCCTTATGTTATTTGAACTGAAATTAGTATAACTATTGTAAACAAAACAATTAAGATATTATAAAGAAAGTAGTGCTATTGTTAGTTTTAGTACTAATATGTGAATAAAGGTAAAAAATTTACAAGCGTAGAGACTGTTATTTATAATGGTAATAGAATTGTGATTAAAAAAAATACAATGCTAAAGATAAAACAGCACTATTGGTATACCTTATATTAGGTTGTACTGGTAGTAGTAAATGAAACTTGTTCTAGTTATTGATAGATACACATAGAATCATGTTTAGTCCATGTCATGGTCGGCGGCAGACCTGAATTATTCCCTACTGGGTGTTCGATCTGCAATGCAACAGTATGGTGAATTATTGGAGGCATCTGGTGGGATGCGATTCGACTAACAACTATCTTCACAAATCTGTTTATTTGGTTAAAAGTATTTTATATCGATATTGGTATGTTGATAACTTTTAATATATCGCAAAATATAATGGACATGAAGAACGAAATAGATAAAAATGACTTTTTTTAAACAAGAAGACTGATAAGTTACAGATTGGGTTTTCTAATTCCTAAACTTATGCCCTCGATTAGCAACCATGTTTTTTGTGTTTTCGAACAATAATTGGTCATCATAGGAAGTAAGTACTGCCGTTTATGCGAAATTTTCTGAAGAGCATTAGTTGACTTGAAAATTAGTTAATTTAAATCAATTGCGGTCCGAAAAGTGCTGCCTACATCTAAATACCGAGAAAATTGTTCTAGCCTTTATATCTAAGTATATCTATAGAAGATTCCGCATTAACTTAGCTAGATGTAAGTTTTACCTTAGTACTGCAGCGGACTTCACTCGCACTATAACAATAAACTAAGGTCTAGCATTATTATCGTCACTTTTATTTTGTCATTCGATTATGAATCTTATTTCAAAGGTGTTAGCGCACTGGCAATTGTCAAGTATTTGCGGTTCAGTGGCTTTAGTCCGGGCCAGGCTCCTGTTTATTTATAGCCTCGGCACTAAAAACCACAGATCCTCACCTATGTTACTATGGTACAGTTGAGCTAGAAATAGGTAACACCAGGTTTTAAAAAGAGTCATTCTCTTAACTTCATTTTCATTACAGGGAATAGCAAAATAAATGCAACATAACGCCGCGATTAATCAATGACAATTATCGTATGTGAATCACCGCGTTACCTTGATCAGAAAAAAAAACAGTAGTTAAAATACTTCCCAAATTTGTGGATCTTAGATATTAGGTATTAAAAGGCTGACCAAGCTTGATCGGCCCTTGGATTGGCCTCGTCCTAGTCTAGACCCACCCATATCGTCCCAGGTTAGCTTTTCGAGGTCAAATTAGTGTTTTTACACCTATACTTTCGCGCTACACTAAACTTTATTATTGTATGGAGTCTGAGACTACCTTAACTAAGTAGGTACTATCTATGTCTCTCTGAAGGAAAGATTTTCACTGTAACTTACAAAAAATCTCTAAAAGAAATGAATAATTTTGATAATCATTATCTACAGGTGTTACTAAAACTTGTCCAAACGAACTAGCGGGACAAAATTGTCACAGTTGTCTCAACATAGGACACCTCAATGGGACACAGCACAACGTGGAAACGAGAGAGAATATTTGTAGGGTAAAAAGTATTACGAGATTAAAGAAATAGGTAACAGAATTAGTTGTACCAATTTTTTAAATAAAATGTATGAACATGTGGTCTTTATAACGGAAGTGAAACTATACCTACCTTACGTGGGCGATTGCACTAAAAACTATGAACGTAGTTTATTGTGTTTTGCTTGCCTACTTTGATGGATTGTTCTGAGTGGGCTGGTTTGAACAAGACGTTATATAAATATTAATAAAATAGAGATACATGTATATATATATAACTAGTACTCGAAAAACAATTGGGATACCTACATATATTGTGCAAATAAAATCTGTCAAGTGCGTGACAAAACACGCAAACAAAAAGACAAAAAGGTTTATATTTCCGTTCTTATTTCAAGAACCTCGGTACGACGTAGTTGTAGTAAACTTTCACTGGGACAGCATAATCGCGTTCGTGCGTGACGCAAATTGACAGTCTTTAGACAGGTGATTGACTTCAAAGCTCTATTTACAATACAACAAAGCCAAAAATATATTTGGAAAGCTTTTAACAAACGATCTTGAGTTAGATACGAGTACATGTCAACAAGTTCTTTTTCGAAATAAGTGAATACCGAGTTCCATTACGGTAGGCGTCGATTGAACTTTTTCAGTTATTTCAAAATAAAATCTAACCTCTTGACCGATTTTGATATACACTTGAGTAGTGTGAAAAAGAAATAACACAATATAAATAAGGAAAGAAATATTCAAATCGGTACAGCCGTCTCCGTGAAATCAGTTTACAAACAAAAAAAAACTCAAATCAAGTAAAATTAAGTATCCCCTCCATTTTAGGTAAATCGTTAAATAAAAAATTAAATGAAAGATGTGATATGTCGAGACTCTTAAAATAAATATATTGACAACTTGAGTAGTAAGTATAAGTCACTGAATCGGACCATAATCTAGATCGGGACTGATTAGCTACCTACTTAAAAAGTTTTGTTGTTTACATTTCATTTAGCATCATTAGCATAGCAATAAATCAAAAAAGCATCTGTCATTCGCGTTAAGAGCTAGGCGGTGCAACATTTGACAAGCTGTTTTCCTTTTCCGTGTTTTTAGTTAATTATAACAATGCCATTCGGTTTACTTACAGCCTTTCTTAAAGTTTTGCTATTTACAGGGGCTTAATATTGTTGCCTTTTTTCTATCGAGTTATTTATGTCATAAAGTGGCGTTTTAGCTTTACAAGAGTTTGGAACAATTGGTTTGCAGGCCAATAACAAAACTGAACGTCTGATGCGCTATTTACAATTGCACAGGTCTATTATGATCGTGTTACTTACTAAACAAACTTAAGCCATTTGTAAAAACACCGCAGACAACATCAATTCTCAAAGATAACTTAGCATTCCAGAACAAAGCTTCCCATGAATAAGTACGACTCAAGTTACCAACTTAAGAGGCCCCACGCGTAAGTAATATATTCGAACTTGCTTCTCAAGTTTAAATTAAGTGGATTATATGTTATGTTCGCGCTATTAAGGGGAGAGGTTATTTAAGGAATTTTGGAACTAAGCAAATAAATATCAAGTAAGATTCGAAATGAGGTTATGTCTCATTAGCTGATGTACATTAGGGATGGGTTATTAAATTTTATGTTTATGGAAATTAATGCCATTTACGTAGACCTAAATGAAATTTTTCTAGCGGTATGGTTATACTTATTTATTTATAAGTAAATAGGTCCTGACTGACATTCCCTAGAATCAATGCACTCTGCATTGATTCTAGCGAATATCAACCTCTGAGTCCAGAGACATGAAAATTGGAGGATGTGCACCCCACAAAAGATTTTAAGTTCAAATCAAGATTGTTTTTTTTTTATATATTTCATCGCTGTAATGTCTGTTTATACTGAAAAAACTAATTATTTTCGTCTACCTCAACGAAAGTCCTCCAAAGACTTTTATATAGTTTTGCATTGATATTAGAAAATTGGTTTTCTTTGAAACGAAATAAATTAATATAAAACATACATGGTTCGCTGCACGAATGTACCTTATTAGTTGTCGAGTTTTTAAGCAATTTACCAACAACAACATTACATTAAAACTTTTGTACAATACATCACCTGAATACGGTTTTTGTTTTTATAATGCAACATTGTTTCTACTCAATTCAAAGTTTAGATAGAATTCTATTATTAAAGTGGCTGTGGTCACTTAGTTTGGTGAATGAACCAATGCAACATATTTTAAGTACTAGTTTTAGCCGTGACTCGGCCCGGTGTTTGTTTTTTGGTATAAAATAGCCTCTGGCTCTCTCCGGATTTGGAACTATCTTAAAAACTCAAGCCGATCCGTCGTTTAGTTGCTGAGAAGAATACGAACAAACAAACCTTTAATTGGGGATACACAAATAGATAAGGTGCATGCCTAGCATGGGCGATAATGTTTATGATTATACGATTGACTATTGCAAGCACATAACTCAGGTGAAGCCTAATGTACCTACGTATTAACTTTTAGGCATCTGGTCTAGTCGCCTAGTAGTAGTAGTCATCACCTAGTCGAGCAAAACAAGGCACGGCCGTACCATTCTTTTCTCGAAGCGGTTCGAGGGATTTCGACCCCCCTGTAGCTAAGTTGTGGGAGAAGCTAGATCGCTTATTACAGGCCAGTCAGGCCATTTAGTGGCTTTTACAACTGAGTGCTCCCATTGTTTTTTACTGATTTCCCAAAAAAGGTGGAGGTAGGTACTTAATTCGAACATTTTTTTTTACATTTGTTACCTGATTTCTTGGATACGGCTGAACCTATTCCGGATTTCTTTGTTTGAAATGTATGTTTATCTCAGAAGTGGTCCCGTTTAAAATTTCTCTATACCAGATTAGAGGTTTGACTATTGATTTAAAATAACTGAAAATACTAAATCGGCGCCTGCCAAGAACAAGTTATAGTTCAACAGTTTGCAATCATATTGTTATATCAGACCTATCGACAATCAAACTCTTGAAACCCTTTAAGAAGAATACCTAATATCTTTATTCGGTGGGAATAATAATAATGCATAGTTTCTGTTAATGACATATAAATAAACTTTGAGTCATGTTCCAACAAGTTATTTGAATAGATATCGATAACTCTGTCGTCCGTTTCTCGATATCTACGCGTTGGTATTTCTACTTACGTAATGGTACGGAATAACAAATACTTACTAACATTTGTATGTAACTACATACCATATCATATGAATTTCGGTAGTGTGGTTTATGGAACTATTTTAACCAACTTCAGATAGGGATCACAATAGTTTGCTTTTTTTTTGTGTATCGCCTAATTTTCCAATAAAACCGACCGATTTGGAATATTATTATATTAAATTTCCATATAATTTTTGTCAAAATTGGTCCAGTGGTTGTCAACGTCTATTCAAAGATGTACCTATATGCTCAGTCAAATAAAAAATAATTAAATCAGTACCGCTTTAGTTAATTGTCCCTAAGGATTGAAAAAATAATACAGATTTCTACAAATTGAGAACCTTCTTATTTTTGAAGGCGTTTAAAAATACTACTAATAAGTTTCTTTACCACGTAGTCTATCCATATTCAATAAATTATTTATTGTTAAGGACTTGGAGTGACACATCTACTCTAAATTCAAATAAGTTTCTTAAAATTGCCAGCAACAGGTTTGCAACATGTCTCAATATAATTGCAACATTTCCTACACTTACGGCCTTATTTATTTAGCCTTTTCAATAAGAAACGTCATTTGTCTTGCTTTGGCGTATGATTTTCTTTATCGGATAAAACGAAACAAAACATACTACATAGCTGGAATGCACTTAAGGCAGTTTATTACTAACATTTTGCAATATCGACCGCCCTTTCAAACCATTATTTTCAAAGATTAAAAAGCGAACACGCCGTTTCCCTTTGACATTCTTTACGTAACGGTCTTTAACCGACCTTTAACAGGTTGTACTCACTTTATGCAAGTCGCAATTAAGTGACTAGCACCTTTACAATAAAATGTCAGTATTTATAACTGCAACGGATCAAAAACTTGTTTAAGCGTAGTTGGCAGCAACTGTTGCGTAAGTTAGTAATGACATATTGAAGCAAAGTTAAAAAAATTGCCTGAGATGAGATACTTGCCTGCTTCTATTGCTATAATGGCAGGTAGTCTTAGATTAAATTCAATTTTATCGTATTAGAGTGGTTGTAGATAGACAATGTATAAATATACTTTTTAACCAACTTCATAAAAAAAGGAGGTTCTTAATTTATCGGAATCTTTTTTTTTTGTATATATTTCCATTAGAGGCGCCTGCACCGATTTTGAAAAATATTTTGCTAAAATGATAGTTCCCAGGTACCATTTGTACAGTGTATTCATTACAGGGTGTAGGGGTGCAGTAAGAAAGGAATTATGAAAATTCAACCCTAAACGGGGGTCAATTAAGTGACGAAATGATATTTGCACAGAAATAGTTTCGAGGTCGGTCAGAGTCAATTTAGAGTCATATTTTTTCCCAGGAAAAGAAACATAACGCGGACAGAGCCGTAGACATAAGCTAGTATTTAAATATGTAGTTAATAATACCATAAATACCGTGTAGGTATATGCTACCTACTCTTGCCAGAATCCGGTGTCTTATCTCATAAGTATGTCTCAGCTACTTCCTTATTTGAACGTTGCCGCGTTGGCTAAAGGAATCTAAATTATCTGTATCGGCCTTGCGCAGTGAGGTAACTGAACGTATACCTAACCTTACTTACTAGCAAACTTAGCAAGCTTGATACTTTTTAACCTCCTTTAAAAATAGATGATGTATGTATAATACGTCTTTGTGTTAAGTTTAACAGGTTTGTCGGATTCACCTGGATCGATATGGAAATACTTCTTTTTTGAAAGATTATCTTTTCAAATCAATCTATATAACTTTTATTACAATAAGTACAATCCTATTTTTTAGTTTTAAAATCAAAATAACTGAATAAATTGTATAGAAATAAATTAAATGGACAAATTGTTTAATTTTTTTTGTGTTTTTTATTTTTCTGTCGAGACTATAGACACGTCCTAGTGGAATAATTTCTAAGCCACTTGCGCAGGCCTCTAACGTGGCTTTCAATTGGTATTTTAATTTGTCAACAAAATAAGAGAGACTGATATAAGTTTTGATCGCAGTTATAACGAAAGAATGCAGTGAAACGTAAAATCTTCCATTTTTTGACGCACGGTATACTGCGACTTGACCTAGCTTATTATTTTTAATTGTTTATGTATAATATTTTAGGTAATTAGTAGAAGTGGTGTCCTGTGTGTACGAAATAAATAAGTTTTTTCTTTCTAAATCACATAATACGTGACATTTTTCATTTGTGTTTTGAACGTTTAACTTTGCCCCCTGAAGAAAATGTGTCAAAATTCTAGTTTCACGAGTTTTCAACCTCAAATTCAGTTCCTCTAAATCCTTATGCTGCCGAACAAATTGCAATTCCTACCCTTCATTCAGCCCGCAGTTTATTAAAGAGTTTTAAAGTAATTAAAGTTTAAGATACTTTAGAAAGTTGGCAGCAAATGTTTCTTGTTTCAGCTTTCTTTCGGGGAAATTAACTAAGAGTTATTTCAAGATTGATTTTAATAGCTAGTCGTAAGAAAATATTAATATTGAGGAAAGTTAAAAGTAGACTTCGGAAAGAAACGATTACACAAACGAAAAACTAACTAGACATAAATTTGAATAAATGACGGCAGTAAAGTTTCGAAGAAAGTTTGTTAGTCGAATAGAATTTGAACAACTGTTATAAAAAATCTACTTCAACAATCTAGGATACCAAGTTTATCCAAATTAACTTTGTATCCAAAATTTATAAATTAATTATTTTATAGTAAAACAGGGCTTGTAGCTTTCCACTTTTATGTGAATCCATTAGGTAATTTTTAACTTTATACTTGACACTGGCAAATAATATATTAATCGTATTCGTATTCGTCGGTCGTCGGTCATATTTGTCGCAAAACCGACAACCGCTGGGGTAGACAAGTTCTAGAGTGGAGACCGCGAACCGGCAAACGTAGTGTAGGATGCCCTGCGACAAGGTGGAGCAAAGACGTACTAAAGACTGCAGGCAAAGGTTGGAAACGAGAAGCTCAGGATCGAGCTGAGTGGCGTGTCTTGGGAGAGCGTTACATCCATCAAATATAACTACAGTGGCTCTCCTGTTGTTTAAGTTTAACCCTTAGCTTAAACTCCCCTAATTCCTATATATATATAATACTCTAATACTCCCCTATTATATACTTATCGTGAATGTCATCAATTTCGTAGAATTAGAACAAAAAGCATGATACTCGTATATTATTTTCAGTGAAATTACCTTTTTTATCAGAAAGCATCCATCGCTATAATTACCCCCTAGTCTCTTACAACAAAGGAGTTGTACTACTTAGACAAATAAACTTGAGGACATGTCACTCGTTATTTATACTCGTATCATAAAGTTGTAGAGAGACAACAATCAAAGAAAGAATTTCATTCGCTTATGTTCTTCAAACTGGCTGTTGATAAATATTTTTTATTGTTTTAGTTTCTGTTACATTAAAAGCTTGATTTTATAAATTTCAAGGACAATGTGTTGCCTTCACTTACGTGATTAGGTTTTTTGCGTTTCATGTGCGATTTTGTATGCTGCAGAATATGTATTTAATACTAGTAGCTGTCACATTTTAAGTTAAAAAACTGTCGTTATTCCCCCCCTTATGGATTAATTTAAAAAAAAAACCTTTTTCGGTACACACAGTTACATCTTGTAATTAATACACCCTCCAATGTCTCTAGGTGCAGCTGGCCAGCCAGAACTAACTGTTTTAGACTATTTTACTACCCGCAGTGGTATCTGCGAATACAAAGAAGCCCATGTCCAAATAAAGGTAAACTCTATCTTATAAACGTATAAGATAATTTCATATCCCACCATTTCTTAGTTCATAGCCTACAACGAAATGGATAGATTTATAGGGGATGTTAAGGTGGCTTTAACTTGCTGAATGTTTAATTCGAAGCTATAATTGGCACAATTTATCATACGCTTTATATTTTAGATTATTTGGTTTAAGTAAGGGTTTAACTGAGTTACACAAAATAAATTTATCAATAAATCTACTGCTGACGTCTCTTGGTATAAATACGAAGAAATGTAATTATTGACTCGCTTAGGCTTACCTCGTATATTAAATTTAATGTCGGTAGTTTATTAAAAGCCATTTTTATTTTAATTTCTTAAATAGCTTTACTAATAAACACCTATACTTTGAAAAAAGAATATATTAGTATAGTAGTACTTTTTAGTGATTTATCTGATATTTTAATTTTTTGATAGTATTTTCAAATTGATAGAACTGATAGTATTTGTAAATTTCGTGCAACCTAACATTATTCGTAGGATTTTTAAAGAATACTAATAATCCCCGAAAAATAACTTCTCCGTAGAAATCTACTCTAAAAATTCTTGAATTCTGGTGGTATTGCATAACATTAGAGGCAAAAGTGAATAAGTAAGCAATTTTGGTTTCATTTTGACAGTAGTTAGATAGATAGATCAACGCTTTATTGCAGGCACACAAAACATAACAATACAAAAATATAAATTTACTCGTAGTGCCATAAGTGGCGGCCTTATCGCTAAAAGCGATCTTTTCCAGGAAACCTTAGGATAGAGACATTTGAAAAAAATATGTATAGTTAGTCAGTAGTTGTTTACCTCTTTGAAAAAAAAAAGATTGCGTTCACTTGTTTCATTTCTTTCACCGCTAAAGTTGCCCGCTACTACCGCGGTTGGTTTAAAAATTAAAATAGCTGTAGATTTACCTGCCAAATAGAAGTCAGTTTCATCTTTTCAGTATTTAAAACTAAAAATTAAATTATTTGCTAGTATTACGGTAGGAGATACATACAAGATCTTAAAGTTAGGGTTAGTGAGTGCGCATATTACTTGCCTGGTAGCTTGCAAAATTAACAAGACAATGATATAAAGTAGCAATTACTTATCAATATATATATATTAGTAAGTAATTGCGTACCTAATCAAAGAAATTTACTTGATCGTGTTTCGTTCTAACCAAAACAGACCACAGTTACGCATTAAATAAAATATCATATCTAACTCTATTCTCGTTACAAAAATGTTCCAAATTTTTTGAAGAAAGAAAATTAGAAAGGTATAAATGTATTTTTATCAATAAACTGCTTGTACTAACAAAGACTTCATAAATGATATCCAAATTTCTTGGCACAAATCGGAAGAGCTTTCAAACCGCCACTAACGAGTATATCCTACACACACACGTTTGAGCTTTCGACGCTAATTTCGTGACATCTGTATAAGAAGAAATAAAGTAAACTCAATCCTTTGATTAAGTTCAGCACACGTCATGATTCCGGGCCCCAATCTCATTGATATTCGTCCCATGTCCATACACGGATATTAACTTTCCTGTACTCTTGCAGTCAGCCACACTTATGGGCTGAGTTAATTGTGGGAGGACCAGTTTGTAGACGAGGCTGGCTAGACTTAATCTACAAATTTACAAGATGAATAATGTTTAATGTTATTTACAATTGCTAAAAATAGACATCACATATTTTTACACTAATTATTATAACTTACGTGCTATAAATGAGATTGCGAAGTTTTAGAAATGTTTAGTAAAAATTTACTTATTAGCATATTTCTATAATTACAAGGGAGTAGTTGTTTTGTATTGCTGTATTGTTGAAATGGTTTGCGTACTATTATTAGTATTTAGTCATACGATTCTCATTTCTCTATTAAATTATAAGCTATATTTTATTATTCCTTAAACAGCGTCAATTTCATAGCAACAAAGCATTTTAAAAATTATATCCGTGACTTTGTATATTTCTGGGGAGACCGCATCTACCGTTTGTGTAAATATGTAAGAACATAGGCAAAAAACTTTTTTTTTGGACTTGTAAGACGAACCATAATATGAAGCGGTAGTAGCGGCCTGCTGATTCATTAGATACCTACATGAGATCAATTACAAGGTGTTCTGGTTGCAAGGTCCTGAGAATACAGCTATCATTATCGTACCGTGGGTACGGTTACACTATACATGTAACTTGCCAGTTACTTGCGTAATTTTCCACTTTCTTTGTTATTATTTGTAGTTTTGCGTAAATATCCGTGTAAATCACAAACTTCGTTGGACATTTACACAGAAATTCTTCACACTGTGTGTCATGTATAACTTATATATTAGTAGCGTATGCCACCTACAAAATATTGACGAAATCAGGAAATAAATCGATAAGGCGCCCGTCGCATCAAACTTGATCCATTTTTGAGGGAAATAATATTATAATACTCAATTTATAATATATTCAAATTCAAAATTCAAAAATATTTATTTCAGACAACAATATGATCCATTTGTTAGTACTGTTTACAACTAAGAATTACTTATGCTATGTAAGTAATTAAATAAGATCAATGTGTCATGTACTTCCGAGGCGTTTCATGTGAAGTCATTATTCACCCGAGATGTCTCAATAGGAGCTTTCGGGCCATCAGCCACGACTTTCAGGATGTTGTTGTTATTCTCTCGAAGCCTCCTCACCAGCAATGTTACTTTTTTCCTGATAACATGACAGCATGAAATCCATCAGTATGGTATTGAGTAAACATACCGGAGGCGCTACAGAATCGAGGGAGTCTCAACATCATCCAAAAAACATTATTGTATTGGACGCGCAGAGTATTTAATGATCTTTGTGAACAACTGAACCACAGACTACACCTGTACAAGCCCTAACAGTAGGCTTTAAATAGAGTTACTTTAACCAGCTCGGTACAACGGGTAAATCTGCGGGCCAGCATATTCCCGCGGACCGCCAACGCCCTGGCTCCCTTTCTACATCTTCATCGTCCTTAAGGTCGTCGGCAAGAATATGACCGAGGTATTTAAATCTCGTCACCTGCTTAATATTTGCACCATTAATAGTAATTGCTGGTTTCTGGGCACTTGCCGAAGTCCTTAAAAACCATGAATTCACTTTTTTTACATTATATGTCAGACCATGCGATGCGGCGTACTTTTCACACACTCTCAGCATCTCCTTTATGAACCCAGCAGTCAGCCCCAGTAGCACCATGTCGTCCGCGTAGCTGATGTTGTTAACACAAACACCCCCCACGCGGAAACCGACGCACAAGCTGCTGAGCTCGACTATGAGGTCATTTGCATACAGGCTGAAAAGCTTTGGAGATAACAACTCCCCCTACCGCACTCCAACCTGTATGACTCAGAGGTGCTGTTTGACCACTTTACATAATTTGTCTCCAATATAGAAATATTTTCAACAATTCAGCCGGCATACCCCTGTCCTCCATCTTCCCATAAGAGACGAGATCAAAGGCTTTGGAGAGATCTAGAAAACAGGCGTATACCGGAGTCTTACGTTCGGTATAGTATTGAACAGTATGCTTGAGAACCAGGATTGCACTTTCCGTTGAGAGTCCAGGTCGACAACCGAATTTCGCGTCGTGTAGATTTAGGTACTTATTCAGGCACGACTGTCCAACACCTTCGCCACTATTGTCGCGAGAGATATCGCGCGGTAGTTTCCCTTGTCCGATATGTCCCCTGTCCTGTTCTTCAATATAGGCACCACCGTTTTTTTTATTACGTCATCTGGCAGGTAAGCGTGATATTGCAATTTCATCCATTTTAATTTGCTCTTTATGGTTTTTACACCACTTTAGCCGCCTTTGAAAGATTTTGCGAGACTCGCACATTTGGTCATAAGCGGTGCCAAATCGTGGTCTGCCGAAAGGTAACCACTCCTGGTATTTAACACTGGCCTCCCGGTGCGCCTGTTGTACATGATCATTAGAGCCGCGTTTAAATTTTTTGCGTTGTTTGACACTTACAATATTTTTGGTATGTACAGCCGCATCGCTCAATATATCAACCAATTTCTTATACAGTTTATCCAAAACTATTTGATTGTCCGGCATGCTACAAGAACCAAAACTACATAATTCAAACGCTGTGGGGAATTCACTGTTATATAAGCCCTTATTACACAAATCTCGGTACTTACTACTTTGTGACTCATCTCTTTCCCCCCAAATTACATAACTACGAGATGAATGTCGGGTTATATTTATCGGACGCACTGTACCTAGATCGCACTCAATAAATATAGGCAGATGATCAGAAACAAATGTGTCTTCGATAATTCCGACGTTTACAGTAGCTCGCCAGGCTAATTGTGAAACAATGCAATGGTCCAACCAGCTATCCCTACGACGAAACGAATGAAAATATGTAATGTTGTCAGAATTCATCCCCAATATTTCTACATCTGCGCAAAGCCAGGTAATACTGAGCTTAGTAATTTTTGCACGGACAGGCCGTGCAAAAATTACTAAGCTCAGTATAGAATAGCTTGCCAGGTTGCGATTAAGGTCTCCTAGTATAATATAATCGTAATATTATATAGTAAGAAATTCGTCATGGTTTCCCGAAATAATTCACCTACACTCACAATTCGGTCGCTAAGATTTTTTTCTCTGATTGGAATCGCGGTTATAAAATGATGCTAATAAATACTTTAAATTATCCAACTTGTCTGTTTATATTTGCTACTCGTAGTAATTCGCGCTCCGCAAGTCCGGCCTAAAATCCAACTAAAAGAAGATTACGTACCCGTCATATCCTTAAAATAGAACAAAGCGGGGATAAAGTGGTGTCGCAAATTACAAACCGCTCGTTACAAATGTTACAGATCTTGATGTAATATATATAATAATTCGAGATTAATTTCAACAAGGAGGAGTTATTAAATCGTGTTAGCTTTTTTTGTAGACCTTAGTATGGTCCCCGATTTCTAAGAGATGGGGATTTTTTTTTTATTAGAAAAGGGAAAGAAAATGTTTTATTTGTTGTAAAATTGTTATTCCGACACATATATGAAAGGAGATGTTTGTTTTGCGCTTTGGTAATAGGTTTCTTGTTCATTTATAAGTGTGGAATGTCTTCTTACGTAAGAATCTATCGTATTTTTATTTAGCTTGTTCTACGCAAATTTTAGAATAGAATAGCAGTTACATTCTATTATTTGCCGTGTCTAGATTGTTGAGTTATATTTCTGAGCGTAGGTGCGACTGTTATATCGTACCTACCTAAATAGGCAACCTCTTTTAGTTTCCTTTATACATATATGCATAAACTATAGCAAGTAACTCTCAAAAATATATTTATTTAATTAATATATTCTGTATATAAATTTTTTTTAATAGAGTGAAGCCATTATGTAACCAAAGACTAAGTTTCCTATTTTACCTAGTCCTAGTTATTGGTTAATTTTAGTTTTCCCAAGCGTATACATTCTAGGAACCATGTGCGTTCTGTTTCATCAGATTAAGTTCGATAATTCTCAATATTGGTCCGAGTTTGCGTCGAAATATAAAGTTAATGACAGGCATTATTCAAAGTTTTAACGCCAAGTCTTTATTTAACGACCTCGAACGGTTTATGAGACCCTCTAATTGCTCGCTCGTAGGCGCTACAATTCTGAGAACGAATAGTTTTGAGGGACCTTTAGGACCTGAACTAAATTGAATTTTGGGGGTAGCTTTATTTTAAATCTCATCTTGTTTTCGCAGTAAATCAGCTTCAAAGTCTGGAAGAAAATATTTCAAAATTAAGGTATAGGCAAATTGTATTTGTAATACGTACATAGTAACCACAGATTGCGATTTTTGTAAGAAACTATAGATATATAATATAATTATACGTAATATAATAAAAATATTCGAAATACATAAGTACAATTTTTCTTTACTTCTGAACTACCTCTAAACTTTTCGAGCAATGATGTTCGAGTGGTTAGTGAGGTCGATTGCCGTGCAAAAGTTACTAGGTTCGATCCCATGAAACATGCAAAAAACCTAAGCTACCGATGAAGGAAAACATCGTGATGAAACCATAGCATGGTGGCAGGGCGTTTCATATCGCTCACTTAGCTAGCTACCACCCTCATGTTGTAAAATCTGTCAAGCAGCTAACGGTGTATTCCGGCAACCTTTCTTAAGAGCCAGTGTATTCCAGACTTGGCATGCTCCGTCTAGGGCTACAGTATCGCTAATTTCCGTGGTCGTGCGAACTTGTGGTCAAAAGCTTAGCTGTGTAAGATTAAATAAAGAAAAAAATCTGAAGAACCACCTCTGTAACTTTGAATCTGATGATTATTCTATACCTCACTATGTGGAACGTCTATTTTTTTTTCGCCATCTGGTCGTTAGCCTGTAGCTTGCTATAATAAAACTGAAATAAAATTTATAACTTTCCGACTTTCTATGCATACTTTTGTGTAAATATTAGACCAAAACAACAAATGTAGTTAATAGTGTTTACATGTAGTTTAAGAAACGTAACAATTTCATGTTGTTAATAGATAAAGGAGACTCGTGAAGTTTTACTAGTAAAACATCTTTAAACATTTATAATTAGACTGTTAATTGCCAGAAGACCACCACTGAGTTTTCTAATATCAGCGAAATTTTTGGCACCTAACCTAGCTACTTTTTACATGTAAACATACTGCACATGTGTTTCACAGAGTAGGTAAAAAACTAAACTGAACATTTCTGCATATAATGAACGCAAAAGTGTGTTGGTTAGTTTCTTTGTTCGTCTTCTCCTCTACAACCAACTCACAGATCGACTTAATTATTTACAAAGGTGTGTGCCCTCAAAAAATAAACTAGAGATCAAATGCTAAAATTGGTTGTCAAACACTGATTAAACAAGGTTTTGTGGTTGCGTAAACTTAAACGGGGTGGTTATCTCTTATACTAATGAAATCATCACCATCATCATCAACATCACTCTCATATTATATACACACTTGCATAAAAATGTAAACTAATTATAATTAGGCAAGCACCATATCCCTGTGAATGCTGACGGTTCATGTGTGAGTTTCACAGGGACTACAAACACCTACATACACACACTCACACTCTTGTCTTAGTTATGAACTTGTAGTAAAGCTGTAAATGACATAAAATATGTTATAAATAAACGATTTGTCTACTACTCGTATAGCCGGGAAGTAGCTGACTCTTATAATACACCTAATCTAAGAGTCAGAGATACATTTTAAACTTTGTTAACATTTTTATGAACAATAAATATTTTTGTATTTTGTAGTATTTGTTGATATAGCCGCAGATTTGGCAAAAGAAACCGAAACATCTGCTCAATAGGAACGTCTAAATATTTTGTGGTAAGATGGTTAATTTTTAATTATAACTAAAATCTGAGCCCGACTGCTATTGTAGTCTGTTTATATTTGGCCGCGATGCGGTAATGTGCTATATACATCATTCCAAAATACCGATATATTTGGCAGTGCATATGTTGCAATGTAACGCGAATGTGCCTAAACCATTTCACCAATGAGTACATACACAAACACACGTATGTATATCGCGCGATTTTAATCATGTAAATGCAGCATAAAGGTACATGCGAGCACAACTGCTCTACGAAAGAATATTAAAACAAATAAGAAAAACATTGCTTCATAAAAACTAAGATGCTGTTTCATTAATTTGAGTTGTTAATAATTTGAGTTTTGGTCACCTTACAGAAGTTGGCCTTAATAAATACAGCTAGTTTACTTCTGTGAAAAGCATAAGAGTTGTTTGTGTGTCAAAATTTGAAGAACTCCTTATACGTTTCTCACGAATTCCACCTTTCTGAATTACTGCTTGAGCAAGCTATTCATCGTGAGTACCTTGTTCTTTCCCCTTTCAGGTAAGTATGTTCCTAATATATCAAAATCTTTTTTTGACGTAGGTATTCTCTCCAATTCGTCAAAGACGCCTCGAATGGTTAAGATTATTATTTTTTTATTTTAAAGGGTATTCTTTTTAATTTGTCTGATATTTATTTTATCAAAATCCATCCACTAGTGCGGTCTGTAAATCTAAATAAATGAAAAATTTAGATAGGCGCCTGCCAAATAGAAAGTCTGTTGTCTCTTTTTACAGCTACTTGTGACCGCTGCGCTGGACTAAAACGATTGTTTTAATAAACGACCTTCGAAAATTCAAACAAAATATAAATATATGTATTGTGTTTTTATTCACTGACGAGTTCTCTTTTTATTCCGATAGCTATAATCACGGTGTTTTCAAATCGCGATTGAATCGGTTTCTGTTAGGCAAGTGATACTACTACAAGTAGTAGTGATACTAGGCTGCATCGTCGCTTTACATCGGATGAGTTGTGGTCAAGCGCAAGCCTATTAATAAAATCTGTTATTTAGTTTTGTGACCGACTGTACCCGTCCACAAGCAATCCTCGCTTTCAATTTTCTCATTGTCTTGCATAACAATAATGCAGTATTACGTTATTCTATGAAAGCTCTCAGCAGTAAGCCTTTGTTCTTCTTGTTTCTCTTTATTTATCTTCTAGTTATGAGCAAACCTACTGAAAATAAGACAACAAAGTGAACTAGACCTTTGGATAAATTTGGATAATATCAAAAAAAAAAGTACAATTATTTTAATAAGTAATTACTAGATGCTGCACCATGGCCTATATACCCTCTACAAAGGAGAGAGCCGTACCCAGTAATGGGACGCTATGATGTACTCGTAGATGCTGTAACGTGTACCGAACATATACCTACCACTATAAACAAACATATAAGTAGAAAACAAGACGTAACTTTTAAACCCAAACTCTCACTTCAACTCGTAATTATTTGTCAATGATGATATACTAAATGGACACGAAATAATCAATTACATGGGCATAATATATGCTATGAATAAGTTTATTTCAACTCTATCCATCTAAAGACTGACTGAAGATAGCTCTTAGCGATAAGGCTGCAACACGTGTCAAATGTCTCCGTGTATTTGTTTTTTTTTCATGTCTACAACAAAGGCGTTATTATAGACATCTACAATACATTCGTATATAATGGTATATGTTTACTAAAATTGACAAATTACAAACTATCCGTCCGAAACTCGGGACTCATACATTTTTAAACGACTTCCAAAAAGTAGAAGGTTTTTGTGTATCAGGATATGATGATGGAATCTCAAGGAAATGGAGGAAAAATATATTTACTAACAATGTCATAAAATCTTAGGAGTCAATTTTGACCTTCCAAATTGAAGCCGGTTTTTTTTTTAAAGTAATACTTGTTGGCTAGTTTACTTTGAATCGTAATAGGGAAATGTTAGGAGAAGGTACAGTGTGAGAAGTAAATTTTGAAAGATAATAATTCTCATAATAAATCTTAAAAAATCTGGGTAAATATTTTTTACTGTGGTGGCTATCTAAAGCAGCGGCCTTTCACAACGTCTTCGAAGATCCAATACATCCATCCATAGCTTTAAATAGGGTGTCTATCGACTGTCATCTTTGGCATTTACCAATTTCGTGCTAACCAGCGTCAAATGTGGCAGCCATCTTGGCAAAACTTTTGGCAAAGTTTTGCCAAGCTTTTCAAAGGAATTGGTACATATACGAATAAGTTAGTATTAAGCAACAACATATTCTGTATGGTACGGTAATAGAAATTAGTTTCATTGGAAAACAGATAGGTACTTATTCAGATTTCCTAGTAATTTACAGTTTTAATTAGTGAACAAAATTTGCTTTTGGGTATTATTCGTATATAATTCCCAAATTTTTGTCTAGAATTTCGCAAATCAATTTTGTTATACAAATATTGATAGTAAGACCAATATATTAGTTTTTAAGTATTAGGTATAACACATTTATATTACACGTTGTATCAGATTCATGGGCGGCGGTAAGCTCGCGAGTGGCGTATTATGAAAAAGAGGAAGCCACAAACGAGGCGCGGGCGCGGCGGTTTCGTTTCTTTAATTCCCAGGGATGAAGGTTCAAGATAGTAACTTTTTTTAAAATTCTATTTTATGTCGCGGGCAAAGCCTCGTGTGACAGGTAATATATTACCTATCTACATACCTACTAAGAGAGTAGGTTATATTAGTATAGACTTGAAAAAAGTTAGTAAATATGTATAATGAAAATATGCTCTCATCCACAGTAACAAACTGCCAAAAATAACAAAATGCTGAAAATAACCCGCCATTTTGAAATTACTACAGAGATTTTCTACGGCTAAAGAATTTTCTTACCTTGCAAAGAAAAGGATCTGGTATTCTCAGCGACGAAAAATTTGTATAGCAACCGAAAATGTCAATTCAAATTTACCATAATCCGAGATAATGCAGCCGTTTTTTCCATGTGCTCTTGTCTTTGTTTTACTTAAAAGCTTCTCGTGGTTTTTCGCTCACAATTTTGATGTTGTTTGACTCTCTGTGGTTTTCTTGACGCAAATTAAGAGGAGAATGATTAGGTATAACAAGTAGGTATTTAGCCACGCTATATGGGTTCGGATGGTTCAGTACATTTTCAGTTTCAGCTTCGTATAAGTTTTAGTATTGCATTATATTAGGTCCTAACATATGAAATTGGCGTTTTGTCGTACTGGCCCACTTTGATCTCAAATATCTCTTCTTTGGTTAGGGATTCTAATTTCAAATTTATACAGCTATTTATTCATAGATTTGTATTACGAAAACCGAAATTCATTTGTTTTGTTCCCGTTTGGTTTTTTCTTTGCGTCACGCAGTTTACAAAATGGAAAACTTGAAATATCGCGTTATTTACGAGTACGAGTTCCACCGTGGTACCAGTGTTGCAGAAACGGCTCGAAGGATTAATGATATGTATGGCGGCGGTGTCGCAAAAGAAAACACAGTGCGTAGTCTATGTTACAAAGTCTTATAAAATAATACATATTTTAAGTTAATATTCAAAAAACCGCAACTAGAAATCACAAACGCGGAGCCGTAGGTTCATCTCTCTACGTGCTTGTTTAAATCAAATTCTAGTATGTTTCTAAAGTTTTCCCAGATAATATTTCCACTTAGTTCCTTCTCATAAGTGTAACGTTTTCTCGGCAAGTCAGCGAAGCGAGGGCATCATTCGTTCTACATTCGGATCACGTTCTGCGTTATACTCGTTTCTACTCCTAATGTTCAGTATTATTACTAAAACGTACTTTATGGTTCAGTTGAGATGGTAATATATCGACCAAAATGTCCCTTCTTCTTGCTCATTATTCTAGCTTCATCATTCATCATCATTTTCTGGCCCACTGTTGAGTATATAGACTTCTTCTTTCTTGTCCCATAGTTGCCTATCCTTAGTTGCGCTTAGAGTAAATATGTTCCTTGGGCTGGGCCAATCTTGACCTCAGTATCCCTGCCATGGTTCGGATGTAATTGACCCATCTGGATGGTTTCAAGTCGGGAAAAATCTTACGTTTTGCGTGCAGATTCAGAGAATATATAGAGTTATATAATTGACGAGACATTTGATTATGTACGTCAAAAAGAGTAAAATAGAGTAGTCCAATTAAAATTTCATCAAAAACGGTCCCAGGGCTTAATAGTTTTTTTTAAACTGAGTGAGTGGTGACTTCCAGTACGGCACAAACCGATATATTTTTTTTAGTCTTTTAGATTTTAAAAATAAAACCTCTCTTGACCAATTTCTATAAAATGACATTGGCAAATGGTAAATATAAAAAAAAAACCAAATCGATCCACCTGTCTCCGAGAAATTAGGTATCAACATTAAAAAAAACAGTCAGATTGAGCACATCATCATTTTGAAAGTTTTAGTATTATTAATAATTTATATCGGAAATTTATCAAATCCATATTTAAATACTTACATAACTACACAATAATATTTCTCTTCATACAACTTATCCACTTGTTAAGTCGCTCTTACTATCGCCGATGTTATAAGTATGTTTTGACTGTGTATATGCGTTGCACTATTGAATTATGAAGACTTTTCTATCATTTGTGAATATTTTTATACACTCTTTGATAAATATTATGATAAGCGTAATTAATTTGTATTTTGTGTAACTGTGCCATATTTTTGGCAAAAGTAAAATGAATATTTTGTACTCTCGCATAACCCATATTATTCAAAAGATGTCTTGAAGAAGAAAGTTTGGAAGAGAAAAGACATTACGTAAAGAGCTCGTACGAAATTAGCATTTCCGGTACCGACCGCTTCATATATTGTACCTACGTCAAAACTTTATTATTTAGAACAATGTTTGAGGCGAAATGTATTTTATTTATTATAAAGTATAATTGTACACGGGAGGTTTAACAATGTAAGATGTAACTGTATATGTGTACAATATTGTGAATATCGTAATTCTTAACGTAACGTAAAAAAGAGTTCCACCGATTTTTTACACATTTATTATTTATCTTACTCTAGTATATTTTCCTAAATTAAACAGCGTAAGTCATATATTTCTAAGTAAGTTTTTGAGAGATGCAACTGGTTGCCAACAAAGACTCAATTGCAGCGGCAAGTAGTTGCGAAAATCAATTGCCAGTGCTGCGAGCTACAACCCCCTTTATAGGGACGACCCGTACCGAACTGTAGAGTTTTGTTGATTTACACGTTCCGGATGAAATTTGGATGCAAATCATAACTTTTTCCAGGGGCGTCACATAATTCATCGTTTTTGTGGTTTTTAGGTTTTAAATCGGGACCTGCATAAATATATCAGTGTCACAAAAAGTGAGTTATGCAACCACACCGATGATGTTTTATGTAAAATTTGCTAATATTTTTATAAAGATTTTTAAGAAATATGTTTCGTCTTAAAAAAAATTACGTGATAAGGTACCAATGGTCTACGATTATCTTGGAAACAACGTATTATAATACCGAATTATCGGATACAAAAAAAACTAAGGTGTTTTTTTCTTTTTTACAGGTACGTACAATATACTTCTGTTATTACTAATCTAGAAAAACATCGTTGTAGGTAAGTAAATCCGTCCATTTCAAAATTGACCCAGATTACTAATATAAGTTTTTGTTTTACCCAGATTTGAAGACAGTTATTTAAACTCATAGTTCGCATACCTGCCCCAACCGGGAACTGAACCCTTGACCGCCGGTCGTAGAAGCGAATAACTACGCTAACCACTATATGCACACCACCTATTTCACATTACTCCAAACGTTAAATATCTAAAAAAAGGTAAAAATAACACCCCAATCGCAGCCCCTGACGTCACAATCATGACAAATAAAACTCAACACATCCCTAACTCCGCGATTTTCCGCCATTTCCTCCATTTATCTTGCAAGACAAAAACTCTTATGAAGACACAGCGATTGCCCATAAACCTCCCTCAGCCATCAACACGAAATAAAATCAATAGGCAGTGTGCGAGATTAGCAAAATGGCTGGTAATGCGTGTATTGGTTGCAGAATGTCTAACTTGTAGATTTCCCTATCCGGAAAACTGATTCGCAGTACGTCCTATTTGCCGAATTTATAGTTTATGAAAAGTACAATTCGCGAAATGTAACTTAGTGTAACTCACGATCAAAAAAATAGATCATATTACTGAAAATAAAGAAGTAGGTATACATACAAGGTACTACAGATTTTAATATAATTTATATTACAAAAAAAACTGTATATATCTGTCTAGGCGTCTCGAAGAAACCGGCTATGTTTCTTTGGATTTTTTGATTTATTGGTATATTTAACCAATAAATAAAAAAATCCGTTATATTTATTAGGGTCATTGGCTAAAGGTATAGGGGTGTACTAAGCAAAAATGAGGTCACTATGCTGAACATTACGAACAACTTTCATTACGGTACCAACCCTGAATTTATGAAAATAATATCGTTCTACAGAAAAAGTTTCCAGTTTTCAACAAAGTGTACCTACGAAATAGCTGATCTTTTTCTTGAATTTAGAGTTGGTCCCATACTGAAAGTTGTTGGTAAAGAATAACACAATAGACCCCTTTCGGGTTCCTTAGTACAACCTTGACCGACAACCCTATAAAGGTGCTGCAACCGCCTATGCAATTACTTTACTAAATTTTATTATTAATTTATTTCTTAAAATCCACCAAATGTATATTCGATACCATTCAGTACTTAAGTCATAAATCTCTCCTTTAAAAGCACAAACGAAACGTAAAAGTTAAAGCTGAGTGCAATAACGAAACATTGTTTTACAGTTTCCGGGAAAGCTTTCGAATTTTCCTTTAAGAACATACATCAGTACTTAGTTTTCATTCAAACATATATATTCCTCAATTTCCACTCCGATAACAAACGAAGCGTGATCTTTGATGTTGATGATCATGATTAATAAGATCAATTACCGCCAATAAAATAAACTAGCAATTCTAAGACTAAAGCACACATGAAAATAGTGTCTTCGTCACATAGCAATAAGTATCGATCCACGGAAATAAAAGATGTCTTCAATCAAAGCAATATCTACTTGGTCAAGACAATGTAATTTCATAAATGGGGGAAACAATATACTTTTGATTTAAGAAAATTCTTGTTTCTTGAATAAAAACTATTCTTGATCTGAAAAAAAAACTACTTATGTTAAAAAAATATATACTTGGATTGAAACAAACTGTCTGAGAATATTGATATTCTTTGTTAAAGAAATATTTTTTTTCTGTGTGGAGAAATTCTTAGAGACTTTATTATTGTGTGGAAGTTTAGGTTATATTTTAACTATTTAAGCTAGATTGCAATATTACTATCGTAGGCTCTTGACGAGTCTTCCTTAAACACAAGAAAATGAATTTTAATAAGCAGTGGTAGCGTAGTATAAGAACCTCTTGTCGTCAAGAAGTGAGTGAGGAGTGAAGAGACCTCACTTGCTTTTATGGTGAAGGAAAACATTGTGAGAAAACCTGCTTGTTAGAGATGGCTTCAAAGATAATAATTATGCTAAGTTTCCAACCGACATATTGCTAGCAAAGTGGACAAAGATAGCTACATCAGGAAGACCTGTGCCAAGCTATAGGATATATGGGAGTAATAGAAACGATATCATTAACTCTATTTTCGGACTATCCTACTTTTTGTTATAAATAACTGTATTAGAAAATGTAGCGAATTGTATACGAACAGTTTAAATAAGGCTTTAAAAATAAATAAAAAACATCGATCGAAGAAAATGCTGCTATTTGGTAGTGGATTGGATATCAAGAAATAGCTTTGTATGAAAACCACGTATTATCGTAAACCCTTAACGGCCGCCACTGCGTTTCGCATTACAGAGCTTTCAATGTAATTAAATTGTTGCTTTGTATTTTATATGTTTTTGTGCAACTAATGTTTAAAAGTCATTTGATCGTAAATTTGTTATGTTGCGACTTACGAAAGTACGAAATTCCATTTTTTCTTTTCCTTAAGTGCTTTGAAACGGTGGAATGATAATGATAAGAAGATGTGGTAAGAGAGTTAGGCATAAAAGAAGTGTATACAGCAGCAAACAAACTTGATTACTTTTGTCAATACGAAACCAAGTTTGCTTGCTCTTGTTTTCATGTATTTCATGAACAACTCTAGCCGATAGGAGCCGAATTCGGCTTTTGGTTTACTTCTTGTAGTTGACAAACATCCTGCTAATATTATAAACATGACAGTTTGTCTGCTCTTTACTTTTTTACGCTCAAATGGCTGAACAAATTTTGATAACTAAGATAGCTTATGTCCTGATGGTCAAGTGTGTTATTTGAATTGTCTCATAATTACAATTGGATTGTGCCAAAATGGCCGTTTTGACTAGTATAGGCCACAGTTAGCATTAAACAAAACATAATTTTTAATACTAACTCTGATATATTCTCTGTCGAAACGGCCACTTGGCACAATCCAATTGTAATTCTGAGACAATTCAAATAACAGTCTAGACCAGGATTAATACCTAGGCTTCTATTCGTTGCAGCAGTGTTCAACTTCTTGGACCGAAACTTACAAACTCATTTTTCAGTTAACTGTAGGGATATTTCTTCTCCTTATAAGCCCAAAAATCGATAAGAACTTTACTGTAGCACCGTATACCGAACGATTACAATAACATTTTTAATATGAAAATAAAAGGTTATTACTTTTTAAATCGTAAAATTATTGCGATCGCTATGTCAACAGTTCACATAACTATTTTACATATATTTTATTAAACAGGTTTCCTTTTTTCAGGTTTTTTACATATATTTTATTAAAAAAGTAAATTAAACAAATTTGGTCCTACCTAAGTAAAGTAAATAACAAACAAATTAACACTGCCTTTGAGTTAATAGAATCAAACAGCTGTAAACATCAAGAGTTGAATAACCCCGAAATAAAGCTGTTTAATTTTACGAGCTTTGAACAATTCGTCGATTCTTACTTACGAAGTTCAAATATTGCGAAAAAGCCTAAAAATATAATGTCATAGTTAAATATTTTATATGTCATTTCAAATATGAAAATATATTCGCACAAATAATTTAAAGATAATCTAAAAGTTATCTTATAAATTTTTAGTGCGTGTTGTAAGTTAACTGAAAAAAAAGTATTATTTTTCTCTCGTTTCTTTGCTAACAAAATTTATAATTACAGTCTCAATCAATAATATTTATTGAGAATTGTAAGTGTCAACTAAAACTAACGGGGGTTATAATTTTTTATGTAAATTTTTCGTATATTAGTTGTTGATAACTTTTGTAAAAAATAAACTATGCTTAATAAGTCTTAGGAATCGGTCCAATATGGCCGCTAGCTCAAAATTGCGGATTACACAGTGGGTATATAACAAATACGAGTTTAATTTTGTGCAGATAACCAACTAAGCATGTAAATAAACAAATTTATTTACAAATAATTTCAAGTAAGTCACTTAGAAAATGTTTAATTTCTAGTAACGTGTCCAAAATTCTTTCTGCGTTGCCCCGCTGGATCGTTAGACTTATTTTGTGAGCAAAATATATGCCAGCACTTTTATCAGGCACGAAATCCTTTAGACTTATTAGCAAATCCTTAAAAAAATCAGAGAGCTCCCGGTCCCTACGGCTCTAAAGTAATAATAATAATGAATACTATGATAAAGTTCAAATCTAAGATGGCCGCCGCCATTAAATGGCTACGTCGAAGGTATTTTAAATGTCTTATTTTACTTGTTTATGACTATTATAAATTATTCATGCAATATAAGAAACAGCATGGAGAGCAATTGACAAAATTCAAATTCTTGACTATCCATTTTTATTACGATAACGGAAAGATAAATGAAGAATAACATATACCAGTTTCTTTTTTTATTTTACTCAGAATGTAATAATTACGTTTCTTAGAGATTTTTGAAAATCTAAGTAAATTTCCTCAATACTAGTAAGTACTGGTAGAAATTTGTAAGTTTGGCAATTATAATAGCTACACACTAGACTTCTACTGCAAACGCAAACAAAAATCCTTCTGTAACATTGCTTATTCAATTCGCAAAATATATACACACATTGAAATGTATATTTATAAAGTCTGTCAAAGAATTTTGTCGCGTGTAACTTTAAAAGTAAACTCTATATAATATCTTAATGCGAGCACTAGACTGAGAACAAAATAAATAAGAGACTTTATTGAAAAAGCCTTTCGGATATAATAAATCAAGTTCTAGACCAAAACGAACGCAGTGACTTAGATCTATCTTTGGGTGACAGGAAAATAAATTAATAATATTTTTTACTGACTTCGAAAAAGAGATGGTTGTCAATTTGTTGGGGCCTTTTTAAGATTCTGTACTCAAAGATCGGTTTATTACTAAGACTACTCTGTAAGTCTGTCTATCTATCACCAAGAGAGAGAGAGAGATGAAATACGTCAGCTAGACAAAAAAAATCTATCTAAATAGGGCTCCCATACAATAAACGTGATTTTGTCCTGTTCTTTGCTTGATATTAAAAGCGGCAATAGGTAAACGCATGAAATATATCATGATATTAAGTTCATATTTCGTAAATGATTTTTTCAGTGAAGCTCCGCAATAAACGTGATTATTTGCTCGATATTAATAACGATAACAGGTAGATACCTTAACTAAATGCTGTTATAGTACGGAATCCTTCGTGCACGAGTCCGCCTTCTTGCATTTTTCCGATTTTTTTTATCGTACTGATGAAATACAAAAATTATTTATAACAATCGTTCATAAACTTTTTTCTATCTTCATTTATAATTTAATAAAAGTTTGTGGTAAAGTTTAGATACTGCTTGCGTACATGTATCTATCAGTCTAGGCGGGGGCCGGTATACCTAAGAAAGCGTTTGTTTACGTAGATATGATATAAATCAATGTTGACTGCAACCTCCTTGATATACTATCAAGGGCTTTCTACCTTTGGATGGAAAGAGTTTCGACCAAAATCTTTTTTACTTATGCGGATTATTTTGTACAACGGCGAGTATTATTGTGCTCCGATTTTGGGTCCGATGTTTAAATTAGTGATGTCTCAAATAGACAAAAAGTTTTAGGCTGGAAACGCACTGGCACGTGGCTTGCTTAGTGTCTAGAGCCTACTTTAGTAAAACCAACATTGAATAATGTTCGTGGGAGCCTAACTGCGCCTCGCCACCGTGTTTCCTAGAAATGCAAGCCACTAGGCTCTAGTGCGCCCAAGCAAGCGACTGTGCGTTACCAGTGTTAATGTGTCTTTACAGGTAAATCCTTGTACTCGTAGAACTTAAATCTAAAACGACGTATCACATAAGGTAAAAGAAAGCGCATTGTCTTGAGTTTTCAAGCTTTTTATTACGTTAAATATTTAAGAAGTAGTAAAGTATGTTTGCCAAACCGGACATTTTCTCATACTAGTGACCCACACATTTATTATAATAATGTACCACTTTCAAGGGTAATCGAAATATATAAAAAATGAAACGAGAAATTTAGCGAACCGCAATTTGATAGTTTTGCGAGTTCTTAAAAACCGATAATCACCTGACTGATTTTTTTGCTATTGTCTGTACCTTTTAATAGACCACAATTAATGACATCGTAGTCAGCATTCTCCCATTTTTGGGAGAAATCGTAAATATCCCACGTAAACGTAAATTATTATATTCTTATTCTTAAAAATAAAATAATAATAAAGGCAAAAAAATACAAATTGACATAAAGAAAAATTGGCCAGACGCAGAACCATAGACGCTTCGGACGTTCAAAAAGTGATTGATTAATCAAACAATATCAATAACAACTTTAAAAAGACAAATAATTTCAAAACAATATAGGCATATTCGTAATCCGATTTGGAAAACCCATCACAAGTAATATTTTGATATAACTCACTGTAGCCAATCTTGTGCCAGTCAAAATAACACATTTTTCCTTTTCCATTGTTTTTAATTTCGTTCAAAACATAAATCAGAACGCGCAAACGATTGAAGCTTCCAATAAAAAGTCGGATCTCGACCCCAAATGTTACTAGCTCCATTACATCGCAGGAAAAATACGACCATAAATTACAGGCCGTTAAACAATTCAGAATTAAACTTCGAATGCAAATCGGACGAATTCGGCTCCACTCGGGAATGGTGGACTAAATAGGACGCTCCTTTTTTTCTGGGACACCCATCTGTTATTTTCTGTACGTATTATTTAATGCTTACTGACCAAAGATTATCAAACCAAAGAGTGGCCGAATGCAGTCTCCCCTTCTCTCTCGTCCATAAAGGGTATCAGCCTTAGTCCACCATGCTGGCGTAATTGCCGGTCGAGGACTGCACAATACATACTATTCTTTCTATACTATGCTTACATTCACAGTTAAAACAAGAATTAATTAATTCTATAAAACTTGTATTCTCACTCTAAAGAGGCAAGGGTTTCACTGACTACAGTAACACTTCTTGAATTTAATATATTTGTTAAATATGAAAACTTCACAGAGGTTTCATATTTGTGCCGTTTACAGTTTGGGGACATGGGACCGAGCGCTTTAATTTTTTTTATAAATATCAAAACGTCTATTGACCATTCAAAGTGGCAATCCAGCCAGCTTTCTTGGAACTTTCCCTTCTACTGGGTTTTTATTGTTAGATTAGTTTTTATAACTGTGAATGTTTTTTTTTTCCTTTGCTTTTGAATTTATTTGTATGGATTGTGTTAGATAACTTTGCTCATATATTTGTTTGCTGGCTATTCTATGAAGAATATAGTCTTGATGTTCATACTCTTCGCTATCACTGATAGCCACCTGAATATCCACTGTAATCAGCTGGTCCGGAGTTAGATAATAAAAACTGACAAGGGTAAGTCTTATATCGTGTTTTCGGGTTTAGTCCGGATGGAAAAATTCATCCACAGATGACGACATTGGCTTTTCTCAGAGTTCGGTGAGAAAATTAAGAGTATAGAGCAAGTAGTTTGTGTAGAAAGATTTAACACACACGATATTAGATTATTTGAATAAAAAAATGGGCAAAAAATAGCATGACGTTTTTTATCCGATTCCTTCTACGTGAGGGCGATACGAGTGTGCATTGGCGTCCATCGTAGGGTGCATTGTGCAATTTCCCGTGGTCGTTTACCCCACACAGCCAAGCTTCCTTCAGTGCTAAGAAGCAATCCCCAGAATGATGCTGAGCTTGCTTGCTTGCTGAACTTACTAGTGCAGTGTTCTGTGTTTGCAAAATAAATGTTCTTTAAATACAACACAGCTCTGTCACATGCTCTGACCACATCTGACGTAACGAGGGTGCCCCATTGTGTCAGATGTGGTCATTGAATTAGGGTGATGAGAAGCAAAGCCCCATGTATGAGTTACCTCTCCTTGTCACAATCTCTCCTTGATATCTTCTGTGACCTCAAAGACGTTTATTTATATCGGTCTAGTAGATTGCTTTTTAAATCAAATATACTGAAGAGGTTATATAGGTCGCGAATATTTTTTTTTTTAAAGAACTTGTTTACTACAAAAGTTCAAAATGTGACGACAGGCTTTATATATTTATAATCATATCTATAATATAGGTACTAGTAGGCAGGTATACCCGAATCCTAACCCAAATCCCATGTCCGGGACATCGGTCATATTATCCCCCAATGTCCCGGGATCTCGGGATACTCCCCGTGTTCGGCGGCATACAAATTAAATTATTAGCCAAGTATCGCAGAGGCTTGGAACAGAAGTTGAGTCGAAAGGGAAAATATTTTACTCTTGGATTTTGTCTCCATTATTATTTTGCCAAAATATCCAAAATCGTGTCCCTTGAATCATCGAAAAGTTCTAAAGAAAAATAAAAATTTAAAAGACGAGTGTTCTCACTATGTTTGCATGCACTGTTAAGGCTGCCCAGCACAAGAGCTGCTTCTCCCTAAACCGGAATTGACGTCGTCTTTCGATCACAAAACGGTCATTAGAACCGAGAACATGAGACTAGGAGATATCTGGTAATAACAGTAGGTACTGGGACAAAGGCTGAGTCGGCGCCATTTACCAACTTATTTGTTTGCCAGTTTCAATAAAATTAATAGTAAATTCAGCTCAAATGTCTAAATTTAACTTCTAGTTAGTGGCGATTATGTCATTTTTTTCTCAAAATCTAATAAGTATTTTAAAAAATTGCATCGGTTTTATGTTGTTTACTCTATCATATAACCGTATATATATTTTTAACGATATTCGATATACCGAGTCTTATGTTTTTTTTAAAGTTCTATGACGAGTTTTGCTCATTGTGATTATATTGTATTACACTTTGGCACGTAAGTGACGTTTCGTTAAACTATTACGCCGTAACGCCCAAGCTGCTAAGAACCGAAGATAACGGTCTCCCTCAAATACTGACAGCCCTCAAAACAATAACGGGGTAAAGACAAGCGTGAAAAGTAATTCGGGCCTACAGTCCCCAGTTTTTCGGTCCCACTCCGGAGAATCATTTATCATTTTTCTTGCTGAGTTTTCCTAACGGTAGTCGTTATTTCCGCTCTAATAAATCCAGCCTATTTCGTCTCATTCTCTTTTTAATTTAGGTATATTCTTGCGCCTATTGTGTGGCGCTGAAAGCTTTGAGCTGACGGATACCTAGACGTTCTTAGAACATGCTAGGTGAAGGAAAAATACCGAGATATTTTTGTACGTGGCTATATTTATACAGAGTTTGATAGATACTCGTAGATCATGGTTAGAATAGAATATAGAATATGGTTTATTTGTGACAAAAAACAAACAATTATGATACAAAAATAGTAAATACAATAGTAGGGAAGCATGTTTTTTGTCACAAGCCGTTGGGACCCACAGGTGACGTCACGCTAAGCTTTTAGGTTAAGCTCACGCGTATAGTGATTTTGTACACAAGCGAGCTTAAACGAGATTTTCTTAAACAAATTGATAATATCAGCGAATTGTTTCTGCTTCGGATCTGACAATTTCTTTTTTCCTCAGACAGTTCGTATGTTTGTAGTTATATCTAATGAAATTTCGTACTCACGTAAAGGTCGCAGTTTACAATCAATTATGACGAAACTTTGTGTAGAGGTTCTACGAGTTATTAGAATTTCAGACCTGTCGGCGACTTTCTTCTGTTCTTGAAAAAGATACCAGGCGCCTACATAATGTTTTCAGTTATTTAAATTAAATCTCTAGATAGATTTTGATAATATCAAAATGCCACTACTAGAGAAGAATACTTACCCTTTCAAATAAAAAAGCCGTTTCAGCCGTCTACAATAAATTATGTAACAAATTTAAAAACCTATGAGAGAAAACATAAAAATACCCGTCATATTGAGTATCTCCTCTTTTTTGGAAGTCTCTAGAAAAAGAGGGAAGTTTGCTACGACGCCATTTATTGGCCGATTTCAATAATATTTAATATAGACGTGTGGAACACAACATAAAAGAAGATTTCTAAATAAATAAAAAAAAACAGTCAAGTGGTTGCAATGCTACGGTATTTTTTAAAAATTAAAAAAAAACTCGCGAGGTCAACAGTGCGCAGAACTATTTATTAGTTTTTTTATTGCTCCGTTTTCCAGTAGTTTGAAAAAGATCATTCTTTTAGGGGGTTCCGTACCCAAAAGATAAAATGGAACCCTATTACTAAGACTTCACTCTCCGTCCGTCTGTCTGTCACCAAGCTGTATCTCATAAACCGCTAGCTAAATAGCATTTTTTTTAAAGATGATGATACTAATCCTTTGCCGCTATAACAACAATTCAATGAAATATTTTAAATTTAAACTACAATATGGTAATATTAAAGTTATTATTTAAATATGCGTATGCAATTATGACTATTAATATTATTGTGATAAAGTTATTATTATTCTTAACTTAAGATAATGAGTGATTTCATTAAAAGATTAATAAGTTTTACAAATTACATTATTAAATATGCAATAAATCCGAATATTTAGTCTGCGTAAAATTCAAACCTTTTGCGTTGCGCGTCCATATAGTATAATTTATAGTAGTCAAGGTTACAACCATAGTACGATTGCCGAGAGGTTAGTGGGGTTGCTTGCCGTGCAAAAGGTACGAGGTTCGATAACACGAAATATGTAAAAAGAGCCTGAGCTACTGGTAAAGGAAAACCTCGCGAGGAAACCATAACATGGTGATAGAGTATTTTCTAACGCTCGCCTGGTTAAAATATCATTTGGATCAAATAGGATCCCATAAAACTAGGTCATTTTAATCACTTGATTAACGCAAAATATCGCTCGCTGCGATGCGTCGTGAGCCGGTCATGAGTAAGGTGCTTTATATAATTTCATGTAGATGCTCTCATGATTGGTATTCAAACCTATTCAGGCTTGTACCCACTTGGAATATGGATTTGCCAGGGTTGTAGTTAGGCAAGGGCCACCTCATGCCAAGGGTAATTAATTTTCTTTTGACACTATTAGAGTCACTGTAGTGTCACACTCGGACTTGTGCACGAAGGGTTCCGTACCATTATGTATAGAAAAGTACATATGCATTGAAAATTTCAGCTTTCTAGCTAGCACGGTTAACGAGATGCAGCATGGTTTAAAAAAAATGACTATCATATTTGAGTCAAGTATAAAATAATTACATCTCAATCTCAAGAACATTTGTATAAAACCTGTAATGTAACGCTATTTATCCACTGCCCGTGGAAGTCCAATAGGACTAGCAAGGGTTTATCTCCGAGGAAAATACTCGTAAAATACAATATGGCTAATTCGAATTGACAAAACGATATGACGACAAAGCGCCTCAACCATTGAACGTTTGAAATTAGGAGTTTTGTATTCGAATTTCAAAATGTATTCCCCGTAGGTCCCGCGCTGCATGACTTGTTAGTTCTCTGTATATCTACGACAAAGCTATTGAAACTCAATCATTTAAAATTAATGGATAATTCTAGGGAGCGTCTTCTCAATACTCCTATATGAGAATTATTATTGTAGATCTATACTTTTATTCTAAGAGAATAAAGATTTGTTTTTCAAAAAGAAAATATTTGCTATTTTGTATGTAACGTATACTCTTAAAAACTACTGGACCGATTTCAAAAACTCTTTCGCCATTAGAAAGCTACATTATCACTAAGTAACATAGACTAAAAAAAATAAGAGCTCTGCGGGTAACAACGCAGAGCGCAGCTAGTAAGCTTCAAATTTAATTTATGAAAAATTTATTGATGATGTAGGTACCTTGAATTATTTACTACCTACCTAAAAAAATGTTATCGCAGATCTACTACATTTGAGTATTTATCTATTAGCCATATAGGTATTATATTACTCGTAAATGTATAGTTATTTGAATATATACCTCAGTATATATTCAAATAACTATACATTTACGAGACATGAACAAACATTATTAAATGTGTATTTCCAGTGCATTAGTGTCTGCTGTGTACATACTCAGGACATTGCTTACATAACTATGCACATATATATTATATATGCATGTGTTATGTACCTATTAATAAATAAGCATAAACAGATGGTCCAAGGCTGTTGTATTATGTTATGAACTAAGTACTTAGTTGTACAGTAAATTTTAAAATGTATATTCAAGTACTCTATGCTTCTGATTTCATTTATGCAAAACTAGCTGCGCTCTGCAGTTAATAAAGGTATAAGAGTAACTAAGCTATGTGTTAATCCAGGGTCTAAGTGTTCTACGTACCAAAAGTCACCCAAATCGGTACAGCTGTTTAAGTAACAAACATAGATACACACATCCATACATGCACACATTCTTACAAACTCTCGCGTTTATAATATTTAGCAGGATATTAGTAAGAAGTAGAAAATATGAGGATATTAGGACAGTATTACTAATTGCTAAGTAAATCTACAATACGCCAAAACAATCGAAATATTTATGGCAGCAAACTTTAACTTTTTATTCTATATTCCATGATCTAGATAAGATAGTCTGATATCACACAAAGTCATAGGGTATTATGACTTTGTGTGATGTGTGGCTCTTTCTTTATAGGTCATAGCACATATACCTACGAGCCTAGTACAACATTATATACTTATATATAGTAACAGTAGATTGATAGGTATTTGTCGGTCGAAAACGGATGCGGGTTGTTACTGATAACATTATAGGTATCCAATACATATAATCGATCAATGAAGTAGGAATTGCTTTTATTACCCACCGTTTGAGTATATAGATGTCGTTATTGTTAACTGCCCGTTAATTTGTATTATGCAGTGATATATAACTGTGCTCACAGCAGGATTTACATGCTGGATTTATCGAAAAATATTCGATAAGTACCTTATTAAATTGTTTTGAGGTCCATCTTACGCCAGCTACATAAATTTCGATTCACATACCTATCTATTATGAATTTTTATTTATCAAGTATATATACTAAAAATAAATTAAATTTAAACTAAGTTTTTGTGCTCTGTGCCCGGTTTTAGAAATTTCTGCCGTTTAACCACGAACTGAATCTGATAAAAATGAATGAATGAGTCTTCTCGGCAAGCGTATTTCATCCAACATTGATTTAATTCAGGTAAAACTTTTTATAAAAAACACAAAAGCAAAGGAAAAAATAAAAACTTTTACAAACTAATCTAATAATAAACCCCAAGTAGGAGGGAAAGCTTCAAGAATGCTGGCGGCATTGCCACGTTAAATGGTAATGCTAAGTTTTTGACCAATATAAAAACCAGCATTCTGGTAATTCATTTTAATTGCAGACATATGTATACATATATAGTACAAGTTTAGTCAGTAAATTTCAAAATAAAAACGACTCTTTTTCACGTGCTTTTCCAGATATACGAAAAAGCGACGCCGAAATAGCTCTCTTAAGTGTCCAAAGATATATTTATTATTCTTGTCTCCCAGATGCTTTCAGAAATTGTTATCTAAATAGGTCCATTGTGTGTGGTTTGAAGTGTAATATGGTACGTAAAAATAAGTACTTAACTATAACAATTATCAACAAATTACTTTTCTATTCCGCTTATATATATACTTATGTTAAAACCTTCCATGAACCTTCACAAACATTTCAAAACTAAAATCAGCTAAATTGGTCTAACCGTTCTCGAGTTTTAGCGAGACAAACGAACAGCAATAGATTTATATAATACGAGAAAAAAGAAGAAGATAGGGTAAAAATGGTTTAGCTTGACTTATCTGCTTTGTTTAAAACTTATACCTGTGTCTATACAATCAAATAACAATTAACTATCCATTCCATGTTTAACATAAGCAATCTGTCTCAAGTGTCGAAAACCCACAGTAACCGACCCCGGCGTTTATCAAGTTATCATTGCTTCTTATTGAATATATCCGGGGTGCGGAACAAAAACTAGACTGAGATGTTGGCTCGGTTGCTATGATGTTATATAAAATACTAGCGGACCCGATAGACATTGTCTTACAAAACCCTAGACACCGACTACAGCGCCATCTGCCGGGCTGATTTGTGAATACAAACCATCCAGGGTGTCACCCAAACGCATACAAGAAAAACATTCGAATCGTTCCAGCCGTTGAGGAGGACTTCAGTGATATACACACATACAGTAGAATTATATATAAAAAGATAAAGTAATATTATAAAAACCAGAATATTAAATAATTATGTATTGATAATTTTAAACAAGTATAAAAAAATTATTGAAATCGAGATCCTCGATACGGCGCGCATCTTCAGGAGGTTCCTCTCTCAGTCTCGCTCACTCGGTCAACAAGTTCATGATTCTAAGGTCTGACATAACATCGGTGAAGTAACTTTGAGTCAAAAATAAACCATGTGTATGTGTATCATTCTTCATACGGCTACAAAATCAGCATATCTCGTAAACATATTGCATAACCCTTATTCTCCTACACGTCCATAAAACCCGTTCGCCCTCAAGCATAGAACTTTCTCCGAGACGCCACAGATTCGCCAACAGTTACTATGGCCTGATGGTACAGAATAAATAACACCTAGTTCAGTAATTTGGACACAGGAAGTGAAATGCGCCCGCGCAGACCTATCGTCAGGAAGTGGCCGCTTTGTACGCTCTAATTGAGATTGTAGATAAAATAAGTTTTTTACAGTTGTCGTTTGTCGTATTTGGGCATTTTGTCGTTCGTATCAATAAGTTATGCGTCCCCCTATAACTTGATGTCTAGTTCTAGCATTTACCACATAGCTAGATTGCAGGTTGCATACCTTAGGTACGTCTATTTAAAAGATTTCAAATTTCCTTAGAGGCAAATGATTATGTAAAATGTGTTTTTGGATTCAATCCTGGTCATCACAGTTCACTTGTTTAAGAAAACTAGTAAACTATGCTTTGCAATTATGAAAAGAAATCCTTTTTCATATACCTATATTCAGAACATTCTTTTTACACTAATTCCTGTCAAATATTAAAATTTGAATTACCTGTCAGGTATACTAAGTTCCATAAGGATTGGTTGGAACTACGATCGTACGCGAGTATAAATAACATTCCAAACAAAAGAAAAAGACGAAAGAAAACAATCCAGCCAAATAGAATAGTTTTATTCTTAAGATTAACTAATCGAATTGTCGTGCTATTATTTACTATCAAGCAAAAATCGTCCCAATCTATACCTATGCAAAAAACGCACTACATAGTTGGTATAATGTCCTTTGATTTACAACCGTCAACGGTTATAAGGTAGGACTAGTATCAGACGGCCATAAAACAGTCGCGGCCTGGTGTCCCTGACTCTAGAGTTAATTTACCCTACTGCCTGCTAAATAGCAAATAGCAACTATTTCTACTAAAATATGTTTAACTATTTGATTCCACAGACATAATACGTAGAAGAGAAGGAGTAACCAACTCTTTTGCAAGTGAGGTCTGTGCACTATAGTAATACTTGTATAGGTCTAGCCTCAATTACTTTACACTCCAACTTGCAGATAGCTGATTAATTGTACAATAAAAATAAACATAAAGCTTTTCTTGCTAGTACGTAGATTATTTACTATGTCAATGCGTGGACTTGTCATGCTATCTCTAAATTATAAAACTAAAAACCTTTGAAGTATTAGTATAAAATATGTGCTAGCCTCAATTATTATAGCTATCGGATGATAAATAAGAAGATAGCAAGTTATAGCAGACAATTTTATATAGAAAACTAACGCGAGAGGTGTCTTCGTTGAAGACACGAACGACTCATTTCATCCCTGATGAATTTCACCGAATGTGAACGAAACTATGGTCTATTGGAGGTTTACAACAATCAGGTAAGCGTGAAAACCCTTCTTCTTAAACAATATTTATAGCTTCCAGTTTGCACAAAAAAAGTTGATGTAAAACTTCTAAAGCATTCTTCCTAATGTTAATGTGGCTAGTAGTGTTTTAGTAAAATAAAGGACAATGTGTGAGCTACCTCCTGTATATTATTTGCTCTATGGATTCAGGCTTTACGCCCAGTTATGCCACTACTTGGCACAAGTCCAGTGAAGTAAATATGTCCGGTCGGCGAGCTTAGCGTTTTTGTTTCACTATCTGCGACGCTGTCAGGCGCAGATGGTTAGATTACAGGCTAGGACGCCCCGGTTGCCTAGATGTTGTTTTTGTTAATAAAGTACTGAGAGATATTCGTAGGTGATGGATTGTCTTTTGAATAGTGTGATAATAATACACGTAAAGTAGATAGGTATGTCTGTTTTTATATGTGCTAAAGTAATGAATATGTAAACGTATATAGGTATAGAAAAAAGAGCAGATAGGTACAAGGTAGGTCAACAGAGAAGAAATAAGTATGCCATAGGGACATAATAATGACCTATGAGTCTTTTTACTTAGAGTGGTTCGACGTTTCTCAAAAAAGATTTGTTAGATTAAAACAAAAATGTTTGAACATGCGATAAATTTATTTAAACTTTTGCATAAATCCCGAATTCAATTTATTTATAATAGCACTTACTACACAATTGCTGTTCTTCCGTGAATTCCATTCTTTATACCGATTTTAAGTGATCTAAGAATATGATTAGAAAGCTACTAATAAACAAAGCTCTAAAGCCACTTTACTAAAACCTAAACTGTCAAAATAGCTACGTCATCGTACAGTGGTGTGAATAATTAAAACTTGTGTAGGTACTACACTAGCTAACTCCTTTTGCGTCAGCGTTCAGTTTCCTCATTTCCGCTTTGAAACGGATGAACGGCTGAAACAAGTGCGCTTATCGCGTGTTCCTAGCTAAGATAAATGTGGTAAACATACACACAGTATGGGATTCATAATTTCTTTCTAAATTTCTTGGAATAAGGTAAGTATACTACTACTTAATTTCATACATGACATTTGTTTGACTTTTGATATGATTATGATTGATATATTTAGTTTTATAATACCTTTGCAACACACGCTTCCTCAATGTAGCGCTTGCGTAAAATTGAGAATAAAGGGTTAACCTTCCCGAAGTGTAGACAATATAGAGAAGAAATGGAGACTAAGAACTGTTGAACTGATTTCATAAAAACAAAATAACCATACTGTATATATGTTGTAAGCCCAAACGTGGAGAAACTTTTCATTTGAACCACTAGCAGTGGCAGAGCGCGGCTTAATTATGCACTTTGTTGTTTAGACACTACATTTATAGAACACAAAGCTATTCGACCTAGTAATAATATCCCAACAGACTGAGAGCAGCGTCTTTGCTCCAAGTCTGGTTTCATTTGCTTTTTTCTGTTAGTTTGGTATGACGTTACTGACCTACATGTAATTTTCTAATGATCTTGACAAAACTCTGTATTCAAGTTATACGATGTTGCCTGGGCATAGGCATCTTCCAAAAAATAGAGAATAGTTGAAAATTTTACCATTTGCTGGCCTATTATAGTAACATTTACTAGAAACATGCGTTGCTATTGAACCTTAAGCAAGACTATTCATAGAAATATATCGAGCCAGGACGTTCACATGATCAGGAATATAGCTACCGTAGCGTTTAACATTAACCATCATTACTGTTTGACAGTTATTGACGATTTATTATTAAAATAAAGGTTTTGTATCTCAATGTTAACAATGTTTTATTTTGTTGCAGGTATGTTCCTGTCGGTGGTTACGGCTTCATTAATGGTTTAAGACATTCTTAACACCTCTAACGGAAGCTACTTTATAACTTACAGTTAAAGACATGCTTGGACCTGTGACAGAAGTAACTTTATAACTTAGAGTTTAAGACATGCTTGGACCTGTGACAGAAGTAACTTTATAACTTAGAGTTTAAGACATGCTTGGACCTGTGACAGAAGTAACTTTATAACTTGGAGCTCAAGACATGGTTGGACCTGTGACGGAAGTAACTTTATAACTTAGAGTTCAAGACATGCTTGGACCTGTGACGGAAGTAACTTTATAACTTAGAGTTCAAGACATGCTTGGACCTGTGACGGAAGTAACTTTATAACTTAGAGTTCAAGACATGCTTGGACCTGTGACAGAAGTAACTTTATAACTTAGAGTTCAAGACATGCTTGGACCTGTGACAGAAGTAACTTTATAAATTAGAGTTCAAGACATGGTTGGACCTGTAATGGATGGAACTTTATAATTTAGTTCAAGACATGGTTAGACTTGTAATAGAAGTAACTTTACTACTTACAGTTCAAGACATGATTGAACCTGTCACGGAAGTAACTTTATAACATAGAGTTCAAGACATGGTTAGACCTGTAACGGAAGTAACTTTATAATTAAGAGTTCAAGACATGCTTGGACCTGTGACAGAAGTAACTTTATAACTTAGAGTTCAAGACATGCTTGGACCTGTGACAGAAGTAACTTTATAAATTAGAGTTCAAGACATGCTTGGACCTGTGACAGAAGTAACTTTATAACTTAGAGTTCAAGACATGCTTGGACCTGTGACGGAAGTAACTTTATAACTTAGAGTTCAAGACATGCTTGGACCTGTGACAGAAGTAACTTTATAACTTAGAGTTCAAGACATGCTTGGACCTGTGACGGAAGTAACTTTATAACTTAGAGTTCAAGACATGCTTGGACCTGTGACGGAAGTAACTTTATAACTTAGAGTTCAAGACATGCTTGGACCTGTGACGGAAGTAACTTTATAACTTAGAGTTCAAGACATGCTTGGACCTGTGACAGAAGTAACTTTATAACTTAGAGTTCAAGACATGCTTGGACCTGTGACAGAAGTAACTTTATAACTTAGAGTTTAAGACATGCTTTGACCTGTAACGGAAGTAACTTTATAACTTAGAGTTCAAAACATGCTTGGACCTGTGACAGAAGTAACTTTATAACTTAGAGTTCAAAACATGCTTGGACATACTTGCAGGCATGTATACATTGCTTATTTTAACAAACAACTCTTTACTGAGTGTAGGCTTCCTCTCCTTTATGCCAAGACGTGTCTGTTTTGGGTCAATCCTATATCGTTTACATGAGATAAGCCTGATGTAATGACATATAATGATATAATCAGCATACTTTTATCTAACGTCTTAATGGATCAAATTACGCTTGATCCATTTAGCATTTACTTCAAATTAATATTAATAAGGCGAAAGTTTGTATGTATATGTGTATTTGTTTGTTCCACCTTCACGCTCAAACGGCGGAACGGATTTGGATGAAATGTGACACAAATATAGCTTATGCCCTAGATTAACACATAGGGTACTTTTTATCTCGGAAAATTTAAGTGTTCCCTTGGGATGATCAAATATCTACCGCGGGGCGCAGCTGGTTAAACATATAAATTACAAAGACTACAATACATAATATTGGTACGGTCCATTATTTTCACATGGAGTCGTCTAAGTATTTTATCGTGGTGTAAGGACGTGGCAAACAACTAGACCTTGTACGACCGATCTAGACCGAGACGTGTTGTACTGTTCGCACTTACCAAACTATATAACATCATACATACAGACAGACAGAAGATAAAGTAGCCAGTTTCAAAGCAGAAAAGCTTCGCTTGCTGGGTTACAGTTATTTTTTATAATATTTCGAGAAATATTTTGGCATTGGTCCAGTGAGTGTCGTGCCAGGTGGTGGTAACACGCGATGTTATTAATTGTTCTGATGCAGTTACACAGTTTACTCATCCTTAGCTGGATTCAGCTGCACCTATGGTCTAGGACATCTTTAACAAGCACTGGTAAGTGCTTTCGTGACCGAACTGTTCCGCGAACTGTCGACCGACCGACCACGCTATTTTTCACAAATTGTACATCTACGAACACTTGGCCGATTTTTTTTACATTCAATAATCTTACTAAATGTTGTGTGCTGCATGTTGGTACCATTTAATATTGAAATCGGAGATTAAACGGCCCGTAGTAAACCTTACTTTCTTTTTGGAAGAAGTATCATGGCCCTAATCAAAAATCCCCGTCGGGTTAAAAATTATACAATACAATATATTATTGCACACCAAGAAAAATATAGACAGCAAATATATTATAAACAAAACATTGGTAGTACATTGGGTGGCCTTATCGCCTAAAGCTATTTCTTCCAGACCACCTTTGGATGGATCGGACTAAGTGCAAACAGTAACGTCGGTGGAGTACCAATAAAAAAGAAAAAAATGAGATGGTACAAATACTGTACATACCACAAAAAAAAACAGAAAATATATACATATAGTAATATTAAGCATATGCAACAGATACATACATCATTTTCGTAATAATAATAAAAATCAAAATGATTATAAACATTCTTAGATATACATATCTAAAAATTTTGAATTTTTTACCTTACCGCGTGTACAAAATTTCTTACGGACAAACAAACATCCGTATGTATGGATGTTTGTTTGTCCGTAAGAAATTTTGTATAAACACACTTTTGATAAGATTATTTTTTATTCATTTGGGTAGGCGCAGAAAATGAATCTATTTGATATAAGGTTAAGAAATGCGTTCTAGCGTAATCCGTAATCCCCTTGCCTCATAAGCTACAGTTAGTGCGCGGATTCAATCTGTTAATATTATATAAGTAATAAATTAATAATTTTAGTAAATCAGTGCCTGAATACATACACTTCTGAGTTTTTTATGCAAGTGCTAAACCTCGCTTAAATGATGAAGTAGGTATAAACATCGCGAGGAAAAGCTTAAGGGTAAGTTCAAAGATAAATGAAGAATTGGCAACATTTAAAATATTGACCCTCCATTTTTTCTAGTCAATTCGCAATTTGGCTTGTGTGGTAGACTTATAGCCTACACCCATCATAGGGGAGACCCGTGTCCGTGTCAGTGGAACACTAGGGTTAATACGATGTGAGAACATCCCCATTTTTACTGTAAAAAGAATGCGCTCAATGGCGTATAAATTTCAATGTTATGAAATGTGGCGCACAGTGGTGTGACGCGAACCGGGAAATGACCATAGCATCCGTGACATAGTGGGTGCGCGTCGCTGGGTGGAATAAACCCAGTTGCAATATTGCTTTTATAAAATTGTACGAGGCATGTATACACTCGTTCTAATACTCGTTTATTTATTTCGTAATTAGACCATAGGAAGAGATGTAAAGCAATACTGCGTCAATTTCTTGGCATCACAATATGACGTAGTCTAGAGCGGAGCAGATTTATAACTTGCAGATTTATTCTGTTCATTTGAAGTCTTTTCATATGTGTTAAGTTTTGTATTGTTGCTAATTATTTTTTTAGCATAATTAACTATGTCATTTATTTTAAAATTTATTAATTAACTTAAGGAAAATATTTCAGGTTTCAAATACAAACCCGACGCGTTGGAAACGTCCAATTAAATTCGAATACAGGAGCTTAAAACACTATATCGTACAGATATAATAAAACCAACGCACATGTAAGTGCAACAGTTTTAAAAACAAAAAAACAATGCAACTCTTTCTCACATTTCAGCTGAATGTCCTATTGTAAGTTAATTAGATTCCAAAAACCTCAATTCTTTTATACAAACTTTGCAACTCACACCCACACAATACTTTTTCAAATTGGTGTCGATAAATCAACTCACTTCACGCACAAAAGTGATAGGAAATCGTCAATTTGTCTACTTGCCAAGCCAGTAGCGCCGGCCGTGGTACATTCCAGTGGTCATTAATTTCATGTATGTCCGAACGGGCGAGCAACTGTGCCACTGTAACACCGGCTTTATCCATAGCGCGTACTATTGTTTATTCTGTGGCCCTTGATACTGAAGTATGTTCCATAGAAAGTATTCCGAATAAAGTTTAAATGTAAAGCAAGTCAGATACTGATTTAAACTTTTATCTTATTTTACAAATATCAATTGCTGTTCGTTTGTCTCGCTAAAACTCGAGAGCGGCTGGGCTGAATTAGCTGATTAGTTTAGGGAAGGTTTAAACGGTGAGAAATAACTGCTAGGCGGTACGAAGTTTATCGGGACAGCTACTGTCGAATGAATACGTAGCAGTGCCGATAGTGACATGCGTGATGTCATCTCCCAGTTCCAACGGAATGTCAACGCTGGTTGTTTGAACTAGCATTAATATTTTGTTGGGGCTGATTAGTAACAGAAAGTATGTCGAAGTATAATAACGTAGACGTAGGAATCTGAGACTTTTTAAACTGCGTTTTGTAGGGTTTTCTATTGCAAATAAATACTTTGAATCGGTCGACTGATCCCGGTCAAATTAAAAAGATGTAGTTTTCTGTACAGTCGTGTACACTGGTTATTTTGTTAAACGTAAATTCTAATAAGCAGGTACTCATATAACATTTAAGAACTACTAACTAAACTACTCGATTATTTGATAAAATTTATATCAGACTTACGTCTTCGAAATAAAAATAAAATAAACCCTCCTCTTCCTTTTCTAAAATGTTTAAAAATAGTAGAAAAAAATCATTAAAACGCCAAACGGACTTAATTTTACTTTAAGACGAATCAAAAATCACTCCTAAAAATAAACGTCTTAGTGTAAGGTCAGTTCAAAAGTAACTGTAAAAGCCATCAAGATCATTAATTTTTAACTACTTTGTCCACGGCCGACTGTGCAGTGCGAATGAAGACAAATGGTTGAAGCTTTTTTGATTTGAAAGCCTTTTAAATATAAATGCAGTTAAATCTGGAAGACTCTAGGGTGTAAAAATTTCGTTGTCCTTTTTCTTTTTGTTAAATAGTTAACATACTAAGATGATTACATGACAACTATTATCTGCTAAATGCTAAATACTAACTGCTAAATGCTAACTGCTAAATGCTAACTGCTAAATGCTAACTGCTAAATGCTAACTGCTAAATGCTAAATGCTAAATGCTAACTGCTAACTGCTAAATGCTAACTGCTAAATGCTAACTGCAAAATGCTAACTGCTAAATGCTAACTGCTAGTTGCTAACTATATATCTAAGTATATTTTTTATTACTTTACAACTATTAACAGAAAGTTTACTCGTGTGTACTCTCTTTAAATGAAATGTTTAAAGAGTTAATAGGATAACTTATTTTGGCAAGCAAAAATGTTAACTTACTTAATATTATATTATACTTACTTTATATTATTATTGTTATTTATTTTTTAAAGATAATAATTTGAAAAGAAATATATGTAAGCGATATGCATTGTGACATTGAAAAATCAAATCTTTAAGGCAGCATTTAAATTGTGGTATTTATAACAACTTAGTCAAATTTATTCATTTTCAAATTTGTAAATATTTTTTTATGACTCAAAACAATTTGGAATGTGAAATAACTATCGCACACAAAGAAATACTAATTCTAAATACGAGTATATAAAAGAGCAAGTCCTCACTGACCGATATTCGCTAAAAATCAACGCTGAACCTAGAGACATGAAATTTGGAAGGTGTGTTCATTTTAGGGTGTAGAGTTGTATAAAAAGCAAAATTTTCAAAATTCAGCTTCTAAAGGGTTCAAAAACTGAAACTTCTTCATATTCCATTTTATATCACGTATAACGTCTAGCAATTTATTACTATTGAACAGAAATAAATTTAATAGCATTTCTCCCGTCGAGACAATGACGTAAGGTTAACGTTTTACAAAATTCTTGAGTTAAATAATATTCTCAGTGAAATATTTACTGACAGCATTTTGGAGACGACGCGTTTTCTTTATAAAATATGGGATAATAAATAAGGCCTATATTAACAGTCACAGTAGACAGTTTAAAATTCTAAAATGAGATTGAATGTTTCTATTTATATACCCAAAATTTACCAGCTGCACTGCTTCACTGGTTGTTTGTGACTATTTATACAATGTCGTCGGTTCACCTAGTGGGAAGTATATCTACGCTGGCTGCGTCTTCCGGTTCGAGGTCGCCACTCCAGAATTTTTCTTCCCCATTGGTTATCGGTTCTCCAAGCAATTGATAGCTTGCTGTTTGGAATGGCGTTCTAAGGCAGAGGCCTTTGTTCATTAGTGAATGTCTTCTGGCTGATGATGATGATGAAAACGTGCAAAGCCTGCAATAGGCATATGCTTAAAAGGAATATTCCTCAAAGTAATTATAAATAAATCGAGGGAAAAAATTGTGATTACCCAACCATTATACCTGGGCTCGCCGCCCTCTGGTGGTGGGTTGGAGCATTTGGATTATCTGTAGATCTTAAATGGTCTATAGGTAATCTTTCTGCTATATTTTTTTTGTTTATGTTAAAAATGCGGAAACAAGTACATAGGTACAATATATACTGATAATAATAGAGGACCTTTCTTAGACGGATAAATGATTAAAAATCTAACAAGTAAACCCGGGTGATACCGTTAGTGTATTGTGATAAAATTAGTTTATACATAAAAGTGTCTGCGTCAGTGTTTTATTGCCAAATTGATGAATGTAATACGTCAGTCAGTCAGTCCGTAAATCACTAGAATTTGGCTATCAATGTGATAAAGTGGGGACATTTCACAAAATAGATAAAAATTTACATTTTAGCTTTAATCCACCTACATACGAACAAAGATAAAAGAAACCATTCTGTATGACCTGATTTGTTTGTGGGTGGGATTTTAGTATAAATATAGTATTTTTTCAAAATATTTAATTTTTCTCGTAACATTATTTCCAGTCACTTTGATAGTACCTGATTGTAGGAAAGGTCCTACTATAGTTTCGTTCATATTCGGTCAGCTTTATCAGGTATGAAATGAGTCGTTCGTGTCCACAACAATGGCACATCTCACCCGTATAGTTAAACAAAATTTCCTACTATGATGCACATATTAAGGGTAAACGAATTATTTATTACTAGATTTTGGCCGCGACTTCGCTGGCTATAAATATCTCCGGAATAAAATAACTTTTGGGACTCTCCAGACTTAGAACTGGCTATATCTGTGCAAACTCCAACTAGGTACTGCTATTACTTGGAACCATTATTATTGGATTAATATCCCAAAACCTATAAAGTCCCTTCACCAGATTCTTTAATTTATAAATTTAAATTAATGCCTCAAAATTTCTTGCATCCTGTACCGAAGGGTGTATATTTCATTACCGGCGTCCCGTAGGAATTGTCAATAAAGTGTAATCGGATCAGTGCTGGGACAGCTGGCGATCTCGTCTATCTATAAGTATTACCAGTCATACTGAACCAATACTGACTCGAGCTTATTGAGTGTGGAGTAGCAATATTTTTATTTCTTGCCGATTTCCCAAAAAAAGAGGAGATTATTCGGCGGTTTATTTCTTGTTTGTTACCTGATTTCTCTGAAATGACATAACAGATCTGATTTATTTTGGAAGCGTTATTTCAGGGTATATATTGTTCTCATTAAAAATGGGTTCAGAGGTTTAATTTTTACATCAAATTAACTGAAAAAGTTTGATCGTCGGCTGTGTAATGGAAATCGATTATAACTTTACCCGACTGCGAAAGAAGAAGGGTTTTTGTTTTTTGAGTGTATTTATGTATGTATTTGTTTATGTATATTTCTTTGACACGCCCCAGAGCTTTAACGGCTTGTGGTATCTTTATGTGAGTGGTGTCAATAAATTTGTCTTAGTCGAAAAAACGACACCGTGTACATCAAAATGAAAAAAGAAAACAAAATTAAAGGTCAGAAATAATGATTCAAAATACATCGAGTGTGGTATCAATATAAAATATTTTTAATTGTGATAACGAATATACACATTACTCAACATATGTTTTATTGGATTTTGGAATAGGAAATTCTAAGTTTAATATACTTACGGTCTTATTCATAAACGCGTCTTAACTTTAAACGTATTTTGTCTTGTTTTATCTCAAGACAAAAGAAGTTTAAAGTTAAGACGTGTATATTAATAAGACGGATAGGCTTAAAGATTTATGTTTTTATCACGCTTCTATCCAATTTTTGAAAAGTAACTTTTATTATTAAATCCCTACAAATACGAGTACGTACAGAATTTTAGTGACATGAAGAAATTTACTATATTATTGTATATTTGTAAAAATAAATCTCAATTTCCGTGACCAGTGGAACAGCTGTATCTCCGATCAATTTGGTTACTTATTGGACGCGGTGGAGAGAGTAAAAACCGGCCGTTTTTTGCCATAGAAATACTGTACCGTACAGGGCTACAAGAAAAAATAAAAATAAAAAAAAAGAACAATATAATGCATGTTATATATTATAATAATAAAATGTAATAAATCAGTCCAGGCGTCTCTGAGAATTCAGAAAACACGAATAATAAAAAGAAGATTTTTTTTCTTATTTTGTGCTTAAGAAGCTATTAATGTGGTCATGATTATTTATCTATATAGGTTTATTAGTTTTTAAATCAAAATAACGAAAACAAATTGGAACCGCGACTCCACTTGTACGGTTTTTATTTTTTAGGGTGGTACTGTTAGGGTGGTGTTGAGGCTGATCTGAGGCGCTGCAGCGCGTCAGGGATGTTCGCAGGGTGGCGCGTCGATTGCTTTTACGCCACTATCCGCAAACGATGCACATCCCTGATGCGCAGGGTTCGGGCCAGCCCTAACGGCATCCTCAGAACATTATCAAATTGATTTGACTGTCAGTACATGAACCATTGTCACATGGTATGCACCATGTGACAATGGTACTGACTAATGAATCCTACTGATAATGTATCCTTATTATTTGTACTTTTGCAAATTTTGCAATAACTATTTTATTAATTTATTATTGTAATTTACTTTATTAATCTAATTTAAAATCTTAATTCCTAATATGTACTTACTTCATTTGACTTAAAAAATTAGTTGAAATAAATGATTTGATTTGATTTTACCCGACTGCGAAAGAAGGAGGATTATGTTTTTCGAGTGTATGTATTAATGTATCTATATTTCTTTGAGTACTTTGTACCTAGAGCCTAAACAGCTTGTCGTATATTTATGCAAGTGGTGTCTATAGATTTGTCTTCACCTGCAGATGGTCATATACTATACTAGCCGCATCCCGCGAATTCACTTGTTAAGTTAAAAATAAAACAAGCCTTTATTACATGATAGGTGTTTTGATTAAGTTTTTGATATTAAAAATAATATCTATACTAAAAATCTAAATCTAACTGTCTTCAGCTTGTCTTTCAACAAAGGCCTTGTAAAAGATACGTGGGGTCTAAAGTTTTCGCAGTCAGGTTTTCACTAACCACTTTTTTTGAGTGTTGCTTGTAACAAATTTGTTCACAATTTTCTTGTTTCCGAAGTATTTTAACTTCACCATACGAAGAAACCCTGTATAGTAACGTAGTACCCGCCGTTTTTTGTCAAGTTACACGAACACCGCTCCACTGGGTAGGAGCTAATGGAATAAACGTCAGTGGGAGGACGAGATTAAAAAGATAAACCTTACTAAATACACAGTAGAGCTTTCATATACATGTGTTGTTACTGAGCGAGCGAAGCGGAAGATTTTAATTTTACTATGGTTTTTAAAAAAATATTGACTTAACACACAAGACCATCGATTAGGTGTGTACTGAGCCGAAAGAGGGCAGCTATACTCATCCAAAGGAATAACATTCACTATGAACCAACTTAGAATTCGAGAAAAAAATCAGCTGTTTCATTTATTTTGTCGACGACCTGCAAATTATTTTGTACGGAATAGATGAATTTTTTATCGAATTCAGAGTTGGTCAATTAGTCGGTCGTGTCTAAAACGTACGTGCCATCGTTGTAAACACGAGCAACTCATTCTTCCCTGTTTAAGTTCAACGAATGTGAACGAAACTATAGTTGGACCTTTTCTAACAATCAGGTATAATAGACCAAAGAGTACCTTTGGTTAATACGTTATAGACCGTATTGTTAATCAAAATTATATACATCTTATACTTTATATACAGGGTTGTCGGCTAGGGCTGTACTTAGCCGAAAGGGGGTCACTTTACTCTTTCACTATGGGACCAACAGTGTATTCAGAAAAAAAAACAGCTGTTCTATTCAAAAAGTTTGCGAATCGACAAAACGTATGAAACAGTTGATTTTTTTTCCAGAATTCAGAGTTGGTCCCGTAGCGAAAGTTGTTCCTTAGGATGAATATAGTGACCCCCTTTCGGCTTATTACACCCCTAACCGATAACCCGTTTAGAAGATAAGATAAAATAAGATAAGACAACTCTTTATTTAAAAACCAGCAACAATACATAAAATATGATTAAAGAAGACCTTATTTACATATACAGGCTTTTAAATGGCGGCCTTATCGCTTAAAGCAATCTCTTCCAGGCAACCATGCATGTAAATGATAATAACTTAAATTAAAGAGGCCTTAAAATATTACACTATCAACTAAACAGCTATTACTTTTTGGAATGGAGAATAATAAACTCTATAACTAATACTCGCAAAAAATGCGCGATTTCCTCTACTATATAATAATAACTATAACTTTACCGAAACTAGCTATTCATAGGTAAACCGAAAGTACGCGTCAGTAGCACAAACTAGCAGAGTACAAAACTTGCGCGAAACTTGTGAGAAACAATACAAGTCGCCGAGAAGTTGCCGGAAGCTGTAGCCTCGGACGACAGTTGTACTTCTCCTATTTCTTTGCTGTATAGTCTAGCGGCTGCTGGTTGAAATCATTACGAGACGTAGAAATATTAATCTCGGTCTTATCAAATCGCGAGTGAATCGGCTTCTTCTGGGCAAACGTGCCACATCCTAAGCCGCATCATTGCTTTACATCAGGCGAAGCCTATTATAAGCTAAAAAAAAAAAACTAAAATTATCACTTAAAAAGTTATGCGACGAACATTACGACTAATTAAAATTGGTATAATAATATGTAACTTTCGTAATCAGGTTGGTCTCACATCAGTGAGACGCTATGCGTTTTACGTGTATGCGCTAGAACTAGTTTATTTTTACAAAATAAATGGAGAAAACTATTGAGTGAATGGCTGCACTGATTTATTTACGTAATAGCTCAAATCACATTACAGCCAACAAAACACAAGCTTATAATTAGTTCATCCATTTGGAAGCTGTAACTTTACAATTACTTTTACACAATATTACTTTGTACATTGGTTCATACTATTGCATTTTTAGAAATTATTTAATTTGTAAACTGTTTGTTCTTTTCTGCTGAAAATTATTGTTGATGTTATATTAGGTACTTACTAGTTTATTACAACAATACCAACCAGTAGCTCCCAAACTACATTTACTTCGACACATGTTTTCCCCAAAAACTTGGTAGCAGGATGTCGACTAATGCATGTAAGATAAAAACGACTGAACCAGAAGGAAAGCGGGACGGAAAGCTTTTCTTTTTATACGCAATATGTACCTACAGGGTTAAACAGTTACTTTAATAAGATGTTATATAAAGAATATCTAATGTTTTCCCGCATTCTTTTGAAGCCAGCGTGAGAAATCGATAAATATTTTTGTTTTTATGGTGTGGTTCTTCCTATATCGTATGAAAGTGCAGAATATTATACATTATGATCAATTTCAAATCCAAGATGGCCGCAACCGCTTGCGTCGGAGGTTTTTTTTTTAATTTAACTTGTTATTATTATCATTATGTACTTGAGAATTCTTTATATCAGATAAATTCATATAAATCATTCATAGTATGTGTAGTTGTGTCCTTACCTATCTGCAAAGAAGGTAGCCCATAACCCAGTACATGAAACATTCAGAAATCATGTTTGCCAGCGTTCTATGCAAGGTTCAGCGGGTCTACAATTTAAAAGTCTGTTTTTCCAAAGATTTTATTTATGCTTTTATGTTCTTTCTATTTAGAAAGGTTCATTAAATAGTAGAAGTACCACAGGAACGACGACTTTGACTCAAATAATGTTATCAAAATAATGACCATATTTCTTGTAATATATTGTGCCATAAGTCCAGGATCTCTAGAACATTTTTGCACTTTCCGTAAGTAGCTTGATTTTGATGACGATTTATTGATTTTCAAATGTGTATTACTAACTGTTTCCTTTTTTGCTTAATCTCAAGATAAAGCAATATTATTTGAAAAAATATGTGTCCTATTTAATGTATGGTTTGATCAAAGAGTCTCCCTATTCCAACATGCATCGATAACGAGTTCGTCATAAGTAATTACTGACCAACAGATTTTTTTAGTTTATTAGTATTATTATTATATTATTATTAGGTTTATTACTTTGTTAATATTTATTTAATTTAACAGTCATACTGCCTTACAAATTGCGTGGTACGTTATTATATGGCTCGTTTGAGAAACTCAATATGTTCCATCTTTGCGCACAAGGCCTCTTACTGACAAACTTGTGATTAAATCAAAAAGAAAAACGTTTATTTCTAAACCTTGCAATATAACTATTGAAAAAGAAATAAAAGAGACTGATGGCGTGAATTCCCCATCAAAACAACGGGACCAAAAGGTACAGCTACAGATCTACGATCCCACGGGAATGCAAACGTTTTGCGAAGTACGGAACTAATATAAGTCTGAAAAGAAATAATTCCTGCCAAGAAAAGATACTTTCCCATCGTTTAAAGTAGAAGTAACCTTTGCTGATTGATAGTGGTATAAATTACTCGTTTACTTGAACGCGTATTGTTATTGGTTAGCAAAGTTAACGATCTAAACTCGATGAAATTAGCTTTGAAATTAATTGTGTAGAAGTGTTAAAGAAAGGCAGTTTATGGTCAATAATCTACTAAAAAAGATCATTAGAATTGAGTCTCAATATTGCATTCTTCATTTTACTTCATAATTTAACACTTTAGATTAAGAGTACTTACTTTTTTCTTTTATCCCAATCTTTATTTGGTGTAATGAAGTTACTATCCATTACGGCTTTAATAAATGCTTTATATTCCAGGCCGCATGATATACTAGTAGTTTTTCTCCTATTGTTAAACAAAACAATTTATTATGAATGTTTTTTTTTCACATTCTCGTAACTAGTTCTGAAAATGGAAAATGTGATCAAAACAATTAAATGTAGTACCAGCTGCAACATGGGAAAACATTTTCTGATTTTAGTAACAAGGAAGTAAAATGGTTGCGATCTAGGAAAAAAACATTCTTAAATTACATCCGAAGGAAATCCAATAACTGTACACAAATAAACATAGTAATTAATTAAATTTTTATACACCTACTAGCTGTGCCCCGCGGTTTCACCCGCGTAGCTCCCCATTGGATTGTCGAGATAATGGGGAACTACTTTTTTTAAGTCGGTTAAAAGTATCCTATGTCCTTTCCCGGGGTCCAATCTACCTGTGCACCAAATATCATCCAGATCGGTGTAGTGGTTTTGGCGTGAAAGCGAAACAGACAGACAGACAGAGTTACTTTTGCATTTATAATATAAGTTAGGATAACAATCCGAATATACGAAGCGACAAAATGTCCCGGATAAAATAATCTTTACCGAAACGTAAAATCACAATCCTCATTTTACGCCACAATCAAGTTCTAAAAACGTTCCGTTTTACGTTCGGAATAATCTTGAGGACCGAATTCGGTTGTAAAATGTAACTGGCCGAGGCTGTGTTGTTATCAGGTTTGAAATCCGGTCATACCTGAGCACTTACTCGTATTCATGTTATACCTAAGTAATATGTGCTAACGTAATTCATGTGAATGAATGTATATAGTTTCATTGCACACCAAACATAAGACACAGCAAGAAAAATATATAAGTATATATTTTTTCATCTGTGACAGCTGGGCATTCGACCACCAGCTCACAAGACTATGGAAGTCAGCGACACTGTGGCCTTTATATACACTGGTTCTCAAGGAAGGCTGCCGGAGCACACCGTTAGGTGCTTGGCGACAGATTAAGGCTACCAGGCGAGCGTAAGAAAACGCCCTACTCACGATAATTTCCTTCACCGGTAGCTCAGACTCTTTTTGCGCATTTCGTGGAATTGAACCTCGTACCACTCGCACGGCAATCAACCCCATTAACCACTCGGCCATCAGACCTACACAACGATACGATATAGACAATGGTATCACATTGGGCGGCCTTATCGCCTGAAAATCGATATTATTGATCGTAATTATCAAAGAGCGTTACACATTTTGTAAAAGATTTTTTTCTTGTAATTAATATTGCTCGTTATTATCGTTGTGAATTTAGAGAACAAAATGGAATTGGAAGGAAGTACATTGATTTATAAGGTCATGTGATTCTATTTATTCATATGTAAGTATTTAAATATCTAGCACGTTTCAATTACTTTCGTCGGGAAGTATTTTTGCCATGAACGCCGCAGCAATACGTATAAGTACTTATTGTAATTCTCGTTACAAAGTCATTTTACTAGCGTTGGTTTGACTTTACTTTTAATCTCGGAGTTGGCGAATAAACAGTTCCTCAGTCTTTCGGGAAAACAACTCATCTTTTTAACCCAGATTCTTTTTGGTACGTCTTGATGAGAATGACACAATATTTTTGACGAAACTTTTGTGATTCTGAACAGAACTTAGTACCCAAAAATGGGGACATCTGGTTGAAAATGCAAAAAACACTAAGAACCCAAAAGTGGATGTTATTGAAATAAGATAGCTAGATCCCTTGATTATCTTTGATAAGGTCTAAGTTACTGAATGATGAATGGAAGAAGTGAGATTCCACGGTTACTAATTTGATTCCCATGAAAACTGCGGATGCCACTTTTGACCGTTTTGGAACCTTAAAATTATAAAATATTTTTATAGCCGCGACATTATTGCAATCTCGAGGTCAACAGTTCGCTGAACTACTAGAGTTTACCATTTCCGAACGCCCGCTTTAAAATAGCTATTGAATATAGATCACAAAAACAGTAACTTTGTCCATTGATAAATGTTCTGGCACCTGCATTTAAACGAAAACGTCCTAACTGCCTGCGAATATCGTAGATATTTTGTCGCAGATCCCGCCAAAGTAAAGGCCGAATAAAAAAACTTATCCTCAGTGATTTACGGCGGAATAACGTGACTTATATGCGGGATGAAAATTATTTTAGGGATGTCGAAAAGGACTGAATTGTTATGAGAGAGAGAGAGTTTCCTTGACGGTAGGTAGGTAAATTCACTTACTGGGTAAAAAGATCTTATTATGATTTTATATCATATATTTTTTGGTTTTATACAGTTTTGAAATTTGAAAAGAAAAAGAATATGTATTTGTTCCAGGAAACATGTGTACACATATTAAAAAAAATAGAATGTGTGTTTGGTATTTTCCTCAGCATATGTATTGTGACGGAACGACTTAATTTTGGGCAGAGATAGTTCTAGGATCTAGAAATGGTGAAGTACCATATGTTTATCCAAAAAAAAAACAAAAATAACGCGGGCAAAGCAGTAAGCAAATACTGGAAAAAAAAACTAAAAGAGTCATAAGTTTTCTGGCTGAAACCGGCTCCAAATCAGCATATTGTTAGTTGTCAACAACCTGTGATGTTGTGATGATCTTCCGTTTTAAGGCTGATAAACTATCAAAATCAAAAATCAAAATTAATTTATTTCAGGCCAATAAACCCATATACTTAATACCACAATGAATCTTACAATATAAAAGAAAATTATACAAATCAATTAAAAATGAATTAATAAGAACACATAAAACAAAAATTATTCAACAACACTATTTATAACAACACACAATTTAATTTAGAACCTTCTCTCCGGCACTGGCACTGCAACATGTCGCTCGCAGCAATGCCGGAGATAAGTACAGTCAAATCTATTCGCAATCATTTTCAGGACGGCATTAGAGCTGTCTCGAACTCTGCGCACCAAAGAAGCGGCACGTAAACGCAATGTACCATGAAAACATGTAGTATGCGCGTCTGCAAACATGCCTGAGGCGCTGCAGAATCGAGGCAGCCCCAACAACGCCCTGAAAGCATTGTTGTAGAGGACGCGTAGACCACTATATGCCTTTTTACTGTAGTTAGCCCACAGGCTGCACGTATAAAGAGACGTACAGTACGCTCTAAAGAGTGTAATTTTAACGTCTTTTAACTATAATGTACATTATACTCATAAGAAAGCTATGCTATTGATATATACCTAATTCAAGGTCATTCAAGTTTTTATGTGAAACAGCAAACTTTTGCGATTTCAGACTTAGTTTTATTTAGTAAAACTGATTAGTATTGATAATTAGATATATTAAAAATATTTAAAAAATCCAAATGGACGAATAACTTTCAGCCTGTACCATGTCAGGAATTCGAAAACATTTGCCGGCTTGATAGTTTGTCATTTATACGCTGGATTGAAAGTTTGTGGAGACGGTGACTAAAGTTGGTTCTGCTTCATTTGCTAGAAGAGGGTGGTAAGGATAGGGTATGTGATTCTGGAGAATTATGATGATAAATGCTTTTCTATTTCAATAGAGTAGGAGCTTCAATTTTGCGGATTTATTCATTCATACTTCATTACTATAGTTTTATAGGAAAATAGATAGAAGTCACCATTTTAGTCACCCTAAAGCCATAAAGGCTAATTTTTCTAGACTTCTAAGCATGTATCTTAATGTTCAGCCTTCCTTGAGAAAAAGTGTATTCCAGGCATGTCACTATCTAGGGCTACTGTTTCGCTGAGATCCGTGGTCGTACAAGCAGATGTTCAAAATGCCTAGCTGTCTTGGATAAAAATTAAAGAAGAGAAAGACAGCTTTACGTCAATTTACTGAAGGACTACCCACGTCGTGGGTAGATATACAGATATATACAGTAGATATACAAGTAAATATTGTGATCAATGTCAACAGTGGAAAGCTAAAGTTTGGTCTTCGAAACCCAGAATTGCGTATATTTAGGATGGGCTTAATAATTACAAACTTCATTTTGTAGCTTGAAGCCACGACCCATCGGAATATAACATGATTGCTAACTAATCCTTATAGCGCTTAAATAACTAGCATAGACGTGCTCATTTTCAAGGGATACCGACAGAATTCTTATCCAAACCAAACCCTGCAATGAACGCTAAATAGATTTAGACGTTGGCAAAGCAGTTACATAACGAAACCACTACGCTGATCGTAATTTAGTGTTGTTCTTTTGACTTCGCGCCTAAGCTCTTGGAAGTTCTAGCTATCTCACCACGCTATCTAAGCATCTCTCAGGCAGTTCCAAAAGACAATGCCCGAGCAGTTGAAGAGTCTTAATAACGAGCACCACTAACGACCCCTGGTGGAAATATATAGCATCGTAGTAGTTTATGTGCCATTCTACGTCGCCATTAGCGGGGATCGTCTGTGGTCGTCTTAAATGTGAGTGGTCTAATGAAATGAATGAACAAGAGGTATGGGAATGGAGCGACCTTTAAGATGAATGGTTAATGAAGATTGTATCTTTATAGATCGCTTTTCAAAGGATCAATCGGCTTCTAAGATCTTTGCGAATAGGCTATTGGTCGATAATTAAAGACGGACGTACTCTAATAAATAAATTATGGAAGTTCTAACCCTTAGGAGGTTAAATGTGTGTTCGCTAAGTTCGTAAGTTATATGAAACTTGCAATGCCGCGAGAATGGCATCTACTAGTATATTATAAGCAATTAAAAGCAAATAAACAATAATTCTTTAAATATTTTCATTACATTAAGGGCTAAAAATCATGGACACCATATTGCTGCTCATTAATGTGAATAGCTTTTTAATGCTATTGTCAGTCTCTAAGATCTCACAATAATCATAAAGGAAGTCAACCAGAACAAAACTACTTACTTCTTTATCGTAGTAATTAAAATATTTCAACTGTAGCAGACTAATATCTTTAGTGATTAAGGTAATAGCTGGTTCATGTCTGGACTTCGAATACCGAGGTTAGAATATGTGACTCCAACACTAGGATCCATACATCATCCTATCTTATTCCACTAGTATTATAAACGCGAAATATTGTTTGATCCCGTAAAAATCATATTTGTTACTCTTTCACGCAAAAACTGCTAAACGGATTTTGATGACATTTGGTACGGAGATAGCCTAGACCCTGGCTTAACACATACGGGTATGTCCTGCATTACATAAAGGACACTTTTAATTCCGAAAAAATACAGGGTTCCCGTGGAATAATCGGATTTCCGCGCGCAGCCATTACTATATTTTCGAATTCGGACGATTTCCACAAAAGAGACCAAGATAAGATTTTTTTTTGGTCCCTAATTTTTTGACTACACTTAGTAACATTTGTACAGCGGACAGGTGACGATCTAACTAACAAAATGAACAAATAACTCTTCAAAAAATTAACAGTCGACTTCAATTCGGCAGACGTCTATACAAGCTTTTTAATTATTTTAATTAACAAACTAAACTGCCGGACGTTTGATAAACATTAAAAAAAAAACTAGGAAGACAAAACAAAACCGAGACTCATCAAATCAGACCGCGCATCTCTGAGAAATGATATGAACAAATGCAATAAAAAGGTTCCGGCGACTGAAACCTTCAAACAAATCGGGGACTACTTCTGTATGAAATCCTACCCTTGATGTTCACATCGCATTTTCTTCAATTCAGAGTACGGACTGAAAATTAAAACTTTGCGTGAGCACTTCGTAGTTTCTGCCGCTTTTGCTTTTAGGTTTTTAAGTGCTTAAATACGAAGACTCTTCTGCGAGACTTTAGGTATTATTACATTTGTATTTTTTTTAAATTTACAATACTCAATTTATTGTTTATTACCAATGCGGATGTTTCAATGATATTTTTCTTGGAAAAAATATGATTTTAATGAAAGCCAGGTAGGAAAATTAGTTTCCGTGATTTTTCATGTATGTCCTCAATTTCTCAAAGACATATTCATATATTCATATTCATATTCATTTATTGATAAATATTTACATTTACAAGTCAATGAATTATATATTTATACAATATAGTATATAAGTAGTTTATGTATATAAACTAAATCATTAAAATGTCGAGATTATTTCAATAAATGCAATTAAATTAAATTATCTTAAATTAAATTGTCATAATGTTACAATAATTATTCTAGTTTAAATGTCGTAAACTCATTAACTCTATAAAAAGCCTGCTCGATTAGCCATTTTTTTAGAATGTTTTTGAAACTCTGCAGAGTTTTAGCTGCAGAGATCTCTTCTGGCAAGTTATTGTAAACATTCGGTCCCATGACGTGCGTCAACTTGGTGGACTTCGTGAGATTACGCGATATATTAGCGAGCTTGTGTCTGTCGCGAGTGTAGTACTCGTGCCTGCTGCCGCGTTCGGAGTACTCGGCAAGGTGAGTCCTGGCGTATACGGCCACCTGATAAATCAGGATGGCTGGCAACGTCAGGATACCCAGTTCCTTAAAAATTGGGCGAGCCGGGGTATCCCAGGGAACGCGCGCCACATATCGCACAGCACGTTTCTGAATACGGAAGGCGCGCTCCCAATCCGCGGCGCTAGCCCATATTTCGGCACCGTACTGCAGCTGCGAATGTACGGTCGCAAAATAACACGCTCGTGCTACTTCGCGTGGCACCACTCTTGCTACACGACTTAATGCAAAGCACGCACTTCCCAGCTTTCCGCAAATTTTCTCGATGTGGGCATCCCACTTCAGGCCTCGGTCTAGTTGGAAACCAAGAAACGTAGTCGTCTCATGTTCCTCTATATACACTCCATCCACAAGAACCTTCAAAGGTTTCATCAACCTACCGGACAGATTAAACTGAATGAAATGTGTCTTACCGAGGTTTAACACGAGGCCGTTCATGTGGAACCACCCAGCTAACTGCGTAGCTGTTTCATTCAGTCTCCGCTCAAGAGCATCTACCGTAGGTGCCGTGACCACTGCAGCCACGTCATCAGCGTACATTAGTACTTCTGCCGCGGTCACAGCGCCCGGCAGATCATTCAGGAGTAGGGAGAACAGAATGTTAGAAACTGAGGAGCCCTGCGCCACACCCATCTCCGACATCCGACACCTAGACTGATATGGATTTTTTGTTTTTGTTTGAAAGTGTTTTCAGTTGGACCTATACAAATATTATAAAAACCCTTCGGCAGCTTGATTTGTAGAACAAATGAGCTAAAAATAATATATAAGCACCTGCGCGTTGAAATCGATTCTCTATTTTCTTTTGAAGTACTAATCTGTGAATTAGTATGTTTTGTGGCGGGGATGGACTCTCTAGTGTCAAAGTTCTTAGCCACCTTAGCACTTACTCATTATGCTTGTGTTGTAAAATTATTAAGCCTATTTTGTTTTATTTCAGGTACTAATATTGACATCAGTATCAACAACGCAAAGAAATATCAATATCATGACAAGGTTCCACGGATAAATACACAACGAAAACTATCCAGCCTTTGGTAATCGCCGAATAATGCGTTTATAAAACATTATATTTCATTATTTAAATAAAGAAGGTACGTACATTTAATCTATACTGTGACAACAGATATACAATATATATATATATATATATATATATAATATAATAACATTATGTTTAACAATTTTAATCATGACACCTCCCCCCACCTGGATCTGTCCTTGTGACATCTAGCACATTTCTGTGGGACCAGCTTTTAACCAGAAGTCACCAATCTCTTTTTGTATAACAGTCACTGACTTTGCCCTTAGTTCCCGAAATGGTAAATTCCAAAATAAACAAGCTTGTTTTAGTCACAAAAGCATTAGCTAAGATTACGTTATCAATTACGGATTCACGCATTTATATTGAATTTATACGAAGTTGATTCTATTTTGGGGCACATTCATTATGTCTGAATAACCTGGCAGTCTGCCCACTGTGCGTTTTATACTAACTAGGCGGTGATAACAAGAAAGGAATTTTCAAAATTTACATTATTTTTAACTGTTTTTTTTATAAAAGTGACAATAAACTTCATTTTGGCAGACACGACAGACTATTTATACCGAATTCCCAAAATTAAATTTTTCTTAGACCGATTAATATTTTTTTTTGTAAGAATGTAATATTATTATTATTAATTTTATTGTTTATTACTAATGCGGATGTTATGTTACATACTTTACATGTTATCAAACTTTAATTTAGTCAAAATCAGTTCAGTAGTTTTGTTTTTGAACCAAAACTACTGTCAAAAATGTACAGGCGCGGTCCAAATAAAGTCGATAAAACAAGTTTTTAGTAAATCCCGATTTTGTTAAATTTTGTTAAATAGATCGACTAGAAAGTACTCTTACTTACTCTACTCACTTACTCTTAAAACCAAAAATCATATCGTTCAACAACTCCGGAAAATCGAGGAAAAAATATAAAGAAATCCAACGATTGGACAATAAAGATTTTTACATGAAAATTTAACTTGCAATTAGTTAATTATTAATGTTATAAAAGCGAAAGTTTGTATGTGTGTTTGTTTGTTCCTCCTAACGCTCAAACGGCTTTACGGAATTGATGAATTTGGTACGAAGATAGCTTATACCTTGAATTAACACAGGCTACTTTTTATCCCGGCAAAACGAAGCCTATAATATAAAACTATTCAATAAAGGAATCTCTACCTCGCCCTTTTCGCAGACGCCTACCGATATGCTTACCCTAACCCTCAAAATTCTAGTTAGAAACATAAGTGGTGGAAATATAATACTTCAGTAATATGCAGAACTAGATGCGCGGTGGGACGAATTCCAAATACAGTTTACACGGAAAATCTAGTGTAGTGCACATACCGGAAGACGTGGAGAATTGCTGCCAGCATTTAACTAAAGCGACCTCAAGTGAGGAGAGATCCAGTTTAACCGACTTCAAATATGAAGGAAGATTTTCATTCGCGGCAAACTCTTTTTTAAAAGTAGGGATGTATTACCAGATTGCTCATTAGACATGAATTCGCCAACATGGAAAATTGTTCTTTTATTTTTTACTTCCCAGATAGTTCCATATAAATTTTATCAAATTCGATAAACTGACGCTAGTTTGATCCATCCCTGATGAAGTTCACCGATTGTGCACGATACTATAGTTGGACCTTGCCAACAATCAAGTACGCGTGAAAACCCGTATTCTTAAACATTATAAATTCGATAAAGTTGTTTGCTTTTTACCCGATTACCCAACACGAGGGTGACGTTTGTATAATTGTATGCAAATATGTATGTATGTGTAGTGTTAGATACTTGTGTGTGAAATTTTTCATAATAATTTGTAATTATATAACATTATTTGATTATCTTGTAATATTTGTTTTAACTGAAAATTAACATGGCGACAGTTGAATGTAAATTAAAATAGGTTCACTATAGACCGTACGCAATAAATCTGATGTAATAATTCAAAATGTCCGCACTTCATAATGCTAAAATATGGTATTAAATTTAGTGAATATTGCAGTCTGTTAGAACATATTATTATGAATTTAATTACACAAAGTAATTCTGGAAACCGATGTACGTATGCATTCGGTAAATTGTGGTTGCATTATTTATTAGAAACTAGGTGACCTTCGTACCGCCTAACAGTCGATTCTTTAAGAATAATTTTACCATCGTATAAAAATTGTCAAATATTGACATTAATATTTATACGATACTAACGTCACTCAATTGTTTTTCGTTCCCGGAACCTCTCCACTAACACTTAAACTTTATGGTATGGTATTAATGTTCAAATTGACTTTTAAGTATTATTACGAATCGATTGTATGGGAGTATAGAAAAGTGTTGTTTTTAGACCTTTTCTGCCATTTATTTTATTTTTTTTACCCGTAAGAACTATCCTCGTACTTCAAGGAATATTCTACAAAAAATTTGCAAAATCGGTTCAGCTGCTCTCGAGATTTGCGCTTAGCAACCCGTTCAGCGATTTATTTTTATTTCATAGATAGAAGAATAGATGTGTATAATATATTATGTATACTGATATAATCACAGTAATATAAATGCAAAGGTATATATATGTGTATGTATGTATGTTTGTTACTCCTTCACGCTCAAATGGCAGAACAGCTTTAAATGAAATTCAACTTGAACAAAGCTTCTGACAATGTACAAAAACTTTCCTCATTTCTGTGGATTATATCCTGGATAATCACATGTGCTACTTTTGATCCTAGAAAAGACTTTACCACACAGACATCAATTCCTTCAGACTTTTAATAATTTTACAGTTTAGGTTCTTTTTCAGTTAATTTGTGTATAAAAAATATATTTTTAAGTTCTGTATTATATGTAATTTACTGTTAATATCATTTTAATTCATTCATCAAATTCCTTTTATTGCAGAAAAGTTAAGTGTTCTCATGGTATGGACAAATATAAAACCACGGGGCGCAGCTAGAATTATATTAACTCGCGGCGTTGCACGCAACGATATAAGAGATCAACAATTTGTTTCTCTTCGATGGTTGCACGTGTCACAAAAAATTTGAACCCCCATGTGATTCTCTTAGGGGTTGAATTTCTAAAATCCTTCCTAATTCCGTATCAATTGTTAAAAATAATAGTGTGATCTCCCCATATTGTATGAACTTTGTATTACTTTTGATTGGTTAAAAATCAGGTGTAAGGGGCTCCTCAAGATAAACCAATCAAGCCCAAACTCGATGAAGTGTTTTGTTTAATTCAAAAGTTTTTTATCGCCATCTTCTGTCTCTATCATATGCCCAGCCCCCATATCATTGCATTTTCACCAAAAACTCATAATTACCTATATTAAATTTTAGTCCGATTGGGCATCCAGAAGTAAATCTAATTTATCTTGCACAATTCAATTACAGCAACGGCAAAGTTAAAACAATAAAAGCTTGCAAAATTGTATGTGACATAGAATTTTGAAAATGTACTATATAACTTAAAAAGTAGTTCCATAAAATTATTAGGATCAAAAACACGATACAAGTTTGGGCATAATATTAGTACGATTTTCGTTAAGAAGATGGGTTTTCTCGCGTACCTGATTGTTGGAAAGGTCCAAGACGTGTCATCGTTGAAGACACGAGCGACTCATTTCATCCCTAATTAAGTTCACCGAATGTGAACGAAACTATAGTTGGACCTTTCCAAAAATCATATATGCGTGAAAACCCGTCTTAAACAAAATGAATCAAACACGCGTTAGTTTTCTAAACAAAATATTAGTACGAATAGAAATAGAATCAGTAATTGAAATAATACTACTGACATTATCTCTTCGAAGGCCACAAAGTTATAGTTTTCAGTTCATCAGTCGTGGCCTAGATCCGCCTGCGAGCTGACGGGTGCCACCGATTGACCTATATGTAGGCCTGACATTTCTCAACGCTCTACAATGTATGCTCAGCTTTAGGGTTATCTTGCACTAGTAATAAATAATAATATCGCTGTAAGAAGACCTAAGACGAACTAGGTCGGGAGAAGTGGTGACAGTGAAGTAAGGTTGTGATAGATTGGTAGCATAAGCTAAGGTTCATCGTCAGTCGATAAAAACACTATGATGGGTCGACGATGCTCCCATCTCATGAAAATGTATCTACAGTTGCCAAACAAGTACAATTTTGACATCTGTTGTGGCAGCCATCTTGGATTTGAAACTATTAGTGTATAATATTCTACTAGTCAAGCCTTTCATTTGATACCCATATTGAGGGAGTTGTGAAATAATTTTTAAGCTGCCGTTTTAATTGCGATGACCATCTTTGATCGATTTTCATCAAACATAGCTAAGAATACTTCCGTCTCCGGTTCATCCGTTTGGGAGCTACGATGTTACAGACAGACACAAACACAGACACGTTAAACTTTTGACACCCTGTCGTTTTTGCGTCGTGGGTTAAAAATGGTCTGAGGAAGACGAAATAACATGAAATGATAAAAGAGTCACAACGGTTCATTCGCTTTTAAGCGAAAAGGCTTTTGAGCTACGTGTAGTTTTCTGTTGTATTTATTATCTGATGTTTTTTTGTGGTTACAATTGTTTTGAAATTGTAATTGTGACGGGACTATGCAGAGGGCAAATTTAAAATTCAATGATTGTGTGCTTTCTTCGGCAGTTACTAATTGAATCAAATATTAATATACATAAAGAAATGCAGAAATATAAAGAAGCTCGTAAAAACTTCGAGAATATTTTTATTCTATTCTATTCCTTATCTTAGCATAGCAGCTTTAGTACTCCTTCGCATTTGTCGACTATCCTAGTGAGTTTATACCGCTATAGTTCGTTGGATCGGGTACATTTTACAGCTTAAAGTAAAAGGGTGCCTCTATGAATATAAAATGTAGCTTTTTGTAAGAGATTTTTGAGTAAAAGACGATATTTTTAGCCTGAGAAAAAGCTTAGGAAAGGCATTAGAAAAGGTCGCTTTCTTTTAATGAGATGAAGATGTTTTATATTTTAGGGTTACTTGTAGGATTCCGTATTGAATTAGGAGAAAGACTTTTGTGTAAACTTTGTAAGCGCTTTTGGATATTTTACTGTTAATCATAGAGCTTTTTGTGAGAACCATAAATTAGCAGCGCATAAAGTATGAATTTGATTTACATACGAAATGTTGTATTGTGAATGAATTTTAATAGCTTCTTCGTAGCAGTTACAATTGTTGTTATTTTTTTTAATTGTGTTTGTTGATTGTTTGTGAGAATTAAATCCTACTACGAGTAATATTATAAACGCTATAGTTAGTAAATATGGATGTATATATATTTGTTAATCTTTCACGTTTTCAGCTTATGTCCTGAATTAACACATAGGATATTTTTCAATCCAGAAAGATGTAGAGTTCCCGTGGGTTAAAATTGCCGCAGGTAACACTGCGGAGCGCAGCTCATGCTACATAAATAATATATAAAAAAAATAGTTTTAATTAAAAGTAATTGTATTTAAGTACAAGTATTATTATATCATCTCTGGTATAAGATAACTTGACCAAAAGCTTTTCGGTACATTTCAAAGTCCATTTTTATGTTTGAAACTTAACCAAGTTTCTAAGAAAGTAGCTGTTGCTGATTAAAGGTATACACTTATATATAGACCTTTCTGTATAAAGACTGTTTGTTCATTTGCTGACACCTTCTTGCTTTAAACTAGTTTGAGGCACCCTCATGTATGCACCCTTGCAGCTTGCAGCAAGCCTTTGATATAAGTTTAATTGGTTAAGTCCTGACCGTCTTTAAAACTGAGAGGATATAAAAGTTAGTGATGGTGTGTAAAGCTACTATAATTTATATGTTAGAAGGTTCGTTAGCGCAATTATATGTTAATTATAAACATTAAATAAGTAAATAAACTCTCATAGCTTCCCACTAGGATTTCTCCTGTGTCGGGGATGCCATGTAACATTCACAAACACACACACCCGAAGACAAATGTTCAAACTCATCATTCCAACACCTGCCCCGCCCAGGAATTGAACCCGGGACCGCCGGATCTCGAGGCAAGCATACTGGCCACTAGACCACGGTGGGGCTTCAATGTTGTGTTGGCGGAGTGGTTTGCTCGAGTGTTAGATTTTGTAGGCCGCCCGTAGGCCTCTGAGATGACTTTTTTTTAACGCTAGGATTTTGACTACCTGGTCGCACGACCACGGAAGTTAGCGACATTGTGGCCTTAGATGGAGCATGCCTAGTCTGGAATACACTGGCTCTCAAGAAAGGCTGCCGGAACGCAGCGTTAGATTCTTGGCGACAGATTTTATCAACTTAGAAGGTGGCAGGAAGCCAGACGAGCGTTGAAAAACGCCCTACCACCATGCTGAATATTAATTACATTTCAATCCTGAATATTACAGCGTACTAAGAGACCTAATTATCTATTTCCTGTAAGTTCTAATAACTTCAATTTGTACCAACAATCAACCAAGCTCTGTATGAACTCTACTCGTATAATAAACTTACCTGCGTGTGACATTTAGTTTCAGTTTATATATTCAGTTAATTTATTTAAAAAAAATAATTTTGAGCAAGGTGTGAGAATAATGAGGCCAAAGCCTTAGATTTTTCTACGGACTAGCAAAAAGGAGGAGGTCTTCATTATTCAGGGTATGTTTGTTACCTGATTTCTCGGAGACGGCTTGACCTGTATAATTTTTTTTGTTTTATTCGTGTAGTTTATATATATATATATATATACACGTTTCGTATGGCCCCATTTAATTTTTTATCAATATTGGTCAAGAGGTTTGATTTTAAATCAAGTTATTTTGATTTGATTGAAAACAATTCTTTCGACGTCCACCTTAATGGAAGACGGGAAACAATTATTTTTTAAAAGAACTTAGATAAATAAATGGATTCTTTATGAAATAATTGTAATTTTTACGAAATATTTCGAGCTGCTTTTCTATATTAAAAGAATATAGTCTGACTATACGTCAACTCGTTCAAAATTCCAAACCAAGTACCTAATGCTAATATGCATAACTTATCCGAAGCATACAGCGCGGGCCTTGAAGGCGGCCATTTCGGGAGCTCCCACGTCTCAAGCGTTACGTCTTCTAATAAACCATCGCTACTACTTCCTTCCAAGCATTATCACATTCTATAAGGGTGGAACTTCACTGGAGATAAGGTTGGTTGCAGGCTTGGACTTAGACGCGTCCCGGATATAGAAAAGGTGACAATTTAACGATGCGCCAAAATTATATCTTTAAAATATAAAAATAAACTTCACAGTATAGTTCTGTTAATTTATTAATTTGAATAAAAAACACAACATATTAGGTTTTAGATACATCCTTAATAAATGTAAGTTTTCTGTTTTTGGACGTAAGTAACTGAAATGTAGATGAGGGTTCTTGCTAGGAAATCTCCGGGAACTTTCTGGTTCCTGAACTACCAGGCGGTAGTGGTTAAATTCTTTTTTCCCGTGACACTACGCTGAAGGCGTGTCAGAGTTGGCCTATTCTTATTAGTCCACGAACCTATATCCCGAATGGGGACAAATAGGAATATTAGTGTCATTTGTCACTGATTACGTAATAAGATGTTTTCTGCCCACGAAATATAGGTAAAAGATATGTGGGCTTTGCCACTACGGAAGAAAGCGTAATAGTTATGTATCTATAGTTTGAAAAGCTTTCATTCAATACTTCAACACCTTAAGCCGTAAGCTCAAGCGCATACCCCGCGATATGGGCGATATTACCGAGTGGTCTTAGAATGTAGCTCAATCTGAGACTTAGACCGGCTTAGCCGCGATATAATCTGGGACCGCAACGAATGCACTTTGACGCTGCTTTGACGCATATCGTCATTCACTAGAGCTTCTTAGATACTTTTATTTCCGTCGTTTAGTCGTATTTACAGAAGAGATAAAGAATATTATTGTGGAATTTTTCTATTCAAGTTTCTCTTAATGATACGGCAAGCAAAGAGTATTTAGAGAGACAAATTTTTTGAACATCAAAATTGTATGAAACGAGAGTTATATATTCTTTTTTATACTACGAGTAAATCATATTTTACTCGTATCTAGAAGTATAGTTACGTTAAAAGTCAGGGAAATAATGAGACGTAAGCGAAACAACAGATGGACTATTCCTACGATCAGACAAAACTCGTATTATAAAAATAATCAAATGAGTCAAATGACGTAATTGCAAAAATAAGGGCGATAACCAAGGTCTAAAAACAATATAAAGTTGAAAAAAAATACCGCTACCTATTATGTGACGGAGTCAAGAGAAAAGCTAGCCAGATTAATCTCAAACTTAAGTCAAACGTCCAGCATACTGACAATTTGTGATCATATCGGGCTGTGTTGTCCTCGTCGTATTATCAGGCCCATTGAGTTAGTGCAGCAACGCCCTTAAAACCTTAGGAAAGCCTTGATTTATGCAGCTTAAGAAGATAATATTAAGGCAAGCTTATCTGGGATTGGGAGTTTTTTTTCAAGTAGGTTATTAAAAAGATATCGTAACCTTCACGAAACCTTATGTAAGTGAAGCACAGGTAGTCTATGTTACATTTTATGAGATTTTAAAGATATTGATACTTTAGATGAAAGTATTTGCTTTCGTGCTTGTAATATTTTCTGCAGAGAGGGTTCTATATTTCCGTTTTTTTTATTATAACCTCGGCTTACAAGCAAGATCTCCATTACTTATAATATTACAGCAACATCCAGCGTTAATCTAAAAGTAATACTTCTAACAGCTTTCGTCTAATACGAACAGGGAATTCCACTTAAGAAAGAAAATTCTATTTCGACGACCCACTTGCGTACTTGCTGAGTATTCTATATAGCTATTTTAAAATAAGATATACTTAGTATAGATTTACCTAACTTAAAAAAATATAATGAAAGATTTTAGCCATTTAGTTTCTTAGCAAGTTACGGTTTTATTAATAAACGCGTCTTACCTTTAAACGTTTCTTGTTTTATCTGATAGAGAACGTCTCGCATCACAACAAGATATAAGACGTTTAAAGTTAAAACGCGTTTATTAATAGGACCATTAATGGTAGCCTAATCGGTGATCTCTTTGCCTCTTAAAGAAGAGTCACGGGTTCGACCCTAAACCATGCACGTCTGAGTTTTGCTCATAAGCGAGCATAATAAAAATAATTATAATTTGTTGTAACGCTGAAGGAAAACATCTTGAGGAAACCTCTTTGACGGGGAAGTTTTGTAGCTTTCAAGCATAAACACCAACCTGCAAATTTGGCTGGCATGGTGTACCATAGACGAAACCTCCTATAGTAGGAAAGACCCGTGCTAAGCTGTGGGATGCTGTGGTAGTTATGCAATACTATGCTAACTATAGTAGCACGTCTATAGACATAATTATCGTAATAAGTAACTAAAATATAGAAATATTGATTGCTGACGCTATTTAAAGCTTTGTTCGTTTCGGTCACTAATCTTATAATAGAGACCGTCTCTTTGTCCATTGAAACAAAGAATATAATTACTAAATTGACTAAATTACCTAAATTACCTAAATTAATATAATAATAAGACAGACAAATAATTTATTCAGCTATTAAAATCATCTGTTTTAAATAAACGGGGTAGTGCCGTTCAATTCAGATACTAATAGGTACAAAAAGCTTTAAAAATTTTAGCTGCAATACCTTCTCTTACAATAAATAACGAGTATTCGCTAGAGTATGTTATGTTGCTGATTCTATTTTACTGAGGAAAAGTAGAAATTCTCTCCGACGCCTCATCTCCATAGCTGATTAATTCTCGAACAACATGGAGCGGGCTCCAATTCAACAACTTCCAGCATTCTCTAAGCTACAAAGAACCTACGAAATCCCGCGCCACTACAATTTATCCTATTTATTCTGGCCCGCAACGGATAACAAGGCAAACTTTCGAAAAAACTTATATTTTGTATCTCACTCGAGTGGTTCCGTGAAAAAGTACTCTAATTTTTATTGTAGTTTGCTCAAAACTTTTGCCTATTTTCCGGGAAAGGAAAATTACTTCCACTTTGGACTGAGAGCTCTTAAAAATATTTTATCGTCAATAACATAAAATATTTGTAATATCTAGAAGGTTAGAGTGAAGAGTGAAAGCAAAGTTTTTTATACATAATTTAATTCCACTTCTAAACGGCATTGTAACAAACGCTACAAAAAAACAATGGCTATAAAACCTATGTATACTTATATATATACAATCAAATAAATCTACAAAACACCACACCAAAGCTACGAGTCAGTACAGTCTTGTAAGTGAAATGTTAGAAATCTAGGTTGATGCCGAGTCCGAACCGTACTCTTCTCTGCCGGTCGATGAGAGTACTTCCGATCAGGCGTAGAACCCTCACTTCGTTCTGAGCTTCGATGAACAAAAAATCTTTTTGAAAAGTGAATCCGCCAGTGTGCTGCGAATCGACAAAAATCTTCAATTCAGATCCATTGTTGTAACTTTTATGCAACGCTACTGCCACTGAGGTCTCTCTGTTTCTGTTTCCGTCATGCACTATAGTCGCAAGCCGTAGATCAGGCGCGAATTTCTTGTAAAGACACACCTGGTAGCCCGATAGGCTGACTGTAGAAGACACCGAGTAGGAAGGCTTGTGAAACCGCGCGCTGATTGAGTAGTCGGGACCCAAGGGAAAGGACAACGGTTTGAAGGCAACCTCGGTTCCCACGCAGAAATCCGGACGTACTTTGTACATCAACTGAGTCACTATTCTCAAAGTGTTAGGATCAACATCTTTGACTGTACAAGTTACAGAGCCGAGGGTACTCGCACTGTCTTTTTCGATGACCACTTCAGATTCCGACGCGATGAGGTCTTTAATGCTCGAGGTTAATCTCAAGATATATCCACCGTCGAGCACTTCTGTGTAAGTCGCCGTGGCGCATCCCGCTGAATCGATTAAAATTCCATCATCAGCCAAAGAAGTTTTCGGCGCCATCTCTTTGTGAATCAAATGCGAGAAGCACTTGTGGTGTTCTTTTGATTTCCCGTAGTTATACTGTTGTACCAGCTTGACTCTATCCAGGATCTCTCGGAGGATCACGAGCTTGGCTCCGATGAAGCACTTTGGGAACACGGTCTTGGCCTCAGCGTGCACGTCAGTCAGTCGTGTCAGTTTCACGCGCATCATTGGCTCAATAATCGATATTATCTCCTTTTTCTTGGGCAGTAGCTTCTGCAAGCTGGCCACAAAACTGTTCAAGTCCTCCCTTATCTTGTGCTCGTTTATATCCATTGTTGGTTTTGTGCGGCTAATTTATTTTATTACGATTAGATTACAGTAGTCTGGTGGCAGTGACAGCTATTGCTCGGGCGTCATTGACCTGTCTGAATGTATTTTTATTCTTGCAGCGTTGACTGCGTCCAGCCAGTGGCGCACTGCAAGGAGTTTGTATATTTTTAGCTGCTATTAGATCTCGTTTGAATTATTTCTGACAACCGCCCACGTAGCACCTATTACAACAAACAAGATAAATATAATATCAAAGCCAATACTTATGTGATTTTTGTGTGCTACTCGCAGCTATTAGAGGGCTGTATATTGTTTGAAATAACAAGCAGCTAAAAAATTAGGCTTCTAGCAGTCATTTTTATTTTTGGATATCAAGCCCAAAAGTTAGAAATTATAGACCGCCCAGAATTTCTTCTTTTTCTAGACTTCTTACAAGGTGGCTTTTATCAGTAAAGCGGATTAGATAGGACTAAACAAAAAATATTTTGTATTATATTTTTTAAACTGCTTCATATCACACCTCTAGTTATGATAGTTATTATAATGAGGTGCTTAAGGCAGGCTCTATAATTATTCTGCATATCATATAAATATTTTTAAGTACAATGTTTATTCACCTCGATACAGTTTAATTATTATAATGCTTTCATTACTTTTTCATCAAAACCTTCTTATAAAGTCCATTAAATTTGATGTTACATTATTAACAAACGCTTCACCATTTCTCATTCATCTCTGAAATATTTCTGAAGATAACACCAAAAAGCCTTTTCAGTAATTAGCTATTGTAATATCGCTCCCGGGCAATAAATACTTATTCATTTTCCACCGAATTGATTTATCGTTTCCTTTAAAACGCCACCTGAACCGTTGGCGATGGAAATCCGAAATATAACCAGTACACCACTGACTTAGTAGCAGCTAACGCAAGTCGCATATTTTCGCTGTTAGAGTGGGCATAATAGTTCATTATCTAGATGTACAGATGATCTAGAATAATAATATGTACAATAACAGAGAAACGAGCTAATTTATACGAGTAATTACTTATGTAATTCGTCTTCTACTTGCATAATATGCCAACTAATAAATTTAATTAATTGCAAAAAAAAATTTGGAGATCAATAAAAAAAACCTAAAACAAAAAATATGTTAACGTGCTAAATTTCCTATTGTCTATGTAGTGCACTGTATAATAATATATACATATTTGATTTTAAGAAAAAAATATTGTCACATGTAGGGCCTACCGAAAAATTAGGTAACATGATGACTTGACAAGAATTACTATAATATATTAATAACGACTATATGCACCTAATACGACTACTTCCTTACAATATTTGCCTACACCGCTGCAGCATGTGGAAATTATAATTAAATAATTTTCGTAAAGTTCTTTTTTTTTATAGTCGATAGGCTTGCGCTTGACTGCGACTCACCTGATGTAAAGTAACGATGCCGTCTAGGATGTAGCGCGCTTGCCTAGAAGAAACCGATTCACTCGAGATTTGAAGAGACCGAGATTATAGCTATCGGGAGAGAGAGTTCATAAGTTTGTGCCTGATTATCGAATCGCTTTATCGCTTGAGATGCAAGAGGTTCCCTGACTAGAATGATATGTCACTGTCATATCCTCTAACTTTATTGATTAGTATGCTTTATTCAGTTTCAATTTTGCTAAGTTTTTATTGCATTTTGTTGAAAGTGTATCTATCTATGGTAACTGTTTATTATACTGCGTAAGTTACACTCATTCTTTCAGCAACACAATTGCTTTGTAACAAATTGGTTGTAAATATTACTTGGCATTGACTGATTTATATCATAATAATAAAACTAATCCTAAGCATACTAATACTTAATTTTGGAATAGTATATTCGCGCCTAGTTTGGGAGCCGTAGCCATATGCGTAACTGTTGTAACATGTTCCCGAATGTTTATCTGTGTTGTTAACTGTGTTTTGTAGTTTTAAACATTCCATAAACGTAAATTTGATTTGAGTTTAGTATACTAGCTTTATCTACACGTTACCTTCGTCTATGGCGGACAACCCTTTTAACAAATTGCAATAAGCGTAGGCCGAATGAGAATTCAAAGGGTATATCCGTAGACTACGGACTTTAGGAGGCCATTGGGTCTGATGACATCTTCGACCGGCCTAACGATTTATTTTAGGATTTTTTTTTCAGTTTGGCTTGACAGCTTCTATAGATTGGAAGGAAATATCGGTTAGGATAGTTTCGGATTTGGGTCCTAGATTGTGGTTTGCTGTAACAGTGTTATTTTTACTTTTTCGGAAGACATCATAGTTATTAAATATAAAGGTGAACTCAAATACGAGAATGTAATGATATTTGAGGATATGTAAAATTGCCGTGTATTTATATTGAACTATTACAGAATTAAACATAACAGAAGTACACGGGTGCTGTTATTAAACAAAACATTATTTTTCAAAGCCCCCATAAGAAATTCCGGAAAATATCATTTCATAACACAATATTGCATTGAACCGCGATCTCAGTAAATTTACCATTATTATCTAAATAATAGCATAAAAACAAAGTAAACATCTCCAATATCCGAAATTCCCAAAACCCACTCCATATCTCCCATAAAGGCTAAATATATAACGGAACGGTTCCCAGACCGAGTGTAATTTTAACTCGATAATATAAAGATAGCGGGTTTCCTGTTTAGACGATTTAGTTCGGGAGATACTGGATATTGCTGGACAAAAAAGATATCGTTCACTTATTGGTATTTATATTAAGGTTTAGAAAAACGGATGCCTTGTTTCTATTGGTAAGGTATTTGTGTGGATGCAATTGGCAGCTCGTCGTTCGTAATGGCGTTCTAAGGGGAGACCTATGTTCAGCAGTGGACGTCTTCTGGCTGATGATGATTATAAAGATTTTTTTATAATTTTTTACGCTTTCGTATTTAAGCTTCAGTGAGCTTTATCGCATTTTTCTATGACCATTACAGATGAGGACAAATCCAATGACAACTTATTCATCAGAATTAGTGTACAGGTTAAGCTTTAGAAAGCCACAAATACAAGCAATAAAAAGACATACATACATCTATCTATATTATTATGTGTATGAAAGATATGCACTAGAAATCAACGCAGGGACTAAACCGCTGAATCTAAGTGCAAACATAATATTTGGAGAGTGTTTTCATTATTAGGTGTAGAGGGTAGTAGGGATGAACGAAAGTACAGTATAAATTTACTTCTAAGGTGGCCAAATGAGGTTTCAAAGTTTGAAACGTCTTCAAATTCTATTTTGTGTACCGCTGGCCTCAAAATAGTGATTCCTAACACCAGCTTTTGTTTCTAATACAAACATACAAAAAAAAAAAACATTCAAAAAACTTCACCTTCTTCTAGATTTTGCTTATCGCCAGTTTTCACACTTTTCGTGTGAACCTAATCTTACCAAAGTTACGCGTTTAAAAAGTGTGCAATACTGATATAATAGAGGTTTCATGTGTACACACATGATATTATATACCAGTAACTCCTGAGATCTCGCAAATACTCGTAATAGGATCGTCGAGTAGCTCGCAAACTAAATGGTTTAGAAATCTTGTTATAGCTGCGTTTCCAGGTTCGATGCTTGAGATTTACCGACAGAACAGAATCCAAGTCTGTTTACAGAGTTACTGGTAGCTGATAGCTTAGCATACGTGTATGGATATGCCCGTCAAGCGATACTCGGATCCGCATTCGTGAGGAGGAATCCGATTAACTGAAAACTCCTTTTTGAATTCGGTTAAAAATTAAACGTTGGAAGGCAGAACACATTTGTTTTAAAACTGCACTCGCTTCCAAGCGAGTGCAGACCTACTCTACTTCACAGTGCAGTATTTGTCTTTGAACATTTTCTTATCATCATTTCATTTTAACTTACCTACTTCTAAATATGAGGTTTAATTCGCCGACTTTTTTTTAGCATGTGCTCTGACTTCTCATAGATGGCTCAAATGATATGAAAACATTTTTTTTTTATTTTTCATAGGAGATAGGCTTGCGTTTGGGCGCAACTCGCCTGATGTGAAGCGACGATACGGCCTAAGATGGGGCACAGTTGCCTAGAAGGAACCGATTCACTCGCAATTGGTCTGATTTAAATTTTAACGAACCAGTCAAGTAGTTCTACTTTTAAATCGAGATATCAACACCTGGCGAATTGAATTCGGTAACCACTTTTCTTCAAAAATGACTTGTATGTAAAACTACCATAATTTTCATACTAATATTATAAAGGGAAAAATGTGTATGTTTGTTCGTTTGTTCCTCCTTCACGCTCAAACGGTTTAACGGATTGGGATGAAATTTGTCACGAAGATTCTGGAAAATCGGAGTTTTGCCATGGGATGATCAACTATGGCATGGCGCTATGGCGCAGCTAGTTATGATACAGCTTCACACGCCAACGCAAGACAAGAAATCTTGAGAGCAGACAGCCGGTTAAAAGAACCGTTGATAACTAAAACGGTAAAAGCTATCTTCGATCTTGAAATTTCGATTCAATGACTGTGGCTGCAAATCAGCTATTATATCTGCATAGTCCTTAAAAGCAGACTAAGTGAAGCATTTAAATATCTTTCACAGAATACAGAACAAAAAAGATTCGTTTCAGCGAAAGGCAAATCAAAATGCAAATTTATAAAATAAGCAGCCACAGCGCTGACGTCTTAATTTTTACATCGGTTTACAGCGCTGTCGGAGATTTTATGAAGTATAAACTGTATAATATTAATTTATGAATGTTTAAGCTTTAAAAGCGGCTTTATGGTAGGTTGTAAAATATTATGGCTTTTTAAAGTTTAGAATAGTTCTCGTATTATATGATAAATATTACTAATATAACATATACCTACATATATAACTCCTTTATACGCGCTTGCTAGACCTACAACATAAGCCTAATTTGACAGTTCTAGAACTATAACTTTTTGTATCGTTCCTAATAATAGGTGTTAGTTAACGTAATTTTTGAACTACAACAGCATTAAATATGAGAACATGGCATCCCGATTTGGGATCATCTCAAAATTAAATTAGTTTGAAAAGAAAAGTTTTGGGATCAATGTTGACTGTTGGTCAGTCGACAATATGAACATTTAAACGAGAAGATATAATAAATATTTTCATTATACCATCAACTTTTGAATTTTAAAATCAAATAGATGTGTTATTTATACATAAAAAATACATGCATTAAAATCACCTATATACCTACTATTAAGCAAAAATAAATTTAATTTGTATAAAATAATCTCATTAAGACTCAAGACTAAGTGATACTGTGTCTCTATGTACTCATGCGAATTATTCATCAATTAATAGGTGCATGCTATCCAAATTCAGTCCATAAAAACCTATCTCTATTTTCCGTGGCTGTTAAAAACTTCATCGATTTCCCATAGAACCCGGCTCGAGGTCGTAAAATGACAAGTATCGATTAAAGGAGGCTTAACCGACTCTCAGGGTGCGGCTGGTGTTTATTACCTATAAAATTTACAATCGCTTCTTTAGAAGTACTATAAGGATGCTTTTACATGTACTCATGCTTGTCACGCGATGCAAGCTTGTCTGAGAAAATGGCCGTCATAAATGATGTGAATTCACGTAAAGAACGGAACTTATTCTTCTTGCCACCTACTAGCATGGGTCAGCAGGTAATATAGTTTTTATCCACTTTTGAAGGATACCATTCGAATACTTCTAATTTAAAACGCCATTCATTGCGCTGCTGAGCAAGCGTCGTTGTGACATTACAAATTTGCAGTGTTATTTTGTCTTTCCCTTTCCCCGGGTTATGCTAGAAGACTATGAAATCTTTAAAATATAAATAATTTTATTTTTTTATCTTAGGCGCTACTCCTTGGCAATATTTAATGATACCATACTATATACATTTTTATGACAACAAAAACCATAATGTTGACTTATTCATTCGAATTTCTATTCAATGCATTTATATCATCTGAATTTCAATTATAACGTAATATTGAGTTACTATCTTCTCATTTTACAACCACATTCAAGTTAAGATACTTACCTAAAAATGGCATATTTCCTAGCTTATACTATATCAGATACATATCGGATAGATTCGTTACATTAGGACTGCTATTCTAGCTGTCCTAATGTAACATTGGCTATTTATATCGATAAATATCCATTATGTAATCTGACAAATACGTCATTGAAACCGATTAGTACTGCATCGTCGATTATTGACAAACTATCCGAAACCTACAACTTGACGTGTCATTTGACCTAAGTTCCGCTAACTTAGGTCAAATGAATAGTCCAGTTTAATTACATGTTTGTTACAGACAAATAACCATAGTATAAATTCTGGATCCATCTATATAGTATATTACCTAACGCTAAATCTTTATGCAATATCTGAGTGGTCAAAGCAATGACATTTCGCTCACATCGCGTCGCGCCGCTTGCCTTTGTGTGTAATGACCTTTTTTTAAGGCAGGCCTAGCCAACCTCCCCCATTATCGGCCCGGATTAGCAAGATTTAGAGAAATAAATTCAAGTTTATTGGAAAGTCATTAAAGCAAAACAGCTTAGCATTTTAATTAGATTTGCTTGTTTTTATTTGCACAAAATAAAGTACTGCATTTTGCAGTTTTTAATAAGTAGACATAATTAGTGTCGTTTCATCTCCAATTTCAGTAATTCAAATTATAGTATTTATACTATTATGTTTTTAAAACTGATTAGTTACGACATACTGAAAATAGCTTTAGCCTCATAAAAGGAATAGATATATAACATAACAAAAACATTAAAAAAAATTAAGCACCATAATTTGCTTTTCACTAAAACATCCTTCTTTTCTTATACCTTAACTGATTCTTGGAGTCGTTCTGATGAGCACGGGTCGACCCATAAAAAGTAATCTACAAGTCCGCACTAGCCAAATGCGGGTTAGGGATTTGACTTTGACAGCTTTTGAAAATTTATCCGACAAGCAGGTTTTCTGGATATATTTTTCTTCACCGTTTATGAAAGTGGATGTTATAATTAATTATAATATGCACATGAGTGAAAAACTCAAGGCTGCATGCCTGAACCTAGGTTCAAAGCCATAACCTTGCTTGAAAGGCAAAAGGTTTGTTTGAAAACCTGAGACTTAATTTATAAATTTAATAAATGCCATTAGCCTGGTCTAGTAGAATTACATCGAAATAAATCGATTTCATGAATAAATCAAACTCCACAAACTCCAACAGTTTTCATTAATTTGACGCGAAACTTTCGTCCGTTTTTCTATTAAAAAGTCAATTTGGAATATTTACATCTTGACCCTGAGCTTTATGAACAAAATTAATTTGAACCCCTTTATTTTGTAGAGCTGTAATCGATTTTATTTTTGCTGGCAGACCATTAGGTATACGCTCTCGTAAATTCACACTACGTGACTTTTTAATTGTAAGTACCATAATATTATGACTCGGTAAAGAAAAATGAGAATATTTTATTGACAAGAATTTAAGTACTGAAAATACGTTCTAAAATATTAATTATTTCAATCTACCATGTCATAGCACGGTAGGCATTTTTTTTTTAGATTTTTCAGAAATTTTCTATTACATTTGATTCACCTTGACTGGTAGACTAACACCCTTAAGTATTGTCACGCCTTTCTCTTACAATATACACCATAATACATATATATATACACTCTTGTAATTGCTAAGCTACATAATTAACTTTACTTTACTAATTATAACATAAAACAATCACTATCAAATAACTTTAGCATTCAATAACTAATGGTTTAGTTAATGTACCGAGTTCGAATCGTAGTTTTTTTTTAAAAATGTACCCCAAAAACTGTAACATTTCAGCGTAAAATCATAACGTTCAGCTCTCAACAGATAAATTGTACGAAACGAGAGTATCCAGTAAACAAGCGATTACCGGAGCAGCCAATTAGAAATGCTATTTAAATGCTGATTTTTATCCAATCTACATAATGAGATACAAATCTACTTGGATAAATAACCTTGGAGAATAGCTGCTTCTGCCTTTATTGAAGCTGGTAATTCAGCAGTAGGATAATCTAGATTTAAGTATTCACAGAAACCGACTTCATCGACAAAACTTCTGTTATATTAACTTTATTAACAGTGGATATATAGCATACTTTCGATCGTTTAATTTATTTTCACGAAAGTAAATCTTAAATATTCAAATACTTTTAAAAAGAAGTGATTAGGTACTGAAATTTATTACGGCAGAAGCGGCTGGAACTAATTTAGTTATTACTATTAAAGAGTCAAGGTCTACTAAAACCGATCTACGATTTTGATAAAATTTCATAGGGACCACTTCAGAATAAAATTAAATAGTTAAATTTTAGAAGATTACTTAACCCTTTTAAACAAAAAATATAATTTTGAATCAGTCCAGCCGTATCCGAGAAAACAATTAACAAACATGGAAAAAAATTGAGTACCTGTTCACATAACCCCAAATATAAAGTCTCTGACAAATATCTGAATCTTGAAATTGACCAAACATCATATACGTGAGTACCTACATCCATAGGTGGCTGGCAAATATTTTTCATGTAACCGCAGCTAAAAAATTGGTACCAAATTATAAAAACACAAGCACCTCATATAAATAAATTTTATTTTGCTCGAAAAGCTTATTGAAATTGAAATACAGCATAAAAATATGTAAAATTCAGCTGAAAATTTAAAAAAAGAAACGCCGATATCATTGTTTATAAAATGCTCGTGCCAAAACAAATAATAAAGCTCGTCGTACACGAGACAAGTAATCAGAATGCCTCTTTGTTTATTTGTGTAAAGGTAAGGTACCCAGGCTAGCACGCAAATATCCTCTTAAGTAGGCTGTGGTACAAGTTTTAACCGGTAACGTTCTTAATTTTTCAGGAATTTCAATAACATACCAAAATACTAAATTATTTTTTATAAAAAATACATCAGACATGGGTAAATAGTTAGTGGGGTAGATTGCCGTGCAAAATGTACGAGGCTCGATCCCACGAAACATACAAAAAGAGCCTGAGCTACAGGTGAAGGAGAACATCTGTCACCAAGCACCTAACAGTGTGTTCCGCCTGCCTTCCTTCAGAGCCAGTGTATTCCATCTAGGGCTACAGTATCGCTTCAACTCGATCGAATTCCGTGGTCGTGGTCAAACTTGTGGTCAAATGCCTAGCTGTGTAGGATAAAAAATGTATATATATCTTAAACAAGATTTCGAATTTGAACAAGATTCGGTTTAAAAACGTAAACACGAAAGTTCATCTCTGCTGTTTGTTCCGCCCCGTGTACGATACGCTTTAGCCCTTTTACATCTCGAATGCACACAAATACATAACGAAGCTAAAATGGATTCTCTTTCGAAGTGGTCTGCGGACTCCACACTCCCCTTGTTTCAGATAAAGCACGTAAGCTGCTTGTGTGCTTAGGGTTACCAACTAAAAGTTTGAAAAATCCCAACAAAAATCCAAACGTTCAATAAAAGTTCAGACGTTAGTCAGTTAAATAAAGATACCTTAAATACTGTAAAATAATGAAAAAATAATATTGTTAGTTTCATTACTTGTACGCAAACTAAGCAACAAAAATCAGAACGTATTTAGAACCCGAAAAATGTTCAGGTGAAAGTTTGTCCAAATAATGACCGGACTTATCCAGGCGGATGGTAACCCTACGTGTGCTGGACTTTTCGTTTGCAGTGTTTTATGTGCTCAATGCTTTGGCATTCATTTTGTTTTCTTTACAAAATAGGGCTTTTACGCTGTGAGTAGTGAAGAACATCGCCCCATGTTGAAATTCTTATTAAACGGTTTTTTTAATTGGCCCGCTTGTGGTTTAGTCAACGCTAGTATTTAAAGTTTTATCCCCATTCTGTTGACATATTAATCTGATATTTGGTAAAAGAAAATTTTATAAATTCAGTGCCACAGGAAATCCTAGATGGTTGTCGATATAAAATGGAGAATTACATACATTTTCACAAATACCTCAATATGAGTATTAAAATTAAAGGGCATTGAAAGGTACTACGAGTATACTACAACGATACGACTACTATAAATAGAGTAAAAAAAAAATGTGTGGCTCTCGAGGACTGCCACGGTAAAGCTATTTCATACGTCTAGTCGCACGCACACAGACACCGTGCCGAAGTCTGCCGAACTGAGAAGTCGCTGCGCTCAGAGCCCGCGATAAAAGCTATGCAATAGCTTAATATAGTTAAATTTGTCTCCTAACCAACGTACGTAATGAATGCTATGCTAGCTTCATATTAATTTTTTTCAGTGGTTTTGAGTTACAAATTAAACCACTGAACCAAAATTGATAAAATGTATATGGAATCATGTGAAGAATCCCTAATATATACGTAAGATAACTATACTCGTATTAACCCTTTAAAACAAAAAAAAGGATATCGGTCTTAAAGTCTCTGAAAATTCTGGAAACATATGGTTATTTTCACCCCTTTCTAAGTTATTAAGAAATGTTGTCCGGTAAACTCATATTACGTTAATATTCCTTTTTTTCATAACTTTCCACTAAGTGGGCTCCTACTTAACCACTTTTTACATAAAATCTTAAACTTTTCCCATAACAGAGAAGCTTTCAGCAGTATCAAGTTTTCAGATACCATATACTTTTCATAAATTTATTTACCTGCATTATGAATGTGAAAGGAGGCGAAAGACTTGATGATAAATTTAAAAATAATGTTGCCATATCCCGTAATTGTTAAATGATTTCGAAGAATATTTATGTTACGTAAAAGTGTTCCTGAGTAAAAATTATTTTTCTGAGGAAAAAATAATTATTTCCTCTAATTAAGTTTTTTTTTTTAATCGGGCTTTTAAATAAAAACAGAGCTTAAGCTATAAGACATTATTATATCAAGAAGATATTGAAGACGTATCCTGAAGAAATTCACAGAATGTGTTACCATAGTTGATAAGTACCTATATAACTCCTGACTGAATGTTCTGCTAAGCTAATTAATAATAATATTGGATGACAACCTCACAATAGTTTTCACATGATGACTGATAGGCACATACTTATATACATATAATGTTTGACCTGTCCGGGGATCGAACCCGGGACCGGCGGCGCAGAAGGCAAGATTGCTACCAAATGCGCCAGCCCACCAGTCAACTTGTACTATTGCCATGTATGAAAAATACCGTACTTTGGGCAGATGGGTAATATAAACAGCAGTAGTATAGGAAAGCAGCTTCCGATCGACAAAAACAATTAAGCTAAAGCGGTTCATTCAACTACGAATCTACGTAGAATTTAATACAGTAACACAAGTTTTCTTCAGTAAATTTAAGGGTACTGGGAGAAAATGCAAAATCCGTGCCATGGCGGACATTATATTCAAGATAATAATTTTTTCGTGCTAATATTATTATATATATTTTGTAATGCTTTTCTGTCTGATTTATCTGATACGGCTGGAACGATTGTTACTGGAAGTTAGTAATATTTGTAAACAAATTGCTGTTACATATCATAGCAGAAGATTTAGCAAGATTTTTGGAATCCTGATAATATCTTGAAGTATTTATAGCGTCAAGCAGATGCTGGGAACATATATAATATTATAGGTACTAATACTGATGCTCCAAATTAATCAAAGCATCCTAAAGTCATCCTGTTTCTGTTAAGCAGCAGCTTTTAGGCAGAAGGAAAAGTGGTATATGAAAGTTGTTTTTTGAATTGGCTTATATAATTTCAGTATCTGATCCGCTGGTGGCATTACACTCGTAGCAGTTAAACTTAGTAGAGCATAGTTATAAAGTTTGGTAAATAAAACAAGGTTTTGCAACAGATACAAAACCATTAAAATTTCTACATTTATCTACCAAAAGATCGTTACTAATTCCGCAGCAATGAATGTACCGGAACGTACGCTATTTTGTTACAATGTACCTTACATTGTAACAAAATGGCGTTACATTACATTGGTACGAGTACGAAACGGCTGTTCATTGTTTCGTACCGTTGGTTGTTAATTTGCATCGCGATATTCGACGTGACGATCGACCTACATCGAAGGTACGTACATTGCTAGATGGTTTTAATTGGATTGTACAAATTTACAGGGTTGTCGGTTATAAATGTACTAAGCCAAAAGGGGGCCACTACTAACGTCTTAAGGAACAACTCTCACTAAGGAACTAACACTGAATTCGAGAAATAAAATGTCCATACAAAAAGTTGATAGGCCGTCAACAAAATATATGCAGTTTTTTTCTCGAATTCAGAGTTGGCCTCATAGTTAAAGTTTCTTATGATGAGTATATTGTTGTGTATAAATTCAATGGTTGGTTGGTTCAATGGCTACATACCGACAAGGATATTTTGTGTGTGAGGACAAATTAACTTTGTTTTCACGAACGGTAAAAGTTTGCATAAGTTTTGTAACTTATGCAAACTTTTTACCGTTCGTGGTATTTTATTGCATAGAACGAAACATAATATCTCCCAACACTTTTTTAACTTCAAATTTATTTTAATTTGTCTGGGGCTTTTTGGGTTCCGTATCTAAAAAGTAAAAACGGGACCCTATTACTAAGACATCGCTGTCCGTTCGTCCGATCATTTGTCCGTCTTTCACGAGCCTGTATCTAATGAACCGTGATAGCTAGACAGTTGAGTCTCTTTGGATTATAACTATTATAAATTTTTCTAGCGCACTCAATTATGTTACTAAATCCATAGTAAAAATACCTACTAAGATCAAACTCATTATCGCTTCTTCTGAAAGACCTAAAACATCCAAACTCTTCTTCGGACTTTCTCCTTGGACACTTTGCTTTAATTAACACTTCAATAGAACTTGCTGACGACCTAAACTCGTAATAAAGACCTTAAGTTTTTAATTGCTTCGTACTACTTGATAATAAATAATTATTAATTACTTAGGGTTTTATCAGATGCTTGCTTTGTTACAAAGGTTTTATAGATTTACTATAAACTGGAGTTGTCCAAAGCTTTCAGCGCGTTAGGTATAAGAAAGGGGCTATTTATTTACCTACCTACATATTATTCTTTAATTATACCTTCTGGATTTACTTCAATCGATAAAGCTCTTTGTTGCAGCTTAATTTGCTCAGTGTTGCTAACACAGTTCTATTTTCTCTTTACCCGACTGCGAAAGAAGGAGGTTTATGTTTTTCGAGTGTATGTATGTATAATTCTTTGGCACGCCCTAGAACCTAGACGGATTGTCGTATTTTTATGCGAGTTGTGTTAATAGATTTGTCTTAGCCGTGAGAGTGACATTGGGTTGATAAAAATATAAAAAAAATTGGATGACACATAGGTTTCTTCGAACTCGCTTCTAACGATTTGTTATACTGGTATATGACGTCAAGCAATAAGTATATTTAGGCCGCGTCGGCGTCAGCTAATTTAGATCTCAATTGTGATTCTCGATTTAGGCCTAATTCACCCGCATATTATTAATATTCAAATTAATTTGGGGATCCAAAAACAAATCCATCAACTTTTTAATTTTTTAACAGCTTCTCTTATTTTACAACAATACAATAAACATAAGATGGTATATACAAGATATTTAGTGTTTTTCCGCCTCGTCTTGATGTCAGCGTACTCCTCACCACCGCCACACCTTATTATTTCTCTTTCTCTCAGTATCCGACTTCCTCGACACGTGTTTCGCCTTAGCACAAGGCATCCTCAGGAGAAGTTGACTCTTCAAGCGCTCGCTCGAAAGCGACTTTCGAGCGAGCGCTTTCTCACGCTGACATCAAGACGAGGCGGAAAAACACTAAATATCGTATATATACCATTTTATTATAAATGGATTTCCTCAAAGTAACGCCTGGCTCCATCAATTATCACAATAAAACATTCCCATTTCATTGTTACAGATTACGATTAAGGAATCGGTACAGAAGAGACAATGTGGTCGAGCAAGAAAGGCGGTGAGAGCGAGACGGCCGGCACTCCCACATCTGAAGAAGAAATCAAAGTGGTCCTTGTTGGTGACACACAGTGCGGGAAAACCTCGCTAGTCAACCGATTCGTATCGGACTCGTTTACTGAGGTCAGTTCTCTTCTGTTCTTTTGTTATTTACTTACTTTTCTTTATTAATAAACGCGTCTCAACTAAGAGCATCTTTTGTCTTGTTCTATTCAATTGAGAACGTCACGCGCCAAAACAAGGCAAATGACGGTTAAAGTTAAGACGCGTATTAATAAACGCGTTTTAACTTTGAGCATCTTTTGCCTTGTTTTATCCAATGGAGAACGTCACGCGCCTAAACAAGACCAATGACGCTAAAGTTAAGACGCGTTAACTAAAAAGGCTGATTGTTTACTAACGTTGAGAGGGGCTTATAAGAAAGGTGTGGTTTTAACACACACGGCCAGCATACTTAATAATACACTCACAGATAATATTCCTAATAATTAATTTAAAAAATATTAATTAAAGCACATACGGGAAGAGTACAAAAATCGTATAATCAGATGTGTAAGCAACTATAAGTTTGACGTGTCAATGTGTGTGTGTTTGTGTGTGTCATCATAGCTATTGAACGGATGAACCGAGTTATGTTTTGTTTTTTTGTTTGAATTGTGAATTATCCGGGAGTGTCTTTAGCTATGAATGATGGGATTCGGTTCAAGATGGCCGCCGTCTCAAAATGTCGGATTACATATTTTATCAAATCCAAGGGCTTAACTAGTAGTATTTTACGCTATAAAAAAAATCAAGTCCAAGATGGGTGCCATCACAAAATCGCGAATTTTTTGTCGGGGATTTATTTAATTTATAATTTAAACTTTTTACTAAGTGCGTTTGTTAAGTGAAAAGCTTTTATTCGTATTTGAGATTTTGATGTGGATGTTACAATAACCTACATGTAATATGTATCATTAATGTTACTTTAAATAGATTTATATTTATTTAAAATAAATAGATTTTTGAAGTGAAAAACTTGCCTCACATAATGCCATATAAATTGTCAGTTGTTATTTTTGCATATATATTTTAGCTTGTTGTAACCCCAGGACACATCATTTCGTTATAATAAAAGTTTTGACCTTAGTAAAAGCTTTACAACAAACAAAACCATCCCTCATTTTGAAAATTCTTCATATTTCTCATGGAAATTCTAGATTAGCTTTACCTAGTTTAAAAGTTTCAACGACTTGTCTCATCTACTTCGCCTGCTTTATCTATGACAGCGCTTAGTACTTGACTTAATTCAATTAGTTTGTTCTGTAATCGAATTGAACTTTCCGATTTTCGGATTTGATTTTCTGCCTTTATTATTAGTTTACAAATCTGTTTGTCCGGTGAGGCCTAAAGGCTTTAGCGATACTACAATACGGGTTGATTTGTTTTAGAAATTTTCGTAAAATAAACATCCTAATAAGTAAAATATATATAATAATACGAAAGTTTCTGCAAAATCTGCTGGACGGATTTGGATGAAAGTTAACACCAAGAAAACTTATGTTTTGGATTAACAGATAGAATACTTTTCATTCTGAAAAATGAAGTGTTTCCGTGGGCAAATCAAATTTCGGCGGTTAACACAACTAGTTCCTATTACCTACTTCCTACAGGTTGTTCACAACCGGCGTCATGTTGAGTTGGGATCGGCTTGTGACAAAACACATGCTTCCCTACTATTATATTAACAATTTTTGTTTCAAAGTTGTTCGTTGTTTTTTGTCACAAATTTTTTATTAGTTATTTTTTTTCCATTCCTACTAATATTATAAACGCGAATGTTTTTAAGAATATACGTATGTGGGGCCATATGGATGTATGTTTGTTACTCTTTCAGGCAAAAACTGCTGAAACGACTTGGATGAAATTTGGTACGGAGATAGGTTAGTCCCTGGATTAACACATAGACATAGATAACACTTTTAACCTGCATTAACGCGGGAAACACCGCAGCGCAGCTAGTTAATCGCAATATGACGGAAATAAATATTGTTAAAAATTATGTCTGTAATAAAGTATCCGCATCTATTCTTTACCCAGGTTTATTACCCAAAACTATTTATTCCTCTTTCTTACCCAAAACTATTACCCAAAAAGATTAGAGAGAAAGAATACTCTCTCTAATCTTTGCGTAAAATAAGCCCGACATTGACCGACAAAAACACAACAGTAAATTGCCTCCTCTTATATTATTCAATCAATCTCAATTATTTACCAGATTACATTCACAATACATTCAAAAATTACTTGTAGATTATATCAGTATGAAAGCTGGTGATAAAAACTCTGAAATTCTTACCAAAGTTATTTATAGTCATCGTAACTCAATAATCCCTAAAAATGTCGTAGAAGAGGAAACCCCGTGAAAATCATTCGCTATTTCCGAACGAGTAAACATGTTTTGATAAAAGATTAGGTACCGACGAGGGTGTCACTCAAGGCTGTCCGATGTCGCCGGTGTTTTTACATGTACACGGCTATAAGACTATCTAATGAATAAGTTACATAAAAATTAAGTACCATGTACCATTAATTATGTAACATTTAGCATTTGGATTATCTGTAGATCTTAAATGGTGTATAGGTAATCTTTCTGCTTTTGTTGTCGTAGTTAGTCATTTTGTGTATGTTTATTAGAGTTTTTTGTGACGATAACTTATGTTTGATGTTTTGTAAAATTTATTTCACATAATAATATAATAAGAATGTATATTACATGATTATCATCATACCTGCTGTTATATTAACTCTTGTATTTGTAACTGATAAAGTATTATTACCAAAAAGAAAATGACTAACAACAAAATAAGAAAACTGATTTTTTATATTCGATAGGCTTGCGCTTGTCCGCAACTCGCCTGATGTAAAGTAACGATGCGGTCTAGGATGTAGCGCGCTTGCCTAGAAGAAACCGATTCACTCGTGATTTGAAGAGACCGACATTATAGCTATCGAGAAATAGAGAACTTGGCAGCGAATTCCACAACCTGATAAAGTTATTATAGCCCTGTAAATTAGAAAGTTAGTCAAAGTTGAAACTTACTCACATAATTTCTTTATCAAGAAGAAGGAGTTTCTCAATTCTTCGGAATCTTTTTTTGAGTCGCCAAAAATGATTTGAAAAACTCTTCTTCCTTGTTAAGTAGGTATCTTCTTTAAATCAGGACACTAGTATTTTTGCTAGTTTCTCTTTATGATTGTCTTTTCGTTTTCAGTTAATATATTAGAACTGTACAGGTGTCTGCCAAATTGAAGCTGATTACTTGTTTTAGGGTCATGACGGATTTTATATCGGGCATATACTAAAAAACACACATTTTATGTTTTACGTAGCTAGTAATTAAGTATCAAGTTCAAGTTCAAAACAATGACCTGCTTTCGGCCTGGTAAAGTACTAGCTTATAGCCCTGTATTACGGGAAGGAAAAACTTTTTCGGATTATAAATGAAGTTGGTTCCGGGAAGCGAATTATTATTATAGGCGTAAATTGATTTTTAATCTCTTTTGATGTTAATTTTGTAATAAACATTTCTATAACGATGCTAGGTGTTTATGTCTAATCACCGAAGTAATCTTTTTTTATCCTACACTGCTTGGCATTTGATCACAAGTTCGCACGACCACGGAAGTTAGCGATACTGTAGCCCTAGATGGAGCATGCCTAGTCTGAAATACGCTGGCTATCAAGGAATGCTGCCAGAACACACCGTTAGGTGCTTGGCGACAGATTTTACAACTTCAGAGTGGGTAGCGAGCGATAGGAAACACCCGACTACCATGCTATGGTTTCCTCACAATGTTGTCTTTCACCGGTAGCGGTTTCACCGTTAGTTATATAACTGGCTCTTTAAATTATAGATTGATGAAGATCTCAAGACAAAAATTATTTATACTTATTCGTAAGCTGGCAGTTCAGGGTTTGGGCTAAGGTAACAGAGAAGCCGTAGCTATTTTTCTTCCATCCAGATTCGATTATTATAACTTCGTAATTGTCATTATAGGTTCATAAGTACTCCAAAGAGTCCAATCGGTCATCAGGAAGTGGGTCTAATTTTAACTGACAAGATTTGTAAAATATCTGTATTTATTCTAGGTAAGATCAAATATTTAAAGTCTTTTTTTGAAGTCACAGATACTGATGACGTAGTACATCCGGCTTTACTTACCCGTATTTATAGGGGAGACATGTGCCGAAGCAGAAAGGGCGCACAAAGGGTGTGTTTACTTCACACGCCCTAAGATAACATCCTGCTATGATCCCCGTATGGTTGGGGAGACCATGCCTCGAGATAAAGTAGGACATATTTAAACGTGTTTTATCGTCTTAAAAAAAGGATTTCAATTTGTAGAGTGTTTTTTTTTTGTTTGCTGATCTTTTATAGACGGCTAGACCGCTTTGGATTTTTATAAACATGTACTATTAGGTTTACATAAATCAAACTCAACGAAAATTTTCGTATGTTCAATTTTTCTGTCCCTTTTGTAGACTTGTAAAAAAATGATAATTGATTGAGAAGATATCGCAAAAATTATTGAATAACAATTTAAAGTCACTATAGTATGTATTTTTTTTTAATTTTTAACGTAGGTTGATGATAATAATTATTGTATCTAAGAAAAAACTAACAGATGGTCACTCTTTGTCTCGTGCAGTGTTGAGTTTACTTATCCAAACATTGTTCAAATGATCTAAATGTAGCAAAACATTTGATATTTCTCCATGTATTTTACGTTTAGACAAAGCTAATGTTTCCCGAAACACATGAAGTTTGGTTACCTTTGTATGATATAATATAACTTGTATGTCTACCAGCAGCCAAACTTTCTGAAGTTTACGTCAAAAAATATAGTAATAAAACGCCTGTTTTGTCTTGCTTTTTACCCAAATACATTTGTAGTCAGGTAAAAAATCAGGAGGCAAAGGAGAGTGAAACAATTCAATTCAATTCGGCAGACGTGTATACATTTTTTACTAAGTTGGTACTGTTATTTTTAGTAAGGATTTTAAAGGTTTTTTTTTGAAGTAAGGGTCATGTAATCTTTACGAAATTTTATGACGATGTCCTTTGCAAACAAAAAAAATAATCAAAAATTGTGTTCTGGCACTTATGAAAAACTGGGACACCTAAAAAAGATTCCGATGAATTGAGGACTTCCCCATTTTTAAATCGGATTGTGAAAAAGTTTGTAAAGAAACTGTCATAAGTCAACCTTACAAAATAATACAATCTGCAATAGAAACGCTTGTGAAGACGCTGCCTTAACTCTACTTATTCAATTACCAATCCGCCAGGGTTGCAGTGTTCCAGCCACAAGTATTTTACCACCAATTATTATAATCTTGAGTCTAAGCGCCAGTGCTGACTCCGTCTCTGAAGACAATATAGATACAGTATCAAGACTTAGTTACATCAAAAAAAACGCTATTTAGGAATGGGTATAATTTAGGCGGTCACCAAATATTATTTTTCTTTATTTCCTAAAATGGCTTAACGGTCATCAAATTATGACACTCCGAATACTTTCAGCAACAAGGTCCGCAGTAGGTGCAGGTAATTTTTTTATGACAATCCGTATACTTTCGATAACAAAATCCGTTTAAAAAACGTAATTTGGTGACCATATTTTGTCCATTTTGGTAATCATTTAGAATGTTTTGGTAGTAAAATAGGTACTTTTAGGGCGATGTTTCAACTTGAGTCTTTAGGAATGTACAGAACAGTTCCACGTTTACCGTTTTTCGTTTGTGTTGTTTAGTATTCATTGTCACTTGCTTTAACTGTGAAAATAAGCATTGTGATGAAAAAAGCTTCTTAGATAATGTAGGTACTAGGATAGGTATAAAGATAGGTAGGAGCTCCAAGAATGATATTAGGAGTACCAAATCAATAGACCAGCCTGATGCAGAGCGTTTGGCAGAGAATACCCATGCCTTGCTTATTTTTGGTATCTGGGGGGAATCTTTACAAATACCGGCAGCCTTGAGGTGTTATGTGAGATTTATACCCACTAAAAACCCCCTAGGTGGCCTTGTCCTGTATTTGACGAGGACCTCTTGAAACATGGGTACTCTTCTTATACGGCAGCATGAGCCACATCACATGGCTTATGTTGTCGTATTCCCAGGGTCTGCTGGGTAAGAATTATCGACGCCCAAAGACCCCCTTTCATTCGCTTACGACAGACAGAGGATACCGAAACCGTATTCTAGTATGACCCTGTATCCTGGGTCAGTGACCCATGGCATGGCATGGGGTCATCCCCATGCCTTGAAACCGATATGGGCTGATATTCCATATCGCCTGAGTCATAAAAATCAAAACCAACCTTACTGTTTTTACTTTTCACTTCTGATAAACGAATTCCATAATCCTCTTACGGCGACGTAGAGCTTGCTACCAAATCGGATTGTGAGTCGGTTCGTGGGCTTCTTCCACCAAGGTTCAATCGGCGCTGATTTTATGCCAGTACTCAACAGATTCCTTTTTATGGGCCGGCAACAGGGAAGGTAATATTGGAGAGCAAAAGGCACGCATGCTTGTATACTCACGATGATTTGAAACATTGCATTCTGTGGCTATCAATGATATTATGGTAGCTCTGCTATTGAAAACTTTACTCCGAAGTATAGAACTGAAAATATAGATGTATGCTCGAAAGAATCTTAACACTACCTAGTAAGTTGTCATTGGAACCCCCTTTTGACCGCCTTATAGGGGTTTTACCGCCTTTAATTTTTTTTTTAATCTTACGTACACATCTACACCCTATAATGAATACATCCTCCAAATTCCATGCCTCTATGTTGATTCCTATCAAATATAAAAGTGAGTCAGACTGCCCGTCTGACTCACCGTCTTGTTAAAGTTATTGCAATCAGAATGGAAACAATTTAGTGAATTTTTTTTTTCTGTCTAGGGTTGAATAATATGAATGTTTTAGGAAATCACTCCGTCAAATTACCCACCCCAAATCACATTAGCAAAGCTAGCCATAACGCTGGCTGCATTACCACATTGAATGGATTGCCATAACAGTAGACTGCAATACAATTTATTTATTGTATTTTGCATCCATTTTTTGCGTGTTTTTGTACACCTGGTCTGGAGCGAGAGTCACCAGTCAATTCCCTTAACATACGCCCTATCTCTCTAATCAAAGTTTTTGCTTTATTGCCCACGTATCCCATAATCTTCACAATCCTAGGCACAAAAACAGTTGTGAAACAAAGGCACATTCAGACTTATTTGCAGTTTCGGTTAAAATATTCCAGTATACAATAATAAACGTTGTAAAGTCTAGCTTTTATAGATCCAATATCAACATTCCACCGTCCATTCAGTAATTGAACTGTCCAAAAAGCCAAAAACGAGAGCAAGTGTACAGTTATCGACAGAGCAAACATAAATCAATCAACCGGGACGTTCGACACCAAAATTGATTTTTCACAAAAGCGGGTACCTCCTCATTGGTTTCGTGTTTTATTAACTTACAAATTTGAAGCACGGCACTGTGAAAATTTTAGTATAACATAAATACGCCGTAAAACCGCCTTGCCTAAATCGGTTGAGTCGTTGGTTGAAGTCGGTAAAGCTATTTTTATAACTGACTTCACAAAATGAGGTTGTCCTTGTCAGTCAATTCGACTTCGTTTTTAAATATTTACCCAATTTTTCAGAGATGTAATGGACAGCTAGAACAAGAATTTGATACCACAAGAATATACTTCCAACGTGGCAATGCTGCCAGCATTTTTGTCACTTTTCCTTAAACCAGCGGGCTTTTTGATTAGGGTTTTATTGATGTTTGATGTGAAACATCTATAGCCGCACGTAAAACAGATTTCTGGCGTGGCGACGCATGCCGTGACGATGCGTCGCCGTCGCCACGCATACTTACTCAAGTAGCTAAAGCGAGGCCGCAGGCCGAGCTAATCGTTGAAGAGCAAGGTGTCATAGTGAGGCCTTTTAGAGTTTACATATGTTGTTGTTGTAAATAGATTTAATTTACTTTAGTTTATTATTTTGAGATTATTAAATATACTCTATTTCTTTTTCAGTAAAAGTTACCATTTTGTGACCCTTTTAGTTATCCTTGGTATAATGTAAATAGAGCAAATAAAAAGGTATTACTCAAATTGTCACGCATACATGTTACATGATGTATTATTAAAACCTATGTACAATTACAACTATCGAATAGTTCCTGATAGGTTCAGACTGCGTCCTCTTAGCCCACAAATTCCACATTCTCCTATCCTACTAATCTCCAATTACACTCCCCAAGCTCCCGATTTTCCGCGTTTAACTTCCTTGACAAACTGCACCGTAATTCCCCCGACAACCGCACTCGGTGCAATCGCGGGCGTATCGCTACACCCATTATTTCACCGTACAACGACTCATAACAACGCGCTCGGAAGTGTAATATCGCAGTGAACGTGACTTGGACAGCGTACGTAGAATTACAAACGTTTGAAATAAAAAGCGGAAGTTATTGTGGTGAAGATTCGTGTTTCGTTAATTTTCATCATGTTTGTCTATACGGACAACGATATTTTTACTGACTTTCCAAATAAGGGGGAGTTAGGTATTCAGTTTGAGTCGATTTTATTACTATTTTTATATTTGTTACCTCTTTTATATATATTTGTTTTCTCGCTAGCGACGCTATTTGAAAAATTGTTTATTGCCTGTGATACCTCTGAAGTGTTCTCATTTTATTATCTCTAAATCAGGCCAGAGGTTTGATTCGACATAATAGAATAATCTGTATCAGCGCCGGCCGAAATGAAATCGGAAATATTTTTTTAAGAACACGTCGGTGATTTTTCATTAGTTGGATAATACTGCCCAGTATTATCTAAAAAAAGATTTTCGTAAGCTAATTTAGCTGCAAATCCAATATTTTTTATACTGAAGTAAGTAAGTTGTCAAATAATAGGTTGCAAAGAAAACGATTGCGCTCGTAATATCAACTGTTCACAGAAATATTAGTAGTAAGTAAAAAACTAAACAACAGAAGCAAAACTATCTAGATGAAACTGTAAAACAAGACAATGAGTCGACGCGCGACGCCAGAGAGAGGTCCTTTGGAAACAACGTCCTAATTCGTTTTAAAGACTACCCTCTATTGAATTGTCTGTTTCTTTCGAAACTGCTAGTAATAGTCTAAGAGCCCGTGAAACCTAGATCTTCGATATTTTATACATTGTGGGGTACACAGCCTCTTTTTCTATACTTACGCTTTACTCGCGTCTAATACTAACTTCTAGTTAGGTACATTAGGTATACATACAGGTTATACTTCAAATCGGAAGACACATTTTCAGTTACGTATAAAAATTTTGATAAATTTATATGGAACCAACTTTTACATTTCCAAATCGGTCAAGGCGTCTTGCTGAAAAATCGAGGAACATGCCTAAAAAAATGTTCCAATATATTGAGAGATACCTCATTTTTTTAAGTCTTTTAAGCATAGGTACTAACGATTCGTCAAGAACTACAGCTCGCTATTTCACTCTAATACTAGAGATTCAAATGATATATTGACATTAATTTCTCGTCTATAATTTTAAACAATGATTATGAAAGATGAATTACCCTATACTATATATACACTATACTTCTTTATCAACTATAATTTGAGTACTTAACGCTTGATTCGACTGCACTTCGACGTCCATTCTTCTAAGCAGCCACCTCTATGGCCAATGTCTAAGAAATTTATAAGCAAGCGGACTTCAGAATAACCGGACTGCAGAATTTTTACACCATCGTATTTTTACATGTGAAACTGTGGGATCTAACTAGTATAGCCTACTACTATCTGCTAATGAAGACAAATCCAATGACACCTTGCACATCATAATCGGTCAATTAGCTGAACCTGTTGAGAGATGGTTTACAAAGAGTGTCAGACATACAAAGACATACTTACATTTAAAAGAGATGTTATTATAATGTATGGAGCTCCGGCCAGAACAGTGTACATGATACCATAAATACGTTGGGGATTACTAACAGATTAAAAATAATGTAACTAAAAATTAATTTCGAAACGAAATATTTCCATGTTATATTCATAAAAGGTGATTTACACTTTTTTAAGAGTCAATTTTGACATTTGTGAGGGGTGGTACAATTTATAGAATAATGTGACCATTGGAATCAACCAAGGATACGTAAATCTTCCAGGGATGTCATAGTTCTACTACAATTCACAGAATTTAGATATTTTTGTACACAATGAAGGAGGTGACTGACGCATTTTTCATTAATACACAATATTAATCACATCTTCAGGCATTTTTTAGCAGATGTTCACCGTCCTGGCCGAAAATGAAACAAGTCTTTTACAAAATTACACTCGAAAAACATAACCCTTCTTTTAGACAGTCGGGTCAAAAACGGATTGCTTTCCAAACTGCAGTAGGTAGGTACTACTTGAATCAGAGTCTTGTACAAATCCCGTCTCGAAACTACAAAGTCGAGTTTCGCAGCTAGCACGCCACTAGTTAGGTAGTTAGAAGTTAGGTACATACGGCTTAGCTTCAAGCAACTTTAGCACTAATTGAATTCTACTCGTTCGCAGACCCGATCCCAAATTGTTGGAACGGTTTCTGTTCATGATTACTATGTAAAACTTTGTTGCCGCTGGCTTTCGAGGGTGTTAATGAAAACAAAATCTTTACTTTACTCCTTCATAAATTTACAATAGAAATGGATAGAATAAAATGTACATTGGAAGGAAATCACAGGATAACAATTGGTTAGATGCGACTTTAAGAAAAATCCGACTGCTAAATCTTTAAACATGTGTGTCATCCTTAATTTTGTTTTTATTATTTTATTTCTATGTACCCAGTGTCACTCTCACGACTAAGACGAATCTATTGACACCACTCACATAAAAATACGACAAGCCGTTTAGGCTCTAGGGCGTGACAACTTTTCACACAATAAATTTGTTTTTCGAAAGACTGATGACTCAGTCTTTGAAAAATCGGTAAATAAAGATTTTGTAAATTTATGCAGTTCAATTGAGTATTCCTAAACAACACAGTAAATTTGACATTACAATCATAGTAAATTTGAAAGGTCGCATTTTTACAAACCCAACAGCAAAAATGAATGAATATTTAGGGCGCCAGTAGCAAAAAATGGACGAAAAAGTCTTCGCACCAATATTCCAAGAATGTGTTTACAAAAAAGGGGCTAGTTTTTGAACGAATTATTTATAAATGGCGTGTGTTCAAAGGCGGCGTGAACGAACTTGCCGTACAGAGATTTCTTGCCGTACAGAGTGACTGGTCAAGGATAGTAAGTACTTACTAATAAATTTGTTTTCCTGAATATTAATATAATATAGTTATTAAATTGTTCATTTTAGATCGAACGAGCGATGCGTCTCTGATTCGAGACTGGTTTATTTTTGTTTCGTCTATCAGTTTGAGTTTAAATGTTTTTATGTTTCTTTGTATGTTTTAGGTAGGTAACACTCGCGTACAGGTTGTAGTTACCAACTAATCTCACCAAAATTTGATGTGGTTTAAAAAAATTATAGTATTTTTACTCGTCTTGTATATTGTAAGGGAATATTCATTGTTGACTGATTTAATTTTTTTTTGGGTTCACCAACAGGATGATGATGAACAATTTGGTATTTGCATGACAAAATTTGGGGACCTATGCAACAGCCCAATTACAGGTAAACACAGCATTATTATTATATGCAATACATAAATCTATATTAATTTGGCACAAATATAAGAGACATCTTAAACCACATTTAAGAATTCTGCTTTAAAGAAAATTTATCATGAAATAATCTTTATTGTGTTCTCAGGATCGTCGTACAATCTGAATTTAAAGAATATAGGTCATGAAGTTGCCCTTATTGTGTTCGCATCTCGCATCGATCAACAGTTACCACTACTAGAATTATTCTAGTCATATCTTTTTGTTTTTTAGTCACCCTGTATGGGTTTCGAAGTCATAACAAACTTTCAAGTGTTAATTGAAAGGTATTACAGTTAAGAGATATTCCTGGAACCTCACTACCTCCTGGAATTCTCTAAAGCTCATTCATTAGAAGGTACTTTAACTTGCTCATATAGATCAACATCCGTTTTTCAGTAATACGAAATATATATATGTATTTTTAGATAAAAAAATTGCATTGCAGAAAAAAAACAATAATGAACGTAAAAGTAGTAGTTCGGTGAATTGTTAACCTTCAGATAATAGTATAGATATTATAGCGTCCAAAAACCACCTCTAGACCGATTTTTTATAGATTTTCGGGAACATACATTTTTTTAATAATCTGATGATTTGAGAACCTCGTCTTTTATTGCTATAAGCCAAAATGCTAGTAGATAATGGCTATGGCTAATATGATGAAGTTATTAAAATAAAAAATTGTAAAACATCCGCTCTTTGGCTCCGTCCGCCGCGGCGGGCGGGTGTTTGCCTTTGTATGTATTTTTTATCATAGCCTTAATTTAAATTCTTCATCGTACGACTTCTTTCTTTTTATTTAATACACATTTAACCGAAAACTCTGTACAAAACTACATTTAGCTCTCATACAAATGGTAAACCAACTCGAACGCACCCAATTTAATTACACTACATAAACCCTCGATGTCACTCATGCCATTACACTTCATTTAGCTCGAATGGCTCCCACTGACTCCTTTCATTCGAAAATGCATTCATACCTGCATTTACAATAACTAGACCCACTCCAACCGGTTTGCATTGTGAAAAGAGAGCTCTTGTAAAAATGGTACCTCATTCCCAGCGTTGGAAGACCTCGGAATGGTGCGTATAGTAATGTGAATGCGGGTCTAACTGCAGTGGTATATTGGACCTCCATCGATGCTTGGTTAGCCAACTGACGTAGGAAGTCTCCGTAAAGAAGCAAAGCTCACATTGAATTTTTCTATTTAATTTGGTTTTTCTGCTTTTGAAAATTATATTTAGTTTTCCGTTTTCCTGTGAGAATGTTCTAGACTACATTTTATATTTAGTTACAGACCGACAAGGCTCTCTGGAGAGTCTGTGATGTTATTAATTCGTCGGGATACTTTGTTGACCGACTTTAAAGAAAGAAGTTAAAGGGTAAAAACGGGTCGCTAGTATTAAGACTTTACTGTCTGTCTGTCTGTGTGTCTGTCACCAAGCTGTATTATATGAACAGTGATAGAGACGCCGTAAAATTTACACAACCAACATGTTTTTTTGCCGGTTTTGCCGATGTTAATAACGACAACAGTTAGAAATTTGAACGAATACTGGATAGATAATGGCACGGAACCCTACGTTCGCGAGTCTGACATGCACTTGGCCATTTTTTTATGTTTCCCGATTTCTCAGCAATAACTGCACCGGTTCAGGAAATTATTTTTTTTGTTCCGTAGGGTACTCTAGGAACTGAAACCCCATATTTTATTATATATTATCGTCATTTAATTCAACCGTCTCGAGCGAAACGTCGTTTCGTTAACTGTCAATCACGTCTCAAAGAACCTCGTTTCACTATAATACCAAAATAGTTCAAATTTCACACTCGCCTTGATACCCTTGTTCAGCAGGATACCTACAGAAAACATGTCATATTTATTTATTAATTATTTACGCGAACACAAAGCCGGGTATAATTTAACCGCGGAAATTAACCGTCGGCATTAATTCCCGTAGCGCGGGTGAAATGATTTCATTAAGGCGAATGATTTAGGGCGTCCCGTGTCTTGTACCAACAGTATGATGTTACGGGCTAAAAGTCGTCTCGTGTGACCCAACACGCTTTTATTAGAAAGAAAAAAGCTTTTTTTATAATAATTTAAAAGAAACTCAACGAAAAATCTTAGACTGAATTAGATATATTTATTTATATTTACTGAATCTGGCATAAAATTCCTAGATTTACGCTTAGCTTTTCCCAAGTATTTCCAGTACTTAGTCTGTAGTTCAGTCGCAGTTTAACTGTGACTTAACATCTGTAGGTATCACAATGTACATTATGTACCCCTTTGACCACCGCTGACCCTTGCATCAGAGCAGATTGTACTCAGAGGGACAACTTCTAACAAACTTGGAAGTGGACATTCGAACTGAAAAACCTATAATACGACATCAATTCAGCCACGCACCATCTAGAGTAAATTTAGTATAGTCCTGTCAAACGTGCATACGGCATCTTTTAGAGACATCGCATTAAATTCGTATTTGCGTTTCTTCTTAAATTAGGCCGTGCATTTTTTAGGTTTTTTTATTCGCATGTTAAGTTGAGCAGAAGATTTGGTATCTACGTATATTATTTCTTCTGTGACTGCGTGGAATTTTACCCTCGTTATGTCAGCAAACAGTTTTCTAGCACTGTTAATTTCGGAAATAAGCACAATATTTTTAGTGACTTCCACAGGTGACTATGCATTTTTCTTAGTATTTCTGATTTATAAACCAAACTACTGAATCAATTTCGATAAAATTTATGAGAAGTATAACTTCCATGTCAATCAATTTTTTTAAACAAATTCTGGCGTCTCTAAATTAAGTCTTTAAATGTAGTTCTTCAGTATCAAAATCCGGAGACAAAACCTAAGAATACATATGTATTTAAACACAGTGCTGTTATCACCTCACATTAGCCAACATTACAATTAAAAAACTCTTTATTATCTTTAACTCTTTATCTAATACAAAAATACATCTCTTAATAAATACTTACACAAGAAACCTTCCTTCTTATCGTTAAAAAGCAATCCCGTCTAGACAACCTTTGTAGGATTTCGTAGTTAGATGTCCCTCTGACGTTTGCTTCCTCTGGACATATCTCTCTACCAACAGACCTTTGTAGAAGTTCGTAGTTATCCGTCTGCGGTTTCCTTCTTTTGCGCAATGCATATAGCTACCAACAGAAGCACTCGTTAAGTTTTATGTATTGCACGTTCATAACGCTCGCCGCTGGCACTCGCCGCTGGCGCTCGCTGGCGGAGATGAAAAGAAGAAAAATTTATCGAAACGATTTCAAGTTTCGCACGCGTACTGGCTGAATAGCTTCGAATGTCTTCGCCGTGTTTATTTAGGGAAGTTTAGTGTTAAAGTTTAGAAACAATATAATTTAAATACAGGGTGCTGTCGTTTAATAGATTAGCCAAAATAAGGAAACAAGCGTAATTCGAAAATATTGATGTTTAAGTCTTTTTTATTTGACTGCGAAAGAAGGACGGTTATAATTTTCGAGTGTTTGTATGTATATTTCTTTGGCACGCCCTATAACCTAAACGGCTTGTTGTATTTTTAAGTGAGTAATGTCAACAGACTGTCTTAGTCGTGACAGTGACACTTGGTACATCAAAATAAAAAATAAAAAATGAAATTAGGGATGATACACAGGTTTAACGATTTAGCAGCCGGGTATTTTCGAACTCACTTGTTTATTTTTGACATTGTATTTTATGAGATGTTTATCTGATAATTTGGTACTTGCGTACAGATTGTATTTTCAATCTTGATGGAATTTTGTATACAGATTCTACGTAATAAGGTTGAGGAGTTTTAATCATGTTATATTTATTAGCAGGTATTCTCCCCAAAACCTGAAATAATGCTTATATCACCATTTACCCGCCAATTTGAATTAAATTTAGCACGGACATATTGAAGACAAGCATAAATAAAAAAAATATTGGTTGACATTGACTTTTCATACAAGTCGCTTCTGACTTCAAAAAAACCGACTGCTTAATCTTTAAAACTGTGTATCATCGATATTTTTTAATTATTTCCATGCACCCAGTGTCACTCTCACGACTAAGACGAATCTATTGAAATCACTCACAAAAATATAGAACGAGCCGTTTAGGCTCTAGTGCGTGTCAATGAAATATACATGCTTACATGCATATATGTATACTTACACTTGAGAAATATAACCATCCTTCTTTCGCAGTCGGGTAATAAAAAAACGCATAATTTTTGTAGTCGCGAGGTTTACAGCTCGAACTAGCAGTTTTATCAATGATCGTACATTTAATCGGCCTCAATTTTTCAATATCAGGCCAAGGCTCGGTTCAACAGCTGAATCTATGAATTGAGAATTATTTGACATCTCATGATTGTTTCATGATGGTCTCAAACATTATTAACATTAAGAAAAAATACTAGTCAAGAACAATGGCGAATTTCACAACAATACTTACCTATAATTACAAGCTCCACAAAAAAAAGAATATCGGGTAAGAAATACAACAAACTAAATAGCAGTAAAGACGGTTTCATCGCTGAAAAGCGATCACTTCCAGAAAAACTTTCTTATGTATTATAATAGGCTGTGGTTGATTATAACTTGATGACCATCCTATAACTATATTATTGCAATATTCAAAGATATGACCATACTTACAAGTCACGAAGTCACGTGTAACGTATAAAGCAAATACAACTTTGATTGATGCGAAGCGTGACCAGAATGCCGGTGTTTATCTATCGGTATAGCCCAACATATAAGAATTGCCATTCAGTTTGGTAATACCGCTAGCATACTGGGCACACTGCTCTCTGGTAGTAGGATAGAGCATCTGGAATATCTCCTACAGCTGCCCATACTTTCTCCTATTGGCGAGGCCTGCATTACTTTTATCTGTGGTACTCATATCAACAGAACGACCGCAATGGCCTCCCTAAGTGACGTAGCACTGCCGATAGTGACGTGCCTGACGTCATACATATCCCGGTTTCAACGGGAAATCAACGCTGGTTGTTTCAACCAGAATTATGTGGGTTGGGGCCGGTTTGACATAAATCATGTATTAAATATTATGTGTTATATAGTGTTACATACATTAAACTTTTGAAATTGTGATTTTCATTGCAAATAAATATTTTTCTATTCTATTTTATTTTATAAAAAGGTCCTCATTTTAGAACTAATAGAGTTTCACTTCAAAATGAGAGCGTATTGAATAAAATTTCTATATTCCAGTAATTAGTTCGCTGAATAAAATTAATTCGCTCTAACAAGACGATATTAATTCATTGGGCGTTCAAAATTACTATTTAATTGATTTACTAGTAATATTTTTTTAAACCCCTGTCTTTATTGCGATATTCTTGAGAACTTTATAGGTACCTACTTGAAGACTTTTATATTCAAAGACGTCGTATTTATTCATAAAGTCTCGCTATAATACAAAAGGTACTTACTTCTATATATTAAATAATAATTTCAGTCTTGGGAAAAATTAATAAATGTAGCTGAACCTGAACGGTATATGAGATAATTTTTTGTTTGGTAGAATGTCCCATATAAATTTCCGAGATGTGGCATTCAAGCAAGCGGTTTTTAAAATGAAATAACAAAAAAAACTGTAGTGGCGCTTATTAAATTTTATTATTTAAACTATTTTTTTTAATTCCATACTCTATATTTTTAACAGGGGACGACTCCTGCTACTATGAATAAATACTTAGTTGAACAACACAGTTTATTTTGCTGACGCTGACTGGCCCTCGCTGACTCGGCGAACCTCGTATTAGTGTTGTTTATCGATAGTTAAGGCAAACCTGATAGTAAGGATAGTCTATCGCTATCGATAGACTATACTTACTAATCGATACTATTGTCATTGATAATACTATTATTATCAATGACAATAGTATCGATTAGTAATTTTAAGCAATGCTATTAATATAGATAATGTATGTCCAAGACACTAATAATGAATGATATCCACAATGATAGAAATCGGCAAGTAGGTACCAGAAGTAAGAATTTTGTATATTTAGGTAGATTCAATACAACATAAATCAAACACCGATGCGATCAATGATATTTTACTACTAGATACCTAAAGCGTATGGTCACTATAGTGCTCCTCGTTCTTCTAAAAGTGTTGCCATAAAACTATAATTCCACTGGATAATGGATAATTTCGTGCTGATAAATTTTTTCTAATTCAGGCCCAGTATTGTTTCCAATTTATCTGAGAATGAGACATAGCGTGACCGCACATGAGACATTTTATTATTTATATTAATTATATTGGGAAATTCTCCCAAAAAACGTTGGATAAAATCAGTGAAATGCCTCTTATGGATACTCCCGAATATAATAACACCAACTACGTAACTTATTTATTACTATTGGCTTATCTGGCTCACAGATAGGTCGATCACACTGTCTCTGACTAGATGGAGATTTGGGAAAATCGGTATTAGGTCAAGCAAGCCTCGATTTGTTTGGCTACGTTCTGTCAGATTTGACAGTTGGCCAAGCAAAAATCCAGCTACGGTGATAAGGACGGAACATCAGTATCTCTTTCTCTTTTATTTACTAGATAAACATATTTATATCATCTCGTTCTGGCAAGCTATGTACCTTATTGCAATTCTTGATGTTGATTTCTTTGGATGCGTATATTGTGTCGTATAGTGCCGCCGCCATCCCATTACTCCTCTATCGACCCGTGGCGTCAGTCGCCGCGCCTGAATCCGTCATAGCAAATCAATTAGCCTAACAATATATACTATAGGTTAACCGTGTGTTCGTTTGTTACAGGCGTACACTCCTACCGGTTTCGAGAAGTACGGATACACTTGCACCGTTGCAGACTACAGAGTTAACTTCTCAGTCTGGGACACTTCCGGTGAGTTTATAAATAAACAAACAAATTAATGGCTTGTCATGGAGTACAATTCTCTCTACCTTCCGAACTAGTTTAAAAGCTGTATGTCGGTAGGCAGTGATCCTCTCACTCGCACACGCGCCGGCGCGTCGTACGCGTGACAAAGAAAGGTAAATAATAAGATACAGTAAACCTGCATAATTGACAAGGTTTCGCTATTGCAAAGTGATGGAGATTCGAAAACCATTTCGAGATAATGTAACGAAGAGCTCATACTAAAAATACCAGATTCTTCAGAGTTATTTACAAAAACTGATGTAAAAAATCACGTATTTATTGTTAAGACCGTCGGATGCCACCAAAAAAAAATAAAATTATTGAAACAACTAAAATACAGATAATTAATGACATTATTTTTTACGAGCTTCTGACGAGAATTAATAACATTATGCTGAACTTTATAAATATGTTCAAAAAACTCAAAAAACGTAATTATTACATTCTGAGAAATAAAAAAGATAAGTTATTTTCATTTGTTTTTCCATTATCGTACTAAAAATGGGGGGTCAAAAATTTTAAATATTATCAATTACAACAATGATATTTCTAATAATTTAAAAGATAACTCAAATTAGGTCGTGAGTCGTGAGATAGTAAGAACCTGACAGGATGCGTTTCCGTAGCAGGTCTGACTGGTCTTGACTTATTCAAATAAATAATGAGCTAAGCCAAGTGCGAGTCGGACTCGCGCACTAAGGGTTCCGTACAAAATTAGTTCAAGCTTCTACCCTTCTTAAATTTTAATATTTATTTTAGTCTGTTTTAGTATAATTTGTTAAAGCGGCAAAAAAATACATTATCCTTGAAAATTTCATCGATCTCGCTATCCTGATTCATCACATACAGCCTGGTGATAGATAGACGGATGGGAAGCGAAGTCTTAGTAATAGGGTACCGTTTTTATTTTTAGGTACGGAACTGTAAAATGTAGGCGGAAAGCGGCTACAATGTATATTAGAAGTAAGCGACAAATCGTCTGAATAATTTTCTAGCAAATCACATTATTTCCAACTCACGTGTAGCTGAAGTACTAGAAAAATATAAGTACCAGGAGACCAAAAGTACTTAGAAGTATCACAATGGTGTTAGTGTTGATCTAAGAAACTGGTTTCGTACGAGCAATAAATATATTCGAATGCGTTCGGTTATAAAACATATTTTAGTTAATTCACAATCAAAAAATACACGTCATTAAATAAACGCAGAAAAATTCCATTGAAATTGTTTAAGAACGTAACGTAACGTTCGTACGCGGCCGAAGCTCATTAAACATTTACAAAATATATATATCTTACTTTAATCTTCTTTTTGCTAGTCACTAAAATTTTAATAACATAAAACACTAGTCATCCAAAATATATCTTCGTAGTTATTAAACCAATATCTTCTCTCTACAACCCGCCTGTCTGGCAAAATTCAGGATGTTTGCTCACACAAGAGATAGAAGCGATGGAATACAAGCGAATATAGCGCACGAGTACGACGTCATCGAAAATACCTTTACTTGAAGAGTCGACGATGGCATCTTGTATTGGATGCCAAAAACTCTCTAGGAAAATTGTTAATATAGAAATCGGATAGTCTTCGGACTTTTTGAGTGTTTAATAAGTAAAATTGAAAATTTTGAAAAAACCCCGACATTTGCTGTGGCAGCCATCTTGAATTTTAAGTTAACATAAATTATAGTATTCTACTAGTCAAGCTTTTCTATTTGAGCTATGATGTCACAGACAGACCCCCGTCGTTTTTGCGTCGGGAGTTAAAAACCTTGTACACAAATATGTTTGCAGGTTTGAAGTCATAATAATTGTATGAATATAGACTCCTATGTAATGATACGAAATCCTTGTCTCAAAAAGTTTTTGTCAAATATTTTATTATTACTTGTTACGATATCTCTGTACTCGATGACGATGACCACCAGGTCACACCGTTTTTGTTTACCTTCTCAAAAGAAGAGGAGTTACTCAATTCGACGCCATTTTTTTAACGTTTGTTTCTTAATTTCTCGAAAACGAGTTTACTGATTTGAAAATCGTTTTTAGTTTGAAATTATAATCTTCTCAAATGGTCCCATTTATATTTTATCAAAATAGAGAGTCCAGAGATAGGATTTTTAAATTGAAATAACTGAAAAAGTTCTATCAACGCCTGATGTAGTGGAACTCAGTAACTACTTTTTTTATCAAAGATCAAATAAATTTTTTAGACGTACTTGTAAGGGCAAGAGTATAAAAAACCGACAAAGTAGTTGTAGTTTTTTTTTAAAGTCAACACTTCGTAGAATTACTACACCAGTTAATATAGTATCGCGCTGATGTCGTGCATGATAAGGCACCTTACTCACTGTTCAAATGACAGAACCCTAATCCAAAATAATGCGGGTATAGTCATGTTGTAGCCACAAACTTAGGGCGAGTGTACACAGGCTGCAATAGCCATCTGTTACTATGATAACCACTAGGATAGATGAGGATCACGTAACGGACGGCTATAACACGTTATGTGGAGATAAGGCTTAGTGTAAACATGCTGCAATGCCATGCGAACAGCAATGGAATCAATGCTTGCTATTATTTTCAACTCTTTAATGCTTAGTGGCAGCCGATTAGGAGGCTGATGGAAACTAAAACATTTAAAACTAACTTTTTTTCGTCAGTCAGTCGATTTGAGTACCAAATATGGCAATAGTAAATGTAAGTGTTACATACGCTTACATTTTCCATTCCCTTATCATCTGTCATAGGCAAAAAAGCTAAGGTAGTTAGTTGCTAAGATGCTTGCTCTACCGTCTTCCAAAAAAAAGTACAAAAAGTAGTAAGTAAGTAAGTAATAGTAGTAAATAAGTAAGTATATTTGGTACCTACTGAAATCGAGTGACTGGCGAAAACAAAAGTTTGTTTTAAATTTTATACTTCCCATCAGCCTCCTAATCGGCTAATGCTATTCATGAAAGAGGTGAAAACCAGAGCAAGCATTGACTTCGATATTTGACAGCATTGAAGCGGCAAACTGTCAACTATCAATAAAATTGCTTGCTCTTGTTTTCAACTTTTTCAAGCCTGATTTTAGCCGATTAGAACCCTGGTCCCATACATTTGTACCAAAATCCGTCTAATAGTTAAAAGTACCTAACTAAAAAAATTGTAATAGCGCCTGCAGAATTACAGTCAGTTGTCACTTCCTTAAAAAACTGAAGTATCTTACTCTCTAACTTTTTGTTACTAAGTATAAGTTTATTTTGTGTTGAATATTCCATGTCGACTGGTCGGTTGGCGCAGTTGGTAGCCTGCCTTCTGTGCCGCTGGTCCTGGGTTCGATCTCCGGACTGGTCCAACATTTGTGTGCATGAACATGTCTGTTTGACCTGTGTCTGGGTGTTTATTACATATATAACTGTGTATATTTGTATATAAGTATGTATATCAGTCAACAGGTTACCATAGCACAGGCTTTGTCTAGATGTTGTCCCATATTATTATTATGTTACTATATATTATTGCCCCACGCGTGTACACAGCTCTATGTAGAGATAGAAGGACTATAGAAGCAGTTCTACCACAAAGCATGTTGCTCCCCGGAACAGCTTGTTGCTTTAGTAAACTTAAAACCACTGCTGCCTTTTACAGCCAGTGCAATGTTATTAGTGGTAAAAGTAGTTCTGGAGCTTAATTACGAAAATTAACCTAAATTATTATAATGGTCACGTTAGGAACATATACTATTGAAAATGTTTACTCGTACCCAGTAAAAAGCCATGGATCCGATTTGAGAAAGTATTATAATAGGTACACATTTCAATCTTCAAAACTACTGACGAGAATAAAAACAAAACACTAAAATTAATAATGCATAGAAAATATACATATATAATAAAAAATAAAGTAACAGTTTAAAATTAAATATGTAATCCTAAAAATTTACTGAAACGTGTGTATCTTCACGCTCAAACGGCTGCCCGGTTGCACGGATTTAGATGAAATTTGGTGTCGATATGACATAGGCTATTTTTAATCCCAGAAAAGTTAAGTATTCCTATGGAATACAAGTAATATAAATTTATTCGAGTATCACCACGAGGCGCAACTAGTCTTTTATTAAAAGCTTCAAGATAAAGTTATTTGAAGTTAAAGTATTACTTTACTAAAGTTATAAATCTAGTTTGCTTTACGCTCTGCTTAAATGTCAAGTCGAATTAGGTTCGAGCATTTACTCAGATATTTGCCTTATAAGTGTCCGCCTGACAGCTGCCGTACCTACGTCAATTTGGAGGGTTCCTAGAAATCTAGGACATAGATAAACACTCAGTAATCATACTTTGTATAAAATATAAACAGATTAAAATCATGAGTACATCGGTTTCTTCTAGGCAAGCGCGCTACATCCTAGGTCGCATCGTCGCTTTACATCAAGCGAGTTGTGGTCCAGCGCAAGCCTTTAAAAACAGTTGGTATGTAAGTGAGGAACTCTAATAAATCTTTGGTCGTCCTCTAACCTTCGTCTTCAGATTCCACATCACAATAATACCTTTTATGGCTCCTTCCTTTCTATGCGTGCAGTTTTTCTCTGGAAAGCTCTTCCATATTGGCTTTCAGGCGTGCGCAAAGCCTAGACTCATTTAAAGCTCTGGTTAAGAATATAACCTTTCAAGCTTTCTTCACTAATTTATGTTTTGTCATTCAGTTTTTTGTTAATGTCTTGGTATTCCTTATCTGAATACTTATATATACAAGTTGGTCGTTATTTTATGTTAATATTATTATATGTATTCTTATATGTTGCGTTCGCTAATATTTTTATTATAATTTTTTCTTATCCGTCTACGCTAAGTTTTATTGTTATATTCCATTCCTATAAAGGTTGTCTAGAAGAGATCGCTTTTTAGCGATAAGACCGCCTTTCGTGCCATGTTATTTGTTTTTTATTCTTTATGTGTTTAATTTTTGTGGTGACAATAAAGAATTATTGTACTAAACTCGTATTGTAAATCGAATAGGAAAGGTCCGAGAGCCAGTGACTGATTCTAGGTACAGGAGCTAACCTAACCTACGCCATGTAAATTGAGTGCTTCAGTTCCTACTTGCTGAATGTAATTTACGTAAGGATCTTCAATGTACCTACACATCTACTCGTATTTGGCTTGATTGGAACAGAAGATGTTATTCCTATGAAGAAGTTTGTCGGAATAGTATATTTGCTTTGCTTGAAGTTCCTAATTGTAATACGAAGGAACCATACTGCTATTTCCTTTCTTTTTTTAACATAGTGAGTATTAAGGAGTAAATTCATAATTGATATTAAATTTTGTTACAGATAGATTCCTTTTTTTTATTGTTGTTATAATTTTTTTTAAAGTTATTTTAGTTGAATGTTACTTTTAGTACCTAATTATTTCCCGGTGACGAACACCTTTGTTAGGCCTATTGGACGAAAAATATACCTATGGCATAATAACAAGCTCACAGACATCACTTAAAAAAGTCCTTATTTTAATGAATGTTTATAAAAAAACGCTCCATTAGCAAAACGAATTAATTTAAATTTCCATTCCCAATTTATTTAAAAGTAATTTCAATTTCAAAATCAAAACTCTGTACCGATATTGCTAAAATGTAATTGGGACCACTCGAGAAGTATAGTCTTTCAAACAACTAAATATTTTTTCAACAAGGGTCCCCCGTCTCCCAGAAATCAGGTAACAAACATAGTATAAAAAACCAGTCGAATTAAGTACCTCCTCTTTTTGAGAGTGGGTTTATTATATATTATTTAAATCTTTATTAATCAATAACTTATCAAACTTGTATGAAGGTAGACACGCTCCACGCATATATAACAAAAAATGTTAAATTACTATACAGACTTAAGCGTCTTTATAAGTTTTTTAAAACTATATTAGTTTATGAATTAAATAGTAAATAAAACTTAATTACAGAACCTTTATGCGTCATTATTCTAGTACAATTCTTCAATTTTTAAAGTGGGAAAAAAATTAAATACATCCACTTTCACAAACGTGTCGTGTTATAAATAAGTCCGATCGCAATTCACAGTCAAATATCGAGCTACCATATAACAGGGAACGCGTGTAAATAACCCTAGCGAAATGAAACCCCATACATCGATACGGAATCCGCGTACACAAATCTCCTTAAATTCGGGCAAACGACCTCATAATGCCGCTAAACGGGGAAAATATTCGACATTAATGTCCGATACGTGTGAAATAGGCTGTAGAATGGAAAATGAGCATTGCTTTGCAAATTATTATTCTAGATCTTTCTGGCAACTGTAAGAGGGATTTAATTAGCTCAGATTATAATATAATAGCGTGATATATAACGTGCAACAGAAAGGTGTGACAATACTTAAAGGTCTAAAAGGTCTTAGTCTACCTATCAAAGTGAACCCATTACAGAACAAATTTTTGCAAAATAAATATATATATATTGCGTTCTCCATGCAACTCCGATCAAGTGACCAATTTTTGTATGGAGAGCCAAATTTTTTTTAGCTACAGTTACGCATGAAAGATGTGAAAAATAGGTTTGACAGCGGTTTTTTAGATTGAAGCGGCGAACTGTTAAAACGAAAGCGAGTTTGCTTGCTCTTGTTTTCAACTCTTGCATGTCTAACTCTATAGGATAGCCATACTGGTAATACTTTAAAAAGAGGGATAATCGATTTTGATTCTGATTGTAATGAGAATGTCATCTACTTGTATCATAACCACTCCAGTATATGAAAAAAATATACTGGAGTGGTTATGATAAAATGTATATCAATTGGAAAGTTAACACTTTTGAACAAAAAAGATTTTAAATCAGTCCAGGCATTTCTGAGAAATTGGGGAACATAAAAAAAATACTGATCTCTCAAGAGAACCTCTTCCTGTTGAAAGTTAAAACCTAATTCAATTCCGCAGACGCCTAAAAACAAAATTTTCATATAAGTATTTCGATTTACAAAGTGAAAATGTGATGTGAAGTGGGATGAAAATATATTTACAGTATATTGAACCTAGTCTGGCAATGAACTCGTCGACGCAGAGTGTAATGAGATCAGTATATGTTCTTAGAATACTAAACCTCGCGAGATGTTGCTTAGATATGCAACGTGTAACAGAAAGGTGAGGTGTTAGTCTACCCACCAACCCGTGAATCCGTAGTACGAATAGAAAAAATAATCTTCTTTTTATTGGTCATCATACCGTATGCATTGTGCCAGTTCTCAAGCTGTTTCAATTTTTAAGTTATAAATAGTCAATTAGGTAAGTCAAAATATTCTTAAGTCGCCGTGATCACGTAAAGTCATGTCTGGTCCCCTAATAAAGCGGTGGAGACTTCTGTGTAGACGTTATTCCTTCTTTATATATTTTGTAAACACTTGTGAATGAATTAATGAATGAATGAATAAACTTTTTACTGCAGACACACAAACATGAAATACACAGGAAAAATCTTACATCTAGTGTCACAACTGGCGGCCTTATCGCTGCGATCTCTTGTGCACACAAACGAGACATTAATGGTTAATAATCCACCAATATACTCGTTCAACAGGTTCACTTTAACGGGTAGACTACGACCGTCAAATATGATCACACTTTTATCTTACACTGTGTCTATAAACAATACTCTCACTATTTTCAACCTGCTTACAGAAAAGAAGGATTTTAATTCGTCGGAATCCTTTTTTTTAGATTAGCTTAGATTGATATAGATAATTGTTATTTATATGTCCCACAGATTACTTACAATTTATATATTAACAAAAAAAAAAAATTTAATTCTATAATTAGTAAACATTTTTTTCGGAATATTTTTTTAGTTGTTGTAGTTTGACTTTAATATTAAAATTACTGAATATATACTAACGAATGCGCTTACCAAATGAATGAATGAATTGTTTATTTCTGACAAACATATTTAGCAAATAATGTAACAAATATAAACATATTTAGTAAAAATGTGTGTTTGTCACAACCCGACCTCAACACAGCAAAATGCTGGCTGCATAAGCCAGCGCTGATCAAGCTTTTCAAGTGGTACCTAAAAGAGTCAGCACGTGCCCTACAGCATAAAATAGACTCAAAATTGAGAGACGATTCAAGGTAAAGCTATATAATTTGAACTGTCTAAATGTCCATATTATTCAAAATGCTAAACGAAATCAATCTAACCACACTCATACTATTAAAGGAGGTGTTTTTCTCAACATTATGCGAAGGGGTATCAACCCCTATCCTAACTACCCCTACCCCTGGCTCCTACCCCTGCCGAGGCCTTCAGTAACTAAGGTTCGACGTACTATAACCCTATTCAAAAGATATTAAATAGCTCTTCTAAGAATATCTGTTGATTTATTGAAATTTCAATATCTGGAAGCACCTAACGTTTTACATACAGTGTTATATAGGGTATAATTTAGATGGTCTCCAAATATTATTTTTGGTTCCTAAAATGGCTTAACAGTCACCAGATTATGACACACCGAATACTTTCTGCAACAAGGTCCACAGTAGGTTCAGGTTATTTTTTTTTGATGACATTCCGAATACTATCTGCAACAAAGTTCGCAGTAGATCAGATTATTTTTTGGTTAGACAATCTGAATACTTTCTGAAACAAGGTCCGTTTTAGGAAACGTAACTTCTGACCATTTATCTATTTTGGTAACCGTTTAGAATTTTTTTTGGTAGTGAAATAGGTACTTTTTGATCGGTGTTTAACAACGAGCCTTAAATATATTAACAACACGAATTTTGAGGTAATAGGGCGGTTTCTAACGCTCGCCTGACTAACTACCACCAAGTTAACAAAAAATAATAAATAGAGTAGTTTATCAAGTTGATCAAGTCGATAAGCACCTAACGGTGTGTTACGGCATTCCTTGACAGCCAATGTATTCCAGACTAGGCATGCACTTTCGAGAGACAAAGCCAGCTGTTCCAATTAAAAAGTTTATCAGTCTTCGACAAAATTCATGAGTAACAACTGTTATTTTGAATAAATCGGATATATCTCGAATTCAGAGTTGGTCCAAAGTCTTATTTTTTTATCCAACAAAGCTACGCATTTGACCACACGCTCGCACTACCACAAATGTAGTGATACTGTAGCCCTAGAAGGAGCATGCCTAGTCTGGATCACACTGGGTCTCAAGAAAGGCTGCCGGAACACACCGTTAAGTAGGTGCTTAGCGATAGACTTTTCAACCTGAGAGTAGCTATCCAGGCGAGCGTTATTAAACGCTACACTATGCTATGTTTTCCTTACGATGTTTTCCTTCACCGGTAGCTCTAGCTCTTTTTGCTTATTTCGTGGGATCGTACCTCTGCTCTGGCGCGGCAATCGGCGCCACTAACCACTAGGCCATTATCGCTACAAAATATTGTTAGGATGAGTATAGTGACCCCCTTTCGGCTTAGTACACAACTAACTGATAACTCTGTATAGAGATGATATAACCTTATGACTCTTATCATTGAGAGGTAACCTGTGTCAAGGCTTCTTAGAATATTAAATTATTTGACGTAGGTACAAGTTCAATTTAGTCTTCCTAGGATCGTAATGATGATCGACAGCTTGGTAATAATTGAAGTTAGAAATTACGTTATAAATTAATTATTTAATAAAGTTTTTCGTTGGTATTTTGAACCTAGGTCTGTAGTTGGTACCTACTTATTATGTATTATTATAATATTGTAGATTGCAGATTCAGATTTCGTAGTTTGGCAGACATTTGTTTCCGTTGTTAAATCTGTATGAAGAAGGCAACCATTTAAGCTAAAGAATGTACTTTTTAACATCCAACGCAAAAACGACGTGTCATAAGTTTGCCGTGTCCATGTGGCCGATTCTGTTTTTTTTTTCATTTGAAAAAATGAATTAGTCTTGAGTGTTTTTAGCGGTTTGATGAAAATCGGCCCAAGATAGACGCTGCCACAAAATGGCAGTTAGCATATTTTTTCACAACTCCCTCAATATGGGTATCAAATTAAAGGGCTCGGCTGGTAGAGTCCTATACACTATAATACATTTTAAATCTTAGATTGCCGTCACTGCAAAATGGCGGTGTCTAACGTTTTACCCGACTGCGAAAGAAGGTAGGTTATGTTTTTCGAATGTATGTATGTATATGTCTTTAGCACGCCCTAGAGCCTAAATGGCTTGTCTTATTTTTATGTGAGTGGTGTCAATAGTTTCGTCTTAGTCGTGAGAGTGACACTGGGTATATCAAAATTAAAAATAAATAAAAAACTATGATGATACACAAATTTAAAGAGAAACACAGAGGTTCAAGCCTGTACCTGGGATTGAACCCGTGTACTTTGTATTGTGAAGCAAGGGGTTTCTCAAGCAGACTGCCACTAACTCACTATGCTACCAACATATTTTACTTGACCACATGTAAACGTACTCATATCTATTCATGTATATGAAGGTGTTGATCTCCATAGCTCAGTCATCCGTTAGCTTACATTGCCAGCGGAATTGTTACATTTGGAGGCAGAATTAAATGCAAACTTAACAAACTGAGTTTATTATAAATTCACTAGTTGACCCAAAAGAGGTTGTCCCGTCATTTCATTTAAAATGGCATACTTTTTTTTATTTTTCTGTAGTGTTATGTTCTCTTAAATTTTCTTAGGTTGGGCGCAGTTGACTTATATATTTTTAATGTTAAAACCTTCTACGAATTACCAGAAAGCATTTAAAAAACTTTGAAAAATATTAGTAGAGCCGTTTTCAAATTATAGCGTAACCAGGAGAAATAACGGTTTATTTTTATGTATGTAAATAGATTTTGTGGTTTTCTGAGCTAGAAAAAATGTATTTATGTATGTTTGTGTATATGTATGTATATATATTTCTTTGTCACGCCCTAGTCCCTAAATGTCTTGTCGTATTTTTATGTGAGTGATGTCAATAGATTCGTCTTAGTAGTGAGAGTGACACTGGGTACATCAAAGTTAAAAAAAATAATTAACACAAGTTTAATGACTTAGCAGACGGGTTTTTTTGAAGACGCTTCTAACCACATGTCTATATATAAAAAATATTTTTTTTTTCAAATATTATAGACGTACGTACGCACGTTATTGTCTCGCTACTGGGCGCAGGTCTCTTCTACAAATATACGTGTCAATAATTTTGTCGTGCAGTGTAAAGTCGGTCCGTGTCCGGCTTCAGCAGGCGTCACTGCACACGTCGCGTCAGCCGCTGTGATCCGTGCCGACCGATACGCACAGGGACGGACCACAAGGCGGGGCATGGGGGAGATTAAACTCGTGGGAGAGAATGCAATTAATTTTGTTTTTCAGTTTCAATACAGGAAGTATACTTGCTTGTGCACACTAACCAAGTTAGTAACTAAAAAGAACATGCATCCACACAATCTTACAAGCTTTCGCGTTTATAATAAAAATCCTATCCTATATCTAACTATTCTACTTCTTACCTAGAAGCAGGATAGGATTTATATCACGACTGATAAAAATGTGAGTCCTTATCCTATCCTTACTCTATAGAAATAAAAGACTACCGGAAAACTAAAAACACTTGGACAATAGCGGTAGATTTATACATATAAAAACTGTGGCAGTTTTAGTTGCCCATTATTAATACCCTGAAGTCCGTCCCCGAGCTCACAAATCTGTACAGACCAATAGCCTTGTGCCGAAAGCCTTCTGACATATCTTACTGATATATCTCTATCCAGACGTTCAGGGCTATATGCATACTACTTATAGCTAAGACAACTCTTTAGTAACAAGTGGTTAGACTTCGAGTTCGAAAAAACCCGACTGCTAAATCGATAAACCTAAATTTAATGAAAGAAAGAAAGAAAGAACACATTTATTTTGTACACACTGGACACTACTACTGCAACTAATTACTTTAAAGTAGTCAAACATTTAAAATTGTAAAGTAGGTCGAGTTGCAGTGTCCCGTGCGTTAAAAAAGGTCAGCGCTCAGCATGACGCTGGGGATTGCTCCTCAGCTAAAGCTTAATTTCTTTAACTTTTTATTTTGATGTCACTCTCACGACTAAAACTAATCTATTGACATCACTCACATAAAAATATGACAAGCCCTTAAGGTTCTACGGCGTGCCAAAGAAATACACGTATCTCGAATAACATAATACTCCTTCTTTCGCAGTCGGGTAAAAACCAGCTTATAACACTTAAAAATAAAACAATACAAAATATGTGCTAGATGTCTAATGGCGGACTTATCGCTATTATATAATAGTTCAATAAATAGAAGAGTTGAAGGTTGAAGAGAATAGGAAGGAATCTATAAACTGCTTTAATAAGGAGAGCAGTGGTGAAAAGCGGATTCAAAATAAGCCGAGTGCAAAAACTTCAGCATACTACATCGTAAAAAGCGAAAACAATAATAAAATAGCCTGTGACCATCTGCAGACGAATACAAATCCAATGATACATTGTACATCAAAACCGGTCAAGTTTTAGGCTTCAGAGAGTGGCTTCACAAATAGGCGTACAATAATACACTCGAAAAACATTACTCACCTTTTGGACAGTCGGATAAGGAGGTAGCAATTGTGGTTACTATCTCTGAAACTGTAAAAACCTTATTATTTCTCAAATTATTAATTTGTAATTTACATTGCAGTGGTGCAATGTAAATAACAGCTCTATAGAAATACAGAACTGATTTCGGCTCGATCTATCAGAAAGTGCCAGTTATCACAATTGAGTCTTCAGTTGGCTTACAAGCCAATTCATTTTATATGTAAAAATCTGAGCACCTAGCGCGAGTTGAGTAAAGACAGTTTTAAAAGAAACCAAAACAGCGCCATCTAGCTTCAATTTCAAAACCATATAAAACTGATTTTACGGCACCGCGATCGAGTACGTAAGAAATATCTCACTAAACACTGATTATAAAGAAATCCATTCAACGTTAAAATTACGTCATCTCTCTACCTCTGTAAAACATGTACAATATGTCTGATGTAGTGATGACATTCAACCTTGTATGAGTTTATCTTGTTGCAGTGAATCTTAGTTTACGGCCGCCTATACCTAGATGTCGCTTATACATACCGGTTTACTTAGTGAACCGATCCCAGTTACTTGCAATATGGTCGTACGGCATTGCGTCACAGTATTTGATTATCGGCTAGGGTGTACTGAGCCTTAAGGGGGTCACTATACTCATCCTAAGGAATTCTAGTTCTCAGTATGGGACCAACTCTGCATTCGAACAAAAATCTGTTTCATACATTATGCCGATGAAATGAAAGGCATTGTTTCTATACTGTATATTCCGATGTCAGTATAGGAAAAAAAGTAAGGAACTAGTAGTGTTCTGCAAACAGTCGACCTCACGAGATCAATACGTATAATTTACGACCTAATCCCGACATCATCTTGTTTTTTTTCTCATATGGAGTCTGGGTTTTTGCCCTAATTTACACATAATTTACAAAGCAAAGATGTTTCGCTCGGTTAGCCAATAACGTTAGCAGAATTTTCGCTATAGCCAAAAGATATAGTTTTGAAATTTTGTTAGAACTTGTAACAGCCGAAATAGCTCAGTTGGGAGAGCGTTAGACTGAAGATCTAAAGGTCCCTGGTTCAATCCCTGGTTTCGGCATTTCTTTTTGCTAGTATATTTTTATGTATGAGGACGATACGGTTCAATAATCACACCGTTATCACGTTATTATCAGGACTGCCGACAATAAAAAAAAAATCTTTTTAAGATTATCTGTGTTCTAATTTTATTTTTGTTGCAACTAAAACCCAAATAAAATCTAGGTTTTAATAGATGTTTACGGCAATTTAGTAAATAAGACGTAGTTCTTACTTATAACATAATTTACACAACTTTTATTAATTTTTTTAATTAATATTGCAATGGTAGTTTTTACCGCGTCAATTCTTGTGAACTATGTTCATATAAATTGAACATAATTTATACAACAGGCGTGTTTTTTTTTTTGACGTATATAGGTAGAAGCTTGAACTAACGTATGAATAATAGTTATCTACAAAAGCCTGTTTCTTTATTAACTATTATTTTATAATAACATGGTTGTAGGGCGTTTCTTATCGCTGGCCTGGCTAGTTACAACCCTCAAGTTGTAAAAAATTGTCGCCAAGCACCTAACGGTGTATTCCGGCAGCCTTCCTTGAGAGCCAGTGTATTCCAGACTAGGCATGCTCCATCTAGGGCTACAGTATCGCTGACTTCCGTGGTCGTGCGAGCTTTTGGTCAAATGCCTAGCTATTCAGGATAAAAAATAATAATATTTAATTTGTTTTCAGGTACAACAGCATATGACACAGTGCGTCCTCTCGCGTACCAAGACGCGAGGATCTTCATGCTGTGCTTCAACGTCGCTGAACCTGACTCTTTGACTAATGCAGCTGCTAAGGTCTGTATGGGTCTATTCCACTAGCTCCATTGAGTTATTCACTGATAGGACAACTAAAAGAGTCTCAATGGTTCCATGGGATAAGCATAGAGGAACTATCACTCGGGATAAGTGCAACCAGTATGTCTGTCTCACTATTGTATCACTATGTGATATGTCACTATGACACTGACACCTCTAAATTTTGATTTGTCATTCCAAATGTTGTTTTTTATTTTTTATGGCACCGTACGATTTGTTTTTTTTTTCAGTGTAAAGTTAATATATATATATATATATATATATATATATATATATACTATATATATATACCTACTAATTATTAATATATATTCATAACTCTTATAGAGTTAGGAATATTATGTTATATACATTGCACGGGCTTGTGTGCGTGCGTGACGTCACCTGCCGGCACCAACGTAAGACCAGCGCTGGTTGTTTACAACCAGCATTATGGTGAGTTAAAGCCGGTTTGTCCCAATAAACTTAGATAGTAATTGTGAAGTCCTGTTAGATTTTTGGTACTACAAATAAATTTCTTTCTTTCTAGTCCTATTGTGTCCAATGGATGAATTTCCACCAATAGTTAATTGTGAATGAGTTGGCTGATCACCAATTTTTATAGACACTAGCGGTATGTCTCCCCTAAGGGAGCTACGGGGGGATACCGACTCCGAAGCACAATTTTTTCCCTGAATTTGACACTTTACTTGCACTTGTCATACAATACAATAATTTTCAAAAATAGAACACTAAAGAATAAATAACAATAAGCCGATAAGACAGCCTTTTATGCCATGCAGTCATGGCATAAAAGGCGGTCTTATCGCTGAAAAGCGATTTCTTCCAGACGACCTTTATAGGTATGGAATATTAGTATATTATGTTTATATTAGTAGGTAATAGGTATTATTTTGATTATTAACAAATAATAGTTACTTGCAGGTTAACCAATAATACATTTTATAAAACGAGTGAGTATTTAAAATTACTAATAAATAATAAGAAAATGGGTATAAATTTATAAGTAAAAAGAAAAAAAGACGGAATTTGATTTTCATATTAGGTTTTACATAAAAGTAAGTTGTTAGCAAGTAGGTAAGGCTTCAGATATTAATTAATTCAGCAAACGACTGATGAATGGCTCTTTAAAGTTCATTCAACGAAAAGCGTTGAAGTATCAAAAGGACGAACGAAGCAATAGATTTCAAAGGAACGGACTTTAGTTGGTGCCTTTAGAAAAGCATTGCTCGATTTTGAATTTCAAACATAAACGGCTAAAATCCCTTTGAACTCTAATTAGACAACACATTGATGTGAAATTAATCCAATTTATAAGCTCTTAGAATTTGTTAAATCATGAGATACCTATGCCTAAAAGATAATATAACTCTTTACTTAAAAACCAGCAAAATACATAAAATATGACCAAATCAAAACTTATACACATATACCTACCAGCTTTTAAATGGCGGCCTTATCGCTTGATACTATCTCTTCCAGGCAAACTATCATAAGGTAGAACTCGTAGCATTTTGTTGTAGACGGATCTTGTCTAGATTACCTATGTCGTATTCTACTGTAAAATGTATACACCCAGCAAATAAAATCTTTAGCATTCAAACATTTTATATAAATTCACGACAAACCATGATCTATATAGTTACTTTTTATCTTACGATTATACAAGCGAATTGAGACTTTGAAATATGTGACAATTTAACTGTACGTTTATTCCCACTAGTTCTGTTGAGTAGTTCTGTTGACAGAACAAGTGGGTTTTTTTTACCACTTGTTCTGGTACACTGATATTTAATTTTAATGAGCAAGTGTCGCATGTACAAATAATCATCTATGAAACAAATGAGCATCGCAGAAACAAGTGAATGTCGAAGAAACAAATCAGCATCTCAGAATAAAAAGAACGTTTCAAGAACAAAATAAGAGAACAGAAAAATTTTTTTTTGCGCTTTGTTGCTAATTGTTGGCTATTGCACTTGTTCTGATGATGAAATAACATTTAAAAAATTCACTATTATTGCATATACATATTATCTAACTTAGTTCGATCTGGCTCAACTTTACGAGCTTGTATTTTTTTGTTTATAATTTACTATAGTACGATTATTTATTATATATTTAATTTAGAACCTTTTTAAAAACTTGTATGTAAATGTAAGTAAGTGCCTTATGAGAAACAAATATTCTTAAACCGGAAACCAGAATAAACAAGAGAAAGTCGTTAAAGTGTCCATTAACGATTGCAATTGGAAAATCAGGTTTACGCGATATTACACCTTATCGACATATTTTATTTTGCTTGTTTTTCGTAATATTTGGGCCAGTGAGCTCTAAAAGTAAGAAATTATGATTTTCCGACAAATGTGATCAAGGTCGAAAATCGGGTAAACTTGATTTTTCCAATTTCAATCGTCAATGTACACTTTTGCGACTCTCCTTTGTTTTTTAAAGGTTATAATTTATCGCGTGGACTCGTAAATATGTCGTTATAAACTAAGTCCAAAAATAAATTTAACTTTTGTTTCTGTGGCGCTCTTTTGATCCTACGATACTGTTTTGTTTCTGTGATGCTAACTTGATTATACAATGATCACTTGTTTTCTACATTCACATCGTTTCCGCGACACTCGCTTGTTTCTGCGATGCTCAATTGTTTTCTTGGTGCTCATTTGCTACTACGACATTTGTTTACGCAATGTTCACTTGTTTACGTGATGTTCATTTGTTTCCGCGAAGTTCATTTGTTTCCTTGATGCTTATTTGTTTTCGCGATGCTCATGTGTCCGCAATGTTACTCCACAGAACAGGTAGAATATACGGACAGAACAGATGGAAACAAAGTCAAGTGTCAAGCATAGTGTTACAACTAACAGAACAAGTGGGGAAAAAAACCCACTAGTTGTGTCAACAGAACTACTCAACAGAACAAGTGGGAGTAAACGTAACTGTAGACTATCTTGCGAGTGATAAATGCATTCGAACGTTTCAAAAATAAGGCTCAGATAACCTGATGGCAAGATGACTAGGGCCCTTCACTATAAATATTTCAACACGTAACGCAGCCGCATTCACGTCGAACGTTATTCACTAAGCCAATGTCAAATTTTATATCGTGCCGTGGCATAAAACGCGCTCATTTTGCATTATGAGAACAACGTATTGCGCCAACATAACGTTAAACACGCCACGCATTTTCAGCAAGGAATATCTCATTGGGGCCCATCGAACCACTGCCCTCCGAATCAAATTCAAATATAACTTTATTGTACACCAAATAATTATATATATATCATAAAAATATTGGCTGTGCATTAGGCAGCCTTATTGCCTAAGCGATATCTTCCATTCAAACTATGGATGGATCGGACTAATTGAGAAAAATCACGTCGGCAAATATACACAAGAACCATTGCATGACAACTATCTATATAAATCTAAAAATGAAATAGAATATATATATATATATATACACCAAATATCACATAATATGAATTAAATCAAATAATTACGTCACAATTAATAACCTCTAATGAAATAACCCACCCCTGACCGTTCCTGGTGCAAAAGTACCCATTACACTTGCAGCATTGCCACGTTGAATAGCAATAGCCATCCTCAGCACCAGGAACGAACCAGAGCGGGAGTCACCAGTCTTAACTTTTAGCCTATGCCCTACTTCGTTAATAAATGCCCTAGCCTCAGAGCCCCAACAGGCCAGGGTTTCCACACCAAATAACATGTACCATTAACAAATGTTACAAATAATATAGGCCTCTCGACTAATAACTTATAGAAAAATAGCCATTGGTCAATAAATTCTTAAATATAAAATAGATTTAGCCTGTCTGACCGACAAAGGCAGCGTGTTCCACAATATGACAGCTTGCACAGTAAATGATGCCTGAAAGAAAGAGTTGGTAGATGTGGGAGTTGGCAGCATAAGCTGAAGATCACGTGAGGATCGCAGGGAAGTTGAGTGGGAAGCAGTCATAAGAACGAATTTGTCTTTCAAGTAGGAGAGAATGGTTTTGATGAATAATAATTTGTATAGAAGAGACAGAATATGAGAATTACAGCGAAAGCGAATAGGTAACCATTTGAGTTTCTTACGGTATTTAGAGATGTGGTCATACTTGATAATATAAACCGAATGCAGATATTTTGTAAACGCTCGAGCTTGTCGAGTTGCTCCTCGGTTAAATCTAAATAGCAAGCGTCAGCGTAATCTAATAAAGAAGAAGGAGTGAAGACACTAGATAGGCATTATTAGATAAGCATGCAATGTTGTCAGTGTATTACGCTTACACACATTCTATTATTAGATACGCAATAACTGTCTGGGGAAATGGTAAAGATGTAATAAAAGTACTAAGAGCCCAAAAAAAAGCTATAAGGATTATATTTGGATTGCGTAAACGGGCGTCAGCTAGAAATTATTTTAAGAATAATAGAATCATGACGGTTATATCTTTGTATATTTATAATTGCCTCCTAGAGATCTATGAAGATAAGGATATTTTACAGAAACAACCATATGCGCATAATCTAAGAATGGATGAAAGACGAAAAGAGATACTATGTAAGCCTAAAACACGCCTAGCCAAAGTTAGAAAACAAGGAATTTATATTAAGATATGTATGTTCAACAAATTGCCCCATGCCGTAGTTAATCTTCACGCGAACGATTTTAAACGAAAAATAAAGCGGTTTTTTGAGTCTACCCCAATTTACTCGGTCAAAGAATTTATGAACATGAAGCTGACTGAATCTTCGTTCGTGAGTGAGCAATCATAATTTTATAAGTAGGTGATAGCTAAATTTTTAATAAGACTTATCGTCATTGTTTTTTCTTAATAATAATTTTAATTTAATACTCAAACCCAAATGGGGACTCTTTAATGTTAACGTGACCTTATATGGGTCAAAATAATTTAAACTATATTGTATATGTTTTTATTGTTTTTGTGTGTTTGATAAAAAGTAATATATACAAAATATATTACTTTTTTGTAACTAATAGTTAATCAATAGAATTTAATACTTAACTTATATAACATATTGTCAAATCCAACTAAACAATTATAGTCAAAACTCACAAACTAATAATGACATTAAGGTATCTTATTATAAAATGACTTTATTAAATTGTACTCACATTAATGTAAACTATTTTAGAAATATTATTATATCAGTAATATATCTATTAATCTATACTACATAATCTTATTTAAATTTTGTAATTAAGTGAATTGTAAAGTTTTTGACATAGGTACATTTGAAATTTACTAAATTAAGTATTGTGTGAAATATTGTAATGTGACTTGCCTAGTATAACATAAGTGGTTATAAGGCCAATAAATAATTTCATTTCATTTCATTTCACTAGTGCAGTTCTGGTAGTAATTGGTAGAAAATTACGCAGTCTTCTTAAAAAAGCTACTAACGCAAAGACTTAAAAGAAAGAAATAATCCAGCATGATAGTCAACTCCAGACTGTTTTAAAACTCATTTATCCATTTCATTTTTTTTTCCAGTGGTACCGCGAAGTCCGCACACACGGCGGCTCAGCCCCGGTCCTGCTGTGCGGTTGCAAGGCAGACCTGCGTCACGACAAGGAGACCCTCGCCGTGCTCTCCAAGCTCAGCTCACACCCAGTTACTAGCGAAGAGGTAAGGATGTTCGCAATAACCCCGGTTCGGGCAACTTACTAAACTAACCTCATTTGACAGAAAATAACTATGGGTTTTAAGAACAATTGACTCAGCCACAAATAAGTTCTCAAAATCAAACATTCCTGCCGTCTGTATTCTAACGTACTCGTTTATAAGCTTTAGCTTATAATCGGAACTTCACCGTCATTTATACAATACAGACAAATGCTTCAGCCGATTAGAAACTACTACCTATCTAATTGGCACGTTTTGCTGCATGCTGCAAGATAGTATTCTAAATGAATTCGAATATATTATCATTATTCAGAAACAAACTTTAATTTTTAGAAATTTAACAGGGTATAGTGAACCACAACATTAACGAGTAATCGTTTTATTACTCTATATGGTTATTACCTTTATGCTACTCGTAGTTAACGCTACAAACAGTCGACATTCGATATTATACCCACCAGAGAATATCGTTGGTGCGTTTTCATGAATTGATGTCACGAACGATCCCTGAATGAAATTGGCTTCATTAGCGGCCGTCAATTCATATTTTCGTTTGACTATCGAATGTGATTAACGGTAGCTTTGTGGATAATTTTGGCAGGTCGGTTAGCAAACCTAGTGCTCATTTGGAATTCATTTTCTAATGTGACTATGTACTTACCTATTTTATTAAATTTATACACAGGGTTATCACTTTTGATGTACTAAATCTAAAAGAAGTAACTATGCTAGTCCTAAAGAACCACTTTTGTGAATGTGAATGTGTGAATCAGCCCTGAATTCGACCACTTTTTGTCTCAATTCATAAAGAGATCACGGTCGTGCGTGAGCAATCTGACCATACGCAGGTCTATGATAAAGAGATGAAAACCAGAGCAAGCAAACTTGGTTTCGTTTTTTCAACGCCGCTGTCAAAATGAAACCAAGTTAACTTTTTCTTGCTTTCACCTCTTTTTGCTTTACTCTAGCGGAAAGCTCTGCAGGTCTTATTAATAAAGTACACACACATAATTTTCTTTTAACATTAGGTAGGACTACATTTCTTTTAAATTTGGGACTTTGCTTTAAAACCCGGTGTATGAACTCAAATGATAACAACCTAAACCTATTATTGTAACGTACCGCAGTATGGACCAATCTAATGCAATATGCGATGAAGAATAAAATGAATATCAATAAAAAGAGATGTGTGACGTAAAATATTTTGTTGCAACTCGACACGAAGTAAAAAAGTCAATAAAAACTAATGTTAACTAACTCATCAGTGAATAGACACAAACTCATTGACATTCATTGACAGTTACTAATGAAACAGACGACGATAAGGTAAATTTTAGGCTATTGTAATAGAAAAATATTTTAGAATTGTTTTCTTTACTTCGCAGGCTTTATCAGTAGCGAGACAGTTGGGTGCGACGACTTATGTGGAGACATCGGCCAGAGCTTCCGTCAAGGGAGTGAAGGATGCCTTCGAAGTGGCTGCGCTGGCGGCTTTAGGCAAGCTTAACAAGCAACAAGTTAAACAACAACAGGTGAATATTTTGTTATAATCTTCTGACTTACCTACAAGAAACTTTAACAGGATCTCATAGTTGGGGTAGAAATATCAGAGTACGTGCAATTGACAACAATTCAAATTTTTGACCCCCATTTTCATTACGTTAATGGAAAGAAATCAAACATAACGTACTCCTATTTTTTTTCAGAATGTAATAGTTATGTTATTAGAGATTTTTGAAAATATAAGAAAAAATCAGCATAATGTTATTCGCGTCAAAAGCTCGTATAAAAATGATGTCATTAATTATCTGTATTTTTGTTGTTTGTTTTGGTATTGTTCACAGGGGCATAATATTTTAGGCATCTGTCGGTCTTAACATAAATACGAGAATTTTTTTCATCAGAAGAAAGTCGATATAAAAATCTGGTAGTATTAGTATGAACTCTTCATTACATTATCTGGAAGTAGTTTTCGAATTTCCATCACAACAAAAACTAAATGTTATCAATTAGCTAACATAATGGGATGGCTTGATGGCTAATCCACAGTACCATACCGGAGCCACATAGAATGAATAATATTATATACTTATTTCACGGACTTCATTAACAAATTTTCTATTTCCACACTTATTGTGTGTAATGAGTTAAGCGCCAATAATAATTTTGAGACCACGTAATAACCAACTTATTTTAGAATCTAATTATCATGCACAAACAAGTTAGTAATTAGGTATTGCATTCATGTTACAAAAATAATTTTAAATTAGCGTTGCATCGAATTTATTGCTAATAAAGAACATTTAATTTGATTGAATCTGCTGCCAAAAACACATTTTAAACAATTTAATAACTATTATCCTTAATTCATAGAAAGTTGTGATAAAATGCGCGATAAGAGGAAGATAGAGACTGAGAGCGTGACTCCCAAAGTAACAGTTGTGTTGTTTATTTACCTAACATTATACGTATTTTTTTTAATTTTCAGAAGCAAGTGGGCCGCAGCAAGAGCAAGCGTGATCTGAAGGCTGAGCTAAAAGGACGAGCGAAGAGCTGCTGTGTTATGTGATCCGTAGCCGGCCACCCTTCCCGGTGGCCGCATGACTGCTAGGCGACCACCGCCCTTCCAGAACTTTCTCCTTAACCATAAGAAACCCCAGTTTTTACTGAGTTTCTAAGCGTAAATGAGGAAACGTTTTGGGCCTAATGTAGCCCCTTGTGAGACGCCTTACCTCAAATTGTGTGAGAGTACAATTTTTGGACAATTTGGATTAAAACTGTAATTTTTGGATTTTGGAAAAAAAAACGTAAAGCTAATGTTAACGAGTATATCAGTCGTATAATAAAATGATTAAAGCTATTTCAGTGATTCAGAGTATCGAAAGCCTAACTTTAGTTTGATAAGTTTTAAAAAGTGAATGTGGAACCGAGTTCGTCAGTTTTTAAAATAAAAATATAATGGACTTCCTGGGAAAGTATGTATCAGTTTTATAATATTAGGTAAGGTGCAATGTAAAATTATACTATTTTAACCCTGAGGGTTTGAGCGTGAGCCTGTGATAATAAAAAGTTGACGAGTTTAAACATATAAGCGTTATAGATCAATCAGTAATAGACAAGGCATATAGACGCTCAGTTATCCTAGAAAAACAAAAAAATATTTTTAGCAAATACAAAGTTTAATACTGCCAATTTGAAAAGCTTACTATAGAGTCGCTTTAACCAAGCATATTATTAATTGATGTTTTAAAAGTAAGTAACAACATTTTGAACTTTGTAGATAAGAGTAATGTTCGCTCCAATGTTAATTTGTGTAGGACCAATAATCATGTAATTTTTTCGTGGCTTCTGTGAATAAGCTACAAAATATTAATTTGTGTGATATACGTATATAATGGTTAATAATTATTATAAATAAAATGCACAATGATGGACAATACTAAGTTACGGAGGTCCATTCGCTAGTTAGATTCACGTCCATGTTCGCTGTTAGAGACTAGACTTTTGTACGATTATTATAAGTATTAATAAATTGCTTGTGTTCGCAAACATTAACTACTCATTCAATCACAATTATGCTTTAATAACTGACCCTTATTTAATTGAAAGATTTACTCCACGATCCACATGCTAATATTTCCTTTTGGTGCGTTGATCGACAACCTCACGTATTGTCACTCCTTTCTAAAGCATCGTGTTTGAAGAGTTTATTTTAATGTAACTCCGCAATATAATAAATATTTGCTAATTGAACGTGTGCAGGTACATTTCCTACTTTTGTTTAACAAAATCCTATATTGTTATTGTTTGTTAGTTCATTAATTTGAATTGTTTGTATTGTAAGTCGATATCAAGCTTTAAATTCAATGTTAGCTTTAATTATCGTATAAATATTATTATTGTAACTATTTAAATCCAATACATAGTATTATTTAATTTAAATATATTTTATTTTAACAATAACATTGACCTTTATTTAGAACAAAATTAACATATCAAGTTAGTTTGGTACGTACATTGTATTTTCGTAATAATATTGTTTTATCATTATTGTAAATAAATAAAACATTGGTATTATTAAATTTCAAATTGCCTTAAAATTAATTTGTATGGAAAACATTGAATTGTGTTAAAATATAGGATATTAATCCAATGTTAGATAATTGAATGTTGTTTCTAGATTAATGAAATATTATAGTGTTCGGTGTTTTTTGATAAATTCGGTGTTTTACTTTTCCTTAACCTATTAAATAATTTGTTTTATATTTAGTAAATAACAAAGTAATAATAAGAAAACATCTCGAGGAAACCGCATATCAGACGAAGAAATCATCTCGATTTTATTATTCTCATTAAGTTTTCAAATCACACACACACATCACATTTGTTTATTTTGACGATTATAATCTATCTCTACAGGTACTATACCATCATAGGAGTCTTGTCTATACCCGAAAATGGGACTCTAATATCTTCTCTCTTTTTTTTCTCAATTTTCAATTGTTTTTTTTTTGCGGTACAGTATTTGTACCATGCCTTTTTTCTTTTTTTCCTATTGATGCACCACCGACTGACTGTTCTTACTCAGTCCGATCCATCCCAAGGTTGCCTAGAAGAAATTGCTTTAGGCGATAAGGCAGCCCAATGTACTAGCGATGTTTTAATCTTGTTTATATCTTATTGTATATTTTGTTTTTGGTGAGCAATAAAGTAACATTGTATTTATTGTCGAACTGTGTACAATGGTCTTATGAAAACTATAAAGTTTTAACAGTTTTATTATTTTTGAACATAGAATAGCTGCATAATATACCTACTTACACATTTTTTTACATAGGTACGATATATATATATATATATATATATATATACAGGGGTCGGCACTCAAAGTGTTATCAATTCAAAATGCTGTAATTTTGACAATTTTGTTTCTTTTTAATTATAAACTTCAATATATATTATAAACTTCAATATTCAAAAAAACATCTAAAATTAAAAAGAAAAAAATATTGTTCGATGTGGCCACCTTTAGCGCGGATAACAGCATCGAGTCTGTCCGAGAAGGCTTCACACGCTGCACGAATGTGGTCTGCTGATAGTTTGTTCCATTCTCGGCGAAGAGCAATCTTTAAGGCGTCGACTGTCTCATATTTTTTGCTGACACTTTGGCCTCTAGAATTGACCATATGGAAAAATCCATTGGGTTTAAGCCCGGCGAATATGGTGGCCATTGTTGCGAAGAAATGAAGCTCGGAACTTTTTCTTGCAAAAAAAAATGGGGTTCACGGGCTTTGTGCGATGGTGCCGAGTCTTGCTGAAACGTCCTATGGTTTCTACCGAATTTCTTACGTGCCCAAGGTAACAAAGCATCGTTTAAAATCTTTTTACGGTAGATTTGCTGGTTTATCTTTGCACCCTGCTCAATGAAAACGAGAGGTGAACGTCCCGTAGCAGATACCGCGGCCCAAACCATCACTGATGCTGGTGCTTGCTTTCGCAGAGCAATTCGTTGGTCTAAATTGTCGTTTGATTTAGATTTTAACCATAGGCGATCATTTTGTTTGTTCACATATTACTGAACCGTAAAAAAAATTTCATCGGAAAATACCAAATTTTCAAGCTTGCTATCAACGTGCAACTGCTTTAACTCCTTAGCTCTTTCTAGGCGAACTGCCTTTTGTGCAAGTGTCAAGTCTTGCACTTTTTGTATTTTGTAAGGCTTCAGTTGTAGTTTATTTTTTAATATGCGTCCTATGCTCCGGGCAGATACATTAAGACTTTTCGCTAATTTAACTGCGCTTTGTCGTGGATTTCGTTCAATTCTAGCCTTTACCTTTCGAACCATTTCTGATGATGTTGCTGTTGTTGGATGTCCATGGCGTTTCTTGACGCTACCCGTATCATTGTAACGCGTGATGGTCCGATACACAAACATTTTATTCAGATGTAAATGTCGTAGCGCATTAACAATGGCTGGTTGCGATTTTCCAGCCAAATACAAAGTAATGACACTGTGGCGTTTGAATTCCATCTGGATAACTTTTTTAGCAGCGACGAAAAACAATGAGCTTCTGTATGTTTAGGAACAATACAATAGACTTACGACTGTGAAAAAATGGGCGCTATATTGTAAACAGTTTGGTTGCTATAGCAACTTAAAGTTGGTAACACTTCGAGTGCCTACTCCTGTATATTCTATAGGTTTTAGTTAAACACTTAAATGTTACAGATTGTGTTAATAGCTATCCTAAGACTATTTCTTTTCTATACACAGTTAAACTTTTTATTTTTAATACAGGGTTATCGGCTAGCGGTTTACTAAGCCGAAAGTGGGACACTGTATACATCCTAAAGAACAACTTTCACTATGGGACCAACTCTGAATTCGAGAAAAAGAATAAGCTCTTCCATACAAAAAGTTGATCGGTCGTCGACAAAATGTATGAAGCAGCTGATTATTTTTTTCTCGAATTCAGAGTTGGTCCCAAGTACAATTATTATTGAAACTAAACAGTTCTTTGAACTAGAATATATATTGCACATAACAATAACTAGAGCAACTACTGTATTCTGTATTGAAGACAGCTCCACCTTCACGGCTCCCTTTTATAGCATCGGCAGCTATTATTCTTAAAACCCATGTTGTTTATTGTTATTTTTCGGTGCGGAAAGAATTTTGATCACGCGTTTGTTATTTTTATTTATTTTAGGCGACAGTTTTTCCATATATTATTTTGTTTTGCAAAGCACTACAGTGAGATGTGCTTTTTGTTGGCAATTTTAAAGACTATGGAAATATGAGTACAAGAAAGACTGAACCACACTTAGGTAGGTACCTCTCATAATAATAAACGGCCTTTTAAGTATACTAGACCTGGACACTCACACTCGGCTGTACTTACTATAGATGGGTTGTGCTTCAAATAGTCACTTTTAAAGTTCAATTATATTTGTAGGATAGTTCTCTCTAAATAAGTGAGTTGTGATTGAGTGACAACACTCACTTATTTAGTAAGTTTGCTCGTATGACTCAAAAATGATAAGTGATGATTAATGGTAAAACAATAGTAGGATGAAACCTATTGGAAAATGAGGAAAATATTATAAAAAAGAAAGGAAAAATAATTTATCGGCGATCTGAGTTCGGGACTTCCCCTTCCCGAACTCAGATCGCCGCTCAAAATCAAAAATGTATGTATTGTCATTGATTTGTGTGTCAATACAAAAGTTTTTGATCTTTTTATTACCTACAACTTTGTCATATAACTTTTTTCCATTGGACTTTTAGTTTTGCCGGAAATCGAGATAAACCTATTTATACCCTTAAAAACTCACCTCTTTCCCTTCGCGACCTCAGATCGCCCGTAAATTATGTTTCCTTTCATTTTTATAATGTTCTCCTCCTTTTCCAATGGGTTTCATCCTCCTTAATAGGTCAATAATTATTGAAACCAAAAAAATAATAATATATTTTTTTGGTTTCAAATATGATCGACCCTGGTCTAGTAGGCAAAGAACTTCACTATTATTATAAACGTGAAAGTCTGTATACGTGTGCGTCAAGTTCGTAATTCCTTCACGCTTAAAAAGATGAACGGATTTAGATGAGATGTCGGGAATCGGTGCATTAATTAAGATTATTCTCTGAAAAACTACAAGAACGATCTCAAAAATTCTTTCGCTCTTAGAAAGCATTATTATCACTGAGTAAAATAGGTTTAAAAAAATAGAGATCCGCGGGTAACACGGCGGAGCGTAGCTAGTCATTAATAATTTAATATAACCACAGAGAAAATGTTCATAATACCTACCTACATAAAACACGCTTTAACTACGATCTCGTAATTAATATTTCATATCAACTCCATTGCAAATCGAATATATATATATTTTCTCGATTATTTCGTTCTCTCCATCTGCCAGGTACATAACAATAATCGTAACAGCGTCTGTATTGAGCCGGGACGCTCACGGCTCCGTTTTATTGCACTGCGACGTGGCTCAAGTGCCAATTACAGGAGTGAGCGGAACAATGACGTGTAACTTGTAGGAAGATGCTAGGAGAGGTTTTGGCTTATGTCGAAGGCAAAAAGTCAAGTAAGCATTCAATTGTATACGCATTGCTAACTGAAAGCAGCTACAAAAATACATCCAATTATAAAAAAACCTTCAAATTATACACTTTGTCGAAGACCCATAAAGTTTATCTATAACTTAATTATTACAAAATGTTTTAGATTACCAGTTTTTTTTTCTAGAATTCAGATCTGGTTCCATAGTGAAAGTTGATGAATGAGTTCCTAGCCGATAATCCTGTATACAGACTATATAGTCTGTATATACAGACTTATTGGTAAAGGACCAATAAGCCGAAAAGGGGTCACTGTGCTCTTCATGACGAACCACTGTCAGTAATAACCAAAGTTTGACAAAAACGTCGCTGTTTTTTGAACAAGTGGTTAGAAGCTACTTTATTAGAACCCCACTGCTAAATCTTTAAGCCTGTGTATCATCCATATTTTATTTTATTAATTTTGATATAATCAGTGTCACTCTCACGACTACGACGAATCTATTCAATATTCACTTTGACACCTCTCACACAAAAATACGACAAGCCGTTTATACTCTAGGGCGTGCCAAAAAAAATATATACATATATACATACACTCGAAAAATATACACCTCCTTCGTTCGCAGTCGGGTAAAAAATATAAACGTTAACTTTTTTTAGTTTTATTAACAAACATACTTTCGCATTCATAATATTATGTGTGGGAATAGTCAGACTCGGCGAAACAAAACCTTTATACCAATGCCCTTGCACTCTACATTATTTGGTGCATAGATATCCAGATGGCAGGCATTATTCTATATCAGAAACAAACTTTGATTCTACTGTTCTTTTGTTAATGACTTCCAAAAACGATATAATCAATTCCACGATATGATTTTTTTCGTTTATTCCCACTTGTTCTGTTGAGTAGTTCTGTTGACAGAACTAGTGGGATTTTTTCCCACTTGTTCTGTTTAATGGCTGTAACCTGATTTCTCGAAAACGGCTGGACCGATTTAAACATTCTATTTTTGTTGTCTTCACGAGCGGTTCCATCTAAGCTTTATTAAAATCGTTCCTACACGTTTGATATTTTATTTTTAAAAACTAAAAAAGTTGTATCGGCGCCCGCCTTAATGGAGTCAGTAATCAGTTAATTTTGAAAAAAACTTGTTCAATTATCATCATCGCGTTATTTGCGATATTATGACCATTCGTTCGCAGTTGGTAGCCGGCGGGCGCAACTCTCATAACTGCCGAGCGACGCGCTGACAAAACAAAATAATCCCTTTTATATCGACAATAACGTTTGTAGACTTTGTTTGTACGTGACTTCAGGTTACGCGGGCCAGGGGGATGGTACCCACTGTGACTTGATCAGCTAATACTCAACACTCACAGTCACAGTGGCAACACTGCCACTACATAGGAATTGGCGCACGTATTGAATTAGGTAATGGCAACCCAGGGGGGCCTCACTTGGGTACAACGTCATAGCACGGCCGGCAAGATTATAAAACCAGAAACCTGAAAAGCAAAGCGGGTGAAGAGTCGACGGACTGTTCACTCCATATCACCTCAATATAGGACACATGATTCCAATCTGCGATATCAAGAGGAGTCTATGGTCCTTATTCTTATACACTGCATCTAGAGTTAACTGTCTAAGAAGTAAAAACGAAACTGGGTGCACAAGTCTATCATATCGCACATTTGACTATAGCAGAATATCAAAATCCGAATATTATAAAATCAGTATTTCGACGTGTGATAATCAATTTTCCGATAGTAAGATTTATTCCTGTGGCGGGTTCATTTAGTATACTTAGTAAATTCATGAGTTTGATCCGATCTTTTCTTAGAGCAATTAACTAAAAGCTTGATTATAATTATTTTTTTACTGTTCATTGTCGACATGTTTTTGTCGCGTAGAATTTTTGCGATCACGTTGACAAGGCACATTTATTTAGAGTTAGAAACTCTTGTAATTAAGTATAATACTTTTCTTTATTAACCTCTGAAAGTGTTAGTGAGTTTCAGTCCTCGTGGGAGGAAGGGAAGTAGAAAATATGATATTATTGTAAACATGGTACGAAGGTGGAATCGTTTGGTGGTTCACAGCGCAATGAAAACCCCGTATTTGGGTTAAGTACCTTCGTATTCTTTTATTTTATATTTAGGTTTATTCTTATTAAATATATATATATATATTACATTAACATGAGAAACATTGTTATAAGATTAAAAAAATATTTTTCAGCTACGCAACGCGGACGCCTAAACCGCGTTAGCAAATATTCTTTTATCAGAAAGGGTTTTTACGACAAAGAATTATTTTACCATCATATGATTTCTTTATTATTATATTATTCAGAAATAATATAAATATTAAGTAATTTTGCAATAAGTTTTACGTTTGTTTTCTGCTTTATATTTTCTTTCTTTTAAGGGATTAATGTGATATCTAATAATCCGAAGCTTATCAATTTTTATTTTTTATAAAGTTGTAAGGACATTGGAAGGCTTTGTTATTTGTGTTGTTTTGCCTTTGGACATATAGATACATATAGATAGAGACCACCCTTAGTCATAACCAGCCTTAAACAAACCGAAACAAAATTAAAACCTCCCCCATTCCCAAAACAAACCGTTATCATTAGAAAGATGCGTACCCTTCGCCGTTTTTCACAGAAGTTTTTATTAAAAATAATAAGAGCACCATTTTATGCTTCGGGTTATGCAAACTCGACACGTGTTAACTGCGGCTTTCATTGTAAATATATTTATTTGTACCTACAAGAAAAAGTTCAAATTCTAATATAACTTTATTACACACCAAAGTATATATAAATATTACATACAGTAAGTTAGTGGTAACCTAGTCGTAAACACCTTACAAGCGAAAGGGCGCGGGTTCAAATCCAGGTACAGGCATTCACTTCTGTGTTCCACTCATGTGCAGATTAAAAATAATTACACACGCTTAAAAGGTAAAGGAAACCTGACTTCCGTGGGCGTGCGAACTTGTGGTCAAATGCCTAGCTATGTAGGATAAAAAAGTCCCTACCCGCATTTTGGCCAGACCATGAGGTGGACTATGGACCTCTTCACAGAGGAGGCCTGTGTATAGCAGAGTGAGACGCTAGTTGTTGGTTGATACACCATTGAGAATAAAATATTTAAGTATAAAAAAATACGGGTTCCATTGAGTTACAACTCGGTTACAAGTGGTTAGAAGCGAGTTCGAAAAAACCCGACTGCTAAATCTAACCTGTGCACCCTTGAATTCTTTTTTTTAATTGTAATGTACCCAGTGTCACTCTCACGACTAAGACGAATCTATTGACACCACGCACATAAAAATACGACAAGCCATTTATGCTCTAGGGCGTGACAAAAAAATATACATACTTACATACACTCGAAAAACATAACCCTTCTTCTTTCAAAGTCGGGTATAAAGTTATATAGACACATATCCTATTAATCTATCACTAAGACAAAGGCGAAATATGTACAAAATCTGGTACTAATAGTGTAACAGTTGGGCGGAAGGTTAACTTTTTAGCAAAATGTTGTGCATTCAAGGCGGGTGCAATGGAATCAAAAATGAATTTAATTTAATATCCAAAAACGGATTTAATTTAACATAATGTTTTTGAATAAAGTATATTAAATGATTTTCGCAACACTCAAATAATTCAAACGCTATTATACCATTATTTTTATAGTTACTGTCACTATTTTACATGATTTTCGTCACGAGAACCTATTTAGCCAACAACGGTATGTAAAATAAGAACAAACCAGAGAGCAAAAACAGTCCGTTCATTAAAAATATTATACGAGTAGAGAACGCGTTGCCTTCACATAAAATATTACCTACAACATTAAACAAGTGAATAGAAGCGAGTTCAAAAAATGTTTGTTAGTCTTTCAAAAACTGCTGCTGCTAATTTAGAGGATATGGCAAAAAAGCTTACGTCTTGTTTGCAGTTGTTTAGCGATATGACAGCCTTTTGTGCCTGTTTTACGTCTGATGTTCTATTTTTTGTGGTAATGATAAAGAATTTTATAATTGTAATTGTCCTGAATTAACTTGTGTTAATCCAGGACAATTACAATAAGTTACCACAAAAATAGATGCATAGGATACTTTTTCTATATATACTGTGTTCTTGTGAAAAAATCAACTTTCCCTGGGCACCACCGCGGGGCGCAGCTAGTATATTATAAAGCTGGTAGAAATGAAGCCCATGAATTCATAAAAGATAGAAAGTCACCTATTGGAGAGATAGCTTTTAGCGATAAAGCCACCACTTGTGTCACTAAATGTAAAATTATATTTTTGTTTTGTGTATCTACCATATCTGTTTCTGCAAAAATGTCATTGTATCACAATATAATAAACAGCTCAAAGCTTGTAGGCTTTACGTTATTACCCTAAGCTTCCGTAAATAGGTGATTGGTCAGCGAAACTAAATAAAATATGATCGCGTCAATTCTCCGAGCGCGACAATCGTCACGTACAGAAACGAATCAAATCCCCAAATTGCGATTTAATCGAATCGCAAACACGATATCGATGTGGATAATCGATTTTCAATTTACCCTGCGTACTATCGAAGTATCCGTTCAGTGCACTGTATTCAGAATCTACCTATTTCTGACTGACTAAATCAAGTGCCCTAAAGGTACTTGGTTACTGGTAACTGGTACTATACCCACAAACTAATAAGAAAATTACGCTGGTACCTACTAAAGCTGCGTTTCCAAAAAACAGTCGTACGAGTAAAAGAAATTAGTACTAATTTGAGAAATAAAAAAACCTAATAATTTTCAAATTTAATTTTTTGCTGACATTCCTTACTTAATTCAATGGGTATGTTATCGAAGGGTGAGCGAATCTTATTTATGAAACGTTGGTTCTTTCTAATTAATATTCGCTACCCCTTCAATAACATACCCATGGATTGCAAGTCGTTATCATTGTAATTTCTTAGTAGGTATTTTATCCGTTTTTTTCAGATAGAATAAAGTTGAAAAAATGACAATTTTTTCAACTTTATTTACCGATTACCGATCACCTTAAGAGATGTTTCGGCATTTTTCCTTATTGCAATGTTACTAAACTTATATAAAGATGCACAATTTAACTCAAGAGAGCAGAATTTTGATACAAAATTTAACGTTTTCCTCGATTTATTTGAGATTCCATCATCCGATCCCGACTTAGATGATGGCTCCACCTCGGGTCCCTTTCGAGATAAAATATAATTATCTAAAGCGGTTTACAATCATTAGCGAAAATATTGATAAACATACACGAAAAAATATGAACATAGTCCTCCTTGCTGGAAGGTATTCGCTTAATAATTAACTAACTAAACCTTACTTACTATCTAAATAACTAAAGCGACCTGTTGACATCGTGTGTAATGCGTCATACTTTTACATTCAACCTCATGATTTTTTTTTCATAATAAAGAATTCCTGAAGTCTCTACCAAATATCAAATGAAGTCACCCAATATGGCGTCGCAGCAAACCTACTTAATTATAGTCGTAAATCACTCCTCTAATTTATCTATATAAATACTAATCAAAAAAATCCATAGACTACAAAATTCTGGATTCATAGACTGTTAATAAAAAAAATATACTTAATGGTAGAGCCCACGATGCTGAATGGGGATTTACTCGAGCGTCATAGAGACGTATTGGGATGCAAAGCTTAGATGATAAGAAGAAAAAAATGTTAAATGATATATACCTTTACATCGGTGGGGGAAGCGGCTATAGATTTTTAAATATGTAAAAAAAACTGTTGCATGGACATCCTCGAGCGCGTCAGATATTTATAGCATCAATGCCCTACGTATTTTTAATAATGTGCGTATGTTAATCTGATCGTTTGCATGATGCGGGTGGTTGTATTTAAGGGTTGAAAATGAAAAAAAAAAAAAATTATCGAGCGCGTCAGATTTTCTAAGGGAGTGTTAAGTGCACCAAAAAAAGCTCTTATTCACTAATCTGACGATTTCGATGGGACGCAAACACGCGGCCATTTTCATAATGTGCAAAAAAAATTCGCCAATTTGAAATATTCAAGCGCGTCAGATTAAGATATATATGGTTCATCTTTATGTTCTAAACGTACTGTCTCATAATCTGACTTTAAGGTGAACCGTTTTTCTATTATTTTTTTTGTCAGATCAGGCGAATCCCTCTAGATTATCTAAGGCCATCCCTGCAACTTCCCGCTAATTCCATTTCTGGGCGCTTAAAATTGTACTTATGACATTTTTGAGCTCAAAATATAATTTATGTGATATTTTGAGCTCGCTGAGTTCAAAGTAATAATATTTCTATGCATTTGAGCTCTCCCAGCTCGAAAGTCTGATAGAAGTTTCATAGAACACTATTTTTGGAATTTTCAAACCGCAATAACTTTTGAATGGATCAAGCAATTTTCACGCGGTTGGCGGCATTCGACGCAGTTTTATCATTCTCATAAGTCATTTTGCAATTTTGATTGATTGAACTACAAATTTCGGAGTAATCCCGAAAAAACACTTTTTCGGGTTTCTTTCGTTCACGATATCTCTCGAACGAATCAACCGCTTTTGACCAGCTTGGTGGCGATCGACGTGATTTTTCAAGCTCAAAGGCGGATTAGTTTTGGAAGTTGATCGATAAAGCCGGTTAAAAGTTATTCCAAAAAAACACTTTCAAAAAAAAATTCTTATTTTTTTGAGATTTTTCATAAATTTTCAAAATCTATCGGTCCGAATCGGTTCAAATTCACAGGAAATCTAATTTTGAGGGAAATATTTACAACGCCGTTTAGTACATTCCGATCGGTTTAGTCGTTCAAAAGTTATAAGCGAGTCACACACACATACATACAGACATAGTGACAACATCACGGAGGTAGTCAGGGAAGCTTCCTATGACCTTAAAACGTCAAGATCTGATGAAAACTCGATTTTCGCAAAACGGGGTAAAACCAATAACTTCCCGAATTGTTTAAAATTTTTAATTTTTCTTAGCGGGAAGTCAAATTTTTTATTTTTTTTTAAATCATTGAACTTAATTAATTGAAAAGCTCAACAGAAACCAGAGTGGGGACGGAGTGAGAGAGTAATAGATAGAGAAAGAGTGAGAGAGGAATAGAAACGCGGAGAAGGAAATGTAGGCATCACGCAGCTGCACGCATTTAACTTTATCGACGAATTTTCGTTATTTCGGCTTGCGGAAATCGTCAGATTATATATTTTTCATTATTCTTGAATTATTTCCTTCAGAATAAAAAAAAATTTAGCTACGCTCGAGAATGTCGAGATGACGTTTTTTTTTACAACTTTGTTGCCCTCCCCTTTTTTTACGTCACTCTCAAATTGTCAGATTAGTGGAATATACACTTTTTAGGATGTAATTAACTCACCCTACCTTAATCTGACGCGCTCGAGAATTTCTGATGGTATTTTTTTTTTTACTAATCTGATCCTGTATTCTTCACGGGCGGCCTTATATATGGGCCTCATGTTTTGTGGAGGTACTTAACCGGGTACAAGGTATCCCCCTGTATATTAATCTGCCGCGCTTTAGTAAATCCCGAAATCCCCTCTTGGGCTCCCCTACTATAAACACCAGCATCCATGCGAACATAGAAACTGACAGAAAAAAGAAAAAGTAAAACCTTTGTAGGCTGACAAGCTCTAACGTGCCTTTCGAGGTGATCATCGTGAAGTTTTTATTGCACCCCGGGCTTACACCCCGGCTGAATACGTTTGGTTATCACAGAAGAAAATAATATTACTACGATAAAAGGAGATCATAACTAATCATAATGAATGAATCTGACTCTTCATAAATTATTATTGTCTACATAGCTATATTTTCCTAAAAGCAGCACAGTCAAGCCTTTTGTCTTGTGCCTAAAATCAGTTGACATTTTTATAAATAAATATTATAAATCAAATATTATCTATTTATTAGATTCGATTAACAGGTGTTAATCTTATTAAGCACTACACAAACAACAGCAAACAAAGAACCTTAACATCTCCATAGTTTTCAAGACAAGGACTCCATACAACCACAGCCACTAAGAACAATATCACATCAGTGAACTGCCGCCATAACGTCAATAAACTCATGAAATGAGGGTAGAACCAATTCCATCTAAAGTAAATCCAAAAACAAGGCCTTTTCGCAAAGAAGCCATGTAAGGTCTACATCCAAAGTCCAGAGGTTCTTTCTTCGTAATCCTCTTTAGCTCCTTCAGTCTCTTTCTACGGCCACATGGGTAGATCACATCATTCGTACACGGATGTGTCTCCATTAGTTTGACTGTATCTTGAACAATGCCAGCGTGGCCGACCCTCACCGCTATCCGCTTGATAACGGCCATAATGCCGCTGTATTCAGCTACTTTCTTAACTGCTGCACACAGTTTTAGGGGAGAACTAAAGGTCGATGTTGCGTTCTGGTGTGTAGTATACGTATTTTGTATACTTCGTACAGCAGATCGTGCCATATTACGCGTGATTGATAAACCTGCGGTTCCAATGTCTATTACAGAATCTCCTATACGAACCAAATCATTCGCAGGGCCAGATTTGGCTTCCTTTAACAATCGTGCGCGCTCACGCGACCGTTTTATCTGTCTGATCTTGTCTTCAAAAGCGTATTTTCTTCTACGCCGTATCTCTTTCCTGATTTTTTCTTTCCTTATTTTCATATTTTTGCGCTTATTTTTCTCATCTTGTTTGATTGCCGCTTTGTTCATTTGTCTGGAAAACTTCTTTTTGCATATGCATTCCACATTTTTGCATATGCATGACTTTTTAGGAACTTTTATATAGTTTTTCTTTTGAAGCTACTTACAGATTGAACTTCCACAAGTGCAATGTTTCTTTTCGTTTTTCTCTTCTCGCGCTCTAGAATGTGTCTTCTTTAGTGGCGATTTCTACGATTTAACGTGTTTAGAAGATTTCTTTTTATGTTTTTTGTTATTAGAAGTTTGTTTCGTTAGGCCTTTCTTTCGTTTTGGTACGTCACGAACCATTATTCGGATTCCATATATTTTATTTCCACTACGCTTAGAGTCACATTTGCTACAAATAAATATTTTTTACGGCATTTTTCGATATTACTGCTTTTGATTTTTGTTTGCTATTATTTCCTAGAGCAAAAATTTCTTTGCAGGGCTTACAAGTTTTACGGCAATAGTCCCCACTTTCACCATCAGTCTTCTGGGTTACTTCACAAGTGATATAAGAGCCGCTCATTGTTACTAAAGTATCGTTTTTTTAGATCTTTAGGTACATCTTTCCTCAGTTTATTACCACGGATTTTACCTCTGTATAGTTTGGATCTTTAGGAGTAGGAGCAAGAATTTTCATTTTCAATAACCTTTTTACACAATTGACAATAAACGATTGTTTTTTACACAGCATTGATAGTTCACGATATACATCCATATCTTTAGGATTTCGGATGTCATTGTGAGTAATCGAAGTGTTTTTTATACTAGATAAATATTCAATATCATTGGAATGTTTGTATAGCTCTTGTTTCGTATTTTTAGCTCGGCCAAAACGTGGAACAATCTGAAAAATGTTAAAATGTCGTTTTTTGCTTTCACACTTATCGTTAAAGTTTTTTTGCTTGGCTCTTATTTTACTCTGATAATTATATTTCTTTTCAGGTATATGGGGCAAAATCATATTAGTGTCTGTATTTTGTAAAAAGTTGTTTTCTTTTTTTGGTTTAATTTTCTGTAGTACATATGTGTAGTAAGAACATGTTTCAGCACATGCAATTGATTTATCACTAGATGAGCCTTTCATGGCCCTCTTGACAACAACTTTACTTTCTTCTACGCCATGTTTACTCTTCTCACAACTCCTCATGTCAACTTCAGTTCCAGCAATTTTTACTATGATGACTTTTTTTTCTAAATCTTTATTATATTTAAAAGAGACTGTTTTCTTCATCTCATTACCGCTCATTTCTACGACTGTGAGTGGTTCAATGTCGAATGATTCATTTGTTGAATATTTATTAGAACTTTTTTTTGTCCATTTAAGATTACACATTTGATTTTGCACGTTACCTAGATGTTTCTGTTTTGTCATAGTTCCAGTATTTTTATATGTTAGTGCTTCAGGTATGCAGTCACAATATTCTGGTTTATAATAATTAGCCTTAAATGGTGTGGGTTGCATAGTTTCTACCCGACCTATAATAACAGATTGTTTACTGATATTTGTTACACCAGAATGATGGAATTTTGCCGTGCAAAAACATCGCTTTAAAGCTTTGCCTGCGACTGATGCTTTGTTTTCCAAAGGCCATCTCGCTTCGCTTTCGTTGTCCTTATACTTATTGTAGGTATTAGTATGCCTCGTGTTGGTTTTTCTTGGATTGTCATTAGCTGTTAGATTTTGATCACACTTTCTGCGTTCACATACTTCACCCTGAGATCTTACCGTATTATTTTTATTTTTATAATGCAAATTCTTTGGTGTGTTAGGAGGAAAATGTTCTTTGTAAAACTCGATGTTCAGACTAACGTTTGAACCTATTTTTACACCTTGCCAATTACTTGGGTGAATTAAAGGAAATCGTTGTTGTTCAACTATGTTTTGGTGTGTTCCAGTTCCAATAGGATATCTGATGTCTACTCGCGTTTGTGTCCCTCCTATTTGTGCTCCAGCACAATCTGTTACACTGCAAGCCGAGTGCAAGAGTTTTTTTCCAGTTCCAACACGCGATGATCTTAAATAGCGTGATTGGATTCGTTCATAGCATTCTAGAGGATCACATAATCCTGGCACACAAGTACCACGTTCGCACTCGTCGGGTTCCAACGGTAATTGTTTCCTACGTGCCCTAGTTCCCGTATTCATGTACATAGTTGGTCTATGTTTATTTTTAGCTACTACGGAAGTATTCACTGAAATATTGTCCGGATTTATTTTAATTTTTCGTATATGTTGCATTCCAGCATTTTGTAACTCCAATGTGCAGAAACATTGTTTTGATATGTTTGTATCTCCAGAACCCCTGGATAAGGTAGGGGTTGCATAGGATTGTGATGGTTGATGTGCAAACTTAGCTTGGTATTGTGATGGCCGATGCACCACTCTACTTTTACTAGTAATACTTCTACTTCTTTGCGGTCTTTTTCTTACATAATCTTTAGTATTTTTGTCATATGTTTGATATGTAGAAGCCAAAGAATGAGCAAAATCAGCAGGGCTTTTATCTTTGTAAAACTCAATATTGAAACTGAAATTGGAGCCAATACGAACACCTTGCTTATTATTTTCAGTACTAGGAGACATTGGTGATGGTTGGTAATCCTTTAGACTTGATTGTGAAATTGAATCTTTTAATTTTTTTGTTTTTACGTTTAATTGTGAGTCTCGATGTCTTCTCCTTCTTGTTCTTCTACCAGTTCCAGCAGTACCCGACCGTACATTCAGTATTGGTGGTGATGTTCCTCGATCTTGACGTATTTTCTTTTTAATATACTTTATGCATTGATACGGTTCACATTGTCCAGGAACGCAAATACCCGGCTCACATTCGTAAGGTTTTATTTTGTTACTTCGCCGCTTGTGTTTTGTACTTATTTTATCTGTTTGGGTTGCTGATCCGCTATAATTTGTCCCAGTTGCCTTCTTTTTTCTTTCCACAAGTGGAAATGAACTGAAAATTTTGTTGGATATCTTTTCCGTACGTAATGATGAATGTATTTTTCGGTGGCTTCGAAGTTGTCTAAGTCTTGCATTAAGCAGCTTTGCAGTACAAAAACAGCGTTGCAGGAATGAAATTTTGGTAGGCTCGTCTCTTGTGGAAGTCTTTGCTTGCCCGTATTTACTTTGAATCATACTGGAGTGTTGGCTTGATTTTGCTTCCGTGTTAGGTTTAGAGTGATTATTTAGGGTCTTTCGGTTTTGAGATCGAGGATAAACTTGCCGAATAGATTGAGACTGGGATAAACTCGTATAACATTCACAAGCGTTAGATTTATCTTTTGAAAATTCTACATTGAAACTAAAGCTAGAACCGACCCTCACGGCTTGTCTTGGTGAATGAGCTCCTGTCTCAGCAGTAATTATGATGCTTATGTGATATTCGCCTTGCTGGTAGTAGTCGTCTATCTTGAATTCTTTTTCTTTTAAAAGCTTTATAAGTGCCAACAGACGATGAGGATTTTTTTAAAACCATCTTTGTTCCAAAATCTTTATGGCGGAGCTTTTTTGTCTTAATTCGTTCTAAGCACTCATATGGGTCACATTTACCAGGAATACAAACATTGGGCTCACATTCATATGGTAAATATTTTCTATGCCTAGCATTTTGTCCTGCAGTTGTCAGACTCGTTGCGTCTGTTTGTTTTCTACGCAAAGTATTTAGACCTACTGTAGTCAAATGTGTCACATCTTCAGGTATTCTTTCCTTCATATTTATGTTAATACCTCTATTTTTTAATAGTTTTTTGTTTAAATTTAAAGTACAGAAGCATCTCTTATGTTTATTTGTTCTACTCATCATTCCTTTGTTATACATTGCTGTACTCGACTGTGATTTTCCATCTCGATATCTAAGTAAATTGCTTGTACCCGTAGTTCTATAGTATTCATTACCCTCTGATAAGCCAGAAGATTTGTACCTCCGTTTTTTTCTTCTGTGATCTCGGGTGTGGCTTTTGTATTTAGGTAAAACGGGTGCAGGTTCTATTTTGTCTTTCGAAAACTCAATATTAAAACTAATGCTTGACCCAATACGAACGGCTTGTTTGTTAATTTTAGGGTTGGCGGGTCTTTTTCCATATTGAAATCCTTCGTAGTTTATAGGTGCAGCTCTTCTTTTATGTCCGTGATGTCCATATTGGTGTGCCCGTGACCTTAAAATAGGTCCAATAGAATCTGTTCCAGAAGATCTATTAGAATGCTCACGATTTGTTCCACTCGATATAGGATGTGATCTACTAACGTTTGTCATTGTAGATGACTTTTTTATATATCGCTTATTGATTCGTTTTTGACATTCGTATGGATCACATTCTCCCGGTATACATACTCCTGGTTCACACTCGTACCGCTTTAACTTATGCCGTCTCCTTCTATCATAATGGATTTGCATATTCATAACGCAGAATGCACTTTCAGCTAATAATCTTCTTTGCAGCAAATTCTCGTGTCTTAGGCTTATATTAGTGCAGACAGCATTATTGAAATCCATAACCGAAAACAAATCTCTTTTGTCTTTGGTTAACATTAAATTTATATCTCTCGATGTTTTGCCATTGATTAGCTTAGTTTCAAACTGAATGTCGGATATTTTGACTAACTGCAGTTTATTTTTACATATTGCACTTCTGCCTTCGTACTTTCCTTGAAAATCAGCTGCAGAACCTTTTGTTGCCATGTTTGATAGAACCCTGCTTGATACTGCTGATTTAGATTTTAGTGACTTACTACTTTTTAAAATATTCGAACAAGAGATAGTCGACACATGATCAGCTCTACGTATGTATTTGCAATTGCTTCGATGTTTATGTTGTCTTTTACGTTTTAATAAATCAGAACAGCAACTACAACTATAATATTTTGCTTTGTTGCGTATTTTTTTTAGTTTTGTTGCTTCCATTGAAACTAATGATGTTTCTTTTCCTAAATGCTTAATGTTGTGTTTAGTTGAATTTGATGCTGGTTTCATTCTAGGTTTTTTAGTGACACGTATTTTATTTCTATTAATTTCCTTACTTGCATCACCATATTCACCGTTTTCTATTTGTGATCGATTTTCGTTATCAAGATTTTTTTGTTTTTGTTTCGATTCATGTGTGGTCGGGGCAACTTTATCTATTTTGAAATCATCTTTGGGCCTTGTGTAATTAAAATTTATAATTTTTGACTTGTTATCTTTCTTGGTGATCAGTTTAACGATGTGACATAGTATTTGCTTCATGGTTTTATTTTTGACTTGGATTAGAATTCACTTGATTATCTCTAACAAATGTTTCTATCAATATGGACGTCAAACTTTTTGTACAGCTCTAGTATAAATTACAATTTTCACATAGCATTGAAGCCTGAAAAGAGACCGACACTTTAAATAATATATCTATGGCGACAACTTAATAAAAAAATGACGTGACTCAAAATACCTATGATTTTTCTACTAGCAGCTATGATGCAAAATAAGTCATAATTGATATAGCAAAATTAATTGAACAAAAACGACAATGATATCGTTCAAGAATGTAGTGTCTAGATGGAAGTTTATACTAGGAAAACAGCCTGAATCAACGTCAAATTTTCAAAGTAATATCAAATATCAATCAGATATCAAAGTACCACAGTCTTGTTTATAACAAAGGAATTAATAGTTAATATCTGTTTTATAAGAACTTAATACTTAGTACTAGTAAATTACTTAAATTACTAATACATGTACTTGCTGTCTATAAGCACGTTTAAGACACAAGTCCATACTACTCAGAGAACTTATGACTGACACTAGGGCCAGGCACTCAGTTTATGACATTAACTCACCTGAAATACCAATAAAAAACTATAGAGTACACAATACTACAGAGTAACTTGCCAACAATCCCTCCCTCTTGAGGTTAGTATACAAATTCACATGTTTCCTTCGCCCATTTCATAATATTTTCTTCAATTTATCACGTAAACTAGGATCGAAATATTACAATATTAAATTACAACATAATAATTTACAAGCACTGGAGATATTGTGACATTTTAGTATGAGTGACAGAAGTAAAATAGATCATAAAATCATTGTCAGTATTATTCTAAATCAAAGAGGGTGGAGCTGTATAAGAATCTCCTTTGATTAAAGAAGATTTCACAAATAGGATCAGATTCTGCCAAAGAACTCTGTATATTATAATTCGAGTATTATGGAATATAGACAGAGTGTAGGAGAGAGAAAAATTACGGCAGACCCTACTTACAACTTTGCAGGCCACGTACGTACACGCAGGCTGGTTGCTTAGCGCCTTTTTTTACGTGGATAAATGCTGTATGCATACTGTGGGACTCTTACTCTCTTACCACTGATATTTCACGGTGTTAATCCCGGCTATTTACTGGCGGGACACGGGTACGCTGTAACATTTGTCCGAAACCCGCCACGGCTGTCCGTTGCCGGACCCATCCCACAGGGTTACCCCCGTTGCGGTGCGCCAGACACATGACGCACCGCAACCAGCTCAAACCATACCACGATGTGAATGTTAGACGGCCCCGTGTACTAGACGCTCGAGGTCCTTCTGCGACGGCTCATTAGTGAACCCGCCGCCTGCCACTTCGGCCACTATAAAATTTACTTGTTTTAACATGTTTTTTATTCTATTGCTATACATAATTTGATGAAATCGAAAACATGACGCTGGCATACTAATCGAACGACACCTTCTATGAACAGTCTTATAAATAAACGCGTCTTAACTTTAAACGTCTTTTGCCTTATTTTATCCGAAGGAGAAAGTCACGCGTCAAAACAAGACAAAAGACTAAAGTTAAGACGAGTTTATAAATAAGACCGAAAATATTCTTTTATATTAGCTTAGGGATGTTATGGGTTGAAATTTCCAGAAGTATATAATATAATTCTGGAAATTTCATGTTGCTTAGCGAAGGACAGCTCGTACATGAACTTATCCTATCCCGAATCTATCTCACGGATCAGTAGACTATTCATTATTTTTGTTATTTGTATACGCTAATGGAAAATGATTCGTGGTCTTGAGTTAAATTAAAGACACTATATAAATAGTATAGGCTTAATAGTTTACCATTATTTTCCGCCACTACCCTGTCCGGTCCTTCTATGAGACACCAAACTTAATTATACCCTTATTAGAGATCTTATCAAAAACATTGTAGCCCTTATTGCCACTGTAATAAGACTTATTTCGTAAATAATGAGGCCAAGGGATTGCTTGGCGAATCGGCTCATTATTTTTTGTGGTCCCTTTCTTCGCTAATGAGATTTTGCGATATCGCCCGCGTTCTGATGAAAATACCTTTTTATAGTAATTAACGAAGCTATTTGGAATGGCTACAATCCGTCGGGTTGCTGAGGAAATGGGAATTTTTAATTTAAATGTAAATAATTCAGGGTTTATTTTTACTGCAAACTCTGCAAAAAAAAATAATTTATTGTTTTACGTTGAGGCGAAATTAACCGTTCGCATTTTGCACAAAAAACTACAATACTTACCGCGTTCAACTTTAATGATGTAATATAATAAGTACCGACCTGACGTTGCACAGTTTTCATAAAAGATTAACTTTTTATGATTTTATCTAAGTATATAAAATATTTGACAGCCCGGCACTCGAATCTAAGCCACGGTGCCAATTTCAGACTCAGCATTCAGTCACCACACGTTAGTTCCCTAAAACAATAACATCTTAGTTACAATATTTATCATCATCTTTCTGACCTAATCCCACTACATAGGGTCGGCACAGCATGTCTTCCTCTTCCATTCTACTCTATCAGCCGTCATATCTTCATTCACTCCCCTTTCACACAATTCATTCACATCCTCTTAGGTCGCCCCTACTGGCACTACCATCTATTATAATTTTCTTGGACCTCTTCGTTACATGGCTTTCTTCTCTACGCAAAACCTGTCCTGCCGGGCGACGCATCCGCGCGTCGCCTGAGGGGTACGCCCTTGTTCGGTCGCCAATTCTAAGATTCCTCACACTCATGCTGTAAGGTTTTTGGCAAGATTTTACAACCGGCCGCCTGCCTGACCTCAACCCTCTTTGGGAATGCTTTTGTTGTGGAGTATCCGCCACCACTCGGTTTCTGGTTATGCCGCCAGATGTCAGTTGCCAGAGCCTCGTCAGTTGGTCAGCAGGATGCACCACGACCACGAGCAGGTCAGGATGACATTTGGGATAGAAATGATGTAATCGTATTTGTAAATAAAAATATTTTATTTAATTTTTTAAATAGGTACCTCCATAATACAATTGAAATGATACTTGTGCCTAACTCCTGAGACATTCTCACCCCATTACAGCGGAATGGCGGCGCGGACGGTAGTAGGTATCAAACGTAAGCCAATAATTTACAAAAATTACGCCCAAAATGACTGGATTATTGTAACAAATGTCCTTGTAACGAGGTAGAGGAGGCATTAAAATGTCCGCAAGAAGCACATCCCGCTAGATTTATTGTCCTACTTGCTACCCTTTATAAAATACCTTGTAGGTATATTATATTGGATTAAGGTTGCATAAAACCCTGTTTAAATTAATAATTATTTTTAAGCGACTACAAATTCTCCACTACAATGCAGTAACAGTCAAGGTTAGGTATTTTTGGGAATTCTGTTAGTAAAGAAAATATATTTCTAGTTTATACAATAGATGCGCAAATTGATGTGAAAGTTAAAATTACTAAATAAAAAGTCGATCATCTCTGTCTATAGGAGTCAGTGTACGGACACCTGGGAGATGAGCGTCAGCACGAGTCACGAGTACGAGTCACGCTACCCGCACCGACTCCTCGTCAAGTGTTGCAGGCAGGTTCATGCACTCGCGCCGCCGCGCCGCACGTATACAACCGCCTGCCGCCTGAGGTGCGAGACGCGCCCTCTTTAACCTCTTTTAAACGACGTCTAAAGGGTTGACATATTGAGCAGACATATTATAATTTGGATGACGTAATTCCGGTTAAATGAAGTAATTGATAATATTTATTTTTTACTTACATAAATCGATCATAATTAATATTGTATTTTATTTGATGATATTTAAAAAAATGATTTAAATTATTTAATTATTGTTTTACAAAGTATTTGAAAATTCTGTACTTAATTATTATTTATTTTTGACATGTAATCAATAAAAATGACTATGACTATATTATGCTTACGTACATTCTATTCTAGATACCCTATTATTGTTTGGGGAAATGCTAAAGAGAACGCAATTAGAAAATAATGAAAACAATGAGCTGTTAGAAAAATTGCAATGAGAATACAATTTAAAATTATAAAGTAATGACCGTGTATAAAAATAATATCACTTTATATTTATAGTGGTTTATTAGAGATACAAAGATAGGGAAACAGTCGTACCGGAAAAAAAGGATGCACATAAAACTAACAAGGGCGGGTCAGAACTAGGTATATACAGATTAGCTAAATGTGAAGCGCAGCGACTTTACAACCAAATATTGATAGAAAATAAATTACCAACGATCGCTCTTATAAAGCATTTTGTTTGAAAGCTAAGCGAATATGTCAATGCAGATAACGATCAAAGATTTCGCTAGTTATTTTTCTAAGGTAACGATCAACCAAAATTAAAATTTTACTATTATCTATTATTATTATTTTACTATTATCTAAGCAATCACAATATTAACAATGTAACTATATGACTATACTAGCCCGCGACTTTACCCGTGGTGGATATTTGATCATCCTATAAATTTTCTGGGATAAAAAGTGAATGTGTTAATCCAAGGTATAATCTATCTGCGTGCCAAATTTTATTTAAATCCGTTCAGCCGTTTGCCTTTATAATATTAGTATGAAGTATGATAAATAAGATTCCAAGTTTATTTTTTTCAAATAAATATTAATTCTAATGTATAAATAAAATAAAAAAAATAAAAAAAATAAATAAATAACGTCGCGGCAACTCATGTTGAGTTGCCGCGACGTTATTTATTTATTTATCAAAAAATAGGAGGTTCTCAAATTAAATTAAAATCTGGTTGTGACTTTTTAATGTAGAGTAATTAATAAAGAAGTTTGAATTCTTTGGTAAAATAAAGTTGGTGTGATATATATGCGGCCAGTGGCCAAATGCAAGAATTTCCGTTTTTTAATGGGAATATGTGATTCCATGTCTAAAATTTCTTAGTATTATTAGATCGCTGAAGTACGAAGGCGTTTTGTTTTTGGCAGTTATTTTTGAATGTTCTGTATATACTCGTACCTAAGTAAGATTTATGATGAGAAGACGTCCATTGGAGATAGGCTTGCGTTTGGCCGCAACTCGCCTGATGTGAAGCGACGATACGGCCTAAGATGGGGCACACTTGCCTAAAAGAAACCGATTCCCTCGAGACTTGAAAAGACCCAGGTTATAGTTATGAGGCAATAGAAAAACCGGCAGTGAGTTCCACAATCTAGCAGTTAAAAGTTAACGTTAAACACGACACGCGTTTTCAGCGAGGAATTTCGTTGTTGGTTATAGAATAATGTACGCAAATTTATTCAAACTTGAAGTAGAGAGCAATTAGTGCTTTGTTAGTAATTATCTGCATTTGATTAAAATGTAAATGTAATTTTCTTGTATAATTTGTAGAAATGCAAGCGCAGTGCATCCTTCGTTACAAGGGATGCGTAGACTTGAATACATAATGTGATGGATTCCGTGACACAAATTATTATCAGCTACCTCCTATGTCTACGGTACTAGAAACTTTATGAAATTTGATGAAATACATTAATAATGTTCTTCTTTGCCTGGCCCTTTCCCATTTCATTTGGGGTCGGCCTCCGTCCTCCTCCCTCATGCGTCTCCAGGTAACTATGTCCTGGGTCGTCTCTTTGTCGATTTGGACTTCTTCTGATTCGGGGTCTTCCTCGTACTCGGGGTTTAGTTTCGATATCTAGCACTCATTTGGTCATATGGACGGATGGTCGCCTCATAACGTGTCCGTACCACCGCAGACGGCTCTCCTGTAGTTTATCTGGGATAGCTCTCACTCCAAAGTTGTATATTTCTGACATGATCCAGTCTGGTTACACCACATGCCCACCTGAGCATCTTCATCTCTGCACCGTGCAACTGATTTTCGTGCTGCTTTTTAAGTGGCCAGCATTCAGCTCCGTACGTCATTGCCGGTCGGACGACTCTGAGGATGGTTGTTCGTTACTCTTTCGTGCAAAAACTGCTGAACTGATTTGGATGAAATTTGTTACGGAGCTTACGGAGATCCTGGATCGCATAGGCTACTTTTAAATCTATGTTAACGTGGGTAACATCGCAGAACGATGCTAGTACATTATAAGCGCGAAAAGGAAGTATGTATGGTTGTCACTCTTTCACGGAAACAATACTGTACAGATTTAGATGAAACTTAGCACCAAGATAGCTCATGTCCCCGATTAACATATACATAGGGCTTATTCCAAAAATCCCCTTACACGATCCCCTGTGCAAGGAATTTGTGGAAATTTTGTCGGAGCATTTTCATCCCGGATAAACGCAGTGTTCCCGTGAGATAATCAAATTTCCGTGGGTAACACCGCGGGGCGCAGCGAGTTAATTATAATTTCTATAAATTAGTATTATAACGTGTTACAAAGAATAATATGTATTATAAATTAAAAAATAAAGTAAATTATGATACCAATTACATAATTATATGTTATTAGTAACAGACTTCAATTCGGCAGACAGCTTTTGTCAGTTATTTCAATTTAAAACCAAATAATTAACTTACTAAATAAATTTAGATATAATGTCTATCAGACCACTGAGCAATATACCTTCTCAAACAACTAAAGAATTTTCTGCATTGATCCGCCCGTCTCTGAGAAATCCTTCCTTTTTGAAAACGGTAAAAAGGTACTAAAAATAGCGAAACCTAACTATGCCCTATCTAACCCAGCATCAACAGTTCCTTTACCCTACGCCGGTCATTGCCAAGGCAAAAATAACTATTACGAGCCATAAACATAATGATATCCATACTCCTTACAACCTACAAAACCAGATCTCAACATTGCCATAGATAAACAACAGTTTCTACTAACATTACGTTCATTAAAATACATACTATGGACTATATACTTTACTATGGACAGTCTTATTTCTTGTATCGGGAAGGTCACACGCGATTTTGCAAACAAAAAGTAAAATAAAAAAATATGAATAGTAAATTTACTTTAATAAAATTACTATAGTGTTTATTAATGTGGATGTTTAAACAGATTTAAGTAGAATTATAAAAGTTTTGTATTGTGTTTTAATTTAATTTATAGACTTATCAATTTATAGGTAAGTAATTGTAAGCTAGAGGTAAATAATCTATGCTAGAATGAGTACTTACTTGTGTAACAACATATAAATCAAAAGCCAGTTATAAAACGTTACGTATGTCATCTTAAAGAAGCGTAGAGAGAGGCGTGGTTTAACAAAAGCCTTTTCTATTTACGTAAACAATGGAATGTAATTTATTGATCTAACTTCTATATTTTTGTTTTTTAGCCATCGTTATTTATACAACAAAAATTGTATTAATAACGAATAATAATTAGTAAATCATATTTTTTTTGTTAATCGCAATAAAAATAAATAAATGTATTAGTCAGAACTAGTTAGACATTACACCAAGCAAGTGGTTAGAAGGGACTTCTTTTATTTTTGGTAAATACTAATTCCTAAATTAAAATAAACTACAAAACATAGATGGAAGTCAGATCAATAAATTACAGATTCCATCTCTCACGTATATAGAAATATAATAACTTGGCTTTTGTAAAATTACGCCTCTACTAAGGTAGAGGCGTAATTTTACAAAAGCAGCGGGATGCAAACAGTGAAGCCTATTACCATCTGTAAATAAAGACAAATCCAATGACATCTAATACATCAAAATCTGTGACCTGGTTTTAGCTGTCATAAAATAGCAATATAAATTCTTGTTTCTCCCCCCGTATATATCGCTCGGGGACAAACAGGAATATAAATTCTTGTTTCTCCCCCCGTATATATCGCTCGGGGACAAACAGGAATATAAACTCTTGTTTCTCCCCCCGTATATATCGCTCGGGAACAAACAGGAATAATAAGTTCCGGTTTGTCCCCCATGACTTAAAAGGGGATAGAAAGGTATTTTTATTCATGTTTGTCACCTTGCGGGGACTGATTGAGGTGACAAACAGGAATAAATCTTATAAGCTACACCCTAAGTGAAGATTGTGCTTTTAGATGTGTATATTTCACTTAGCTATTGGGAATAACCCATTTGGTGAATTACAAACGTTGAGTGTAATAAACTCTTACTCACGGTTTAATTCATAGTTACTTACCTATAGGTACCAGCCGATTCATTTAGCATCCTCGTATTTTTAATTCATGCGATAGTATGTTTGTTAATTTCTTTGTCTTTCGTCGTAACACAAGTCTTCAGAAAAGGAACAGGTTCTCAGTTTGCAGCTTTTCGTATGTTTTAAGATTGTTCACGCCAGACGCTTGGATCTGAACCAATTATTTTTTGGTGGAAAGTTTTCCTTTCAAAATAAGTCCAATGGTTTTTCTAGTAATCACAACAATTTAACAATTTACTTCCGAAACAAAGTCGTTTTTTTTTAATTTTTTAACTATTGTATTTTCACTGAAGGTCCGAAAAGTGTCCTTCTCATAAAAAATGACTGTTTATTGACGCCATATTAGTGGTTATTTGTCACTTTTGAATCGTATTATACAAGGTTATCGGTTAGGGGTGTGCTAAGCCAAAAGGCGGAGCAGTATTTTTCTCAGTTCTAGAGTTGGTTTCATAGCGAAAGTTGTTCCTTAGGATAAGTATGTTGGCTCTCTTTCGACTTAGTACTCCACTAACCGATCTAGATCACATATATTTTTACGTCAAGCTCCATCGATGCTACATCAATGCATTTAACCCCGGAAAAAACAGTTCACGTCATAAATAGAACCAAGTCTCAGGAAAATGCTTGTTTTAAACAATTATAATATTGTATCGGGCTATAATACCTACCTATTAATCTCGCTGGGTTCTGTAATTTACTGTAATAATACCGACCTATGTGTATTTTACTCGTGATAAATATTGACGATTTTGTTTACTAATTTCCGCAATAAGTAGAATATAACTTGTTATAAAGACTAAAACCAGTTCATAAGTACTTGAATGTGTATTACTGTACTGTTTTACATACATATTTTGTGTAATGCTTATTTGTCTGCGTCCTCCTGCCAGCGTCTTCGTCCGCGTTATTTTTGTTTTCTCGGACAAAAGCAACCTGAGCTCGAACTATCTTTTGCAAAACCAAGTCGATTCGTCTGTTGCTGTGAACGATAAACAAACCAACAAGCGCACTTTTGGATTTTTATATTTATGGGGGCGCCCACTTACACTAAAAATAATTACCTCTCGAATGCGCGATATTGATTTGATGATTATTGTCACAAAAGTCGTTTCTCGACCAAGACCATCTGATCAGAGGCTCTCGCTTGATGGTTGGATCAGTGTTTGAATGCAAAAGGTCCCAAAAAAATGTCTAAGAACGCATCGTCTGTAAGTTCCTTTTTCTATATGGAAAGGAGCTTCCAGACGGAACTTCTTGACGGAACTAGCATAATTTTTTTCGATTATATTTTTCTGTGACAAAATTTTAATACATTACTTATTTTTTTCTCTCTCTCTTTCGCTGTTAGTCGTTTATTTATAGTATTATAAGTTTTGTTTAGTTAATATTCTTTATTGTATACCCCGTCCTATACTGTTTTTATTTTGTAAATCGTCTCCATCCTAAGCTTGCATGGAAGAGATCGCTTTTGTTGATAAGACCGCCATTTGTGACACTAGATGTAACATTTTTCCTGTATATATTGATGCTTGTGTGTCTGCAATAAAGAGTTAATTCATTCATTCATTAATAACTTCTAAAAGCTCCCACCACCGGCAGCCTAGGCTCTGCCTCGCAGCTAATATTCTATCAATACTTTATTTTTTCTCAATAAAAACATTTGGCCTAGTTAGTTATTTAGTGGTTTAAATTTATTCACAATTGAAATAAAATACTGCTAATATGTAGCACACATGTACAATATTTTTTACTCTCGATTAACGTTACAGAGTGCAAAAATGTTCGAGACTACGAAACTCGCAATACCAGTTTGTCTGTTTGGCGTCTACGTCGTTTGGATAACTGGCTCTGCAGGTGATATAGCTTTTTATTTCTTTTTAAATGCCTAGGTCTTCTTTGTAGAATATGTAACGATGACCGACTGGATTAGATATGCTAGGGCTAAGAAAATCCCAATCCCCTAAGCATAGAGGCTTTCAATTTGAAGATTTTATATGTATACCTTAAGACCAAAATATTCATAAATTTCTGATAATTTATTAATCTATTTTTATAAGTAATATTTTGTCACCAAGAATTAATAACTTTTGTTTTTTTTTTCAAATCGTTCTGTTAAATAAGTAATTAATAGTAATTTTGTTCTTGCAACGTTGGAATGGTGACTTTTTTAAAACAAAACAACACAAAATCACGAGGTTTTTTATTGTATTTAAATAGTTACATTCTAAAACCTAGACATTTAATTATTATATTTGAACCAAACCCAATCTTTAAAGAGTACATTTATTAAAGTCGTCATTATTTCTATTATACTTTGATATATTTTGAGTCTTATTCCAGAATCTTGGTGAATAAATAAAAATGTGTAAGCAAATGTGACATTTCAAAATGTTTCAGTAAAAGAATGTTAAGACTGATGTAAATAGTAAAAATGCACTACATTGTAACAGGCTTATAAATTATTCATTTTCTTAATAAACTGTTGCAATTTCCAGGCACCTTCATCCCCAACTTATCAGAGTCGTGTTACCGGTGCCTCTGCTACGTTGCTACCAAATGCGACGTCTCCCACGAATGTACCGCAGGGTACTGCGGACCTTTCAACATATCCAGGGTCTACTGGGTGGACTCCGGCAAGGTGGTCATGCCTGAAGATGACGCTGAGAGGAATCATGGTAAATTAAACCACTTTGGGGTGCCCAAAAGCATCTGTGACAGAATGGGATATACTGTCACTGGTTTCCTTAATTTTTGTCGAAAACTTGCTGGAAGGTACATTCTGAAAGCATAGCATGATTGTATTGCAGAGTCCCTTTAACCTAAATGTATGCGAATTAGTAGGACTTATTCCTATGGCCGCTTTTAGTGGTCCTGTTACGAAATCAAGGTTTAACACGAATCGTCTTCCACGAACGTACCGCGGGGTAATGAGTGGACCTTGCAATATATCCAGGGTCTACTAGGTGGACTCTGGCTAAGTGGTCATAACTGAAGATGACGCTGATAGGAATCATGGTAGCTTGAACGTATAACTATGATGATAATGTAATTAACTCCATTTACATCAGTAGTAAATGGAGTTGGTAACAAAGTCAAAATAAAAAAAAAAAACATTTTGAAAAGTTTCATTGAATCTTTGTTATGGTATCAAAGCGTGAGGTCTATTGAAGATGATAAGGTTGTAGAAGTAACATCTGTTGAGGTTGCCTTGTGCTAAAGCAAAACGTGTGAGAAGGAAGTTTATTGAGACTAAGAAAGGTGTAGGTGAGGTGAGGTGGTCACATGGTGAGTAGGAATAACTCCCGCATAAAAAAAATATTTTTGATTTCATTGTAAGCTCTGATACCAAAACTAAACAGAACTGAAATCTTTTGAAATTTATGTGAAATCAGTTGGGTCCAAAGGCTTGATTTGGCTTATTAGACCATAGATCGCTTACTGAGCCTGTCTCGGTGGGGTTCATATCAGTGTGGGCTAAGCAATAATTCCACGAAGATATTATCGAGAATTTACTCTTATGGAAATGCGAGCAGCGTCGCTATTGAATTATTTAGGAACAAGAAATTTAATCCAACTATAAATAATTTACTATAGATTTTGCCTAAAATTCTTGCTAAGCCCCCCGAGCTGAATTGGAGAATAGCTATAATATAACAATGCTAAAACGTAATTTTATTGTTTTAACAAACTCAATCTTACACACGTTGTATTAATCCAGTCATTATTGAATCGCTCATCTGCACCATATAAGGAAAATGGCATCATATATTAACTGGCATTTAGTTGTAAAAAGCTGCTATAAAAACCTAGTAAATACCTACGTACCTCTTATGTTACTAAGCAAGAGATCTTTTTGAACTTAGACAATATTATTAGGTCATTACATATGAAATTGGCGTTTTGTAAGGGAGGAACATAAAGTCTTTTTTTTAATAATAATATATTTATTTAATCAAAGAATGTACCATTGCTATCTATGCACTTTTACCATCTCTTAGGTAGTTCATTGATCCCTTTACTAAAAAAACCAGAATTAATGAAATCTTTGAAGGCGCTTTGGACTGCCCCATTGGAGTTGAATTTTTTCCCTTACAAGAAGTTATCCAAATTTCGAAAAAAAATGGTAATCTGTTGTAGCCAGGTCCGGGGAGTACGGTGGATGTCTTAGACATTCCAACTAAAGCTCCTCTAATTTGGCAGCTGTCTGTTGTGCAGTGTGTGGTCTAGCGTTGTCCTGAAGCAGCAGTGGCCTAGAGCGATTGACCAACTTCGGTTGTTTAGCAGCTAGCTTTTCCATCATGGTTTGCAGTTGCTGACAATAGATATCTGCTGTAATCGTCTGGCCAGATTTAAGAAAGCTGTAGTGAACGACACCTGCACTAGTATACCAAACGCTCACAAGTAACTTTTTTTGAGTAAATTTTCGCTTGGGGCAGGGCTTGGCTGGTTCGCCAGGATTCAGCCATTGCGATGAGCGTTTCCGATTATCGTACAGGATCCACTTTTCATCACAGGTAATGATCCGATTTAAAATCCCTTCATTATTGTGCCGGTTAATTAAGGTAACGCAGCAGTTAACGCGCGTTTGTCAGTTTGCTGCACTCAATTCATGAGGTACCCACCTTTCAAGCTTTTTCACCTTTCCAATTGGCTTCAAGTGGATTAAAACAGTTTTATCACTAACACCGCAGCCTGCAGCTAACTCGGACGTGGTTTGCGATGGATCTGCTTCCACAATAGCTTTCAATTCTTCATTAGCAACTTTAGTCTCCGGCCGTCCACGGGGCTTGTTCTGCGGGTCGAAATTTCCAGAACGAAAACGTTGGAACCAAAAACGCACTGTGTTTTCTTTTGCGACACCGCCGCCATACACATCATTAATTCTTCGAGCCGTTTCTGCAGCACTGGTACCACGGTGGAACTCGTACTCGTAAATAACGCGATATTTCAAGTTTTCCATTTTGTAATCTGCGTGACGCAAAGAAAAAAACAAACGAGGACAAAACAAATGAATTACGGTATTCGAAATACAAATGTATGAATAAATAGCTGTATAAATTTGAAATTGGAATCCCTAACCAAAGAAGAGATATTTGAGATCAAAGTGGCCAGTACGACAAAACGCCAATTTCATATGTAAGGACCTAATATAATAGGCCTTAAAAGAGTGTCTTGACTCAAAAGTGCAGACCCTGATATCACTGGCTGAACACTTCCGTCATCTTCCGGCACATGTGTCATTAACATTTCTGAGGGCTTGTTTCGGGATGCCCAAGCTGACATATGTCATGCGGACTGCACCGACTTGGAAACTCCCCGAGGAGGTAATCAATTTTGATAATACTCTTAGGGGTATTGTCGAAGAAATGTTGAATATCAGTGAAGCGCAGTGGTACAGGCTAGCCTGCCAGTTCGATTTGGCGGTTTGGGAGTGCGTCGCTTACAGGAAAGTGGCCCTATCGCTTTCCTCGCCTCGTCATATGGCGTTGCAGGCTTGGTCAAACGGTTGGTGTCGGATTTGGGTGAAGATACGAGCATTACTTTTGTCAAGGAAGCTCATAACGTGTGGGCTCGGTTATACCCGGACACTGATCTGCCTACTAAGCCTAGTGTCCAAAAAGGTTGGGTCGAGCTGACTGGAGCGCACATACTCATCTCATCATCATCATACTCATCTGCGCAGCAGTGCCTCGGAGGTCGAATTGGCACGTCTCAACGCCGTTTCTAAACCAGAGTCGGGCGCCTGGCTGCATGCCTTACCATCTCCTCACTTGGGCACGCTGTTGGACGACGTCTCTCTTAGAGTGGCTGCGGGACTCCGACTTGGCTGTGCTGTTTGCGAACCCCACACGTGCGTTTGTGGCGTGCAAGTGGAGGCAAACGGCTTACATGCGTTAAGTTGCGCTAAGTGTGTGCGTCGAAGACCACGGTACCACGCTATTAATGAGCTTGTCCGGAGAGCTCTCGTCACGGCTGGCATTCCATGCGTTTTGGGACCCCCCGGCTTGTCACGGTCGGATGGCAAACGCCCGGATGGACTCACTCTCGTTCCGTGGCAGAAAGGCCGTTGTCTCATATGGGATGAAATGAAATGAAATGAAATTATTTATTGGCCTTATAACCACTTATGTTATACTAGGCAAGTCACATTACAATATTTCACACAATACTTAATTTAGTAAATTTCAAATGTACCTATGTCAAAAACTTTACAATTTACTTAATTACAAAATTTAAATAAGATTATGTAGTATCGATTAATAGATATATTACTGATATAATAATACTTCTAAAATAGTTTACATTAATGTGAGTAGAATTTAATAAAGTCATTATATAGTAAGATACTTTAATGTCATTATTAGTTTGTGAGTTTTGACTATAATTGTTTAGTTAGATTTGACAATATGTTATATAAATTAAGTATAAGTTAAGTATTAAATTAAAATTATTAGTAAGAAAAAACAATGACGAAAGTCTTATTAAAAATTTAGCTATCATTATTTAGATGCCACTTGTGTAAGTACTTTTTCATCCTGTCATCTTTCTGCCACCCAAAGAACGGCGGCTGCAGGAGCAGAATCAGCCGCGTTGAGTAAACACAACAAGTATTCTACTCTTGAAACGAGCTGTGAGTTCATGCCTTTTGCTGTTGAGACAGCAGGTCCGTGGGGCTCTGAAGCGAAAAAGTTTGTTACGGATCTGGGACATCGTTTGCGGAACTGTGGGCGCGATCCCCGTTCCGGTCAATTTTTAGCCCAACATATCTCGTTGGCCATTCAGAGGGGGAAGGCTGCTAGCCTGATGGGTACGTTTGGGCATGGGGACTCATTAATGTTAACGTGACCTTATATGGGTCAAAATAATTTGTAATAATATATCAATAATATTGAGTATAGAGTATATTAGCAGTGTTCTTAGTTTTAATAACATAATATTTTGTAGGTATGTATTATTTAATTGAAAAATGAAAATTAAATTAAAAATTAAACTATAACATATATAACATAATATGTAAGCGTTTTGAAGATTAATTTTGAACTTTATTTCAGTCAGTTAGTGGTAGCCTAGTCGGTCAACCCATCGCCTCACAAGCGAAAGGGCGCGGGTTCAATCCCGTGCAAAGGTTCAGACATGAACCTCTGTGCTTTTCACTTATGTGCCTATTATAATCAGTTACCACTTTTTTAAACGGTCCAATATAAAGTAAAGTCCAACCCGCAATGTGGCCGGTATGGTGGACTATGGCCTACACCCGCTTCTTGGGGGAGAATCGATTCTAGCAGTGAGACGTTATGGGTTGATGCGTATTATTTCAGTGGATAGTAAAAAAGCAATATGAAGATAGCATCAAATTATGATGAATATAGCAAAAGCATAACAATACTTTACCTACGCGCAAAATAACGTGTAATCGAATTATAGTAGATACCACGTAGGTACTTATTTTTTATGTGTCTATTATTTCAGCCTGGAGAGACTGTGCCCGAAACTATGATTGTTCGAAGCGAATCATTGAAGGCTACTTAGAGAGATTTGGCAAGGTAATCTCTTACATTCCTTAAATATTTACCAACCTGAGAATATACCATTTTTACCCCATTTTACCATCTCTCGGGTAAATGGAGCGGATTTGCCGTAAGCAAGTATTTATTTAGGATTCTTCGCAGGGTTTTTTTTTTGTTTTGTTAGGGTGTACTTTGATGTTGAGTTGATTTTAGGATTTTTGTAATGGTGATTGGTGTTTGAGTTTTTCTTTAGAAATAATAGTTTTGAATTATTTTCGCTTTATCAATATAATCATCCGTATTGCAATCAACCAATCGTATTTTATCATAATAGTGTTTCAACTGAAGTAAGAAATTACTTTATACTTAAAAAATTTAAAAAGAAAATTATTACTACGAGAAGATATATTGTAAGCTAATAGCATTGCTTCTGTATTGGGATGCTGACTTTCATTAATTATATTGAATACACTTGATATAACAAATAACGTGAATATTTTATTAAGTACTGTTAATGTATTATTTTATCTTACATAGCTAGGCATTTGACCACAAGTTCGCAACACCACGGAAGTCAGCGATACTGTAGCCCTAGATGGGGCACGCCTAGTCTCGAATACCTACATAAGAATACGCATCAAACGAGGTCCCATCGATAGGAATAGCTATGGATCTTTTTATTTATTGTAATAATTGCGTACTGTTTCAGGACTGCAACAGCGACGGTGTCACGAACTGCTTCGACTACATGATGGTGAATGGTAACGGTGGATATGGATGTACGGCGAACCTCAACCTCTCCGCCAATGGACGGCGGTGGCTGCAACGCTTCGAAGATTGCCGCCTTTAGTATAATGACACTGGCTTATGTAATTATCGTACGAATCTATTACTGAAGCGGAAAAATAACACTGGCTAAATGTAATTATCGTACGAATCTATTACTGTAGCGAAAAATTATAAATAAAGTTGATCATTTCATTAGTATGCCAGTAACATTTTATAAAAAAACACAATTTTAGCTCCTTTTTTTTGGTAGGTACTTCTGTGATTTAGAACCCTAAGAGGTTGCAAAACTTGCAAAACGTTTTTTAACACTCCCCAAATTACTTACCAAATAAGAAGCTTTAAATCGCGTTTTGTGATTTTAATATAGATTTTAAACCTATTTTTCTAAACATTCCTTATATCGACGCGTCAAGATTTTCTATCGTATACTAAAGCTAATCAAAAGATGTTCCATGTTTAGACTCTTTAAGTCGCAGATACAATTATGTGTAAGCGTATGTATATTACCATCTCTGATACTATATGAAGGTGGCAATTGTTTAATATAATGACTGATTAAATATATTATATCAAGAAAAGAATGGCACAGCTGTGACTTTGTTTTGCACGACTTGGCGGGGGCACGTTAGTGACGGATACGATGGGCTTAGTGAGTAGGTAATTCCTATAGATTCCAATTTGAAAAAGTTGAAAATAAAACCTTTTTTGTTTGGTTTTACTTCCGTTTCGCTATAGATATTTTTTTTCAATCAAAGATAAATATCTTTGATTATTTCGTTTTCAGCTGTTTCTTACACTCAGTTTATTATAAATTATGTTTAAGTTCATAGCTTTTTTGCAAATAAAGTTTATTCGAATAGATCGGATTTGCTCCTAATATTTAGTAATATAGGCAAACGACCGTGTCGACAAGTTAAGATGGCGCTGATTCAATTTTACTACTACTACGATCAGCCATCCAAAAATCACTAGATATTTATTACAATTTATACTTATGACACATTCGAAATACCTTCAAATAAAACCTCCTTCAGTTATTTTTCCAACAAGTACGCAATATTTCCCGCCCGTGTTTCCACCATCTGCGACTTTTTCCCTAATGTATTCCAACCCGTTCATACCAGATGTAACAGGGAGCAATGACTAGACAAGTGATGCGATGAATATTCACCCAGGACGTGTTGGAAATTTAATGAGCACGGCAACACTGTCTGACGTCTCCTCAGACATTTTCTCGCCTTATCTTGCGTCAAAGAAAATTAAAATGGCCGCTCTGGTAACTTATTTTTGCAATTTGTCAAGATTGCATTACTAGAAAAGGTTTCTTGGAAGGCTTTTGACGACGTGATTCAGAGTAAGTAATATTCGACGCGGACGCATTGGCCAAAAGCTTGAAACCTATTTCCATATGTTATATTTCTCTTATTTTTACCTAACCCTCTTCGGTACAAAACAGAGTTATGCGTTTATAGTCGTGACTCGTGAGTGACTATTAAGTATATAATATTCTTTAAGATTTGGCTTCCAAACGGACAATAAAATAAATATCTAGTCGTATACCTAACGCAGCTAAAACAAAACCTTTGAACTGCTCAAACCCCGGGGAGATATTATTATTCTACATTCATACTAGTAGAGAAACTAAAATACGCTACCAGTAGTTACATGTTAGACATTGCCTAGCACAAAATGTTTTGCGTCAACTTTTATTGTACGAACTGCCAGACTCGTCACCGGCTTCTCTATGACCCGATAGCTATAATGTGGGTATTTTCAAGTCCCGAATAAATTACTTTCTTGTAGACACGCGTGCTTTATAGTTGTTTTATATCAAGCGAGTAAAGGTAAAAATAAAGCCTATTTAAGTACTTCAACGCATGTGGCTCACGTTGATGAAACGTTGTCGCGTAAGGTGGAGACAGCTGTTTAAGAAAATTCTGAAACTTTTGTCTAGATATCTCGAAGCTCTTCATCAAGATCTGAGACAGTCAGGGTGGTTTTATTAGGGAAATATTACGTCTGCCCCCGCGAACGTCCCCCGCATGGTGGCAGACGGTAACACCTATGGCTATCGACCCCTACATACGAGAAATGGGGGCAGACGGCCATATTTTATTACCATGGTTATAACTAACTGTCCACTTAAAACATAATACGTTTATTAGCAGTGTTATTACCAATCCTACTATCAGTAGTAAGAACGGTAAATTAATTACGCTTCTCATTACTGCAGTTAAAAGTTATTAGAATAGCAACAAAAAATTACCCGTGTAATGCCGTAAAACTAAAATTTATATATTTATACAAGTGAACCTCACAGAAACAAGTGAGCGTCGCAGAAACAAATGACAATCACGGTAACAAATGAATATCGCAGAATACAAATTTGCATCGCAAAAACAAGAGAAATCTAAGAAAAAAAATTAACATCGCAAGAAGCAAGTAAGCATTGTCAGGGTGGTTTTATTATTAAAAAACTAGTATAAGGCTACCTAATGTAAGAGCGACTCCACCTACACCAAGACAATGATGAGGATGAACCATAAGTCACATTATTACTTGAATTTCCTGATAAGCCTGCTGGGCCCATACCGGCTTTCAAAACTATAACTATGGAGATGTCTAGAGCCAAAGCAATAGGGTGAGGGCAAAACTGGTGTGAGGTGTGGTTTTATTAATGGACGTTACTTTGCGGAAATCCATTTATAATAAGATGTTATATAGAGAATATCTAGTGTTTTCCCGCACTGTTTTGATGTCAGCGTGAGAAATCGAAAAATATTTTTGTTTCTATGGTGTGGTTCCTCCTCACCACCTCCACACCTTACCTTATTATTTCTCTTTATCTCAGTATCCGATACTGTAAGTCAGATACTGAAAACTACATATTCTTTATATAGGGTTATCTTCTAGGTATGTACTAAACCGAAAGGGGGTCACTATACCCATCCTAAGGAAAAACTTTTACAATGGGACCAACTCTAAATTCGATAAAAACAGCTGTTTTATACTATAAGTTGATCGGTCGTCGACAAAATGTATGAAACAGCTGATTATTTTTAAGGTAAAAGTTATTCCTTAGGATGGCTACAGTGACCCCGTTTTGGCTTGGTACACCCCTAGCTGATACCATCTTATTATGTATTTAACTGAAGTAGAAAGAGTGAGTAATGTATTCTATCTCACGCAGTCTAATGTTAGCTATAACAGTGTAAGCAGGTGAATTGTCACATAAATCCAAGGTAATGTGGGTAGGTAATGAAGCAATTCAACATAGACCACGCAATCATGCACTACAGGAACATGCTGATTTACCATATACTAGATTGCTTAGACTGTAGCGCATTTATTTAAATCTGCTTTGATGTACATGTATTTCAGCAAGAATGTAGAGTAAATGAAAGTATTTGTGTAATAACCCGACTGCGAAAGATGTATTATGTTTTTCGAGTAATATAATAATAATATAATATGGTACAACATCCACACAAAGGTCTTCAGGTCCTAAACTAGGCACAGCCATACATACTTAGAAATATAATAAACACTCAGACAGACATGTTCATGCACACAAATGTTTAACCAGTCCGGGGATTGAAACCGCTACCAGCAGCGCAAAAGGCAGCGTAGCTACCAATAGATTCGTCTTTACATACATCATATTTTATTAACTAACAAATTTAAAAAAAAATAGGATAATACTCGGGTTTAAAGATTTAGTTTTTTTATAAGTCATTTCTAACCACTAGTTTAAATATAAGTTCGGGAATGGTCACAACGTTATTGTATTGGTTAATAATGATGTGTAAGCTAGACCGTCGAGATGCCGGCAAGTGTGAAAATACAGTCACTTTTTATCTTTAGTGAGACTAGGTTCCCCTACCTTCTACCCCCTGGCGATGCCCTTATGTGTTTTTGGTATTTGATGTAATAGCGAAAACATAAATAGATCATCTGAGAAAATTTCAACTGCCTAGCTGTCATGATTCATGAGATAAAGCCTGATGACAGACGGACCGATGGACAGCGAAGTCTAAACGCTAAAAATACTTATTAAACTAGTCTATATTTAATTCTACACAGCAAAGGATAACATCCTGAAAGTAATTTACCCAGTTGACTCTCAACAAACTAAACTCATTTCCGTCAAGTTCAGAAACTCCACAATTTACGGTCGACTAATAACATTGAAATTCAATAGAAAGGTAAAAGCAGGAGCCCTTGAGTTAGTAAGTGCCGATATAAACTTACCTCGACGGAATCAAACCCGCGATTGCAGATAACCTATATCAAACCGTACCAATTTACATGCTACCCTCACTTTTCTGGACTACTTTTACATATTAGAAAGTATAATGACAGTATGAGTTCTTATTTTTTCTTAACTTATTATAAATTATTAATAAGTGGTTAGAAGCGAGTTCGAAAAAACTCGACTGCTAAATCGTTAAACATAGGTCCTTAACTCTTTTCTTTTAAATTTTGATGTACTCAGTGTCACTCTCACGACTAAGACGAATCTATCGACACCACTCACATAAATTACCGACAAGCCGTTTAGGTTTTAGAGCGTGACAAAGAAATATACATACATACATACACTCGAAAATCAACTCGTCTTCTTTCGCAGTTGGGTAATTAACTAAACTACTTCAAAAGGGAGGACTTTCTCAGGTTGCCGTACCCAAATAGTAAAAACAAGACCCGATTACTAAGACTTCGCTATCCGTCTGTCCGCCCGTCCGTCGGTCCACCGGCTGTATCTCATGAACCGTAATAGCTAGAAAGATCATAGATGAATAATTTCCGTTGCCGCTACAATAACAAATACTAAAACCTTAATAATATAAAAATTAAAAGGAGCCCCATATATCAAACGTGATTTTATACTAGTTATTGATAACATTCTGTAGATCCCGCATACAATCCGTTCTATAGATTCTAAAGGTCCTACTCGCACTTTTCCGATTTTTTAAAGTTATTCTCCAATTCCTCAAACGCCAAAGGTTTAATTTAAAAATCAAATAGATAGAAAGAGAAATACATATATTTTAAAAGATCTTGCTTAGTTATATTTAGATCACAACTTTTGTTCTATAACTAACTATTAAAATTAAGAAGAAAAAAATCAGTAAGTTGGTCGAGAGTCCTGTTCCAAAAACTCTTACTGTTTGTAAGTTGCATCTTTCCGCACCAGAAAAGTACCGTCACATAAATTCATTGCGACAGCAGGAAAACCGGACAAAATTACGCAAAAGCACAAAAAATTTATAAAACGAAATAATTCACAACTTTTAGTCGTGGGTGGGTTATTGTGAGGTTTTTTAATATTTTTGCAGTTTGAAAATATTTTTATAAAATGAATTTGGTATATTTTAAATCTGTCCTAACCATGACAACATACCTTGTCTATTTGTTGTTTCGTAAGCATGAATGCTCAAATCATACTGAATATAGAAACTATAGCAGGCATAACACGTTTACCTATCTCCGATGAAATGAAAGGAGAATAAGTAATATGAGTACTCTAAAAAAGTAAAAAGTAACTTTAATTTGGCAGGCAAAATTAAAGTTACTTTTTACTTTATAAAAACGTAATGTCATCTACGTATGAATAGTGGAAGAAAACAATTAAAATATAATTTTATTTAAGACGTACTCTGGTAAAATGTCATGCGTGGTTAAATTACAATCAGTGAGTAAACAATCAATCATTCCCAGTTTTCTTACCCTTAGGGTTGGAATTTTATCCCAAATTTAAATGCCAACACCTTTGGGATAAACCCTGTGCAATAGAAATAATTATCTAAATCGTAATACTAGGTACTTTAAAAAATCTTCTAAGATGGAAGAACCTTTTTAGCAACCGCCCGTGCTATGCTAGCCCCGCTGACGTCACGCCTACGTCGCGCTGAAAAACATTTACCATATATTTCCTTTACGCTCAAGTTTTCCTCGCGTATTCGTACCATTTTTTTCCCCCGGAACGGCCCATAAAGCACAGATAATAAGCATAACAGTCAGATATATTAAAATTATCGTTGGACCATCTGTTTGTTGGTACAATCGTGAACACATGTCATGTTACTAGACCCTTCTTTACTTATTACTTGCAAAGAAAACACGAACGACTCGTTTCATCCCCGATGAAGTTCACTGAATGTACCGAATGAAATTCGTGAAAATCCGTCTTCTTAAACAATATTTATTAATTGTTATGTATTTTAACCCCCGACGTAAAAACGACGGGGTGCTATAAGTTTCACGTATCTATGTGTGTCTGTTTGTGGCATCGTAGCTTCCAAACGGAGGAACCGTTTTTTTTTAGTTTGAAAGGTGAATTTATCGGTAGTGTTCTTAGCTATGTTTGATGAAAATCGGTCCAAGATGGCAACCGCTACACAATAGCGGATTACATACTTTTTCACAACTATCTCAGTATGGACATCATATCAAAGGGATTGACTAGGAACATACTATAATACCCTATGATATAGTATTTAAAGTACACTATGGCTGTCACAACAAAATGGCGAATTTATTTATTTGCGTAATAATGGTGGTATATGAAATTTATAATTTTACATGTTATATTTTTGTGTGTCTACAATAAAGCATCTACAGGGTTCAGAGTTGGTCCCATAGTGAAAGTTGTTTCTTAGGATGTGTATAGTAACGCCGTTTCGGCTTAGTACACCCCTGTCCGATAGCCCTGTATATATCTTAATTTTTGCTAAGTAAAAATTGCCACTAAGAAAAAATTTTGTTGTTGGCCCAACAAAAAACTTTATAGTAAATAGTTAGAAGGACAATATAGGAAATGATATAGGCACCGGATGTAGACTGCCTTAGTTTTCGAAAAAAATTCAAAAGTCTTGAAATAGGGGTCGAAAGTATCATATTATCAAGAACCCTAGGAAAAATTCAAAAGCAATACACACCGCGCATATGGACGCCTACGTGTAATATTATAGCAAATATATTTTCATAAATAATTCTTAGTCACGCGGACAATGTCGAGGGTAACAGCTAGTAACTATATAGAAATATAGTATATGCCAATAGTAACGTAAGTACACGAGTTTAGTACATTCTAGCCATAAGATATATTTAGAAAATATACTTTTAATAACATGTAGTTATTGTGTTGAAATAATATCTTAGAGCATTTTCTTCTCACTTCCTAAAAAGAGGAGGTACTCAAATCAACGGATACGTTTTTTTATGATTGTTACCTAATTTCTAAGAGACGGCTGGACAGAATTAAAAAAAAATGTTTTGTTTGAAAGTATACATACTTGTCGAGTCCGATTTAAATTTAACAATAATAGTCTAGATTTTTAAATGTAAATAACATTCAGAGTTATTTAAATTTAAAGTCATATTATTTTTTAAGAAATTATGACTCGACTGTACTCAGTCAGTAAGAAATATGTACATGCGCACATCACAGGACGTTTCATTTCATGGTGTGTAACCTGCATATGGGTAGCAGTCGTTTGGCAGTAAGGTAGCATAAGGGGCTTAGCAGGAACTTAAAGCAGAAAGAGAGAGCGGGAACGAACAAAGTACCTAGTCGTAGTATAGAGACATAAGTCAAAAAGTTTTATATTACATGACTGTTGGGTACGTTTCAACGTACAGTCACAGCACGGGTCTTCCTTATGAAGGGGTTGTGAGCCACGGTCTACCACCCTGGCCACATTGCCGGTTGGGGACTTCACTTATTTTCTAAGTACGAGTATATAAGGTCTAGACATTTTATAGCTATTCATCAAGCACTGAAGAAGGCCACACGTTTTTTTTTTGCAACTTTATAAAAAACAAATCGTAATAACCATTCATTTGACCGGTTTTTTTTTTTATATCCAGTAATCCTAATTAATGTTGTGTTCCTTGAGAACGACAAGTAAATGGCGACGTACCGAACATCCTCCATTTTTGGGGAATATACACTCTAACATCCTCATTAATAAACGCGTCGCTTTAATCGTCATTTGTCTTGCTTTGTCGCGTGACGTTCTCCATTGGACAGAACAAGACAAAAGATGCTCTAAGTTAAGACGCGTTTATTAATAAGGCTGTCAATCGAAAGTCCACTTCAAAAAAATTATGAGTAGTCGTAGAACCCTACCTACGTAATACCTACCAAGTTTCGTCAACATTTAATGGAAACTACAGTACCTACTTTCTTGCGGACAAACATCCCTACATACAAACTGACAGCTGCTCTCCAATAAAAACAAATTACAATATTCCAAAAACATTTATGAATAGGTACGTCTATTCCAAGAAATTCCTTATCAATACTTTGGGCCTATTCAAAAAAAGAGTAAAAAAAAATCAAAAAATAAATGAATAAACCATTTTCTTCAAGGCAAGCGTGCTACATCTTAGGTTGTATCGTCGCTTTGCATCAGGCGAGATACGGAAAACCTCAAACCAATTTTCAACAAAAAAACCTACACAACGTAAACATTTACTTTCCTCAATAAGAAATGCTGACACAGGTTACCCCGAAAAAATGCTAACCCAAAAATGGCCGAAGAAAATTATATTTTTAAATGAGCATATAGACCTCATAGACCCAAACTGCACAAAAACAAACATAAAATCTGAGTCAGGTTATCAGTAGGTGGCTGATCTGGAAGGCCTTTCCGAGACACAAATAAGCAAAACTCTGGGGTCGCCATAATTTATTATAAAAACTAGCGATGGCGTTGTCAGGACAGGACATGTCAGGCTTATTATGGTAACAAAATAACGCTTATAAAGATCCACTTTTTATTGACTTATTTGTACTGTACCTACCTATACATTATTTTTCATAAAAAATAATTTTATATTTAGTCATAGACCCGTGCCCAGCAGTGGGACGCTATGGGGTTCAGACGTATATTTCCCGCTCCTACTCGCCAGATCTAAGACTAACAATGTGGTCTTAGATGAAACAAGCTTGTTCAGATAATTTTGCCAGGATTAACAGAAATCGTCAAGTTCCAAAACATAGCATTCCCATTTGTGTCATATTTAACAAAAAAAACCGTATACGAAACTGATGTGCCTGATGGAACTGGATTACCTTTGTCTCTAATACTTAGCAATTAATGTTTAATTATTATTTCTTACAGCAATTTCTAGGAATTAATAACTTTATCTAACGTACGTACAAGTACAAAAAAATTTACAACATACTTTATTAATCACTTAAACGCTTACGATTTGTAAAGATTTATTTCTAATAGGTACATCATCTCTAGAATAACAACACATATTTACTACCTATATTGTAGGATATTAAACCTTAATACGTCCTCGTACGTTATAAAATACCTGTTTTGTAATTTGTTACTTAAAAAATTCTGAATTCAATAATAATATATTTTAATTTTATCTCATTTGCGGACAAAATACACGGGCACCCTACCGCACCTATAGTCGTATGCCCGAGCAAATCTAAGATAACCTCAATGCTTATTATGGCATTCATGTCATGCCATGCGGGCTCCCTTATAACACAGCCTTTTATAACTCTATCCGAAATCGCCAGCCTATCATTCCCATCTGGCGCCAAACGTAGCCTCATTTTTTGTTCGCAGATTTTTATCAAAGTGTACATCATTAGCGTATCATTTATACAGCCTCAATAATTTCAGTTTCCAAGAATGTCGTTGGCGAGGGGCACAATAGCATTTGTCTCAGTAACCAATTTAAACATCTAATCGTGGCATTGCGGGTTAGTCCACAGTATATTTATTGGGCCTTCTTTCACGACTAATATAATAAAGGGTTATTGGGTTATGACACCTCTTAGACCAACTTTCACTATGGGACTAAACCTAAAATGGAGAAAAAATAACAGTTGTTTCATACATTTTGATCGATAAACCTTTTCCATGGAACATCTGTTTTTTTTAAATCGCATTTAGGGTTTGTCCCATAATGAAAGTTGTTCCTTAGGATTGCTATAGTGATTTATCAGCTTAGAACACCCCTAACGGATAACCCTGTATATTGAATAGACAACTAAAGTGCTATATGGAAGCAAATTTGTCGAAATTTACCCAATTTTTGGGGGATATTACGGCAAAATAAATCTCGGACGATCAAATAATTCAAAATATTCGTAGAACTTGTATACGAAGTTTCACTTAAAATTGCATTCACATGTTCGTCATCCGTCCTACGGATAATAAATTTGTTTACAGAAAAACTAGTACATAAAGTTTTAATTCTTATCTCTCGAAACGAGGACGCGTTCCAAATACGTACCTACATGTTCAGAGGAACATTTATATGGAACATCTTGTTACAAATTGAGAATAAGAACTAAATTAAATTTGGGAATAAAAATAACCTTTTATTATTAATTTTGAGTACAAAAATCAATAATAATCAGCAAAAAGCTGCACTGCCCGGGAATCGAACCCGGGTCGCAAGAATGGGAATCTTGCATGATACCACTACACCAGCAGTGCTTGGCTGTAGTGTGCAAAAATAAAGAACATAAACTCAACTCAAGTTACTAATTTGTAAAATAACTTTTCGGAGAGTGATTTGCAAGTTTTTAACTTTTCATGATCTTGATTATTCTATCTCACAGGACAAAATTAATACAAGATATAAGTACAATACGTTAACAAGTGTTTGACTTTAAAGTAAGTAACAAATTGAACTAACCTTAGTACATCTCTAGTAAAACTTGAGTCATAATTCCCTCTTTCCTATTTAGGGGGTATCATTTCAACGACGAGCAAACAAAACGTACAATGCTTACGTTTTTCCATAGTCATTCCCCCACAACAAAATAGAGGGCGCTGCAAGTTATTAAGGGCAAGGGTAATTTTTTAAATAATTAGCAGCAATTATGTACTATAATAAAATCTACATAAAATAAATCAAGAAATACTAAATTAAATAACATCGGTTTTTCAATATTGCATGAATACGGATATTTATTTAACAAAGTTTTCGGGAAATCCCGCTAGAGGCGCTGCCATCGCACATTACTTCCGCATGCGCAAACACTTCCTGATTTTTTCAATGTACAAAATTCATGAATGGCGCTCCATCACAACCTTTAACCAAACTAGTAAATGTTTAATTTTTATAATAATTATTAATGTTAGAAAATGCTAGCTCCTACTGTAAATAGTGATAGTGGTGTAACAATTAGATAGTGTTGTGACAACAGCAGGGTTGTCCCGCTTTTATGACAATAAATTCAATATCCGTAAGTACTGCCTATCTACATTCAAACAATTGTTTTTATTTTGTACCACAACACGTTACATAAGAAGCATTCTCAATTTGAAATTCATAAACAGAATAAGGTTTTGTTTTAACCAAAAAAGAGGTTCCGGTAAAGAGGTGATACTGGCGGCATTCCGTTGATAACAAAACTGCGGTAATTTTATCGATTTGACACTTTACCTCAATATCACTAATAACGTCGGTTTCTATGCGACCTAGTCACAAATAAATCAATTCTTTCGTCTGTAACTTGGAATTTGCACGTGTAGCCAGTTTTGAGGTCAAGGTCTCGGCAAGAGGAAATCGTTAAGGTCAACTTCATGTCATGGGGAAGTCATCTAGTGTGGATAGGTTTAAGTAACCTTTTATGGGGGTAGAATTAACTTGATTTAGTGGCTATTAAGTAAGTCATGCCTGCGAGAATACACTTTTATCGTGTGGGAGAAAAAACATATTATCTAAGATTGTACCTACTCAATTACATGCTTATGTTATCAGTATACTGAACAAATAATAGCCATAATTAGTTTGCTTTAGTTCATATACTTATGTTTCATAAAATAGATTTCACTTACATTTAACTGAGCTTACATTAACAGTAACTTACCTACTGAATAGTATGTTGGAAACTTCAATGTGATAATGGTAAGGAGTAGTTAAGGTTATAATAATGGCTAACTAATAATTATGAGAATAATTAATATGCTTAAAATTGAAAAGACAGTATAAATAAAACGAGTAATATTAAAAAAAGTTAATACTTATCAACTTTAACTCGGCTCGCAATACTAAACTAAAAGAATGTCATGTATGTATATGTTAAATCAAAAATAAATCAATGTTATTTTGATAAAAAAAAAAACAAAGAGATTGTCAACACCTATAAGGGACTCATTGAACAAAAACAAAGAATTTTTATCGAGAAATTTGTTAACATACTTAAAAAGGCCGCGATGAATTTAGAAACTCCTCCTTTTTAAGCCGGTTAAAAAAACGTTAAGTGGGTCGAAGCTTGATACTTCAGACGCGGGCGTTTATATGTATCCTTGATGCTTTGAGTAATCACTTTCCTTGATACCTTACACTACGATTCTTGTAACTAAGACATTCCGAAGCTGGCCCTGAGCCAGTTCGGTTAATCGTAAGTATGTAACAGAATTATCCTGTCGACATAGTTTTTAAGAAGCCAGGAAAATTTTGTAGCGACCCCATTTTAAGAATTATTTGTTATAAAATATTGCAAAGTTGCTTTTTAACCGCGTGCCCACTTTTGATGACCGAGCAAGCGAAGGATTCTAAAATAATCAGCAAAAATCAACGCTCGTGATTAAAACAATAGAATCCTGAGCGTTAGCGAGGGAATCAAAAGAGCACAAGGTGAAAAATCATTGCGCTCGAGTGCAACATTTAACTTTTCATACCACCTCAGCGAGGAAATGACTACATACGAAAAATAAATAAATTGAATCACTCATTTTAGTTTTTTTATTTTTTCACTTATTTTTAACATAAGGTTTTAACAATATGACGTGAAAAGACGTAATGGCGCGCGCAAAACAAATTAACACTTATTTTATTCTTTCTTGATTGGCCACCACACTCTGTGTATTGTGCCAGTTCTCAAGTTCTTAAATTAACCCTTAAATTAACGTAATATTACAAAAAAAGTACAGCAAAAAGGTTCCGAGTCTGAGTTTTTAACAAAATAAAAAGGTTGTATGATGAATTTGGCACCATACAGGTAGAAGTAAATAGGTTGAATGAGGTTTTTAATTCACAAACTTAGTACACACGATATTCTAAATTTAAATTTACTTTATCCTCTAGCGGATAAAAACGGCTTTTGCACTCAGATTTCGAATAGCAAAAATACTCTTACCCAGATGGTGGATGAAAAAGATTTTCTTATCATTGCGGGCCAAGTCAAAAAAATATTTATTGCCGGGTCATAATCTTCCCTTACAGAACAGCACAATAACCTTATTTTTAAAGAGATTTCGCTCGACTACACTTGAATGTGAAACGATGATGCCGTCCAAAACCCTCGCCTACATTTAAGAGAAACCGATTTACTCGCTATTTGAAAATGCCCAAAGGCTCCATTTATAACCGCTCGTTTGACTTCATTACTCGCTAATAAAGTAGTCATAAAAATTCATATCCTTCAAAGACAAAATAGTCATTGGCGGCTGGTGTCTGTCGGACCATATATATTATTTTAGACTTTTTAACGAGCTTTCTATGTATCTTTTATCTGTGTAGGTATAATCTATGTAACGAAATCTTTGAACGTGATTTTCATCTTCGTAAATACGTCAAATTAAAGGCGATTGGTCGGACGATGTCTATGCAATAATTAAAATTGTTTGTCACAATAAAAAAATTAAACTATTTTTAATTACTTCCATTATGGTTAGCTGATTTCTCGGAAAGAGCTGAATTGAATTACCATTCTTTCATATGGTATGATACTCCCTACGTGGTCTCTCATTCGACACAAACATTGTATCATCGCCTACTGGATTGAAGCAACGATTTGGTTTTTTTATGTTCTTTAGAGGACTTTCATTAATTACGTGAGTCATTTTTGAGAATTTTTCGACCCCCCCTTTATCAGATATCGTAATATTTTCTTCAACTCCCTCCCCCCACCCCTAATCTCACGCGAGATTCTTCAAAACTTCTATTTGACCTGTAAACGTGTTGAATTATTAAGAAAAAAAATCCATTTGCCAAGAACCCCCTCCCCCCTTAGTGAGATTTGGAAAGGTTTAGCTTGATCCCATCCCCCCAGAACACCTCACGTAATTAATGGACGCCCGATTACTCGGAGATGGCTGGAATATATTTAATGAAAAACTTTTTACTAATTTTTGTATGGAAATATTTTTTTAAGAAAGTTTTTAAATCGAAACAAGAGAAAAAGTTTAATCGGCACCTGCCGTAATAGACAGATAGATGAACGCTTTCTTGTAGACACATAAACCAAAAAAATATAATTTGACATGTAGTGGGCGTAATAGAAGTCTGTACCTAATCATTTTTTTTTACTAAAAATATAGTTATGGAAGACCTGTATAATTACTAGTTTAACACTCTTTGGGTTCCATTGCAGGTGCAAAATGTCAAGCAGCCCATTCCCATACACCTGCGAGCTATGCGGCGCAGAGGGCCTTACGGACGAGGGCATGCGCTCCCATACTTTAGAGGCCCACGTGGCGGGGCGGCCCGAGTGCCCTTTCTGCGACTGCGACGTGCCCCAACAACAGCTCATGGGACATGTCCAGAGGACCCACCTCCACTATCTGACGCCGGAGAGGGAGCTGATGGCGTTTATCGATGACCAGAGTCCAAGGTAAAACAAACAAACTTTATAACAGATTTAAGAATACACTTAATGTCGAATAAAAAGTGACGTTGCAAAAATGTATGGAGCCCCGGCCAGGACAGTGTACATGATACCATAAATACCTTGGGGACTATTAATCTATAATCTATCAACCAAATTCAAAATAACGTAACTTATCGCAGTGTACATAATTAAGTTCAAATCATAATATTGCCACGTTATTTACGCTAAAATGATGAATGAACACTCAATGAAGGAGGCGACTGATGCATTTTTCATTAGTAAACAACCAAACGTACACCATTCTGGCCGAAAATGAAACAAGTCCTTTATATAGGTACTTTTGAAATAACTATTAACTATACTAACTCGTTCACTTTCAGAGTAATGAATTTTTCTCTCCTTTAGTTTTTTCAAATTCTGAGTGAGTACTTTTTAGAAATATATTTTTAGTCAAAAAAATTATTATCTGGTGGCCTTGGGATCTCGATCATTTTGCCAATACACATCACAAAAATACCCCTTTCATGCGAGCCTGAAGGCATTCATCGATGATCATAGCATAGGCTGATCAAAAGGTATTTTTAGCTTATGTAAAAATAAGGTTTGCTCTTTTGAAATTTATCAATAGATCGAACCTATCGATAGATCGATAAATTTCAAAAGAGCAATCCTCATTTTTACATAACTTATCATATAAATAATCGATGTCATAACAAAGTATGTAGCCATTTTTTGACCAGCTGCAAAAACGGTTACGCGATTAGTTGCTTCGCTAAAATTAATCGATTTAAGTATTATTCTTTTATTTTACGAGTATACACGTTCACATAGTTTTTAGGTCATGCACGATTAGTTACTTCAGTAATATATAAATATAAATGAATCCCTATATCCCTTGGTCACGACATCATGCTTGAAAGGCTGGACCAATTTAAATATTTTTTTGTTGTTGTGTTCGTTATTGTCAGGAGAAGGTTCTTATGACATAATTTTTTTTATATATATAAACTAACTAAAACTCGAGAACGGCTGGGCCGATACAGCTGATTTTAGTCTTGAAATGATTGTCGTACTCCAGGAAAGGTTTGAAAGGGGAGAAACATAAATAACTGTAAGGCGGTCCGGCTGTCCGGCGGGTCAGCTAGTCTTAAATGAAATTCAACTAAATAGTTTACAGGGCTTTTCATAAAAACCCTTAAAACATTTTTGGCTGACAATTTACATATCACTTGTAACTTGCTATTAGCCTATTTTGGGTTTGCTAACTTTTATATAGATTGTTTAAAAGAACATCTTGCTGTGCTGCATATAACTGACACAAGAATTGGATCCTTACCAACCAGATCTGTAGGTACCATTATCCCATATCAGTAGGTATTCCTTCAGAATCAAGATAAACACGCTTGGCTTCCCCTGAACATAATACAAATTTGGCAAGATGCCGGAGAAAATATATTTTATGGACGACTATCAATCCTGGGAACCGAGATTATGGGTCGCAGTAATATAGTAAAGCTGTTTTTCATGATGAATTTTACAACAAAAGTCATTTCTATGTAAATGTCGAATCTAGAAGAAACTAGGATTGTTAGTAGGTATTTTGTAGTATTGCAAACAGTTGACCTCGTGACCACAAATTTTGCAACTTCTTTACATTTCGACAAAATCTTGACAGATTTTTAAGATTGAGACTTTTACCAAAGATTAAGATCGGACAGATTTGTTTTGTTTTTTTTTTAAGGGTATGTTTCTCATGTACGCAGTTAAGTTTATGTCTCTGTCATCCCTGGTGATATCTGCGACGTAAAACCCCCATTAGACCCCCTGAAGGGTTGAATTGCCAAAAATTCTTTCTCAATATACCTTTATAAATACACCCTCAAAATTTCACGTCTCTAGATTCAGCGATTTAGGCTCTGCGTTGATTTCTAACGAATATCTCAAATATTTGTAGGTATAAGTATAATATATGTAAGGGCTGCTATAATTATCCCTACATAAAGTGATTGATTGTAAGTGATACTCGTAGTATGGGTTGGCTCTTACAGTATATACAAAACTTAGTAGATTGTACCTTTTTTGGCTTTATTTATATTATATTCGTTTGTGTACAGTTTCGAGGAGGACTCGAAGATGACAACGACAGACAGTTGCAGCTACAACACCCCCGGGTCCATCAACGGGTGGCACAGCCCCGACAACTCCTCGTCATACCACAACGGTGCCATCTCCAAGAACACCTACCAGAATGGCTATCAGGTAATGGTCAGTGGGATTCGTTATTGAATGACTTCAAAGAAGAGGAAGTTTTTTAATTTTCGTATATGTACTTTTTTAATTTTTCTTACATTTAGCTCCCAATTTCTCGGCATGCGGACTGATGTAGAGCTATTTGTTTTGTTCGGAAGGATATACTCACGCAGTATACTTCACAAATTGTGTGTCCCACAGATATGTAATCAAATTAACAAACTATATATTCGGTGTAGTGTTTTCGTCAAAATACTTAACTTAGTAATAAGATAGATAAATTATTTATTGCAGGCACACAAAAAATAAATACAAGAGAAAGGTTCTTACCATATATAGTGATACACGTGCTGGAAAGCTAACTATAGTTTCATTAGATGAACTTAGTTTCAGAAAAATATAATAAAATTTTTATATCCGTTAAGTAAAGAATATGAAATAAGTAACGCCTTTAGTTGTTTAGACATAATAACAAAGGCCGAAGCGTTGGAAAAAGTTGGCTCGCAGAGGTTAACGTTCCAATCCCAGCAGTGAGTTTGGGTTGATACGTAGACCCAGCAGTGGAACGCTATGGGTTGATACGTTGTATTATAATGTATTTTGTAATGATAAGTTTGCTGTTTCAAGCCTGTTGATTTTATTGATTGCTACCTAAATATTGATAGATACCTAGGTTTATATCTATTGTAAATCTTTTGCAGGAAAACTGTAGCAAAAATGAGAAGGACGAGATATCTCGTTCGCCGAAGAACATCAACCTCAGCAACGGGCTCAAGAACATTAATATTAATAACGGTGTGATTCCCAAAATCATGCAAAGTAGGCAAAGCTCAACTGAAAATGAGGTCAATGGTTATGATAAAAAAGGTAAGGTATAATATTTTTTAGGGTATAGAGTAGAAGATTTTCTTTTTTTACAGAATCCAACGCTTTTGAGTAGGAAAATACCTACATTTGACTAGATTATACAAGCCTATCGGTAAGGGGTGTACTAAACCGGAAAGCACTGTACCTACTTAATACGACTGTTAACGATAATTAAACGAACTCTAAATTTAAGAAAAGATTGGCAACTGTTTTATAGAGTTAGTTTAGTGGCTGGAAACAAAACGTATGGCAGGCTAATTTTTTTTCCTGTTTTTCGTTGGTTCAATAGTGAAAATTATACATTATGCATAGTTGTAAAATTGCTTCCTCTTCAGCTTAGTACACTTTTAACTGATACTTATTTTATGAATAGGTATAGGTGTTTTGTAATTACAAACGTAACATATTCATTATCTGACAAAAAACTGTAAATAAAAATTATTTTATGTTTTTCAGGTTCTCGCGCAAGTCCTAGTCATAATAATAGTAGTTACGAAGGATCTCCAAATAAAACAAAGGTAACAATTTATAGCTACTCTTAACTAAGATTATAAATAGGTAGGTATTTACTATTGCTGTAGTACTAATTAATAAGGGTGTTGTATGAATATTATATTATTTTATGGTTTCAGATTATCACTGCTGGAGCAGGTCAGGGCTCACCACTTAGATCACAGCTTACGTTAAAATTAAAGCCTAACACACCTAAGAAAACGGCTGCACCAAGTCCAACAGTACAGGTAAATGTGCATTTAACACCCATCTTTAAGTTAGACTTATGTAGGTAAGAGAATTAGGCACCATTACTATTAATTAATACTGCTTGCGTTCGCTAGCCAGTACTATATTTTTTCGACAAAGAATCAATACGATTATTAAATTACTAAGAAAATATTAGTTAAAGATGGATGGTAAAAAATTCAACGTAGCTTATCCCGCGCTTTTTGATTTGTTTTTTTTATTTATACTTGACATTGGCAAAAATACAAATACCGTGACGCTATTTTAAAGCTGAAATAAAACTCGGGTACGGTCAAAAAACAGTCGTGTCATTGTCAACTCAAAGTCACAGTAACGCGCGCCAAAAGTTTTAGTATTTGTTTACATTTTTTGGATTTTCGTTGATATAATATTGTTTCGTACTAAATGTAATCTCATTATTTATTAATGAATAGTCAACAGACATTTAATAATATAACCCAAGTAATTATCTTTATAAAAACTTACATTTCTGAAAACATTACACCTTTATAAACAGTTTTCTTTGCAATTTTCAGTGTCTTCTCTGCGATTTCACGTCAACATGTCCTCGGAAACTAGAAGAACACATAAACCGTGCACATTTCGACCTCACATCACCTTCTATTATGGGAAACGAAAACAGCAACGCTAACGCCAACTCAAACTCGAACTCAAGGAATCCAACACTTGGACTAACAAATCCTACTATTACTTTGGATACTCAAGCTCTAAGTTTGGATAATACGACAATGGCAATGGCGTTGTCTCCTGGACCTCAGGGGTCGTCTTTTCAGTGTCCAATATGTGAGAGGAACTTTGTCAGCGGTTCTGATGTGGAAATGCATGTTAATGTCGAGCACAAAGATATTTTGAGCCCTCAAAAAAGGGTAAGTTTTGCTTTTTTATAATGACTTTAACTTCTCTAAAACAATTTTAAGTCAGTTATGTGGTAAAATTACCTGAACTATTATTTATAACTTTCATTATTGGTCCTACTGACCGACTTAAAATTGTGTTTAGTTTAATTAGAATTGTAAAAAAAAAATAGTAGTATTTTTAATTGTTAAAACTACAATTCAAAATCTTTAGATTCAGTTTATATATATGTAGAAAATATTTAGTAATTTTCCCCTTTGTGCTATTTAATTTCAAAGCAAAGGAAAATTTATTTAAAAAAAAGTTTTATTTTACTAGAAAATGGCAAGTGGTAATTAATTATACATTATTTAAACTGAAGCCATTACTAGATAAAAAGTTGCTCATCACTGTTTATTATGCCTATGTGCATTCTATTATAAGATATGCTATTACTGTTTGGGGAAATGCTAAAGATATCATAAAAGTCTTAAAATGTCAAAAACAGTCTATAACAGTCTATTAACGGTTTGAAAAACGTAGTCCTGCGAGAAAACACTTTAAAAAAGATAAAATAATGACAGTTATATCACTTTATATTTATAGTTGTTTATTAGAAGTACATAAGGATAGGGAAATACCGGAATTTTCAAAGCAATCTTTTTTATGCACTCATCAAATATATGTGAATGCAGTTTGTACGAGTAGAATCATCTTTCTTGTGTAATGAACAACCATAATAGAATATGATTAATAACTAAACAAAGCAATCATAATGTAAATATTTGTCATGAGAACTATTCAACTAACAACTAATATTAAGTAATTGTATATAAATGAGATTTGTAAGTTTAATCTTTTAAGTAATTATTAATTCAAATGTAATAAGACTTGCCTGTAACAAACGTTATTTAAAGGTAAATAAATATTACTTTACTTTACTAAAACTATATATGTTTTTAAGTTTATTTTTTTAAATAAATAATTAAATTTTAACAAGACTTGCCTGTAAAATGAATGAACAAACATTATGTAAAGGCATAAAAATATATCTTATTCTTATTTTTTACATGTGCTTTTGGGTTTTTTATATATTACTCATATATTATTGCCATTCAGCAGTCTATCCATGCATTTCATACAGGAATGGTGAAACAAAGTAACTCATGACAATGACATTAAACTCTAAAATCTCTGATTAGTAAAAACTCCCAATTTTCTATTTTTTAGGATCAAGTAGACAATGCGTCATGTGAGGATGTGGTGATGATGGAAGAAAGTCCGGTCAGCAATTGTCCAGTGTGCTGCCAGCCCCTGCCTTTATCACAACATGAACTGGTATAAAACAAACAATATTTAAAATAATAGAAATAGCTAACTGTGCTTCCATCTGGAAGACAAAGTAATAATCCCAGAAAGGGACACTTCAACTGTACTTCTATTTCGATATTCCAAATTCCCAAAGATAGATACCAGGTGATGAAGTCTGTTATTTGAGTTGTCTCAGAATCACGATTGGATTGTGCCAAAATGGCTGTTTTGACATGGAACAGACCAAAGTTAGTATTAAACACATAATTTTTATTACTAACTCTAATCTATTCTATGTCAAAACAGCCATTTTGGCACAATGCAATTGTACAGTACTCGCCACGGATCTTTATGTTTGTGAAGTAAGCAACAAATGGCTGCGCAATGAAGAAAAAACGGTACACAAAAGGCGCAGGGGCGCGGGCGGGGAGCCGCTAGACGCAAGTCAGCTAACTTCACAAACATAAAGATCCTTGGCGAGCACTGTAATTCTGAGACAACTCAAATAATGAACCTGGACCTTAGAAAATTCTCCTACACAAAATTATAAAATTCTTTTTTACTAATTCCTCTAACTTTAATAATTTCTAATTTCTGTTGTTGTTATGTTAATTAAGTCTTAATTTCCTTAGTTTATTTAGTCTGATAATTCCCCATGTTTCCTTTTAAATTTAATCTAAATACATTCTCCAGCCTCGCATGCAAAATTGAATTCATTTATTAAAATTATAAGTTGTCTTGAATAAAATCTCAAATCATATGTAATTATGGTTAAAGTCATAGCAAGAAAAATGTTATGTTATTGTAGATTCAGCACATAGAAGAGCACTTTGAAAGAGGTGAGGATGGCGGTGCAAGCAGTCTGTCAGATGCGGAGCGGGAAGCTCAACGGTGTAGGGAAGAACAGGAATTTGCATTGCTCAGAGTAAGTACTATTTAACTTTAGCGATAAGGCCGCCATTTCAAAAACTTATTGTTAATTATTGTTATGTTAGTTTTCAAAGAATGAGTTGTCTTATCCGATTTAACATCTCATTAAATTTTAGTTACTTTTTCTATTTCAAAGTTGGCTAAACTTTGAAATAGAAAAAGTAACTAAAATTTCGTATGTGTATATGAGTTATGTGAGAGCATGTGTTATACGAGTTTTTACCTGCAGAATTGAGGTTGATTTTTCACTTTATCACACGAAAGCCCAAAAGAGGGCAATGTTTTTAAAAATTTTACTTTTGTAAAATTATTCCTTATTATTGTCATTCATTGTGTTCAATCTAGGCTCAGTACGGCATGGAAGAGGATGACGAAGAGGCCTACCAAGACCGAGCGACCAACAGCCTGAAGCGAGCAGTATACAGCGGAGCCTTGTCCGTGGCGGGGTACTACGAGCGCAGTGTAGGCCTCCGCAAGGCCTCCGCAACGGGACAAGACGCGGGCTGCTCTAGGACACACGGTGAGTGACTACAATATTTGTTTGAGGCGTATTTAACAAGATAACTTCCATAGTACCAACATCTAAAAAAATGAGGTTAGCAAATAATCACAATATTTTATTATATACCTATGATCTCTGGTTACTGATATGCCTGGACCAAATAATCTTTTGTTTTGTTATTTTAAGATTTTAGATTTATACTCAGAGTAGTGTATTTTTATAATTTACATTTAAATTAATTTATTCGAATTAAATTTTTATGAATTTCTATCTATCTATGATTATGGCCTCTGCGGTATAGCCGCAACTTTGCCAATATCGCGTGGATTAGAAGATAAACGCTGAAAAGATTGGCCGGTGATTCGAATAATTCAAAGAACACTTCGCCGATGCTCAGTGTAAATTTTTGATAGTTATTTTAATGTGAGCTTATTTTAGGACATGTACCTGTAACAAACACAAAGACATATACATGACAGCACATGTGTTAGTAACATAAATATTATACAAGAATAAAGAATTGATATTGTCATAGCCTAATATTGTTAATTATAATAAATTTACTAAGGATATATACAAATGAAGACGAAACATGAGGAAGGAGAGAGGGAAAGTGTTGTAGTGTAGAAGTTCTTTTAAAACCACAAACCTTTGTACTATTATTTATATTGGTAACACTAAATTGACAGCTCAAAACTCTCTAAATGGTTGATTTCCTTCTTCCGGTTTTTCTTGGTGCAAATGGTTTTATCTCATAGTAATAATATCGAATTATAAGTTAATTTGTCAAACCAAGTCTCTTTTAATATAAATACAACAGGTTATGAGCCCAGTTTATCGCTTCGAAAGTTTTAAATAAAAGTTAAAAGTGAAAGTTCGACAACTTAACCTAAAACTTTTATGCCGGCACCGGCGTGTCGGTCGGAAAAGTTTTATAAAATGTCTTCAAGCAACACGATGACGCTTATAGAAAAGCTCACGGGACGTGATAATTACAGTACGTGGAAATTCGCTGTTCAAAATTACTTCGAACATGAAGAATTGTGGGCATGTGTAGAAGGCACGGAAAAAGATGTCAAACTCAATACAAAAGCGAAGTCGAAGCTTATATTACTGGTAGATCCCATCAACTACGTACATATTCAAGAAGCAAAAAGTGCTAAGCAGGTATGGGAGAACCTCGCTAAAGCTTTCGACGACAAAGGATTGACAAGACGTGTTGGTTTGTTGCGAGATTTAATTACCACGAGACTTGAAAGTTGCCAAAACGTTGAAGATTATGTCACTAAGGTTATGGTGACTGCACACAAACTACGCAATATTGGTTTCCACGTTGATGACCAGTGGTTGGGAACATTATTGTTAGCAGGGCTGCCTGATATTTATCAGCCCATGATTATGGCTATGGAGAGTTCCGGTGTGTTAATATCTGCTGATGCTGTAAAAACAAAACTCCTTCAAGATATCCGAACTGAATCCACAGCGTTACTAGCAAAAGGCAACAATAAAAATCAACAAGAAACACAAAGAAAAGGCCCTCGCTGTTATTCATGCAACCGATATGGACATATTAGTCGTTATTGCAAGAATAGTAAAAAGAAAGAAAATAAGTCTACAGATAATACAGGCTATGTTGCTGTTTTTTCTGCAACAACATGTAATAAACAAGGTGACTGGTTTATAGACTCTGGGGCATCCATGCATTTAACTATGCACCGTGACTGGCTTTATGACGAAATATCACCTCCGATTACATCAATTAAGGTAGCCGATAACAAAATACTACTTGTGAAAGCCTGTGGCAAGTTGAACTTGCAAGTTCTAGACCAAAAGGGCAGAGTGCAAATTATACAAGTCCAAAATGTGCTCTATGTTCCCGAGTTAGCCACAAACTTACTATCAGTGAGTCAGATGATAAAAAATGAGTGTCACATACAATTTGATAAACGAGGCTGCAAAATTTACAACAAAAATAAAGAACAAGTAGCCGAGGCAACTTTGAGTAATAATATGTATCAACTAAAAACTCTGAAACCTGCGGCTTACATGACTGAAGCAAATAAAAGTGACGCCTATCTATGGCACCAGAGGATGGCACATCTGAATTTTGATGATTTGAGCAAATTATCTGAAAATGCTGGAGTGAAAATAGAAAACAAAGAGAAGATTTTATGTGTTCCCTGTTCAGAAGGAAAGCAAACAAGAGCTCCTTTTCCAGTGGATGGTTCCCGGGCTCAGTCAAAGCTAGAACTTATCCACTCTGACGTGGCCGGGCCTATAGAAGTCCCATCCCTTGGAGGTGCCCGCTACTTCGTCACCTTCATCGATGATTATACCAGGAAAGTATATGTTTATTTTATGAAAAATAAATCTGAAGTTTATGAGAAATTCACTCAGTATAAAGCATTAGCTGAAAATCAGCTCAACTGTAAAATTAAAAAGTTCCGAACTGATAATGGCACAGAGTATCTGAGTAATGAATTTAAAATGCTCTTACAAAAGTCTGGAATTTTGCATCAAACATCCACTCCTTACACACCACAACAGAATGGGTTAGCTGAGCGAATGAATCGCACATTGTTAGACAGATCTAGATGTATGCTTGTAAATGCTAAATTGCAGAAACAGTATTGGGCAGAAGCTGTAGCGACTGCAGCATACATAACAAACAGATGCCCAACACGAGCGCTACAGTATGCTACGCCTGAGGAGAAATGGACCGGTAAGAAACCAGACATCTCACACATGAAAATATTTGGGTGTGAAGCAATGATGCACTTACCAAAAGAGAAGACAAAGAAATTGGATCCGAAAGCTACTAAATTAATATTTATTGGCTACTGTGAAAATACAAAGGGATATAAATTATACGATCCAAAGAGTAGAAAAGTTTTGATTAGTAGAGATGTAATTTTCATGGAGAATACTGTTAAAAGAAATTTTGCATTAATACCATTATCAGAAGACACAAATATAAATGAAAGTTCCACTTGTGAACAGTCAGACGAAGAAAAATCGAGTGAGGATTCTTTCCACTCGGATGAGGGATCTTTGTATGTACCTGAAGAACCTTTGAGACCTTCAGATATACAAGAAAGGGTAGTAACCAGTAAAAGAAAATGCAGACTAGCTAGAGAAGGAAAATCTTATCTTTCAGCACTACAAGAAAATAATAAAATGACAAGCATCCCAGAAACTTACAGTGAAGCTACATCACCAAGCTGTGCTGATGCTGAAAGATGGAAACAGTCCATAGAAGAAGAGCTGAAGTCACATACCATAAATAATACCTGGAGTTTGGTCACAAAACCCCCCGGAGCTAAATTGATTGGATGCAAATGGGTCTTTCGCATAAAAGATGAACCATCTGGCTCACTTTACAAATCTAGGCTGTGTGCCAAGGGATGTGCGCAAAGACAAGGAAAAGATTACACCGAAACATTTGCTCCAACTGTAAGGTATGACTCTGTACGAACATTATTATCAGAAGTTGTGCAGCAAAACCTCCAAATGGTTCAGTTTGATGTCAAGACAGCTTTTCTTTATGGAGACATCACCGAGGAAATCTATATGACTCCACCAGAAGGTTTGAATGTTGAACCAAACCAGGTATGTAAACTGAATCGTTCACTTTATGGTTTGAAACAGGCACCGAGGTGCTGGAATTATAAATTTGATGAAACATTAAAGAAATTTGGTTTCGAAAGCAGCCATGCCGACCGATGTGTTTACATAGGCAATGTTGATGATGAAAAAGTCTATTTACTTTTATATGTAGATGATGGCTTATTAATTTCAAAACAGAAGGAAACCTTACTTCATATTCTGAACGAACTGAAGAACAATTTTGAAATTAAATCATTCGAACCAAAAGTCTTTGTTGGAATGGAAATAGAAAGGACAGACAGTCATCTTTTTATCCACCAGTCAAAGTATATTGAACAATTATTAATTAAATTTAATATGTCTAATGCAAATGGAACAAACATTCCAGTGGACCCTCACACAACCTTAGAACAGAGTGCCACACCTGATGACAGTCTCCCCTATCGAGAAGCAGTGGGATCACTGATGCACTTGGCAATTGTGAGTAGGCCAGACATCATGTATGGAGTGAGTCTGGTAAGTCGATATTTGAATTATTTTGATCACACACACTGGAATGTAGTAAAGAAGATAATGAAATATTTAAAGGAAACTAAACACTATGGCCTACGCTATACAGCATCCCAACAAAATCACCTAGAAGCTTATTGTGATGCAGACTATGCAAAAGATATTAGCACAAGACGCTCATTATCTGGTTATGTTTTCATAAAAAATGGTGCAGCCATTACATGGACAACACAAAGACAACAGAGTGTTGCATTATCCACTACTGAAAGTGAATTCATGGCGGCATGCTTAGCCACAAAGGAAGCCCTGTGGGTTAAAAGACTATTGATAGACATTGGTGAATTTAATCAAGACTCAGTGTGTTTAAATATTGATAATCAAAGTGCAATTTGTTTAATTAAGAATATAGACTTTCATAAACGTTGCAAACATATAGATGTTAGGTATAACTTTATTAAGGAAAAATATGCTGAAAAACAAATTGATTTAAGATATGTGTGTACTAAAGAGCAATATGCTGATATTTTTACAAAACCTTTGTCTAAAGAACAGTTTCAGTATTTACGAATGAAAATTGGTGTTTCTAAATGAGTAAAAAATGCTCTTAAATATATATGTGAATAATATATTTATGTAAATGTCATTATGCATAAATTAATGTTAATTTACTGTAACTTTTATAGACAGGAAATAGTAATAAGAGTTTGAGTCTAATTTTTGATTGTTTATTGGCATATAATTAGTATTGTTTTGGTGAGAGTATGTCAACTTACAACTTACTCTAAGCTGTGAGTTATGTACTTCAGTTTAAAGTTTTTTTTTAAAAGGTTTTGTTTTGGTGAGAGTGTTGTAGTGTAGAAGTTCTTTTAAAACCACAAACCTTTGTACTATTATTTATATTGGTAACACTAAATTGACAGCTCAAAACTCTCTAAATGGTTGATCTCCTTCTTCCGGTTTTTCTTGGTGCAAATGGTTTTATCTCATAGTAATAATATCGAATTATAAGTTAATTTGTCAAACCAAGTCTCTTTTAATATAAATACAACAGAAAGTTAGCAGGTTTGGAAATTGTATCAGGAAGCATATCATACAGAGAACAGCGAAGCCATTCAAAAAATATATGTTCAGTGGTACCTATATCAATACCGCATTCACACAGAGAATGGTCCCGCACTTTGATTTTTGAAAGGAAGACCGGGGTGCAGGCAAAACCCAAACGGAGACGGCATAAGACAGAAGAGGCTTGTTTGTTAACTTTATTGAACTTAAAAAACCAAGGTTTATTAGGGATTGACGGTTAACTGTTACCATAAAATTTTCCTTTTGATTTCTGCCAGTCAAATTCCCAAGTATTACGCAGAGAAAGATGGCAGGAGGAAGAAAGGTCATGGCTGTAAACTTGATAATAATTGTTGTTGCCAGAAATTGAGGCTTGTTTGGCACATGAGTCTGCATTTTCATTACCAGGAAAACCGACATGGCCCGGAATCCACGCCAAGACAACCTGTAAGCCCTGCTGACTACATTTTAATTTAGTTCTTCCTTAATCTGGAGAATGATTGGATATTTAATTTTAGATTTAAAAGGGTTTGTCATAATAGCTTGAAGACAGCTTTTTGAATCAGAAAAGATAATAGTTTTATTTATATTGTGGGAAGAAACAAATAGGATCGCTTCAAGGATAGCTGTAGCTTCCCCAGTAAAGATAGAAGCAAGAGGAGGGCATTTGTAACCAAGTATAATTTTATACTATATTTATTTTGTTTGAATAACTCTCTAGTTGCACCCTTAAAGTAAAGTAAAGTAAAGTAATATTTATTGACCTTTAAATAACGTTCGTTACAGGCAAGTCTTATTACATTTAAATTAATAATTACTTAAAAAATTTAACTTACAAATCTCATTCATATACGATTACTTAATATTAGTTCTTAGTTTAACAGTTCTCTTGACAAATATTTACATTATGATTGCTTTGTTTAGTTACTAGTGATATTTTATTATGGTTGTTCGTTACACAAGAACGATGATTCTACAAGCTGCATTGACATATATTCGCTGAGTTTATAAAAAGGATTGCTTTCAAAAAAATACTTCAATTTTTGTTTGAATGTAATAAAATTGAGATCCATTACACTATTAGGTAATTTATTATACTTCAGTATTTTGGTATAAAGCCCCTGCTTCTTACATTTAGCTAATCTATTTATTGGTAGGATTCGCCCTTTTTTATTATTGCTTGAAATTCTTTTTTCCGGTATTTCCCTATCCTCGTGTACTTCTAATAAACAACTATAAATATAAAGTGATATAACTGTCATTATTTTATCTTTTTTAAAGTGTTTTCTCGCAGGACTACGTTTTTTCAAACCGTTAATTGTTCTTATAGACTGTTTTTGAAATTTTAAGACTTTTATGATATCTTTAGCATTTCCCCAAACAGTAATAGCGTATCTTATAATAGAATGCACGTAGGCATAATAGACAGAGATGAGCGACTTTTTATCTAGTAATGGCTTAAGTTTAAATAAAGCATAATTACCACTTGCCATTTTCTTGCAAATTTTATCGATGTGCGCATTATGGCTAATTGTATTATCTATTGTATAACCAAGAAATACATTTGTTTTACTAATGGAATTCCCGAAAATACCTAACTTTGACTGATACTGCATAGAGATGGTTTTATCAGAGTTAAGAACAATTCCATTTGCATCAAACCATTCCTTTAACAATTCCATAACAATACTAACTTTATTTTCTAAATTATGTTTACATTTGTCTCCATAACAATACTAACTTTATTTTCTAAATTATGTTTACATTTGTCTCTGATACCTACATGTGTGTCATCTGCGAATAAATTTATGTGAGCCCAACTTGGCAATGCATTGGTAATATCATTAATATATATCAAAAATAAGACTGGGCCTAAAATAGAGCCCTGTGGTACTCCAATTGACATCCTACCTTGTGTAGAAATTTGTTCATTAATCGAGACAATTTGACTACGGTTCTGTAAGTAAGTTATCTTCATATTTAATTCATGACCTTGAAATCCGTAATATTGCATTTTTAAAATCAATATATCGTGCCTCAAACAATCAAAAGCTTTTGAAAGATCACAAAAGATACTTGCACATTTATTTGACGTATCTAAGGATTCTAGAATGTAATATACTACTTTTCTTATAGCCATTTCTGTTGAGCGGCCTTTTCTGAATCCAAACTGTGATATTGTAAATAAATTATTTTCTTCAAAGTATTTAACGATTCTCGATTTAATAATAGCTTCTAAAATTTTTGATAAAGTTGGCAAAATGCAAACGGGTCTATAATTACTAATATCCTCTATATCCCCTTTTTTTTAAAAGTGGGATTATCCTACCCGGTTTCAATACGTCGGGAAATATTCCGTCAGTTAAACATGAGTTTAAGACAATTAATATTAATTCAAATAAATTATCGTTATTTATTATTAGGTTCCGTAAAGTCTTAGTACTCATATCGTAAATATCTAACGTAGGTTTTTGCTTCATGTTAACTACTACCTTTTTGAGCTCAGTATAATCTACTGGTCCGAATGAAATAGATGTCAACGGTTTACTACAGTAATCTAAATACTTTTTGCAATCATCCGCGTCAATTTCTAGATTACAAGTTAACGTATGAGCTATGTTGCGAAAAAAATTATTAAATAGAGTAGCAATTTTTTTAGATTCTGTAATACTTGCTCCGCTTTCGTTTTTTACTGATTTTATTCTATTACTTGTATTGCGTCGCGTATTTTGACCTGACTGTTCGTTTATAATTTTTCAAGATTCTTTAATTTTATTTTTTGATTTTTTAATTCTATCTCTATACTGTATTTTTTTTTGCTACGACCATTGTTTTACGTAATATTTTTCTATACCTTTTAATGTTTAATTTTCTTGTTCCGCTAGGGTCAACCTCTTGAAGGATTTCCACTTTGGCTAAATTTTTCTTACTAGTTTCTATACCTAAAGTCGACCATTTTTTCTGAACATTTATTACTTGTTTTTTCATTTTTGGAAAAGCTATGTTATAGTAGTACATCAAATCATCGTGTAAAATCCTCGTTCTTGCGTTCGCGTCACTAGTCATTAGTATTTCTGTTTTTATTGACATACAATTTTTGTTAAACAAATAGTTAAAATAATTAAGGTTATTTTTTGAAAATTTTCGAGCCATATAGGCTGTATTTTTACTATTAACATTTTTGGTATTGAACAATTCTAATTTAATTACATTATGGTCTGACAGCTTACATCCTAAAACTGATCCTCTACAACCACTAAAATTTACAATAAAGTTATCAATGCATGTGGAACTGGTTTGGTTCCTTTTATTTGTCTCAGTTCTAGTAGGTTCATTTAACAACCATTTACTATCAAATTTCTTTAGTATGCCGTCAAGTTTCTTAATATTTTTATCTACTTTTAATACATTTAAATTGAAATCACCTGCTATAATAATTTGTTTCTTTTCTTTGCAAAGTTTAATTAACAGTTTTGTCAATAATTCAAAAAATAAATTTATATCATATTCTGGACGGTAAAGAGCCATAATTACTATTTTTGACAACCTTAACTCTATAGCTGCTAATTCAAAATTTGTTTCAAATGACATTTTATTCAAATCGTTTCTAATTTTAAAATCTAAACCATTTTTAACATATATCGCGGTCCCGCCATGTTCAAAAAATATTCTGTTAAAACAAGTCGCCAGAGTGTAGTTCTCGACATTCATCGCCTGCATCTGATGATCTTTTCCCCAGGTCTCTGTCAAGCATAACACATCACATTCTTGCTCATTTGCTAAGCTTTCAATCTCTAAGTACTTTTTGTGTATACTACGAACATTTGCATGAAGAATTATCATTCTAGAGTCGGTGTTTGTGTAATTTGAAAATTTGAATTGTCCGGATTTGTTGTGTTGTATTGGCACCTAATGAAACGCAGTGTTAAAGAATTATTAAATTTGCTGTCTACGCATGCTACAACATTTTCCATTACAAAGTTCTTCAGAGTATTGTAATTTTTAATATTTTCGTGTCGCACAGTCGGGTCGAGATATTTGACATTTTCGTTATTTTTTGCTATATTAGCTATTTCACTGTTAATATTGTATATCTCTTTGTCATGTGTGTAATTGTATCGCAGGCCAGTGATTATAACTTTAAATTTCCGCTCGGGACTATTTACAATGTTATTCAAAATTTTTATGTACTTTTTAGGATTATAGTACAGAGAGTTTTCATATTTCGTAATTAATACTGCTACGGTATCTTTTCCAGTTAGATATTGAATTTTTTTAGAATAATTTCCCAATATTTCTTGATAACCAGCCGCTGGTTTGCAGTTGTTGGTGGCTTGGCAATTTGTTTTTTCCATTATTTTTGAAGCTAATCCTTTACCGATGCTGTCTGAAAATATTACCGTATTTGAGGTTATTTTGGTTCTTGAATTTTTAGTTATGGTCGCAGTGGGGTTGTTTATGTTTTTAGACTGGGACTTTTGCTCTAATTGTTTATTTTTTCTGCTACTTGGCGGTAAAGGAGTTTTTACGACGCTACAATTTTCTTCGTCAGACTCCAATGAACGTGTATTAACAAGTTTCTTTTCGTTATTCTTTTCCGAAATAATTTTCTTTGAAAAAGAATCTCGTCTTTTAGGCGTACTCATCGCTTCTGTAAAAAGTTTCTTCCACTTCACAGTAAGCGTCTCTTTTTCTGTAATCTGTCTCTTTAAATCAATATTTTCTAGTGACAATTCATCCACTTGATTATGGGCTATTTCTAACTCGAACCTTATTAATTTTACCAAAATAAAATCAGTAGTTTTATGTGTAGTAATTAAAGTTATATTTTTCATAAATCTTTCTTTAATATATTAGAAAGTAACACTAAAAGTTTGCGAAGTTCTACAAATCCAAAGCCGGATAGAATTTCCAAATGAACACAGAAATTATAAATTTCCTAAGTAACGTCTTGGTAAAATGTGTCACCAAAACAACAATTTTTTTTTTTTTTTAAATTGTACTGCACTCACATCGAAACGAAAAATACCAACTAAAAAGTTCCACTATGCTAGGAATCATAAACGCGGACAATAATGAATAAAACTTAGAAAAGCTAGTAAATACCGTATTGATTGATAATACCACGTCTACATCCCTAAAGTAAACACATAATTGTGAACAGACGACTTTGTTCCAGGTCTCCTGGAGCGGATCTCACAGCTGAATGCGCAGAACCCAGCGATAGTAAAGACATACCTATGTAGCGCAGTCGAGCACTACGCGAGCACGTACGGGGACCGGGGGTGGGGCTGCGGGTACAGGTATGACACTTTACACCACGTACCTGTAGCGCAGTCGAGCACTACGCGAGCATTACTTTAGTAACCATTTCAAAGAAAAAAGATTATTAGTAATAATTAAAATCCCTGTTTTTATGAAGATGAGTTGAAAACTACAATAATTTATAAAATTCATATTTCGCTTCATAAATTATATATATCAATCAATATCAACCCAATAGTATGATTTATAAGTCGAAATAACAAAAAAATCTTGAAGAAAAGCACACACAAATATCCAGTATTAATTTAACTAAAATCAGTTTTGTCTAAATACTCATACTCATACTCATACTCATACTCAATTTATTGATAATAATTATTACAGGTCAATTTTATGTAAATAAGGTATATGCTTATACTTAGTTTATTCCGCACATGTAGCATTAGTATGTACAACAATTAAATTAATCATAATTAATCACAACAATCAAATTTTTTGGTAATATTATTTACAAATTAGACTTAAATTTTATGAATTCTTCATAACTATAGAACGTCTGCTCAATCAGCCAGCGCTTGAGTCGTGACTTAAAGCTGGGCATAGTGGGCGCTGCGGTGACGTGCTCCGGCAGCTTGTTATACACCGTGGGACCCATGACGTGGGTACACTTGGATGATCGCACTAACTTGCGGGGAACGCTTCCTAGTTTACCTCTTCTAGAGGTCGGATACGAGTGATCGCTGCCGATTTTTCCATAAGAGGCCAGGTTTTCTCTAACATATACTGCTACTTGGTATATGACAAGCGCCGGCAATGTCAAGATACCGAGCCTCTTGAAATGAGGACGAGCAGAATTGTCCTGTGGTATTTTTGCGATGGCCCGAATAGCGCGCTTCTGTAATCTGAACACTCGCTCCCACTCAGCTGCCCTACCGAAAAGCTCCGCACCGTATTGCAGTAGCGAGTGCACCGTCGCAAAGTAACAAGATCTCACTACTTCGGCAGATACTACTTTAGCGACACGGTTCAGAGCGAAGCAGGCACTTCCCAGCTTGCCACATAGTTTGTTGATATGGCTTTCCCACGTCAAGCACCTATCTATTTCAAAGCCTAGAAAAGTGGTAGTTTCAGCCTGCTTCAGTCTTTGACCTTCCACGCTAACAGTGAGTGGTCGGGTTGTGTGGCCCGATAAGCAAAAATGTATAAAATGGGTCTTAGATTGGTTAAGCGCAAGGCCGTTCACCCGAAACCACCCTGCCAGTTGACTCGTGGTCTCATTTAGCTTCAGCTCTAGGAGATCCACCCCAGGCGCAGTGACTACAGCGGCTACGTCATCAGCGTACATGAATATATCAGCTGCAGTCACAGACTCAGGCAAATCGTTCAAGAGCAGAGAAAATAGTATGTTCGAGATAGAAGAGCCCTGCGCTACTCCCATCGTTGAGCTCATTGGCTCCGACCTCACCATTCCTCCACCTGCGTCTACTGTCTGCGATCTGTTCTTCATTACACTCGTCAGCAAGGCGTGCGACGCTCCGCTAATACCGTAATGCTGCAGCTTCGCTGCGAGTACGGCATGATCTGCGACGTCGAACGCCTTCGACAAATCGCAGCATAAAATTGCTACCTGTTGTCTGGTTTCACGAGCTCGCAGGACACGGTGGACTACTTCACGGGTTAGAGACGATGTGGAGCGACCCTCGCGATACGCGTACTGCCTCTCGGATAGGGCTTCTGTTGTCGCAAGAAATTTGACTAGACGAGTGCTCAGTCCGTTTTCGAACACCTTTGCTGCGGCAGGTATTATTGCCACTGGCCTGTAGCTATCAATGTTTTCTCGTTTGCCTTTGCCTTTGTATAATGGAGACACTTTACTAATTTTCATCGCAGTGGGGTACGAACCATCTATAATGCACCTATTATAACACTCTGTCAGAATGGGCGCTAGTGAGTGTATAGCTGTTCTGAAAAGTTTCATCGACAGACCATAATAATCAATGGAAGTTTTGGCAGGTATACGCGTGGTTACAATTCGCACTACTTCGTCTACACTGAATGGCGACAATCGCATGGATCGGTCGGGCGGCGGGCGGGCCGCGCGCAGAATGTCCCTCGCGCGGGCAACATCGGCGCGAGGCGCGCAGCACGCGACCGCCGCGTTTAAAAAGCGCTCGTTCATCGCATTTACGGCGTCTTTTTTACTCAGAAAAGGAACTCCACTTGAGTCTTTTACGACATCTGTGACATCAAGGAATGGAGCGTTCTCCTTGCCTCTCTCCTTGTTGACAATTTTCCACATCGCTTTGGACTTATTATTACTACCCCTTAATGTATTATCGTAGTGAGTCGCCTTATTTAAGTTAATTAATTTCCCATAACATATATTCATGCCCGATATTAACTTAGTAATATTATCATTGCACGGAAATAATTTTGCAATTTTGAGTATTTCGAATATTATTATTTTATAATTTTTTACATCGGGAGTTATCCACGATGAGTCATTACTTTTATAATTACAAATTTTCCTTAGTGGGAAACATATATCAAATTGGTTTTTTATAATATTAATTGTGGAATTTACTATTTCGGCTGCATTCCTTCTTGGATTTAATATCTCACGCCACTTCACACTCTCTACAGCTGCACAAAAATTATGTTGGTTAGCTCGCGAGAAACAAAGCAAAGTTCTTGCAGCTCATGACATTTTTGGCTGGCTGTATAGCACAGTAGCAACTCTGCCTTCTGCGCCGCTGGTCCCGGGTTCGATCCCCCGGACAGGTTAAACGTTTGTGTGCATGAACATGTCTGTTTGACCTGTGTCTGGGTGTTTATTATATATAAGTATGTATATCAGTCATCAGGTTACCATAGCTTGAAGACCTTTGTGTGGATGTGGTCCCATATTATTATCCTAACTAATATTATAAATGCGAAAGTAACTCTGTCTGTCTGTCTGTGTCGCTTACAAGCCAAAACCACTAAACCGATCTGGGTGAAATTTGGTACACAGGTAGATTGGATCCTGGGAAAGGACATAGGATACTTTTTAACCGACTTCAAAAAAAGTTGTTCTCCATTGGATTATCTCGATAGTAAAATGGGGAACTACGCGGGTGAAACTGCGGAGCACTGCTAGTTATTAATATAACAGAAACAGTTGGAAAGAAGCGAACTTTACCCCATATAATTATTATTAAAATCAGCCTTAACTAAATAGTTTAATGAAGTCGGCGTTTCATTTTTTTTCCAAAGTATTCAAGTATTTTAGTATTTGGCCGGCAAACCTCTTGCAGCTCTCAACATTTGCCGGCCATTGTACCATTGATGTTCTTTCACAGGAACATGCAAATGGTGCTATCATCTCTACTGAAGAACCCGGCGTACAGCGCGCGGGTGGCGAGTGCCTGCGCCCCCGACTGCGAGTGCGTGCCCTCCATACCGCGCCTGCAGCTGCTGGTCGAGCAAGCGTGGCAGAAGGGCTTTGACGTTCAGGTGACACAATTTTTTTTCTTATTATCTGTAGTACTATCTTTTCGACCAAAATCTCAAGTCAACGACATAAGACCTATGCCCAGCAATATGAGAGAGACCAGCCAGTGTTACCAGTTATACCCAGCAGTGAGATAAGGAAGGCTATGGATGAGGTACTATGCGATTTGTGTATTTGCTAGCTTGCTTGCTTGCTTGTCACGTTTATAATTTTTCAAGTTGTAAAGTTCAATCTAATTAATTTAAAAAGAAGAAATGATTTTTCAAGTTACCAAACCAGTGATAAGTCGTCGTGGTCAAGTTAAAGTCATGTCACGTACCCTAGTTTATTATTTTCAACTTAATTTTAATTGTTTATTGTAATGAAATTGTTTTTTTATGGAATTATTATGCATCGCCATCTGCCGTCCATCTGCCGTAACGCAGCTAGTCACGGGCACCTTCGCGCCAGGTTCGAATCGGGCCTAAATTTGTGTTCCTAATGTACTGTCTGACTTACTGTAATAAAATATTAATTTAATTACTTCAAAATAACTACGGGATAAAAAAAAGATTATGCAGGGAATTAAATAAAGCTTTATTATTATTGTTGTTTCACACCCCAGGGTTCAGAGCAACTGGGTTCCAAGTTGTATAACACTCGGAAATGGATCGGCGCGTGCGAAGTTGTCACTGTGCTCTCTTCACTTAGAATAAAGTAAGTTGAACAACTGTTGAAAACGTGTTTAGAAACCGTTGCTGGGTTAAAATACAAAAACAGCTGTTCCATATAAAAAGTTTATCGGACGTCGACAAAATGTATGGAACATATGTTTTTTTTCTCGAATTCAGTGTTGGTCCCATAGTGACAGTTGTTCCTTAGGATGAGTATGGTAACCCCCTACCTATGTGTTAATCCAAAATATAAACCGTGTTCGTGCTAAATTTCATCCAAATCCATTCAGCCGTTTGAGCGTGAAAGAGGAACAGACAAACACACACACACACAACACACATACAAACTTTCACCTTTATAATATTAGCGCGATTGTTATTTTATAATTTTTTTTCTACAAGTTGTTAATTTCGTCCGTTAGATGTCAGCTGATAGACTTCCACAAGCCGACGAGTCCGGAAGGAGGTCACCCGGCGCTGTTCGACTGGGTACTGCGCTACTTCACCACTGATCCTACCGCGTTCAAACCACCACTATACTTGCAACATCAAGGTTCGTGTGATACAAGTTTATTATAGTATTATAGTAAATTAATATCTAATATAGTAAATTAATATATTATAGTATTATAGTAAATTAATATCTTCGAAGTTAGAGCATAATTAAGATTATAAGCATTACTTAAAAATATTTACAACCGACACAAGCATTCCATAGACAATTTGTTTTTTTAAATTAAATACTGAACCGATTATAATAATGAGAAAAATAATAATTAAAGAACCAATCTTTAGTTATACTTTTTTTTGTTGCTAAATTATCAGAAAGATTATAACAACCTCCTTTTTGAAGTCGTTTAAAAAACATCTGTGTAATCGTCAAAAAGAGAAAGAAACGAACTCAGTGAATATATGTGAATGCAGCTTGTGGAGTCATCGTTCTTGTCACCATCGAACAACCATCACAAAATGTTACTAATAAGTAAAGAAATAAATCACAATATAAATATATAACATAATAAATATATGTTATAAGAACTATAAAAGAAGTTTTTAAAGTAATGAATCATTGAAATGTGACAAGACTTGCCTGTGACGAACGTTACTTTAAGGCCAATAAATATTTCTCATTCTTAATCTGAACAGCTGAATTTAGTCAATTAAAGATGGCTGTGTTTGTTTTATTTTAATTATTATTTTTAGACGACAGTAGTAGTTGGTAAAATATAGCATTTTTGTTGAACAGGTCACTCGAGAACTATTATAGGGTATGAGAAGCTGAAAGACGGCAAAGCGACGCTCCTGGTGCTAGACCCCTCGCATTCACCCGCGCAGGTAAGCGCACACCATTACTATCAGTTAAGAGTATCACCGACCCTTCACTGTTTTCGTGTTTCTGATACAATTTTCGTTCCAATGCCTACCTTTTTTCATCCCCTAAATTGTAACGTATTTTTTTGTTTTTGGTGTCAATCGCTTCACTGTAATGTGTTTTAGACCTAAGTGCACGTTTTATTATTTTGAAAAAAGTTATTCAATTCTGCATAAAACAGTCTTTTAATAGGCATCGTATCAACGCAAAAATTATCACTGCTTAGGAAGCTTGTAACTTCATAGTGATATAAAAGACAGAAAAAAATAAAACGTAAAGCCTAGTAAATAATGTGTTAGCTATGTGAAAAAAACCCACTGGAATCGGACAACATTAAAAAGTAGAAAAGAGCTATATTGTTGTATGGACAAGTTGGCGGTCTGTAGCTGTGTTAAGGCTGGAGCAGACCGCACACGTTGTGTCCCGGCGCGTTGCGTAGGATGTCACACCGGCTATTTGTTTGTCGTATCTTGCATTACTGTAACGTAATTAACAGCTGCCATTTCAATTTTGAATTTCAAGTGTCAAACATGAGTGACGTATACGCTCGTAGTGACGTAGTCTGACTTGACTTGCGGTGGTGTGCGTAGATCGATGATTCTAAAACAGACCCCCATTCCTTTGTGATTTCTACATCCGCTTATAAGGTTTTTAAATGTGCGATGTGTTGTATTCAGGTCCGTCAGATCCTGTGCAGCAACTTGTCTCTGTCGACGGGCGCGCTGCGCCTGCTGCGACGCAACTCGCGTGCCTTGCGCGCCAGGCAGTACCAGCTGCTGGCGGTCACGGGGCTGCTCAACGACCCACTAGAATACGAGGTAGCCTTACTTGATCCTATGCAGGCCTAATCGTGAGTTAGCCTGCTTGTCTTAGGTGTTGAAGGGTTTAGTCACCTTAGCGTGCCACCTTGGTCCACTAGGCGATTAAAAGAAATAAATAAATACAAATACAAATGTATATGGACATAAATAATGGTTCACAAAAATTCACCATGTAGGTAAGTATAATCAATTAGTTCGCTATGCAGGTGGTATGACAAAAAGTAAAAGCACTTTTGAGAATTAGCTACTTATTTTCAATATTATAAAGTAGGTAACAAACAAGGCTAAAGCGACTAGTTTCTTTATGTACGTTATTATTGTATATGCTAATAGTATAGTCGCTGAATTCTGCAAATGTAGTGTCGTTTCGCACACATGGCCGAGCACAACTCCTAACTTAGGTATTTAGGATGTTAGTCCCTTCCTGTCGCCTTATAGGAATGAAATATATTAACAAGCAGACAAAAAATTAACATAATATTTATCGAAACACTGACATAAATTTAGACTTTCCATTCAAAAACCAGAGACAAAAAACATATACATACATTTTAATACACATGAGTTTATATAGAGATCTAGAGAGATGATAAAATAATTTTTTTTTGGACTACTTGATGTTACTCGTATGTAATTTAATTTTTGACAATAATTTCGTAAGTTACCAGTCAACTACTGAATGCGTGTATTACTGTCGCGAACGAGTTATTGGACATATTGTTACGAAACCCGCTCACTAAGTCTTCTTTTAGTTTCTGAGGTCTGTGGTTGATACCTGCAAAATTTTACGTACATTTGTTCAATCTTCGTTCTTTCGTTCCGTTCTTGACACCGGACGGAATTTTAATAATTCATTTTTATATGTTCCAGGCTAGTAAAGTCCTTCAGTCAGTCCGCATACCATAGAACCGGCGAGTGGGGCTTCGCCCCGCGCTCCACCACTCTGTGCGACGCGCCGCCGCGTGACCACAGATACAAAACAATAAACAGACATAGACAATTTGGTATTCGTAGACAGACAAAGTTATAGGTTATATTTAGTTTCACAATCAAAAACATAAACATTTGGATCTTTTAGGCTTATTTAAATGGTTAAACTATTCAGAGACTACATTTTTGACGACCGCTGTGACTTAGTGGGACATATTCGTTTCGAAAGCTGGCGGTACCGGGTTCGATTCCTAGCCGAAGTAGATTTTTCATTGATGTGTTAGAAGAATCCCCGATACAGGAGAAATACTGGTGGGTAGCTATGACTGTAAATCGTTTATTATTTTGAAAATATACACTAAATACCCGGCAGCGGAAAATGTCAAGTAGTGTATAGCTTTCTCTGTCTGTGTGACAAACAGAGAAAGCTATAGTCGCTGTGCGACTAAAATCTCTTTTATTTACTTTAGTTATAACAAAACACAGTAACTATAATTTATTCTATGTAACTAAAACGGCATAGAACTGTCTTAACTTAATCATCCCCTTAGTTGTACGATAGGTTCACTGAAACAAAATGTCCAATTTATCACATAGAACGAATTATATTCGGCCGCTTCTGTCGGCTCCATAGAGAAAAATAAATATTCATCTCACAGCGGTCAAGATTTAAAATATATCAGTGATTACTATGTATTAAAACTTAAAAACATTATGAAATGTTATCATTGTACAAAAATAAAAATATCTACGTTCGTGTCTACCTCATCATTGTGTTGTTCGTCAATTAATTGTATAATTTCGTCAATTGTGTCTCAAAATATTTATCAAAATCATGTATTTACTTTCGTCGCACTCGTCACAAAATCTTTCATACAAACAATGAAAAATAAATCTGCTTTACTTTTTCAATTAATATTCTATAGCGACATCTTATTCGCAATTATATTGCTGTACAAAAATCTTATTAAATATTTCTGATAAGTTTTTACTCAATTCCTGAGCTTACAAAACTTATTAATTCATTACAAGAAATAAATACAAAATGTACATAATTCAAACGAATTCCCGCCGCTATATTCATAGTCATTATAAAATATCATTACATTAAACTAAACTTACTAAAGTTTGAATGCTTTTAGCATACTTTAGTTCATTAATACTCAAATTAAAGTCGCTACATTAACTATATATATATATATATATATATATATATATATATATATATATACATAAGTTTCTCACTGTGTTATTATATATATATATAATAACACAGTGAGAAACTTATGTTTTCATTTGTATATATTTAACGAAATTGTAATAAATCCTTTTTATTAAAAAAAAAAATAGTAAAAACATTACCCCCTTTTGTTTCGCAGTCGAATTTAAAGCCAACGCCAACTGTTTCAGTGCCTGTCTTTTTAATGTTAATCCTTGGAAAGTGTTAAGCAACGTTCAAGTGTGCTAAAAGCATGAAACAATCCAAATAATATACACAGTTAGCGATGTCTATGAACAATAATAGTAAACAGTTAAAGTGAACAGATATTTAATATAGTTTAGATATAAAAAAATTACGACGCTTTCATGACACGCCTTCGAACTATAGAACCACGCATGTAATATTAAAATATGTATAAAATACAAATTCAATACATTAATATCAAATAAACTGTTGAATCGAATTCATACATTTATTTGTTATTTTGTGGTGGCTCCTCATGATTACAAGCAATAATTTTTGTTGTAGGACTTTTGAATATTCGCAAAAAAAAACAATGACACGTTGCCAATTTTATCTAACAGGTACTCAATACTTAGACTGTTTGTATTGCAAAATCATGGACTAAACATACGTCATCATCCTCCTGACCTTATCCCACTGTCCTCAATACTTAGACTGTTTGTATTGCAAAATCATGGACTATACATACGTCATCATCCTCCTGACCTTATCCCACTGTCCTCAATACTTAGACTGTTTGTATTGCAAAATCATGGACTATACATACGTCATCATCCTCCTGACCTTATCCCACTGTACTCAATACTAAGACTTTTTGTATTGCAAAATCATGGACTATACATACGTCATCATCCTCCTGACCTTATCCCACTGTACTCAATACTTAGACTGTTTGTATTGCAAAATCATGGACTATACATACGTCATCATCCTCCTGACCTTATCCCACTGTACTCAATACTTAGACTGTTTGTATTGCAAAATCATGGACTATACATACGTCATCATCCTCCTGACCTTATCCCACTGTACTCAATACTTAGACTGTTTGTATTGCAAAATCATGGACTATACATACGTCATCATCCTCCTGACCTTATCCCACTGTACTCAATACTTAGACTGTTTGTATTGCAAAATCATAGACTATACATACGTCATCATCCTCCTGACCTTATCCCACTATGTGGGGTCCGCACGGCATGTATTCCTATTTAAAAATAAATACAAATGTTTCATGACTCACACAGATAATAGCCAAAATGGGTTCTGTGAGATTCACCACAGCATAACATTTATTGTTATAGGATCTTTACGTATGTTTTATCATGAAAATTATGGTAAAAGGTAGTGCAGGGTGAGGGCGACTGAATAAAACGTGGATGGACAAAACATACGTCATCGTCCTCCTGACCTTATCCCACTGCGAGGGGTCTGCACAGCATATCTTCCTCTTCCATAGTCCTCTGTCAGCCGTCGTCTCATCATTTCATATCTATACAGGGGGAATAAATGAAGAGGTGACGCCTGATAGAGGTCAATGAAAGACATGCTGTGCGGACCCCACACAGTGGGATAAGGTCAGGAGGATGATGACGTATGTTTAGTCCATGATTTTGCAATGCAAACAGTCTAAGTATTGAGTACCTGTTAGATAAAATTGGCAACGTGTCATTGTTTTTTTTATGGAAATGTTTTTTTTTGTGAATATTCAAGTCATAGAACAATAGTGGTTGCTTATGGCCGTCAGGAGCCACCCTTAAGATGTTAGTTGATTAGCAGTCACTGTGAATATCTTTGTGAAAAATCATTGATGCAATCAAACTATTTACAATCTACAAATTATTATTATCAAATTCCAAATAATAATTAATTTAATTATCAATTAAATATTCTCCAAATTTTACTTGTGTCAATTATGCATATTTATCTTAATATAATAATCTTTAATTGTTTCTGTGTTTATATTATAAGGAAATATATTAGATTTCCTTGAATAGTAAGTGTTCATTGACCAAATTCAAAAATTCAAATTGTTCATTTAGTGTATAATTATTGATGTTGTTAGTAATTATTTACTAGTTTATTCACAAATTAAATTAAATTTATATTTTTTTTTTAAATAAGTGTAATAAAATTAAAAAACATTAAATTAATTAATTTGAAACATATTTTTTTGTTGTGGTAGTTAGTAATTATGTTTATGTTACTTGCCATAAGTGTTATGTATAGAATTATAGGAAATTTCTTTTGGACTAATACGTTAGGGAAAGCGTGACCTACTCGTACATGACTTTTTTACACATTTCACGATTTGAAAAATCTAAGAAACACTGAATTAAAATTAAAACAAAAAATATGGCTTCGCCGTTGTTTTTAACTTTTTTTTCAGTTACATGTTTAAATCGTTAATTTTTAATTAAATTATTATGTAAGAATCTGATTTTTTTCTTTGGTTAATAATGGTCCATCTGAGAGTCCTTCTGGCGGCTAGAAACTGTGACGCCGTGCGCCAGGGTGGTGGTGGTGGTCCACTTCGCCTATATAAACATAATAATAGTGTATGAAAAACGATTTAGTATTTTTTGTTTTTACAGTAATTAATTGTTTAGAATTGTCAATTGAGTGTCTCTCCTGCTGGGCACGGGTCTACTCTAAGGTCAGGCTAAGACCAAAATAAATCAAAATTCTAATCTTCAGCTCAAATCGTTGGTCCAAAAGGAGTTCAAAATATACTAAAAAATCTAGTGAATTTTACACTTATATTGTAACGTGACGAATGTTTCTTCAATTTGAAATGTTTTCTAGCGTATTAAAATTTATTATCGATGTAAATTGAACATTTTAAATGTATTGCTTTCGGGAACGATGGGCACAAAATGGACGGTTCGGAATAACGGCTGTTGGGATGGATTATTGTATGGATTTAATTAATTAAATAATTTGAGTAATAATAACTTTAAATATAATATTATAACTTTAAATTATTTGACAAGGATGTGCTAGACTAAAACATAGGTACATACTAGGATTTCGGTTTCGGCTTATTTACTTTTAACCCGATTCCCCAGAGATTTGTTTCCTGTGCCGATGTGTTGCTCCTATACAATTTTCATTGAAATCAGTTTAGTAGGTTAATTGGTTTGGTTTTTACATTAAAATATACTTATCTTGTCAAATCAAAGTCACTTTCCACAAGTAACTTGTAAACAATTAGATATTATATAGAGAATATCTGTTCTCCCGCTCTGTTTTGATGTCAGCTTGAGAAATTGAAAAATATTTTTGTTTCTTTGGTGTGGTTCCTCCTCACCACCGCCACACCTCACCTTATTATTTCTCTTTCTCTCAATATCCGACTTCCTCGACACGTGTTTCGCTTTAGCACAAGGCATCCTCAGGAGATGTTGACTCTTCACGCCCTCGCTCGAAAGCTCTGATAGTCTTTCGACCGAGCGCTTGAAGAATCAACTGGAATGGAATGGAAAATGGGTTTCCGCAAAGTAACGCCTGACTCCCATCAATTAAATTTCCAAAGTATGAAAAAATATGACTCATGAAGTTATGTAACTCATAAATCACTTTTTAGTCTGGCTTATCCTATTTAAAAACATTATTTTTAATATTGTCATGTTTTCCGGTCACATAGGGTACGTTAATAGTTAGAACTTTACATTTCCAACTTGATTTTGCTCAGCGATAGTGTTAGTTGTTTATGATTTGTCGATTTTATGTGGGTTTGCTTTGTTTTATGAAAAATACCACAAACTGCAAAAAATATATACTACGTAACCAAAATATGCGTAATGAAATTCAGTAGGCGTAGTAAAAGTACCTAATATAGGTCTTTATACCTAACAATAATTCTTTTAAACAATTTTTTTTTTCTTAAATATTTTTTTAAATTACTCTCTTCTTCCATTAAGGTACTAAGTACACAGGCAGGCACCAATAGAAATTAAAATGGTTTTAATAAAATAAAATAAAATGTCCCATTTTAATTTTATTAAGTAAAATATATTTTTTCAAGTTGGTTCAATCTTAGAGATATCAGGTAGCAAACAAAAAAAAACTTTCAAATTGAGTGCCTCCTCTTCTTGGGAGTCAGTAAAAAAGCTGAAGTGCTGAAATTAGCGCTTAATATTACCTTTCTTTAATTAAGTTAAATACAAGATCGAGTTTGGCAATAACAAACTAATGTGTTAGTTATATTATAATTCATAAGCGTTTTTCTTTGTTATTTAGACTCAGGACAGGACTGCTTTAGTACAAAACGCTAATGTTAAGGAGTCGTGCAGTTGCATTGTTTTATTAGTAATTCGACCAGAGGCCTTATTTTTGAAACGTCCGATTGAATTCATCACTCGTCACTAACAAACAATACGCAAGATCCCATAAATATCATCAGGCCGTCATTAGCGTAGCGAGCGATGAAGTCAGTCGAACTTTTTAAAAATAACGTCCTAGTAATGTAGTAGACTGTCATTTCGGCTAATTATATTCCCAGGTTAAATTTCTTGAATATGAGCATTAGTGCAAGATATCATAGTTTATGGGTGTACTAAAGCGAAGAAGGGTAATAACGATACATCTTTAAACGGTTTTTTTTTTGATAATGGAGCCAACGCAGAATTTTAAAAGGATATAAGATGTGTTTTACAAAAAAAAAATTCTGCCATCGACATAATACCTACAGTTTTATGTTAGCATCATAATAAATGTAAACATTAAAAAATCTTATAGAATTTAAGTTGCTTTGGGAATAATAAATAAGATTTTAAACATAAAGTCAAAAAAAAATCCTTATTTCCGTTTTCTTTTATACTTCTGTATTTTCATACCCTGATTTTAATTGTAAAGGGCCTCTGTGTTATGGCCCCATTGATGAAGAAAGATCCGGCCGTTCGGGTTTAGCCGTGTTCAAATTTAAATGGAAATAATATTAATTTATTTATTACGTTAACAACCCCATTTCCGCTTAGTACACTGATAACAATATTTTTGTACTACATTCATGTTAATCCTAGTCAAAACATTACACTATAGTACTTGATTTGTTAAAGTAAATCCTAGTCTCGAAAACCTTCACGCCCAGAAAGTTGAATTTGCCAAAATGTTGAATTATTATAAGGTTGAAAAGATCAATACGTTGAATCTCAAAATGTTGAATTAGCAAAAATCTTGATTTCATAAAATTTAATTCTCACAATGTTGAAATTATAATTACTTGAATATTCCAAAAAATATGAATGTTATTCAATATCTTATTCAACATAGATGAAAATTCAGCACAATATTAATTCAACATTTTTGAATAATTCAACCTTTTGCCAGTTCAACTATTTAGGATTCAACATTTTGAGGTTTTTAACCTTATAAAAATTCAACTTTTTGGCAAATTCAACTTTCTGGGCGTGAAGGCTCGAAAAGTTAGTATACTAAGGAACATGTGTATTTAAACTATTTACTATATTAGTACTAAATGCACTCATTCATGTGATATTAATTTACTACGCGCATAGCTACTCGTGTCACTGCTCGGGTTTTATGTATTTTAACACTGACACTTAGTTTCACCATCTTCGGATAAGTTTATTTAAAACTAGCTGACTCGGATAACTTCGTACCGCCTAACAGTCGATTCTTTAAGAATAATTTTACCATTGTATAAATATTGTCAAATATTGACATTAATATTTAGACGATATTAACGTCACTCAATGGTTTTACCTTCCCGGAACCTCTTCCCGGAACACTTAAACTTTATGGTATGGTATTAAAGTTCAAATTGACTTTTAAGTATTATTACGAATCGATTGTATGGGAGTATAGAAAAGTGTTGTTTTTAGACCTTTTCAGGCAATTTTTTAAATTTTTCTCCCGGTAAGAGCCATCCTCGTACTTCAAGGAATATCTTTAAAAAATAACAAAATCTGTTAAGCTACTCTCGAGATTATCGGTTAGCAACATTTTTAGCGATTCATTTTTATATTATAAGATGGATTAAAATCCTAGATATTATAAAATAAAGTAAATAATTTTACCTGGACTTGTCAAACAAAATCAAATTAAATTAACATTAATTATAAATTTAAAAATGTACATTATATAGTTATGCATTTTATCAAATTAATTTAAATGTTTATTTGTACTATGTATGTCAATTTATTTATTTCTCATTCATTTAATCAGAAGGTGGACATATTTATATTTATTGGGAGGATTAATGCCAAAATTGTCTATATTAGTCAGTCAGTAGTGAAGAAAAGCTGTAGCTGCAATCAGCACTGATGTCATGGTTATTATTAATCAGGGGAAAAAAATCTATAACATATTGCTTAAAATTGTTCAGTATTGGCGTATTTAGTGACTCATACATAAGGCTCTATGGACTGAACTTCCATAAGGACTTTATTTATTTTTGAATGATTTCATATTCTTACTGTGACATTGGCTAGGGATCTAGTAAATGTAATTATATTGATAGCTGAATACAAAAACATCTCATTTAATAGTCGGAATGAGCTCAAGATAAATATTAAAATAAACTTGACCAAAAGGTTTATGAAGACGCGTTTTCACGCGCACCCGATTGTTGGAAAGGTCCAACTATATTTTCGTTCGAGTACGAAACGTGTCATCGTTTAGGACACGAACGACTCATTTCATCCCAGATGAAGTTCACCGAATGTGAACGAAACTATAGTTGGACTTTTCCAACAATCTGGTACAAGCGAAAACCCGTCTTCTCAAACAATATAAATCAAACATGCGTTAGTTTCCTAAATAAACTTAACCAAGGGTGAATCGTGAGTTGATTTGGAGCACCTATAAAAAGTACTTAATAATTTTATAACGAAGTGTTAAAATGAATAAAATGTTAGAGCTGCTTTACTCACATATTGTAACTGAACTACAGATGTATGTATACTGTGATAGGAAACGCATAGACAATGTTCACTAATTTTAGATAATGTTAACAACTTGACGGACGATGTGCGAACAACTGTACTCCTAGATATAGTACGCGGGAAACAAGTTGAGCTTGCGCGAGACGTGTTGACCTGCTCGCACTTAACAAACTACCCGTGAGAGTGAAAGGGACGATGCCGCCATCTTGGTTTTAGTTATAATAATAATATGGGACAACATCCACACAAAGGTGTTCAGGTACCAAACTAGGCAAAGCTTGTGCTATGGTAACCTGATGACTGATGTACATGCTTATATACATAAATACATACTTATATAAATAATAAACACCCATGTTCATGAACACAAATGTTTGACCTATCCGGGGATCGAACCCGGGACCAGCGGTGCGTAAGGCAGGGTTGCTAGCAACTGTGCTAACCGGCCAGTCGCGTCGCCGCGTACTATATGGTTGTCAAGCCTATAGCATGGATTAAACAAACTTAATAAAAAAAATGCTGATTTAGAAAAGCTAGTAATGGTTTGGTTTTTGTTAAGAACTTGTAAAAAAGACGTATCAAAAAAAACTAATATTAAAATTTTATACCAACAGGGAACATTTCCTTCTACTAGGAGCAGATTAGTCTTGTTTAGAACTCAAATATGTTTATAGTTCTGAAAAAAAAATTAATGTTCTTGTGGCAAAGACCCAAGAACGCTGGCATTCCCGCTGAAATCCTTCGAGCAAGGAATTAGCCAGCTCTCTTGTTCCCAGTGAGATCAATGAGTTTTTTTTTTATACTGTTTTACTGTAACTAAATTCTAAATTATACTTTTATTTAAATTTAAAGAAAAAAACCTGCAATATGAATACGTAGGAACCAGTGGCACATCGTCCGTGGAGTAGTCGTGCTCGGTGTGACGTCACCTGCCTTGTACCGATAGTAAAGCGAGGCCTCGTAGGAACAGCTAGGCTGTACTGACATGTAATGTTTCAACAATAAACTACTCTAAGTTACCCCTCTACGTGTGTTTCACTTTAACACCCTCAGTACCGAACTAGTGCGAGATTTTACTCTTGTATTTAATGTTTTGTGTGTCTGCAGTAAAGAATGATATTATTGAAATAGTCCGGAGAGAAAAAAACAATAAATGCTAAATGTAGAATCATATTCGGACGAATAGCAGTAATTTTACTAATTAAATCCCATAAAAAATATATTGTACCCTTACGTTGTTCCCTTAAGTGTACCTACAAGATGTAATTATTTTGTATCGCAGAACCCCTCAGGCTACGCATACAATGTACCTGTGCCAATTGCTCAGCGCTTAGAGCTGTCTGATCGCCACTTTCCTCCTTTCTGATTTTATCTATTAAGCCTGCCTAAGGTTCTTAGTAAAACCTACGTACAATGTCGGCGGGAGCCGCACTGCGAGTTTGGTTGGCTTGGCTAGGAATGCGTACCACTAGACGCATAGCAAGCCGCCTGATTGTGCGCTTCCAGCCTTTAGAGGTACAATTATATTGGTTTTGCGATACTAGGTAGATCCAATCAATAGAATAAAAAGCAGAGTAAAACAAAACGTAGAATATATATATAGGGTTCCATTAAAATCAGCCTAAGCTTGTTAAAATAGTAAAACCAAAAATATATCGTAAAATCGTTTATTTTCAAAAAAATGGTTCACAAAAAGAGCTGTCATAGACACTAACAAATTGTTACTTTCGTTACCTTACAATAATAAGTTTATTAATATTGTCTTATATTTTGAATTGGCATTCACTCACACAGGTCTTAACGATTTAAATGTTACACATAGTTTCAAATTTTCAAACGAAGCATGTTATTCATTTTACTTACACACAATTTAAAGAAAATAAAATTATTAAACTCATTTCGCAAATAATTCTTTCGATATATTTATTCATCTAATTAATGAAAAAAGACCTGTATATTTCTAAGCATGGTCAAAATATTGTAAAGTTGTTGAAGTAAGTATTTCAAATACGTCCATGTTGAATGAAGCCATTGACTTAAAGCTACATAAATTAGGTTATCGCCCACCTTCCCCGTCTGAAAACCGTAGACATATTTTTCTACCCTTGTTCCACCTTTATCCACCTGGTGTTCCACAGGAAATATTAAATTTCCTCTGTTAGGTGGACATTTAATGTCATTACTAAACTTTTTAGATGCGCGGCGGATAAGTACGATTTTAATCTATATAGATTAAAATCGTACTTAAATCGGACTTGAATATTCAAGTGATGACGTTAGGGATGTACCGTCACTATTATAAAGTTAGAGGCGTAAAATTTGTTTTAGGGTGGTCTCAATAGGTGGACGGTGGGCAATAACCACATAAATCATAAAGATTTATTTAATATTCGAGAATACATTTTCAATAATAATAATAAGTTAAAATACTCTGTTAATATGAATTTAAAGAATGAAAACACACACATTTCTCTAATAAAATAATGCAATATTAGTTACATAAAAAAGTATAATCAATTTGTGCTAAATTACATTGATTCTCATTCAATAAACTCATACAAACTCAAATACTTACATTAAATTCTTAAAACACACATAGTTAATTAAATAAGGTTCCACAGACAATAGCTTAAAACCTTACGTTATTATTTGTGATCTATGTACTCTATGGATTTAGTTACCCTGCAATTGTTGGAAGGATACAGAAAAAAAAACATTGTCTGTGGAGTAATAGAAATGAAATTGACAAAAATAAGATTAATTTATATTAAACAGTACAAAATACAATCATCAATTTTTTTAATTACAAAATTTAATAAAACTATTTGCGTCCTGTTGGTTGCGATATGAAATGTATAATTCGAATCATACGAAGCCAATCATTATTAGTTCTATATTAGTAAAAATAATTGCCGTATATGATGTAGTTCGACTGAGTTTTCTACAAATTGGTGAATATAAACAATAGTGTTTCACACATCTCTCTCACACTCCTATAGCATCTGTCTGTACTGGAATGATACAGATAAAAGATATTGTCTGTGTAATAATAGAGCCGGAATAGACAAAACTGAAATCTCAAGCTTACACATTCTTTATTAGTTTAAATTTAACTTATGAGCAAATATATAACTAATTCATTTATTTTCATTAACAATCGTCAATCACAAACTCGTAGAAAACTCAGTCGAACAGCAATTGGTGTTTTATTATCTATTCCTTAAAATAAAATAAAAAAGAATACATAAACAAAAAACCGCCTAATACGAAATACTGATCGTAATTTAGGAACTACAAATTAGCCGTTTTTAATAATCCAAAGTGTAAATTCGGTTAATTATTTTTTAAACATAGCAATAAACACACTAGCGACAGATAACGGGCCATAGACAAACCTCTTTATCACAGATGGCGAAATGCACACAACGCAATGCATCTTAATTGTGATACACTCTTACGCAATTTTGTGAACTCGGAAACTATGCGTTAACGATTAATTAACTAGAAAAATTGGATCAAATAGGTAACATTGGTAATCATTGTTTTAGGATCTTTAAGAATATTTAGGGGATAGACCAGAATATGTATCCTTGTCTATCCCCTAGATAATGATGAGTTTCAATTGTATAATAAGCATAAGTGTTAACAAATAAACTGTATTTCCTTTTTAAGGAGATATAAGGTAAGAAAATACAGTAATAAATAAATCCTTCAATATTATAGAGTGAGTAAAACAGCTCTCAAATCAATGTATCCACGTTCATAAACAATTGCGTAAGACCATAAATCTAAGTGCGAAAATGGCTAAAATCTTAAATTCTATGTCTTATGGTAAAAAAAAAGAAACGAGAAATGTCTATGGTCACGACACGGGTGATTCCCCGGCACTGGTACCTACAAGATGGCTTAGAATTTTCCTAAATAAATCGACGACACATAGGTAAAATAAATAGAAGTTATACTTACTCGTGCACAAAATACTTATAAACTTGAGAATATATCAAGAAATTTGCATTTCATATTATCGCATTTGAAATTTTCATAGTTTCAGTTAATTTATAAAAGTTATACTTTAAACATAGGTATAATAAGTTATAGTATTATAAGATAGAAACTGACATATTTAGCAAAAAAGAAACATTATAGTAGTTCTAAAAAAATTCTATTAAATATTACATTGAAGTACTGTGTAACATTAAATTCTTTACAAAGAAATATACAGCATTTAGAACTCAACATGTTTTGTTACGCATAAACGATATTTCAATATAAGTTTTCAATATTGTTTTTCTTCAAAAATATTAAATAATTTCTTTCCGTTTTTTAAATGTAAAAAGTTAACTATATATATTTTTAAAAAAGCATACATATTTAATCTTTATAGCCGCTTGAACAGGGGCCATTGATTGACGCAACACCATTGAAATTATTTTTAGAATTGTGAAAATATTTAATATGCGTACAAGTAGGTATAATGTATTCATTAAAATAATGCGAACAATACGAAGCAACAATATGCAAAAGTATGTTAGTTAGCGGAATTTGCTTTCAAAAACACATTTCTTGATAATTCTGCAAGCGTTTAACAATAATACAAAAACGTATGAAAACAAATGAAACCTCTATTTGCATCAGCATTTAACCAATGCCAATGCAATGCCGTTTATTTCCATACATTTTTACTTAAATGAATCCGCTTTAAATTAACCCAACGACGACTTATAAAATATAATATATTAGAGTGACATTATGGTAATCCATTCTTCTATTGAGCAAAAATAGAAGATCAAAGCCAGTCTCTTTTAAGAAAACTCGTTAATTTTATCGTTTAGTGGCACTTGTGAATTTTTATAATTAACAACTACAATTTTAAATTCTGCCGCTAAAATAGTTAAATATAGTAAATACCGTTCAGTAGGTTCATTTATTTCATTTAAAGGTCCTAAATTGATAAAACTTACGAGTATACGTTGCGACAAGCGCATTTTAGTGACAATAGAACTATGCTCCAAATATATAGATAAATATTAATAGAATTATTCGTTACAAAAGTAATGAACTAAACTGTAGCGAAGTAGGCATATTTATTTCTCTATATAAATCAACTGCCTCTATGACAATTGGATTCATTATGTAAGCTGTTAGGGATAGTTAGACGCCCGTATGGCCATTAGCAGCAATTTAGATAGATAATTACACACTGAGCTATATGCTAACCTAGATTTGGGTATCGTTATGCTCCATAGCTAACATAATTGACCCGATTATCATTGACAATAAAAAATGAAGTATCTGTTCTATAGAACAAATGGTAGTTAAATATATACATGTCTGAACTGCTGGCACATTACAGCGACTGTAGTGACCAATAAAGAAAAAAATATATAGTACTCTAGTCTATGGTTCCTCAATATTCTATATTTAAGTCTTTCGTCGTCATTGGTCGATAGTCTACGTGTAACCTGCGCCTTGTTAAACCTTACCACTAATATAACAATGAGTCGGGTTCCCACACACCCACCACTGTTACTGAGGGCGCTCAATCACCGACACAAGAATTGAAACATTTTCTTTGTAATATTTCCATGTTCATGACTGATTAATCACACTAATATTATAAAAGCGAAGCGTTTCTATGCGTGTGTGTGTGTTTGTTCCTCCTTCACTCTCAAACGACTAAGCAGATTTGGATGAAATTTGGCACGAAGATAGCTTATACCTTGGATTAACAAATTCCGGAAAATTGAAGTGTTCCCATGGGAAGATCGAATATCTAATATAAACTTTTCTAGCGTTTATATTTTTTTCGTGTAATAATATGTTAAACGTCCTGATGGAACCGATATGTGACCAGAATGCCGGATAATATCTAAGACAAAAATTTTAGCACTCGTATTATCATTGAACGTGACAAAGAAGGCGGCAGTCTGGGAACTTGCTTTCCTATTTTATTAGAACATGAATGTTTGAAAAATAGTAACTTTATTAAACTTTAACTTTTTTCACACAGCGGCTAATTTACAATACATTAGTATTGTGAATTGGCCGTTTAATTTAGAGGCAGATTTGTTCAAGAAAAACTATTTGTCTATGGATTCATGAAGCAATTCCAACGACAATTTAATTTCTGTGTCGGTAGCAGTTAGCCCTCGGTCCTTGAGTCCGTGACACGCGAGCCGGTAAGTTATAAATACATCACAATAACATTATTAAACATTAACAGCCTTTTTTTGAGTTTTTTTATTTGTTTTTTTTTTTCATATCTCTAGCGCAAGACACGCTTCCAGCGAATTTGAATTTCTTTTTGAAAGCATCCCTTACGGTAGATGACGTTTGGAGTAGCAGAGTTATTGTGTTTTTATTTTATTTTTAAAGTAGCTAGGCTAATAAGTGTTTTTTAAAAAAGTCATATATCCATCTGTATTTATTATGTATTAAATATTATATTTATTTTTCTTAGATTATAATATAAAAATGAATACAATAAACAATTATCTGTGGCTTTTCACTGAAAAATAGAAAAATCTGGAAAACGTATATCTGATGATATTTTTTACACTTGTTTGGGATAAATCTGCTACAAAAACGTATAGTTAATTATGTATATTAAATAAATACTAAAATAGAATGCAGCTATAGTTTCTTTCAAATGTATTTTGTTACCAATACAACGGAATCATTTATCTTGTTGGGTAGGTTATGACGTAGGCATAGTTAAATATATTTTTTAAATGGCATATTACGATCATACCACACTTTTTTTAAGATAAGGTGTTGCCATAAATAGTAAACATTTGGAATGGTTTAACTATATCTGGCAACATTCTCAAAGCCAGCATTAGCTAGTAATGAGCTAATATGATAAAATTAGCTATTTTTCTTATAATATTCTAGTAAATTTGCTATTTATCTTTAATGTGTTTTATTTTTCTTCGATCAAAATGATCTTTTCATCTAAAATACCTCTAAATACGCTTCAAGAAGATCTTCTGGTCCCCGAACGCAGACTTCCACTTTCTCTGCATCTTACGGCTGTTCACGCAGTTTCTTCTTCTAATCTCTTCTCCTCGTTAAGAGGTTCTTCTTCTCTCTTCTCCTGCGGCTGCGCCGGTGAATTCCAGGGCTGTAACTCTCCGGAGCCGAATGTGACGAAAGTGACAGCGCCAATGACGTAGGTGGCAGCCAAGATGTAGAAGACTATCTTCCATTGTTCAACTGTATTCTGTAATCGGGGGAGAATATTATACAATGTTCCAATTTTATTTCTACATAATTATTAATACATCTTCTTTAAAGATACCTGAAACGTCATCTGTTTAAATAAGTTGCTCCAAATATATATTTTTTCATTCTTTTTTCTCTTTTTATGTTAACATTCAATATAGCCAACTCAATCTCGATAAAGTTAGGTACATAGACTGTGGAAACTACATATATATAAACGTGAACCAGCAAGAATCAGAAGCCGATAAGTGGTTCCATGGAACTACTGAGAGGAATGGTTCCATGACGGAACTACAAACATAAAAACTAAAGTCGCATGACGTCGTGCGTCGATATTTATGTTTACGATAGCTTTTGTCACCATGAACGTTCCGTTCAGTCCGTTTTCGTAACTGATTACGAAACATTATTCGCCGTTTCGCAAAAATTTCTTGTGTGATATTAAATTACGAAACAACAACAAAAAAAATCTCTTTTGTATCACGATAACGGAAGACGTAAAGAGGACGTATAAACCCAGTGGAATATAAAAAAAAAGAATCAATCTTACGTGGTCGTGCGTGAGCTCCCCGACCATGAACGTAGACAGGAACCCTCCTATCGATGAGAGCGTATTCGCCATGCCGAATATAGTACCTATAATTATATACATACGGTTTATATTTACATTTATACAATAATTTTCTAAAAACTTATATAAAATATAATTCTACAAATATGACGGTGAAGTATAGGAAGGATATGGAGGAGACCTTTGCCCAGCAGTGGTACAGTATTGGTTAAATAAAATTAAACAAAATGTATTCGCCTTAATAAATAGAATAAGAAAAGTCGATATACATATAGTTTTTGTAGTATGATAATTAAATCAATACATTTTTTTAAAAATGTTTTTCGGATATGGCTATGGTTGGACCTAATTGAAAATACTTTTTTGTTGTCGTTTGAAATTTACTCACAAAAAAATACGACAAGCCGTTTAGGCTCTTGAGTTTTACCGAATAGCATTTTGGAACTCAATTTTAAAATATTTAAACAAAAATTAAATATTTTATTGAAAGCAATCCTTTTTATAAACTCAATGAATATATGTGGATGCAGCTTGTGGAATCATCTTTCTTGTGTAACGAACAACCATAACAGAATGTTACTAATAAGTAAAGAAATAAATCACAATGTAAAAATATATAATATACAATTATTTGTTCTTAGAACTATAAAAGTATTTAAATAAGTTTTTAAGTTTAGTTTTTTTTAAGTAATTAATAATTAAAGTGTAACAAGACTTGCCTGTAACGAATGCTATTTAAAGGCCAATAAATATTTCTTATTCTTTTAGGCCCAAAGAAATATACAATATACACTCGAAAACAAACCCTCCTTTCGCAATCGGGTAAAAAGAATTGTTTTCATGTAAGAATGTTCTTACCGCTGAAGTTAGGTGCTATGTCCAGCCCATTGCCGAGGTAGCCGGCGGTGACGGCTCCGTTGATGGTGAGCGCAGTCGTAAATATAGCGATAGAGAACACTCGGTCCCCGCACAACTGAGCCTGCGCTATCATCAGCAAACCTGAGGAGAACGACAGTAATGAGGTATGATTCCAGTACAAAACATTACAATCCTTTTGGGCAGTCGTCAGTTAATTTCTTTCACATAATCGCACACGCTCGGTCTCTATTTCGTTTCAACTGCAGTTCTTATATGAACTGCAGTTGAAACGAATACAGAATCCAGCTGTGGACGAATACGGGCTGATGATATTGATATGTGAATGATAAAGGCGAAGGATTGAATGTAAGTACATATGTATGTTGGAAACGTTAGGGCAACTGCCCCAACCGGCCATCGAACCCGAAACTTCAGACTACGTAGTACGCTAACTTCTACGCCGCAGATTTTCAGTCTGTTACGCTTCAGATACCTACTACCTGCAATCTTAATGAAGTTCCGTGAACAATCTCTTAGCTGTAGTGGAGGGTAAGCCGGTCCATTTCAGGGAATCAGCCAGCACTAATGTCTGGTCAACAGGAAGGTAGAATACCCAGGTATGGGCGAGAAAAGAATTCAGCTCTAATATTTATAAGAAAGCGATTGAAAATAATATCCTTCTGACTAATTGACTGAAAGTTCTTCCTCATCTTTAGAGGGAAGGTGGGTTTAGGTTTGAGCGATAGTTACCTGGTAGCCCCACAGCGAGTCCTGTAAACAGTTTCCTGGCTGTAGTGGTAGACATCTTGCCCGTCCTTCTGAGAGAGTCAGCCAGCACTGAAGACGCAAGCGCGCATAGGTATTTACCCAAGTACGGGAGAGAAGAGAGCAGGCCGTTCTGTGGAAGATGATAAATATATTAGAGAACCTAGAATACATGTAGCTGTAGGTACAAGTCTCAAGTCAGTTCTATCTATCTTTAGATAAATAGGAGACAGAAAACTCTTTATTGAACGCACACATAAATAATGCAATAAACTTAATCAAACTTATGATTCCGTGCAACAAGCGGCGGCCTTATCTAATAACGATCTCTTCCAGGCAAACTTTGGATGGATAGAAACTAAAGCATAAGTAATGATGGGGAAAGTAAACATAAAAACTTACTTACATTTAAATAGCAATTAATAATAATTTTGACAAACGTTTTAGAATTAAAAAGGTGAATATAATATAATATACGAATACAAAGTCTTACTACATACAGAGTTGAATGAGGATTTAAATTACATATTACATTTGATTTAATAATTACATAAGAAACAACATTATACACAATGAACTAAATTCTTCATGACTGACCTAAATTAAAGGATATATATTTTCTTTCGTAGCGTTTGGTCAGAGCATTGTCTTAAACGGGCCTCAACAGATTACTTTGAGCGTGCTTTGTCTTTTTTTATCGAGATCATTTCGCGATAAAATAAGACAAAAACGCTCATTATTGAGACGCGTTTATTAATAAAGACGAAACATTTAAAAACAATGCTTGTAGTTTAATTAATGAGTAAACTCTTTATTGCAGACACACAAACATCAAATATACAGGAAAAATCTTGCATTTACATTCTTATTAATAAACGCGTCTTAACTTTAAACGTACTTTCTCTTGTTTTATCCGATGGAGAACGTCACGCGTCAAAACAAGACAAAAGACGTTTAAAATTAAGACGCGTTTATTAATAAGACTGCTAGTGTCACAAGTGGATGATCACTAGATGTACGATTACTGTATACCTAAGCAATAGTACGACACAAGCTAAATGTCATTCTACGAGTATGAACTATTAGTAATAACTAACAATATTTAATCTCTTCAAAACAATCAAATTAAGTTTAAATTCTAAACAATTTGAGTAGGTAGCCTTGTTCGATTTTTGGTCAAGCATAACTACCCTTAAATAAAGTAAATAATACTTAAACTGATGCTTATTTACTGACAAAACTTAATGACAAGCATCTTCAAAACACTGTTAATACATAAAGTTCCTGAGCATCTTTAATTGCAATCTCCAGACATAAAATCTAAATGATTTAGGCGCTGACCCAGCGAGTACACGATCAAGTAATCAAGGTGTAATCAAGTCACTCGCATAATCACTGGCGCCAGTGACTCGCCGGACGCCTGGCGCCCTTTGTGTCACTGACTCCTTACAAATTGCGGGTTGGTTGGTAATAATGTTGGCTATAACTTAAAAAGAAGAGGGCACTGTATACTCGTATATATACTGGCTACTTTCGCCTGTGCCGTTTGTGCTCTTATGTAAATATATAGGAAGGCTGCATGGTAGTTAAGTTACTTAAAATGGGAAGCCATTTATATATTTTTTGTACCAAAATCCGTTTATAGATAAGAAACCGAAGAATAATTCTGTATCAGCAATCTTTCTTCTTTCTAACATCACATTTCTTAATATACTTAAGTGTAATGTGCTAGTTTTTAAAAATATCTTTTATAACAATAAATATATTTTGAATCTTTTTGACTTTGAAGCCCCGTAATAATGATTTAATTATGAATTTGATCTACCGCATGCCTTACCACAGAAGTAATATTACGTTAGGTACGGGGCTCAAGGCAGGGGCGCATCCAGAATTTTATTAAGGCGGGCCATGGATTTGCCACTGGCTCAAGTTGCGCATCAAAAAATTGTGAGCAGCCATTTCTAGAGTGTTGAAACTCAGCAATCTCTTGTCTAGTAAATCTTTCTTGGGAACAGACTAAAGATTACTAAAGAAGTACTAATTCTTTATAGTGGGTAAACGTCATATAAATCACAGTCTTTAAATTACCTTTATACCATTCCCACACAATAATAATTAAGAATAACTACTACATTTAACTTAAAAAAGAAAAAAAACTTTAAAATTAAAAAAAAACTTAATTATAAAATTTATTAATAGTCTAACATGAATGTACGTTTGGCAATGTCCCAAGAACGCTTGCTGCATTCCCGCGTTTAATTGCCAGTGAAATTGAATTGAAAACCTTCGAGCATGGAATGAGCCAGCTCTCTTGTCCCCAGCAGCATCGATAAGTTAAGAGAAAATGTTTATAAAATGGAATTCTTCTCTTTTTATGTTACACCTAGTTAATTAGATATTCGCATCTGTACTATTAGAACCACTGACTGGGTTATCCTTGCGTTCTTATTTTACTTTAGCGATATTAACCTTGTAAGGAATCTCACCGATCGCCGCTCATCGCGCGGTCATAATCACTAATCAACTAACTACTTAGGCGCCAGCGCCTAACTGTTAAGAGGATCACCGACCCTTCACTGTTTTCGTGTTTCTGATACGTAATTTTCGTTCTGGTGCCTACCTCTTTTCACCCTCTAAATTGTAACGTATTTTTTGTTATTGGTGTCAATCGCTTCACTGTGATGTGTTTTAGGCCAACACGTTTTATTATTTTGAAAAAAGTTATTGATTTCTCCATAATAAAGGTTTAATAGGCATCGTATCAGCGCAAAAATATGACTGCTTAGGAAGCTTGTACCTTTGAAGTGATATAAATACAGAAAAAAATAAAACGGTAAAGGCTAGTCAATAATGTGTTAGCAACGTAGAAAAAAATAAAAATAAAGGCGGTCTATAGCTGTCAAGGGGGAAGACCACTGAGATCCCATATTTTTTAAATTGAAAATAGAATTTCACAAACAACCTTACCTTACTTCTAGATAAAATGCGATTTTGTGACCCAAAATCCACGGCGATATTGTCATCTATTTTGTCTTCAATATTATATTTTGTCCTTCATTTTCATTTAGTACACCCATGTGTCATGTGTTCAGAGGTTTAGTTTCAACATTGATTCTTAGAAATATCAGTCAGTCAGTCTGGATTTAATCTTTTATATGTATAGATCATTCATTACTACCAAGATGTGGCTAAAGATGACGATCTTTAGCCACATCTTGGTCATAATTATACTTAATACGATAAAAGAGTTGTTTCAAAAATGTATGGAGCTCCGGCCAGGACAGTGCACATGATACCATAAATACGTTAGGGACTATCTATCTTTAATATATCAACCAAATCCGAAATAACGTACCTTATCGTGTACAACATTAATTAATATTAAATATTTCCATGCTATTTACCCAAAAAGATGATTTACGCGTTTTTGTTGTATCAATTTTGACATTTGTGACGAGCGGTACAATTTATAGACCAATGTGACCATCGGAGTGAAACAAGTCTTTTATAATGAAATAACGTATTAAAACTATACGGTTTAAAACGCAGTAACGTTTAAAATTATAAGTATGTACTCGTATTCTAATTTCTATGGATAAAAACAATTTAACTTTCGACGCAAAAACGACTTGATGTTATTAGTTAGATGTGTGTGTTTCTGTAGCTAATCGTAGCTACCGAACAGTAAAACCGATTTTGACCGAAGCTGTTTATTTTGTTTGAAAGGTGAATTGGTCGGGAGTGTTTTTAGCTATGTATGAAGAAAATCGGTCCAAGATGTCTGCCGCCACAAAATGGCGGATTACATATTTTCTCACAACTCCCTTAATGTGGGTATCGAATGCAATGGTTAGACTACTAGAATCACTATGATAAATTTTATATCCAAGATGGCCGCCACATCAAAATGTCGTGGCATTGTATTTTTTTATTTATCTAAATTTTACTTGTATCCAATGCCCATGCTAGCCCGGTAGGGGTAAACAGGTATTTATGCTTGCCCTGCAGAGAGAAAATTATAAATGTTTGTATGAAACGTCGGTGTTGGTGTTCCCCTTAAGGTCGGGAGGAGATTTCTTTACATCACGCCATTAAACCCGTTTGCTGTCTGACGCCATAGTTCTAACTATAGTTTCGCCCTGCGAATTCACTATCGATAATGCTTACGACGTGGCCTAAAATTTCTTAGTTAGGGTTCCCGTGTTGTCGACTAGATATTATTGTCGATTTTTAACCACCCTAAAAAGGAGGAGGTTCTCAATTCGTCGGAATCGTTTTTCTATTTATGTATGTTTATTAGTGTAAGCAAAAAGACGCCAGCACATATGCGGCAAATTCTACTTCCATTAAAAAAAAGGAATGGGTACCTACGGGTGTGCTTTACAAATATCTAAAGGCAGGTGCCTATAAACATGTAGAGTCACCTGCTGAATTCAAATCAATTCTATCATTGGAACGTTAGGTTAAGTTAAAAAAAAACTTTGTTATTTTAGCTTTATATATCTTATATACATAAAAAGGAGATTTATTGTTAAAGCAACATTAATTAAAACACTAAGTAAACTATACTCAAATTAAAAAAAGAAAATATTAGTCAAAAAGTCCGTTAGTTGAGGCAAAAGATGGTGGTAAAAATACTGGCAGCATTGCCACGTTGGATGGCAATGCTGCCAAAAAAAACAACAGTTTTTTCACCTGTACCGTCTACCAAACGCTTATATACATTATTTATTTTATCCTGCTGAAAGCGAGCTCAACACTGAGCTCTGACGCAGCTCCAATTAACCACGTGGGATATCTTGTGCTGTGCACTAAGTGTACGTTCACCTCACCTTGATGAGTAAGCCCTGCGAGCATGCGTGTCCTACAATATTCTAGTAAATATGCTAGGTTTTGTCTGCCCATGCTCTTTGCATAGGTACCATAATAGATTGTGAGAAATCTAACATAGTTTTTTTTCTTTTGACAGACTATACTAAAAACTTAAGAATACCGACTGAACTGATTTTCTTTTCACCTGACTGCTCAAGAGTAGGGTAATATTTTCGAGTGTATGTTATATATATGTCTTACTATTTGTGACACTCTATAGCGTACTGGTAGACCGAGTTTGATGTTTGAGGCTATATTTGTGATAGCCCGCGGCTCCACTCGTTAGGTTATAATTATTTAAAGTTTTGACAGTCTGATTTTTTTTTAGCCTCTTCTTGTTACTTTTGAATAGATTATTTAAGGCATAAACAAAAGTCTCGGAAAATTATTATTTATATATGGATATTTATTGGTATTATTCATTAGCGGACTTCAAAAAACTGAAGGTTCTTAATTCGTTGAAATCTTTTTATGTAGGTATATGTAACGAGTACGCTGTTGAAGAGGTAAACCTAAGTTAATCCGGGTTAACTTAGCCAACACCCAACCTAACCCGGATAAACTTAGGTTTACCTATTTTTCTAGCGTTACTCGTAACATAAAGGTATATATGTACCCCGATGTCTCAGAGAAAAAATATGAGTTCAAAGTAAGTTTGTCAAACAAAAAATTTATCCGAAATAAAATTAGTCGAAGCATTTTTAAGAAATTGGGGGAAAAAAATATGTAGTGTATATGTTTTTTAAGTCTGTCAAACAAAAAATGAATTCCGAATAAAATTTGTCCAGACATTTTTAAGAAATTGGGAAATTTTAAGAAATATTATTAGACGATGTATATTGGATTTAAGTCAGCCCAAAAAAACCCCTGCCAATCCAATATATATCGCCTGATAAGCTTAATACCTACTTATAGATAAGTCAGTAGTATTGTAATTTAGCGGTGCTTGCCTCTTGCAAAGGTCAATAGTCAGTATGGGATTTACAAATGTCCTTGGGTCAGAGCGAAGTCACGTATGACGTCATACAACTCACAAGCTTAAAAGCGAATCTTCTAGAGTCTATAAGTCTAGAATCTAGACTAGGTATATGGCAGGGGAAAGTGAGTCGTGGTTTTAGTTCATTGTCTAGTCTAGACTGAAACAGGCAACAGAGACGATATAGATCTTTGTATTGAGTTTTTATTGAGAGTGAACGAAGCGACTCCGCTTTTTTTATCTGTCAGTTTGAATGTTTATAACTTGTCTTACTAGCTGTACTAAACGTCCACAAAGTGTAAATTATCACAAAAACAAAACGTAGGACAAAATATTATATTTATTTTGATTTAGTTTTATACTTCAATATTATTTATTTTATTTAGTCATTTTCAATGTGTTGTAGGCAAGTAGGACGAGTTGATGCATTACTCAGCAACTTAACAGATCTAGTAGGTACCTAATAAAAGTTTATGAGGTGTCAATTCGTACAGGTATCCGAATTGTCGATAAGTCTTTTGAACCTAAGACGGTAGGTAGATATTGTTCTACGTATTAGTATAGTGCGCATCAGACGTTAGTTTTTTTTTCTTTTTTATTTGTCTGTGGTCTAGCCACACTTGATACGAGTACCTTTTATCAAAAAAAACTTGATTGTCACTCTGACTGAGTGGTGGGAACATTTTTAGATATTTTTTTATGGTTTTGCAAATAGTACATAATATATATGAACTGGTAGAGTTTAAAACTGGATTTGTTGGTTCTTATTGCCTCGTTAATTTACTTCATCGTTTAGTTACTGCAAGAAATTATTTATACCTATGGGTAATTATTAGCTAAAAATGTAACTCTGTGTTTTGTTCTCTGTTCGACCTGTTAAGTAAATTAGATTATGAGAAAGCTACTAATAAATCACGTCTTACTTTAATATAATCATATACCAATCCAAGGACATAGTAATAGTCCACCGCGCATGCCGAATCGTGACAACTTCATTTATTTACGAGAGATATTGCGTAAAGCAGATTTCTTCACGATATTTTCCTACGCCTTTAATAAGAGTGGTAATTAATTCCAATATGTTTCTGCCTTATAATATCTTCTAATCTAAAACTTGTTAGACAACAAAATAAATAACATCAAAGCCGGTAGTTCCAGTATCTTTAACATGCGTGAGATGGCGACTTTGGCGAGCGTCCCATTGACCAATCAATTGTCACAACAAGACGCATCCTCCGACCCTATTTCTAAACCCTTTACATCCTGTGTTCTCTTTAAGTACCCTATTCACAATGCATCCATTCAACCTCAGAACAATAACCTTATTTCATAAGAAGTCTTTAACAAGGAGCTTCGCTCTTAGCATTTAAACTAAGATTTTTTTATTAACATTTTGAAAAACAGTTTTCATTTAGTAGGTATAAAATGAGATAAAATCAAACCCATCAATTTATTACATTTAATAATTTATGTGTACTTTAACAAAGATAATTAAAAGTAATTTGGTGGACCTTAAAGAAAATATGATTTAGGTACCTACTCCAAATTTGGAAATAAAAAAATAAAATGTTCAAATAAAATAAAATTAAAATACCTATATGTACTAAACTTTGACACGAGACTAACCTACTTGCGTGGATGTTGGTGTTATAAAAGAACCTTGTGTTCTGAAAACATCAATACGTTATTTAATTCTTTGTAATGTGAGTAAAAAATTTAAATTCTAACAACAAAATTGACTTTGACAAGCACCACAACATGCTGCGGTTAATACTCGTCCGTCAAAAAACGTTGCAAATTCAACTCATGTATTTTTAATTAACTCGTGATTTAAATAGGTAGGTTAAATACACACACAGCTTATGAAGACACATGTGTTTTTTGTTTGCACTAGGCTTTGTACGGCCACCATGAATTATGAAAATGCGGAACTGTCTTGACATAAAGATTAATTTATTGTGACGAGAATGCGACAAAATGGATAAATGTAGATGCCTGGCTTGCGCTAGATATAAACTAAATAACTGTAACCGTATAATTTAATAATGTATAAAACTCTGGCGTAATCATAACTGCGTAAATAATCATTTTATTTCTCATTTACATCCGCACAAATTTATTTGTTATTAAGAAAATATTACAGGTATCAAGAAGTCAAAAGTATAGGTAAATTTACCATTTTTTATATATTTTTTGATGTTGTTGTAGTTAGTAATTTCATTTTTGAAAACAAAGGGTTGGAAAATAAATTATCTAACGTTAATTTATTTGTTATTTTAGTCTTTCCACTGCTATTATACTAATGATATTTTTTTTTTTAGATTTAGCATTATTTTATTTATATTTAAAAAAAAATTGTTCGGCGAAAATGTTTATTTATGAATATAAAGAGTAGTGTACTACAGCACAGTCATTCGTTTTACAAGAACCGGTTTCTTGTCCTCGTAAAAAATACTACTTGCCTCTACTACGAGTAGTTTAACAGCGGAACATTTTATCACTGAATTTATCTAAGTAGTTAATCTATTGACTGATAAAGACAAGCTACGTGAAACGTCACATTTTTGCAATGTGCTGTAACTATAACAGCACATTGTAAAAATGTGGCGCAGAATAATTATAATTATTATTATTTTTATAGCATCGCTACCGCTTGATTTCGTAGCGGAAAGCGAAGATAAACTTAAGCTAAAAACACGACAAAGCTTTATTTATTCCCTATTTATATATATATTTAAACTATGTTCTTGATGATATATAGAATAATATAAATAGAATAACTCTATTTTAGTAGATGGCGCCATCAGGCGTCAAGTGAAGTCAATTACTAAAGCAATTTCATTGTATATAAGAGTACGCCAAATTATTAATTAATGACAATCAAACCCAATTCAGTTCCGAATTATAGTCAAGTTTCCAATGTCGTTTTTTTGCAAGCGCTAAAGTCACCACGATTCAGAAATTATGGGGATAATAAACTTATTATTATTTCATTTATTTTTATCAATGTATGAGTCTTCTGTTAATACGAGTATTTTTAGAATTTTTAGGGAGTTAACTAAATTAAACTTGTTGATGACAACAATTATTAGACTCTTTGACTATTGTTTTTATCTGACATTGACTTTGACAGTTCGAAGTGTACATGATTACGATTGTGCTTACACGAGGGCGCGTGATGTATCTACGCGGTATTATTAGTACTTTTTCAATATAAAATTTTGGTTTTATGACAATACCCTACATAACTTGTAGTAGATTGATTTGCTGGCAAAAATAAATAAATAGTTTGCAGTTTTTGTATTAAGCTAAATTGCTGCTATTAATTTGCTTATGATAAGTACTGTAAGTGTCTTGCGCACCTGTTCTTTATAAAGTTATTATAGGTACTGGTCAGGGACTACTTGTAGGTAGTGTACTACTTTTACGGAAACAATAATCGTACAATATATATAAAAATACGTTTTACAAATTACGAAACACAGGTTTTTGTGAAAATTGGACGAATTTTACTGCTTTGCGTTACAACTTTACGACTAAGTTTAAATTAACGTAACAGCCTTTAAGTAAACCAACTTGATAGTGCTATTTCAATATAAATTACCTGGACACTTGAACATTTGGACTTTGATCATTGCACTTATCCTTCTAGGGCATTTTTCGAAAGGCGGTCAAGCTAAAATATGCAATAATAATACCGATATAAATGCTATAAATAAGCCTAACCAAACAACTTTTACGCTACACACTTAGCTACACCAGCATATGAAAAAAAAAATCTAATATTCTGTGTCTTTTATCGAAAATTGCACCGACAGCAGAGCGCAATTTTCATCTCTTTTGAAACAAATTTTAGTAATATTATGACCACGGAAAAGCAATATCATAATCATAAATAGCAATATTATAGCTCAATTATTGCGCACTGTGACACTGACATTTAATCTGTTGAATAACCAAGAAGGAAATAGAGATAGCATCTAAGCATAACTCATCACGTAGACTTGATGGCAATGATTTTCACATGCATATCTGCCAGGTGTGGAAACCTGCTTCTACTGCTATAAAACCAGCAAGAGGCTACCGACTTCGGGCTGATGCAATAGGGTGGGTGGCTTGCGTGATGCTCGCTTATCCTTTCCAACATTGATCGAGCCAAGCGACTTCATATCAAAGACTTAACGACAAAAAGATGAAAATAGTATAGCAACCTCATGTTTGGCAACACTGATAAAACTACCAGTTTCATATATTTAAACACATGCACCCGTAACTGATTATCTTTTAAATCTATTTTAGTTACTGGTCGTACCATTAAAATGTCTTAGGTTTCTTGTAGTTACATTATTTTAGACAAACAATACTAATAGTTTATTAATATCAATAGATAAATAACACAATTGTTTGAAATTGTAGAAGTATGATACAGTTTTAATGCTGGATTGTTTAATGCTTGATTTGTAAATGTATTTTGACTGTTACTGGCGCTTGACATCAATGTTTTAATATTTAAATACGTTTGACAATTGTAATTTCTGTTGTGTATATAAAGTACCCACTCAAAAGTAATCTATTTAAATAATTTCAAAACACCATATATTATTATTTATATTGAACCTGAAACCCTAATTGCGCTAACTTTGCTTAAGTGGTTGAAAAATATTATTTTCGAGTATTTCAACGAATAAAGCTCTGAAAACATCTATGTATTTTTACCTAATTTCATTCATATACACCACTACTACGATTATGAACGAACAAGATTTAGACTTTTGGAAATGTCAAGGTTTGTCCAAATCCTAAATCAAGCAACCTAGTTGGTCACTCTTTCGCGATACCACTTTTTTAAGCATGCGACCTTTTGATATATTCAATAAAAACTAGACAAAACATTTATTAGCAAATTAAATCAATAGAATATTTTAATATTTAACCACCTATCACTTATTGAACGCGTTAACAACAAATTTTATGCAAACTATTAGAAATAATAATTATATTACAGTTATAAACGCCTGCTAAAATCAATATTTGTGTTAACATTAATTATTAATTAATAGTTGTGCTAGTAAAATGACATAGTGTAGTAAATAACTAGACAATGCAGCACGTGTCCTGGCAGTTAATCTAGTAAATAATCATGTATCTGCTATATTATTATAAGATTTTCCTGAGTGATTTACTGACGTACATATGTCTGATAATGCTTATTCGCCGTCGACAAATGGGTTTGGGCACTACTATACTACTCTCGTTACGAATTAGCCTCATGGTAAGACTTAATTTGAATGATGTACATATTAATCTCTATTATTTTATGATTACAGTGTGCCCATTTCAACATCTTACAGTCCTCGCAAAAATCTTCGACCTCAGAGGGACGTAAACATCTACTAAATTAGGATATGTATTTGGCGATTCTGTTTCACGGGTCTTCAAATAAGGAGCAAAGTTAACTCATGTAAATTATGCTTTCTTGAATAAATATTCAATAACTAGCCTACATATGCGAAGGCATTAGAATGGTATTAACTATAAACAATATATCATACCTACTCGTATTAGTCTATATATTACACATGTATGTGCTTACACGTGGTCAAGATAGATGCGCAAGAGTTCGAAGCGTTGAGTAATAATAAGGATTAAATTGGTACTGATCATTATTTTTTATTATGTGTCCATCATTGTTGTACGGTATTTTAGTACCTACTGCATTGTCCGATGTTTGACTTTTATTAGAATTACAATTGTCTGTTTACTGCAAACACGTACCTAAACCGGTCCTTAACCGTTCGCAATGTACAATTACAAAAATTACCTTGACATTGGACATTTAAATTGAGTATTACAAATCATAAAAAATCGTGATAATTTATATTCAAATATACTAAACATATCCCCATAAAAAAATCATTTTAGTCCTTCATAAAAAAGACGCAACAAAATTTCAGCGTAAGTAATGTTAAAAGCGAGGTCAATTGTGTTTGCGCAAAGAGCAAGTCAAATTCGCATAATATAATGAATATTTTCTTAAAGAGACTCCTGTCCGCCTTTCGTTTTCGCTTGATATGGTCACTGTAATTTGCGATATCACACCACAACACTTGCTCATGGAAAAGAAAGCCTTATATGCCTTGAAATAGCATCGAAAATTGTTTAAAGGAACTGTATCATATCGTGACGAAACGATATGTGGCGAATTTTATGTAGCTTTTTTTATCGTGGATAGTTTTTTATCGGTTTCCGGAATGAGTATTCTTAGGTTATGACATTTAAATGGTTGAAAATGTGGTTTTTAGTAAAAAGTAATAAAAATAATGCTGGATTATTACTTGAAATAGGTTTAGTTTTTTGTCCGAGCGTTTGTAAAGGTCTCCGTTTTAGTTTGGGCAGAAAAGTAAATAATAATGTATTTTCAACAGATTCTATTAAAATTATCAGGTCGAAAACTGAATCGACACTAAAATCGATTCGATATCGTTCGATAATTATATGGAATTTTTATGTCGATTCAGTTTTCGACCCGAAGGCCTCTCCTACCTACCTACCTACATCAATACTAAACGATGAATGGGTCAATTTTTTGTGTTTTTAATGAGTAAAATAATATGACTAACTACAACAAAATACCTAATACTTATTTAGTATTAGATATATGTCTATAGTATTCACAATCTGTACAAAAACAGCTGACGCAACCGGCACAGCCTATGACCATAAGATAGGTAATGAATAAATATTCTAACATATTATTAAACACGCACCTTAAGAGATAATGATTCAAAAAATAATAACTACGCCCAACTTAAATAACCTATTAAGAAATGAAAACAACAAGTAAAATTGAAAAAATTGTTCCCCGCCATTTTGTAGCGGCAGCCATCTTGGACCGATCGTCATCAAACCTAGCTAAGAACACTCCCGACTAATATACGTTTCAAACAAAAAAAAACAAAATAAAAATCGATCCGTTCGTTAGCAACAATGCCGCACCCAGACAGACACACACACCACGTCAAAATTATAACACCTCTTCGTTTTTGCGTCGGGAGATAAAAATTAAAAATAAAAGTAGTTACTAATTTATTTACCTATGTTTAAATTGCTATACTTTGAGCAAGGAATGAGCCAGCTCTCTTTTTACCAGTGGCATCGATCAGCTTAGGAAGTATTGTTTTAAAGAATAAAAATAAAAATGCATATAACTTACATGTTTGATATCGAACTTGAGTATACGTTCGATGTAGGTAGGCAGCTGGTTGACCACCGTGAAGTATCCGAACACAGAGGCGCCGTGCGTGATGATTATGGCCCACACCGGCGGGGAGAGCAGCATCGCCTTCCACGGAACTGGCATATGCTGGAGACAACATATAACACTCAATGTATCTCCATAAATATATAAATTCGTATTAGTTTATTTCTAAGTTAGAAGTACATTTGAAACTCAATGGAGTTGTTTCATAAATGTATGGAGTACCGGCCAGGACAGTGCACATGATACCATAAATACGTTAGGGACTATTGATCTTTAATCTTTCAACCAATATCAATATGACGTAACTTATCGCAGTGTACAAAATTAATTTTGAATTGAAAATATTGCCAGGTTATTTACGCAAAAGGGTGATTAAAGCGTTTATTTTGACACTTGTGACGGGCGGTACAATTCATAAACCAATGTGACTATTAGAGTCAACCAAGGATACATAAATCTTCCGGGGATGCCATAATTCCACTACAATTCACTAAATCTAGATATTTTTGTACACAATGAAGGAGGCGGCTGATACATTTTTCATTAATACATACCCTGGCCGATAATGAAACAAGCTGTTTAGTCAAATAATCCGCCTCGATTCGAACCTGGCGCAAAGATTTAGCGTCATACCCACCCATAGCGTCATGGGCACCTTTGCGCCAGGTTCGAATCGAGGCGATCGAATCTCGCTGGACAGCGATGGCTAATTTTTTCCCCTGAAACGAGCCAGAGCGGGAGTCACTACATCTTTCACTTATTCTATGTCCTAACTCTCTTATTATTATTTTTTGCCTCACTACCCCAACAGCCCATAGTCTCCACTGCAACAAATAATTCGACTCCATTGTCGAGTATTTTTGGTGTTTTTAGTAGTAGTTAGTACATATAGATTTATTACAACTATGTTTTGAAAAAATATATTCCCCAACCCAACTCCTTTTTGAAGTCGTTTAAAAAGTGACTAGGTACCAACTTCGAATTTACAGGCGCGTATATATAAGAGTTCACATTATTCCAATATTTTGATTAGAAAATCAAACTTCTAGACCGATTTTAAATAAATTAGAATATGGGTTGTGCCCTATTATACAACGCACATTCGAAAAAGGACAAGGAAAATCTCTCTCCATGGGCATTACATTGACGGCCAAGGGAATTCGCGAAACCGTTGGTCGAATACCAATCATTCGCATAAATCAAGGCTGTAACGATGAATGTAACTGATTTTACGACAACGTAGCGACGCGGACGTGAGCTGCATATTTAATTTAATTGTTTAATGCATACGAGATTAATGTTTATTTTTGGGTCAATCATTTGACGCAAACTGTAATTTGTAATAATTTGTTTACGTTGCTTTGACATTTACAGTAATGTCATATTATTGGCAAAAACGTGTCGAAAATTAAGTAACATGTTTATTATATAATATTATTCATGTTTCAACATAAAACTATGTATTTGTTATCAAATGAAGCTTATCCACTCGAATAATTTTCAGTGTCGGTTGATAGAAGGTTCGTGGTTACAAAAACGAGTCGAATTGTTAAGAAAAGTGTTAGAAATGTGAAATTACTGTCAAAATTATATCAACTGTAACCATTTAAAAAAAACAATGTCAATATGTAGTTTGTAAAGCGTATTTTGTAAGATGTAGTAAGGTACTGTTAATAAGTCGGTAAACCCGTTGCCACACAAGCGAAAAGGCGCGGGTTCTAATCCAGGTTCAGGCATGCACCTGTAAATTTTTCACTAACGTGCATTATAGAATTATTAAGCATATGCTAAAACGCTGAACGAAAATATCGTGAGGAAAACTGATTGTCGGAGAAAACTAACAACTTTCAAAGATAAGTGAAATCCCCAACTCGAAATTTGGCCAATGGTGAACTATGGCCTACAACCCCTTCATAGGGAAGACCCGCAGTGGAACGCTATGGGTTGATACGATTGAAAAAGTAATCGCTTTAATTGCATGTTCAAGATCATCACAGTTACTGCCAAAACTTAAGACATCAAATATTTATTACATAAGACATACCTATTGTAATAATACCGCAACTGTGCAAACAATAACAGAGGTAAAGAAAGTGAACAGATATAACTATGCACACATATTAAGTTGTTTTAGAAAGAGTAATCGGTTAGGGGTGTACGAAGCCGAAAGGGAGTCCCTATACTCATCCAAAGGAACAACTTTTACTATGGGACCAACACTGATTAGGAAAAATAGTATAAGTTGTTCCTTAAGGTGAGTATTTATATCTTTCGGCTTAATACACGTCTAGCCGATGAACCGTATTGTGCTAAATAACTTCTTACACCAAGTTTCGTAAAGATTTGTTGAGAACTGCGAAGATTTCCTCCCGTACGTCAAGCTCAGTGACTGGCCATCGAGGGGTTTGTAGTTGGTGCAATCCCACATAACCCGCTAGATCTCTCCCACCGATACAAAAAAAGACTAGAAATAACGCTTAGCTCGCTTGGTCAATTACTGTGGTAACTCACCCCTTTGGTCTGCGGCTCCTGGGGCAGTGCCTTCAGCAGGTAGTTGCGCTCGGTCTCCGATATGCGCGGGTGCTGCGCAGGAGTGTCGTACACCACCGCGAACCATGCCACTGACCACATCACGCCGATTATACCTGGTGGAATGACAACAACAGATACTAAGTATTTATTTTTAAGCTAATTCTTAAATAGGAGGAAGTTCTATGTAATAATAATAATATGGGACAACATCCACACAAAGGTCTTCAAGTCCCAAACTAGGCAAAGCCTGTGCTATGGCAACCTGAAGACTGATATACATACTTAGAAATACATATATACATACTTATATATATAATAAACACCCAGACACAGGTTAAACAGACATGTTCATGCACACAAATGTTGGCCTGTCCGGGGACCGAACCCGGGACCAGCGGCTATGTTTTTGTGTAGCTTCGATTTCGCTAGCTGTTCATATTAAATATATGGATAGAATTTTCATCTTGTTTAAAAGCAAACTTTTGAGCTAAAAACATGTAAATTTTGCAAAAAGCGCAACTTTTGGTTTCAAATCAATGATAATTTTATGGGACCGCATATCGAGTAGTCGAGTAAAAAGAAGATAAGTAAGAGTGGGTAAGCACGTCCGACATACTGGAGCCCTGATCCCGTGGCACGCATTTAGGTTCAATAAGTACCATTAATGAATGTCATGATATTAATGAAGGAAAATTTAACTGGCACATTTTAACTATCTATTGAATTAGTCATGATTTACGAGTAGCAGACAGATTAAGATGAATCATGATGTTGACATGACGCGTGGAAGGAAACATTATTGTTTTCAATTTGTTCGCCAGCCTGACTTACCCAGTAGATTACACAGGGCTGGTTTAGGATCTATTAATGCCGCATGCCGGTCGGGGCAGGGTTTATGATATGTGGGTCTTTATGATATGTGCTCTAACAATGACTTTCGAGTATATGTTGGGATCTGAGTGTTTGTTTTTAACGCCCGCCGCAAAAACAGGGTGTTATAAATTTGATGTGTCTACTCGTATGTGTGTCTGTTTGTGAGATCATAGCTCCTTGGGTCAAGAAGGCCGCCGCCACTAAATGGCAATTTATCGAGATTATTTAATTTTTCAGTTTTATATTCGTAAATGATATATATACTTCTAAAACCTTCTGATACTAAATGGATCCGTGGCATCCCCAACACAGTGGAATTCCTAGTAAAAAAGCTACGTGTATTAAAGGTTTATTTTATTTACTCACTAAACTATCTGCACTCTGCGGGGTCACCCACATATCTCTAATTTTTATAGCCTATGTTACTCACTGATAATGTAACTATCTAACGGCTTTAATCTAGAATTTTTAAAATTCGTGCAGTAGTTTTGAGTTTATTCATTGTATACAAATCATTTCATCTTAATAATATTGGTTAATAGTAAATATCATTATCATCATCATCATCAGTCAGAAGACGTATATTGCTGAACATGGGCCAATTGCATCCACTGGTTACTTGTTACTATCGTCGGTCCACCAAGTGGAAGGCCTAATTACGCGGTTCGCGGAAAAGGAAATATAAGAGTATAGGTAAACTTACCAGTGAAGTAGAAGGCAGACTCCCAGCCGAGATAAGCGATGAGGAAACCGCAGATAGGCATCGTAATAGCTGCACCGAGAGAAGATGCTGTAACAACCAACATGAAGACGTTACGAGCAATCAATGCAATTGCATTAAGTGTTTGTGTTGTGTAAATGGCGTCATCGATTATATATTACTGATGTCTTGTTGTAACGTCAGAGTCACTCTCTTAGTCATTTTTTTATCTTCTGTTTTAGTTTCAGTATTAGCTAATTTTTTTACTAGTACGCCAAAGAAGAGGATTATGTTTTTCGAACGTATAATATTTATAAGTAAATACTAGCTGCACCCTGCGGTGTTACCCACATTAATACAGGATATTTCCCGCATTAATCCGCTAGTGAATCGGTTTCTTCTAGGCAAGCGCGCTACATCCTAGGCCGCATCGTAACTTTATATCAAGTGAGTTGCGGTCAATCAGAAGGCTATTGACTTTAAAAAAAGGAAAAATGCCTATGTGTTAATCCAGGGTCTAAGTTATCTCCGTACAGTTGTTTTATGAAGCGTGAATTAAAAGTAGCAAACATACCACATGCATAAATGGTTACCAGCGCGTTTATAATATTACGAGTAATAGGATGTAGATATGTCCGTATTTCTAACTCTTTGTGATCTTCTACAGCCTCAACTGATAGATAGATTTTGAAGAGCGTGGTGTCATTGGATTTGTCTTTGTCTGCAGATGGTCCCGGGCTATACTAGTTGCATCCCGCAGTGTCACTCGTTAAGATACAGCGGTCTATAGATTTTGCAGATTTTTACTGTTACACTAGCTAAGATATTATTGTACTTTATTAAACGAACATACATATATAATATTTGATAGCAGGATAATTTAGTAGGCATGTAGCTACTTCAATTAATATGGTGTTTAGCTAGGTACATGAGTCTGGGTTCAATATAACCTCATGCTGGGTAATGGTCATTCTAAAAATAAGAATACATTATACCTTTCACTGAACATATACTTTACACTACATTCAATTAATAATACTATATTATAATATGAGACAACATCCACACAAAGTCTTCAGGACGCAAACTAGGCTTAGCCTGTGCTATGGTAACCTGATGACTGATATACTCGTACATACTTATGTATATAATAAACACCTAGAAACAACAAGACATGTTCATGCACACTTTGCACACAGATGCTTCACCTGTCCGGTGATCGAACCAGGACCAACTGCGCTAACCGGCTAATCAATTTAATGACAGATATGAAAAAATCAGAGCAGACAATAAAAAGTTAAATTTAGAGACAAGAGCATAAAATCTAATAATAGATAAAGAAGGGCAAGTGTTCCAATCAATAGTCTCGAGCTCAGGAGGTGTAGTAAATTTCCAAGATGCAAAGAGATCAGTAGGAAAGTTCCCGCAGACAGCGGGTCAATGCATTTGAATGACGCAAACTATGCACTAGATTTCAACAGCCTAGAGCTCCCGTCTAGACATTGTTCGCCGATAGCCTTTGATCTTGAAACGTAAGTATTTTCAGACTTCTAAAAGCTCTTACACTTTTTTCTTGTAAATTAAATTTTATTTCTGTTTTGTTTTGCTATCTTATTATGAAACGGTTTATGTATGCTTTCTCTAATGCATTAAGCTTTGTATTGCTTCTGCTAAAAATAAGTTATTCAATTCGAGGAAATGTTCTTTTTATGTACCTATGTTCTGTTCATCACATTCTCAACGACAGACTTCTACGTTTTTATTAAAATTACGTTCACTCACTGGATGTCTTATATATATTTATCAAAATCGATCGAGAAGTTCGGTTTGAAAACAAAATAACTGAAAAAAAATAAAGGTAGAGGAGGTAGGCCTACCGCATTGAGCCAGTTGTCACTTTTGAAAATGACTTGTCATTTTCACTTTCTTTCTTTCTCAAACCAGGCTAAGTTGATGATGCTTCACAAATGATTAACGAGATTCTATTGTCATCTATTCACTAGTCGATCCAATAGAAACTTGGTCTCTAAAGCAATCAACTATCCGTTACAGTTTCATTAAGACTGTCATATTCATATCAGAAAGTGAAAGTGTTCTAGGATTAGAAAGCGAAGATGCAAAGCGCCGACAAATTACTAGCTAGCCTATCATTAGCTTACGAGACACATTCATTGCACTATCGACAATTTATAAAGACGCCTAATTGATATTTATTATACATACATAGTGACTGGTTGTCACCATCGATATTTATATGGTCGGCAATGCTTAATTCTCACTGACGTCTATTATCTGGACTAAATAATTAATAGGAAAAGACAATTACTTTTCTGTTGATTCGAAGCGCCCCCGTGTGCGAACTAAGTACAAAAATTGTTACTTTCTGCAAATGATTACGTGTCACTAATTTAAGTTCCATGGATGCTCAAGCTGCCATCGGGGCGCCAAAATAGCAAAATATCAAATGGGTTCATTGTACTTTGTAAATCTGAAGGCAAACGTACTTGTGTAATACAGTGTTCATTTCCGTTCCAAAGAAGTAATAGAAATTTCTAAATTTTCATTAAGTTTTATTTTAATGATCTGGGCTGATTAGGGAAACACGTGTCTTGAGAAACACGCAATACACGCTAAAACGATAAAATGATCAAAGTTTGACCAAACTGTTGAAGAACTGCGTTTAGAAAATACATCACTCCCTAGTGCCCGCGTGTAGACGAATCTCTATTACGACAGCATGCATACTTTACACTGTCTGAGTACAAACGTTAAAGGTTTCTTTTGTTGTTTATTGATATTTATTTTTAACAGCGTACATGTTTGTCTTTAAATATTACGCGTGTATAATACTTACTAGTCACCCTGTACATTGAAAAGAACAAACATAATATCTGCAATATAATACTTAGAGGTTGTAAAAGTATATTTGCAACATTTTACGGTTTCTAATCTTTACTAACACGTTTGTGTCCTAGGATCAAGGTTTAAATGCTATAAAATTTTAATTGCTTAAGGAAACTCGAGGTTTTCCTTCGAAATGCCTAGACTCAGATGATATAGCGAAGGAAGTGACCGTGATTGAAAATGGAAAGTGTATATGTTTTTTAAGACTGACACGGCTTGACCACCATCTCATAATGAGTGAAGATGAAATCGAAGATATAGCTCATTTAACCAGTAAAAAGCAATTCACTGAATACTACATTAACAGATCTGGGGCGTATTTTTCCGGAAAGAATAAACAATGACAATTTGTTTTCAAACGGTGGGGTTTGTCAAGGTGGTCCTTCGGATTCCTCCATATTATTTTATAAATAAATGTGTGAAAAATATATGGTAAGACAATATTGATCTAACAAAAGTGATGCCATTTGAGATTATCAAATGCGTTATATAAAATTTTGAGCGATAATAAGTAAGTACAGACTTAACTGATAAAATGAAAAAAATAAACCACACGAATGACGCATGCGTATACAAAATGCGACTACATCGGAAGTGCTAATAGTCGAAGAATTTCTGTATGAATCAACGCTACATCACATTATCCAAAAAAAAACTATAGCTCAATTAGTATGTACAAACAGAATAATACACGTGAAAATGGTTTTAAAATTGACATTAATAAGGAACACTTTGCTTTGCGTCATTTAAAAAAAAAACATCCTGGCGGACACCAATATAAATTGTTCAATTATATTGATTTAAAAACCCAAACTACAAAGCAGATTTAATACAAAAATATCAGACCACCTGCAAACTATACCTTTTGAAACAAAAGTAAGTAAGATTAATAGAGGTTTTTTTTTTAACCTAGACATTTGACCACAAGTTCGCACGATCACGGAAGCCAGCGATACTTAGCCTAAGATTTAGCATGCCTAGTCTGGAATACGCTGGCTCTCAAGGAAGACTGCCGGAACACACCACGCATATTTTACAACCCTCAAGTTGTAGCTAGTTTGATAGCTAGTCAGGAGAGCGATAGGAAACGCCCTACCATCATGCTATGGTTTCCTCACGACGTTTTCCTTCACCGGTAGCGCAAATATATAATGTAATAAATGTTCCGCTGTAAAAATGGAACTCCTCGTTTTTTGAAATCCGGTTAAAAATCAAACATAAATAGTGTAAACAGTCATACAATCAAAACTTCCAACAACACACTTTATTATCGTAATACAACGCAATGAGTACTAAAGGGGGCACGGCACTGTTATAGATTATATTCAAGTGACTGCCCTTTAGCCCGTAACTTTCCTACGTAATGAGAGATATATGAGCACATCATATACAATTACAACATCGAACCCATACGTTTACATTAACCTTTGATTATTTATATATGGATAAATACTGACTAGTTTTGAAAATAATGAACGCGTTTCAACACGGAAAGGTGTTCGAATGATGAGTTTGAAAATATGTCTTCGGGCCGGAGTGTCTGTGTGTTTGTGAATGTTACATGCCATCCCCAACACAGGAGAAATACTAGTGGGGAGCTATGAGTGTGAAACATTTTTTTTAAATTAATATTTTCACGGCTAACTCAATTTTCATAATAAAATGCCTTTTTTTAGTCGATTTATCTATATTTATTTATTTTACAGTTTTCCCAATGCGCTCACCAACGGTTTTTAACTACGCTTACATGCTCTAAACTTATTTAAATACATACTTTTAATAACTAGTTACATTATAGGTACAATGTAACATAACTTCCTTACATGGCAAATACATACAACCTAATAATAATAATTGTACATTATGTATAATATAATAAAAATCTTATTGTCTATATTATATATTTTACAATACTGCTCAGGCTTAACTTTCACAACTTTATTATCATTTTTATGAACAATAAATATTTTTGTATTTTAGTCACTATATTCGCAGAATCCGGAAAAAGCTATGCCCTCTGAGAATTTGTTTTGTTCTATCCGATAGAGAACGTCATGCATCCGAATTAGATAAATACGCTCAATATTTCAATATGGAGCGTTTTTTGTCTAATTATTAATTGTATGTTTCAAACACGTAGAAAAAAATAGAGGTGAACTGTTCACCTGTAATGTTTTTTATTTCTTTTATATCAATTTTGTTATAATTTTTGAACCATTTTCTTTGAAACATAAGTATTTTACTGTTATCATAAGTAGTTTAAGTTTGCTGCGTTAGTTTTTGTGCATACAATCAATAGTTTATTATCTATTTATCATTCAATGGTTTCATTATGCATGTAAACAACGACAAGCAAAGTGACGCAGCACAATATATTACGTAGTTTTCACTCACTTGGATTGAAGCGCGTTGCTCTATCTAGGCGCATATATAATCAAAGACATGAACAGTACCAATAAGAAATGAAACTGATAAGATCCCGACAGTCAATGTAGACATGTACAGGGAAGTTATTATTCTGATAAAACAGATTATTTCATGACTGAAGATTATTCATTTCCTCGTAACCCAATTTCAAACTTATGGCATAATATGGCGAAATCAAATTGTAATTTAGAATTAATATAAGATATTATTTGGACATATATTACAGTTAGTACGAGTAGGTAACTAATTAATAACTTCTATTAGACATTTAATTAATTTTGTATCGGAGAAGATGTATGAGTCTTGTTATGTTTATTCGTTTCTAGATTTCTCTGTTAATAATATACTGTGTAATTTATTAATTATTTATATCAATGAGTTGATGGCAATTGTAGTAACTTGTAGACACTCTATATGAAATATTGTACCTATTACCCTACTGATATTATAAACGCGAAGGTTTGTAAGTATGCGAGTGGCTATGTATGTTTGTTACTCTTTCACGCATTAAACGCGGAACACATGGGACAATTTTCTCAGCCCGGAAGGTAGAATGAATGACTTAAAAATGAATGAATGAATGAATGGTTTAAAAATGAATGAATGAATGATTTACAAAGGAATGAATCTACTAAATCAGCACTTTTCAGCGTCTCCTAATATGGATATTGATACAAAAACCTGCTCTCTGCAGCGCCTTTCAAATTTCTCAACTCCAGATCTACCCCACTTTACATTTCGTGAATTTACCAGTTGTGATGTTAGGAAGAGCATTCTATCAATATCATCTAATGCTGTCGGCTTAGACATGATTAGCCGTAATATGATAATTCCTATTCTTGATTACCTGATACCTATCCTTTGTCACATTTTCAATTCGTCTATTTCAAATGGCATTTTTCCGTCATCATGGAAAGATGCCCAAGTTATTCCATTGCCAAAAAAGGCTAACCCAAAATCCTTCGCTGAATATCGGCCCATTTCTATTTTACCCTTTCTTTCTAAGGTTCTTGAGCGGTTGGTCCATAGTCAACTTAATATTTTCCTTACCAAAAATGACCTATTAAATCCATTTCAGTCTGGCTTTCGCCCTGGGCACAGTACGGTTACTGCACTAGTTAAAATTACTGATGATATACGTCTGGGGATGGACAATGGTCAGTTAACCGTTTTGTCGCTTTTGGACTTTAGCAATGCTTTTAATTCTGTTGACCTTGATATTCTTCTGGCTTTACTTCGCTCTTTTAACATATCTCCAACGGTAATCGACTGGTTTCATAGTTACCTGTTCGGGCGACGGCAGAAGGTTCGCTTTGAGGAATCTTTTTCTTCGTGGTGTGACCTATCTGCCGGAGTTCCTCAGGGTGGCGTCTTATCACCTTTGCTTTTCGCTATTTTTATTAACTCTATTTCACTTCATCTCTCATCGTCCTACCACCTTTATGCAGATGATTTGCAGTTATACTGTCAGGTTCCTCACAGTTGGATAGCCGAAGCAGTAGAGGAAATTAATCAGGACCTCTGTCGCATTTCTGACTGGAGTAAATCCTATGGACTGAAAGTCAATCCATTGAAAACTCAGGTCATTATCATAGGGAGTTCTAGTCAGACATCTCAGATAGACTGGGACACACTGCCGCGAGTAGTTTTTGATGGCGTCACAATCCCATTTAGCGATACCGTGAAAAATCTAGGAATAACATTTGATAGCAACATGTCATGGGATGCGCAATTAACAGAAGTTAGCCGCAAAATGTTTGCTTCCGCAGGCTCTTTACGTAGGTTACGCAATTTTCTACCCATTACCACTAAAACTGCGCTTGCACAATCTCTCTTACTTCCAATTCTTGACTATGCTGATGTTTGTTACCTTGATCTCACCCAGGAGCAGTTCGATAAACTTGAGCGCCTTCAGAATTTCTGCATAAGGTTCATATTTGGTTTACGCAAATATGACCACGTCTCCGAATATCGCACTAAGCTCAAGTGGCTCCCTATTCGCCATCGCCGGGATGTTCATATACTTTCCCTTCTTTATAATGTATTGTTTAACCCTTCTTCTCCGCGGTACCTTCAGAAGTGTTTCAAATATTGTCATACTACCCATTCCTATACCTTAAAATCATCTGAAAATCTCAAGTTATCTATTCCATCACATTCTACTACTTTTTATAAGTCGTCATTCACTGTAAAAGCTATTTTGTTGTGGAACAGTCTTCCCGTTGACATTAGGCGTGCTCCTTCGTTGAACGTTTTTAAGCAGAGAGTCATAATACATTATCTATCGCTATAGCACTAAAATTTGTTTCTTATAATTATTATTTCTCATAATTTGTCTATTTATTTCCATGCATAGTATAGGTAGTATATGTATTTATATATGTATCTGTGTAGTTATATTAGTATTGATTGTATTTATTATTATTTATTATAGCTGTTTAGTTGTATGTAGTGTAATATTTTAAGGCCTCTTTAATATAAGTTATTATCATTTACGTGCATGGTTGCCTGGAAGAGATCGCTTTAAGCGATAAGGCCGCCATTTAAAAGCCTGTATGTGTAAATAAGGTCTTCTTTAATCATATTTCATGTATTGTTGCTGGTTTTTAAATAAAGAGTTGTCTTATCTTATTTTAATGATTTAAAATAAATGAATGAATGATTTAAAATATATGAATGTTTGATTTAAAATGATAGAATGAATGATTTACAATTGAATGAATGAATGAATGAATTAAAAATAAAAGAATGAATGAAAGATTTATTAGTCTCGATGCAGTGATCTCGTGGAAATGAAATGAGCGGGGGCGCAGCTTATATGTACATTTTATTAAATTACTTCTCTTTTCTAAAGACTTTCAAAAAACAGGAGGTAATCAATTCGCCTGTTATTTATATGTTACTTACCTGATTTAAAAAAAAAAAAAATATTTCTTTATGTGTGTATAGTGTACCGTATATTTCCCACGTGGTCCCATTTATGTCTATTTAAATCGGTCAAGAGGTTTGATATTTAAATCGTAATAACTGTTAAAGTTCTATCGTCGCCGTCGCCTGCCATAATGGAGGTCGGTAAGCAGTTTTGTAACAAGTGGTTAGAAGACATAAAAAACCCGACTGCAAAACTCTAAACTTGTGTATCATCTTTACTTTTTTGCTTTTATTTTCAATATTGATGTACCCAGTATCACTCTTACTACTAAGACGAATCTATTCTATATATCTAGTTTTGTTAAATATTATCGCGGAGGATATTGACGTTTTAAATTGTAACCTGGCAAAATTCACAGAGGCTGCAAATAGACTATGTGAAAATTTTGTATTTAAAAGTTCATGTTCCATAAAATAGTTCAGTGTAGCATCGCCTTGGTTTTGTTGTTATGATGTTATTACTGTGTTTATACAAATAAATAAATAAATAATATAAATATTAACACCATTCACATAAAAATACGAAAAGCCGTTTAGGTCAAAGAAGTATACATACATACATACATACACTCGAAAAACAAATCCTTCATTCGCAATCGAGTAAAAAGAATTATCATCTTGGACTCAATTATTTAAATTTCATCAAAAAGACATGTTGAGTCACGGTTATTCTAGATAAGTACATCTAGATTTTATCGGTGTTCCAATATAATTTTATGATGTGAGTAACATTCGTAAAGAATTATCTCTAGCCCATATTTCACAGAAGATACGAATTGTCTTCATTTTGTTATACTTTACTACATTATAATGTTTCCCACCTTGAGCCAGCATGTATATTTATCAGTTATGATCTGTGTAGGTACAGTATTGTGTTTCCGGTAAGTAATTATTGTTGTGCTGCAATTGCAGATAAAAGTTAATAAGTACACACGGAAATTCTTCTCAAGTGGTGTTCATGACAGAATGAATCGTGACTTGGTACTTAGCTGGGTTAACATATTATAGTGGCAAGAGAAACATTCTGAATATTGCAATACTTTGTATACCTAGTCTTTACGTTCTGTTAGAAAAACATAGGTAAGTAAGAATATCAGCACTGGCTTTTTACAACCAGCATTATAAAAAATAAATAAAATGTGTTTTATTTATGGACCACAAAATGATTCATTATGCTGAGTTGGAGCCGGTTCATACCCGAAAACTGAGTCGGGTATTTGATATAATTATACTTACTTAATTCAATTACTAATTAAGCATAAGTTTTTTGGTATACTTACAAATCTATTATCTTTCTATTTTTTCCCAGCATAAGAAATATTCTTATTATTTGAAATCAACGAACTTCTATTAAGCTTAAGAGGAAAACCGTTTAAGTTCTTCGAAACGTCGATTAGCAGTTCCTAAAAGGGCCGAATCCCATTACAATACCAACCGGCCTACAGCTTGTCGACTAATCGCCCGCATGACATGACACGACCCAAACAAAAATAACATTCACGATTCTCAGAACGGTTAACTGCAGCATAGCAACGGTTGCGCAAGGTTAAAATCGCGCGGTCAGCTTATGCCTAACCAATGGGTGCGCGGGAATCGCGTGACGTCAGCGACCACGCCTGCGCGCGCCTCCGACGCCATATTGCCGCTTTTAAATGCACGCTGACACAGAATCATCAACACTTACTAAAGAATTTTCATAACTGCCAACTGCTGTTATCACATCGTTGACTTGTATAGTAGACGAAGTAGCCGAGCCTGCTGACGTCGACAAGCGGCGATAACAGGCTGTCAGATTCCAATTGACTGTGAAAAATCGTCATCCGACGCCTACGGTCAAGGATAATGAAGATTTGTTTGTGCCAATAGGTTTAAATTAGCTAAATACAGACTTGCGTCAGTCTTCTGTTTTGTACGCAGTTCAATAGAAAACTGTACGTATTAATACAATTACTGAGTTAAGAATTGTCGGGTTTCAAGACTTTTGTAAGTACAATTCCAGTGCAATTCAATAATCATGAAGAAGGACAGGTTATTCTTGAACTTGAACATTATGTTGTATCTATACATAGAGTAAGGTTAACATCGCAAGGAGAAATATTTATTTATCGAAATCTGTTTCACCGCATACGTAAGTTGACGTTCCGGATGGTATTGAAAACGAGGACAAGGATGCTAATTTATGCAATGATTACTGTTGCTTTGCCTACTTATCCTTTGTCTTTCCTCAACCCAATTCTTTCACCACACTCAGTAAGAGGAGTTACACTCAAAGTAATAACAAGCAAACAAACAAAACATTCCGGTCAGACATCAAAAACGCGACTGCAAAAACTTTACACCACTGTATATTAACGAGTGGAACCGCGGGAGGCGAGCAAAAGCAAATCCAATGATTCTTCGTACGTCAAGCGCCAATGGTATAGGCTGTAAATAAAAGGTGACAAAAAGATATGTATGTCCATACAAAATGTATATACAAAAATACTCGAAAACCATTATTCTTTCTCTAAGAAATAGCGTAAAAATAACAAGAATATGTTAATATAACTTACCCATCATATTGGACATGAATTTGGACCTGTCCATTGGCGGGATCCACTTGGACGCCATCGGTAGTATGGCAGGCCAGGTGGCGCCGAGGAGGAAGCCGAGGAGGATGCGACTGGCAAGCAGCCAGCCGAAGCCAGCAGCCGCTGCTCCCGGGGCCATCAGCGTGAGTATGCTGGCAAGCAACGTGCTATAGCCAAACACACGCCTGGAGAAGAGAAAAGAAGATGACACATGGACTTATTGCTGGATGGATTACTTTGCTAAATTCCATTAAAATCTTAAGATACCGAACTATTATAACGATATACCCTTCTATACTGTAAATGTGATTTTCAGTCGAGCTCTAAACTCTGTGCATGCAGCGTACTTTGGAAACCCGGGGAGATTAATATGGATGAGTAAGTATTATTTGCACTTTGAACTATTTTTTCACCATAGTGACATGCTTAATCTCAATAAACTATGAACAAATTATAACAGTTAAAAGATGGATATAAATATACCTACTAATAAAGTCAATAAATTTAAAGAATTAGTACCCAAACAACAAGAGTTGTGAACATTAGTAGTGACTCCACTAAACCAGAAAACCTGAAATCGATACTATTCGTAGTTCCCAAGATCAATTCAGACGCTACGCTACGCTCAACAATGAGGCATAGTGATGTACAAAATGATGTATTATTATTCGATCGCTGATCATTCGTGAAATGATCGCGTGCGTAAATCCATGCGGGCGGATTTCTGGCATGCCTTCTCGAATAACCACTCGGTCATTTTATCGCGCTAATGAAATATGCGGGCCGTAAAGAACTTCTGGAATTTAATCCTAAATTGCCATCGGGTAAGACGCATCGAGACGGACTCATTATTTTCGGATATCGTTTTCATATTCAGAAGGAGTGGCAGATCATAATCGGTTTTGAATATCACTCTTTTCTGAAGCGTTCTACCGAATTTATGTCAATGAAATCTATCTGTTAAACAAGCAGCTTGATTATATTTATTAGCTATTTTAATGCAAAATCCAACCTTATATGGATCAGATCAAGGCGAGTCAGTTTCCAAGTCATTTGCGATTCAAGATCGAATGTAAACAAAATCTTTAGTATAAAATAGTCAACCAAACTCGATTTCAGCGTCCCCAATACGGTATTACTCACGGTTAGTCACTAACCAGTTCTGTTAAAACCTGATAGGCTATAGACCTTGAATAAGCCATCGACTGCAGCGCATTAAACTTAATCACCGGTCAAGATTGAATATTAATATTTAGTACACGTCTATCTAAATCTTACTCTACATTAGAGTTGTTTTTGTCGCCTACTAATCTATATCAATAGCCATACTAATTAAGACATTTCGATGCTCTGTATAATTCGTGTCATCAAGGTCTTTTCACTATTTTACTGAATGGACAGCTTCGTAAAATATAATCCAAAAACTCAGCAATAAACATGTAATGCTTTATATGGACATACACATAAAGCCGTTTTATTCAGCTGCACCAGATTTATTTAGCTACAATCATAATACCAGCCCAATGTAAGCATTTTGCGCCGAACTTTCTAGACTTGTTAATGGAAGTGTCATGAGTCAACGAAGACAATTGCCGCCGAAACATTTTGGTCCTTGCCATCGACTTGAACCGCTATAATTAGTCATAGTAAGCGCAATGAAATAAATTGATTTGTGCGCATATATAAATGGCAAAGTAGGCGAAGTATGTACGATTTATAACCATTACATAAGTGAGACTATTTATTAATTGTGATCCGGCAAATGTAGTGTAGCATAACCCAGCGACTAGTTGGAGCAAATATATAGAATGCAGGAGAAAGGGGACGAGAAGCCCAGGATAAAGCCAAGTGGCGTGGCTTAGGAGAAATTTATGTCCAGCATTCGACGACTGTTACCTGATTAATTTTATCGTGATAGCCATGAAAATTGTGATAGCAATCCTAATTGCGGTGCACGTATACGACATCGCGATATAATATTTCAACACAATAAATTCTTACGAGACACACATCAGCTTCGAGATCCAGGTAAAAATATGGCGCCGAGATATTATCATCATTATAAAAAAGCAAAAAAGAAATTCTGGCATTCGCATAACTGGAAGTTCAGTTACACTTCTCATATATTATTACTCGTATCATATCGTAAGACCGGTCTCTAAAGGAATGTGTCAGGTAATATTTCATTTTCTGAATTGCACCCTGGCCGGGGTTTATCACCCTTTAAAACTGATTACTACAAAAGCAAACGCTATTATTCAGAGTTTGTTTTTTTAATTCTGGACAGCCACACCCCTTGTTCATTCGACATAAAACCTCTTACATATTCGGAACAATGAATTTTCTACGATTCTATTATAATATTGGAAGAATTATTTTTAATATTTTTTTTAATATTGGCTTTTACACAAACTGCGGGTTTCTAGTGGCTTCACAAAATACGATTGTTGGCAATGCTATACGAATTGAATCCAATTCAAGAATAATTAGTCACGAAAACAACAGAAGTGTTATAACTACAACAAAAGTTAGCTTCCAGTGTGAGAAAAGAGTTTTATTATTTAAACAGAACAGGCTAATGAGTGGAAAATTGAAATGGAAAACATGTTTTTTTTGTCGTTTTCTTTTTTGTCTTGTATATAGATCAGTATTCCATTTGCTTATTTTGAACGTATGTATAAAGTAATATAGCAGCAGCTCCGTACCAGTAAGGATAGCTCCAGGGATAAGTGTACCGGCCGGCCTAATCAGTGAATCCTTTGCTTCGCAAGTCAGTAGGTACATTGTTCGATGCCGTGTTCAAGCCTGCTCCTCTTGAGTTTTAATATACTAATTTATATTTCAATTGTATTACGCGCTACAGTAAGGGTAGATACCAGAACAATAACTTTATTTCTTATGGTAACGGAGTTTCTTTTAGCAGATTTCAACGCTCCTTAGGGTTAGATCCTTACCTCGCGCCGATGATTTCAGCCAGTCGACCACCCGGAAGTTCTGTGAGCACGTAACCCCAGAAGAAGCTGCCGAGGAGGAGGTTCTGCTGTTTCGTGTTCCAATGGTATCGCGTCTGCTCAATGTGCCCAGGATGCTAAAGAAAGATCTAAGTTTAATGGAAAGAAAGCTTTGGGGACGCTTGTTTAGATAACACATATAGATAAACATCTTATTTGCATATAAAATCTAACCATAGGTACTTAAATTACACAGAGAAGGAGCAAAAACTTAAAGTGTCTATAGGCAGTGAAAGTTGATGTACGCTAATCGCAAAACAAGAAAAACTATTGAGGTACATGAGATAATTACTATTTTATAATTTACGCTATTTAAGGTATACTTTGGAATAGTAGGGCAAGTACCTTTATGCAAATACGAAATGACTAACAACAACAACGTAAAAATATAGCAGACAGATTACTTACACTGACTTATTAAGATCTACAGATAATACAAATGCTGATTTCTAATTCTTTGGAATGGAGTCTGGTGACATAGTCACGTTTATACGTTAACAGAGATATTTCGGTACTTCGGTAAAGAGTGCTATATTCTTTGTTTCAAAAGGATCAAAGATACGGTAACAGTAGACACGGTTCGGTAACTTTAAGATAACCCAGAATCAAAATAAAGATCATAATGCACTATCCGCAAAACTCTTGTCATATTTAGCGTTGACTATTCACGACTCCTTATTTTTTTTATTTGCACTAGGAAACTTCAATGTTCTCCGTTTTGAGTTGTGTAAAATATGTAATCCGCCTTTTTCTGGCGGTGGCCATCTTGGACCAATTTTTATCAAACACAGCTAAGAACACTCCTGATGACCAATTCCCTTACAAACAATAAAATACCTAAATCGTTACATCTATTCAGGAGATACGATACCACAGAGCGACACACACGCACATAGACAGACACACATACAGACACACACACAGACACGTCTAACTTATCATTTTACTGAGGGGGTCTCTGAGACTAAGTCTGAGACACGTAGTACAGGTGTCATTTATCATATTTTTGTGTAAATTCAGTATGCGTCTAACATGTGTCCCGAGTCTAGCTATATTTTACAAACCATAAATGCCTACAGGTAACCGATTAAATCACTAAGTTCGTTGACTTGGGCCTGATCTCACAGTACCCAACATCGATGAATTTAAATTCGTTTTACTGTCTTACTGCTGTGTTGTAGCTCTGAGTCGAACATAACTGAACAGTATTAAAACTACAAAACCAATGATGTTTATTTGCGGTACATTTAAATGTTTCTAAGCGGGCGTTAAAGAGTTATTGTTAAATACAACTTTCATCCATCATTTTTGGGATAGCATAATGCTGACGTAACTAACAAAAGTATGTTATGTATTTTTATCAGACTGCGCAAAAGGAGAGTAATTTTTGAACTTATGTTCTTATATTTGTATGTATGTAGGTACGTCAAACTCTTTGTCACCCTCTGTAATAGGTTATGCTGGTTGTTGCAAGCGATTTCACTTCGCCGGATACAGTGGTCTAAACTTTTTACAGTCGGGTTTTTTTATGTCGATTCTAAGGCACTTGTTGTCATGCTTGATTAAAATATTTAATGGGGTTCACTTAGACTCAAGAAGCCCTTTCATTTGATACCCACATTCATGAATAAAATAATAAGTACTCCGCCATTATGTGGCGTCGACCATCTTGGAAATTTAAGTCATCTTTAATTTGTCAAAGCTATCTGCACAACCTACCAAGACAAAATGAATTTAAATTTAAAAATGACATACTGGTCGATAAGGTACTTTGTCTAGTAAAAGTAGTCGGGACCTTATCGAACAGAAATTTGCAAAATTGCTGATGCGAGCATACCTCTGTGACATTTGATACATGGGTGACATTCGCCGTAGCGTTGACAGCTGCAGTGTGGTTGGTAGGGAACACCATCTGGACAATAGCGATGGTCAGGTTCACTCGGAGCGCGTAGTTCAGCATGAAGCCGAGGAGGACCATGATGTTTAGCACTTGGACGCATGTTAGAGCACCTGTACAAAAATAATAAAAATAAATACACACAATCTCAGTCATGGTTTTAGTTTATTAGGATCTGAAAGAGTTGGAACATATAGTGTAGCCATGCAGTAGTGAGAAATACAAAAGAGCTGGAACATATAGTGTAGCCATGCAGTAGTGAGAAATACAAAAGAGCTGGAACATATAGAGTAGCCGTGCAGTAGTGAGAAATACAAAAGAGCTGGAACATATAGTGTAGCCATGCAGTAGTGAGAAATACAAAAGAGCTGGAACATATAGTGTAGCCATGCAGTAGTGAGAAATACAAAAGAGCTGGAACATATAGTGTAGCCATGCAGTAGTGAGAAATACAAAAGAGCTGGAACATATAGTGTAGCCATGCAGTAGTGAGAAATACAAAAGAGCTGGAACATATAGTGTAGCCATGCAGTAGTGAGAAATACAAAAGCGTGCGTTACAAATATACATATTTGGACCATAGAGGAACCGATGATTCGCAAATAATTTACCTAATTAAAAAGTAGTTGATAAATATAAATAAGTATGTAATTAATTGTTTGTGGGATAGTTTTCATGAGTAATATAGTAGTACTAGGTCGGTAGTGTGCCATCAAACTTCCCGCTAGTATTATAAAGGCGAAACGGATTTGGATGACTGTCACCTTGCTTGTTTGTCAGATTGGGGTGACAAACAGGAATAAACCGAAATTACGCACCAATATAGTCATAATCCTTGATTAGCACATAGACTACTTTTTAACCTAAATAATGATGTGGTCCCGTGGGATAGTAAGTTAACAGGTTAACACAAGATAGTAATTTGATATAAGTAACTTTAACGAGTATACGTAAAAAAGTACGTGAAATTCGGCTACGGTGTATAATTAATAAAAATTATATTATAAATTTTTATTAATTATTACTTTAATTTTGCGCAATTCACTGTTGTGTAACCATTAAGTTTCTTATTAAAATATTTTTTTATGACATCATTACGACTGATGTGATTTAATTGTGAGATTTTGCCCTTAGTGAGGTTACCTTAAACTAATTTTAAAATAAATCCAAGAGACACGATGTTCTACTTAATATACCTACTTATACCTAGATGTAAATATAGAACATTATGATACAAGTGTCCATAATGGATCATTACAGTCGAAGCGAAGCTAATACACAAGAGTGTCTAACAACACATTTACAAATCATTAAAAAAATTAAATCCAGATTACTATTTTCCAGAAATTAGTGATCAGGTAATAATAATAATTAATTATTTAATTTAATTTTAATTTTACGGGGCACGCTGCCCTTTGGTGGTGGGTTGGAGCATTAGGATGTGTAGATTTTGAATGGTCTATAGGTAATCTTTCTGCTATATTTTTTTGCTGTTGTAGTTAGTCATTTTGTTAATGTTAATAAACGCACTTGCCACAGAAAAAAAAGAAATAAAAAAGCAATTTAGATCTAAAAAAATATTAAACAATTTTCGACCGGATGAAAAATAATGATTAAAAGAGAAACTTTAATCATTATTTATATTATTAATAGCTGTAAAATTAAAAGAACAATGTTTATAAATGACATATTACTTGTCTAAAAGCGATTCTATAAAAAGACTTTTACAAGTAAGTGCGTTGATAAACGAACTAACCACACATTAAAAGATAAGAAATAAAAAATACAAAATCAAATACATAGTTTCCTGCAAAAAAAAACCCATAGGCAGATACTGATCAAACCCCATAGGCAGATACTGAGCAAACCCCATAGGCAGATACTGAGCAAACCCCATAGGCAGATACCGAGCAAACCCCATAGGCAGATACTGACCAAACCCCATAGGCAGATACTGACCACAAAACGAACTGCCTACTTTTATCCATATTACTAGTAAACAGTAGCTGTACAAGATGACTATTATTTACAATCTGTTTACATTTATATCTTAATATATATAAATCTCGTGTCACAATGTTTGTCCTCAATGGACTCCTAAACCACTTAACCGATTATAATAAAATTCGCACACCATGTGCAGTTCGATCCAACTTGAGAGATAGGATAGTTTAAATCTCAAATTATAGTCGCAATTTTAATTTATTGCTAATTATTTGTCTGTTATTATTTGACAGTCACAATTATAAGTATTCAAAAAATATATTATAGAATCGACTGTTAGGCGGTACGAAGTTCGCCGAGTCAGCTAGTATATATATAAGAACGCCTCAGAGCATAGGCAAAACTGTTGTAAAAGATAGAAGGGGCGGACATTCTGACGGGCAGATATTAAGGGTTCCTAGTAATACTACGGAACCCTTAAAAATGGATAAAAGATTTATTTTAACTTTCGACAAAAAATACTCCGGGCTTCGATATATCTCTGTGAAAAAATCCAGCCGAGATGTCACCAAGTTGCTGAGAATTACAACCAAATCCACAAACACACCTTCGCATTGTGTAAAGATATAAGTCCTACCTAATAGTTGCAACGCCAAACAAATCCGGGAAAATAACTTTCACCATAGACCACATCAAAACGTTTACAGCCTTCAGTAAAACCTGAACTGGATTATACTGGATAAATCTACGCCTAGTAACCACTCTCTACCAATACTATCACACCCACACGGCAAGTACCCACTGTAACAGATTATATTATGTGTATTTATAAGGTATACTGCACGCCAAATATTATAGCCGCTCGAAAGTTCCATAAAGATATTTGCATTATTCAGATAATCAGCCTCATTTGCGTTTTAGTAGCGTTTTAATGTTTTGTCAGGCTGGAGTTAAACATGAAATAAGTGAAAATAAGTGAAAGCAAATTTAGATATGACAGTTTGCCGATTCAACTCAGTGAAAAAATTTAACCATGTTTGCTTGCTCTTATTTTCACTTCTTTCATGCCTATCTCGAGACTATTGCCCAGCAGGTCTTATTCCGTGTACTGTAGTACGGCTCTGGAAAAAATAGTATTATCCAGAGCCGGCGGCGGTTCCGTATTCCAAGGGAAGCAGGGGAAATAGATTTCCAGGGGTTTTATCATTTTATGAAATAAAGTGAATAATTAAGTCTATCCATTAGACATATGAAAAACATTACCTACCTTTTGGGCAGGCTAGCATCAAATCGTATATAAAACTGATTTTATTGAACACTAGATCGAAGTGGCGATAAAGTTTGGCATTAACTATATGGTCTGTGCGGTATAGGTATTGTATTGTGACAATAAGCCGCAATTTGCGCTTTCACCAATTCGCAATCGCGTCTTAGGTATGTTTGCAATCTTGCCCACACTATAAACTTAAAGCGAATTATGACAAGTGGTTCGAAAGCATTTGTATACTAAAATAGATTATTATTTATGGCTAGTGCTAGAATTCCTACTTCTTACTTATATTGTAAACGCGAAAGTTTGTAAGATAAGATGTATGTTTGTTACTGTTTCACGCAAAATTTGCTAAACCGATTTGGAAGAAATTCAAAGATAGCTTAGACCCTGGATGAACACATAGGCTAGTTTATATGTTTTAACACGGGTAACACCGCAGGGCGCACCAAGTCTATCTATAATAAATATAAAAATACTTTTTCTCCTGGTCACACTATAACTTAAGAATGGCTTGACCAACTTCGTTTTTTAAAATGTTTTCTATTACTTCGTAGAAGGTCCTTAAGTAAATTGCGTAGTTTTTTTTTAAATACTTAGTATTTAATGGTAAGATAATTGCATCCTGACTGTGAGACGAAATTTACAGTTAGTAAAAATAAACCATTTAAAAATGTGCGCTGGGCATTATTTTTACGCTATCACGTACACGTAAAGGAACGAATTTGCTGTCTACATACCTAAGTATGTAACACATTAAAGTACCTACGTTGTACCAACCTTGTCGCGCTAAATACTCAAAACTTTTTAGTGAAATCAACGCAAGTAGGCCACGGTCACACTACCACAGTATCGGTCGCAAAACTGTTGACATTTTCCGAAATAGCATTACGCACGCCTACGGACCTCTCGTAAAATAAAAGTAGACGAAAGTATACTCGGACCTGTCTCATTCATAAGCATACGATTTATTCAGGTCGCATCCAAAACTTCAAGGCATGAAATTTCGACGCTAATATTTTTTAAAGGAAAGCCTTTAAAGAATTAAAGAATTCTGCGGGGAACTTTTTAGACATGCGGCAGATGGAAATCTAAATGAATAACCCTTCAAACAAAACAAAATTTGAGAAATCAGGTAACAAACTTTGTGAATGCGCGACCAGCAACAGCACATTTTTTTACAAAAGTTGAAGGACAATAGTTTTTAGATTTCTATGTATTATTAAATAGGTACATTATCTGCTTCTATTCGTGCAAAGGTTTATCAATAACCAGGTAGAAGCGTCGAAAAAAATAAAAAATGGGTAATTTTTAAATTTCGGCTGCCAGTACCTGAAAATTTCCCGAAACGTCGGGAAAACTAAAACTGAGATGGTAAATTGAATTTAATTAAGTTGTGATTACAAGTAACGTATCTATTAAGATAAATTATATCAATACAGATTTGCCTAAAGAAAGACTAAACAATTTGAATCCACATTATACCTTAAATTTCGGCTGCCAGTACCTGAAAATTTCCCGAAACGTCGGGAAAACTAAAACTGAGATGGTAAATTAAATTTAATTAAGTTGTGATTACAAGTAACGTATCTATTAAGATAAATTATATCAATACAGATTTGCCTAAAGAAAGACTAAATAATTTGAATCCACATTATACATTAATGTGGATTAAAATTATTATTAGGTAAGAGTTAAAATGTTTATTATTTAAGCAGGACAAGAAGCCAAAACGCAATCGTGAATTGAAAATTCACACGTGTTCTTAATTGTTTTGACTTATCAGCGACAAGTTCCCACACGTGTCAAAATTACTAACATCCTCTAAATTGCACATGACATGTATGTGGCATTATTAGTATATTACTACAGCTTTGAAAAACAAGGCGCGCTTCTCTCACCCGATTTATTCCTGGCCAAGGAGTTTCTACGTTGTCAAAAGTAAAGACTGGAGTTTAGTTAAGAGTTTATTTTTAGTTAGTTATGTCATATTATAGTGCTTAGATTAAGTTATTTGATTGCCTGTTAACATTTTTACTATATATTGATAATGCACAAGATTGTTCGTATGTATCTTATTTATTACTCTTTCGATGTAGAGAAAATAGAGATTAGAAAATATTTAAAAAAAAAACAGAAAACCTTTAACAAGAAGTAACATTGTAATTTAGACTTTGAAGGAGATAAAATAAAAGTAATATTACTTTAATAAATATATTAGTAAAATAACCCATTAAACATTAATGAAATATTCAAAAGGTCTGTAATTAACCCGGAGATGTTACAAAAAACTTCTGTCTTTACTTTTTGTGAGAAAAGTCAACGACAAATTTGTCACGGGTCAAGTCGTGCTAAGCCATACCATGACGAAAATTACTACAGTAATATACCGTGACTTCTAAGTATTCCTTTCTTGATTATCGTTAATTTGAAAGACGTGGCGTTAATCAGGGTTTTCCCTGCGAACCTAATCTGATGCTATTTTGAAAGATAATTACATGTTTTTTGCTTTAATTGCGTGCAAAACAAACTTTTTTTTAGCTTGGCCACCACAGTCTTTTTATTGTGCCAGTTCACAAGTTCTTAAAGCAAACTTGTAACTATGATTTAAATTAGTTTTAGTGATTGAAAACCATAAATGTAATACGTAATTCCCTAGTTATTAGGAGAGGACCATAAGCCATGAATATTACAGGCCGTTAAATAACCACGTCTGTCTCTAGGTGCATTACATTACCGTTAACTACTTTAACGCATGGGCCACGTTAACTGCAGTAATACAACTTCTTAGGATGCGTTACCCCGAGTTAAGAGCTTACAGGTTTTATAAGGATATAGTCTTATAAATCTTGTAATCTTGTACAAAACGTGTGCCATCTTTGAAACATTCATCTTATTCATTACCTTAATTATGTTCACTGCATAAGGACCTAACATTTATTGTACTTCTCTATGGGTTCGTGCTTAAACTATCACTACGACTTATTTTGTGCTCAATAACAAAATAATTCTTAAATTCAACAAAAACATCTCAATCAAAGCTTGTTTCGCAACGAACTATAAAATTCCGACGAGGTTTTCGATTCGGTTTTATCAACATAGTATTTTGACATTTCGTTTTAAGAAACCCAATATTTATGCCTATTAATCTCACGTACCAAAAAAATATGAAATAGTTGACACGTGACCACATTGATCGGGTTTATCTGGTCCAATGTTTGAGCAAATGAAAGTAAGTGGCGATGCCGCTGGCCACCTGGGTTCGATGTCCACTAGTCCCTAAGTGAGTTGGAGCATTTAGTTTATGCGTGGTAAGCTGATTGTAGCGGCAAGATGTCTGTTCCTTAGGATAACAACAGGACAACACCGATCGGCAGATTGCACAACCTGGTTCTTTTACCCGACAATACGATTAGGAAAGCTGGGATAATGCTGATAAAAATCAGTGTATTATATCTCCAACAAAATAGTGAGGTAAAGTACTGACTGAGTAGCTGCGAGTCCATAGCCTGTGCAATTAACGAACTGCCATTAGCATGCACCATCCAATCCGTTCGGTACACCTTACCCACGCAACATGGAATATGACTGCGGTAACAGCTAACTTAGATATATTCAGACATTTTAACGTCTCAGAAATACTTGTGCGAGAAATTGTATTATCGACATGACTACCGACCGAGCAAGTGTTTTTATTAAGAAAAAATCAATTTCTAATAAACTACATAACCACAACATAAATAGGCAACTGTTGGATTAATCAAATCAAAATTAATTAAAACGCTTCAACTCACCACCAGAGGACAGCTTACTCAGATTGATGACCGAGTTTGTCGAAATTCGTAATTAAAACTCAATAATTTTTAATGTCTCGGTTAGGTACTTATTAAAAATAAATAATACTAAATTTAGAAAAGCGGAAATGCTATCGCAGACCGGGATTGAATTCGCATTTATTTTTGCCGTGGCCGCGAGCCAAGCGTCCTCTACGTCACGGTGGCCATCAGTGTTGCCAACTTATCTATTTAAGAAGTTTACAATCATTTTCTAAGCCATATATTTAAACGTTAACAATGCTTGAAACTCAAATGCCTATACAAATATGGTCATCCATGGTCAGATTACATACAAGAATTAGTGCGTAATGGGCAAGTGCATAAATATATAGAAAAAGAAAATGTTATAATGGTTCATTCGGCAAGCTTCATCAAAAGTCTGAGAAGTTCACTGAATGTGAACTTAACTGAGAGAGACCAGAGTGTGAGACTATTAAAACGATCTGATGGCCAGATTTAAGCCCAGATAAGCACCAGCATTCTGGTCATGTATCGCATTGAGTTGTATTGGATATTATATCATGCGCAACTTGTAACGTAAATAATTTTGGTTTAAAAATAATCAATAAAGTAACTTCTGGTAAATTAAATATATCTGGTAATTATACGAAAATTTGTTTTACTTTCAGTAAATTAGTCGCAATCCAATGACAATAGGGGTCTTACCTGTGAAATTTCTCGGAAATGATTTTTCTGTTTTGGCCATTTTACACGTCTTTGGAATGAATTCTGAAAAGAAAGAAAAAAGTAATTAGCTAAGCATTTATTTATGCTGTTCATTGTGTATATATACATTGTAAATGAATGAATGAATGAAAGTTTATTTCGTCAAACACACAAAAACACTAAAAAAAGCATACACTACAGTTCACAAGTTTTAGAAAAACTACAACGTTATAATGTGTTTGTCAGAACCCGAGCCCAACTCAGCATACATGCTAGCTGCAGCTGGTGCAGCAGCCATGCAGAAATGTTAAGTATAGTTGAAAACGACAACCTGTACGCTAGTACCAACATTCATACTCGCTGAAAGATGAAAGTTAATTACACTAGGCCTTAAAACAGGGACGATTCGCTCGCTCTGTCAATAAATATACAAATCACCTGACGTCATGTCACGCCGACTGATTTGAGCGCAGTAAACACGCTTGTCAATCAAATACCGCAAAATGACAAGATTGATACATGAATTGCCAAAAAATGTCATGGTAACTTCTATAAATGCGACGCAATTACGTCCAGCCTGAATTGTTTGGTTTTTCCGTTCGTGAACTGTCAGCTCCGAAGCACACATAGGTAATGAAATATGCTAATAGACTGTCACAGTTTTTGCTAGCGCGCAAAAACACGTGTCAGATCAGTAACCATCAAAGACTGCAAAGATAAAGCGCGCTTATTTTCACACTTGAATGAAAACGACAGCTAAACGAGCACGCGAGAAAGTTCAATTAGTGACGTGACCGTATGTATATTCGCGATAAAATTAATGCGGGTGTTAAAGTAAGGCCGACGATTTTGCATTAGCATACAGGTTATTTTATGAAGCGAACGAGCATTAGAAGTGACATTAAATAAAAAGTTTCGCATAGAGACAATTAGACCGAGATATGTCAGTATTTAATTATGCTGACACATTTACACAGTTTTATATTTACGTATGCTAGCGATCGGCTCTCTAAAATTATCTCACGCTTCGAATGAATACCGAGTCAGAAATTATTATTATTACAATTCATAGTTAATCATAAAGTTGTAATTGAATCTCATACCCAGTTTCAGTTGCAAAGAAAGTTTTATTATTTCACTCGTTCGTTTGGCATCTTGTCACATCATTTACATTGTTGCCAGGTTAATAAAATCAACCGTTAAGAGTCGAGACGGTTTACAGCGATCACCCGACGGCGCCAGGCCGTAACGGATCACTTCGACGCCTTTATGGATCAGTAATTTAAAAAAAACTTATTTGAAATGAATACTACTCAAGTAATTATACGTAGGTGTTTATTGACGAGATGAGTAATGAACCGGTTTAAATCGGTTAGAGGACTATATAAGATATATATGAATTTTGTTTAAGAGCAAATAGTTTAGTTTAAATTAGACTTGGTACTTATTCTAGCTTACCTATGAGTACAATTATGATAGTTTAAAAAATGAATTAATGGGATGTAAATTACAAAGCACATTGTATAATAGATCTAGATACGAGTCACAAAAAAGACGAGAGACTTAGGCTCTGGTATAAAATATCTCGGGCTGAATATATCTGTGAAATAGAAAGTAAAACTAATTTATAAAAAATAGGTGGGTTACTATGATTGAAATGACTACAGAATATTGAAATTCCAATTCTCTAACCGTTGGATATTGTTACCCTTACAACAAAAATAAAGCACGTAATAATTGCGAAAGAGCGTTAAACTTTGGCAACGAGCCAACCTAAAGTGAAAAAAACTTATATATAAAATAGTATACAGCCCTGCGCAATTAGAAGTAATGCTAGCACTGAGTTTTCATTCAGACATATTCTTCATATTCAAAGAAATATAAGGCCCTACTCTGAAAGGCCATTTTTTTACAATGAATGCTCAATAGGGTAAAATTTGGAAATAAGACAATAGTGCCCAACTATCTTATTTTCTATCTGCCTAAAAATATTATTTAAGTACCTCAAAAAGTAAAACGGTCTCATTTGGCGGTGATCGATATCTACCCATTTATTATCATAGTGGTTATTTTTCTAATTATACTGTTATCTAAGATTATAAGAATTAAATATTGCTTTTACGGCGACTTGACAGAAAGTCGTCAGATAAGGTTAATAGCTTTCCTAGATAAGAGATGTAACGATACGATTTATTCCAGCGTCTAAAACACCCTGGTTTTGACACTATTTATTCATCTATCACTCAATTTACATCCTAATACGAATAAATTAAGAAATAAGTTTGTATGAAATATCAATTCCGGCGTGTCTGAGATCGCAGATTTCGCACGAATCGCACAATCTATTTCGGTAAACCACCGATCCAAGGTTACATGCCGCGTCATTATCATTATCACTGATACGATCTATTATAATTATAGATACCATACCAAACCCGTTTTTTTCTATACGTAACACCATAATCATTCACGTCATAATTGTTTATTGATTCGCGTCTAACAGTAAATATCTTAATTTGGAATAAATATCCATATTATATTTACATACGACACCATCTTGTGTGCAAAAAACATAACACGTCATTGTCAGAATTTGGAAATTACTCAACTTATTTAAATAAATGTATTGTGTTTAGAAACTGTTATTATTGGCATATGTCTAGAAATTCACTCTTTTTGGCGTTGCTAAATGATTCCTTTTACGTATGAGATTCCTAATATTTTTAGCGATAACATGCGAGATTTTTTTAAGAATCCTGTTCCAATGCTTACAGTAAACATATACTAAAATGTATTTAGCTTTCAAATATTTGCTTTAGTATGTGTTAAAAAATAATACATTTAAGCAAATATATACTAGTTATTAGTGTATTATGGCGTGATGGAAGTGTTCATACTCGTAGACATGCACGAATAATGACAACATCTACAACTATAGAGAGAGAACGAATGGCTATAAAAAATTAAACAATTCAGCAGATAAAATTACGGTAATTATGTCTGGTATTTCCATATATTGGTCTGTTATTTTCTACGAGTATTATAAAAATTCTATTTCATGTCCCAAAATTAAAAGTGAATTCAAAAAGCCCGCGCCTGTACGAACTTTTGATCCACGATCTTAGGTACTAAGTAAAATCACGAGATGCAGCTATGACTATCTGCAAGAGAATCTGTTGCCACCACTCACATAAAAATAAGACAAGCCGTTTAGGCTCTAGAGCGTGCCAAAGAAATATACATACATACCCAAGAAAAACATAACCCTCTTTAATTGTACTGTTATTTGCCGGTTCTTTCTAGATTAGTCTAGCTATTTGCTATAAAAAAGAAACAATACAGTACGACAGACTTCCTGACGGAACTTCTTCCGCCGATTTGCTTCCCGTGCTTTGCCACAGTAAGAGACTTGACATTGAAATGATAAGTGACAAGTCGGTACGTTCATTTCCTATAACATGTTTAAATGTTTTACATTAATGTAACTACCACCACTGTAGTGTCTATTGTATTCACTAGATACGGATAAAGGTCATTGTTTGACCTCAATAATAAAAATAAAACCCCCATAAAGTATTAGATAAGATATTAGTTATTTTAGATTTATTTTTTGTACTAAGTGTTTTTTTTTTTTTACATAAGTTTTTATTACGAAAAACGAAAAAACTAAACTAAACAAAAAAAAAATATTTTTTGGTCAATATAGAACAAATATTTAGAATCAAACTGACAAAAAAATATATTGTTTTCAAATTGCGATGTAGCTAGGTATAGGTAAATATAATTTTATCCATACTACTACCAATTATTATGCACATGAAATCATAAAATACATATATAAACAGAATACTGTAGATCAGGCCTCATTAGAAACACCCTGAATAGCTTTTTATAGGTCAATAATTTTATTAGTCAAGACAAAGTTATTTCCAGACTTCACAAATCAGAATTTAGAATGACACCCACGACCACGCCACATACATCAATGTCGTAGGAACAATAGGTAAATGCTAATCAAATGCAAATACTAAATTGTTACTTGTCACCTGAGCAACCAAGTAGGTACTGCTATCTACTACCTACATACTCGCACCTTCCTTGGGTTAGCTTCTTTTTTAACATTCAGTTAGGAGATGTTAACTATCTAATAACTTTATAATTGGAATTTTATAAAGAAAATTTGGTAGAAACCAAAGGAAAAACATGGCAGCCCTTGCAAAGATGTAGCTGTAGTAACTGATTGACTAGAAACTTGAAAAATAGCAGTTTTGAACTTCAAGAAAAATAAAAACAAACCATAAAATCATGGTTATAAAAAAAGGAGATTACAAACTGTCATCATGGCAACCCCGAAATCTTCCTGATATGCTAACATTCTGTCAATATTAACACCCCTATTATTATTGTTTGTGGATTACCTACTTATTCATAATTCTTTGATCTTGAATCTTCAATACACATTATACAAATTTAAGATTCTGTTTTCTTAAACCTTAAAAAAATTAAAACAATTATTTTACCTGGTGTTTATATCTATGTAAATATACAAATAAATATAACATCAGATAAAATAATAAATTGATTTTAAGTTTCAAAAAAAATGAGAATACATTATTATTTGCATAAATAAATACTTGTGCTTGTGAACAACAACTTCTTCATCATCATCATCAGCTTATCTTAATCCACTGCTGCATGTAAGCCTCTCCCAAAGCACAACAGCAACCTATGTATTTACAATTATCTCTCTAAACTGAGTTAAAACTCTGGGGCAATTTTTTGTTAGAGAATTAAATAGCTTTTTGGTGTATTTTATACGGGCCTATCCTTAGAGCCTTTATCTGGCTCAACAACTTAGCTTTGATATCCATTGAGACAATGCAGCTAGCATATTGGGATTTTCTAAAAGTAGTAATTTATTTGTTTTACATATTTATGCAATATTATTTATTAAATTTATTTTTTGAGACTTGCTCATTTTTGTAGTGAGTCAATCCTTTGCCAAGTCCCATCATCCAAGTAGTTATTTACCCATGGGTTTATTGACATTAGGACTCTAATATTAACTGAAATATCTGGACTTTGAAAACTAAAATCGTAAATTTACTCATCAGTTAGCAAAAAAAAAACATTTGAGTACTATATGTATAATTGTCTACTATATGTATAATTGTCTATAAAATAATAATTGTTCTGCCATTTGTTAAAATTATGTTTTTTAGTAAATTCTATTTCTAGGTCTTACCGGAATACTTAGAGTTTTGATACTAGATTTTTTAAGTCTAACCAGATATTTAAATAATTGTTGGATTATTAGTAACTTTATTTAAGTTTTTACCAAATACCTAGTCTTATTATCTTGAGTATTTGTATTTCTGAGTTATTCTGAAAACACAGATTTCATTTTTCTTACTAATTTAAATAGGTACCTACCTAACTACTTGCAAGTTTCTACACACACATAACACAATTTTAAATTTAGCAATAAACTATTTTTTCACTATGTAAAGGATGTTATCCTGTGATACAACGCATATAATTTACAATTCGATTGGCAAGCTGTCTGACACAGAACAAGGCAACGGAAAGAGGACAGCTGTTCTCGTCCAGACACCGAAGACGGTGATCATTAAATGCAAAAATACTTCTTCGATATTAATCTTCCGGTATCTAACAATGTACTTTAATTCAAAACTATTAGCATTTAGAAACTTACAAATAGCCATCAATTACATAGTTTGTAACTTACCGTCGTAACTAGATGCACACTAAAATAAATATTTATAACCGAACTGTACACAATTAACAAAACTACAACACACTTATAGATGTTAACACTCTAAACTAAATGAACTTAAACGTAGTCAACGCGATATTAATTAAATAAATTTAAATTAACTATGACACGAAATATGGAGTCGAAATTGACGCACACCCAACACCGGCAAGCGCAGAAACCCGACTGGCGCGACCCCACGCGGTGATCGTACAAAATAAACGGACGCGATGATGGATTGGATTGGTCAGCGAACGACATAGCCCGGTGCCGAAGCGATGTAACGTTCCGATTCTCAAAAAAAGTTTAATTTCATTCATGCTTGTTCGTACTTATTGTATTGATGCGTTCGTACCTATCTACCTAAATAATTACAGGCCTATGTGACGTGCATTTCGCACGTCACATAGGCAGAGCAGATGTTAATCGATTGCTGTAGCTTTATATGAATCAGTTTCAGAGTAGATAAAGATTATATAAAAAAAAATATATCTTGCATGTACCTAGGTACTAATAATTAACATGCATATTAGAAATGTATACATGTATGGATATAAAAAATTCTGAAATAGTATACCTATTTTATTATCTTCACTATAAAAATTATATATAATTATTCCGTGTTTAGAACGTCCCATGCAAATCGACTACTATTGGTTAACGTCATTTACGATGTTAGGGTAGATGTGTCCATAATGTACCATCTTGTTTATAATATAATTTCCTACCCTCATTTTTTTTCGTCTGGGTGATTTTTCAAGCAACCATTTTATCTTTCACTTGGGCTTGGCCAGCCAAACGTGAAACGTCCCGGTATACTTTTTGTACAAGTTAATATTTAAAACGTGTCTTTTTTATTTATTTAGAAGTACATTTAAATCGACTGTAAATAGTTGTTTATGGAGATTATAATAAATTAATTTTACTGACTAACGTTTTAAAATAAATTATTATCTAAAATACCGAGATGGCCATGACCAGCAATTTTTTAACTGTGAAATCCCATTTAAGTGAATTCAAGGGAAATTCGGAAAAAGACACAATAAGCGAGGTAAGTACTAATTGAAGTTACCGGTGTTTATTGTCATGAATGTAAAATAACTACGTTACTTCACCGTTATGCATAGTTTGACAAAATGCTCGATTTTAATTAAAAACGGTCGCCATTTTGATGATACTCCATCTTTATTCTACGCAAATTTTGTCATGTATGTATGCATTCATGGCAATTTTACTTATTTAATCTTACACTGAAGCGGACTAATGAATTGTAGTGGTATAAGTATCTGAGATACATCAACTGTTCCAGGCTTCTGAAAGTGGAACAAGTAATTCAGTGACGTCAGCCGAAGACCTACAGAAATTAGCAGTGATTCTCGGGTTAAATAGTGCAGAGGATGTATATCAGGAAAGATTTCGCGTTGATAGACGTCGCCTGGAAACAATGCTTGCCGGTAATCATAAAACTATATTGTATTATTATCTTCTGGAGTTAGTCCTTGGATTTGGCAAACACGTGCTTGGCTTTTTTTAATTATCACAGAGCTCGCGATTCGAATGGCACTCCTTCTATGTACTTACTTACTTTTTTATTTAATTTTGTAAGTACGTTAACCTGTTATACGTATTACATTATATAAATGATTTTGATCGATCAGCAATTCGAAACAACTATGATAGTTTAAGATCATTAATAACATCAAATCTTTAGTGTAGGTATTATTCTTCGTCTTGCACCGTTTATTTACAAGGTCAAAACCAGTAATCATGGAAACACCAAAACATAATGCGACAACAAATTTTAAAATCTAGTTCAATGAAGGTGTTGTCATAATATTATTATAATGTTGTGATTAAATACTAATTAATGTTGAATTTTTCGTATAGGTACACTAAATTTGATCAATAATTTAAATAAATTTTCTTATTAAGCCGAAAAATAATTCATGTTTTTTAAAGTTCAGTGATATACTAAAGCTTGGCATTGGCACTATGAATCATGAGAAACTTTCCATAAAAAAGTTTGTAGGTCATAATGCCATTATTTCTTAAAAATGTTAAATTATTTTTTTATATCTATTTCCTTATGAACCGTCTTATAAAGCAAAATTTATTCAAATACGGACTTAACTAAAATACCAGTTAAATTTCAGAAAATCTGGAAGAATCACAAACAGCACAAGCATTTTTTCACCGGGTAAGAATATTAAATAATACAAAGTACATAATTTTTTTTGCTACTGTTGGCATGCGCTGCCGCTGAAGATTATACGCGATATGTTGTAATCTTGATAAAATTGAAACTAAATTATTTCAAATGATCTAATACAGATTCTTTGCTTTGTCCTATGTCCTTTCTCACATAAATAATCAAACTTGTTAGGCTTATATCCTAAATCAATATAATTAAAGAGGACTTCTTAAACATCTTACTCATTTGCAGGTAATGACTGAAACAAACACACTGATAAATTGGCCAGCCCGCTTGAAAATTGGTGCTAGATCTAAGAAAGGTAAGTGAAAAGAAAGCTCAATTAGTTAATGAACGCGACTTTTGAAAAAGTTTATATTCAATGAAACGGAACGTCAAAATTTTGGACGAAGATTGGCGCCAAGGAGACTGGCTCGACGGCGCCAGTCTGGCGCTTTTTACAAATTTTGATTTTTTGAGCGCGCGTCCGTTAAAAGTTTTAGTCAAAACTTTGATAAATCCTTTGTTTTACGCGTTTATTAACTAATGAAGAATGTATTTTAGAGAATGTAATGATGATACAGTGTACGAAGTTATCAGACGGATTAGAAATAATAATTATCGTGACTTTTTAGATTTTACAGGTGAGTTCAAGATAGAAGTTTTAATTTAGACGTATCTAGGAAGTGTGTAAGATGTTTTGTGTTCTTATAAGTGAATGATTTGGATATGTGTACAGTTACAAATATTGTGTCTGTTTAGATCCTCACGTGAGAGTCGCTGGACGGCCTGAGGATGTAAAACTAGCACGTGAAAAAATTATGGCATTGCTGGACACTCGTGTGAGTATGAAAACAATAAATTTTATGATCTTAGATACTTGCTACAAAAATCTAGGTGGCTTCTTTCTGCGATAAAAATACTTTTTAGTACATACTTAATTTAACTTCAATAATATTGGTCCTTACATATGAAATTGGCGTTTTGTCGTACTGGCCACTTTGATCTCAAATATCTCTTCTTTGGTTAGGGATTCCAATTTCAAATTTATACAGCTATTTATTCATACATTTGTATTTCGAAAACCGTAATTAATGTGTTTTGTCCTCGTTTGGTTTTTTCTTTGCGTCACGCAGTTTACAAAATGGAAAACTTGAACTATCCGAAAGATCCGATTTAAAATCCCTTCATTATTGTGCCGGTTGAGTAATGTAACGCAGCAGTTGACGCGCGTTTGTCGGTTTGCTGCACTCAATTCATGAGGTACCCACCTTTCAAGCTTTTTCACCTTTCCAATTTGCTTCAAGTGGATTAAAACAGTTTTATCACTAACACCGCAGCCTGCAGCTAACTCGGACGTGGTTTGCGATGGATCTGCTTCCATAATAGCTTTCAAATCTTCATTAGCAACTTTAGTCTCCGGCCGTCCACGGGGCTTGTTCTGCAGGTCGAAATTTCCAGAACGAAAACGTTGGAACCAAAAACGCACTGTGTTTTCTTTTGCGACACCGCCGCCATACACATCATTAATCCTTCGGGCCGTTTCTGCAGCACTGGTACCACGGTGGAACTCGTACTCGTAAAAAACGCGATATTTCAAGTTTTCCATTTTGTAAACTGCGTGACGCAAAGAAAAAACCAAACGAGGACAAAACAAATGAATTACGGTTTTCGAAATACAAATGTATGAATAAATAGCTGTATAAATTTGAAATTGGAATCCCTAACCAAAGAAGAGATATTTGAGATCAAAGTGGCCAGTACGACAAAACGCCAATTTCATATGTAAGGACCTAATATAACACAATAAGAGGAGTACCTACTTACTAAGGTAGGTTACCTACTAAATAACAACAATCTTTGTAGCGAGCACTCTTATGTATTTAATCGTTACGTACCCCATTTTGGTAGCATTTTGTTATCTTTTATTTATTAAAATTTACCTATGCGCTTTAATTGAAATTACTTTTGCGTTATTAAACTCAACTGCTTAGTTTAGCAATATTTCTAGTCAGGACAATGAGCTTATTTAAATGTGAAACGAACGAAAGAAGTTTGTTCTAGTCAAGTATTTTATCCTTACTAATGGCATTTGCTTAATAAATAAATGTTGATGTATGTACCTTGATGGTTTAAGTATATTTTTTGCAGAATAATCGCGTAACAATGAAAATCGACGTCAGCTACACGGACCATTCTCACATCATTGGAAAGGTCAGTATTTTACGATTTCTTAAAATATTTACATATAAACTTATGAAGCTTGGTAACTAAGCAATTTTTTACGACTTATGGTCTTGTTAACATTGTAGGTATAAACTTTCTGTTTATTTATTAAATATTTAGTTAACAGGCTTGCACTTAAGCGCAACTCGCCTGCTGTAAAGTGACGATGCGGCCTAAAACGATGAATATGATATATGACTTTCAAATAGCGCTAATTTATGTATTAAGTAGGTTTTATGTAAGTTACCAGTAAATTAATAATCGTAATATGGGACAACATCCACACGAAGGCCTTCAGGTCCAAAACTAGGCAAAGCCTGTGCTATGATATATAACCTGATGACTAATATAAAACATAAAAAAAAATATTGTAAAACATTCACAGATACATAGATAAATAGGGCACTGTCTTTTCCTGTAGTTATTAACTGTGTTGCAAAAGGCAGGTCTTACAATGGTTTTGTTTCACAAGTTACAATAAAATAAACTATAAACTATTGCATAAATATAGATGTAGGTGAAGTATTAGTATTAGATGACAGTGAAAAATATTATTCTAGTCGTTTCATTTCGTTACATTTACATTAAAATTTATTTTTTAAATCCAAATTGTATATAGGTACGCCTGTCGAAATAAAGTTAACATAAAAATATTACGTTGGGACTTCGATTTATCGCTGCACTAACCAACTTCAAAAAAAGGGGAGGGTTCTCAATTTATCTGAATCTATTTTTTGTTTCTGTACCCCGATTTCTCAGAGACGCCTGGACTGATTTCGAAAATTCTTCTATTGTTTTTTCTCAGGGTGGGTTGACGATAAAGCGCGTGATGGAGGAGACTGGATGCCACATCCACTTCCCGGACTCGAACCGGACGAGCGCTGTCGAGAAGAGTAACCAGGTGTCCATAGCTGGAGACATGGAGAGGGTGGAACGAGCCAGAGCTAGAGTTAGGGTAAGTAATGACAGAGCGAGCGAAATGAATCTGCTGTCACTCTCATTCAAAAACAAAAACTTGACAAAATTACACATTTTTTGACCCCCATTTTTATTACCATAATCGAAAGATAAAAGAAAAATATTCCAATTTTTTTCTGAATGTAATCACCTTTTTAGAGATTGTTTTGAAAATGTAAAGAAAAGTTTCGAATAATGTTATTCTCGTCAAAAGCTCGTTAGGAAAATTATGTCTTTAATTATCTTATTTATATGATGTGAAGGCGCTGACGCCGCTCGTGTTCTGCTTCGAGCTGCCGGTGATGGCTTCCTCGCAGCCGCTGCCCGACATCTCTTCGCATTACGTGCAGCAGATACAGGAGCAGTACCAAGTACAGGTACCTATATATTTACGCCTCATATACTCCTTCATAATAATACTTACACAACAAAATATGTATTGACTCCAATTCGGAAAGTCACACTGACTAAACTATCTTACATAATAATGTGACTACCGCATTAAGTAAAACTGCTGGAGGTGTCGTGCGTGACGTCACCACCTAGTTCCAACGGAAGATCAACGCTAGTTGTTTCTCCCAGGGTTGTGTTGAGTTGGGTGTGGTTTGTGACAGAAAGCAGTAATGTGTAGGTAACTTTAGTCAGATTATAAATTGTCTAATCAAGTTTGTTTTCTGTTTCAAATAAATATTTTTCTTTCAAACTGAAAGGTCCTAAAGTTATATCCATCCTTTTCTAACTTGTAGAAACCAAAAGAGAGGAGACAATTTTAGAACTGTCAAATTAGGTTAGTTTAGTAAGTTTGGCTTTGGTATGAAATCGATTTTAGATAAAAACTGATTTGAATTTTTAAACTAATTATTATAGTATTTTTAAAAAAAGCTTGCATTCTTGTGAGTGAGTAGAGAGTACTTAAGCATATGAGATATGTTTATTGATAGAGAATTAAATTTTTTTTTTTTTTAGCTAAAAATATATATTGAATAGCTTATTTAATTTTAATTAATTCATTATTATAACCTAACAAAAACTATATAAAGTTATAAACTAAATGTAAATATAACCATATAGTTATAAAATATTATATATAATATATACTTTATTAAAATATTATATTATTAAAGACCACACAACGAGTAAAGGCCTCCTCCAATATTTTCCATGTCTTTCTGTGCCAAGTGTAGTTATAACTAGTGTTCCGCGAACTGTCGATCTAGCGGCCACGATATCTTACACGATTTTGTAAAAAAACGATAACTTCTTGACTGATTTTTTATAGTAATCGATCCTCACGGACATTCGTTTATTACAAAAGCAAAGGAAAAAATCATCAACAGTTATAAAAACTAATCTAATAATAAAACCCTAGTAGAAGGGAAAGTTTTTTTATATTCAGGAATCTTATTTAATGTTGAGATCTGCATGTTACCAAATATTATTGAAACCGAGATGTAAATGTCGCGGTAGCGAACTTCCCACTTCTTTGGGAGTAACAAATCTATTTAATGAAATAAAAATTAAAGAATTAAATGAATCACCATTTAATTCTTTTAAAAAATATTATCTGTGCCTACTGCCTAGGTATACGCGTAGAAGAAATAACAGTTCTTAGTGTAGGGGCAATATTTAGCAACCTGCCGTATTATTTACAATTTTGCTACGTGTAATGCTAAAAGGTTTTTTGTAGGAGTCTGAAAATACAAATACAGCGTGTAACAGAAAGGTCAGATACTGAATATAGGATGTTATAGCTATATGAAATCGATTCGTATATTATCTTTAACCTACTTCAAACAGGAGATCAGAGGCAGAAAGGGTATAAAAGGGTTTTGCTACCTGGATATATCTCATATTATATTTGTATTGAAATCTGTTTAGTTTGTTAATACAAATACTGAATAAATTGTTGAAGCGTCTGCCGAACTGAAGTTTGTTCTCCTTTTTAAAGATCAACTTGAGAACGAGTAAAATTTTCATAAAATATGTTTTATTTTGCGTCAGCCAGCTGTATAAGAATATTTAGGTAAGTTTGATTTTGGTTACCGCTCACACCGACTTACGCTCTTTGTATTTTGAAAATTAACTTTGACATATTAAAATCAGCTTATTACTAGATAATATTTTTCATATTTGTCATTGGACGTATATAACTGTCATAAAATATATTAATAACCAGCAAATTTTTTGTAAGCATCATTAGATACTTGTATAATGAAAGGTCACATGCCCTACAGATATGGTAGTGATTTTTCCCAGTCCTACGCTTATAAGTTGGTCATTTCGCGTTATTTCAAGTTGCTAAGAGTATCGAGAATTTTTGCATATTATTATGAATTTATATTAAAGGGCGTGTCTGCTAAAACATCATATAATAAAAAAATAAGACTCTGTACATCGAATGACGTTATAATCTACAGAAATCTACAGAAAGATGCGATATTTTGGGAATACTTTTTAGTTTTAGTAAAGAAAATTAATTTCATTATAATCCAACGCGTTTCTGTAGAGCAGTCTTTTTTATAGTGTCACCAAAGCTAGAAAAACTTCTTGCGAAGCGTCGTTTGCCACGTTTGATTCTCGGGTCCAACGGATTCGACAATTTACGACTTACCATCGTGATACCTAAGTGAGCTCAGAACAATAACCTATTTCATAAGAAAGAAGGTTCTTTACGAGGAGTTTAACCCTCTTTGACGTATCCCTGATTTTGTTCTTCATACTTAATTGTATTAGGCTCGTGTTTGAACACCGTCCATAAAAGTCCTATTTTACTACCAAAAAAATTCTAAACGGTTACCAAAATGGATAAAATAGTCACCACAAAGAACTGAACCTACAGTGAACCTTGTTGCCGAAAGTATTCAGAATCTCTTAAAAAAAAAAACCTGAACCTTGTTGTTTAAAATATTCGTAATGTCTTTTAAAAAAATGACCTGAACTTACTGCGGACCTTGTTGTTTAAAGTATTCGTAATGTCTTTTAAAAAAATGACCTGTACTTACTGCGGATCTTGTTGCAGAAAGTATTCGGAGTGCCATTATTTGGTGACCGTTAGTCATTTCGGGAACTAAAAAATATTTTTGGTGACCGTCTAAATTATTCCCTATGTATTACTAGCATTTCTATGGTAGCTATTAATATTTTGAGCGATACACAGTTTTCATTGTTGTATTTAGGTGATGATGCGCAACCGTCCCAAGCTACACGCGAACCTGATGGTGGTGAAGGGAGTGCAGTGGGAGGTGAGCGCCACCATGGAGGCCACGTCGCTGCTCATGGACTACATGTGTGGACCCATCGCCGTCAGTATACACCCTTATCCTAAGGATAATTTAACTTGATATAATTTTTAACTTGATATAATCAGTAATATATTTATAACCATTTATGATTTTAAATCTGTCCGATGTATTGGAACCCTTTAATCTTACAATTTTTTTTCTTCAATTTACTAGAGCCAGACCAAAGTACAGATGTCGTTGGAGATATCTCCGATGCATCACAACGTAGTGATGGGACGCGGAGCTGAGCAGCTGAAGGTACGTAGATCTTCGCTAAGAAGGAGGTTTAGTCTAATGTCCAACACTGGCTGAATAGTGAGCTGGAAATTCTCCCACTGCTTGACACGATTCTCCACAAAAAAGAGGGCGTAGCTTAAAGTTCAACACTGTATAGACCTAGCTGATGGATATTTTTGAGGAGTATAAATTTCTGACCAGCAAGTTTGCACTCGATGATTTGCTATCGTGGTTGAAACGAAAGTGGTAATTAGTCGACCAAAGCGATGGTAGGTATTAAGTATTAACAATTGACCTTTGGATATTTTTGAATGACTATAATTTTAGCACTGAATTGTTCCTATCGGCACGTCGTTCTAATGGCTACCGCTGATGGCTGTTAGGAGTAATTTTCACAGTAAGAATCTCCTCAGCTACAGCAGTTTTGTAATGAAAATTCGCAATTTTATTCGCATGTGGAACTTTTACCTGATATTCCTTGCGTTTCTGTCTTTTAAAAGTACCTACAAATTTTAGAACAACACAGGCCATCTTGATATTTTAACCAGACCAGTCGATCGATTGTAATAGGATATAGGTAGCTTTAATTGATCGACAGATACCGTTTGACTAACCAATCGATCGATTGTAATAGGATATAGGTAGCTTTAATTGATCGACAGATACCGTTTGACTAACCAATCGATCGATTGTAATAGGATATAGGTAGCTTTAATTGATCGACAGATACCGTTTGACTAACCAATCGATCGATTGTAATATGATATAGGTAGCTTTAATTGATCGACAGATACCGTTTGACTAACCAATCGATCGATTGTAATAGGATAAGAATAAGAATAAGAAATATTTATTGGCCTTTAAATAACATTCGTTACAGGCAAATCTTGTTACATTTTAATTATTAATTACTTTAAAAAGAAACTTAACTTATAAATACTTTTATAGTTCTAAGAACAAATAGTTATTATATTATACATTTACATTGTCATTTATTTCTTTACCTATTACTAACATTTTGTAATTGTTGTTCATCACACAAGAACGATGATTCCACAAGCTGCATTGACATACATTCACCGAGTTTATAAAAAGGATTTCTTTCAAAAAAATATTTTAATTTTTGTTTAAATATTTTAAAATTGAGTTCCATCACGCTATTTGGTAATTTATTGTACTTTAATATTTTGGTGTAAAGTCCCTGTTTCTTACACTTAGATAATCTGTTGACAGGCCCTCGCCTCGCCCTTTTTTATTATTACGTGAAATTCTTTTTTCCGGTATTTCCGTATCCTCGTGTACCTCTAATAAACTACTATAAATATAAAGTGATATAACTGTCATTATTTTATCATTTTTAAAGTGTATTCTCGCAGGACTACGTTTTTTCAAACCATTCATTGTTCTTATAGATTGTTTCTGACATTTTAAAAAACTTAGCGTTTCTCTGATATCTTTAGCGTTTCCCCAAACAGTTATAGCGTATCTTATTATAGAATGAACGTATGCATAATAGACAGAGATGAGTGACTTTTTATCTAATAATGGCTTGAGTTTAAATAAGGTATAATTACCACTTGCCATTTTGTTGCAAATTTTATCGATGTGAGATTTATGACTAATTGTGTTATCAATTGTATAACCTAGAAATATATTTGTTTTAGTAATAGAATTCCCAAAAATACCCAACCTTGACTGATACTGCATTGATATGGTTTTATCAGAGTTAAGAATAATACCATTTGCGTCAAACCATTCCTTTAACAATTCCATAACTGCATTAATAGACCAGGGTAGAAGCCTTGAAAAATAATAAAAAGTGAAAAAAAAAATTGTAGGATGAAACCCATTAGAAAAGGAGGGGAATATTATAAAAATGAAAGGAAAAATAATTTACGGGTGATCTGAGGTCGGGAAGGGGATGCGGGTGAGTTTTTAAGGGTAAAAAACGGTTTTTCTCGATTTCCGGCAAAACTAAAAGTCGTATCGAAAAAAGTCAAATAGCAAAGTTGTAGGTAATAAAAAGATCTAAAACTTTTGTATTAACACTTTTTTCACATAACCTCAAAATTTATGTGAAAAATCCAAAAAACCAATTTTTGGTTTTTTATTTTTATCTTTTACAAAATTTTTTTTTTTAACGAAATTTGGTGAAAACTTACCTTTTTATGTCCCAAATACGCTGTAATTTATTTGATTAAAAATATTTATTTTTTCACCTTATTTTGAATTAATATCAATAAAACACCCTAATTTTCAATCGAAAATTCACCCGTCAAAATATCAGCTTTTTTTCAAAAAGTTGGTATGGTTTCTGTTAGTTGAAATCTCTACTTTACGATGGTGAAAAAAAAATATGTTACTACAGTAAATCTTCTCAGAAAATGCAAAAAATAAAAAAAAACCTGAAATCGAAAATTTTTTTTTAATTATTATAAATAATTTTGAGCTATTTATTAAAATTTACACTTTAATTACTCGAAAAACGTTAGATTACATGTGAAATAACAAAAAAATTGCAAATAAAAATATACTACTATAATCAACAAACAAATAAGTTAATAAAATTAATATTTAATAAGACATCTACAATATTTGGAGAAAGTTGTCGAATCTTCTTTAAATTATATGCGTAGATGCCTATTTATAACTATTTAAAGATAAATTATATATACCTGAGTAGATATACCTGAGTTACCTACGAAAAAAGGTATTTCGTGGAGAAGTGGGGAAGGGGCTAGGCGGGTCTGGGTCTTACTACATACATACCTACTATTGTATACTATATATTTCGTAGCAGCTGTTACAACCGTTAGCCTAACCAGTATTCTAAATACAGTACAGTATACAACATCGTTTATAAAAATACACGTGCACGCTGAGTTTCTTGAAGATAATTGTGACAAGTTTACTTAAAAAAACAAAAAAGCTTTTCGAATCTGCATAGGAAGGTAAATACTATCTCTATTTTTATCTGTATCAATCAACTCAAACATAAAAATCGTAATATTTTCTTTAAAAAATAGTATGCTTAACGTAACATAACCTAAAGATTGAAATTAAATGATATCTTAGTACAAGATAAAAAAATAATAATCTCCTTAATTTTTCACAAACAAATTTAGTTAATCCCATGAAAAAAAATATATTTCAAAGTACATAAAAAATATATTAAAAATCTATAAAATAAATATCGTAAATGTATTTTTAATAACAAACTTTTGGCCGATTTCCAAATATATTTAATACATTTATAATACATTGGCCATTCAGAGGGGGAACGCTGCTAGCCTGATGGGTACGTTTGGGCATGGGGACTCTTTAATGTTAACGTGACCTTATATGGGTCAAAATAATTTTTGACGTGCACTTAGTAATGATAATATTTATTCTATTCAATATAAGAGGAAATAAATAAATTAACAATGAAATAATTTATAATACATTTATAATATATTTTTTATACATTTTGACATTTATTTCTTCAATATTTTTTTTTTCATGAAAGTTTATTCACGATAAAATAGTGAAGGCATTATTAATTCGATTTTGTCTTTTCAGATTATCAGTATGGATGAATCTGTTTGTATCATCTGCAATAAGGCAGATGATAAGCAAGTGTATGCAATAAAAAAAGCAGCTTTGAATCGTTTAGTGGTATCCAGCAAGAAAAGAATCGACAATAAATACAATTGCAGCAATCACATTTTTTAGATGAAATTATTTATAATAATTAAAAAAAAAAATTCGAATTCAAGTTTTTTTTTTATTTTTTGCATTTTCTGAGAAGATTTACTGTAGTAACATATTTTTTTTTTCACCATCGGAAAGTAGAGATTTCATCGAACAGAAACCATAGCAACTTTTTGAAAATAGCTGATATTTTGACGGGTGAATTTTCGATTGAAAATTAGGGTGTTTTATTGATATTAATTCAAAATAAGGTGAAAAAATAAATATTTTTAATCAAATAAATTACAGCGTATTTGGGACATAAAAAGGTAAGTTTTCACCAAATTTCGTTAAAAAAAAAATTTTTTGTAAAAGATTGCTATTTGACTTTTTTCGATACGACTTTTAGTTTTGCCGGAAATCGAGAAAAACCGTTTTTTACCCTTAAAAACTCACCCCCATCCCCTTCCCGACCTCAGATCGCCCGTAAATTATTTTTCCTTTCATTTTTATTATATTTCCCTCCTTTTCTAATGGGTTTCATCCTACTATTATTTTTTTTGGTTTTAAAAATTATCGACCCTGGTCTATAACTTTATCGTCTAAATTAAATTTACATTTGTCTCTGATACCCACACACGTGTATCATCTGCAAATAAATTTATATGAGCCCAACTCGGCAATGCGTTGGTTATATCATTAATATAAATCAAAAACAAGACTGGCCCTAAAATAGAGCCCTGTGGTACTCCAATTGACATCGTACCCTCTGTAGAAGTTTCTTCATTTACAGAGACAATTTGACTACGGTACTGTAAATAAGTTATCATTATATTTAATGCAGGGCCTTGAAATCCGTAATATTTCATTTTTAAAGTCAATATATCATGCCTCAAACAATCAAAAGCTTTTGAAAGATCACAAAAGACACTGGCACATTTATTTGACTTATCCAAGGATTCAAGAATATAATATACCACTTTTCTTATAGCCATTTCTGTGGAGCGGCCTTTTCTGAATCCAAACTGTGACATTGTAAATAAATTATTTTTTTCAAAGTATTGGACAATTCTTGATTCAATAATAGATTCTAAAATTTTTGATAAATATGGCAAAATGCATACAGGTCTATAGTTACTAATATTATCGGTATCCCCTTTTTTAAAAAGTGGAATGACCCTACCCGGTTTCAATACGTCAGGAAATATTCCGTCCGTTAAACATGAATTTACGCAAATGAATATTAATTCGAATAAATTACACGACTCTACAAAAAAAATTTCGTTCTTTGTCCTAAAGTTTATACTATTATTTTCCAGTTAGTTTTGCACAAAAACGAAAAGAAAATACCTTTTTTCGGTATAAAGTTTGCTTTTGTGATAGTTATAATAATAATACTCATTTTTCAATTTTTTCATAAATTTTAATTGATTTTAATATTTTTAAAAAGACCGCGCGGTGAGAGTGGGGTATTAACGTTTACACTGTGCCACTAGATGGCACCCGAGTGATAAACAACCATCAGGTGTTATTTACAAGCCCAGAATAACTTAAAATGTCGTCACGAAAGTGCAAATACGATGCAAGAACAGAATTGTGTGTCGGAAAACAGAACGTCAAATTTGAGCCGATTGTTGAAGCGGAAAAAGTGTTAATGCCGCCTTTGCACATTAAGTTAGGGTTGATGAAACAATTTGTTAAAAAACTGGATGAAACTTCAGAAGCTTTTGGATACTTAAAAAAAATTTTCCGAAGTTATCGGAAGCAAAGGTTAAAGCTGGGGTTTTTGTTGGTCCGCAAATAAGACAGATTTTCGCCGATGAAAAATTTCCAACGTTGCAATATCGTACTCAAAAAGCAAGTTGGAACAGTTTTAAAGCAGTAGTTTCTGGATTTTTAGGAAATAATAAAGCTGAAAACTACGAAAAGTTGGTTGAGGATATGCTTACAAATTTTAAGGCCATGGGCTGCAGGATGTCATTAAAAGTACATATGCTGCATGCTCATTTGGATAAATTTAAAAACAATATGGGAGCCTATTCCGAAGAGCAAGGAGAACGTTTCCATCAGGACATCATGAATTTTGAACAACGCTATCAAGGCCAATACAATGAAAACATGATGGGCGACTATATTTGGGGTTTATTGAGAGAAAGTAGCTATGAACATAAAAGAAAAAGTAAAAGTGTGCACTTTTAAGTTATTTTCCACTTTTCTGTAAGCTAATTTGATAGTAAAACTTAATAAAAATAATAAACATTTTTATTTCAATAGTTTTATTTTCAATCAAAAATTAAAATCCGAGATTTTTAAAAATTTCGTTCAATCAGTCTTCTAAGCACAAAAGCAAAGTTTTTCATGCCATATATTTTTTTTCCGTCTTATTACGACCTAAACTACCGAAATTTAATGCTTTGCAATCAAAGTCAAATTTCATGTTGACCCGTGTTATCGTTGTTTATTATTAGATTTCGTAAAGTTTTAGTACTTATATCATAAATATCTAATGTAGGTTTTTGTTTCATGTTACCTACTACCTTTTTGAGCTCATTATAATCTACTGGTCCAAATGAGATAGATGCCAATGGCTTATTACCGTAATCTAAATACTTTTTGCAATTATCCCCGTCAATTTCTAGATTGGAAGTCAACTTATGAGCTATGTTGCGAAAAAAGTCATTAAAAATAGTAGCAATTTTTTTAGCTTCTGATACATCTTCTCCGCTTTCGTTTTTCACTGATTTTATTCTAGTACTTCTATCGCGTCGCTTATTTTGACCTGCCTGTTCATTAATAATAGTCCAAGATTCTTTAATTTTATTCTTTGCTTTTTAATTCTATCTCTATATTGTAATTTCTTTGCTACGACCATAGTTTTATGCAATATTTTCCTGTACCTTTAATTTTTAATTTTCTCGTTGCGCTAGGGTCAAATTCTTGAAGAATTTCCATTTTAACTAAATTTTTCTTACTATTTTCTATACCTACAGTTGACCATTGTTTTTGAATATTTTTTACTTGTTTACTTATTTTTGGAAAAGCTATGTTGTAATAATATATCAAAGCATCATGTAAAATCCTCGTTCTTGCGTCTGCGTTACTAGATATAGGTAGCTTTAATTGATCGACAGATACCGTTTGACTAACCAATCGATCGATTGTAATAGGATATAGGTAGCTTTAATTGATCGACAGATACCGTTTGACTGACCAATCGATCGATTACCGTTCGATGGCAGCGGTCGAACGCTCGCGTTCAAGCAGCTCGATCGACGTCGACTATTCCATTCTACCATCGATCGATGACATCGATTGACAATCGATCGATTGGTCTGGTAGCACCTTAAGATTATCCAAAAACGTGCTTCTTATCGATGTTCAAATGCGATTTCTCATTTACTTCACGCCCGTGTGTCGCAGGTGATAATGCGCGGCACCAACACGCAGATAATGTTCCCGGACGCCGAGGACCCCAACATCCCGGCCATCAGGAAGAGCTGCGTCACCATCACTGGACAGATCAAGGACGTCTACACGGCGAGGCAGCAACTTGTCGTTAGTACTATCGCTACTGCTTTGTTTGGAGGTTTCTTATGGTGAAAAGAAAGACTGCAAGTTCCTTGACCTTGATCTTACGGGGGTTAAAGTAAATGATCGAGTACAACCAAACAAATAACATAGTTAACATACACACATATTTATTTGAAATCTATAACAAAATAATTTTTGTCTATATTAGATTAGATCGTCGGTTCCACCCGCGGTAGATATTTGATCATCCCATGGGAACACTTAAATTTTTCCGAAATACAAAGTCTATGGTGTTCATCCAGAGTAAAGCTATCTTTGTGCCAAAATTTATCTAAATCCGTTGAGGCGTTTGAGCGTGAAGAAGGAACAAACAAACGCACAAACATGCAAACTTTCGCCTTTTATAATATTAGTGTTATGATAGATGACCATTTTTTAAACTTGTATTGAGTTGAAGAGTTTTGAAGAGTATTGGATTCTGAAATATTACAAACGATTGTGCAATCTCACTTACAGAACAATTATTGATCTCTCTTAACCTTACTGTCCTTAATTAACGTTAGGATTGTATAGTAATATTTCCCCCCCAGGGTAGCCTCCCCCTGGTGGTGATATTCGACGTGTGCGAGGAGTCCTGCCGGGTGGAGAACGAGACTGCACTACACCTCATGCACAAATACAACGTGTACATCAACATACGAAGGAAGCCCAAGCTGGGGATAGCCTCCGTGGTAATTAAGGGCATCGAGAGGTGTGCTGGTAAGTCCTATCCCGTCAAAAACATTACAGGTACAAAGATGCACAAGACTCGCAGCACAGTTATTCTGCTAACCGAGTCGGTTCCTTCAATACTTATTTATCCATGGGATTAGATATACACCCACTTTGTCATAACTTGATACTTTGTTCACTAGCTGATAAAAAATTATAGTAACCATATAAATATTATTGATCTTTACTTCTTTAAGAAATATAATGACTCGAGTCAACTTGCTATAATTATTAAAGTACTCGTCCAAATTTGATGTAAGTTAAAATATATTAAATGTAAGCCTTTACTAGTCACAAAAAAATTGAGCTTCTAGCTTCTCCCACAATGAAGTTACAGGGGTTCGAAAATCGCTCGAACCGCTTCGAGAAAAGGATGGTACGGCCGTGCGAGACTTGGCGGGGGCACTGCTGTGCCTCCAGATTCCCCATTTCACAATCGGACTAGTGAAAAATCTGGCAGACGCCACAGATATAGAGGTTCCGTGGACATGCACGAAACGCTTTGCGTGTAGTTTATTGTGCGAAGTATAAGATTGTTTGAATTCGCTGCTCAGTTCTATATTTCCTGAAACCTAGCCCGGGGTTGCTGGTTCTGCTGGTTCTGCATGCACATTATCTGCTTTGTCGATATTGATTATGTTAGGTTAGCGTATTTCTGTTGTAATTATTGGTTTGTCTTTACCTTATTTTCTTTGACTTATTTCTGCGACCTTCATTTGTTTTTTGCAATATAAGATTGCTTTTTCGATGCTGTTTTGTTTTTGTAATGTTAATTTGCAATAAAGTTGGATTTTCTACGTCAGTTTTAATTTGTTTTGGCAATGCTATGACGAGAATTTTTTTATAGACTTTGCTTTCATATTTGAACTTATCATTATACTAAAAATTATAAGAGCAAAGGTTCCACATTTTAGTGTAGTTCCAACCTTAGTATTTTTTTTCCACAGGTAACATCTACGACGCCCGTCGCGAGCTGCTCGGTGGCAACGAACCGTCCATCACCGCAGAGATTCCCGAGTCCTACACCATCCCAATGCCAGTCGGCAATATGATTCCTAGCTTCGGGGCTTTCAACCCATTCTCTCCAACCCATGCGGCCAATATGACTAACAGTCCAAGGTCTCCGTTCATGCCTGAAGTGAACTACGCTGGCATGGGCAGCCCAATGTTCGCACATAATCCGCCAACTCCAGGTAAGATTACGTCATTAATTGTGTTCAAATGTTGTTAATATAGTAGCCAGGACTAAAAACATCTGATAGAAAATTACTTATTACCAAAGAAGTTGACAAAAAAATTGATTTTCTTGCAGCTGACGTTTGGCCAGTTACTTATTGTAAGCGATAAAATATACTTAACATCGGAGAAACGATGTTAATTAAATTTTGATGAAAAATCAAATAAAATCGGCCAAAAACGTCGAAATCTTTCTATGTTAACACTTTGACCGGAGCTCATTTCATTTTCCAAAACTTATCGGAGCGTTTGATCAATTCGACGCGTGACCAGAATGCCGGTTTTTATCTGGCACAACGTATAAGCATTGTCATTCAGCGTAGTAATGCGGCTGGCATGATGGGCACGCTGCCCTCTGGTAGTGGGTTGGAGCATTTGAATTATCTGTAGATTTTAAATGGTCTAAAGGTAATTTTTCTACTACCATTGTTTTTGTTGTCGTAGTGAGTCATTTTGTTTATAAACTATTATTTTATGTTGTATTTTTAGTGGTAACAATACTAGGATCTGTGATACTACTCGTACCTAGTTATAATATAGTCGTTTCTTAGGATGATTATAGTGATCCTCTCACAGCTTAGTACAGCCTTAGGGGTGTACCGATAACTCAGGATTGTTCCCCTTCGACTTCCTTTGTTTGCGTGTTGGCTAATCTATGGTGTTGTATTCAGGTGGGTACCCCAGCCCGCTGTCCCCCGCGCCGATGCCGCAGCCGGTGTGGCTGGTCCCCTCCCCGCAGCCGCAGTCCCCCGCGGCGCAGTTCACATTCCCCCCTGCCCTGGCCGTGCCCAATCATAACTCTGTCATCTACAAGAACCAGGCCGGGACTTGGAACCGTGAGTACACATCATTAATTAGCTGACGGGCGAACTTCGTACCGCCTAACAGTGATGCATGTTTCCCAACTTTTAAACCTTCCGTGGAGTACGACAAACATTTCAATAACAAAATTAGTTTATTCATTCTCTAGTATTAACGAAACAAAGTAATTGATTTTTATTTCTTTCTATTATTTACTTATTTAACCTTATTTTTAGAGGAAAGATAATGAAGAAAACCTTTTATAGTGCGAGGCAAATTCACGTTTATCTGATGATATTATGAGCGCTACTATTCGAACTGTTACTAAATATTTATAATGTTCTATTCGAATGAATTAATAGAAACTATTCTATTATCTTAGTGTTAAGTCTGACACTTGGCTAAAAGATTGACAGTGCTACAATAAGTTTTACTCATCAAAACCCTAGTATTAAAATTTAGCTGAAGTCCCAGTCCCGGTTCCAACGGAAGATGAACGCTGGTTGCTTCTGCCAACCAGTGTCCATTTTCCATCAACTGTGTTGAGTTGGAACCGGTTTGTGACAGAAAGCATTTAGTAATAAATTTTACATATTTTGTTTTTGTCTAAGTTATCCTTTCTGTCGCAAATAAATATATCTCTATTTCTATTCAAAACTATTGTGACTTGATGTAAGCTAATGCTACTCGTACATGTGATAGAATACAAACGATACTTTAGGTATAGTACACTCGTAGGAAGCGGTTAATACCAAATTCTCCGATCCAATCCTTGACATCGAGATTATTTATCTAAATTCTGTTCAGCTTTCAAAAACAAAGGTTACACGCATTGCGGATAAATTAATGTCATAGAGTTTAACGGAAGGTCAATATTCTTTTGAACAATGATTGGCATCGAGCCATTATAAATTTGGCAATTTGTTATCCTTATCAAGTAAGTACTACACGGCCTTATAGCGTTGGAGAATGCATAATCATTTACAGCAGCTTGTTTGTCTTTGCATTATGTTACTGAAGATGTCAAACGCTGATGTAGGTACCTAGGTAATGTCAAAAATGGTCACGAATTTTGGTTGAGTTCGATTGCAATTACTTACAAATTTAAAATGGTTTATTATTTCGCAGAAAATTAGGTAGGTAGCGGATGGTTCCTCATCGTATGACGTATTGTATTTGTTCTGGCAACAAACAAACACTTATTATGGCAACGACTGAATTATAAAAATAAAATCGGCGTCCTATAGCTTTGTATGGCACATCTTTACGATAGAAAATACAAATGTTTATTTGGCATATTAATATAGAAACAAGATTATTTCGAAGTAGAATAGTTTATGATTCATTTGAGATTCTACCACTGGCTCCGAACTAGTCCACACTGTGCTTCGGTAGCAGCTGGCTTCTCACATAATTAAGTTATACATACATGCCTAATGAGTTATATAACAATACTTGATTTATATACAATAGAAAGTACAAAGAAGAAGAGAAGAACATAGGTAATTTAGACTAGATACAATAAAGAAAATGTGCAAAATAATTTGTTGTACGTGTCTATTATTTGAGTGAAAATAAATAAAAATTGTGCATGTGTGAGGGTATAGGGGTCACTATAAACTCACAATGGTTAACAGCTCCTCAGTACTGTCATATCTCTTTATGTCTCGAATGCGGGGTTGGATAAATAATGAAAGTATTTCGCAATGATGAGTAGGCGGTCCCATTTCAGCTACAGCCCTAACAACGCGGTGGTTCATTGGTATGTTGTGTTGGTTTGCAGCGATGTCCGGTGCAGAGGTGGGCGGGTCACCGCAGATGTTGCCGCTCTACCAGCCGATGCCGCAGGACGGCCGCCTTGTGAGTATACATACTTAAAACGACTGGTTAGAAGCGAGTTCGAAAAAACCCGACTGCTAAATCGTTAAACCTGTATATCATACTTTTTTGAATTTCCGAAAGTTTTCTTTTCTTAGTATTACCCCTATCTTTAGGTTCAAATATCAGTTGGTCAGACAGGACTTACACTTTTATATATATATATATTTTACTGGCGGTATACATATAATTGTGAATACTTCATAATCCTATAAATATTTCAGACGAGTCTCCAGCAGATCCTGAACTCTAGTTCCGCCGGCAGCAGCGGGTATCAGAGCAATTTTACCGGCAGCACCGTCTCTCTGGACGTGCAGAACATTTCAGGTAACATGAACTATATACTTCTGACAATCTAGTCAGGATTAATGTTTGAAGTTGTATGATAAATTCGACACCATATAGGTAGAAGTTATATATGAGTATTTTATTAAAACACAGAAGCAAATGAAAAAAACTAATCTAATAATAAACCCCCAGTAGAAGGGAAAGTTTCAAGAATGCTGGATGGAGCCAGCATTCTGGTCACATGTCGCTGTTTAAAGTTATATTTCAATATTTTAATAAGATCTGTAAGCCCAAGAAATACGCAGCTGTAACCCACGAATATATCGAGGTCAATGAGGCTACCAGACTGTTTTATGTACTTTTCAAGCTGCAAGTAAAAAAGCTGTTCCTTAGAAAAAAAACTTGAATTTACAGCTGATTTCATAGTGAAAGTTGTTCCTTAGGATGTGTATAGGATCCCCCTCTTGGCATAGCAGGTACACCCCTAACCGATAGACATGTATACTGATCCAGGTGGTGACAACGTGAGCAGCGTAGCGTCCCCCTCAGTGTCTCCTATCAGCAAGACTCACAGCCACAGCCCCGCGCACTCCAACGACACTGATCGCTCACAACAGGGTAACTAAACTACGTTTATACTTAAAAAAAAACATCACAAAAAACGGCTGTACTAACAAAAGTATCACTTAACTAACAAAATTACAGCTATAATAACAAAACTACAACTGTACTAACAAATTATGACTACCCTAACAAAACCTGTCAAAACTATGACGTTACTAGCAAAGCTTCAACTATACTTATGCAATCTCCGAAAGTAACAAAACTAGCACTTTTCTCAACTAGTAATTGTTTATAAAGTGATTACCGACTGTTGTTCGGCCTCTAACAAACTATTCTTACTTCCTATTCATTAAAATTAACGGTTTAATAGCCGATTTGATAATTGTCATGTTAGTACCAACAGAACCAACTAAAATAGATAAAAATGAATACAATTTCAAAAAATGAGGTTTTTGTATCAGTCCACGCGTCATTATAATTTTTTTAAAGAAAAAACATAATTAGATTAGATTAATGCTTCCACGATTTCAGGATCTCCTCCTTTTTGAAGTAAAGTTGGAAAATAAATTCTATGATAGGAAATTTGCTTGGCACGCATCCTTAACAACGTCTGTGAAACTGTGTGGAGAATATTGGTCATAGGAAAATTCTTTGGCCATTGAACCATACCCGAAGTAGATCCTTCATCTCGTTTGTTCTTCAAATTTACTTAAATAAGCCTAACATAAATGATAAGATAAAAAATGTAACTCTTTGAACCTCAGTTAGTTGCATATTGCTTTCAACCGCTAACACCTCAAGTACTCATCAGAGAAACTTGTGGAAGTTCCAAAAGTTTCAAAAAATGCATAAAGTGTGAAACGTCTATATAATTTTTGCATTTACTATGTAGTGAAAATGTGTTGTGTACAGAAATAGCGAGCATAGTCCAGGAGGTCCCGCTCTCGGAGCGACGCGCGCCCGGATGTGAGAAGAAAACGCTTGAGACACTGAAGATGTCACCTCTCTCCGACTACAGACAGAAGAAGGAGGAAGCTGGGAAGGTACACTACACCTATATACACTTTGATATTCTTAGGTTAATCCAAATCAGAATAAATAAGTTAGAGCCCCAAGTCTCTTTTTGTTGTAATGTTCCTATAACTAGATACGTGTATAAAGCAGTATTAAAAAACAAAATAAATCGAGCTCAGGTTAGTTTTCTTAATATCCCCAAGATAACTAGAACTCTGAGGAGACCATCAGTTTGATCTCACTTATTTTTTTTATCTACCCTCTACAACTATTATAGCGTACCTATTCTATCAGATCTCCTAGTTGATGCGCGAGTCTAAGTAATAACTACCATAATGTAATAAAGCTAGTAAATAAAATAGGTAAATATACCGTTACACATTTATATATTCTAGTTCCCTTATCCTCCGCTTGTTAATAGTCTCCCACTATCTCTGTCTTCTACTCTCTCTGTATGCATCAAAGACATGATGATAAACATGCAATGCAAGTAGCATGTGTTTAAAGTGTAAAGCAGCTGACTTACCTTTACCTTCTACACACTTACCCCATAGTTTATTTCTCTCGTTCCCAGTATTTTATCACATCTTATTTCTAAATAATAAGCCCATTACTTATATTAAAGAATTCACTTCTAAAGTGTAATGTAAAGATCAAAGACATGATGATAACTTGAGCACTCTACCAAACTCCGCAATGAGGTGAGCATCTGTCTGATTCCCGCGATATTCTGCCTGCTACTGTTCTCTCTTTCTCTCTGTATCTATCTTCAACTCTCTCTCTCTTCTCTTCACATCTCGTAGTTGATGCGCGAGCCAGTGGGTCCGGGCAGTCGAGTACCAAACGCGCGCTGGTCGGGATGCTACTTCAGCCATACATCTCACAGCCCGCTCAATATAAACAACAACAACAATGGAATGGTTACAGTGAGTCGATTTTCGTTTAGTATTTGGCAATTCTGGTTCATAATATTATGATATTATGGACTGTCTCCAACCCGACATTTGTCGACGTAGATTATGGCCTACATCTCTAACATGAATTTAATGGAATAGCTTTGGTGAGTCTATTTTTGTTTGGATTGTGACCCCTTTTGGCTTTCAAAGATGGGTGCTGCCTGTGCTGCCACGAACCACGAACCGAACCTGTAATTAATTTGGTGTGGTGAATAGTAACTACACCATAAGAAGATGTTATACACCATAAGTGGGTATTATAACCCTTACATTTACAACAAGGACATAATTACGGTAATTACACTTTCGTTTGGGTTTTGGCCCTTTTGCCTTTCGAAGATAAAAATGGTGTTCCTAACTCGCTGTTTGACTTGATGGACCATGGACATTATACAGGGATGATCCATGCCCAGTCGTACACTTAAGTTGATATGTAATAAACATTTACAGGTATAAAAACCTATTAAAATATGGCTTTCGCTTTACTATTTGTAATAAGTGTGGAAAAGTTGCAAAAGACGGATCCTCTAGCTAGGGGTTTAATTTGCTTTTACAATTTAACATTAGGTGTACATACTATATGTACGTATTTCGATGGGTTCGATTTATGACCCGATGAGTTTAAATATGTCATCTGTTTTTGAATGTGGGTGTGTTGCGCGTGTGTTTGTGAATGTTGCATAGTATCACTGACACAAAAAAATCTAGTGAGGAGCTATGAGTGTGAAACGTTATTTATTCATCAATACTACTTTCCAACTGTTCAGTATTTTTAAGCCCATGTGTGGTGATGATGACTCACCAAATACAATATTTTACTTACCCCCCAGCCCGAGAAGGGGTGGAACCGCTCGGAGCTAGTGCGCCCCAACATAGTGGAGCACTCGCCGAGCCTATCGCCTCCGTCCGCCAGCCGTGCCACCCCCTGTCGCTTCCAGCAGTTGTTCGACGTGCTGCAGGGAAGAGGGTTGCAGAAGTATATTAGTGAGTATTTTTACTGATCACATGTAGAATAGAATTTGTTTTATTATCAAAAATATGTAAAATAAATTAAAAAATAACATTTGACCCTTTCGTTAAAATGTATTAACAAAATAGTTATAGGAGTTTGGTTTATGAATAAAAATTACTGAAAAATTGAAGTTGGTCGTCATGATTGACCGCGTGGTCTAGTGACTTACTTGCTTCGAGATCCAAGGTCAGGACAGGTGATCGAACGGTGGGTTCGAACATCTGGCTACGCTACGAGCCTGTGTGTGTTGTGCGTGTGTTTGTGAATGTTGCATGGCATCCCCGACACAAGATAAATCTTAGTGGTGAGCTATGACAGCGAAAACGTTATACAAATACTACTTACTAGGCTGGCGCAGTGACCCCAAAGCATAGCTTTGCCCCTAGTACTTACTTGGTAGTACAGGACGGGCGTACTTGGCGTACTTGGTGGTACGCCCGTACACTACTTAAAAAAATGTCATTTAATGTAATAGAAATATTACTTGTTTTGTACTTGCTATATTTTGCAATATACTTATTAAATTGGTGTGGTATATTCTCCAGATCTGTTCAAGCAGCACGAGGTGGACCTGTGCACGTTCGCTTCGCTCAGCGACGCGGATCTGCTCGAGCTCGGGGTGACTGCCTTTGGCGCGCGCAGGAAGATGATGCTCATCATCGCAGGTAACAAACAAACTTTGTATATAGTCAACCGAACGAGGGAAGCTTCTCTGCTTCTGGTCTGGCAATTTTTTGGTATGATTTTTGTAATTGGTTGTATTTTTTAACCTATTTTGAGGAAACTGGGTATACTGGTTCTTTTCATTTCAGTTTTAAACAATATTTAGGTGTAAAATACGGAACGTAACCTTAAATAAGAGTACAATTATTTAAAGGAACGGTCTAGAGGCTGTCTCTTTTTGACAACTGGCATAATGTTCAGAAATTTAATTATAATTACATTAATATTCAAGTTGGGTGTATTTAGTTACTTTTTACTTTAGCATTAAGCCGTCGGTACTAAGTCTATGCCATATCACGTATTATAAAGCCAATATTATCTTATCGCTCAGAGCTCCAAAAGCAATCGCACGCCATGGAGGGTTCCTTGGGCGCGAGCAGCGGTCCCGCACGCAAGTTGCTCAGCTCCCCGCCTCAATACAACACGACTGCCCTCGCGCAGGACAAGTGGTAACTCACAACTAATACAACAACTCCAAACTATTGGGTACTACGGGAGAAAAAAATTTGGACAATTTGGGAAAAGTGTCCAAGCCAAAAAGATCGAAAATGTTGGGCCATACAAATTGTTCACGCCTAAAAAGTGCATTTATTATTAACGTCCCGTACCCAATACTATAACTGAGACTGATCTTTCGTAAGACTGAATCATGCTACATACCATTAATTAAGAGTTTATTATTATTGTACAGAGTCATAGATGTTCCTATTAAAATACTCTTTTATTAGCGGTAAGTATTATGATCTCTGCCCCTTTACCAGCAGGTAATTTGAGCTGTGACGTCACTCTATAGAGATGACGGACAAAATGGTTTGAATTAAACCAAAGCTACTGATTTGTAAAGGGGATGCCATAATAAAAACAGATATGGTAGCCGTGAATCTCTATTTTCAACGTGGCTGACAAACAATCTGTCTGAACTTTTATTATACATTAGGATTGTTTTTTTTTTATTTTAGAACTTTTATAAAATTATGATGTTTGTTATGTCGATGAAATTAAAAATTATATAAAAATTCAGTCTCATGATGTATTTCGGCATAAAATTATTTACGGTTGAACCGTGTCAGTTACTAAAATGAGTTTGTAGAATTTTTTCCTTGTTGATTTCCTATGAGATTTTATCAAATTATGTAGTTATAAGATTTTTGAAACTGTATACTTTTAATTAGCTGAAAGCGTAGCGACAATTAGATCTCTCTCGTAGATAATTGTTGAAGTAAACCGGCCGAGTGCCTAAAAATTGTATTGGGTAAGTATTTATAGGATTTCTCAAGAGAGCATGTTTTTTAACCTTTGATTTTAACACATTTATTTTGTTTGTCTTATTATGCATTGATTTTAACACGTTTATATTTTAAGTTTAGTTGGGGAGACACTATAGTCTTCCTCTTTCTTCATCTGATCGTTTTATTTTATCATTTGATTATTTCATATCATCAGTTTTTATCGCGCCATTTCACATCGAGATCCCTTTCGATCTCATATTTTATAGAATATGATTGTTAAGGGTTTTGATATTAGTGATTGTTAGTACTCAAACTGAACTTAAAGAACTAATTTTGATTCGTCGACAAATTTAAAAGAAAATGCTACGTTAGCACCTCATAAACGGGCGGCAGATTTCAGTCAAAAATATTTTTTTCAGTTTAGCTTTTTATGTTGGCGATTGACGATTTTGCATTTAGATTTCGAATCATCCTTGATATTTTGGACTTCGGAAATAATGACTTGATTTTAAATACGACGAATTTATAAGATTTAGATAATTATCTAACAGCGGATTTTGTGACTTTATGATTATCTATATCGCATATTAATGTCGAGTGGAGACCGCTGCTAAAAGTTTTAATCAGTTAACATTTTATACCTTATTCTTTAACTATACATGTAATAATGAATTTAGGTTTAAGTGTGCATTTTTGATTTTAACCATATTAACACCCTAATTTTTGTGTGTAGTTAAATTAAGTATGTCTTTTGAAGTTTTATGTATTTTTTTACGTAATGTGTTGCTACATAATTAATTGAGTTCATTGCGTCATCATTTTAACCTATGATTATTATTATTTTAGTTACCAAGAAGTTATGTATCAATTCATTTACTTAAATCCATTGTGTTTATAAGATCACGCAATGCAGATATGTTTTAATCATGAACTTTTGATTTGTTTCCTTTGTTTTAAAGTTTGATTAAGAAATGTGTAATGTTGTTAAGTAAAAAATATATAAGTTTAAATTAAGTAAGTTTAAAATAAAATGAGTTTTGTTTTTCATTTTTGGTATGTTGTAAACGTCAAGAAGTTTTGCACGATTGTTTCAAGTTTTCGCTCGTAATTAAAGTCTTTGATTTGGAATTTTGTTTTATTTCTGTTGTTTATTAATATGGCTACAAAATAGTTCATAAAAGCTTCATCAACCATAACACGGTTGTAGCGTTCTTGATTGAATCCACTTACTAGAACAGAAGCCATAGTCAGTGAGATCTGATCTCTTTGGCTGGTATATTATATTTTTTCAAATTCAAACAAACAAACAGTTCAGTTAAAACGGGTAGAGTACATCCTCCTTATTAGAAATCTGTAAATATAAGAGAATTTATCGATCGATACATGTTGTCGATTTATTATGCCCAATACTTCGTCATTTTTAGCGTAGCCAAAATGAAGACAGTCAAATTAGGTTAGTTTAGTTTGGCTTGCCCGAATCGGGGTCATTCATAATTCTATGCCCCTGTTCCTGGATAAAAAGTTGGGCGATTATAAAAACAAGATAGTATCTGCTCTTGCTTAATATTCTTTATCTATTGGTAGGATACTATGATCTAAGAAGTAACGTCGCTATGTTTTCAAGTTATATATTATTTTCTACGCCTTATTTAACGCCTGCCTAAATCCTTTCTATCCTTTATCGTATGACGCTATATTTAAAAAGAAAAACTAGCAGTCGTGTTGTCATCAGCTGTCATTGTCATTCTGTCATCGCTGAAATCTACAAATCGTGCCGTGCGGTGGTCGGTTAGACAATATCGACTGTAATTGCATCATAATTATTTACCAAAATATCCTGAAAAATGGGTAACGCTAGTGCAAAAGCTGTAGAAATTAAAGCACCAGAAGCTCCAGTTACTGCCAACACCGAAAAGAAGCTAAAGCCCTGCTGTGCTTGCCCTGAAACGAAGAGGGCGCGAGATGCCTGGTAAGGTTATATTTTTATCCTTTTCAGGGAAATTACGCAATTGTTACGAACTAATAGACTAATACTTATTTTATTAAGTTTAGGCACCCCGTTATTATCATAACAACTATGCACACGATATCTGCGCCAGATTATATATTTATTTTAGTACTTGTTCAAAGAAAATTCATAACAAATGCATTTGTTATGAAATCTATTTGACTACATACTGCGTACCTATGTATTTTATTTAATGCTAATGTTCTGGCACTCTTACGCTAAGCATTTCCTAATTAACTTATTAAATTATTTGCACACATAGATTCCACCAAAAAGTCACTTTTAATATTTTTTTACTATTTTATCAATTCAAATTGATATGTATGCACTCCGGTGGGTAGGTATGTTGCAATGAAACGCGTGTATTCACAGGTAATGCACGTTTACCACTGACTTTCTCTCGATAGGTTCTTGTATGTTTAGTCAAAGAATAAATTAATAAATAATCAATAAATGTCTATTTTGAAAGCTAGTCATTAGATGACTATGATAATAATATTCAACTTTATTAATTTCAGTATAATAGAGCGTGGAGAAGATGAGTGTGGAGACTTGATCGAGCAGCATAAGGCATGCATGAGGAAGCTCGGATTCAACATCTAGAGATATTAAGACCTGCCTACTATAGCCCACTGTACATAAATCTAAAACAATTAGAAACAAAATAACCACAGTAAAAGATGTAACAATATGAATTTGGATACAAAAACAACAAGCTTTGTGATTCGCGTGAACCTTTATTGTTTGCTTGAGAGTAAGATGTAGTACTTAATAATAGATTACATGAACAGCCATAACTAAATCAGTACCTAGTTACATGCAAATGTTTATATCTATGTGTGAGTATATATATTTGTGTGCAGATTAGAATGCAAAATTAATTTTTACTTGCTTTATTGTTGAAGTAAACAAAATGAAGTAATCTTCTTGCTATATGCAAGCAACTCATAATGAGACATGGAAGTTGATGTTGATTGTCAACCCTTTTTATAGAAGAGACCTTTGACCAGTGGTATCATGTCATGTTAGCGATGAAAGAAGTGAAACAAATGTAAGCAATCTTAGTTTCATTCATAATCCTTCTGTCTAAATGATACCTAGTTTTACTTTTTTGTCACTAACTTAACATGGTGTCATGAAAGAAGTGATTATATTTGATTTTTTGGTTGCTATGATTTGATTTTAGACTTAATATTATATTTTAATTTGTTCATAATGGTGTATAAATTCCAAATTACTAATTAATATTCATTCATTTGGCATCGATTGTATATTTTCCAAATATTAGAATAAACTACTCATTCATTTAACTTCACTGCAGTACTAAGCATTTTTTCTTCTAAATCTCGAAGTTATATTACCAAACGACAGTTTAAAAACAATGTCTCTTTATCTTAGATCTGTTGGCTGTAATATTTCTTTAACTATTTATTTTTAGTAATAATATAATTTTAATATTAACTTTAGTGTAAATAAAAGATTGTTTTTGTTAAAATAGCATTTTCTTTTTACTTCTTAATTTTTATGTGGATGTTGTTACGAAAGTGGAAGAAGCTAAAAGGTATGTCTGGATTGTAGCTGGTATATATTCTGGGTTATGGGCAGGTATATGTATGTAGTTTTTGGGTACCCCAATGGGTAAAAAGCGTGACTATGTACACGGTTATCGGCTAAGGATGTACTAAGCCAAAAGGAGGTCACTATATTCATCCTAAAGAAAAACTTACATTATGAAACCATCGCTGAATTTGAGAAAAAAAACAGCAGTTTTGTACATTTTGTTGACTTTTTTCTATGAAACATTTTTGTCTTGATTTCACGGTTAATCCCATAGTCATTAGTAATGATGAGTATAGCTACCCCCTTTCAGCTTAGAACACTCCTAACCGATAATTCTGAAAAGAGATTCTACTTAATTAATAGAATAAAATATGAAATACTTGGCATAGGTACCTAAACGTTTTATAAAAAAGTTATAGTTATTTCATGTATGTATTGTATGTTATATTTCAGTGTAACACTGTTGGCTACTAATCATTGTACAACATGCTTTGTAGTTACTTAGTACCTATTAAAATTATTAATCGTAATGAAAATAAGGCAAAGGCGGTAGAATTATAATGGACGGCATTTAGCAAATGACAGGAAATAATGGCGTGCGGAAGAGGAGACCAATACTCTGCGGACGCTAAGTAATTTATATAAATATATCTCCCCTACGTGCGCTATTATTCCAATAAACCTTGAAAAGTTTATTGATACTATATGAATTATAAATTATTAATCTGAACCTTGAGAAGTTTATTGATACTATATGAATTACTAGCTGACCCGGCCACGCGTTGCTGTGGCTAAAGTTTTTATTATATTACATTATAGTAAACAATCTAAGAGGAATAATAAGAGAACATCAGTTAACAGATAATTGTGACTGTCAAATGATAAAAGACAAATAATTAGCAATAAATTAAAATTGCGACTATAATTGAGATTTAAACTATCCTATCTCTCAAGTTGGATCGAACTGCACATGGTGTGCGAATTTTATTATAATCGGTTAAGTGGTTTAGGAGTCCATTGAGGACAAACATTGTGACACGAGATTTATATATATTAAGATATATTTATATCTGCAGTAGATAGCCATTTAAAACACATAAATAATCACTGTTCATTCAACTCTTATTTCAATTGAAATGCGAGAATTTGCCAGCAATTTATAATAATAAGTACCTTATCCGACATGATAATTGACATATGTGATGAAAAAAGTAACATATCAATGTACAAAGAGAACAGAGGCTGAGATAAAATATCGGACAAAAGACGTTATCTTCAGCAGTGGCTTGTAGCCTTAGCAGCAGAGCGTTTGCCTTCGTATGGCATTCAGTTGTAAACAATTATTAAGAGTTATTAATTACCTAAAACGTACGAAGTGATATATAGTAGGTAGCTTTCTTATCAGGACTTATATGTTACACTTTACCGTCATTAATTTTCTTTTAAGTTGGTAACGAATAAAGCTTAATTTTTTTTTTGTGCGACGTTATTATTGTGTTTAAATTCAAAATGAGGTTTTTGAATAATACTCAGCCGCGAAGTTGTGATGATCAACCATCTTCGCCGCGATCCGTGGTTTCTACAGACAGTTTCGAGTAAGTACCTATTACATATATGTATTAATTTATCTCTGTCTAAATAATATTTTAAAATATATCAGGCATTTCATTTGTAATGATACATTTTTTTTTTAAATTAACTCTTGTTATTTTTGTCTTATAATACAGGCTTTTAGTAAGTTGGGTATATTTTGCCTTAAATTTCGTACAGGTTTCCTTACTTGCTTTTTGGAAAACTGCGACTATAGTTTACTGCAGTTTCGTTCTCATTCGATGAACTTCATCAGGGTAATTGATGCGTACGTGTCTGTCGGTAACACGTCTTGCACATATTCATGTGCGAGTTTTGAAGTTATAATAGTAGGTAATCGGATACTTGTACATTATGATTCCTCCAGGCTTAGTTAGTGTGATCTAAAGTGACCTAACTTAATAATCTTTCGAGGGTGTAAAACCTTTTTCGATAGACATACATAGGTATATATTGACCGAGAGAGCGAATTGTCTGCTTAGTTAAAATGTATTTTCTAGTTTGTCAATTTGTATATTTACGTATGGATATTTCTGCGCAATTAATTTCGCACTCGCACAGGTCCTTGTTTCCAACCAATCTCGACGAAACTTAGTGTATGTAACTTAGGTTTTACAAATTGTTAGACTTTAGTTGTCGGGGATTTTCGATTGGGGGGTATTTCTCCCAAAAAGAGGGGAAGTTTGCTACTGCGACATTTACTGGCATATTTCAATAATATTTGGTACAAACATAAAAAACTGATAGATATATCTTGATACAGATTCCTGATTATAAAAAAATCGGTCAAGTGGTTATCGTTTTTATTCGCAGTTGTAAAAAAACCGTAGTCGCGAGCTCGACTGTTCGCGGAAATTCTAGTTATTACAAGTGCATCCTCGCTTAGCTTTACTTTTAGAACACCCTAACTTAGAATAAGAAATATTTATTGGCCTTTGAATATAACGTTCGTTACAGGCAAGTCTTGTTATATTTGAATTATTAATTACTTAAAAGAATTAAACTTAAAAAACTTATTTAAATACTTTTAAAGTTCTTATAGTATAAATTTATTATATTATATATTTACATTGTGATTTACTTCTCTTAGTTATTAGTAATATTTTGTAATGGTTGTTCGATGGTGACAAGAACGATTATTGTTAGGTACTTCTACTTATGCTAACCCTATCCGGTTCAAATCGGTGGAAGATGTACAAGGGTCAGTATGTTGAGTATAATAATATCATAGACCTAAGTTCATAAATCATATTTGTTTATTTTAAATACTGTAAATAACAACTAATAGTAAATAAATCATATGATGAAATTTCGATAACGGTTTCGTCAGCCGATCTGCAACTTCAAAGTAAACTGTTTGGACCTAAATGCAATATAAATAAGTAAATAAGCAGTTAGGTACAATTAGTCTGTCATATCGTTGGGTACGTTGGGTATAACATAAAGATAATGTTAGTAATTAATCTCAAAATCAAATTTAAATAATATACTTATGTACTTTAGAAATCAAGATTAGGTTTCGGAATTATTGAAATATTTGTGGTTACAGAATCACAGAAATATAGATGAAAAATACTTAAATACCTTGTGCACAAACATTACGACAAAGAACAATATATTGCGTAGTTACGGAATTTAATTTTATTTATTGGTTCACAAACCCGAATAGGAATAATCATAATGAAACATAAAAGTAAACAGCCTTTGTATTTTTCTGAAGTTCCCACTTTTGTTTTTATCTAGGATTGATCTAGAGTACTATATGCCTAATATTATAAATAAGTTCTCGAGAACATATTTATTGTGTTTAAACTGCTGTTAGAAAAACTTACTATATTTATTATTTATTTATTTGGATAAACACAGTAGTAACATCATGACAGTAAAACCAAGGTTTATATGGCTACTAGAGATACAGACCCCTTATTTCATACCGGCATCGGAAAGCATTCTGCGTAAATGTACCTATATAGACATGAATAAATGTAAAACTCAGATAAAGTATATAATATTACGCATCTCCGATATAGCCCCGTCATTTGTTGTCAAGCGATCAACAAGAGAGCATATTTTTCAAATTTAATTATCAACCTAAATAATTACGAGTAGATAATAATTTTAATTGAAAGTTTGTTATATGTTGTAGAATATTCGGGAGCGCGTGCTCTGACTATTCGGACTGTGAATACTGTGAGGATAGAAGGAAGAAATTGCGACTCAAGTAAGTAAAAACTTCTTTATTTTATCTCATATTTAAGAAATTTATGCTGCTAAGTAGGTATTAGTACCTACTATGTTTTTGGGCTCTATTCCAAACTGTCATTCTATATATATTTGTCCGTTTATCTCAAATTGTCAAAAGTTCCAACTAACCCCCAAGCGAAGGATTTTGGGGATATGGGATGAAGTGTATATGGGGTAAGGTATGGTCTAAGGGTTACGTCAGGCAATGTAACTTATTAATATTTAACGATCGCTGCTAGTTGGTTAGCATAATCGTTCTAAAAGTCCGTCCGACTGCCCCGGGCTCAATTAGCTATGTATATAAAATAATATTTGCTATAAACAGGCTGGTTGGTATAGTAATAGGCTTCCATTGCATATAATGGGGTGATGGTCAAATAATTCAATCTTTGGATGTATCCTCTCGCCCGGATGAAGTGTCTCTGCCACAGATAGAATTAAATATTTTGTTTTAATTATACTTTATACTAACACTAGCTATAGGTTATATTTTATGTTTTTACTAAATAAATAAATTTTATTATTTTTATTATATTATATTACATTTTCTGATGTAATTTTTTTAATACTTAGATAAAAATCTGCTCGCATCTTTCTTCTAATTGAAGTAGGATCCGGCTCGAAGGACCAACATTCTGTCGATGTAATTACCTATTAATTTATTTTAATGCAGTTATATCTATTAAGATTAAATTTACGGGTTACAGACTTCTTAATATCTAGAAAAAATAATTTTACATTGGCTCGCGTGCGAACCTTGTCTCATTTAGGTAGGTATCTAAAGCGACGATACGGCTTCAGGTAAAAGTTTATAAAAGGCACCCAGAGTAGTAATGTACATTAAATTCAACAGGAAAACGGCGCCGGAACTCGATAGTATGTTTGACTTCCTGGCAGGAATTATAAGAACAGTAGGCATCTATATAGGTTATTAATATTACTATGATTTCATTAAACCTTATGATAACTGAACACTCTTTTAACACTAGTTTACAATTTTTAATGGTAGGTAATTTGTAAAAATTATCAATGTTATGTTTAGATTATTACTTAGTCAGATTAGCAATGTCGCTCTCGGGTCCCAAGATAAAAGGCTTAATTTTAAGTCACCGTCAAGCATATTTTATTTTATTTAACGTGTAAATATCTTTTCTAGTAATAAAACTATTTCTATCCAAGTGGTAAACAAGTAGGTTGCATCCACAGAGGTTGTACGCCGTGCAGCAGTGCTAGCCACAGCTACCGGAGTGCCATGAGCCGCGAGACTGCGCCCCTGCTGGGGGGCGCTGCCCCCACTGCTGCTTACTCTTCCATGCCACAAACGCCGGACTCTCTGGTTAGTGCCATCTTTCTGTTTGACTTAAGAAGCCTGGGGCATCAAGTTGTCACTCGACTTCAGAAAAGAAGGTTCTCAATTCAGCTGTAGGTATATTGTTATAACCTCGCAACAAAACGATCGGATACAAACTCACAAACAATTGAAACTTATAAGAACCCGTTTCTTATAAGTTTCAATTGTTTGTGAGTTTGTATGTCTGTCTGTGGCACCGTAGCTTCCATAAGAATAAACCGATTTTTTTGTTTTCTTTTTCGTTTCACTGATTAATTAATCATGTTCGATGAAAATCGGTCCAAGATGGCCGCCGCCACAAAATGGCGGATTACATATTTTTTTACAACTCCCTCAATATGAGATATCTATTAAATATAATAATATTAAGATATATTTTGTTGTTAAGTGGTGCGATGGTGATAAAATACACATCGCAAACTTGAAAAGTGCTAGTCCGTAGAACCTCCACCATTACCAGTAACGTCTCTGTGACCGTGTCTATAATGTAAAATTTACATCTTCATAGAAACCAAGTTTTTAATTTTATAGTACTGTAGCTTATCAAGATGAGTTCCCCAGTTTTTTTTTCTACATACGGCAAAGCCACGTGCGCAGATAAACAGAGTACGTAGGTAGTTAAAAGATGACGACAAATAATTGAAGGCTCGTGTAAGAAAATACAGTAGCTATCGATATTGACCTCATATCTTTATCAATTTCTTATCAAAAAACGCACCACTGACGTCTGACGTCTTACGATCTCTTATTAAATGTAAAAAAATATAATTATTTCTTGTGTTTTAAGATAATTGAAGTAGGCTACGAGTTTCTAACTCATCATATTAATCTCATCATTGTGAACCCGAGACACTCGTAATAGCAAATTATAGCTAATTGTCAATGTTTTACGCGACAATTATATTATATTCACAATGCCTACTTATTATCTGATTTAAATAACCCGCTATTTATAGTAGTTTCTGATAGTTTCAATGCCAACTGAATTCGCATGGACAGGGTTCGCTGGGAATATACTTAGACTAACAGGTGATTTTATTTTAACGAATTCAAAGTTGAAAGTTCTAAATTGTCTCCACTCTCTTTGTTTCCAAAAGTGAGAAAATGATTTATATAATTTTAGAAACTCTTAATTTATTTGGGGTCATTGTTTAATAAAATGGTCTGCGAGCAGTTTTTATCCCTGATTTTTCTGTTCAAATCAGTATAAAAAAAATCTTATTGCATATTTTCACCTCGAAGCACATTTTTTTGAGAACTCGCCCTTAACCTTATTTATTAAATCCATTTATGTATTCTGTACATATGGAGGTCAAACGGACTGCGCACGCGCCAGGTCATGGAAATGAGTTCGATAAGACTCCTAACTTGTCGTATGACGCACTCGCACGTTAATTTTATATTTGTTATCGAAATGCTAATATTAACCAGAGCTTGTATCTCAGGGTCCCGGAGAAATATCAGCGAGCGATATTCTAGAAACGTACCACAAGCAGTTCGACAGACCCAAACTTGATGGAAGAAAAAAGCAAAGCTCTCTTGTCACAATGTAAGTTTAATTTAGAAACACAATAAATAAATTGTATATTAATATGCAAATAAATTAGCACCTAGATAATTATATTCTTGAAATGCGGCTGCCAATCTCAATTTTTTTCAAATACGCTTCACCTCAACACCTTCAGGACACCCAATAATAAGATGAGGTGTAGAGGTGGTGAGGAGTGATGATTCGAGAAATGACACCCTAAAATAAGATATCGAGATATAAATCTCGATATCTTGTTCTAATACCAAAACAAAGCGGGAAATTTCTAGAAATTTAGTAAGAACAGCTTATCAAGCACTGATTTCCGCAACTCGACTCTTCTTACTAGCATTTGCCGCGGTTTCTCTTTCGTTACCTATGTTAGTTTTCTCGCATAAGAAGTAGTAGCCTATGCCACTCTCTGGACTCCAAACGATGTCTAAGCAAAAAAACAAGATCCGTTGCTCAGTTGCTGAGGAGAAAACGAACAAACACATCTTAAGATTTGATTATTTCTTATTGTGTGCAGTTTCTCGGTGTGGAACACAATAATGGGTTCATCTCTGCTAACGATGGCGTGGGGCGTGGAGCGCGCTGGTCTGCCGGCTGCTCTGTTCCTGCTTGCGCTTATGTCTGGCCTGTGTCTCTACACCGCGTATCTGCTGCTCCAGATTAACAAACACCATGGTAAGATAACATACATTACTTTTGAAACTGCACATTTTTTAGTATGGAACATAATCGTGGGCTCAATGCTGCTAATGACTGCTAATTTGGGGTGGGGAGCATGCTGCTTCAATTTTGCTCGTGCTAATGTCTGAATTATTTCTCTACGCCGCGTATATTCGGCTCCAGATTGACAAACAACATGGTAAGATAACAGACATCAGTTTGGGAACTGTACATTTTTAGTATGGAACACAATGATGGGCTCATTGCTGCTAATGACTGCTAATTTGGGGTGGAGGGAGCATGCTGCTTTAATTCTGCTCGTGCTAATGTCTGAATTATTTCTCTAAACCGCGTATATTCGGCTCCAGATTGACAAACAACATGGTAAGATAAAAGACATCAGTTTGGGGACTGCATATTTTTAGTATGGAACACAATGACGGGCTCATTGCTGCTAATGACTGCTAATTTGGGGTCGAGGGAGCAGCTGCTTTAATTCTACTTGCGCTGATGTATGGATCATTTATTTTCGCAGCGTATATTCTGCTTCAGATTAACAAACCATGATAACATAACAGACGTCGCTTTGGGAACTGCACATTTTTAGTATGGAACACAATGATGGGCTCATTGCTGCTAATGACTGCTAATTTGGGGTGGAGGGAGCATGCTGCTTTAATCCTACTCGCGCTTATGTCTGGATCATTTATCTACACCGCGTATGTTCTGCTCTAGATTAATAAGCACTATGGAAAGACAACATATATCGCTTTTAGAACTGCACAATTTAGGTACAGTTAAACACAAAAATGTGAAATAGAAAAGAGGAATATATTTATTTGCAACAGAATACACAACTTAAACAAAAACTAAATATGAAGCATGTGTTACTAAGTGCTTTCTGTCACAAACCGGCCCCAACTCAACACAGTGTCGGCTGAAGCCAGCCAAGAAGGCTGATGTGGTCAGTTATTTCATGCGTTTAACGCAACAATTGCGTGAGGTGAGGAGCATGCTGTCTATTTACTAGACTGTTTTATTACTTAAAATGCAGTGGTCTAAAGTTTTTGCTGTCGAGTTTTTCTTAAAAGTCTCTTGTAATTATTAATTTGTCAGGTACCTCCACGTGTGAGGTCCCCGCGCTGTGCAGGACCCTGCTGGGTCCAGGCGCGGAGGCGGTGGCGCACGGATTCAGCCTGCTGGTGCTGCTAGGAGCCAACCTAGTCTACTGGATCCTCATCACCAACTTCCTCTACTTCACTGTCAACTACTTTGTTGGTAAGAAGTTTTTATTTTATATCCTGAACAGCTAGGCATTTGGCCACAAGTTCGCACGAGCACGGAAGTCAGCGATACTGTAGCCCTAGATGGAGCATATCTAAGTCTGGAATACACTAGCTATCAAGGAAAGCTGCCGGAACACACCGTTAGGTGCTAGTGAAGTAGTAGTAATCTTAGTGCATTAGGAATCTACTTACACTGAAATATATATACAATTTAAAATTAAGAACATACTCAGTACATGTTACTGCTTATAGAGTTTATTTCTTATTTATTTCTTGTTTATTTAAGCTGATAAGTTAATTCTCAGAATGATGAAATAGAAGGTTCGCAACTGTTTACCTATCCAATATTAATATCTACCATCGCTTCTGCCACTACTCGTGCATGTAAAATGATATTTTAGTATTTTTATGTTGTACCTATGTGTCTGCAATAAAGCGTTCATCTATTTATCTAATTCAGTATTCTGGCCACACGTCACACGTCTGGTAGGCTTAGTGACTAATCTTTTTTTTTAAGTTGGTCCGGCGCTTGGTTGTTTTGAGAAAGAACTTACTCACCATTCCACTACTCTAAAATGTTATATATTCAATTTTCTTCTGCGTTTATAAGAACTACTTAGGTCTTTTTTATAAGCGATATTACTTGTTACGACTAGGGAAGCGAGACGTCGATCGACCACCAGTAACATGGGTTAGCGACATAAAAAAAGATTAGAACAGGACCGAGGCAGATGATATAAAATGAGAGAGGCTTATACACAACAATGGGATAAAGAAGGCTGGGGATGATGATGATTACTTGTTACTACTTTGTTTAAAAAACTCTTCTTACAGACCTGAGCAACTCCAACTCAACATCCTACAACTCCTCCCTCCTGTGTCCCGCGCACGGAGTGAACGGCTCGCTAATCCCCGCGGGGGTCCCCGCGGGGGAGGACTCCCCCTACTGGTCGCTACACTCCACGGTGCCGGTGTACGTGGCGCTCATCCTGTTCCCGCTGCTCAACCATCGGAACGTGACTTTCTTCACTCGGTTCAATTCGCTCGGTGAGTTACACTGTTGAGGTGAAGATCTCAGAAGTGGCTTAGAAACTATGACTCTAGGCCGAGCCATTCCGTCAAAACAAAGAACTAGCTCGGCGAGTGACACGGAAAGTCTTAAAAAGGAAGAAGTTTTAAGCTCGACGATGATTCAGAGACCCCTGATCGATTTGAAATAATTATATTTTTGGTTGGTTAATTGGTAGCTGTTCCAATCCAGTAGTTTGGTATATAAATTAAACTAAAAAAGGTAGTCATTTTCAATTTACGTATTGTGTACATGTTGTTAATATCATAGACAATGCTTTTTCTTTTTTTCAGGTACTTTATCAGTAGTGTATCTTCTATTTTTCGTAGTAGTGAAAGGCTACACATGGGGTGTGAACATCACCTCCGTCTCACTGGAGACTCATGCGACGAAGGACGCTGCCGTGCTCAGCGGGATGCTGGCCCTCTCCTTCTATATACACAACATCATCATCACTATCATGGGGAACAATGAGCGGCAGGAGAAAAATGTATGTAAGAGATTATGTTATATAAATAAATAAACAAAGCAAGCGTGCTACATCTAAAAAACTGCACCGAGCTTTAAATCTCGTAAGATACGATCAATCGCAAGTAGGTATATCAACGATAAAAAAAGTAAAAGGTATATTATTTATTCACAAATTCTAAATCACGCCAAACGTAAAATCAGGAAATTACAATAAGTCGTAGAATTGTAATAATTTGATAACTGAAATTGTAAATACTTAAGAGTGACAAACCACACACAGTATTTTTTTCTGCAGTTATGTTACGGATGTTTCATTTCTGTTTAACCACTTTTTTGTTGGCTCGCTCACATCTTTACATATTTCTATTAATAAAATTATTAATGCTCTGTTATTTTTATCTTATATCTTGGTCCAAGTCCAGGCCCTAGCTCTAGCCAGGGACAAGTTATTTTGCATTTATATTTAGGCATTTAACAACTGTTTAAAAAGTTTGTTATACATATTTACATACATACATAGGTTCAAAAGTTTATACTCTTCACTGGCATACATAAAACTGTTTAGGTATCGATACACAGCCCTCAGGGTCGTTAGAAAATAAAAAGTAAAATAATTTCAGAATAGGTGTTCGCGAGTGGGTGCGTTGCCTCCTGCAACCCATGGACGCTACGAGGTACTTCTAAATATTTTCCTACTCTAAAATGTTATATTAATTGCAGGGTCGAGACCTGACGATAGCGTTCGTGTTGGTGACAATAACGTACACGTTAGTGGGAGCTGTGTTCTATATCTGCTTCCCGCTCGCTAAGTCTTGTATTGAAGATGTAAGTAACATGAACATTATATTTAATCATTTGGAGTATCAGGTGTACAAAGCGTGCACGCTGCGCTGATATTTTAAAGGGGATTTGAATGAATGAATGAATAGTTTAATTGCGATAATTACAACATTACACATATTATTACAACCAAACTATATATAATAATAAATAAATTAAAAGTAATGAAATATTTATCACAACCCGACTCCAACTCAGCAAAATGCTGGTTGTAACAACCAGCGCTGGTCTTCCGCTGGAGCCGGCAAGTGTAATTTGTAGACCTTTAGTCCAGCGATCAATTCGCAGGGGATTTGTGGACAAAAATTCATGGAATTAGCCCCTGCGCCGGGCTCGGGCGATTGTGTGCACGCGTGTGTAATCGTGTAACTGTCCCTAAAGAGTGCATATCTGACACTTGATGATGAATATGTTTCAATTTGACTTAATGCTTGTTAATAATTCCGAAAGTATTTTAAAATAAGTTAATTCCCGAAAAACGTATTTAATTAAGTATTATGTTCTTACGATACTAGGACTTACCTATTTGTAAGAATTTATGTATTGTTGTAGCCGTAAATTTATTATTGTCTAGTAAGGATCTTTGAAAAATGCAAAGGAAATGAATTTAGAGCAAAATTACCATAACATCGCCGTTAAAGTTATGATTATAATTCAAATTAATCGAGGAGGGTTTCGAGCATTTCTACTTTAGTTTATGTTGATTTTAAATTTATTTTTGTTAATTATTTTTCACTCTTTATTTTACTAACTACGTCTGCGTGTCGTAGTGAAAAGATAATAATATATATTTTTGCATGTACCTTCTATTATTATTTTTCCAGAATATTCTGAACAATTTTGAGATGCACGATGTCATGACTGCAGTCGCAAGGATACTTCTGCTGTTTCAAGTAAGCATGATATACGCAAAGTCGGATTGACTTTAATTCAAACTAGGCACGTGCCTAGGCGCGTATATACTTAAGGCATTTGCAATTGGTTTTGGAAAACGAAATTGGTTAGCTCTCACGGAAAGTTTTTTTCAACTAAACTTCAGTTGATCCGTCGACTATCGTCGACATCCTTCATGGTTCGATCTCACGAAACATGCAAAAAGAGCCTGAGCTACTGGTGTAGGAAAACATCGTGAGGAAACCATAGCATGGATAGGGCGCTTCCTATCGCTCGCCTGGCTTGCTACCACCCTCAAGTTGTAAAATATGTAGCCAAACACCTAACGGTGTGTTCCGGCAGCCTTCCTTGAGAGCCAGTGTATTTCAGACTAGGCATGCTCCATCTGGGGCTACAGTATCGCTAACATCCGTGGTCGTGCGAACTTGTGGTCAAATGCCTAGCTGTGTAGGATAAAAAAAATTGTCAGTAATCTTGGCCTCCACACTGACCCCTCTCCCTCTCCAGGTGGTGACTGTATATCCGCTAGTGGCGTTCATGCTACGGACCGAGGCGGTCCTGCTGCTGCCGCTCACCGACACTCCTTGTCTCACGCTAATCATCAACGCCTGTATAGTCACAGTGTGTATACTGGTCGCGTGCTTCTGTCCTAACATAGGGACCATTATAAGGTCAGTTTGTGGAATATACCCGCTAGTAGGTATATCTCGAATATAAAAAAAGATACCTATTAAGAATATTCAATAAGAATCAACGCAATGGCCTAAACTGAACGTACAGACATGAAATTTGGAGAGTGTGTTCATTATAGCTGGTAACTACGAAAAGATTTTTGTAAATTCAACCTTAAAATAAGGGGTTCAAAGTTTCAAACATCTTTATATTGCATTTTATCTGTTGGGCATCGCCGCGGGTGACAGCTTTATAACTAGTATAATATGTATAATTATGTCTCTACCTCCTCAGGTACTAACAGTTTACTTTACTGTAGTAGTAGAAGATCTATTGTTACCGACATGAAAAAGGAGGTAGGCTTTTCATCTGTATACTTTCCAATTCGTAATACCTAATGTCTGTACCTCCTCAGGTACACAGGCGCGGTGAGCGGTCTAGTGCATATATTCGCTCTCCCGTCGTGCCTTCAACTGCGCTCGCTCTACCTCCGCCGGAAACTGAATTGTTGGAAAGTATTACTATACGGCGCCATTACACTCTTCGGAGCTGCTAATTTGATGATGCAGTTCTTTATTGATGAATAGATATTGAACTTGAAGAAGTTCAAGTAAATCAGACCGGAACGGATTATATCGCAGAACAGACGCCCTGGATGATGAGATGGAAATTATAGGCCTAAATGAAAGATTTCTGTCAGAATTGCATCGTCATTATCGACGAGTTTATTGAACATAATCAAGTATAAGAAAATCTAAGGCAGATTGTACGCAGCAGAAGGTTTTGTTTTTTAACTTAACAATTACAATTTATCTTATGAAGAGTTCATCCAAAGTTATTACCTTGATTTGATTTAGGGACAATATACAACTTATAACGTTCATTTGATTTTGAAACTTGTCATAGATGTTTGCATATAAGTCACCATCATCGGCCTATTTCGTATGACTTAGTCCACTGATGAACATAGGCCTCTTCTAAAGAACGCCATAGCGTGCGATCAGCATCTAAGAACTGGAGGCTACATAAGTGAAGAGGTATATAACTGGAAATTATTCCTTTTGGTCATGATAACGTCAAAAAATTCTAACCATAACACCCAGACAATAACCATAACACAAATAAATCAAAATCTGACATTCCTTTGCCGTGGTACCATTAGTTTTGTACCATATGGCAGAAAATAATATTTGCCCTGACACCGTCGATGTAATGGAACACTTCAAAAAAATGCCGTGGTCCATTGATAGAACATCTTAATGGTATCACGGCAAAGGAATGTCAGATTTTGCTTTATTTGAATGTTCTTCATTGTTGGAAATAGATGTTGATGTTGACAAATCATATAACGGATTTAACGTCTAGGATATACTAACCGAATCATTCTCATGAAATATCTATCGAGATTTCATGTTTCTGCATTTCTATATGCTAATATCGTTAAGATTATTCGATCTATTTCTTATACCAAAGCTGTTTACCAAAATACGTAAATATATAAGATAAGATCTTATGTAATCTAGTCAATACATTATTATAATTTTTAGAAATAAGACAACAGTAAACTTTACATACAATATTTTACTGCTATGTGTTTGTAACCACGTTTGTACTTATATATAAAAAAAAAATATAAAACACTAAAATGTCTTTTCTTTGGCCAACATCATATAATTCTATTGTGGTATTATAAATTCGTACATAAGTAAAAATGTATATAGACTAAGTATATAGGTAACTAAATTATGCTTATTTAATAATTTAGTACAAATATAACAAACAACCCATTATTGAATTTATAAAAAGTTTTAGTATTTAGGATAACTAACACCAATATGACTACATTCGATCATAACAAGGATAATTACACGCATTTCTTACTGTAGGTAATGCAACGGAAAACAACACTCCATATCATTTTGTATCATCATCAAATAATTACCCATTATTCTAGAAATTTTATCCTTTATCACTATATTTGATTTTATCAGCGAGCTTTTAATTTATTGCGAAAACATGTTCGACTTAGTACACCTCTAGCCGATAACCCTATATATATATATATATATATGTGTGTATGTATGTAAGTTGGTTTACGTGATGACGGTGGGCGCGTCACGTCCGGTGTACTTCTGCAGCTGTGATATCTCCAGCGCTACCAGTATGAGCGGCTTCAACATCACCTGCGCGTCACCCAGCACCGAGCTAGCCTCGTACGAGTCTATATACAGCCTGTTTAAGAAAGAAATCACTTTTACTAACGTTTTGTACGTTTGTAAGATGATAATAAATTATTCACTTAAAAATTATGAATTTTTGTCAACGTGCCCTAAATGCCTCAAACTTATTTTTTGTGCAAAATATAAGCCAGCATTTTTGTCTCTCAGACGTTCCGAAAAATCGTTAAAAAAGCACTCGGTCCCAAAGTCTCTACCCCAAACGGCACAAACAAATACGCTCTATCAAGACTTTAATATTTTATGTAATCAGCACTTCTTTCTCCGGTTGTCCAAGACACCGGCATGTGCCGAGTTTGGGAACCGCAGCAACCCTCGGTCTTAATGGTTTAGACACTTTGTCTTAATAGAACGATGCCTTCATCTGTGTATTATCTTTAAGATTTATATGTAATTTTGGCCAAATAACAGTTTACTTTACTGTAGTAGTAGAAGATCTATTGTTACCGACATGAAAATAGAGGTATGTTTGTCATCGGTATACTTTACAATTCGTAATATATAAATTTCAACAAAATCCGTCCAAAAAGTTTAGTATAAAAAAAAATAAGGACGTATATTCACAAAGTTATAAAATATAAAAAAAATTACAAGATAAAAAGTTATACTTTACATATATGTACTAACGCAATATCTAATCTAAAATCGACTTCGCTGCCAGTTGGTAGAGTACCCACAATGCTGAGCCACCCACATTGTCTCGTTGAATGGCAATGCTGATGCGCTGACCTACGTCACAAACTTACCAGACGCTTAAAATAGTTATAAAACAAATAACATTAACCGATATCAAAAAAAATGAATGAAGCTTTCAATTCGTCGTATTTTTTTCATTTATGACTACGAAGATACAAAATCAATTACTAACTATATAGTATATTGAAACATAAGAGCAATCACCTGACAGTAGCCCCCGAGCTGCCTGTCCCGCTGAGTCGCAGCACGATGCGAGACCCGTCCTCGAAGATAATGCGGAGACCCTGCACATACGAGTAACAACCACAATCACTCAAATGTGACACTCATTTAAATCATACAAATACTAAAATAATGTAAACCCAAAGTTCCTGAAGGAAATGTCTCTACACGACAGTAGTTAGCTAACTATTGACCTCGAGACACTGACCTGTATTATACAAGTACGATGGACTTCTGGATTGACAAAATGAATCTCCTGGACAACTTTTACTTATTTTAATATTTATTTACATTTTTTGCTACAGGTTCCGTTTGGTATTTTGGATGGGTTTTAAATATAATTGAAGTCAGCCGGAGAATGCGTACAACTAAAAATTTCCTAGAACTTGTATACTAAGTTTCGTCAAAATTGATTAAAAACTATGACCTCCCCGCGAGTAACGTATGATAAACAAAAGAAAAATTTGATAGGTTCAAACGAAAGACGATTCGCTCGCTCGGTCAAAAATGAATTTCACACCAAACTATATGCCACCTATAGCGGCCGGCAACATTCAAATACGACGTAGTAGTGTGGATATTTCCGCGCATATACACTTCTTACTCTGCCCCGCATTCCACCCCGCGCCAAAGATACCTAATCTAAAAATAGTCACTGAGCACTCAAAGTCTTTGGTCCAAGTTCATTTACTCAACTGTACCTGTTTCATGGCGACGCTCTTGTCTATGGGGTCTATATAGCTGAAGTTGTCAGCGTGTGACACGACGTACGTCTTCCCGGCGGCGCTGTGCTTCGAGCCCACGAACCCTGGCGCGGTCATCTTCTGTTCCAACGCTTGCATCATCTCGTTGCAGGGATCGCTGGCGCATTCCTCGTAGTCGTATCTGTGTACGAGACATACAACGTGTAACAGAACGGTGTGACAATACTAAAGGGTGTTAGTGCGATAAGTTTTCGTTGTGTGAACATTTTGTAAAATAGAGAAACATAAACAGTACCACAACATACGAGTATAAAGAAACAGGGTGTCGTGATAATACAAGTAAGCGAATGAAACAATATGTGAACTTTATCTAAAATCTGCTATTTGAGCGGGAGAGAATTACGAGAACTTTCGCGGGGTTTCAAACTTTAGATATATATATATTTAAATTAAAATTTAACAGATATAAAATAATAATGTATACGTGTAAAACTTGTAATGTTTGAATCAATTGGAAAAAAGGAAAAAAATGCTACAAATTAATAAGTAACAAATTTTTGTATTTTTTTTTTGTAATTTTAATATGGCATGCATATTACCTAGTAAAGTAATTCCTTCCAAACTGTCCCCAGTGTGCCTTCAATATATCTTCAACCGAGTTCCCCGTGGCGGCCACGACTGACAGCCAGGCGAGCGCGGCCCACACTCCGTCCTTCTCCCGCACGTGGTCGGACCCGGTGCCGAAGCTCTCCTCGCCGCAGAGGGAGAGACGGCCGGCGTCCATAAGGTTGCCGAAGTATTTCCAACCTGGATCGATCAAACAACATTCATGCTATACTTCAATTTAAAAAAGTAAAGGGCGATTTCAATGTCTTAATGCCTGAATCATTACCATACCAGTGAAAATCCCATTATCCCATGAGAACACTTAATTTTCCAGGATGAAAAGTAGCCTGTGTTAATCCATGTAATACTGGTGACAAATTTCATCCAAAGCCGTTTAAGGGTGGAGTGAACAAACATACTTTCGTCTTCATCATGAATTTTCGCCGCCAATATAACTTGTTTTATTTCTTACAATTTAAAAATCAAACTTCCTGATCGATTTTACGATCTAATTAAAATGTGACCACACAGGAGGTACAAATAAATGAAAGAAAAGAATTTACTAAATCGGTCACCTGTCACCGAGAAATCAGAATCCAAAGATTTAAAAAAGGTAGACGAATTATGTACCTCCTTGTTTTTGAAAGTCGGTAGAGAAGAATGGATTCTTATCTTTTTAATATTATAGTTTCTAATTGTTTCGTTTGTTTGTATTGTAGTTACTAAGTGTTTCGGACCAAAAATCAGGTTAAACTAGCATTTAGACAATCAATCAAACTTAAATAACCATAGTGACTGACCAGTAGGCACTTCGAACATCTCCTTGCCAGTAGCAGCAGCCACTCTATCCACGGCGGCCGCTGTGGGCATACTCCGCGCGTACCCGAGCACCCCGGTGCGCTGGAAGTAGGGGATGTGGTGCAAGTTGTTGGCCAGCACGGCCAGCGAGTCCGAGGGGGTGACGAAGAAAGCGCCGCGACCAATAATCATGTTGCGGTCACCTAGGAAACGAAAAAAAAAGCGATTATATGTCATATGAAAAAATAAAAAAGTACTTCCATTGGTAAGGCGCCTTTTTTTCAATAATTTTGATGGACTAAAAACTTCGGGACCAACTGGAAAAAATATATATAGTATCAAATTATATCCAAGTAGAACCACGCATCGCAGAGGTATTTGAATTTGGAAAGTGTGGTGGACTATGGCTTATACCCTCTTCATAGGTGAGACCCGTGCTCAGCAGTGAGATGCTATGGGTTGAAACGTAACGTACGTAACAGTATGTTTTATGTTAGTAAAGTTGTATATAACATATATACTTATATACTTTGACCCTCTATAGCTACCGTTAGATCGATTTTGATGTGCGTGGTGTCATTAGATTTGCCTTTATATGCAGATTATCATAAGTTTTTTAAGTAATTGATAATTCAAATGTAACAAGACTTGTCTGTAACGGACGTTGTTCAAAGGCCAATAAATATTTCTTATTCATAGGCTATACTGGTTGCATCCCGCGGTTTCACTTGTTTAGTAGCGACTTAAAACTTTAACCCACGGTTGGTTAAAGTTTCACTTATAAACACTTGTTATTTGTTAGATGTGACCTTTTTTTTTTAATCCTGAACAGCTAGGCATTCGACCACAAGTTCGCACGACCACGGAAGTCAGCGACACTGTAGCCCTAGATGGAGCATGCCTACATTTCAATTATAATTATCCTGGAATACTGCCTGTTTTGATTCGCGTGTTAAAAACAGACCGTCTATTTGAGACGGTCTGTATCAAACACACCAATCTAAAGAAATGAGTCAGCTATTGCGAAATATTATTTAATTTATTCAATACGTGAGATTGTCGCAGCACTAGACTACTGGCATACTCGTAGTATGTAAGATGCGTCCTTGTTCAAATGATAAATCAAATTATCACTACACGGCTAATGATGGGTATCTAATCGTAACATCGCTGTTATATTCTTTTAACGTAATATTGTGCAATAGATTTATAGATTTTTGATGTAAAATATTAACAGACAAGATGTATAAAATAAGTTGCGTAAAACGAGCGAGCGAAACGTCTCTGCTTCGAGTCTGACAAAATGTTCCTCTCTGTCATTATGTATGTATGTATGTATGGATGTTTGTCAGAAAGAAATTCCGTAATTAGTACCGGTGAAGGAAAACATCGTGAGGAAGCCATAGCATGGTGGTCACAAAAAGTAAGTAGTCGTTGTGACGCGTGACCAGAATGTCGGTGTTTGTCTGGCCCAACGTATAAGCATTGCCATCACCGATCCTTCACTGTTTTCGTGTTTCTGATACAATTTTTCGTTCCGGTGCCTACCTCTTTTCAATCCCTAAATTGTAACGTATTTTTTGTTTTTGGTGTCAATCGCTTCTATAGTGTATTTTAGGCTACCACGTTTTATTATTTTGACAAAAGTTATTGAATTCTGCATAATAAAATCTGTTAATATGCATCGTATCAGCGCAAAAATATGACTGCTTAATAAAATATAAAATAATGACAGAAAAAATAAAACGGTAAAGCTTAGTAAATAATGTGTTAGCTATGTGGAAAAAAACCCACTGGAATCGGGCGACATTAAAAGATAAAAAAGAGCTATATGTTATTTTATGGACAAATTAGCGGTCATAATTCATTCTCTTACCATCACCATCGAAAGCCGCTCCGAAGTCGTAGTCTCCGTTCTTGACAGCGGTGACCAGATCAGCCGCGTACGTCAGGTTGGGATCCGGGTGGGCTCCCCCGAAGTCTTCAAGTGGCACCACTCGACGTACGTTCTTGTCGGATGCGCCCAACTCGTCGATAAATATACGTTTGACGTAAGGCCCGGTCACTGGACAAAAGAAAATAATTTAATGCTAAGGAAATTCCAACAGATAATAACTGTTTAACTAAACGTTTAACGAATTAATTATTGATTATGAATTTATTGCACACTGTCTATACCATGAGATACGATAGCGATATACTAGAAATATACGAAAACAAATGGACAATCTAAATAAATTGATTGGCTCCTTTTTTCTTTCTTGGAAGTACTCAGAGACATACTTTTTTTCTGTTTAATTTTTTCTCATTGTTGACCTTTTAATCCTATTGTCTATGGCATGGTCTGTATAAAATCTGATATACATTATGGTATTATACAAATCTGATTATTATATCACAATAACTTTCTTAACAGTTATGTACATTAAGTAGTATAAAAAACATTAATATATAAATGAAATTTTTATCCAATCTCAATATGTCAGCAATGAAACTACTGGACCGGCTTTGATAAAACATGGAACCACTTGATAAGATTACCATATCAAACAAATACATATTCCCATCTCTTTCATTATTTGAAGACAGCAAAAAATGTTAAAATGTGTCCTACCTCCACTCATGGAGTCAACGAGTATGTTAAAAGGTTTCCTGGTCTCGGAGCCCTGCACAAGAGTCCTGATGCTGGGGAAGTCGAATATCTCCTTCATGTATGTTACATAATCCTGGACGGAGTCTACCACTTCTACTGTGAACTGACGGTCTTCCACCTGAGAACCAAATAGTGTTATTATAAGGAAAGCAAAGTTGAAACTATTAAATAAGGCCTTTGGTGCCAAGTCTCCCCTGGTATATCCCCCTATTGCGCAGTAGACAACGATTTAGTTCAGACCCTATTTTTGGAGTAGTAGTGTAGTAGTCTACGAACTGTAATATTTTTGGAAATAAAATCTTCTTTATTCAGTATGTCCGCCACTTGTAGCACTACATATTGTAAGAATTTTTTCTTGTGTGTCTGCAATAAAGAATTGATCTATCTATCTATGTCTTTAGTGATTGTATTAAAGTTTGGATTCGATTTTTTTTATTTAATTAAAGTTTATTAAAAAATTTACAGGACAAATTCAATAATATTTCGAAAAGATATACCTAACCTTTAAAGAAATCTGAACACTGAGTAAGTTGGCCTAGAGGTTGTTGAAGTTAAAAAAAAGCTGCTTTGACAACTACTCTCACAACAGTAACTAGTATTACCACTTCACACAAGTGTGTTAGACTCACTAGTAAACTTTCCTTTATCTGTGTTTCTAGGAATATACAACCTGCTACCTAATTCAGGTAGCATTCAACTGGATTCAAAAATGTTGCATCACAAACAAACAAACAAACAGATACAAAATTTCAAATATTGATATTTTTTTTGTATAAATCAACAATCAATTCTCAATATCATAATTTAGGATCTTCCAACATGCCTTGCGTAATTCAATTTGTACAATTTTCATATCCAGACTAATGTGCCAAACTCAGTTATAAAACAAATATTACTGCTAGCTCACCGTAAAACTCTGCACACCAATTTTATCAATCCCACATACTAGATCAGGCACAATCTTGTACTGCTGTATCTTAGTTGTTATAGCGTAGATGTCATTGGTGGTGTGGTCTGGAGCTGGCCCTCCGTTAGAGCAGTTGAACTTGATGCCAAAGTCATTGTTGATGCCGCCAGGGTTGTGAGATGCCGTAAGGACAATGCCACCTGGTGATAGAGGATATTAATTGTTTAAGGGACTATTACAAGTCAAAGCCAAATTAGCATACCTATATGACTTTTGAAAATTTTAAGAACATAAGATTTGGTAACACTACAAAAAATATTAAATTGGTCTACAGAAATGCCTCGAGTTTTTTTTTTTTTTGAGATAAACTAATTAAAATTATCTCATTAGCCCAAGATAGAAGGAGATGGCGACTACTAGAGGAGGCCTATGTCCCAGAAGACAACCTGATACACAACTGAGACTGGTGTTAGCATTAGTTTACATATTGTAATGTTTATAGTTTTTATTTATTTAATTTTATTTAATTAATATTATCTAAAATATTGAATTGAACTTTTAGAAAGTGTAGATGGCCAATTTAATTATTTTCAGAAGCTAAGGTATTTTAAAATAAACATACTAAAATAATGTAACGCCTTAACATAGATTAGTCTACCAGGCATCTAACCATACATACATATATGTTTGGGAACGTTATTATATGTACCGAGTCTTAAAGTTCTATGAAGTGTATAAGCAGAAGCAAAAGCAAATATTTGAATTATAAATATTCAAATTATTTTATAGAAATATAATCTGGGTCTTTAGAATCTAAAACCCAGATTATATTTCTATATACTAAGAATCTAAATGATTCAAATATGTTTTCACACAAAAAGTTAGGGTATTTATGGCTTGTTATAAAATATTTGGTGAATGCTCAAAATGATACATTATTCAAAAATTATTAATTTTATGTTGACCTTATCAATCAATCAAAATTTGTATATGCTAGAAACACACTGGTAAAGAGTACAAGATTTTAAAGTAATTATTTTTACATATTTCATGTCCTGGCCTAGCGTGACACGCAAATATTAGGTAATGACCCCAAATATCCATCCTTTTCTAACTTAAGGAAACAAAAAGAGAGGAGACAATTTTAGAACTTAAATTAGGTTAGTTTAGTAAGTTTGGCCTGTCCAAATCGGAGTCATTAACTAGAAAAATTAAGAGGATACAAATTTAACAAAACATTTCCTACATTGAGCTATATATTTGCATAACATATAAATATTTCAATATCAAAAAGTTTTAAGAACAATCCACTTCACGCTTGTCAAACATTACTTTATGTTATATTATCGTAGTAATCTTTATACCAATATAGTAAAAGATTTTTAATAGATATTTTACTTGGAATGATGTCCACGACAAATAGTACATACTATGTTTATTATTACCCTTGTTAGATTTAAGTAGGTATGTACTTACCAAGAGTTTTATATTTTCTGATAAGGTGGGATACTGCTGGTGTGGAAAGAATGCCATTTTGACCGATGAGCAGTTTTGCTACCTAAAAAGCGATTATAGATTACATAGGTACTGTTTTATAATACTTTTGTAGACATGATTAATTATTAACCGAGTTTATTATCTACAAATTATCATTAGAATATAGAAGATTTTCTTATAACAGATAAGCATTTAGACCTAAAGTAACTTGATACATTGCTCTTGACTTACCCCATTCGCAGCGGAGATCTTTATAATCTTGTCGACGACCTCTTTGACCAGATAACGACCGTCTCCACCAACAACAAGCGTGGATCCCACCAAGGTATCCTTGTTGGCATCCAAAATACTCTGAATAAAGTTTTCTGTGTAGTTTTCTTGCAGGAAAACTTTAACTTTTTTGCGCAAACCGCTTGTACCGGGCTTTTGGCCTTCAAACGGATTTGTATTTACTATCACTACCCCAGGCATTTTCTACGATTATAAGTAACTTGTATAGTGCTTACAGAAAATAAAGTTTATATAAATAATTCGATTTATCGCGGTTCTTGAGGTCAAAAGTGCGACCGCCGAGAATGGAAGTTATTACAAAACTGCTGCTGTCAGTCAAGTCGGTCAAGCCAACCAATGTCATCCAAGGACATTGCTGTCAAAGTATTTTTTTATATATGTAGCGTTATACGATTAGTATATTTACTAGTATCAGAAGATTGAGATTCAGCAGCTAAAAATATCGTAAACAATCTTCATGGTCAAGTTATGGCCTTCGTGTTCACGGATCTTCAGGAAACCTCTTTTTTAGTTAGAAAGGAAAAATCTTCGAAAGATACGTGGTTGCATTACTCTGGTGTTATAGGACTGTAGTTACGTGCTGAAACCTACCCAGTGGCCCGCCTCAGTTACAAATGAAGGGCCTGTAATTAGTACCCTACTAATCTCTAGGACTCACTTTCGCATACACTCCCAGGCCATGATTCCCTTCTTAGATACCTTATTTTACTGGTACTTCATAGAAACCTTTGCAAAGATATCAAAATTGTATGCACACCCAGTTTATTTTATTTTAACAAAAAAGGAGAAACAAACTATCTACTTGTTACAATTTTGTTCAAAAATATTTTAATAAAAATAAGTTTTAGTTATTCTATCAGTACATAGTCATATATAACACCTTAAACTTAAAGATAAGTATAATAAAATATATATACCTATATACATTTTAATTCTTGAGTTTGCACGCCATGACAGCGCCTCCAAACTCTTTTTCTAGATATTTAGCAACAGCGAGGCACAGGGCGTCATTGTACGGAGCTGCCAGTACTTGGATGCCGACTGGTAGACCTTCTTCATTCCGACCGAGCGGTACCTGCCAAAAATATTTTTACTGAATATAGTATTATAAAAAGCAGAAAAGGTCGCATTCCGTTACAAACAAACGAACGCAGTAACGCCCGTAAAATACGCCTGAGCAAAGACAGATTATGCACAGAAATATGCATAGGCATTTAAAACAATGGGGTGTAGGATGGCCTTCAAATTATTTACTAAAACAAACGTAGTTAAATACAGAGTCATCTGAACCATTACTCGTAATAATGATTAATCGCTTTTCTTATGTTATGACACGGTAGAATAATTATGTATATTAGCCACCAAGTTAACCTGCAAATTAGATTCCTATTTATTCATATTTGTATTTTAGCGCATATTTTTTACCAACTTCCCAAAAAAGGAGGAAGTATTTATTAAAGGTTTTTTAAAATATTTTTTACCTGATTTTTCGGAGACAGCTAGTACGATTTGAAAATAAAAATGTTATATATACGCACTTCTCGAGTATTATATATTTATCAAAATGGGTCTAGATATTTTATTTATAAAACAAAATAACTGATAAAAGTTGTAGGCGCCTGCCGTAATAGAATTTGTTAATTCCTTTTTTTAATTCCTAGTTATTATTGTCACCTGTGTAGCGGGACATTTGAGCGTGTTGACAGCGGCGAAGTAGGAGAAGTTATATGGCCGCAGAAGACACGAGTAGTGGTAGGGGGTGACGTGGGGAGAACTGGGGAAGAGGAGTACACCGTTCGAGCCGAGTTTACCCTGCAAATATACATGTTTAATCAATTACACGGACAAAACGAAACTACATATTGTAGTTATAATTTTTTTTTTTCTATACAAATTTTACAACTGGTATATGGTGTTGTACGGAACTAAATTGGCAAAGCCTAGGCTAAACAGAACCAGATGGGCTGACGGTAAGTCATATTAGACTATGATAGACTTCTTAATCGTCAAATCAGCCTATTGACAATACGTAGGTATGAGTAAAAAATTAATACATGTCTACGGGATCGTATTCGATAGTTAGTAATATAATTCGTTGGAGAGATATTTATCGACAAAGTTACGCAGTAAATGTTATTGGCAGTAGCTCGATCACTAAATATTTGCGATATAAGCGATGACATTGCATAGAAAACATGACAGCACTACGGTAGTAAGTAAGTAAGTAGTATTTTTTCATTGCCGACAACCGAAGGTCTCTCGAAGTTAATCAAGATTAATCGTGACCGCAAATGGTACAAGTAGATAAATCATCTACGAGAATGTAAACTTAAGCAACTACGAGAATTTTTGCAATAAAATTTATTGCAAAATAATCGCCTGTAGTAAAGTTCTCATAACGCAATAACAAACCCAGGATAGCAAAAAACATTTTTTTTATTTATTCAGCTAATTATGTAGGTAATAGATACTGCAACCTATGCCATACACTTGGTAAACGTTAAGATGTATATAAGGTTTTCCATTATTTAATAGTATAATAACAGTGACTCACAAATAGATCGCTCTTGAGATCCTTAGTGAGATTTTCCGCCCACACGGCATCAGGTTGAGGTATAAACTTGAGCTCTATCAGTCGGAGCACTGTAAAGAAGCAATGCTTGCTTTGTCCCAATATCTGGAATGAAATTTTTATTATTTAGTAAGTATAAAGAGTGCTTTGGTGTTACATAATTTAATTCCACCGTTTCCACGCCAAGTTGAATATTAGTCTAGTTTCTAAATTTTTTCCTACAACTATAATTTAAGTCTGTTCAATTCAGTTTCTTCTAGGCAAGCGTGCTACATAATACTTTATAATACTACAAATACTTTCACTACGAAACCAATCTGGAATCCGATAATAATTATCTGTTATTGCATACATTTTATCGATACTCAATTTATTTTTCTATGAAATTTTTGTTTATTTTTTTATTATTTCGAATTGGCTTTGTACCTTTTTAATGAGTTCAATAATCGCATTAGCTTCCCCCATGTTGTTGGTGAACAGCTCAGCGTAGTTGTCAGGTTCTTTCGACACCCAGTACGACCAGAGCCGATACATGTGGTTGAAACCCTTGTGATAATACTCTTGAGGCGCTGTGTCGCTGGATGCTGCTTCTTGTGCCAGTTTGTTTACAGCCCTGATTGTTAAAAAAATAAGGTTAAACTAATGATATACAACCTGTAACAGTATGACAATACTTAAGGGTGTTAGTCTACACATCAAAGTAAACTCATTATAGAAGAACATTTAGCAAAATTAAAAAAAATATATATTAGGCCCTTCATACAAAAATTGATCACGCGATAGGTTAAGATGCATGGAGGACGCAATATTTTTTTCTGTAATTTTGCAAAATATTGTTCTACGCAGGGTTCACTTTGATGTGTAGATTGACATCGTTACGTATTGTCGCACCTTTCTGTTACACGTTCTTTAAAAGCTTTTTCTTAGGGATCTATTCCACACACCAAAATATGTTAAGATGTTTTTTCATCCCACCATCTGGGTAAGAGTATTTTTGCTATTCTATATCTGAGTGCAAAATCCGTTTTTATCCGCTAAAGGATAAAGAAAAAATCGAATTTAGAATATCGTGTGCACTAAATTTGTGAATTAAAAACCTCTTAAACCTATTTACTTCTACCTCTATGGTGCCGAATTCATCATAGGTACAACAACCTTTTTTATTATGTTAAAAACTCAGAACCTTTTTGCTGTACTTTTTTTTATTACTTTTGTGCGCGCCATTATCTTTTCACGTCATATTGTTAAAACCTTTTGTTAAAATAAGTGAAAAACTAAAATGAGATTTTTTTATTATTTTACGTATGTAGTCATTTCCTCGCTGAGGTGGGATGAAAAGTTACGTGTTGCAGTCGAGTGCAAAGATTTTTCACCTTGTGCTCTTTTAATTCCCTCACTAACGCTCAGAATTCAATTTCAGAATCCTTTGCTTGCTCTTCAAAAGTGAGCACGCGGTTAAAAAGCAACTTTGCACTCTTGCATAACTATTGTATCAAACTAGTACTTTAAAAAAGATTTTACCTTCTACTTTTCTGAAGTTCTTTATAATATAACATATAACGAAACAACAATTTATGAATGTATTTTGAGATATTTCCTAGATCAGCTACTAGGAAAAATAACTTTGTGAAGAAATATCGTTTGCTTTTGATACTGTAGCAACAAGTTATATTCCAAAGAAATCAAAAACTTACCTTTTCATTGCGTTTCTCATTTCAGGTCTGATACTGCTTACTAAAGGATCCAAAGCTGCTTCCGTGTAGTAAATTTTGATGTCCTGAAATCGATTAGAATAGTATAAATAGCGGAGTGAGACAAGGTTTTCGGTTAGGACCTATAAGATTTAATGTACCTTGATGTTGACATCCTTGTCTAGTTTAAGTTTATCAGCCTTGGGTCCTGCGAGCACTTTTGTCAGTGGTCCTAGATCCTCTGCATGCTTGGAAATGAAGCCAAGGGAGGCCATAGAGTCATAGTCTTCTTTTCTAAACATTAATCCTAAAAAAATACGATGTCATGTAAAGATGGTGTCATGATAAACCCTTGTGGAATTACCCATTGGTAGTACTTAAAAAACTAACCGACTTAATCATTACTATATATAATTTGATTAACTTATATTAATAAATATAGAAGCTTTTAAATTACAATTGCGTTTGCAATAGAGTAATCTACTACACGTTATAAAAACACTCATTTTACACCTAGTCCCACAAGTGGCGGTCATATTGCTAATAACCTATCTCTTCTAGGCAATATATGGAAGAAGACTATTGATATAATCTCGTATGATGGGTGCAAATACAATCTATTTACGTAGTTAGCTGTATCTTACCTATGCATGAGTTTGTTCCAGGGGTGGGGTGGTGTCCAAACATCCCGCAGTAGAACGCTGGCATTCGCGTGGAGCCTCCAATGTCTGAGCCTGGAACGATAAATACAGCTTAACACAAATGGCGAGATGTATATAAATCCTTTGATAGTCCGAAAACAGTAGTCAAGGCATTTGAATGCGATGCTTGTAAAATAGGAAAAAGGTAAAATCGAAGAGGTACCCTTCAAAATCACTCTAGTAAGGATACATTACTCACACAAGCTGATGGTTGAAGCGTATGAAGCTGAGAGAGCTGCTTCGGCGCCGCTGGAGCCTCCAGGGGATCTACCCGTGTGGTGAGGGTTCTTCGTCATACCGTACACGGGGTTACGGGTCTCTTGCCTGGAATCGAAATAAAAATCAACGTAAATGATACCTGTTTTTTTTAAACATTATCAGTCACTTATCTTAATAAGTGACTGATAATGTTTAGCCGGCTGTCCAAAGGAGGGTAATTTCTTTCGAGTGTTTTATGTAAGTATCTATGTAGGTATGTCTAACTCTTAGACCCTGAGATCCTCAACAGTCATAACCGATTTTGACGCGCGAGTAGTAATTAGATTGGTCTTTTTCTGCATTCGATTTTTTTAAACAGATTCGTATCCTATTATTCAAGAATTTAAAAATTGACACTCTACCCTAACTACCAACAAAAACTGACTACAGTGCATTTTTAGGTTATCGCGTACATTTGATACAATTGTTATCGATCTGACTTGGTCGATCGGATTGGGTTGAATAGCGTAAGAGGGTAAACAACATAAAGGCTAAAGTAGGATAAGTAATCTATCTATAAACTTCAAGCATGAGATTTAATAAATTCTTACCAGATAAGCAGCTCAGGCAGGTTGGTAGACGCGATAGGAATGGCGCCAGCCTGCTTCAAGTAAACAATCGCAGGACTATCTTCGTTGGAGATTTCGTTTCTACGTGTCCAGAGCCCAAGAGTCACCGGCATGCCCTTCACTGGCTGGCACTCTTTGGTTGTGAATGGAACTCCTGCGGGATATGTGAAAGCAGTTTAAGATATTCCTTGGATCTGATTAAATAGTTTTATGAAGAAGATAGATGTTGACATTACATAATTACTTAGAAAAATATAATTGATTTCCAATAAAGGCAGGTTTTTTGCTAAATGCGATTACTTCTAGAAAATTTAATGAGAAGTAGAGTAATCAACATTTAAAGAATTTAATCTTGATTGATTAATTTAATTTAACATATTAATGCAATCACTCCATAAAGATTTTTATGTAAAACTAAGATACCAAAAAGCCCCCACTTGTCTACCAACGTTCGCCAGAATCAACAACAACAAAATTTTTGAGATCGTTACTTATATAACCTACCTAAGAATGGTTTCTTTTTGGCCTCTTCTTCCGAGAGTCCAGCTTCAATTAAAGCGTCGACTTCTTTTGCTTCAGCCAGTGCCGGTTCGAACCTATCCGCTGCCACTGCGTTGATTATTGGATTTACCTGAAAATCATCAACATCATCATCACGTTATATTATTGCTTATCAGAGAAATTGGAAGAAATAGAAAATGTGCCTGATTTTCCTTAAAAAAAATCGGTTGACGTACTTTATACTGACTTATTAATAAGTAATGGATATAAAATTGACGACATTAAAGCTACAAAGACTAGTTACGTACTCTCCGTTATTGTATTAAAATGATACAATTCAATATATCAATTGTAAGTGGTCAAGGCCGAGTCCAATGTGATGGAGCGTCCTTTGAATGTGTGTCTGTGAACTTGCATTGTTTGGTAATTTTAATGAATAGGTATTATATACAGTTGCCATAGAATAAAAATAACTTTAGTTACCTCTTTGATCCTTTCAATAAGCGCTCTGACCAAGTCTTGCGACTTTAGTTCTTTCTGTTTGATTTTCTTGGCCAAGGAGCTGGCGCTTTCAGCCAACATCGCATGCTTCTTGTCCAAGTCTGGTATGGTCTTCCTACGCTTGTCCCAGTATAGAGAGAAGAAGTAATCTATCATGTGATCCACCACTATCCGCACGCCCATCAGGAATGTGACGAACTTCTGCCACATTTTGAAGGTCCTGTGTAATAGATTTATGAAAATGTTTACGAGTGAAGACAGGATTGCAACGTAAGTAAGAGTCGGTTTGCTTCTCAAGTTAATCGTACTCGACCGTAGTGAGTCTTTTTGACTTGAACGTCTTTACCCGTATTATTATATTATGGTCTTACTAGATCATTACCGGTTCTTTTTTTAATTCAGCTTTTATACCATCGTGATGTCTTTTGCTCAAGACGATAAGATTACTAATACTTCTCATTTCATTTTCAGTTTATTTAAAAATACTACTGTTATTTTCGCAATCAGTAAATTACGAAATCTGCACTATATTTTATTCTGTGATATATCAGATAATAAATTATTACCAAGAAATTAATCAATTAATTGTTAATTGTATTGTTCCTTAGACTACTGCGTGGTCTAAGGAACATTTAACATTATGGGACAACTTAGATTCGAGAAAAAAACAGCTGTTCCATACAAAAAATTGATCGGACGTCGACAAAATATATGAAACAGATGATATTTTTTCTCGAATTCAGAGTTGGTCAAATAGTAAAAGTTGTTCCGATGAGTATAGTAACTCCCTTTCGGCTTAGTACACCCCTAGCCGATAGCCCTGTATCTACGGTACCTACTATGCTATATTGCACGCTCGTCATAGGTAAATTGATCTTTAAATGTATTAACATCTTAATATGAATACAGCATGACAAATAAATATATATTATTTCTCTACTTATTTCTCTATCTTATACCATGAGTCTCACTTAGTCTTGGCAATATCATTTCATTAAACGTCAATTATCATTATGGATCCTTAAAGCTATGTACACATTAAATCGATAATTTTCTATCTGGTCTACTTAAGGCTAAAAAACTGGAAAAGAGAGAGTCGGACTCGCGCACCGAGGGTTCCGCACTAACCTGTAGCCAGACCTGCCGCCCGGAGCCTCGCAATGGGTAAGGCCGCCTACAGGCGTCAGGTCTTTGCAAGGCCTTTTGTCCTTGTAAAAGTGTGTGATGCGAAAGTAAGTCTGGTTGTATGGTTTAGAGATTTGTCATGTTTGAGAAGAAATGCTAAAGTTATACAAATATATCTAATTTGAGTTTTAAAATATTTTGCATTGAAAGATTCACAAAATACCTACTTATTAAAATTTGCTTGGGTAGCTCCCGCAAAAGCCCCCACTGCATGTAGCTATATACATAGAAAAAACACGAGGTCCTCTACGCGTTACCTCTACGCGTTCATGACAAAGGGGTGGTAACATTAGACTTACTAAAAATATTTCTATTATATGATGTAACTAAAACTGTATGCTATATATGCTTTTTTGCAATTTTTCCTTTATCTTTGCTTTTGACGTTGCTTCGTATCAAGATTAAGAGTTCACAGGAAGAACACTGTAGGTTTTGATTCCCTTGCGAGTGTCGAAAATTTGCAGCATAGGTACCTTAACGGTTTTTTGTATGCGTAAATTTGATTTTTTCACAGCACCAAAAGACAGTCGACTTGTGTTTTATATGAATTTCAGCTTGATCCCTCCACGCGTTCCTGAGAAAAAGAGTCTTGGCAGACAGACTGACAACAAAATTATCCTATAAGGGTTCTGTTTATTCCTTTTGTGGTACGGAACGATAAAAAAGTGTTACCCAGTGTACCTTGCGTATAAGCTGCAATAAAATCTATACCTACTGTAGTTGCATTACTTCGCATCATCCATGCATAAAATCTTTACGTAAGGCTGCTTTACCAATCCAGCAAAACTTGTATGCATTTGTGTAACTTGACTTAACTAGCTATGTAGATGGGTATCTACTATTTGTTCAACATGTTTAAAGACCACTTCATTGATATGTAAACAGGTAAAAAGTAGAGAGCAAGACAAATGCTAGCTGTAGTTGACATTAAGAGCACAATCTCTTGCAAAAAAATTATGAAACTGTCGTGTATCATGGCTTCCACAACACGAGCCTTGAGCTGCATGGGGCTTTAGTTATGTCAAATTGGCCTTATCTAAAACCTATTATTACCTATCTGGTTGACTTTCTTGTATACTGCTATTGTTGGGTTTAAAACAATATTTACTAAATTTGCGGAAATTTGATTATCCCACGGGAACACTGCATTTTCCGGTACCTATATGAAAAGTAGCCAATGTGTTCATTCTGGACAAAGATTCTGTACTTAAGGCGACGGGTATAGACAAACGTAATTGAGAATTGAGCCACGGAATAAATAATAGTATGTACTGATACTTACCTATGCCATGCCATCTGTTTGATTCTGGGCGAAACAAATGAGCGGGCATTGGCCTGCCGTCTATAATTTTGTCAACTGTATAGATAGATGGTGTCTTATGCACAGTTTGGATATTGACATAGAGTAATGTAAGTTCAGAGAAATAACATCGTACTTTACTGAAAGTGAGGTCAAAGATTACTATTGTACAGAAGGTGAAGTATGTAGTAATTACTCAATTCAAATATAACTTTACTCATTATCGAATAATAATAACTCGATTTCATTAAACTTTTATAAAAATGATTTCCCGTACCTCGTAAAAACATAAAAAAAAATTGAGAAAATTTCGTAGAAACTATCGTTCGAGTTTGTTCGTAGAATATCGTGCGAGTTGCACCCTTCAAAATTCCGCTATCGTGAGCACTTGGCAGCTCATATCATTGATGACATTATTTATCAACAACGAGGTTCGCTGGTATAGGTAAAACTTACTTAAAAAAATTGTAATAAATAAAAAAAAAATTGCATTTTTTATTTATAAGTCTAACTATTTTGACCGATTTTTATCAAACTAATATGAATGAATTTTTCGTTAATTTTAGCGTCTCTAAGAAAACAGAAAAATACTTTAAAAAAACAATAACTGAAATAAAAAGTAAACATTTTATTTCAGTTATTGTTTTTTAAAGTATTTTTCTGTTTTCTTAGAGACGCTAGAATTAACGAAAAATTCATATTTACATAATCAATCGAAAATTTCATAGTTAGATATTTTTATTATGGCAGCTGCTCCTTACAGTGAAGAATATTTTTTTTATAAGATTTCTTCCCGTAGCAACCATCAGCTATAACATCTATGATGGCAATGCCGTTCGAATTCACCCTTCCGATTCAGATAAAAACAATTACATTTTTAGTACCTACACTGTAAACGCTTTTTACTTAAATAAAATACAAATTTTGATTGTTTCTATAACAAAAACAGTAGGTATTGATTACTGAGAAAAAAATCCTCGTATTACCATTTGTTACAATAAGTTTCTGTAACAAGACTACTCTGTGCGTTGAAATTCGAATTGAGCGTTTGTTTAGACTCTATACGTAGGTATGTGTGAAACAAGCGAAGCATCTCTGCTTAGAAGTACATTTTTATTTTGTCTGTCAGTTTGTATGTATGGATGTTTGTTCTCAAGAAATTTTGTAATAGCGAACAGGTTTCCTCCTAAAAAGCGTTTACAGTGTAGGTACTAAAAATGTAATTGTTTTTTCTGAATCGGAAGGGTGAATTCGAACGGCATTGCCATCATAGATGTTATAGCTGATGGTTGCTACGGGAAGAGATCTTATAAAAAAAATATTCTTCACTGTAAGGAGCAGCTGCCATAATAAAAATACCTAACTGTTTACCTATTATTTCAGTTTTTTTTTAAGTTTTTTCTGTTTTCTTAGAGACGTTAAAATTAACGAACAATTAATTTATATAAGTTAGATAAAAATCGGTCAAAATAGTTAGATTTATTAATAAAAATATTCAATAAAAAAAAACTAAAAAAAGTAAATTGGCGAAATCATCGATGAACGTTTACTTATAAAGATTATAAGAAGTGATATTTTTTGTTTTCAATTCTTCTTATCTCCCATTTGTATATTATCACACTTCTACAAGTAGTGTCAAAATCACGGCAGAGAATGTTTCTAGTAAAACACAATCGCTTATAAGTATTTTATTACGCGCACGCGGTAACGATCCTAGGAAAGAATATTATATATAATTATTCTCACGCGGCACTAGATGAAGTCTGACAACGTCGCGCACTACGCGAAGTGGCAGGGATGAGGCGATTTGCCAATATTTCGATTAATCTAACTTAACATTACAAAGTAGACATTCCACGTATACCGAAAGAAACATGTTCAAAATAATGAGATAATGAGTTCTTCAAAAATATATTAAAATGGTTTGGTAAGCTAAGATAAGCATTTTGAAACATCGTGCTTTAATTGAGTATATGTATTACATGATGTATTAACTTCCAACATGGCACAGTATACGGTAAAGCTAGAAAATGGTAACAAAAACGCATCTATTTGGGGACCATCACCTTAAGCTAACCTAGTGCACAATTTTATCAAAATCCGTTTAACTGTTTGAGTGCGAAAGAGAAACTTCATGCATACTTACAAATTTGCTTATCATAGCTAAATGGAATAAAGAGAGGTTCAAACAAGGAACATATTTACTGTAGCGTTCAAACCCCAATGCGATTTGCAGCCCGAAAACTAAGCTAAGCAGAGCTTAAGCTGAGACAGTTAAACTAAGATCAATTTAAGTATTATAACCTATAATAACTCAGCAAAATGGGTAAATAACTCAGAAATACTGCTGGATCTCCGAAATTAGGTATCACATTTGATCATCAGTGCACTGACGACCGTCGTGGTTTAGTTGTTAACATATATCTACCCATTTCACGAGCCTGCAGTACCGGGTTCAACTCCCGGCCGGGGCAGATTGTCGATCCCTTATTAAATATCATAGGTAAAAGAAAAATGAGCTGCAGCTACTCAGTAGATATCAGACGAAGGGCGAATGGCAGCTGATTACAAAGATAGCGTGCAAGCTTGCGATTAAAAAAAATATTTTGTGGTCGGTTGCTGTGGTAATATCGCAATGAGGCAACACGCAATTACCCGAAAGAGTCATTAGATACAAACTGTCTAAAAATAATATAATTTAGGTAGGTATTACTCGTTGTTTATCTTTTGGATGGATATAAATCATTGGAGAAATTAGGGCGGCCTAAAATCTAACACACCAGAACAAGCCATTCCGTCCGCCTACATGTAGATAATAATGATATGATTCATTACACGTTTCACTTCCGTAAATATGCGAGGGATACTTAGCGAACACCGAAACAAACGTTATAATAGGTGATTAGACGTCATCGCTTATTATTTAGATATTAATGGAAAACTTCTCTAGTTTTTGTGCTATTTTTTTCTTAGCAGTCTTTCGACATAGTACCACGACAGTTCTGTGCGCACTACATGATTAAATATTATATTTTAAATATGTAATATCTGAATCATTAATATTATTATTATGTCGAACATCCTACAAATATTATGAACACGAAAGTTTGTATGTATGTTTCTTACTCTTTCGTGCACAAACGGCTAAACGGATTTGGATGAAATTTTCGTTCCGGAAAAATGCATTGTTCTCGTTGGATAATTAAATTTCCACGGGTAACACCGCAGCTATAGCTAGCTAACGGTTACTTTAGCACATACATACCTGCGTACCTCGCCGGTCGTAAGTTTGATTCCCGGTCGAGAATAAGTAATGTCCCACTACTGGGCCGTCTCCACTATGAAATGAATGTGGGTAGGTAGATAATCGGTTTATTCCAACATGTCCCAGTAGCCACAGCCATGGGACAAAAGGATTAAAAATTGCTTCCTCATCAGATTCTGAGGTAATTTAGTGTTTCGAAGTAGTGTGAAGTTATTCATTGATTGATTGCTGATTAGCAACGGACACAATATGAACAAAACTCTATTTTTCACACGACCTCAAAAAGGGTTATTATTCTCCAGTTTCTCAGTAGCTGGACCGATTCGATTATTTTCTGTCTTTATTTGACGAGCTTTTTTTCTTTGAAAGTTTTACTTGTAAGAATCTTGGTAGCCCTGGTTGGTAGTAAGATTCTTGGTAAGTATATGTAAAGTGGGGTAATGGTATTAGAAGCCAATGTTTTTACTAACGTTGTTGATCAAATAAACATCTGATACATTTCGGGGAGTGTGTCTGAGGGACGAGTACGATTCCACGAGTGTGCTGTACTGTGCGGCACTGCAATGCACAATGTGCGACTCAAATGTTTATACTGGTCGATTCACTAAAGCAAACAATAAAAAATTGTGTGCGAATATCGTAGGATGTTCGCGCACATCTGTATACTTATGTGCGCGAACACATGCAGGCGGTGGACTCGCGTCGACGCGCATAAACGCTTTGTTCGCGTACTCAATCTTGCCGCCGCTGCCGGAGTAAAAACATTTACTTGTGCGCGTACATTGTTTTAACTTAACAACAACAAGTTAAATATGGATTGGATAAATGATAAAATTATTAAATTGATTCAAGCTATTGAAATTTATCCTGTACTATGGGAGTCACGTCACAGTGATAATAAAAAAACACATGCTGCAGCACAAAGTACTACGTTTATATTAACTACTGAACTGTCTTCGGCAGAAACTCTGTTCAGTAAAAAAAACCTATAAAAAACCACCCACGAATGTTGTATTTTTAGTAATCTTGTGTTTTATCGTCGCGCTGGTTTCACACGTAAATTACCTAGAGTAGGTATATGTTTATTTTGAACAATACTAGAGTTTCTGGTTATGCTACAATAGCCTCCATTATGTACCCAGGATAGTTAGTATTTGTCGCAGTATATTAATTATTACACTAGTTGCGCTCCGCGGTGTTCCCTGTGGCGATTGAAAAATATCATCAGATACGAGTATTATTAACTAATAAATATTAAAAAAAATTGTAAAAAATATTCGCCAGGCAAAAGTTACGGTACAAAACAGAATGTCATCCATCTGAGTAAAAGCTACAGGACTGACTATTTTCTGAAATCAATCCAATCAAGAAATCGGCAACATATGAAAATAAAATATTCCAACGAATTGATAACCTTCTCCTTTTTAAAGTTTGTTGTAAATAGAAAAAATCATAATTATTTAATCAAGGATACGAAAATATATACAAAAGTTATTTAAAAAAAAATTACTCATAAAATTTTGAATTTCGGGCAAAACGCCCAAAATGCTGGCTGCGTTAATGGAATATATAGGTATGTTATAATTATCATTATTTTAAAGTGTCAACAGTAAAATATATTCATATTGATAGGCTATACGGTAAAAATATACTCCCTCAATTTAAAATCGCCCTGTATACAATTTTGTAGGTACCTACCAAATTTCAACCATTTTGGTTCCCAATTGTAAATTTAGTAAGTCAGATCGACAGACGGACGAACGAACAGAGCGAAACAAGCGTTCCTAACGAGGATCTAAATAAACCAAATGACGATGACCTACATATTCTAGTTCTGACTTTAAACCGGTTACTGGTTATGTATGGCTAAACATAAATTTGCCTATTTAGCATGCATCTAATGAGTTAATCTAATCATTTTAATTTATATTTGTACGCCAGACCCGGCAAGAAATTGCGACCAATTTTGTTGGTAATATTTAAGAGTATCACCGACCGTTCACTGTTTTTGTGTTTCTGATATAATTTTCAACATAAGAAGTAGAGCCTGACCGAAACTGGTTTTCCGATCAAAAATAAAAACCGAAACCGAAACTCACGTGGTCAATAAATAAAATTCCTTAAAATACTGAAATTTGGTGCATTTTATCCATTATTTTGCATTAATTGAGACATGAAATGAAAACACAGTATATTAAGTTTGTTTAACAAACTTAAGCGATAACGCACTCACTAAGTTTTGTTGATACGGAACTATCCGAACGGAGCCCGACAACAACGAACAGGGACGCCACCGTCCCAAAAAAGTGTTGTCTCGAGAAACGAACTAAGGCGAACGTGCACGACAACTTCCGAAATCAGTTTCGGTCTCGGCAAAAGTTTCGGCTAATTTTGGCCGAAACCGAAACTGCAGCCGAAACTTCATTTTTGGCCGAAACCGAAACCGATCTTTCGGTCGGACACTAATTAAAAGGTAGAAAAGCTATATCTTATTGTACGGACAAGTTGGCGGTCTATAGCTGCCTTATATATCTAAGTAACATCTTGTATACTTCTGTGTACTTATATGTAATTACTATGTTCTAACATATAAAGCAGTGTGATTCTAATCAGAATCCAACAAATACTGAAAATAGAATTAAAATATATTTAAGGGGGCTCCTATACAATAAACGTGTAATTTGCTCGATATTAATAAAGGCAACAGGTAGAAAATTTAACTAATGTTGTATTAATCCTTCATGCTCGAACCCAACTCGCACTTGGCCGATTTTCTTAATTACTATTCGTCACAAACATTTCCCAGCTAAATAAACTTCCGGTAAAGTAACCCAGAGCACTTAATGGTAATTTAGTACCTCTTTCTGGGTGTTTATTATATAGTACAGGCTCTGCCTAGTTTGGAGACCTTAGTATGGGTTTATTCAAGAGAAGCAGCACCTACTGCACAAGGCTACTTAGTGTAGGTGCTGTGTGTACATTGTTATGAGGTTTCGGTACATAGTTATTATAATGAATTAGTGTAATTATATTTTTTATATATCAATATGTATCTTTATGTATGTACTTTATAGAGAAATAAATGATTATGATTATGGTGTTAAAAAAAGTATAAATATATGACTTGACTTCTTCAACCGACTTTATATACGTACTTACTCGTACCTCAAATAAGTTAGGTACCTTACCTAACTACCCAGCTATAATATTTGCAAGTCTAATGTAATCTAAGTATCTAGCAAGCACATTTGAAAAGTGCTTAGCGTGTGTTTTGCTGTATTATAAACAAAGGCTAAACATGCTTCTAATGTTTTTAACCTTTGACCTAGTGACGCAAGCGTTATTATGTTATTATACGGTTGGGGTAGTGCTAAGCCGAAAGGGAGTCACTATACTTATCAGAAATAACAATTTTACTATGGGACCAACACTGAATTCAATATAATGAAATCAGCTGCTTGATTGTGTCAATAGATTCGTCTTAGTCGTGAGAATGACACTGGGTACCTACATCAAAATTAAAACAAAATAGAAATTGAGGATGATACACAGGTTTAACGATTTAGCAGTCGGGTTATTTCGAACTCGCTTCTTACCACTTGTTTTACGAAACACCTGTTTTTCCTATAATAAAAGTTGTTTCTCAGGATGAGTATAGTGACCCCCTCCCGGCTTAGTACACCCCTAACCGATAATCCTGTATCTATATACAGGGTCTTCGGTTAGTTACTACCTACCTGTAAATAATCTACTCAAATATTATAAAGAGGACATATTTGTATTTTTTGAAATGAACTTATAAACTACTGAAAATATTTACTTACTATAATATAAATTATTTTACAAACATGTACGATGCCGCTCGTGTGAAGCCGGGTTTACCGTTACTTATGTATAATTCTTATTAGATGTTACATAACGTTGACCTATATACACTGCCTGTATGTACCTAGGTTTATTTATTTCATGTAAGGTAGAAAGTCAGTCCGGTATACTCTAAAATGTAAGCGTGTAAGTATACCTATTTACATTTCGGTTCCAGGTTTATTTCCCGACTGGAAAAAGTCTCAAGGGGAAAAGTATTTAATTAGAAGTGAGCTGAAAATCTGTCACAATTCGATGCTTAAATAATTATGAAGAAGATCTACATACTTTACAAAAAGATCAATAATTCCATTCGAAAAAAAAACCCATCCAAATGTAAACCTATTTTTAATTAAATTACCTACATTAGCAAAAAATATATGTTTTCAAACTTTTAGTTGCGTATTTTTTAATCTTTGCTTTGTATAGGAAATATAATTTAAAGGTCAGTTAATAAATCATAAGTTGTTTGCCATAATAACCGATCATTAATCATCGAATTAAAACTAAAATCTTGCAGAAATTTGGTATACAAAAAAAAACTCTTCTTATCGTGGGTTATCTGCTTTTCATTATCACATTAAGCCATAATGATTATTCTTGCATAATACACCTGTTAATAAATATAGTTAATAATATTGTAATAAAAATATATGAGAACTCACCTTTTTAACTTATTCGCACTCGTGTTTACCTTTGAAAGTACCGGCGAACACTGCCGGCCGCAATAGAACAGTGGGTCTACCTACTCCTGCTGACTTTGGACTTCATTCTACTTTGATATACTAATCGCAAACCAACAGACATATTTTGGCTCTGAAGTTACTAAAAGGCGCCAGTTCCGAGACGTATCTGAAGAAATCAAACTTTCAGTGTTTGCCCTACTGCCAAAAAAGTAATTTGAAGACGAAGCCTTTTTACCAATAATTTTAATTTAGTTAATATTGCGTGTGGTCTGCATTAACATTTATATATATGTTATGTAATTTCGAAAACGTTGTAAGATAGAGGGCATATGCGCCATGTTACAGGGAAATCTGAAATTCTAAATCTTTGAAACTTTCAGAGATATACAATCTGAATAAGTAACTTGGTAATCCTATATAAATCCTATTAGATTGTATGTAATTACAAAGTAACTTTTACGGTCGAGCGGAAAATTTTGAAAAAATAATAAATAGCTTTGTGTTTATTGCGAACAGTATCTCATTATACATAAAGATATCGTGCGATGGGTGTGGAACGAGAAGCGAATGGACTGGAGGGGATAAGATGAATTGGATGAGATTTATAAATATACTGATGGAATTATTACAGTAAGTACTGATGGAATCACTGCCTTGGCAGTGATTCCATCAGTACTTACTCGTAATGTAATAATTCCATCAATACAGGGGTGGATTATACGTGGAGAGCGTCCCCTAGGCAAACACGTGTAGGCGCCTCTATGAAAAATTTACTAGCTTCAGAAGAATAGAGGACTGCGACGTATTTTAAGATTCTGCACCCTGCGCCAATAAGGCTATTGCCTCCCCATAAATTCCCTTACAAAATTATAAACATTTTGTAACAAAATTATATATAGGTATTGCAGTATCTGTCTAACAATTTTAGGAACACTCCAGTTTGGTTAATGCGGTAGATTTTTTAAAATGATTAATGTGTAAAGTGGAAACTTAAAGCGGCTTACGCCCGCCGCCCCAGGCCGTGATTCTTATGGCCCTTTGGTAAATACACCCCTAATAGAGAAATCATTTTATTGCCAAGATGGTAGTTGATGATTATACCTACTATTATTATTATGTGAACGAGTCAAGAATATCTCTACATGATTACACTCCATTTTGTAACCTAGCGCCCCTAGACACGAGCTTAGTATGCCTTAGGGATATTCCACCCCTAGATCCATGCAAATTAAACTAAGTACCAACCTACATACATACCTGTAAATACATTATACCAACCAAACTAGAAGAACCCATTTTTTTATGATAATTCGAATATACTTTTGCCATCAAGGTCAGCAGTAGGTTCAAGCTTAGATATAAAAATAAAAATATGCACCAGTTAACATTGTGGTATTCTAAATAAATGACTTGTAATATTTATGCCATAGATTTTGATGCCAATAAATGTTATGCTTAGTATAATAAACGTTATTGTAAAAAAAAATTATGAGTGAATTTTTATGCTGCTATATCATTATTATATAAGAAGTTAGGGGAAAACAAAGTTTGCCTAATGATTTATTCTGTTTGAACGTTATGCGAAACGAAGAGTATGCCATAAAACGTTATGCAATTTCAAATTATGCCTTTTTAATTTATGCAACCCCATACCAAAAAATATATGATCTTTGCCCATACGGACCCGCGTGTCTCAAGCGCATGGCTGTCGTATTGTTCCCAACCGTTCCTACACATCGTGTCCGTGTATATGTGTTAGTTGCTCGATGTAGACCGATTTCTGTACTATTTGTCTTTTGTGGTAGTACCGTAGTACAAAAACAAATAACCGATTTTGATTCGGCAGGATGATTTTTCAGATTCTATGATTTGATCATCTGGAAAACTCAAGAAATAACGTTCCGTATCTACGTGTACAAAAAATGCGGAGGCGGTTAATTATTCGTAGCAATCCTTATAAGTACACTTAATTGTTTAACCGACTTCAAAAAAGCAGAGGGTCTCGATTAGTCAGAATCTTATAACCGAATGTAAAAAGAAGGATGTTTTTGATTCGTCGAAATCCTTCTTTTCATTTTTAATTAACTTCTGCAAAGTAAGAATCTTTCAACTTAATTAAAAAAAGGAGCAGCATTTTAATTAGACAGTATTATTTTATTAGTTCATTGTATAATTTTTTAAACCCATTGCCGTTGCCATGAAGAAAAAAAATGACTGACGCTGGGCTAGCAATTACCACAATTTGACACCTTTGACAGTTGACTTTGTTCTGTTTATTTGTTTACACTTTACCTCGGCGATTCTTTTCATTTCATTATTCAATTATTGTAAGTATTTTTATAAATAATGCTAAGAAGATATCCGATATTAGCGAGAACAAATTGTGAGTCATCGTCTCGGCGTTGCAGCTGATAAAAACTAACATCATGAGAAAAAAAAACTAACTCGTGAGTTCTAAGTGGGTGTCTAGGTACTTATACAGAGGCATCACCCGCCACCCGTTACTGCAATGTTTTATTAGAAAGTTCTGTGCCTATCTAATAATGAGCTTTCTCCAAGCGGAGTAACTAATACGTGGACCGATGCTAAAGTGTCTCAGGGCGGCCGTATCAAAGTCCACAGACGTCAGAACTCAAAAGTACTTACAAACGAATACCGATAAACTACAGATGAATAAGTTTTAAATAAATTAACAGTAAAGTGACTTGCACAGAGTTGAAATTGAAATGTGCTCGAAGCAGAGTGATACAAAACAATCACAGGTTAGCAACTTTGTTATGTATATCTATCCCATTATGAAAATATTTAGTTTGTTCAACAAACATGTGCTATTCTATTGTCAGGGGTTTTCCTTCTGATTATAATTCTCCTCAACTATGATCAGAAATTAATGACTACTACATCCTCACATAACAAATAAACAGGAATATAATAAAAAGATTAGGTATTTTAACAGGAAAGCAATACAATTAATTGAATATAGTTATATTAGTGCCCATAGAGGTAATCGTCTGTATAAGCCTTACAATAAATTTGGATTCAAACTAAAATCCATTTTCTTGTTAAAACTAACAATAAACGCCTTCAAAATGAAGTGTTCAACATGTAAAGTCATGTTCAGTAATGGAGTGCAGTGTTCTTCTTGTAAAAAGTGTTTGGATTATGAGTGTGCTAAAATATCAGAGATCCGCTGGAAGAATCTAGGGTCCAAGCGTGCTGCCTGGAGATGTTCCACTTGCTCGAACTCAGTCCCGTCTCCTCCACCGGTTCCGGCTACATTGGAAAATGTTTTAAAAGAAATACAAGATCTAAAGTGTCAGCTTTCAGCAGTGCCTTGCATCATGGCTGATATTCAAACCATCAAAGACAAATTATCAAGTGAAGTCTACAAATCCTTTACAGAAATCAGACACAAGGTCTCTAACTTGGAAATCAAAGTTTCTGAGGGTGCTCATAAAGTTTTGGAGCGTAAGATAAACTCACTTCAAAGTGATATAGAACTGTTTAGATCGCGTTTATCAGGGCGTGTTCAACAGAGATCTGTCACCAATAATAATAAAGTTAGAGGAGTTCCTACAAAGGATGTTGAAATTCTCTTCAGTCCAAGGAATTCTGTTTGTAAGCAGGTGAATCTTTTTAGAAATCATTATCATCAGCCTTAGATGACCTAAATCTGAGTATGAATATAAAATTTTTAATGGCACTTATCTTTCATTATTTCCTGTACAAATTTTTCTTCAATTAGATTCAATGTAACCATGATTATAGGTAAAGGAAGAAGATAAATTTATATAGCCTTGGTTTACATTGTTTTTATTATGAATACAGAAAGTATTAAAAACTAGATGTTGCTAGTATACTACGACTCTATTGCATTCAGTGAAATCTGTTACACCAAAGTTTTTACATAACCCTAAAAAGCCATCAAATTTGTGTAAAGTTTAATAAATTACATAATTGCTTTAAAAACATTAAAAACTTTTATTACTAATATAAATATAAAAATGTTCACTTTCAAATTATATCTCTAGTGAGTACCATTTTTTTATCCTCCAATAATAGTTGCCTGCTATTGTGAAGTGGGATAAAATCATTTATATTACTATATAGGTAAGTAGATATACAGGAAGTCATAATGTTGGTATTAACAAGGAAGATTTATGATATACATATTGTCTGGCTGGGGCAATAAGCAAATCAACCTTGCATATTAGTCTTGAAAGATGCCACTCGACACAATTGTTCTTTTGGTTGTTCAGAGTACATTTACCCATGCAGCCAGTAGCCACAACGTTACCACCCGCTACTTGGTACCGAGGGGTACAAATGAAAGTATACAAACCTTCATGTTGTCGGAGGTCTGTTACCGTCAATTTTAGCTACTTGGTAAATGATAGTTACTGAGCTCAGACTTCAACTTGGCACTACTGACATACCACGTAGAACTTAAATTTGGGAGGTTATATTGGCAGTAATTAATCTTAAGTAGAGCTGAGCAGGACATGTAATAAGGCAAAGTGATGACAGGTGGAGTAAGGTTGTGATTGAGTGCTGGCCGAGGCTAGGGAAGTGGACCCTCCGTCCAGCAGTGGCGAGATGGGTCAACAACATAAGAACTGTTGCAAGTCCAGCCTGGACACCATTTTCACACGAACGAAGAAAATGGCATCTCACGAGAGATGCCTATACCCAGCAGTGAGATAAGAAAGGGTGAATAATGACATAACACTACAATTACTGCGATTTGCATAACATAACAAAAATGTTGTGTAATATTTCAGCGGCGCACGAACAAACCGAGCCGCATAGTGTATGGGATGGCGTTAAACATCTGCAAGTATGTGTTCCTGATCTTCCGCACCTACCTCGACTGGTTCATTGACATCATATTCGGTATATACTGGGACCCAACTAAACAGGTGAGTCATACAACTTCTACCTCCTTGCTTTTTAAGCAAACTTCAAGAGGAGGGTCTCAACTCTTGGGAATCTTTTTTGTATGTTCCCAGATTTCTCTGAGATACTTGGATTGATTTCAAAACTAATTTTTTTGTTCAAAAGAGCCATACACGTAATATTCCAGTTAGTCTCATACAAATTTGAGCAAAATCAGTCCAATAGAGCTAGGATAATAAATTAATTAAAATTTGGTTTCCTGAATTGCAGCCGGTTTTCACTTTTTACCCGACTGCAAAGGAAGGAACATAATCCGTTTTTAATTGAAGGAACATAACTCGAAAAACATAACCCGTTTTTCGAATGTGTGTGTGTGTATATTTCTTTGGCACGCCGTAGAGCTTAAATGGCTTGTCGTAGTTTATGTGAGTGGTGTCAATATCTTTTAGACGTGTGAGTAACACTGGTTACAAAAAAAAATTAAAAAAAATATTACGGGTGATACACGGATTTAAAGATTTAGCAGTGGGGTTTGGTTGATGTCGCTTCTAACCACTTGTTTCAATAGAAGTAGAAGTGAAGACATCATACTCGTACCATGCCTGGAAGCATATGTCGTCTCAAAAAGCGGAGGGATATCTTTGACCAGCATAGTCAGAAAAACACTCTAAAACAATCTTTCAATGACTCTAAAAGAAAGGGGGATCTCCGTTGGGAGCACCACCCTACACGCGAAAAAGTCTTAACCCCATCTGCTTGTAATCATAAAGACTTAATCAAATAGCAATTTTTTTTTTTTGCATTTGCAACATGTTTGTCTTGGAAGTGCATTTTGTTTACCTAGTACAATTGTTTGTTCTGTGTTTAGGAGCTCCCTCCGCTGGAGAAGCGACATGCAATCCTCACGCTGAGTGCGGTGGGACTGGCTGAAAAGATCAGGAAACGAGATATCACCTCGGAAGAGCTGGTCCGGGCTTGCATCGAGAGAATTAAGGCTGTAAGTTTAACTTTACAAATTTATGTTTTATTTTCATGCTGTTATTACTGTTAGTTTCATGCGACTCTAAAAATTCTTTTGTAGCGATGATGGACGAGTGGCTAGTGGGGTCGATTGCCGTGCAAAAGGTGCGAGGTTCGATGCCACGAAACATGTAAAAAGAGCCTGCGCTACTGGTGAAGGAAAACATCGTGAGGAAACCTTAGCATGGTTGTGGGGCGTTTCCTATCGATCGCCTGGCTAGCTACCACCCTTAAGTTGTAAAATCTGTCGTCAAGCACCTAACGGTGTGTTCCGGCAGCCTTCCTTGAGAGCCAGTGTATTTCAGACTAGGCATGCTCCTACATCCATCATCTATAAATCTATATACCATTGCTACAGTATCGCTGACTTACGTGGTCGTGCGAACTTATGTACAAATACCTATCTGTACAAGAAAAAAAACTGTTTTTTTTTAATTTAGTTGTCACACTAATCAGACTAACATTATAAAGGCGACATATTGTATGTTTGTTTTTTCCACCTTCACGCTCAAGCGGATAAACGGGCTTGGATGCAGTTTGAAGCAAAATAGCTTGTACCTTGGACTGACACACAGGCTACTTTTTATCCTAGAAAATCAATGTGTTCCCATTGGATGATCAAATATTTACAGCGGGGCGCAGCTACGAGTAGTATTCCATAAAGTCACCAAGATTTTTAATCTTAGTGTAGTTACTTAGTTTTTTTTTCATTAAATAATAAGACTTAATAAGCATAAATAATCTGAAAATCTTGAAAACGTTTATTGAAATTTAAATTTGATTAATTTTCATGAAATCGTTTTATTCTTTTATACTCATGTTACTCTTTCTCTCATTGTATATATACAGGTGAATCCTATACTGAATGCGGTGACTGATGAGAGATTTGACGAGGCTCTAGCGGAGGCCAAACAGATCGACAAGAAGATAGAAGCAGGCTTGCCCGATGATTACTTTAAAGATAAGCCTTTCTTAGGTAAATATAAATAATTATGTAATCGTGACCACGATATTTATTGAGATTTTAGAAAAAAAAACGACAACCACTTGACCAATTGTTTTTAAATTCAGGAATCTTAATTAATGATGTTCCGCATGTATGTACCAAATAGTATTGATTGAATTGCCCAGTAAATGGCGCCATAGCAAATGATTTCCGATTAAAAAAATCTTAAATTTGTACAAACTCAACTAAGTTTTGTCAAGATTGGTTGGAAACTGCGACCTGTACACACGAGAACGAAATTTCAGGAGACATACAAACTGATAGAAAATAGAAAAAAATGGGTAGGAGAGATTGCCATTAACATCAAATAAAATAAAAACACCGTTTAGCGATATAATTTTATCAACATTGAAGTATAAATATACACATGAGTATATTATTAATTTATACATTAAAATATGCACGAATTCACCACGCACCAATACACACCTGGGAACGCTTTGATATTTTCAGAATAAGACATATTTACTGGCCTTTAAGTAACGTTAGTCACAGGCAAGTCTTGACACATTTCAATTATTAATTACTTTAAAAACCTTTTTAAATACTTTTATAGTTCTTATAACATATATTTATTATGTTATATATTTACATTGTGATTTATTTCTTTACTTATTAGTAACATTTTGTAATGGTTGTTCGTTACACAAGAACGATGATTCCACAAGCTTGATTGACATATATTCACTGAGTTTATAAAAATAATTTCTTTACGAAAAAATATTTTTAATTTTTGTATGAATATTCAAAAATTGAGTTCCAAAATGCTATCTGGTAATTTATTGTACATTAATATTTATATTAGTAGCTGTAATAATTGTAATTTGGAATCTAATAAACAATAACCCAGCCTGTGTTGTAATTTAAAAAAAACTCACTCACTGTACGAACTCGTTCGCAGGCGTCCCGTTCACGTGTAAAGAGAGTCACGCTATGGCGGGCATGCTGCACACGCTGGGCGTGACGTCACGCCGCCACGTGCGCGCCGCTGAGGACGCACAATGCGTGCACCTGCTCAAACAAGCTGGCGCCATCGCGCTAGCCGTTACTAATGTACCGGATATTAACAAATGGTAACTTTTACTCTAGCTTATATAATAATAATATACAAAGGTCTTCAAACTAGGCAAAGCTTGTGCTAAAGAAGAAGAAAGGGAAGGTTGCTACCAACTGCGCACACCGGCCATTATATACATTTAATTTGGGTTGTTTGCTAGATTAATAGAGTTTTTTGTAGAAACTAAGTTCGCTTAGGGTGTCGTTCTTTCTCCTAAACCGTGTAATTAGAGTTACAGAAATCACTTTAATTATAAAGGCGAAAGTTTGTATCTTTGTGTGTTTGTTTCTACCTCCTACACGCTTAAAGGCTTGACGGATTTAGACGAAATTTGTCAGCGAGTTGAGTAATAAATAAATTTCCAAGTTCCTTTACAAGCGTTTCGCCTTAACACGTGACGTCCTAGATGTTGACTCTGATGTTCAAGCACTCGCTTGAGAGTGAGCTGTAATGTATTTTTTTAAAGATAAAGCGCTTGGGTTTGTTGGTGCAGATTGACCGGATGGTTGGCAAGCAATTGTGCTGGGCCGAGAGTTTTTGGGCGATTAGCATAAGTAGGCGCCCTTATACTAATCGGCATACGGCACCAGCCTCGGTGGGACTATCGAATGCCAACGTTTAAACCACCGATTCTCGTCCGATCACTGAAGTTAAGCAACGTCGGGCGCGGTCAGTAATTGGATGGTTAAGATCTCGTGGTCGTGCGAACTTGTAATCAAATGCCTAGCTGTGAAGGATAAAAAAAGTATATTCTTCTTCTTAGGCGTCCCCACATCGGGGAAGAGGGCAGATATTATAGTCCTCCATGTTAATAGTCTCGGGTTTTTCGCTTCACCTCTCGTATAAAGTATATGACACATTAATTAATTATTTAATAGAACAACCCTTAAAACACTTGCTTATTTTTCTCATCTTTTGCAAAATTGTCAGATGTACAAAAGTCAATAAGAAGTATGATTTGTACTTAACATTTAGTAATGTGTGTGCAGGCAGGAGACTCGCAACATGGTGTTTGGTATGACCAACAACCCGTACCACACGGGGCGCACCACCGGGGGCTCCAGTGGCGGCGAGGCAGCCCTACACGCAGCCCTTGGGACTCCCATATCTCTTTGTAAGTCTCTAACATGCTATTATTAGCTTGGTAACGGAATATTTAGTCATTTGCTCAGCATGCTTACCGTAGCCTTAGTTGTATCAGGAGCGCTGGTCGATGGCCTCGACATCACGCTTTAAACAAGATTCTAAGGGTAGCTCTCGTTTCTGCCGGAGTGCCATCAGTGCTGGAACCCCCTGGATAATCCCGGTCGGACGGCAAACGCCTAGACGCGCTCACATTAGTACAATGGCAGAAGGGGCGGTGTATTGTATAGGATGCCACATGTGTTTTCGAGGTTCCCAGCAATGCGCAGGGTCTGGGGTAGAGGCAGCCGCGAAGGGAAAGCATTTAAAATATGCCAATTTGGCCTTGTCATTTGACTTTTTGCTATTCGCAGTCGAGAGACGAAAACAGAGAGTGGTGACATTGGGCAGCGCTTTAAGGAAAGAGGTAGATTTCCTCGCGCTGGGTGATTTTTAACTCAATAAATTTCTCAAGTCATCCAGCGCGCAATGCTGCCCCGCAGCAATGGGCAGGTTTGGGTGGGGTGCAATACATGGAAGTATATTTGACGTTTGTATATATTCATGTTTTTTTAAATCATTTACTTATATTCATACTTTTATTGAATTTGATTAAGAATCTTTGTTACAATAAGTTGAGACTTAGAATTAAATATATATGTATATATTCCAGGTTCCGACATCGGCGGCTCAACCCGTATGCCCGCGTTTTACTGCGGACTGTTCGGACACAATCCCACCGCTGGACACACCAGCTTGAAAGGTACATCACCAAAAAGCTTTTTTTCAAGGATAAAGGCGAATGGAGTCAACCACATGAATTTGATCAAAGTCGGTCCAGTAGTTGGGTTTGTAAATCAAAATAAATGAAAAAATTGTATACGCGTTTGCCGCAAAAAAATACTTGTACACATTTGTTAATAAATTTTTTCATTAATATTTTGTATTTTTATGCGCTTAAATTACAAAAAAAACTTTACAATTTAAAAACTTGCTCTTGATTTACTCTTTTTTTCATGTCGCTAAGGGTCATAAAGGTAAAAGACATTCCTTAAACTTATTACAATCTATCCAATGGCTAAAAAGTAAATAGAATTTCTAAAAAAACGAATGTGTCCAATAACACGCGTGCTAACACTTCTATTATATAAAATATCTAATAAAAAAACTGGTTAGTAATCATGTATGATGAGCTCGTTATCGATACATGTTGGAATAGGAGGACTCTTTGATCAAACCATACATTTTGTAGGACACATATTTTTCGAATAATTTAGATAATTAACTTGAGATTTAGCAAAAAATATACAGTTAGTAATGCATATTTGAGAATGATCAAATCGACATATTTCATGCTTGCTATCTCTGTCAGCTGCCACAGCCGAGAGCCATATACATGATATATTTGGGCGTCTCATCAAAATCAAGCCGCTCACGGAAAATTAGCTTGACAGTAATCAAGTGCCAAACATGTTCTAGGGATCCTGGACTATATTTTTTTGCATTGCAAATTGGTTTAAACACTTTTGTATAATAATAACAGGGTCGGCCCTCCGTAGCGGGGAGGACGACACGATGGCCTCGATCGGGTTCGTCGCTAAACACTGCGCCGATCTCGCGCCATTGACTAAGATCATAGCAGGAGATATGGCGGACAAGTTGGACCTCGACAGACGTGTCGATCTGAAGGTACTATTAATATTACTTAAGTTATGATAATATTTTTTATTGCTTTCATCGTTATTTCATAGAAAATTCAATAAAACACAGTGGATTTTATAGATTAGCTGATATAACTCTATGGTTGTGTTATTTTAGTTCGCTCTCTCATAAACATTTGCCTTGGATCTGTTGTGGAGGAGGAAAAGCTATTCGGAAAATTGAGAACTATAATGATTATGATATTACTCCAATGATATTTTTTATTAGATACTCAAATTCTTACGTACGAGTATATGACGTGTAACAGAGAGGTGTGTAATACTTAAGGGCGTTAGTCTAACCTTCATAGTGAACCCTGCGTAGAGAAAAAAAAAATCAAAGTTAAAATAAACATTGCACCCTCCATACAATTTGTCCGATCACGTGACTAATTTTTGTATAAAGAACGATTTTTTTACGAATTTTGCGAAATGTTCTACAATGGATTCACTTTAATGTGTAGACTAACACCCTTATGTGTTATCACACCTTTCTGTTACACATTGTACATGCATGCTTAGTTGAAGCTTAAATGAATCGATCAATCAATCAAGTATTTGTTGACACTTCAAATTTGTTACAAAATTTGTTACAAAATATGGAGCAAAGCCTCTGGTTCCCGCATTAGTCGAGAGACTGTGTCGTAGGAACCAGAATATGTGTGATACTTTCTCACCATATGTGTGATATTTGTGTCAATACAAATACAAAATTGTTTATATGACATAAAATCAAATATCACAAAAATAAAAGATCCAAAGATTCCAGAACTAGTAAATACTGTCCTGTGTTCAGGAGTCAATGGCTTCTCCCACTCGTAAAAATATTATTAATAATATAAATAAATAGTGCAATAAAATTTAAACTAAAGTTTTTCAATGTAATATTACAGCTATTAATATATATATTTTTAAAGATTTAGCTAAAAACTTAAATAAATTAACACAAAAGTGATATCTGTCCAATGTGTTTCAGAAAGTGAAGTTCTATTACGTGGAGACTGCCCAGGATCTACGCGTCAGCCCCATCTGCAAGGATTTGAGAAACGCTATGTCCAAGTAAACACTTTACATAATAAGAATTCAACCCTTTTCAATAATTTTATAAACAGTATTATTTTATTATTAATTTTCATTTTTTTTTATATTTTAATTTTTTTTTGCAATGTCTTAAAAATGGTTGCTGATTCAAGGTCAACTGTTCGTAGAACTACTAATTTATACACTCCTGTATTGTTATAAGTTAATTTAACCAAAAGGAGCTCACGATATTCATGACTAAGTACTATGTGAGTTCGTTTTGGGACAACTTGCAATTCATGAAAGATTTACTTCGACCAAAAGTCAATGTATAAATTACTGTTTAATGTTTTTTCACTTATTTTCTCGTTCTTATCCAATAAATTCGCTTTCTATCCGTAGTGTAGTATCCCACCTGACGTCGGAGGCGGGCGCGTCCGGGTTGGCTCCCACTCCGTACTCGCACCCCGCACTGGCCAGTATGTATAGTCTGTGGCGACACTGCATGACGTTGGAGAGAGAGAACTTTGCGCGACTCCTCACTAACAACCAGGGAGAGGCTAATGGACCACTTGAACTGTTCAGGAAGGTGAGATCATATCATTTTCTCTTTAGCTAACCGAATGAGCGAAGCGTTTTAATTAAATGAAATAAATGATTAATTGACCTTATAACCACACACTGTGTGTGTCGCACTCCACAAATTAGTTATGATATTTTACAAATGCAAATGCATTTACAAATGTTTACCTATAAATATTAAGGAAAAAAATATATAAAATTTGAGTCGCTCTTGATCAAAACTGATTGAGAACAAAAAAGCAATTGCTTTAAGCGATAAGGCCGCCCAATGTACTAGCATTGTTTGAATGTATAGGTTTCTCATGCTGTATCTTTTGTTTTGTGTGCAATAAAGTGATATTCATTTATTTATTCAAAACGCTTACCAAAATAATTTTATTTTCAAATGATAAAAGTTCAAATTAGATTATTCGATACGAGGTCAACTGTTCGCAGAATTAGTATTTGACATGCTATTTTTGACATTTTTTTTGTGTTTAACGGAGACCCTTCAAGAGCTTTCCTAGAAATATTACAATCTAGCCTAAGGCTAAAGTAATTTAAATGTAACTGTAAAATTCTACACAATAATATCTCTAACAATTTGTCCATCGACACTTTTCTTATTGTTTTGTTAAGGGGAAGACATTTTTTATGTGTTCTTTAGTTCTTTTAAATATGCCGAAGCTCCCATAACCGAATTCACCACCATGTGTATAACGAGGGTGTCCAGCTCCTCGACCACACTCACATAGCAAGAACACTTAACAGAACGAAACCGTTTGACTTAGTGTTAAAAAATAGTGATAGTGAGAAATTATATAATTATTATATTAGTGTTAAGACATTGTTTCTAAAAAAATTGTATGTATTTGTAGTTGATCGGTCAGTCGGAGTACTCCGGCGCGGCGATACTGAAGCTGTTGGACGATCAAGTGATGCCTAAAGTGAACCAGCAGTGGGCGGAGGGGCTGATCAACGAACTGAGAGATGATTTAATGGTTACCCATATATTTATAAATGGAATTGACAAAATTACAAATTTTTATCCTCCCATTTTTATTATGATAATGGAAAGACAAATGAAAAATAAGAGATATACGTTTTTCAACAGTTTTTTTGCAAATAACATGGAAGAGAGTGAATATAAAATCTATTATTATCGCATGAACTTTATATCACATTCAAGTGGTTTTCAAATTTCCTTCACTTTACTCGTATTTATGCTGCGACCGTCAGATGCCACCAATAACAAAAATATTATTGTAATTGTCATCTGTGAACCTTACTAAACAACAAGAATACAATGCGTCATACTCGTTTGTTAGGGGTGAATGATATGTGAAATAGTTTTTAATTACGTACTGAACGGAACGTTAAAATTTACCATTTTTAATATGTTACTGCGTTACTGTAGACGCCGTTAACGATTCTATGTAAGGCGCATAAGTCTGTGATAGTTCGACGATATTTCAAGGTGTTTATCTTAAATTTGGCCTGAAAGTCTCAGACACGTATAAGCTTTCCTAAATTTTTCTTAAGTGTTTTTCGTATTATTTTATTGATGAATGCTTTTCCTATCTCAGAGTAAGCTGGGCTCTGACGGCGTGCTGCTGCTCCCGTCGGCGCCCGCGCCGGCGCCCTACCACTACTCCGCGTTCCTGCGTCCCTTCAACTTCGCCTACTGGTGCATATTGAACGTGCTGCGGTTCCCTGCCACACAGGTAACTATTGCTAACCACACAGATACCATTAGTAACTTGGACTGGCCGGATGGCGCAGTTGGTAGCAACCCTGCCTTCTGCGTCGCTGGTCCCGGGTTCGACCTGTCTGTTTGACCTGTGTCTGTGTGTTTATTATGTATATAAGTCATCAGGTTATATATCACAGCACAGGTTTTGCCTAGTTTGGGACCTGAAGTCCTTCGTGTGGATGTTGTCCCATTATTACCAGCAAACAACACCCATAACGTCCCAATGCTGGACTTGGGTCTGGTGGGTGTAGGACATAGTCCACCTCGCTGGCCAGTACTACCAATGTTTTGTGGAGATTGTATTTTTTGGTGTACAATAAAGACGTATTGTATAAAGTGAATCCTCGAGAAGGTCGCGAATTCGAATTCTGGTTCTAGACTTGTGAAGTCTAATATTTGAATTGTTTCAAAATTACTATTGATTTGCATCATAATGATGGTTTTGTCAGATTTGATAGTCTCTCAACATTAAGTTCAATACTAACTCTAAACAACCGGGCGAGTGGCTTTATTACTAGAAACAAAAAGACTAACAACAACAGAAAAAATAAAGCAGGAAGCTAAAATACTAACTCTGAGCTATTCTATGTCAAAACGAGTATTATTAGGCTCTCGCTCACGTGCATATTCAAATTAATTACCAAACGTGCTTTAAAGGTTTAAGAAAATATCAAATGGAAACTTTTGAAGAGTAGTAAAGTCCTGAACCCGCAGTTTGTCCAGCGTAGTGCACCACGCTGGGTAATAACTTTAGAACCCTTTCATTGGAGTCCCATGCCCATGTAATATTTCATAAAGAAAAAATATTTTATGTCCAGCCATGAGACAGCAGTTTTGTATATTTTGATATGTTCTACAATATCGTACAAGGCTTGCGATGAAACACATTTTTTGCCAGTTTTTTTCAACACATTGGGTTGTGTTTGGGTATATATCTAATATTTTTTGAAACAAATATGGTCTATATTACTAAGGAATAATGTAGCTTTAATACGGGATTTTTTTTTGAAACCGTCTAGTAGCTGTTAAATTTATTCGTTACATTCAAAAATACAAATATTTCCTTTACTTATATCCTATTAGTTTTGACAAGGGGGCCTTAATTACCAAAAAATAAATTACTAACTACAAAAACAAAAAAATATTTAAATCAACAGATTATCAAAATGCTCCAGAGGGCAGCGTGCCCTCTGGAGCATTTCATTTCATCATGCTAGCCGCATTACCACGCTATATGGCAATGCTTATACGTTGTGCCAGATAAAAACCGGCATTCTATCCTTCGAATCGATCAAACGCTTAGATAAGTTTTGGAAAATAAGACGAGCTCCCGGTCCCCACGGACCTAAAGTTACATTAGTAATAGCAATAACATGAATTAAAAAAAAATTATAATTATATTGTATTATTATCAGGTGCCGCTGGGTGTGAACTGTATCGGGCTCCCGCTGGGTATCCAGGTGGCGGCGGGTCCGCGACAGGACGCGCTGTGCCTGGCGGTGGCCAAACACCTGGAGGACACCTTCGGGGGGTTCGTGCCTCCCTGTCTCACGCCTTAATGTCTTATAATACTATTTAACCACAAATATTGGTTTTTAATTCGTCGGAATCTTTCTGTTTTATTTAATTATTTGGTATTTAATCATATCACTTATTCCAATCACACTGTTTATAATGCAATAATAAGTCACATACATTTTGACCCCCTAAAAGTTCACGTTAACGACAAGGAGTCCCCATTTTTTTAATTTGTATGTATGTAATCCTATTTCTCAAAGAGTCCTGGACCGATTTGAAGGGAGTTTCCTTTTTTTACAAAGATTTTTGTCTTCTAGTTGTTTACAAATGTTTTTTTTTTAATCAATGTATGTCTTACAGAATAGAATGTTGTAAATTTGTTTCATAAAAAAATTGCATACACGCACGCCGTGTCTCGAATCGAAATCGATTATTTCTTGTTTTTAACTATTTCTTAGATCTTATACATTCAACAAGTAACATTTAGCGATAATTCTTTTATACCTAAACATAAGAATATTTTTTAATTTTTGATGAGTACTCGAGAGAGATAAAAACTATAATATTTGATTTGTTTTATATTATTGTGTACTTTAAGTTTGATGTAATAATTCCATATCTGCATATTGTTATCATTATAACTGTAATAAATAGTGATTTGATAATGTAATGTTAAGACTGATATGTGTATGAATATAATGTGTATGGTGAGGGTGTTGTTTGCAGTCTCACTGCGTTTTAATAAATAAAATATTTTATCTAAAAATATTTTTTTTTATTGAACATCAAATATCAATTAGTTCTGTGTGTTTGTGAGCTGAGACCGCTGCTGTAGGTCAAACGATAGGCTTTATTACTCGACTGCGAAAGAAGGAGGATTATGTTTTTCTAGTGTATGTATATTTCTTTGGCACGTCCTAGAGCTTAAACAGCTTGTCGTATTTTTATGTGAGTGGTGCCAATAGATGGTCATTGACTATACTAGCCGCATTCCAATCGTAAACCTCTCTCTATTTCCGATGGCTTAGTGCTCTTCAGGCACTGTTCGTGCATTTTTAATGTTAAAAAATCAAAATATGTTTTGAGTCGGGGTCGTCTGTCACTTGTGTTATGACTAGACGGCCTAATTAGTCTCAGTTGTCCCATCGTGGGATAAGTCCGTAACTATTGTAAATAAGACCAGAATTAGCGTAGTGTGTTAGGTAGGCCTTATAACAGCAGTAATAGTGGGTTCATTTATTAATTCTCTGTTCAATCATTTACTCCAGGGTAACAATACCCAGTATAGTCTACTCGACGTTTACAATGCAAAAACGCAAACTTAGTTAACCGAGAGTAAAGTAGATAGTTATAGGGATAGCTATTCTATGTTGGTAGAATCCACCCTAAGTCGCTCACAATAACCGTAGTATTTAAATGTAATTATGGAAAATAAACTTCTAAGTAAAATAAAGTTACTATCTATAGGTACAGTAAATGAAAAGCCACTACATAGAGACGAAATCTTTATTTGATTTTATAAATCCGACATCAAGAGTGCCCGCTCCGGGCCCGCCCCGCGCCCGCTCCCATCCCGCCCCGCTCGCCGCCTAGACGCTATAGCATGCACTAATTAAAATCACGTAATCTATCGACGCACGCGTCACACATACAACTAACTCAATCATTACAAAACATTAATAATCAATACAGTGGGACAATAATATCTTGGCGTACAATGACTATTCCATGTCTACTTCTAAAGAATAAAAAAAAATTCGCTATTTTTATTTTTAAAGTATTTTTTTTTAAATCCATACTATATAAAGCATAGACAACCAGATCCTTTTACTACGCTTAAACTAGCGTTAAGTCTATGGTATATACAACGTGTATCAGAAAGGTGTGACAATACTTAAGGGTGTTAGTCTACACATCAAAGTGAATCCTGCGTAGAACAAAATTTTGCAAAATTAAACAATAATATTGCGTCCTCCATACAACTTGGCCGCTGACGTCACCAATTTTGACCAATAAGTTTTATTTTAGATCAAAATTAATTAGATTTAATTTTGAAATATGTTAAATATGTTGTTCTGCATTGGGTCACTTTAATGGGTAGACTGTGCTAGCTTTTTCAGCATAACGCGTCCTTCTGATAATGTCATGGTCCCGCCAAAATATCAACGTGGGACTGTAATTATACAAAGTCGAAATTAATAAACGTCATGATGATATTGACATCTAGATGTCATAAAGTCAATAGCCTCAATAATGAGAAAAGAAATAAAAACTCGGTCATAGTTGGTTTGAACAATGTAAATTTTGATTTAGTTAATACTGATCAAAATGTGTTTAAATGATGCAATCTAATAAATCTTCTACTATAGAATCATCAAATAGAATTTATTGTTTAATGGATATGTCAAGACAACTTTAGTCATGTCACTATGGCTTCAATTTCAATTAATTTTGTAACATAACTGAAGCTTTACAATTTAAAAAAAAAACACAGTCAAAGACATAACAAAAGCAGTAATATCTGTTTGTAATGCTCTTGCGTCATCACTCGCACGCCCTGACACACTATATCTGTCTCGCTCGCACACGTCTAACCGCTCGCGCTGCGGAAATAGTACTGAAGAAAACCACGACACGTCCATACGAAGATAAAATCTAACAACTTTTGATCATATTATCATTTATTATTTTGTGCATTTTTTTCTACAGTCAAAACGACTTATGTGATGCTCGCTTGATTAAGAAAATATAGAGTATTGGAATACAATTTAAAAATAACAATAAACATACAATAAGACCATCAAAAGTTATTACAATTCTAACATCATAATGTAATGGAGGAAACCTAAGAAACCGACACACGTAAGTTACCTAAGGTTTCTATAATAATATCACGTAGGATCACGCACAATGGAATGTTACATCACATATGACGGCACCCTGCTCTAATCCGTATTTACAATCACATTAGGTAATAGTTTGTACATAAGACACGTCTGCAAGCACGATGTCAAAATATTAAGGCTAAATGTGCTACTCGTACGAAGTCTAAGACGAAATAAATACACTACAATTTATAACTCGCGCTTATTGGCTGTACTAAACCGAATGTGGGTTACTAACAACGTTTACTATGGAAACAACTCTGAAATAAAAAAAATTAACGGCTTTCCATACAATAAGTTTATCGGTCGTATGAATCAGCTAATTTTATTTCTCGAATTTAGAGTTAGTTCCATTGTGAAAATTCTTCTTTAGGATGAGTATAGTGACCCCCTCTCGGCTAAGTACACACCTGACCGATAGACCTGTTTTGTGACAAACTTATATCGGCGCGCGATGACAATCACTAATAGTAAATGTCAACTATCGTCTAGACGCTCCCCACACGCGCCAGGGTATCCTCGTCAGGCTGTACACTCACTTCGCACTTGCAGACAGAATAGGTACTAGTAGGAATTGTCTTAATTATTTTGTTCATCTACATATTGCACATCGAGTATGTTTTTACAGCGCTACTAAGGAATGTGTTCTACTGGGTGCCAGTCTATTCTAAATACTACATTAGTCAACCATTCTCGTGATATTTGCTTCTGAGGCTATTTACTCACATTATGCAATAACTGTCAAAGTTTGCTCAGTTATTGCACAATTTTCTTGTGTAAAGTCTCTTCAAACACTTCGCTTGAATCTTATCAGATAGTCATGTGAAAGCAAACAGCTCAACAAAGCAGCTGAGCCAAAGGTTCATCATGTTATGATCTGATTGCTTTCCAGATCGAAGTACTAAGCTTCCTGTTTGATATCGTCTTAATAACGCCTCATGGTTTTATTGAGGCTTTTAGTAAAAGTATGTGAAAGCGCACATGTTTATTGACAAGATCCTATAATTTGACAGCATTCCTCATAGACGAAGTTTAAGAAGATGGGTTTTCATGCGTGCCTGATTGTTGGAAAGATCCAATTACAGTGAGAGCCGTGTCATCATTGAAGACACGAAAGACTCATTTCTTGCCTGATGAAGTTCACCGAATGTGTACGAAACTATAGTTGGACCTTTCCAACAATCAGGTACAAGCGAAAACCCGTCTTCTTAAAATAATATGAATCAAACACGCGTTAGTTTTCTAAATAAGACTTCGTTATTGGTTCGCGTCATGAGTATAGATACATTATGGTATTTGACACCTCCCACACGTTGCGAATACTGTCAAGAACGCTGAAATATCACGGAACGGATGAGAAAAGCTAGGGGTACCGATTTAATCGTCTCATCCACGATAGCCACCCTTACAGAGTGTTATCTGCTACCGTAGACGAGACCCATCTCCGGCCCTATAGGACCGTCTACGTATTAGATCACTTCAACATCATGTAGGTTACTATATAGTCCGCTGGCTCATTCGCATATAACAATTTCAAATATATAAAAGTTACTATAATGAGTTTTTTTTAATATACTTTTTCATTTTGTTTAAGAAGACGGGCTTTAACGTAGGGTTGACACAAACGACTCATTCATCCCTGATTAAGTTCACCGAATGTGAACGAAACTATATTTGTGCCTTTCCAACAATCAGGTACGCGTGAAAACCCGTCTTCTTCAACAACATGAATCAACATCAATAGTTTTCTAAATAAAATATGTTGCTTTGCTTTTCAAATTTTTCAGAGTAGCACAATACTTTTGTAAATTAGTTTGTTTGTTGTTTGAAATAGAGTTGTAACTTCAAAAAAGTTAAACGCATCAAGCGTTTGAAAAAGCGAGCTCTACCTAAGCGAACCTACTTCGTATTAACTTCGTATTAAGTTATATAATAAGCTGCATTAAATCACATCGTTACAATTTCTACTACATTTCAGTATTGTATCCATCTAATTACAAATGTACGTATAGATGACAAAATTAACGCTTAAATTTGCGTCGAGTATTATTTTAATATTTTTTTCGTACGGCGACTTGCTAGAAAGATTTAATACGAAAATTACGTGCTAATTATGTGCTACAAACGCGTCCGTCGCGCGCCACTTTGAGTTCATACGCCGCCACACAAAATCGCGCTACTTTATAAGGTCAGAGAGATCCACGGTTTCAGAACAAGTCGCAACGGACACAGAGAGAGCATTCAAATATGCACCTTAAATTGTTAAGCATTGAGTAGAATTTCAAATGGTACAATTCGAAGTTAACCTTGTCTTAAATATTTCTTACTATAAATTAATTTAGCATTTTTAATACAGTAAACTATGGTCAAATCGCAGTTTGTCTTGCCATTTAAAATTACGATCTATAATTGCTCATAAAAAGCACAAATTTGAATGCCTTCCGCCGAATCCGCGCTTTAGGACCACACAGGCTTGAGAAACGCCGGATAAAGAGATTCTACAGAAGATCACTTGCTCAAATGCTTGCTGATCAACGATGCTCAAAATGCCACCGCAAATATTTGAGCCCAACTGCTGTGATGATAATAACGCCACGCAATATCACTACACTTATATTAACAACTCCACACAGGACCATTCTCTGTTTCTTGTTGCGCAGGGAATCACTAAATAGGTTTCTTGTTGCGCAGGAAATCACTAAAGTTAGTTCTTGTTGCACAGGAGATCCCTCGCATTGTTTTTTGTTGTTAACGGGCATCCATGTTGATGACAACTGTGACACTAGCCACTGAACTGGTGTTGATTGTCCTCTGGTGTTTTTATCAAAGTTGAAGGCGTGAGGGGAACCACTGAGGATGTTTCTTGTTGCGCAGGAAAGCTGTCAAGTTGGTGCAGCCTGTGACACAGGTTGGTAAGCTAGTGTTGATAGTCCCTCGGTGTTGTTACGTATGTTAAAACAGTGAGTGAGTGGTCGGTCACGCGGCGGTGGCGCGGCGGCGGTGGTGCGCGGTGGCGGCCCGCAGCGGCAGACAGCCGCACGCGGCCCGCAGCAGCGCCGGCAGCCGCGCGAGCAGCGGTGCACGCTCCCACGATACGGGCGCGGAATGCGCTAGTATGTCACCGATGAGTCTGCAATAATAACACAAAACTAACGTTACGCTTTATTTAAAAGAAAAGCACCTTAAAATTTAAAAAAAAAAACAAGAATTAAAACACGAACTAAACTATATACAAAATAACTTAAAAATAACCTAAACTGTGAAAATGATTAAAAGTCTAAAAATTTATGTCCGTGTGGCAAAGTCCCAAGAACGCTGGCTGCATTCTCGCGTTGAATTGCCACAGAAATCCGTCGAACAAGGAATGAGCCAGTTCTCTTGTCACTAGTGGAATCGATGAGTTTAACGCATATATTTTTAAAAACTCTTGATGATGATGTGGCGAGAAAACCTACCTGCACTGCGTCGGCAGAAAAGTTCATGAAGTCCTCTCCTATCAACTTCACTGCCACACGGACATCGGTGACATTCGACAATGGCAGCACCCAAACGTAGGTCAATAAATATTTGTTATTCTTATTCGTATGCTATATACAAAACACGTGTATGATACATACGCATGATTAGTATCAGGTGACAATGAACCTTTGGCTGTAGGTTTTTTTTTTCAATAGCTGGCAATAATGGCCAATGTGGTCCTTGGAGCCGGATGTTGTGGTGGGGACGTGGTACCTGTAGTGTGCATGAGTGTGTGTGGGGCGTGCGCGGCGCGCGCGGGGCACACGCCCAGTCTCTCAGCTCGGGAACTTGCAGTAGAGAGCGTAGTGCAGCTCGTAGCCGGAGAAGCGGCACTGCTGCGCCTCCTGCGCCGTGTACTCGCCCAGGGACGGGAACTGCTTGAGCGCGCTCGGCGAGCGGGCGGCCGGCGCGTCCTGACACACGGGAAACATCGACGTGTCAGTTATGTCACAGTTATGTAGAAGTTACAGCGGATGGAAAAAATATTTTGTTTAATATAAATGAATACGCAACGGTTTCTGTGTTCAAAATATGCGGAACATCATCCGAGAAGGCAAAGCACTCAATAACATGTTTTATCCTGCCATTTTTGTAAAACACTGCGTTGCAATACATTTTGGTTAGTTTTTAAGATCCGAGTTTACAAAGTGTCGGACTTTTTGTGCATACAAAGCCATTAATAAATTACAACAATTTTGGCAGATAGTATTCGTATCTATACAGTGAAATATAACTTGATGCCGTCTCTCATCATAAACAAAAAGTTTAGCAATCATCATCCGGACAATGCGTTAGATAGTGAAGCGTAGTGACGTTACTCACCGGTGTAGCGAACACGGTAAGCACGAACTTGTTGGGTCGGAAGGCGCGCAGCACGCGTGCGATGACGTCATCGTAGGACGCGCACGGCACGTTAGACTCGAACGACACGTACGAGCACGCGCGCTCCGGAGTGATGTGGATAGTCATGTAGCAACCCTGCGGTAACATAACTATATATAACCACACATTTGTTTGATTAATCTACTATTTATGAAAACCTTGACAGACGTTTTTTGCAGTAGGAACTTTTGTGGACATGGGGACCGAGCGCTTTAAAATTATATATAGAAATATCAAAACGTCCCGTGGAAGTGACATGAGACCAGAATGCTGTTAATTATAAAAAAATTGGGGAAACGAATATATAATTTATCTAATTAAATAATGTTAGTACGCAATTTACGTTATCTCAGCACAAAGCTAACTATGTAAATGCTTACATATATATTATAAACAACTTACAGACGGTATATCCTTATCTCCCTTTAGCAGCAGAAATTAAACAGATATTATTTAAATTAAAATGGCGGCCACATAGGGTTTATGAACCACTTTCACTTATCATATTTATCTCTTTAGATTACGTGTAAGAAGATCAAAGTGTTTTGTTAGTACAGAACTAGGCAAGGCAACTCACATCTTTAGCGACCCCGTTCATAGAGTAGCCGCAGGGGTCGAATAGGAAATCGTCTATGACCATTCCCGGTATGATTTTATCAATGCCGGATTCCTGTAATAAAGAAAACGATGATTAATGTTAATCCATACAACTTAACCGATCACGTGACCAGTTTTGGTATAATCTTAAAATATTTTTTTTAAATATTGAAATAAATTGTTCTGCACTGGGTTCACTTTGACGGGTCGACTCACAAACTTCATTATCGTCACACATTTCTGTTACACGATGTAAAGGATGGCTTATGACTGTTTTCCATGTTGCATAATGAATGAAAGATACTGGTATTACAAAAATTATGTGTGATTCGAGTGAGTGGAAGTGTTTGATTTGCGTATTTTTCCGATTATGCTTAACTTGTGTGTGTGTGTGTGTGTGTGTATTATATTTCAGAATGTCTTTCTAGAAACGTCTAAGTGTAAATATGAATGTTGGTATTTGCTCACCCTCGTAGCCTGCGCAGCGTCCTGCGAGTATGCGCGTGTGAAAATGTCCATGACGGCGGGGTCGAGGTCCGACATCAGTATCTCTATGGTCTGGTCGGGCTCACCCCCCGAGCTGTTCACGTGCTCGCTCTCGTGCTGCTCCTTCTCCAGTGCGTCTACAGTGCCTGGCGGTCGTTTGTTTAGTTATTTACAAGCTTGGATTAACAAGTCCAGAATCGACAACATTCTAACTAATATTATGAATGCGAAAGTAACTCTCTGTCTGTCTCGCTTTTACGTCAAAACCACTGAACCGATCTGGATGAAATTTGGCGCACAGGTAGATTGGACCCCGGGAAAGGACATAGGATACTTTTTAACCGAATTCTGAAAAAGTAGTTCCTTATTGGATTATCTTGATAGTAAAATGGGGAACTCGCGGTTGAAATCTCGGAGCACAGCTAGTCTCAAATTTTTTACCCTCCATTTTTAATACGATATACGGAAAGATAAATCCGAATAATGTTATTCTCGTCAAAAGTTCGTAAAATGAATGATTTCATTAATTATCATCATTTAGACATCATTTTTTACAAGCTTTTGACGAGAATAACATTATTTGGAACTTTTCTTAGTTTTTCAAAAATCTCTAAAAACCATATTATTAGATTCTGAGTCAAATAAAAAAGTAGTAATACGTTATTTTTCATGTATCTATCCATTATTTCCGCTTTAGCAGCAAAAAATATTGTATAATTTAGAAGCCCAGAACCAGGAACGAGTTATTGACATGAAAGAAGTATTGCTTTCCTTAAATTTATGTATCTTTTCCTGCATTCATTGTTATTGATGAGAAACTTGAGTAAGTAGTGAACATCTTCATACGTGATCCAAACTGCGAGGAACTGTAGAAGGTCAATGTTCTTGTTCCCTCCTGACTGTTGGTGCAGACTATGGTTGATAGTTACCTTCCAGCGGCAGTAAAGTGTAGAGGTACCAGCAGTCCTGGTCCGGACCCATGATGTACGCACGACCGTCGCCGAAAAACGAATCCAGAAGTTTTACCTGCAAAAATCACAAGGGTATAAAGAATGATGCCAGATTCCGAATTGTATATTTGTTCTATAGCTCATGTTTCAAAGTTTAAATTGTACTGTTTCGGTAAGGAAATCATAGTAAGGTAACTTGCTTTACGTAGAAGTATTAAGGCAAGTCTGAGCAGTTTTTGAGTATTAACAGTGATGTAAGGCATTCTGAAATGTTGTTTTAAAATCCTGCCTGTAATATCCTAACACCTTCACCGCACTAGCAGCAGCCCACGTGACAGAACTTTGACCAGAGACCAGCAGTGTGTGCTACTAACCAGCATTCGCCAACCTACTCCCAGAGTTAGAGAGCTCTCGCGCCAAGCCTGGGCAATGAGGATTGTCGAGCCTGAGCCCACCTCCCCTGACAGGGAGGAGGAAGTACCCCTCAGTCAGCCAGAACTGTTATTGTGTGTCACATAATTTCGAGAATTCGTTTTGCAAATAGGCTTTTCTGTATGCTTTACTTAAAGCTGATATTTCTAACAACTAGCGTGCCGATAGTAGTAGTAAAACACAAAAGTAGTAGAAAATCACAAACGCGTACAGGAAAAAACCTGAGTTTCATACATGATTAGTAAGCTTAGTTTAAAGATGCTATGTGTAATGTCTAACTTCGAGGTCTTGAACACGTTATCTAGTACGACATGATGGCTACTATCTTCTAAGTGTTATGTAATATTGATAAAGGCAGTTATAATCACAGTCTCTGAACTATACTTTAGAATTTAATATCGATCTTATTACTATAACAACTTTATATTACAAGAATTGTCAATGTACCAAACTTTATCTCCTAATGATGATAATGACCTCAATTCTGATAAACTGCTATTCAACGTGCTAACTACGAGTTCTAACTCTACTTCGTTCTGACACGGTAATATGTAGTCGTAGAATCGGTGCATTTTGTTCGAGTTAGAGGAGTCCCAAACACCTATATCAGATGTCTCGCCGTATCTTTGCTCGTCGATCTATGTTAGTTACAAAATGTATTAATCTCTTTTCGTTTAAGCATTAGAGTTTATAACCTCCACATAGTAGAACAGTTTTTTTTCGGTTAGCTTACACATTATTTACTAGGTTTCACCGTTTCAATTTTTCTGTTTTTTATATCACTATAATGTAATAAGCTTCCTAAGCAGTCATATTTTTGCGCTGATACGATGCCTCTTAAAAGCCTAAATTATGCAGAATTCAATAACTTTTTCAAAAATACATTACAGTGAAGCGATTGACACTCTGCACGCGCCACCTAATACTTTTATCGTTTACATGTCATTACAAAGTCTGTCATTACAAAGTACAGATGACTTTGTTAACCCCGGGAGTTATCTTTGAGCCGGACTTTTGTTTCGGTTATCGGTTCTGCGAATACTACGAGTCATTGAGCAATTGAACGAAAAATAGCACAAGGTACTTGACCACAGCTGGTACAGCCATGATATGCGACAATGATAAAAATAATGTTGTTCTACAAAATTATTAATATAGCAAGTTCATTTATTTGAAAATACATAGTAATAACATCTAATTAAACTAATTAATTTATAAAACATAGTCTATTTGCAGCTTCTGTGAAATTTGCCGGATTACAATACAATTAATCGTCAATATCTTCCGATATGATATTTAACAACGCACGCGATTTGGAGGCAATCTTAAGCAGATTAGTTCTTTTCCCGGGTACCCTAAATGTAAGGTCGCTTACGACTAGTGGCTCTTTCAGCACCTCAGTGTGGTGCAGCACGTTCGAAAACTGATTAAATCTTTCGCCACAGCGTCGCAGCATAAATAATAGTACCACGGAATCGTTGTTTAGATGGCGGTCATAATGTCAAAGAAACTGTCGGTTTAGGATTAGAATATCATTAGAAACAGTTTACTATTGGATTAGAAAAATTTACGAACACATTCCGTAAAGCTCGTAACAAAATCACAACATTTAAAATGAATGATAAACCAATCAAGAGATGTAATCACATTCGGAGGTATAAGTTTCTGTAACAAGATTTGCAGAAATAAATTCGCAAAAAACATAATTTTCAAACGCTGTCAGTAGATAAGTTTTTTAAGGATCTTAATTATTCTTTAGGCAAATTGATGATTAAGGAGGTGATAAAGCACGTCCTTAATTTATGCCAATACTAACATTTAAGTAAGTTTTTAAGTTACCAAAACATTCGTAAATTTGGAAGAATTATTTAATCAAGCGTAAATTTTGTCTTCATTTCAAAAACCCGATAATACTATGTACAATCTTTCAGAGCATGCTGTAATATTCTAAAAACATGTTTAGGACATCTGCAAGGGCTTTCTCCTAAGTATATCCTGCCAGTTGGAGATGAGGATAACGTACCTACTCTCGATTGAACGCGGACATAAACATTTGATGATAAGACAAAGATAGCAAATCATATCACATATATATATATATAGACCACAAGTTCGCACGACCACGGAAGTCAGCGATAGTTACTGTAGCCCTAGATAAAGCATGCCTAAGCTAGAATACACAGGCCCTAAAAGAAGGCTGCCGGAACACACTGTTAGGTGTTTGGCGACAGATTTTACAACTTGAGGGTGGTAGCTAGCCAGGCGAGCGATAGGAAACGACCTACCACCATAATATGCTACCGCCTGTACCAGCACTGCTGGTTGACGTCTCTACCTAGTGATACTAACCTCCGAATCGAAGTTATCGTGTGGCTGTAACTGCAGCTGCGGCCTGGCGAACTCCCTGCGCGAGTAGAACACGTTGTGAACGCGCGCGTGTCCCGCCACGTCGCGCGCCAGTGCCAGCACGGCGCGCACGCAGCGCAGCGGAGTTGTCGTGCCACAGGTCTTCAGTATCCAGCGCCGACGAGACACGAACATGCTTGATTCGCTGGAACAACAGATATGGTACACGTCAGCGGTAGTGGAACACGTGGGTTCTGCTAGAAAATCATACTACAATAAACTAACTTAAATGCAGCCAGATCAAGGCAAACTCTGGCATCTATTCGCTTGTTTCAGGCAAATATTCGCTTTTTTTAGACAAAAAACACGCTTTTGCTTTGTTACTGCGTGGGGTGAGAATCAGACCGTAATATCAAATGTAGGAAGGGCCCTTACCTACTACTGTGAAGGGAAAATGATTTTGTCCCGTAAAGACGATTGCCTATACTTAATAGAATTTAAAAAGATAACAAAAAACACCAAACCACCATCAGTGCTAAAGAACACCAAAGAAGAAGTCCAGAAGAACACAAAATGCTAAAGCGCTAATGATATTCAAATATCCATGTATGTATTGGTACGTCTTTTTAAATTTATGACCTTTCAACCTTCAACTTTTTATGAATGTTTATCGATACAAAGCATTTTGTACTTTGTGCTCCACAAGACAACACTAATTAGTTGCCTGTATCTTGCACACTATTATCAAAATGTTTATATTTGACACTAGTTAAGACCAGTAGAATTCGGATATCATTACCAGATACAGAATCATAAGATCTGTATTGGTACATACATTTTGCAGTAAGTTTTAAAAACAACTGTAAGTAAGTGTATCGCATTTTAAAACTTACGACCGAATCATTGCATTGCCAGCTAACAAAAATATAATGTAACATAAAATAGCTCATAAAAGTTTGTTCGTTTTATTTATTGAAAAAAGATTGTGTAACGGCAAGTTAAATCGCATGGGTCGAACTACAAATTATTGAATAAGTAGTGAATTGATTCATTAGATTAAGTTGCAAATCTGCCAATACTGATGTCCACTAATCATAACTATTATCGTAGCAGTTGTAGTGTCGCTTAAGAGGAGCGCCAACAAAACAAAAATACCGAAAAATTCTTGGAAGAAGAGTTACGGCCAGCAATGAACGCTAATCAGCATTGAGAATAAATTTTTTCATTATCACATTTGTAGCTGTAGCGCAGTGATGCCCGCGACATAAAAAAGAAGACATTTTAAACTTTGAAACTCTATTGGACTCTCCTAGCGGTTCAATTTCCGAATATAATTCCTTATACGTACACCCTATAATGATTGCACCCTCCAAATTTTCTGTCTCTAGCTAAAGCGGTTTAGGCTATGCGTTGATTCCTAGCAAATATCCTTACTCTTTTATATATGTAGATAGAAGATGCCGCGGGTCACGAAACTTACAAAGATTTGAAGTGACTTATTGACCTGCTGATTACTCGTCACCACCAGAATTGTGTCTGATAAACAATATCTTCTGCAGAATAGAGGAAACCGTTATCAGTCTGTTTTATTATAATTTAAGCAACAAAGGCAAGCTTTGTTGCCTAAATTAAAATAAAACATCGCCCGAAGTTACTAAGACGATAATGGTATGATGAAGCAATAATAAGTACTTCTGGATTGATTATTCGAACGATATAAAACGAATAAAGAAAGTTTTTACACGGTGAAAGACTTCCTTCATAAGTAATCGTGTAAATTTTATGATACTATTTTATGTAAGATAAAATCTTTAGCCAGTCGCCGGAATATGAAATGAATTAGACATAAGAAATGTTCCAAAAATGTATGGAGCGCCGACTAGAACAATTGTACATGATGCTATAAATACTTAAGAAACTATTAATCTTTAATCTATCAACCAAATTCAGAATAACGTAACTTATAGCTGTATAATAATTAAAATAATAAATAAATTTCGTATAAATATCGCCCCGCAAAAATTTGTGACGGGCGGTACAATTTATAAATCAATGTGACAATTGGTGTCCACCAAGAATACATAAATCTTCCATGGACACCATAATTCCACTAAAATTCACAGTATTTACATACTTTTATACACAATGAAGGAGGCGACTAATGCATTTTTCATTAATACAGAATATTAACCACATGGAACAAGTCCCTTAGTAAGTTTATCCGTTTAACTTATTGAATATTCGCCAGTCGCCTGCCAATGTTTATATTTAGTCTTCGATTTCTAGGTCTCCAGTCTTCGCCTCTTTACGCAGCAGTCTGTTATCATTGTCAAGTTAAGACTAAATAATAATTGTGTCGTGACAGTAGTTACTAGTTCATTGTCTAATCGTTTTGTCTACACATACACAAGGCATGTTTAGTTTATTAAACGGATTACAACCAAAACAAAGGCTGCTTTTATTAGTTATACAAATCTGTCACTGAATAATCGAGGGGTAATAACAATTGTTGCATATTAGGAATGCACGCAGTTTGTAGACGTGTTCGTAATTTGTATATCTACAAGTGGCTGTGTAAAGCTAATAAGTTATATAATAACAACACGTGTAAACTTGCATGTCATATACTGTACATAATATGTTTACGCTATTAATACCTACCTCTATAACACATAGTCTATGCGTATTATAAACAAACGAGCTGCGCCCTGCGGTGCGGTGCGGAACCCGGCGGTTCATTCATTTAACAAGTGGTTAGAAGCGAATTCAAAAAAAACCTGACTAATCTAATACCAAATCTTTAAACCTGTGTATCATTACTAATATTTTTTTTTAAATTTTGATGTACCCAGTGTGGTATCACTCTCACGTCTAAGACAAATGTATTGACACCACTCACATAAAAATAGGACAACCCGTTTAGACTCTAGGGCGTGCCAAAGAAATATACGTACATACATACATACACTAAAAAAAACATAACCCTCCTTCTTTCGCAGTTGGGTAAAAAACATTACCCTCATTTTGGGCAGTCAAGTAATAAGAAACTTCTCCTTTCAGGAGAAGTTTGATCATGAGTAGGAAACGTGACAATTTATATTTAGCGCATATTGCAACCATGCGCGCGAGATCGGCACGTGGACTCTATTTCGAGACAGTACGAGAAAACCAAACTCTTCAGATATGGTTCATTCTTAATGTAACTATAAGGAAAGACTGAGTACCCCTAACACACCGGAAAGTAAAACAAATGTGCCTAGGGCATGAAAGGCAAGGGGCATGTTAGGGTGAGGTATGCATATAACTTGCGGAAAAGTTTTTTTGCGGGATTTGCTCCTAATGCAATAAAACTCGAGTTTCATGGTTACACGTTTTTCCTTCTCCAAAAATAAGAAAAAACTTTTCAAAGTTGAGTTAATGGCTTAAATCAAAGGCTAAAACGGACCGATGGTCAAGTTTCTTCGAAAAACTTGCCCTGAAATTACACGTTGGCAACGGACAAGCAAGTCTACTTTCATTATAATTGCAGGTATGTGGCCGATGCGACTCAAACGTTGGGCCGGTTTTGGACATTTTTTGCCTTGCTTTGCTTTGCCAAGAACATTCGACAATATCATACGATTTTGGTTTGTATATTGTAAAACTAGAAGGTCCGCGCTTTAATCAGCTAATATGTTGAAAAATGCTCTTAACTATGTCCTCATTGGTTAGACCTCTCAGTTCTGGCCATGTCAAACAGACAATTCATGGATGATAAAGTCAATTCTAATTTATAATATTAAGAACTCAACAAGGGAACATGAAAGCGACATCGAGGTATAAAGAGCTAATTATGAAGTTTATATTTATCGAGATCAAATAATGCTATGCAATGAGTAATGCCATATCTAAATACAAACAGAGATTTCCTTATCAATGTTAACAAACGATAAGTTTTGCTGCTTTCTAGGGATATAAATAGCAACATAAGCTATAGCAGAAGAAAATGAAGTGCGCCGGTCGTCGTACTGTTTCTAAATGAGTCAAGTATAAGAAAAGATTAAAAATGCTGACATTAAAAGAAAACAAAAACATTTTAATAAAACTTCATGGGAAATATATGAAAATACGAGCAAATAAGAACCGTGCAAATTAAAAATGAGAAGAAATGGTGTATAAGATCTGAAGGTCCCAAATGTTCATAAATATAAACTAAATCTCTACTATATTGTATATCTCAAATCAAAGCACCGATATTTGAACTTGTTTTACAAGATTAAGTATAATATGCGATGTTATGAGCATGTGCCATCATGTGTGTTATCGAATGTTATCAAGTTATCTGTGAAAAGCGACGTCAGTGGCAACATTACGCTTATCGTCCCGTCTAGAAACATCCTCTTCAATGATATTTGGACCACTTTCAATAAATTTGTTTTATCAGTTGCACATTTTCTTGAAATAAGAAAAAGATTTTCATTTTCTTGAAACAAGTAAGGCTTTTTAAACAACAACTGACATTATTATTCTTAAGAATTGTTACAAAATACAATTCTAAAAATGTCAGTTAATCCAATTAAAGAGTGCTAATAGATAAAGTTTAATAAACTTTCGCTTTTAGAAACGAGTCGATTAGTTGTATAAAATTCGTTAAGAGGCTGTACTGTAGCCCATTCTGTTATGGTGGCTTATCAACGAGCTGATCCTCAAAATTCCCCAATCGTCATACATTAAACAGGCGCCAGTGTTGTGAAAACCGATGTTGTAATGTAAGTGCGTCACAGCCTGTTGAATGCAACACATCGCGCAGGTGCCGTCTGGATCGATAGCAGCCGATGGACAGCTCCCGGCGCCCGCCCCCCACCGTATGCACTGTAGGGGGATCCAGAACGTACCTAGAGCATTGTCCGTCCGAATATAGGCAGAAGCAGAACTGATGAAACGAAACTATGAAATCCTTGTTTAATATTCAAGCCAGTCCTGCAACACAGACAACAAATTGACTGCCTGTACCGAAGCACCGAACCAAGACGTGGATTCGTTTTAATTTATTGTCATCCTGTTGTCCGTGCAGTTTGAACAACCATACCAATCCTTTGTTTCCCACGTCAGTGTCCAACAAGGCTTGGTTTTAAAAATAAGTAGGATCGGCATAGGCTCATCTGGTTCTACAATTATATATTATGTTTGGTCAACAGGCCAAGTAGATTCTTGTGTGTAGCTATAAAATCGTATAGGACATTTTGAAACCTATATAATAAGCAATACACATCGCTATAGTAATTATTCTTACATTCCTTAGTGTGGATTTCCATGGAGTCATACAATTTTAGTTTAGTGCGGACAATTGGAGACGAGCATACGCGTAGAAGTTCCGCACATTTTATCGTACCTATCAAAAAGTAACAATAGACTCGCTCGTTCTTCTCATAAAAACTTGGTTTTATTAGTCAATCAGACAGTCAACTCGATAATACGGTCACAGAGTCAAGTGCAACTAATTTACTTTGTAGATATCGGGGTCACCAGATTAGGGGTATGATCTGGGGTCATTAGTTGCTAGCCTGTCCGCATTTATCGGGTCAGCGGGCTAGTTACTTATTGGTTCGATTTTACTTCTTGCTAAAATATATTTTACGCAGTAATCTTAAATAATGTAGGACAGCAATATGCTAAAACACAAGCTAGATCACATAGACAATAATCCAATGGGCATTTTAACCACGCAGGTGGGTACTAGTCTGTATTCACCCGATAGGGGAATCCCGGACCTAGCAGTGTAGAAGCGACGCTAAACCTGAGCTTCAGTACTACTATTACTTTACGTTACATATAGACATCATGTGAAAATTTACCCATTGCCAAAAAGCTACACTGTTAAGAAATATATTTAAATACAGACAAAATAGATAGCACAGATACAGTACACAGAAAACTTAAGTTGTCGATGCATTTAAGATCCGCTACTCAGAAAAAATAGAAATTTTTAGCGAAGTAGATCTTTTATTCAGAAAATAATATGAAATACCCAGAGAAAAACTTCGTAATGATGAGTACATACAAGTACATATACCCGATCTCGACTTACCCCTAACCACCATTCCTCTATTTTTTATTGTTGTCCGTCGGAAAAACGTCGCTTTTTAGCTGAGCTACGTGGTGACGCCGAAAAATTGGCAGGCGTCCACGAACCGCTGTTTATTTTGACGACATCAATTTCACTCAAGTGGGCCCGCCATCTTGTGTATTATCAAACAAAACGTTCCATAAAGTAACGCAGACTTTACCGAGGTTAGCATCATTCGCAATTCGCGTCGCGACCTTTGAATTCAAGGTTAACCAGATCAAAGTTTTGATATTATAAAAAGAATGCAACAACACTTAACATCTAATGGTTATTGACAGTTTAACTGGTAATATAAAGTCAAAAGTAATGACAGAAAAGGAAATGAAGAAGATAGCTCCACGCTTTTTCATTTAAACATCAAGTTGTACGCAGAGGCCATAAATAAAGATAGAATAGAATACAAAATCAATGTTAAAAAAATATAGTATATGGAAAAAACATTTCTATGGCTCTATTGAGACGGAGCCCATAATATGGCGAAACTATAAAATCCTCGACATTATCGTTATTTAAAACAACCTTACTAGACAGCAAGCAAGCATAATATCCAAACTATTTCAAAGACACGATCGCGTCGTCGGTTAGTAACAAAATAGTACTACATAGGCTAAACTAATACAGACAAAACAGTTGCCTAACTTGCAGACAAGGCATTTCTCAGTATTACGTAACAAGACCTTGAAGGAAGACTGGTCTAAACCGGCAACCTATACCTAAATTATTTCAAGCAATAATATTTTACATAAAGCTCTTTATATTACATAACTTGACAATGAACTGTGACGCAAAAATTATGTTTGGCAATACATATATAAATTAAAAACATCTTGAAGACTTTGAACGTTATAACAGTTTTGTTTTGAAGTCTGATTGAATGTACTTTCCATTATTCGGTCCCATAGCCAAGCCTCGTATTGTTAGACAAACAAGTCTGTTAAAATCACGTATATCGGTCATTTGGGTCAATCTTTCTGAACTTCTACATTAGCCACATTATGTGCATCGATGTTGTTTTCGAATATGATGATGTGAAATGGCTGGTATGTTTTATGGATTTTAATTGATATTAATATAATTATAATTAATCTATCATTCCAAAACTACTAAGATGTTAGTTTCTAATTCTAAGATGTTAAAACAACAGTACAGCCAATAAATTGTCTAATTTAAATAAGTGATGATGTCATGACATCCCCATCAATCTGTACGATTTACTTCAAGTGGCAATTTTTCAGTTGTTCAAGAGGCCGCATCAGCTCTGAAGAGTGCACGAGGCATGCGCAGTATACTCCACCTTGACCTTATCCTCACACCCTCCCAACCCTCTGACGACGTAGCCAAGACGCTCGCTAAAAATTTATTACTCGAAGCTTTTCGAAACGTTGCGTTACTTTCAAGAATTCAGTGTTATTAGACTCGATAAATAGATTAAATTTCCACTTTTTTTATAACAGGCTTAAATTTGAAGATACGAGAATTCAATTTAATCTTTCCGCAAGCACGACACGTCAAATAATTCGTAAGCCCAGACGATAATTTTAGAAACTAAACAGTGCCAAAATATCGTAAACCTACTCCTGCCAAAGATATACCTACCCGAGAAGATTCAAGTAAATAGTCGCCAAAAAACTGTCTCGTCCGTAAATAGCTCAGTACGCCCACTTATTCCAGAGTTGGGTGGCAAAAGCACACTCTATAAACAAATCGATGACAGCTAACCGACTCGGAACTAACAACTAACGGAGTATTGGACTGAATTTATTATTTTTGGGATTACAACATAAGGTGTATCCGGACAAGAATATTTCTTTTAACTTGATGATATCAACTTTCATCGCTATGATCCTATTTTGACTGAGTGAATGTGTGAACGATGAGATATGTTATGTACGCTTTTTTTACATAGCTTAAACAAGTCTTTTTAGGTCAATCTTTCGCATCACTGACGGTTGGCTTATTTACTAACAGAGTACCAACAGAAAAATCTACAAAATACTGTTAGGACCAAGACAAGAAGTCTGTACAAGGCACTTATAATACTTTGGTAACTAATAAGCTTGACAATGCCAAAATACCAAGATATGTAATTCATTCAATTAGTTCGCGACCATGAGATCACTTTGCAGAAGTACCGAGGCATATTATACTGAAAAGTAAGGAATGGAGTTAACACATTAATATTGTTATTTGCTTTTATATATTTGCAAACAAAGAAAATCGCATATAAAATTACTTTTTGCACCATTTTACAAACCAACATACTTAAACTCATATTCATCGGGCTGAGTGATTTTATTCCGTTTCCAGTGCTCTATAATTCCATGCGGGACCTGGCATGCTTGATATCCCTACTCATGGTGCATAATAACGTAATTAGTTGCTACATTAAAAGGATGACATTCTCGTAATATGACTACGGGAGGTGTGATTTGGTTTTCGAGTCAACACCTTCACAGATTTCGGTACTGCGTAATAACGCTATATATTTACCAGCTGCCTTTTTATTGACAGATAGGAGGGGGTTGCACCTATCTCTACCGACACAACCTCCCACCCGAGCCACAGTATAAATTATAGTACTAGTTCCTAAGCCTAAAGTCTAGCAAACTTTGGAGAGTTTTCAGGTAGACATGCGCCTAGCGCTAAATGAAATATAGCCTCAACGGTTTTGCGCATGCCAAAATTCTCACCTTTATTCGGTTATCGTTATTTTTTTAACATAACCCTAATATATTCATAGGAGCAATAAGGAGTTTTCGGTTTTAGATTTGCCAAGGCTACTATGATCAGTGTAGAAGGAAATTGTCCTAAATGCGCCATATATGATGTCACATTTAAGAAAATTTGTGTAAGCATTGTGTTTTCATCGACGACGACTGGCGGGCGCGGCGTATTCATGACCCAGATCTGTACAGTTTCCCTGTTGTTTTGTTTCTCCTGAAGTATTCATGGTTTGTTTCTTTGCAATATTGAACATTTCATGTTATATTTTTGTTTTGTTTGTAATTTCTAAAAAGATTGTCAATAAACTATCTCATTTCCGGCCAAATTCCCTGCGAACATAGCTATGTCTATACATATGCAACTGTATAATTTACTCAAATATGATATGCATAAATGACTTATCAACTATGGGACGTACTTATTAAAATTTCATGCCGATCCACGCTATGCTTGTCAGTAATCGGGCGGCAATTTCCTAACAATTTTCCAGTTATGCACCAATACGCGATTCTGAGAATCAATAAAATAGCTCAAAGCTTGTTGGCCACTTTATCGTTTTTCAGGTAATGGCATTGGTCTATATTGGCCATTGTTGATCGTTATATTTCAGTTGCTCGAGAACTTGCTTACTTAGTATAAGCTACTTATAACAATGCCTGTAACATGAACATGTAGACTTTGACCTTACGAACTATTTACATAAGCCAAATACAACTGAAACGATCCGGAAGTACTTAATGGTCGAAAAGGTATTCAGATAAGCTTTGTGGTCTTATATGTATAAGTTTAACTTTATATAATATGTATTGGAGAGCACGAACTTAGTTATTAGTAAGATGTTTGAATGATAGTTTTAAATATTTTATAGTTTAAAAAAATACAATATTATCAAACAATATTTTTTTAATTATGATATTTCATATCATTAAAAAGTTTTTAAGAAGAAAAATCACGTTCAATTATTCCGTTACATAGATACCATTACATAAATTCATAGATACATACTAAGGAAAGCATGGTTAAAACGTTTTGCTTTCGAGATCACCATCATCACTAGTTCCAAAAGAAATACATTCTTCGCGTTTTAGTTTATAAAATTCGTATTATTAGAGCGGCTAACGGTGGCACTCGTATTATGATTTTCTAGGACATTTTTAAAATGCAAAGCGTCTCAAACGAATGAACACACCCATAATTTATCTCGATCGTGAACAGATTTTTGAGACAGCAAAGAAAAATAAAAATCTGTTCACTTTCCCGACATATAAGTTGGTCTTAGAAAAGTTGACCTCGCTCTATTTCCGTACTGCGTAAACACTATCACAAAATTCATTGTTGATAGACTTAGTCCCAGATCGTGTTGATGTGTTAGCAAAAGATATTTTATTTTATTGTAGACTAGCTGACCTGGCGACTTCGTACGCCTAACAGTTATTCCTGTTTCTCACCTTTTGAACCTTCCCTGGAGTACGACAATCATTTCAAGACCAAAATCAGCTAAATCAGCCCAGCCGTTCTCGAGTTTTAGCGAAACAAACGAACAGGAATTGATTTTTATATATAAGATATGTAGTTTACTCTGGTAAACTAAAGAAATAATCGTGGTAAGTATAAGAATAAAAATGATATTGTTTTATGTTTGATTGAAATTAAAGTAGATAAAGCATGTCTCTTACACTATAAAATCTAATTTAAATTTGTTTTTGAATTCAAAAATTGTTGAAAAATAGGTAAATATACCTATGACGATTCACACACAGTAGTATAGGTAAAATATGATTTGACATGAAGCCCCATTACTGTATAATGTCACAGTCATATTTCAGTCAGATAACAGAATTTCCTTACTTCAAAATAAATAGGAATAACTTTATTGCATAAAACAGAATTAGGCAACAATAATTGAATATTGTCGCCTCTACTATCTTTACTCCGTTAACGTTTGGTACAAACACAATAAGATCATCTAGATAAGACTCAGACAGACATCTAATTAAAAAGCTAAACGTCATCAAGATACCACATAGAAGTATACTAATATTCGCACATATATACTACATAAGCATGCTATTCAGGATGTTTATAGACAAGCTAGCGAAGAAATACCGACCACAAGTGAAATGTAATACTCGTTCATCTACAACTTATGATATGATGATATAAAGTCCACATTTGAAATATAAAAATTCAGTATGTAGCTTTTATGTCGAAGGAAGTTTGTATTCACTTCTAAATAACTCGCCATAGGAAGTTTCCGTTTCGTGGGAAACTTTACGAACATGTTATGAAAGAGAAGTAAACAGGAATACTTTTAAAACGGCTCAAACGACCTAAAAAATTTTGAAAAGCGCGGAATTTCTTTTACTTCTTTCAAATTTTAACAAAAATTATATAAATATGGCACCGGAAAACATAACGTTTTTTGAGAAAGAAGTAAAATTTATCCTAGACGTCTCATTAGCAAAAACAACCTACCTTTTACTATACTTTGGACATATTTCTAAAAAATATAATATAAGCAAATAATCACAGATTACATAAGAGATCTACCAAAGAACCAGTTCAAAAAACTACACTAGTCATGTGGCATTCACCATATAGCTTCTACCTTACTCAACTCATAGATTGGAAAGACTAATTGAAGACAGTCCAGCAAAGTGTAAAAAATGTCCACAGCTTTTCTAAATAAATTAGATGTGCCATGATGATGACACTCGTATACCAACATGTAAATATTACTTTTGAATAAATGCCAACTTAACGCGTGGTACGGAGAAAACAGGACATAAAGCATATTACAAGTAAGACAGACGTAGACAATATGACGTCAAGTTACGCGCGTCTGGTTATGATGCATGGGTGATCTTATCTTATTTAACCTTCGTTGGATATAGTTGTGAAATGGCGTAATAATATGTTGCAAGTATATGCATGTAAAAACAATAACTGTCGTTTATTTAATCGCGAAATAGAAGAAGAGAGGCTGTTGTCTTCAGGCCTTTGAAGGTTTCAGAATTAGTACTATTGAAAATGTATAAGAAATTAAATGTTTCTTTAACATAATGTAAATATTATCTTAAGATTTAAAATAAATTAGGAAATACAACGACTTTGTAACTTTAACTACATAAGAAACGATAGTCTTCAGCACGCTCATGACTACATTTTGAAAGATGAATATAGAAGAATAGCACTTTGGTAATAAACTAAATAATGCACGAATGAGGTAAATTGCTTCATACTTGCAATAGAATAATTTAAGTCTCATTTTAGTGCGTACACTCAAAGGGTTCATACAAAATATGATAAAAAATAATGGCGTGATATATTCGGTCACAAATGCGAATACTTCTCATATCGCAAATTCGAATAGTTTGTGTAAAATATTCGCCACAGATTTTTATCGGACTTTCAAAACTCTCTATTTATTTGAGCAACTAGGCTTATACCTTGTTTTGTTATGATGTAAGAGTTTAGTTTCTTAGTTTAGTTTCTTTTTAGAATCCAACAGATGTAACCCTCAGTGTAAAAATAAATTATGGGTTTAGGAAAGAGTATTGTACAAACAAATTCGAAAACAAGAACCACTAAATGGTAAACATTGCCACAAACTAGTTACTGAAAACATTAGTTAAATCGAGCTTTCAGAATGCCAACGTCCTGTTACGAAGCCCTACCAACCCGTGTTTGTGAACGTTTTATTTTATACGTTTTACTATAGTTTACCAGCTATGTTTGCTTTCACTATCGTCTTGGCCGGGTGCCCGGCAGCTAGAGCGTCATAATACACGCAGGACTCGACGATGTCACGCGTAGCGTCAATGAGACACGTAAGAACGGACGCTTGCGATATTTCTATCCAAATAATGTTTTATTTCAGACGTTGTTGACGCTTCTGATATAGACTCATGTTTTGCAACTGTTCTGCTTTAATTTCAACTAGTCACTATAAATTTGCCCGTGTCGAAATGATTGTATCAGTTTTATCAGTTAGCATGATGTCTACGATTTATATGCAATAGTTTTTAGTATTTATAGAATAGCAGTACAGGATTTGTTAAGTACGTGACCGAATAGTACTTACTATTCTAGAAGTGAGGTTTCGTGGTTCAATCAAAACTGTTATCAAAAATGTGTAAGTGGCCATACCTACCTAGTCACGGATATGAAGCGCAACGGGTCCGACAACATAGCAACAGAGACGTTTTATCAGTCTAGTCCGATTTAACGTAGTTTACTACAACATACGATAACCCCAACGCGGGAGATAACTGGGTGACGTGTGGGAAATACTAGTAACTCATCTATAGCCTGATTGGTACGTAATAACTCTTGTGTGTTCTGTGGCAGGGGTCAAATCGAAGCCACCGCGTGCTCAGCGCGTGGCCACTAGGGGAAGCTGGCCATTATGTAATAAAGTTAAAATTATAGTAACATCTAAAATAAGAATGAGAAACAGATAGCGGTTTCATCAGTTCAAAGTATCAGTTGCAAGACAAGCGTTTAGACGTTACGTGTTTAGGTATAGATTTTAGCCAATTTATTTCTAACATTGACCGATAATGTAAAACAGAACCGTAGTAGGTACAATTTTTTTTACTTGCTTTTAATTAACACTATCCTAAAAAGAAAAGAAAGAAAACGAATCGCAATGAGGAAGGGCTATGGCAATGCCCGGTGCATTGCCATAGCCCTTCCTCATTCCCTAACATACATAAATACATAACATAAATAAGTTCCAATAAAATGTTATTATATGTTAGCAGAAATTCTCGGAACGTTTTGCTTTGTTATTTCATCAATAAAACCTACTCACAGAAACTGTTTATCAGTGATGCTGATGACGCGTTGAATTTGTTTACTCTAAACAATTTGCATTCGCCTAGTACGTGATTATAATATACCACAAGTTCGACTTTTCTTTGAAAACTCGATAAGCACATGCGTAGCAAAGCCAACTAATACATATTTATCTAGTTCTCATATTTATTGAAGAAAAAGAGCGACGATTGTTCATACATAATATCGGTCAGTATCCGAATTAACTCTTAAATTTCGTTGTCACTTTAATGACTACTGATAATTGGGACACCAGTGAAATAAAATACGTTTTGTGTGACAGATATAAACTTAAGTTGCAAAGGTGCATCTAGCGATTACGAATGGACACGTATATTTGATAAGCGATATTATTATTTTTTCAATATCAAATCATAGCTAACCACATCAATAAATATTTGTCTACAAAATTATAATTCTTATGCTTCACAATGAGAAGATGCGAATTCGGTGCCAATCCAAAGATATGGTCACTGCTTACTCTTACAGAAAAATACGTGACAGTATCATATATTTCGGTGTTTCGGCTTTCAAAATGTTTTCAAGGTTGAGAGTTTGAAACGAGGGTCGCCGGTCGACATTGTCATTTATCATCGAATTTATCATTAGAGCATTATCGAATAAGATGTATGCAGACACGCAATAGAGTAGAATAGCCTGATATATAAAGTGGCCAATTTAATCATTGAAGTCATTTAAACTTGAAAAATTGACAAACACACTATGTATCTTGTAGGTCAGCCTGCTGTTGTATGTATGTTGGTGTATATGTGTAAGTATATTATGCAATTCTTTGTATATAAAAAAATAATTAAATGTGTTTAAATTGTTAATTCTCTAAAAAACCATATATTTTCGTAGTTTTATGATTTGCCTGGCTCTGTTTGGTTGCATTTTAAGAGCTTGCATGCGCAGCGATATATATATATTTTTTACCTACTTCTCGAAAAAGGAAGAGGTACTCAAGTTGACTGTATTTTTTATGTTTGTTTATGCAGAAAAACTATTTTTTTTTTGTTGGAATTGATTATTTTGATACTCGAGATATCTCAATTAGTTTTATCAGGATCTGTCATTGTATTGGTTTAAATTGCATATTGAATTGAAATTGGTAATCACATTTCTTTAAAAGACTCGTTTGTTTTAGTATATTATTAAATAAGTCGGTATTTTGATTAATTTATAAATTTCATTGATCAATATAAATGAACTGTGTAATGAAATCCTAGTAAAATCCTATTTTTACCCTTTCGGTATAGAACCTTAAAAACTTATGTTCAGGGGGGAGGATACCAAAATAGAAAAATTATGAGTAATTCCATTTCCTTTTTTTTGATATTGTATATATTGAAAATGCATTCTTAAATAGGTAGACAAATTGTCCCCCTGACCACATCATAATAACTTCTAGTTTTTACCATTTTATTAATATTTTCATGTTCTTAGTTATTGTAGTTGTACTTGTCAACTTGTACACTACATTACTTTTTTACAGTACATGGATAAAGGAAATTTTCTATAGTAGCAATAACGGCCACAGTAAACAGGTCATAGTTACCAAGAGCTATTACATAACATATCAATCATGATAACAACAGATAAGTGCAGATAAGTGGTAAGTAATAAAATCAATGACCTGCAGAAGTCAAGGCAGTACATTTAAATTAAATTGAATACCAATAGAAGAACAATTAAAAGTTTCATGTTGGCTTGTGTTGATTACTTTCAAATTTGATTATATATCTGAATAGGTCTTTGTCGGCAGGCAAGCCATAGAGGAATAAAAGCTGTGCCAATTTCAGACTTAATTTCTGAATTTTTTGATGGATGGAATAATATCTGTCAAAATATTTTGTACAAAATTTGCATACATAAACAGTGTCATGTCAATTTATATTTAACAATATGGCCGCATTGGATGCTACATCATCATCATCATATTTCTGTTTTAGCTATAGGTCTGGAAGAGTATGCTATTAGTAATAAGTTTTGCTGTTAAGCCTCTTATTGTACTGCTCTTGATAGGTTTTTGTTTATTGTATTTCTAGTGCCAAAACAAAAAAGTGTTTTCTTTGCATATAAGTATCTTAAGTATCTGTGGTTTCCTTGTCTCAGCTATTTTACTCTATAAATAGTGTTTGAACTAACCTGAGGACATATGCGTCGACTTGTTCACTCTGTGTGAATGAGATGATCTCGCAGCGAACTATCTTGAGGACATTCTCCCACTGTTGGCTGCAAAAAGAAACATAAATACTAAATAAGACATTCATAGATAACTTTTAATGCAAAAGTACTTTATACTGCATGAAATAGGGTAAATAACTATAAGAAGGTTCACATTTATTTGCAGTGTGTATAAAATCCCTGTGCATTTGGTCAAGTTTTTTTTGGAATCCTCTGTAAATTTATTGCAAAAAGATATTTCCACTAAAATCTCCACTAAAATTTCCAGTGGTGAGTTTATGGCTTTAGTTAAATCTTAATAACGTTAGCAACTACCACAGTATATATACCCAGTGATATTTTGAAAAATCGCGCGGTAGGCCGCTACTTACAGATGGTAGCCAATAGCGGCAATATTCGATCATAGACCAACCCCAGTCCAAAATAGACCAAACAGCTGATTCCAGAATTTTCCACAACAACAAACAAGGTAAATCCTCAGGATGGCTTAATTACCCAATAATAAGATTTGATTTCGAACTGTTATAGCGTTATTGATTCAATGGCAAGTAGGGTAGGGACCGGCAAAAAGAATGCTCTCCACCGGTAACCAAATCAGAAAGTCACCTGAATAATAAAATAATTTAACATAATAAGTGTACATTTAAGTTAGCAACTACACTTACCGTGTTATTTTTCTTAAATCCGCGTTTTTCGCCGGCGTGAACCATATTTCTATGAGCTTCTCGACACCTTCAAAGAATTGCTCGTTATTTTCATTATTAGATATTATTTCTGTTTCAGCCATTGTCTCGTCTTTTCTTTCTTTCTGAGCAATTGTTAAATAAAAAAATTATGAGGTTATTTCTTCACAACGAATACGCGCACAACCACCACGGACAAATATTGAAAATTGACTGAGTGAGTGAATGAAATGAAACAAAATTATTGACAAAATGTTAGCGAAAGAAGAGATATTACAACTACCATCTCCTTCTATTAGAGCGAGAAGAGCGAGCGAATCAGCACGGCACGGCGCGGCGCGGGGCGGCGCGCGGGATTTTCAAAGAACGAGCTTTCTGTGTATTAATGTAGGAGCATTCTCTACACAGAACATTAGTAACTAGTGTTGTCACGTCTTGTTTCCGTGGAGTGGTATTTGTTACAGCTTTATACTCGGCAGCAGAGACTCATACAAACACCATAACTAATAACGATTAAAACATTAGTAGTCTTCGCTTTCGCGCCCGCGTTCGCTGGTAAATCGAGTCTTCAATAACAATTTCAAATATTTTAGTAAATATTTCTTAGTTCGATTCGTATCTTCTTCTTATAGTAAAATCTCCGCTACTTTACTATGTTCTACCGTTAGTATACAATAAACGAAGAACTTACGTTCCTGTTTTAATTCTTCAGTTGCCTACATTTCATATTTCTATTATATATGGTACTTGATACTGACAAATATACTAATTGTATGACGCCATAAAAAACTACAACATGGACTTATGGACTAGAGTAGTTTTTTTTATTATTTGGCTTTGTACAGAATTACTTATTATTTAAACTTATGTCATTCCAAGTTGAAACAACATAGTACGTATAGCTAAAGTCTTTCCTACGACGAAGAGGTGTTTGTAATCTATAGAGGAGTATTGTATACTATTTGTAATCTAATTACGGAAGTGGACCAACTTTTAGTCCTGTCGTCACGTCTTGTTTCCGTGGAGTGGTATATGTAACAGAGCGCTTTATACTCGGTAGCAGAGACTCATACAAACACCATAACTAATAACGATTAATTATAATTTATTATCATATGTGTGATGTTTTTAGAGCATACATATCGTTGTTATTTACTGTAGGTACTAATGCCACTAGTTAACTAACCAAATAACGCCATTTAAATAGCATTATATTTTTTTCCACAAGCCCTCTCGACCACGAAAGGCGGCGACACTGTAGGTAGTCCTAGATGGAGCATTCCTACACTGGCCTAATTAGCGCCTAATGTTTGCATGTGAGCAAAAGTTCTTGCACATTTTAGCCTAGAGCCTTTAAGCACAGAATAAATAGGTCACAAACTAATAAGAAGATACTGAAATAGGTATAGCTTTTTAGATGTTAAAAGGGCAAGTGCCTTTATTACGAAAAACTAAGTTACTAGGATTAGGTACTTATAGACCATTTAAGATCAACATTTTTTGGTTGCTTTCGTGTAAAGATTGTGACGCAAACATAAACGTTATGTCGGTAATCTTCATGCTAAAACGGCTGAACGGGTTTGTATGGCTATAAAATTCTGTTAGCGACTCTACGATTGCTACATTTTAATTTTTTATTCTGGAAAAGACAGGTAAAATTGCGGAGTGCAGCCAGCCATGAAACACGATTTTGCTCCCCACTTTGTTTGAATAAGTACGTTTAGTTTTTGGTACCCAATTATCAATATATTTCAGCAGTAGCTGGACACATAGACTTTAACTCTGTTTTTGGGGTGAGTATAGGGAATTATAATGCAAATTTGTTAGATGAAGTGTGAAACCAGCTTGGCTAGTGTTATTATTATTTATTATAAGTATTCTTTGCTAGCAAAGTGACAAACTATTATTAACGTACAAACAACTCTTATCGTTCAGCGAAGCTTTTCTTGTAGCCAGTTGCACCCAAGAGCTCTTTCTTCAGCGCGTTGAACAGTTCAGGGTGCTGACGCATGCACAATCTGAAAGTACTCTTTTCCAGCAACAGCATCTATAAATTACATTAATTTTTAATTGTTGTACCTTAGAATATAACATGAATAATATATAGCTGTACCGATAAGTACCTATATTTTTATACTAGGTTAGTCCCGCCGTTAATCCGCGTAATTACAGGATAATATGTAGCCAAGTGTTAATCCAAGATCTAAGCTACGAGTATGTCCGCGCCAAATGTCCATCGATACTTTCGCGTAAATAATATTATTAGATACTTAACTTAAAAAAATAGGTATTTATACAGAGTTATCGGTAAGGAGTGCACCTCCAAGACGAAAGGTTGTACCTATACTCATAATTACGAACGAGTTTCAGTATGAGAAAAACCCTAAATACAGTAAAAAATTAGCTGTTCCATAGAAAAAGTTTATCCGTTGTTAACAAAATGTATAAAAAGCTGTTTTTTTTCTCCAATGCAGAGTTAGTCCTGTAATTTGTTTATTGATATTAACCCATTTTGGCTAAGTACACCCTTAGTCGATAGCCCTGTAAGTTCCTGATTAAATGTAACTAACTAATCTGACCTCGGAATATAATTACGCAACGATAAATGCGTCTTAACGTTGAACGGCTTTTGTGTCGCATTGTCGCGACGATAGGATAAAAGAAAGACACCACATAATTAACAATGTAGTACTTACGACACAAGAAGTAATGGCGACCACTCGCGACGTACGCTTCTCCTTGTCGGTAACTAGTGAAAGTTCCCCGAAGTAATCTCCATCGATGAGGTGACCTGTCTCCATTTCGTTACTGTATACAGCCAGTTCACCCAGCGATACTATGGAGAGGCCCTCACTCTGCACCCATGGCTGAATTAACAGAGGCTAAGTTGTAACAAAACTAATAGCACGAATAAAATAACAGGTAATAGGTATCTAAGCAGCAAGAGCAGACTATATTCGAGCAGCCTGGATAGTTCCTATCTTTGGGTGAAGTAAAGCTTTCTATCATCATCATCTGGGTATAGGCGGAGTGGGTCACCTGGGTCGTAGAAAAAAATAATAGTAGGCAGGTACCTACTAGGCCTGGTATCAGATTCTGGGCCGCCCAAGTCCTCTCACATGATCTACGTCTTAACTGAATAAATCGTGCTTAATACATGACTTACTTCAGCAACCAAATCGTTAGTCAAATATATTTCCTCCTTCAGCATTATCACAACTTTCCCAACAACATCCAGGGACCAGTTAGAGAAGTAAGGAATCCTCCTGAAGTACCGTATGTGACGTGACAAAATGGTTTCATTTTTAACGCTCTCTGGTAACGATCTATATATGTTGTTTTGACTCTCTATGACTCTCATTCTAGATGGATTAAAATCATAATAAATATGTAGTTTTTCTGTGATACTATCAGGGAGTTGTCGACATCGTCCCATGCTGTCAAGCGCTTTCTTTATAACGATCACTCTATCGTCGATTATGTACATTCTACTGATGAAATCGTAGCATTCAGTCACGATCCACATGAACATCAGGCTCATGATCACATAAGCGAGCAGTGAAGCCAGAATATCGAGATTGTACTTCGAGCCTCTGTGGTTGAGACTGAATAGACGAAATGACCAGCAAATTCGCCTAAGGGTCAAAAAAAAGAAGATGTGATTCGGGACTGGATTCGGAAAGACAAATTTACTTCTAATGATACGTGTAACAAACGCTTCGTTATCGAGCTTTCCGTCCGATATCATTTTCATCGAAATTATCGTATCGCACAGGTCATGGAAAAACATCATAGTCAGCAGACCCAGCAAGCAAATTCTAAGAAACTTATAAAAATGCGTAATGTATAAGTTTTCCCGCTCCCAAGACAAATATTTGGATAGTACATACAGTCTGACCAGTCTAAAGACGCTTATAACTTTAAGAGTGACTATAAAATAGTTGAGTTTACATAGAATGCAGTCAAATTGAGTGCCATACTTGAGAATTATCAAGCATTGTATAGGTATGGCGGAGGCGGCGTGAATAAAGAGCTCATTGGACGCATAATGTAACAGCCCAGCTTCCTTATCTAGGACTATTTTCCCAACACTCGAATCAATATATCCCATGTAGCAGTTGGTAACAATATCGGCAATGATGATGAAATCACTAAATGCCCCAAAATAGTACAACTGGCGAAGTAGCTGAGCGAATATGATCGACGTATTATGATGGAATATCACTATATTGATTAGAAACAGAAGAAACATGAAGATATCTCGATAAATTCTGTAAAAAGAAAAAATATAATTTAGTAATTAGCTGTGAATGCCTTCATGGGCAAGAATAATGCAAATGTTGACAACATCAACTAGAATTTTAAAAACAAATCTATGTATGCAAGACCTGAATCGACTCATTGGATGAATTCTGTTCCTGTAATTCCTGTAGTGTCGGAACCGCTCCATCCTCATAGCATGTGAGCTGTTGAAGTACTTTCTGGCTCTCTCGTCATCATACGAGACTAGAAACCAGCTGAACCACCACCTCTTGAACTTGGCTCTAGGGCCATATCCATGGATGTCAGTCTCTAGAACATCTTTGGAATGGCTGTCAAACACAAAGCAGTTGTGTTCAAAGTATGATTCATGGTATTCTGTGTGGCCCTTATCAGATGGCATTTTTACTATTGTTATTATACAATATTCTCACTATTAGAGTAAATATGTTCCTCGCTTTGAGCAGTCATTTGATGTTGTCATTCGCAAAACTAATATGACAGTCTTTACAGAGTAGAAAAATCTATATTCATTTTAAGAGTTTCTATGCTTTCAAAGTAGTTTTGCAAATATGTAGAATCATACAAAATTGTAGCAAACATTGAGTGAAATTCAAATGAGATATTAAAAAAGGTCATTCCTTATGACCTTTGTACAAATTGAGTTGTATAATGTGTAAGCCTACCAAATCTAAACTAACATACCGGCAACAGTAAGTTTAGTAAAAATACTCAGTTTGACTTGACTTATATTTATAATTTTATTTTCAATTGTTTCTTTATATTTTACAAAATATTATAATAAATTTTCAAAAGCTGCAACAAGCTTATGCAATTGGCCATTTTCCACATTTTTTACTGGTTTGAATTTAGGTTTGATCATGGGAATGTGTGGAGGAGAGTCTTCCTCTTTCACATCTTCGTAAAAGTCTTCTATATTAGGTTCTAGGTCTCTTTTAGAAGAGCCGCTGCTGGATGGCCTTTTATCTTTCTTCTTTTGAGAATCTTCCACATTTGTATTTAGCTCTACTAGATTTCTATATATTCTGTCGTTAAAATGAAAGTTCAGCTTTTTTGTTACCTAGAATTGTACAATGATAATTATTACTAATAAAGTCACATATAATAACTTCATCAATATTGTATTTACAATACAACCATATTATTTTGATAAATGACCTGAGTGTCAAAAACAATATTTGACATTATTAACGATGTCTTCAAGATAAAAACAACAAACGTAAAGTGAAAATTATCCAAAATGTACCTTCGCATTAATGCTACATTTATCTATGTTTAAATCATCCACAGTTAGCGGTGGCGGCGAAGATATTCTTGCATCTGAGAGATATTGAGCTAAAGCTTCACTAGAACACAGTGTTGGCTGATCCAGCTTATTTTCATTTGCAGAAGTGCCCGAGTTTTTGTGAGTTCTGACCCGAGAAGTAGAACCAGTGTCATAAGCCACTTGTTTCTTTGCTACTGGTTTCAAATTCTTTTCGCAGTTGCGAACTAGCGTTTTCTTAACTTTGGGGTCTAAACTGGACTTATACATACTTAATTATCTTGCAAAAGCTGTAAAGAGCTAGTTAAGCCCTTGGTTAGGAATTCAAATTTCTGCGACGGTTTTGTTTGTTTTGTTTTGACTTCTGAGTGCGTCTATAGACTTTGACATTTGTTTCTTTTTTCTTTTTAATGACATGACATAAAACAATATCTGGCTCGTTTGTGAAAAATCATTAATGTTTCAATTTGGGTTGCGATTCTTTTCTTGGCGCTGGTAATTATAATACAAACAAAGATCTAGCATCCTCCTCTCTCCTCCTCAAAAACCCTGTAAAGGGTTGCCTTATTTTATCTTTTGCATACAGATCATAACATAGTGCCATCGAAGTGAACTGCCGCAAACATAGAACAACATGGACCTCCGCGCACGCCCGGAGTTGCTCAATGGCCGCAAAGAAAAACATATCACTGGTGTCAATGTCGGGAGATTTCCCGCGTTCACTAAAAAAATGGCGTATCTGGCTGTGTATTTATTCCAAAACTAGTGATTCTGCAAGTTTCAATGGGTAATATTGGTAAATAGATTATGCATCATTAATGTCTTGTTAATGTGCACAAGTGTGGGCAAGCAATATAAAGAGGGAATAACGTGGTTTTCGTGTTCGCGGGAAATATCCATAGAAACCCTGGTAAAGTCTCCACCCCTTTACGAGGGTACATGATGACTTTAATTTGACCACGAAGACCTATTATTTGATATTTGACTCTACTTGATTGATTAATAACTTGAAAATTGGTAAACTTTTTGACGGCCAATATACAAATCGTATGGTGCCATACGAGAAATAAAAAAAAAATTGACAAAATCGAGATGATTGCCATTAAATTCGTTGCCTGTCGCCTGTCTGTTCTCTTCATCTGCTGTTCTCTGTTGTTGATGTGTATGAAAGTTTTAAGGGTTCGAGAATAATTATTTTCATTTGCCGTCTACGGACTACATTTGAGAATAATTCAATTAAATCTATTCTCATTTTGTTTCCTCTACTAGTTCAATTTGATATGTCCGGTAAATCTGTAGAATTTCTTGTAAGTATGTTTACAAATTTGGACCTCGTCTTATAAACGTTATTATGTGACTTTTCTGATTATTTGGTTGCAGAACCCTGATAACTTGCCGGTGGAAAATGTAACGTTGTCTGTATCAAACGCTGGAGTCGTTCAGCAAGTGAAGGCATTGGTGAGACACTTGATCAAACCATGTTTTAAACCATATTGTGCAAGAATAATTCGGTTGTTAGGGGGATCCCCATTCCTATTTTATTTTCTTTTATTATTCGTCCATGAGTACAAAAAAAGTATCTACGAAATAATAACAACAAATATGCTGACTTCTTCAATATGTCATTCTTCTCCATTTCTATATTAATTCATGGCACAAAAGTTGTATGAAGTAAAATGTTACCATCGCCTTTCTTTGTTTCAAGCATTTTCTACAAAGGATAAAGAAAGAATCTAAATTTATTATTAGATTTCTTATTTAGATTATGCCAGTAATGTTATTAGAAGAGGAAAATTCAATATTGCAGGATCCATTCTGGGTAGTTAAGCGAGAGCTGACAATATACCGGAGACCTCCATCAGGCAGTTCACTGGTGCTTGGAGCTGTGGAGGCATGGAAAATGAGGATGGAAGGATACTTAGAGGATATGAAATGGCTATTGAGCTTAGAATATCATATGTAAGTTTTAACTGCAGGATGCAATGCTAAATATGGTTGGAAAGCTATTTTTCAGCTTTTTTTTTATATTCATTGACTAATATGAATGCCGCAATAAAAGACACCCAGGCTGTGTTTAAAAAAGGTAATTTTATTTGGTAAATATCTATATATATAAAAAAAGTTGTGTTACTTACACTACTTATAACTCAAGAACGGCTGCAAATTGGTGGGGACGTAGCTTAGGACCAGGAGATATGATGGCATCCATCAATTTTGTAAAATTTTATCAGAGCCTGCTGTAAGGGAAGTCTGTGATCACTTTTTTTGAAAAGAACTAGTTGTTAATATGGTTTAAAATTTAACTACATTATTTCCAGATTCTGGAGTACAGTTCTATACCACCCACAATGTATGGACTCACTGGTCTCGTTCCTTCAAGAGTCCAATCCTCCGTACTTGGCACAGCATGACAGCAGAGACGTGCAACAGCTGTACGAAGACATACGGAGATCAGTGCTGGTTGTGTTCACTCGACTAATTACTAATAAGGAAAGCAAGGTACTGTTTCCAGAGTACTCATGTTAAATTAAAAGCTTCTTATTAAGGCAGCCTTGAGTCTTGAAGTTCTTTTCCTTCTAATGGCTGGCACATGCATCAACTTATGAATGGTTGCTGGCAGGTTGCTCCTGAGTCCCAGTATACATTTAACACAGAGCATTCAATTTTTATATCACTGAGTTTTTTACCTGTGTGCAGATTAAAGTTAATTACCACTTGCTTTAGTGAAGGAACCTAGATAGATAGATAGATAGATAGAAAACTCTTTATTGTATGCACATATAAATAATACAATAAACTTGATAAAACTTATGATTACGTGCAACAAGCGGCGGCCTTATCGCTAATAGCGATCTCTTCCAGGCAACCTTTGGATGGAGAGAAACTAAAGTATAAGTATGGAGGGGGAAACTAAACCTAAAAACTTACTTGCATTTAAATAGCAATTAATAATAATGTTGACAAATGTTTTAGAATTAAAAAGATAAATATAATATAATATACATAATCTTACTACTTACAGAGTTGAAATGAGAATTTCATTTACATACTACATTTGATTTAATAATTACATACAAAACAACAGCGATAATATCGATATACAATTAACTGAATTCTTCGACTGAACTAAATTGAAAAATGTAAAGAAAAGAAATAACAGAGATGGTTAAACAGTTTATTGAAATGGCAGTGAGAGCTGTGAAAAATAAAATGTCTTCACTTGATTTTTGAAAATTGCTAGGGACTTCGATTTTCTGATCGAGACAGGCAAAGAATTCCATAAAGTGGTAGCTTGAGCAGTAAACGAATGGGCATAGAAGGAAAAAGAATACTTTGGTATGGAAAAAACATATGTGTCTGAAGACCTTAATGAAAGAGAATGAGTGGAGTGTACATACTGAAAACGTTCTTTGAGGTAGTAGGGGGTGGTAGGGTTGAACAATATATTATAAAGGAGATGAAGAATATGAGCGTTTCGACGAAGGCGAATAGGAAGCCACTTGAGTCTTGTGCGAAATTGAGAAACATGGTCATACTTACGCAAGGTAAATATGAACCTTATACAAAAATTTTGAAGACGCTCAAGTTTATTTAGTTGGTCTTCAGTCAGGTCAGGGTACCATACATCAAGATAATATAGAATAGGAAGCAGAAGTGATTGTGCAAGAGCAGTTTTAGTGGCAGTAGGAAGAAAGTTACGAAGTCTCTTCATCGAAGCACCCGCAGCAAAGAATTTCCTACTTGTTGTTTGAAGCTATGGAGCCCAACTCATACGGCTATCCATGATTAAACCCAGACTTTAAGCTTTGCTCCACTCTGTGATTTTAGTTAGGTTAGAGACAATAACGTTGATTGCTGATTACAGAAATGAGTATATCTGCAAATCGTGCATATAAGTAAAAGAACAAGAGAGATTATGAGATATAGAATTGATAAATACTGGAATTGAAAAACACTGCAAAAAGAAGAGGGGAAAGGACACCGCCTTGAAGAACACCAGCAGAAGTGTAACACCATGGTGAGAAGTTCTCATCAAGACGAGCACGCTGCCGGCGTCCATACAGATAACTGTGAAACCAGTCTGCTACTGTAGTAGATGATATGTTATTAGAGCGTAATAAAGCTAAAAGGATGTTAAAATCGACAGTATTAAATGCGTTACTGAAATCTAACAGCGCTAACACAGTTAGATTACGATTATACATAGACGAACGAATATCATCAGTAATCTTAACGAGTTTACTGACTGTGCTGTGGCCGGCGCGAAAGCCAGATTGGGAGTTTAATAGATTATGGGAGGATAGGAATTTATTAACGTGGTTGTGGACGAGATGCTCGAGCACTTTCGTAAGGAAGGGTAAAATAGAGATAGGTCGATAATCAGAATATGAATTGGGATTAGCATTTTTCGGTAGCGGAATTATCTGCGCATCCTTCCATGATACTGGGAAAACACTTGAAGAAAGAGAGCTATTGAAAAGGAAACAGAGGATAAGTAGGATAAAGTCGAGTATAGATAAAATCATGTTGCGACTTATACCATCGCCAGCCACAGCATTGGAAGTGATTGACATTACGCTCTTCCTAACATCATTAGCGGATACCTGATCAAAAACAAAAGAAGCGAATTCCGGTTCTGGCTTATTCGAAAGAGAGATTAAAGTATTCGCTTTAGTTTGGGCATCGATTTTCGATGTAGAAGAAAAATGAAAATTGAGCGAATTGATATCTAGATTGAGAGAAATACTTTCCTGACGCGCTTTACCGATTCCAATAGATCTTAAAAACTTCCAGACTTTAGCCGGATCGTCATTATCGACAGATTTATGGACATGGCGGCGCATAGCGTCCCTACACACAGTATTGCAACGATTTCTGGACTTAATGTAGTTTGCTTTGGTTTGAACGTTAGGTCGGCGCTTGTATTTATATTTTGCAACGTCTCTTTTGTGCATTAGCGCCTTAATGTTTTCGTTGAGCCAAGGTGCTGGAAGGTGTTTTATTTTGATCAGTCTCAGAGGAGCGTGTTTGTCGTATAGCTGTGTTATGATCGAGTTAAAAATGGCTACTTGGCTATGTACAGTCTCAGCGTCAACTACTGGTGACCAGTCGATGTTACGAGCATCTTCACTTAAAGCCTCATTGTTCATGTCACTAAAATTGCGCTGAAGGATTAATTTCGGGTTACACCTACCTCACAGAGAAGGTTTAAAATGTTGCAAATCTAGTGATCTTTGGCACCTTGAAAGTAGGACAAAATAGAAAAAGACTTTGTTTCTTAGCAATTTCATGGACACTTCAACTTCAGCCTATTAGTATTGAATATAACTTCTTCAAATAACCACGTTAAAAACTTTATGTACAATATGGCCGAAATAAATAATTGTTATTTCTAATTTCTTTCTCTACTTCAATTGCGTGTTCTATTCCTTCCAATAATCTTATTCGATAGACTACAGTGGGTAGACTTGGAGAAGGCCTATGCCAAAAGGCGCTCTGAAATCATTCGGCACGGTGTTTGTGTGCGTGCGACTAGACGTATGCGTATGCAATAGCTTCAGCAGCAGTCCCCGAGGGCCACACTTTTTTATTTATTAAATGGATATGTATTAAATGCATATTTTATTAATTTTCTAGTCACAATGGATGACCAAGGAATACATGGGGGACGTTCTATACAACAAGTTCATATTCACGATACCTATAATCTGGGACATCTGCGCTACGTACGGTGTAGACAACCCGAGACATGTCGCACGATTACTTGACTGTGTGTTCACAGTGCAACCACAGTATGAGAATGATGCGGTCACGGCTGTCGGGTTTGTGCTTGAGGTAATTATAATACTATACAGGGTTATTTATTGGCTAGGGGTGTACTAAGCCGAATGGGGGTCACTATACTGTCTAAAGAACAACTTTCACAATGGGACCAACATTGAAATCAAGAAAAAAAAAACAGCATTTGTGCGTCTGTGTTTACCTGACCGCTCAAAAGGAGGCTTATGTTTTTCATGTGTATGTTACGTATATATGTCTAAATAATTGTGACCCATTTTAATGTTTGAGATATCATTGAATTTATCCTATCTAGAAATTGAATTTATCTCATGAGCATCTGCGATGCTCATAGGCTACACTTGTTGCCAACCACTTGTTTATCTCTTATTAATTTACAACAATATTTCACCATAAATATTCTCATTTTCCAGGCCTTCAAATACATAATCCTCCAAGTGAATAAAGATTATGATGCCTTGGAACCGCCGAACCTACCGGAAACCTTTAAAGGCTTTACGGATATAAGACGTCCATCCTCGAGCAAAGCTCAAGATAAACTGACGTTTGATGTACTGAGAGACATAGTGATACATCTACTTGATACCGCGATGACGCTGAGGATATTTGTAGAGGTATACCCAAAGGCTGTTAGGATATTTAGAAAAACGAATTTTGTACTTAGGTGAGTGATTTTAATGGGGTTGAAACAAAAGTAATTGAATACATTTCTAAAATATGTTACATCTCTTCTTAGTTTTGTATGTATGAGAGAAAACAATAGTCGTTCTGTCTTTAGAGAAACTTTTTGATGTACGTCACAGCCCATGCCGGCCCACTGCTGGAAATGGGTTTCCCCCTATGAAGAGACCATTTCCCATAAAACATGTATCGTTCCAATAAAACTTGTATCATCGCCAATAATACTTGTACCATTTCCTTTAATACTTGTACAATTTACCATAATACTTGTTCCATTTCCCATGTAACGTGTACAATACTTTCCAGTATAGTCCAGCTCTATGAGTATGGAGTACCACAGTTGTTTGAGAAACTCAGCGAAGTGGGTGACGAGACGAGCGTAGCTTGCACAGAGGTAGAAGGCTATATTGATATGGCACGGGAAGAACTGATAGACGTGTTCAGAGAGATTCTAGCTGCGTATAAGAACGCTATATTTAGTGGAGAGTGAGTATATTTTATTCAGTCTTTCCAAAAAAACGAGGTATTTTATTTCTCATATTTTATTTGGGTAACAAATATTTGTTATCTGATTTATCGGAGACCGCTGGACCGTATTGAAAAATTATTTTTTGTTTGAGTAGGTATACTTCTCAAGTGGCCAAAACTTATTTATATTCAATGTTATGTTGCGGGCAACGCCGCAAGTTTCTGCAAGTATTCTTACATAATAGTAATATGATTTCCAGAGGCAACATCCAGTCCCAAGTAGAAGAGTATCTAGCTATTCTTTTAGAAGGTCTATCAGAGAAGCTGCTAATCAAAGACTACCACGCCACTTACCCGGTGCATGAGGACCTTGATATGTTACGACAGGCTTACCCTGACATGTATCCTTTTAATAGCCAACGTCAAAAATATGAGGTTATTTTTTGTTTTATTTTCACGATTTTATAATGCCAGTCCCGAAATTGCAATATACAAGCCTTTTGTACAGGATTTTATAAGTATGCTATGATCGGGATATTATCAGTATAACTTAGGTAACTGGTTGCGAAATCTACCTTACTAAGCGATGGGAATCGTGCCTATATCGAATTAAATGCTTATTTAATAAGTCTGAGCGATATTACCGTCTAATTCCCAATGTTTTGTTTGTCTGTATTTTGTAGTTTACATTTTTTTTCTGTGTGTAATAAATAAATATTGTTTAGTAATGCAAAAAAGAAAGTAAAAATTCAAGACCGTTTCTTTTAGGCAGAGGAAAGTATATTACTGTAATACTAAACTTATCCTTCCTTAACTAATAACTTCAGTGATTCTGTAAAGACTGATTTCATCCTTCAAGCGATCTACTCAAACCTAGACGAACCACTCCCGCAACCGGTTACGAACGGCCACATCGAAACCGCATTATCCGCAACCAGTAATCAAATACAGACATCTAGCAATCAAAGTATAGACAACCAGAACGTAACCACAGATGTAATACCCGACCATGTGAAGGAAGAGTCGTTGATAAGCGAAGTGAAAGATATTTTGCCACATCTAGGCGATGGTTTTATTTTGAAGTGTTTACAACATTACGGGTTCAACGCTGAGAGAGTTATTAATAGTATATTGGAAGATAATTTGGCAGAGCCTTTGAGAGGTAAGCATATTTGGATATACATTGTCTTTATGTAAATTGATTTTTCTAAAAAACATGAATTTGATCTTTCTGACAAACGAACTGATTATATGAGATATTTCATTAGTAAATAATAAAGTTATAACGATTGTTAATATTTAGGGATGTAAGTGTAAAAATCTTCATAATGATAAGATATAGTTACAGTTCTTTTTTGTCATTATTGAGCTTGATTACTAACTAAGTAATTAACTAGTTTCGTACAAGTAAAGAAAACCCTCCTACGGAACCAGTTTCAAAACTCCGGTTCTATAAACGGACGAAATGAAATAAACATTAGCAAGCCTTCTGTGACGGTATCACTATTAAGTCACGCTATTGGTGCCAACAAGTTGTGGTATTAATGGCGTCATTATTGACAGTCAAACTTAAAATAAACCTTTGTTTATTTCCATTCCAGCATTAGACCAAGCCCTACCAATAATCCCACCGGACCCTCTCGACCAGAAGTTCTTAGAGACTGGCTTACAGCGTCTTAACGTGTTCGACGGCGATCGGTTTGACGTCATGAATCGAGATGACGTCGACGTAGCTAACATGCACGCCGGGAAACGACGCGAGAAATACAGGAACTTGAAGGATATGCTCGATGATAAGACGGAAGTTAAGAAGTTGGGCGATATCTATAGCAAGTACAAGTAAGTTGTACTAACAATACATAAACTTAAACACAGTTCTTCTAATACTTAAACACAGTTCTTCTAATACCAATTTTGTTTTTACAGTCGCTAAAATACTAGATAGTGTAAATCGGTAATGGTATATTTACAACATTAACAATTAAACAGCTTATAGCTTATTATAATATCTTACAGCTTATTTTCAGGTTTAAACATTTTTTTTATATTATTTTTATTAGTTTTGTTTCATGTATGGTTACTTTTTTATTAGTATTAGTTTGTTTGCACCAAACGTTTTTTGACGTAGCTAATAAGCACGCAGGAAAACAACGCGAGAAATACAGACACTTGAATGATATGCTCGATGTTATAACAATTACAAGTAGATTACCAGGTAAACAGGAATAACTAGGCAGCATATCGCAAACTTTGCAAATACTCTAGATCCAATAACTACTGTAATAAGCATGTAAAATACCTAGTCTTTTCATAATTTACTTAGGTATATTCACCGGCAAACAACTTGAACCCATGACCTTGGCTGCACATTGACAAATAAATCATTCATTCATGTTAGGTCTCTTTGGCAAATCTTATTGTGAGGGGCAGAGCACTTGAGATGCGACCGGTGATCCCACTACGTTGCTTTTAGCTTGTTTGCCGGCACTTATCTGAATTATAAAAGTACGCTGGACTTCAGGTGACAATGAATCCATTTGATTTCCGCCATTTTGGCGCTGACGCGTGTGTGTGAGTCCAGTGTGATATCATAAAACTAATATTAGTGAAGGCTTAATGTCATAGAAGTAATTGTAGTAATCATAAAAACAACAGTAACTGTCATTTGCTAGTGAATATTTAGTCCATATATACATGTGAGTGTTGTGAATGCGTGTTGTATTGCACAGCCTGGTGTGTGACGAGGTGGCGATGTATTCCGACGAGTACGACGACACGTACGACTCCGACGGAGTGTCGCCCGCGGCTGACGTCGCGCCTGACGAGCGCAGGCCTTTCGTCACGCCGCGCGTGCTGCAGCCGAGAGCCGAGGTGAGGGGGCTACTGTTGTTGTAATTTGCCCAGCTTAAGCCATTAGGGATTTACCGCTTTGTTTTCAGTATTCATATCCATCCAAGAAATTTATGTAAATCCAAGAATTATTATCTCAGGAGGCTTCCTCATCTGACGAAGAGCCAGCACCAGGCCCCGGACCATCCACCACCGGTTCCTCTCAACCAGGCAGGAGTACCACCGGTGGAGTCAACAATAGGATGGACTTCTGTAGGAACCCTGAGGAAATGCGCGCCAGAAGAGAGGCCAATATGCAAGCTAAGAGAGGGAAAGGACATGGACCCACACCAACGCCAAGGTAATTAAGTTCTATGTAAATATTTTTTCAGTACTGTGGTCTTGGTAGGTTAAAAAAGTAAATAAAACTATGGATCCAGCATCAAAAATTCACATAAAGTACAAAATAATGGACCTACGCAGGCTAGGAACCTTATAAATAAGACCCAGGTAAATAAGATCTGTGGAAAAATCCAGCATCACTAGTTTCTCGTATCCAAGCAGGAGTACACCATTTATTGCATAATTCTGTAAAAATGTACTACTTTGTCTGTTTTCAAACTACCTTCAAGTAAAAGTAAAGTGTTACTAGTTGGCAACCTGTAGCTGGAGAACTCAACTAACTATTATTTAAACTAACAGTTTCCAACATAAAAAACAAGTTATACTGTCTGTAACATAGAGTGTACTGTCCCGCAGGAGCGGCGACGTGGTCGGCAAACCCAAGGGCCAAGGTCAAGAGAAAGATGTTCTCGTCAGCAGAGAGAAGAAAGAGAAGCACAAGTCTTCAAGAGCCAACCACAACAGACGCCAGGGGGCGCAGTGGAAGAGGAGCCAGGGGATGATGCCCTCGTAAACCACCTGTGATGTGCTCCCGGTAGTTCCCTTCTACTATTCTATTTCTGATGGAACTCTCCACAAATGACCTTATTTATAAAAACGCTAGATTACAATGACCCCAATTCGGCCAGTTACGCTGACTAAACTAAAATTTGCTTAAAAATATAGCCACCCTTGTCTTACTTTTGGAAACAAAAATAGAGGAGACAATTTTAGAACTGTCAAATTAGGTTATTTTTGTAAGTGTTGCCAGCCCGAATCAGTGTTATTATTACATTATTTTATAACTAGCGCTTTAAAAAAAAAGTTGAGTATCGACACTCATTACGGCGCGCGCCAATAGTACTTTTTTTACTTTTTTCGATTTAAAACTCAATGGTATGTACCGATATTAATGAAACTTAAATGGGAGCACTCGTGAAGTATATAACCTTTTCAAACAAAAATCAATTTTTGAAATCGGTCCAGCTGTCTCCGAGATATCAGATGACAAACATTAAAAAAACACTCGTTGAATCGAGTACCCCGTCTTTTTGAAAGTCGGTAAAAATACGAAAGTCTCTTAAATATATAATAATATAATATAATACTCGTATGGGACAGCATCCACACAAAGGTGTTCAGGTACCAAACTAGGCAAAGCCTGTGCTATGGTAACCTGATCACTGATATATACTCGTACATACTTATGTATATAATAAACACCCAGACACAGAGAGACATATGAGACTTGTTTTAAGATTTTTAACCTATTTATCAAGTTCAGTTTTAGACTTAATTCCAGTAAATATATACCAAAATTAGCAGACAGTAGAACTCGAACCGTGCAGTTTGGAAAACAATTATATAATATTTAATATTATATAATGAATATATTAATAAAAAAAAAATAACGCATTTTCGGTGGCGCGTATCGAAAAACATAGGTCTAAGATTTTATAAGGTATGTGAGATTTAAAGTGTAATTTATTAAAGCAATAATTTAGAAAAAATATATAATACAGGGCGTAATTATAAATTGTATGGAAAAATTGAAATGTATGTAAATAATATATTTATTGTTTAACGTATTAGCAAAATATATGGTTTATTGTATTAGATCGGCAAGAGCAATGAAGACGGCATAATTTGTTACATACAGGGCTATTATCTAGGGGTGAACTAAGCATAAAGGGGTCGTTCATACTTATCATAAAGAACAACTTTGAATACGTTAACAACTCTGTTTTAAATAAAAAATAGCTGTTTAAAAAGTTTATAGCTTATCGACAAAATGTATGAAACAGCAAATTTTTTCGAATCATAGTTAACCCCATAGTAAAAGTTGTTCTTTATGATTAGTATAGTAACCCCCTTTCACTATAGTACACCCTTAGCGTATAACCATGTATATTTGACAGCTGTGATTCTTATTAAGCTGTTTTTAAGCAATGTACTTGATGTTTTGCTTCTATACAAAATGGGCGCTCACTATGACACTAATATCTTTTCCGATTACTAAATGTCATAGTCAATAACCACACGACATTCTGGACGAAGACTAGCTGAATTGATTTTGTAGGAAACAATCTCTCGTCGTTAGTAGTGGATAGTAAAGGTTGATTATTATCAAGTTCATATATTTATATTAGGATATTTGAGTTGATTGTCTCATTATTTTTCTCAGTTCATACATTTCCTTTTAAGATCGTAAGTTGTAAGGATTGGTAAATTTCGCGGCAGAATATTGACAGTGGCTTAATAGTCAAGGCAACTGGGCGTTTTACCTAAAAGATTTGGTTTGTTCTCAGTAGTTCCATTATTTATCTATTTATTTTATTTATTTATTCAAGACAAGACAAGGATTAACCTATGTCGCTATACTATCTACTTATAATATTGACAAATACAATATACAAAAATCTTAAAGGTTAGTCCCTCTGAAGGGACTACAGAGACAGTAGTTCCTCTAAGGGAACTACTGAGAACAAACGGAAGATACAGGTTTGAATCCTGCCTGTCGTGAAATGTTTTCGTTCGCATTCTCTTAAGTATTATATTACTGAGTGTGGTTTAACATATGCAAAAAAATCATTATTATAATATTTTCATCGACGGAGAAATGGTTGGTCACTTACTCGTATTGACGAACAGCCTAAATAAATCGCAATATGGGGTACTCCAATGATTTAGAATGTCATACATGTATGTAGCTTGAAATTATGTTTATAACCCCTGTGCTATATATAATACGCTATGCGGACAGAGCAACTTAACTCTAACTTGCAACTACAGGCATCTCCAACTATTTGTATCTCATATAACTGGATCGCAGACATGGACAGACCACTCTAGTTGCCAGTTTCGATGATCGTCAGCAGTTTTCAAACGGCATTTTTGCGTCCAAAAATGTCGAAATTGTCACTATTAAAAAGTGAAAATTCCACATTTTTGATATATTTAATTAATTTTTCTTTACAAAACTCAACGCGTTACTGAAGAGCAAACTTTTTAGCAATTGTATATTTTTGTAGTGTCATCAAACCTATCACGAGGTTTTATTCTTAAAATTTTCTATATTCGTAGATGCCAATAAAGCTTTGACGCAGACATATGTCCCTTATGTAAAAAAATTGTTTAAAATTGCGGCAACACGCAACTGGGCCTTTTTGTTGCTGCAACAACGAAAACTATCAAAAAGTTGATAGTTTTTGTTACAATGTTTGCAATTAATGTTACTCCGTATGCATAGCGTCACTTACCCTCCTACATAGCGTCACTGGCCCTCCCAGTTCACTTGTAATAAACTTTAATTCTGCTAATTACTCGTTAGTCGGTGACGACTTAAAACCCAGTTGACATGCGCGTACATTTGTTATATATGATATATATGTTTATCAAAATTGTAAAGAAGTTTTTAAATAAACAGCGTTAATGTATTTATTTTGATATTTGGTTTTTATATACCCCTGCTATCTACTATGGGCTTTCTATCGCTCTGCCAACTGAGCTACAATTAGCTTACAAATCTTTTAACTTTTTTTTTATTCTAGACGTATGGAAGTAGTTACTTGTATACTGCTCAAAACGTCAAGAATCGCCACAGTTCCAAGATTTTATCAATGAATAACAAATAAATACAAACTAATAAAAAACACGCAGGTAGCTATCGATACTATTTGATAAAAGTATGATTATATTACAAATACGGAATCTGATGTTTGGCGGACGTAACAGGACTTAAATTTCCATGTAATATATATTCGATGATCGAATTTATCGATAGCTATGCGTAAAATTTCTGCTCTGTTGTAATTTTAAGAATATAATGGTGTCACTAAAATGTGAGCTTCTAAAGTCTACTGTTCGCAGAACTACCGTTATGCTTAGTAACTAGTAACTAGTAGGTATGGATGTTAGTAAATAGTCTATCAATTATAGTTTTATTTGTCTATATTTTAATACCACTAGAGATCTCTGGTCTGAAATAAAGATTACATAGTTTACGCAGGGATTGCTGCGCGATGATTTTGAATTGCAAAATGTATGCTAAGATCACAATAATGTAGAATGCGCGCGGCGCGGGCGGCGTCAAATAGCGCGCGCGTGCGATGCGTCGCAATGTCTCATCTGTGTCGCTTTGTAGGTGCACGATGTATTGAGAAGCTAAGCGATATTCGATTCATTGATTTGTACTATACGGCTATGGTCAGTAAGTTGTGTGAAGTAACTACTACTACTATACAGGGTTATCGGCTAGGGGGTCACTGTACTCATCCTAAGGAACAACTTTTACTACGGGACAAACTCTGAATTCGAGAAAATAAAACAGCTGTTCCATACAAAAAATTGATCGATCATCGAAAAAACGTATGAAACAGCTGATTGTTTTTTTTCGAATTCAGAGGTTTTTTTTTTGAGTTTAACTTAGATGAGTCTACCCATCAAAGTGAAACTCGAAATAAAGACACGGTACCTAAGTATTGTCACACCTTATTATAATTTAGACTCACTAAACCTAGATTTAGAGAGCCATATAATATAAAAAAATTGCAATAGAAAATCTGGTTCACTCCAAGAAAAGGACTTCTATATTAGTTGAATCTACAAATCTCTGTCTACAATGTTGTCTAATTGTAAACGCGCTCGCGTTTCTTATGCCACTAAATACTCTCCCCTATCACAAAGCTATGCCGGCGCTCATAAACCACCTTCATAGAGCCATAACCTGTCTCGCATCTTCACATAACATTAGATCATAAATACTATACGAACTGAATAGAGACACATCCCAGAATATACCAGCTTTTAGTATGGCTATTTGAGTTTTACTACAGCTTTTTGGTTCTCGTAAAAGCTACTAATGCTCTGCAAGAGGCAATCGAATATGTATGAAGCACAGAATAGAATAAGCAGTTCTGTGTACATGAATTTGATTTGATTGTAATCAATAGGGTCAGGCGTTATGATTTTCTTGAGCATTTAATCTATCTTGCCTCGTCTTATCATTACAGTAAGTTAAATCTATAAAGGAAATTTGGTTTTAACAAAAACCAAAAAATGTTTCTTTTTGTTTTTTTTGTTAGTGTGTGCTTCTTTGTTACCACCTTCATATGTTTAATTATTTCTCTCCATATTTCTGACTTGTTCATCGCGTGTTGTACGAATTTGGTTTGGACTTTCGACGTTCGTAAGTTTTTCTTTAAAAAGACATACAATGTTAGCGTAGTATTCATACGCGTTTAATTAGAATTATAATTTTATGTACACTCTATATAAAGATAAGAAGAAAGTATGTCGTGCGCCATATCTAACAACGGTACCTATAAGACCAAATGTTCTCATTCTTTTCACTCTACATTTTAGTTTAACGGCATTTGTCAAATATAACTTGCTTACTAGTAACATGTGTGCATAAATGTAGTTGAGAACCTTTTCTATTTGTTTATATGACAATATTTAGTATGCGATATATAAAAAAAATCGGCCAAGTGCGAGTAGGACTCGCGTACAAAGGGTTCCGTACAGCTTTAGTTCAGTTTTTTGTTATTAATATCAAGCAAAAACGGCAACAACTTACGTTTGTTTTATGGGAGCCCTTTATTAAGTAGGAGCAAAAAACGTTAGTCAAAAAAATAATGTTTGTTATATGGGAGCTTCCCCTTAAATATTTATATTACTCTGTTTTTAGTTCATTTGTTGTTATAGCGGGAAGTGAAATACATCATCTGTAAAAGTTTCAACTGTGTAGCTATCACGGTTCGTGAGTCTGGTGACAGATGGACAGACGGAGAGCGAAGTCTTAGTAATAAGGCTTCGTTTTTATCTTTTTGGCACGAAACCCTAAATGCAGCATGATAACAAAGACTAATATCGAATAGGATTACAGTTAACGCCCTGTTGTATGTACTTTTGACATAACCAATAAAAAGCTATTAAATAAAAAAAATGTACCTACGCTAATTGAAATTTGAATTCCTAATTTTTCTCTTATATGTATTTTAATGCCATGAAACATACATTGTTGCTTGTGGTCACAAGTACAAACTTTTGAGATACTAACTAATGCCAGTAAAACCCTATATAAGTACTCAACGAATTAACATTTCTAAATATATAACGTCGATATAGCATACTCAGCATATTCCACCGAAATACACGTCTGGACTTAAGAACCTCTTCTATTTTTACGTCTGTTGAAAACGAGCTGCGTCATCTATCAACTAATATATTTATTATTCTCAGGCCTCGCTATCTCACGAAGGGCATAATTAAATGTCGCTAACTTTTAGAAACACTGCGTGAGACTGCGTAAGTAATGTATCCATTCTGTCTGGCTGACCGATTGACCACCTGCCGACACTTGTTGTCACTTTACCTTATAAGGTTTCAGTAAAGTAACGGATTTCCGTTTCCGTCTATGTATTAGGCAACTTTGAAACCAAATATACAATAATTTGGTTTTTGTTAACTGTATTTTAGCGTCGAGTAATTAAATTGCATGCAACAGAAGAAAAAAAATGCTATTCAGTAAGTACTTTTTAGTGTACATTTTTATTTGAATAGTGAGTATGTATTTTCTGTGTCAATATTTTCCACCAAAAGGTTGCCTAAAAGAAATCTCTTTTAGTAATTAGACCGCAACTTGTGGCACTATACATATGTAAAAATATTTTTATGGTTTGTGTGTCGATCATCATCTATCTTCCAGCACGTTCCTCGAATGTATTTTACAGCAGCTAGTCAATTGACCACAAGCTCGCGCGACCACGGAAGTCAGTGAAACTGTAGCTCTAGATGTAGCATGCCTAGTCTGGAATACACTGGCTCTCAAGGAAGGTTGCCGGAACACACCGTTAGGTGCTCGGCGGCAGTGTATACTTGAGAATGGTAGCTAGCTAGGCGAGCGTTAGAAAACGCCCTACCACCACAACGTCTGAAACATGATTGTTAGGTTATACCTAAGTTGAAATCTATAAGCATAGACTGCTTATAGAAATTAATTTTTTTAGTCTATATTTCAAATTAACAAATTAATTTTTCAATTCTATATTCATAATTCAATTTTCGATACAAAAGACATCAACGCGGCCTCTTTTTTTTGTATTTCATATTCACTCTCGTAGTGCAAACGTTAGGTATTTCTGGTAACTTATAGTTTTGTAATTAGTATTTCTTAAACAATGTAAGTAAACTTTAGATAATAATATGGAAATGCAGACGGGTTTTGCAAGTTAAATTTAAAGTGACGTCACCGCCGTATACTTTTGAATTATTCAAGTTAACATTAAACTTTGTCGCTGTCATAAAATAAATACGACACTTAATGGCGAGCTAATGACAATGCGCCACGCAACAGACTCGTATGCATGTTGATGTTTTTTTCCTTATAGAAACAGTACTCTAAGTTGGCTTATTTTATAAAAATTAAATAGGTTTATAGTTTACTTAAAATTATCGCCAAGTACGTGTGCTATGATAGATTTAAATTCCAAAAAATATTTGCAATAAAGAATTTAGAATCTGTAAAAATCAATAAAGTATTTCTAGAAAGAAATAATAATGTGGAGTTCTCCTGCGTTCGCAGAAAAAAAAACTTGTTTTTTTTACAATATTACGCCAATTCTGACTAATAATGGTTTATTGTTTTTTTTACAATATTATGACAATTATGACTAATTGGTAATAAAAAATGCTTGGGTAAATCAAAGATAAGCAAGCACTAAGCGAGCCTAGTTTTCTACGCGTACCTTACTAGATTGAAAAGTAATCTCTCATAATTTCCGATTCATCGTGCATAATCGATTAAACTTTGCGAGATCGTCCGCTTTGTTCCCAAACCGGCCGACACGAGTGTACCTGTGGGCACTAGGCACACGTTTTATTATATTACCTGTAATGGGCGCTATTAGGGCGGGTCGGAGGATTTAATAACCGAGCGGCGAGCTGCGCGTTGCGGGCTTGAAATTGCGCTGCGCGCTGCGTACGCACCCCGCGGCGGATAGAGATGGCCGCCGTCGATGATATTGTGTACTAGAGACGAATTTAATCAAGGAATATCGATACTGATTTTTAACCAAGTCAAGCATTGCATTTACACGGTGGTAGGGCGTTTCCTACCGCACGACTGGCTAGCTACCACCCTCAAATTGTAAAATCTGTCGCCAGGCACCTAACGGTGTGTACCGGCAGCCTTCTTTGAGAGCCAGTGTATTTCAGACTTGGCATTCTCCACTTAGGGCTGACTTCCGTGGTCGTGCGAACTTGTGGTCATGCCTGTGTGCCTAGCTGTGCAGAATAAAAAAATTAGCATAGCTCATAATGTTTATGCTAATTGTATTTGACATTTATGAATTGAATGATATTTGTATTAGTGGTCACGATCATACTGTTTTGTAGAAATTCGTAAATGGGTGTGGCAAAAGTCTCAAGAACTACTAGATGTCTTTTTGTCCGTATTTGTCAATATTAAAGGATAAATACGTCTGCAAAGGCACGCTTTCTTACTAGGTACTCATAGCCACTAGTAACTTCGAAAAGTTATTCCGCCTAGCTGATTATCTGATTTTATCAATCAAAATCTGAAATCAATATAACAAAAAATAAAATTAATAAAATCTCAACTCTAAAACTGAAAACGATCCCATCAATGTTCCCGTGCCATCAGCAACGTATCTATCGATAAATTGCGCCCCTCCCTAAAGCCCTGTGGGTAATTTATTTCCCATTCAGTATACCGGCTCGATTATTATTATTGTTCGTCGAAAACTGACGCGGCGCGGCGCATGAAATATATTCTCGTGACCACAAAGTCTTTGATGCATTCCAAATTGCAATTGTCTCCGGTTTTGTGGTTAGGTTCGAAATTATAGGTCTTTTTGAAATAGATTCCATAATTTCTTATTTCCAACGCTTTTTTTCGAAATTAGATGTTTTATTGCTCTAAATTCAGAAATGGCTGACTGTGTGATTAAATCAATCTAATATTCTGTTAGAGAGAGCGTCTCTAATGCACAATACATTAGTTAATTTAGAAACATTACCAATTTTAGTGTCAAATAAGAATAAGAAATATTTATTGGCCTTTAAATAACATTCGTTACAGGCAAGTCTTGTTACATTTAAATTATTAATTACTTTAAAAATAAACTAAACTTATAAATACTTTTATAGTTCTAAGAACAAATACTTATTATTTCTTTACCTATTACTAACATATTATATTATACATTTACATTGTCATTTATTTCTTTACCTATTACTAACATTTTGTAATTGTTGTTCATCACACAAGAACGAGGATTCCACAAGCTGCATTGACATATATTCACTGAGTTTATAAAAAGGATTTCTTTCAAAAAAATATTTTAATTTTTGTTTAAATATTTTAAAATTGAGTTCCATTACGCTATTTGGTAATTTATTGTAATAATATACTTACATATAAGATTTTTTTAACGGTATACTTCCGAAACAGTCTCATATGAATATTATCAAAATCAATTTACTAACGATATACTAATCAGTTTTCACTTTAATTAAAATAAATAAAAGATACAGGTGCCTGCCAAATTTAAATCACTTGACACTATTTTGAAGTATCAATTGTAATTTTACAGAACTTGGATACAATTTTTTTATAAGTCTTAAATCATTTCCGATATCTCGAACTTATACTAAACTTAACTGACTTCGTCGTCGACGGGCAAAAAGAACAGCACAATAAAAAAAAAAAAAAGCTCTATAGACAGAGAGCTTTAAAACCTCAACAGGAAGTGAGACATCAAATCGTGCCTGTCGGATAACCGCACCACAAATTAGGCAAGCTTCGCGAGACCAGAGGTCATACCGTGGACGGCATTAAGCGATCCAGTTCACGTATTACACGCTCCGTGGCGCGACCATGAACCGTTTTCCGCTGCTGTAAGACGTTTTTTCGCGCGGCGTTTTCTGCTAAGCTAGACAAAGATCGCTTAATGCCGACCACATAAAAAAACTTGGAAAAAAATACACTATAGCTCGCCGACGACGGACTCTATCATAAATGACGTAATTTTGGAAAATTGAGCCCGTCAGCTGGCTGTAGTCAAGGTGTGATGAGATTTTGATGAACGGAAAAAAGTTGTCAGGTTTGAGGTTTCTTTTTTTAGAATCACAATTATCTTCTATGTACCAACTGGAAATCAGGTTATTTAAATACTTGTTTAATATATATTTGCTTAGGTAAATATACCTAGGTATTCACAACTTTTCTTAGAGTATGGGACTACGTAGAGGTAAATGTAGCGTAGGAAGGCAACCTGCCAGGTTGAGCAACGACTTGTGGAAGGCGCCCGGCAAGAACTGAATATGCAAAGCACATAATCGCATTCTATACTGTTCTGAGAGACCTACTGTTGTGGACTAAAACGAAATATTTCAGCCTATTTCGTGCCCACTGCTCGATAATGGTGATAGTAATATTTATCGTAGAATGTCAGCTATTGTGATTATTAGGCTTCGGTGCCATGTCTCCCTGAGGGGAGCCAACTAGGGAGACCCTAGTAGTATCCCCTTGACCCTAGCTGTCCCAATTGATACCAAGGGAGACACGGCCCCGAAGCCGATTATTTCAAGCTGCCTTTTTTTGGAACTAACTTGTTAGTGTATAACCTAGGCGTAGTTTTGTTGATAAACATATTGTTATTTAGTCGTTTAACTTGTGTGCGGTCTCCACGAATTAATTTTTAAATTACCCTCCATTTTGTCTTCGCATCCGATGCTTGGTTTTTTTTTTAACTAATGATCGTGGATCTATCCTATCTCACATCCACATGCTGAGCCAGAGAATAGCTCTTCTTTCTATGAAAAATGTTTGAGCAGTAATCCTACTATTTATCATTCTAGACTTTCTAAAAATATCTATAGAATCGATGTTATAGTATTATTGTAATGTTGCTCGCTAATGCTGACACCGCTTAAGTATGTCGTTAAAAATGTTTGTAGTTTTCTTACCCGTAGAGCCATTGCAATTAGGACATATTAAGCGTTAGTTTATTTTTTAGAAAAGAGTGATTGACATAAAATGGTCTGTTTTTTAACAGTACTATACTTTGTGGTGCAGAAATTGAGCCTGGTGACTTTAACACAAAAAAATTAAGGCTAATTTCACGTTTTATTAATCGTAAAAGTTTTAAATTCAATTCATTTTATTTGCATGGCAACGTTTGGACAGGTTTAGACCAATAGAAGCAACTAAACAAATATTATACCCAGATAGTGTCTAGATTAGGGCTACAAGAAGATCAACTACAACCTCCTAAGTATAGTCCGATCTACCATTTACTTTATATCTCTGAGCTTCATAATGTTAGGCCTTTTTAATTTGTCTGTGTGCCGCCGGCCTGTTATTACATAATCAAGAGTTATTACACGATGTGTTCGATAGATAGCGCCTAATTGCTGCCTTCGTCCTGACGCAGATATGAAACAATTAACAATCGTAATGTTACGCAAGATAGTTTAAACATTCGATGTGCTCTAAGAAAATATCGTGTTTATCTGACTCCCGAATAGGTTTATTATAATGTGTTGTAAAGATATAATAAATGCTGTTTTGAAAAAATCTGTTAATGAAAGGCGATTAATTCGTTTATTCCCACTTGTTCTGTTGACAGAACTAGTGGGTTTTTTTTTCCCACTTGTTCTGTTAGTTTTAAGAATATGCTTGACACTGGCCGTATATTCCCACCTATTCTGTGGAGTAACACTGCGGACACATGAGCATTACGGAAACAAATAAGCATCAAGGAAACAAATTAACATCGCAAAAACAAATAGACATCGCGTAAACAAATATCGTTTCCCTTCGTATGATAAAATTATAACGTCATAACTTACATACATACATTTCTATTTTCAGCATAATTAAATATAATGTCAATGATTGTCTTCTTTATACCTGACTGCGAAAGAAGGAGATTTATGTTTTTCGAGTATATGTATGTATGTGTATTTCTCTGGCACGCTAAAGCCTAAAACGCTAGTCATATTTATATGTCAGTGATGTCAATACGAGATACGTCTTAGTCGTGGGAGTGACACTGAGTAACTCAAAATAAAAAAATAATAAGAAAAATAATAAGGAGGATATACAGGTTTAAGGATTTAGCAGTCGGGTTTCTAACCACTTGCTAACGTAAGAAAGTTAAAAGTTCTAAGTAGTTTCGTAGAGTTTATATTTTGTATTTTCTTTTAAATGCTAGCTAAGAATACAAATGAGCTTACTTTTAAATTGTTAATACAACCCGCGTAATGTTATAAATATTCCAATACGACCGTTATCCTGTATCGATGCAGTTACTTTCCAAATTCACAGGATGTGAAATGAGATCGCGCCAACGGAAATGGAAACATTATCAACGGAATTTAATTTATGATGCTTAATCTGGAGTAAAAACAGTCTGCAGCAGTATCATATCAGGTTCCAATACTAAGAAATGTATTAAAGAACATGCTGAATGCTTTTTTATCCTACTCAGCAAGGCATTTGACCACAAGTTCGCACGACCACGGAAATCAGTGATACTATAGCCCTAGATGCAGCATGCCTAGTCTGGAACACATTGGCTCTCAAGGAAGACTGCCGGAACACGTGCTTGGCAACAGATTTTACAACTTGAGGGTGCTAGCTAGCCAGGCGAGCGATAGGAAGCGCCCTACCATGCTATGGTTTCCTCACGATGTTTTTTCTTCACCGGTAGTTCTTTTTGCATATTTCGTGGGATCGACCCCACTAACCACTCGACCATCATCGCTACAAAAATCTCGTTTATCTAGCTATACAACGTTTAATGAAAAAGTTATTTATAAAACAATAATCCCTAAGCCCATCATGATGATCTTGAGCATATTCATGAAAGATGGTTTATAGCTTGCTTATAGAATTTCAGTAGTAATTCAACACTGGGACTGTAGCCAGGGTTTTATAACAATGCCACGCGGATATCAAGATTGAAAAAGATTGATTTTCGTCTATTCAATCCTAACTAATATTATAAATGCGAAAGTAACTCTGTCTGTCTGTCTGTTTCGCTTTCACGCCAAAACCACTAAACCGATCTGGATGAAATTAGGTGCACAGGTAGATTAGACCCCGGGAAAGAACATAGGATACTTTATAACCGACTTCAAAAAAGTAGTTCCCCCATTATCTCGACAATCCAATGGGGAACTACGCGGGTGAAACCGCGGGGCACAGCTAGTTGTATAATATTTTATAACTGCATCGTATTTTAATTGAAGACAAATCACACTATTATTCTGATCTGACATTTGACTACCAGCTGTTACGAACAGGGAAGTCGGCGACACTGTAGCTCTAAATAAAGCATGTCTAGACTGGAATACACTGAATGTATCACATAATGGATAAATAAGAAATTATTCATTTATGATACCTGTATGTAGGTAAATGCATTAACTTAAATACAACAAAAATACTTTGTAGGTAACTTATGACCTCAGACTTTTAAGTCAGTAGGCGTCAGGAGATTTGATTTACATGGAAACAGTTTAAAACTAAAAAGAAAGAAGAAACAGCTTTATAATTACAATACTATTTGCTTTTAAGGAATACGTAATTTACTCGGTGTGGGACTGGCGGACGAAGGGTTCCGTATCGTTATCTAAACAACATTATTTTAAGTTTCTATCTGCTGTCGTTAATATCGAGCAAAAAACGGCAAGAATCTCGATTGTTGTATGCCGCCATTAAATATTTATTTTATTATGTATTTAGTAAGAATATGTTTTTATAGCTGCAACATAAATACATCATCTGTGAAAATTGCAACTACTTATAAAGCTATTTAAGCTATCACGGCATATGAAATACCATATATTAAAGAAGTACCTACGTACTTCTCTTCCTGATTCTATGTGAGATACAGCCTGATGACAGGAAGACGCACGGACGGATAGACATTGAAGACTTAGTACATAATAGGGTCCCGTTCTTACCCTTGGATATGAAACCCAAAAATAATGTATTTTATTGAGGTTTGAGTACTTAACTTTCTGCTAGGCTGTCGGTTATACTTAATTGGCAATAAAAGTGTGCTTATTTCACGACATTGATATTCTACTGCGGTGGCGATTATTGAATTGATAAATATACATATATTTAATTATTTGGATGTATACAAGTAAAGAATACAAATATCAATATATTCCAAATTGGTATCAATTTTTTTTCTTAACATCTTTCTTTTTTGAGCATTTGGATTATCTTTAGATTTTAAGTCGACTATCGTGTAAGCAAGTGGCCATCTGCTATTTTTATTTTGTTGTAGTTGGTGATTTCATTTTTTTAAAGGGATTTTCTCCTGCCAAAAAAATCTTTATACTTTTTTACATATATTTTATATTTCTATGTATCATAGTCGTATATCTATAACCTCGTACTACCTTTAAATAAATTTAAGACTAGCTAACCTACTAGCGTGCCTATTGTTAATATAATATATACTATCAAGGTTATCGATATGGGGTGTACTAAGCCGCTTTCACTATGGGGCCAACTTTGAATTCAAAAACCAAACATCAGCTGATTCATTCATTTTATCAACAGCTAAAAAATACTATCTTTTGCTAAAATATTGTATGGAACAGCTGATTTTTTTCTCGCATTCAGAGTTAGTTCCATAGTGGAAGTTGTTTGTAATGATGAGTATAATGACCTCTATTCTGCACACCCTAACCGATAACCCTGTATATGTATTTCAGAATGTAAGTTCATTTTGTCGGTAAATATCCAAAAGATGTCCAGCGATATATAAAATAATTTATTTTATTTTACGCACATCCCTATACGAAGTTAATTTAAATAATTGCAATTCATGTCCTTACAAGCTGACAATGTAACCGAGCGGAGAGAAGATTAAATTGCATGCAGAAGGACCAATTATTTAGGATACGTCTTTTTGTTTCCACACTTTGTAAGTTAGTAACTACAGCTTTGTTGTGCTTTCTTTAACATTATTCGTCATTTTCTCCGTCATGTTTTGTAGTTATTAAATAAGATTACGTTTCAGTTAAACGATTGTTTTAAAAACATTTGAAGTTATTTTTATGATTAAAACTTTGGTTTAATAATTTGTTATTTATTATTTAATTCAAACGAATTTTGTTGTTTTTGAAGTCTTATATGCTAGCACGTTTCCATAGAACATTATCATCATTTTTTAGACGACAGTTTCCATCCAAAGGTTACTTGGAAGAGATCGCTTTAAGCGATAAATTCGCCACCTGTGGCACTAGAAGAAAAATTTATTTTGTGTGACTACAATCAAGTGTCCGTCCGTCCAGAAGAACTGTCTTCACTGAGTTCATACAATTCAGATAACCTTTTTTTCGTCATGTATATTATTGTGACAAAAACTTAAACTAAATCTACTTACAATAAAAAAAGAAAATTGTAGACATTAAAAACATTTAGTTTTCAGCTCTGCATCATCTTCAGGTAATTTATAGCTCTATCAAGTCCCGACGAGGCTCAAAGGCGACAAGCCGGCGGACGTGCTCGCAAAAGGCATTGCCATTGCGATCCTTTACAATCTAACCACTCTGGCACAATAAGAAATGTCCGTTAAGAAAATTTTTACAAAAACATTATGTATTACAATGTAACTAACAAGCTTATGTGTATAAAAATAAAAGAATCTATAGCTCTATTTATGATCTGTCGATGAACTCAATAAGTGGATCATCAAGTACCGACTAGTATTATGTTTGTCCTTTGTGGTAGTTTTTAAGCTTACAGTGATGGAGTAGAAGTGTGCTATAACTCGAGTAAAATACTTATAGACTAATGTAGCAGTAATTTTCAGGTAACGCGTCACTAACTCTAATACTCGTACCTAGAGTTAAATACTTAGTCTAGTACTTCAATCTTCATTCAAACTTACTGCGATAGAGTTCAACGAAGTATTTTTTTGTGTCCGGTCAATAAATTTGCAGCGATCGTCCTTCTGACGTTTATCGATATTTAATTATAAACTCGCTCTGTCCGGCGACGTCTCTTGAGAACCTACAAGCTTAAAATGCGTATAAAAGTTAGGTAGTCGTTTTATGTTCAATTGCAGTTTGTCTTTGATGATCTATTGAGATGCCAAGTATGTTAGATAGAGCCTGGACAGGTCGTTAGTGTTGTGGTAAACTCGTATAAAGTATTAAAGAACATGTATTCATTATTTTGCATCGTACCGTAGAATAATTGAGTTTTATACACACACACAGATTCACGATGGAACGTTTAAAGTTTAAACAAAATAAATAAATAAACGTTTCACACTCACAGCTAGGATTTTGTGTTTTTAGGACTAGGTTTTGGAATATCGTGTATGGCACAATTTTGAACTATAGTCAACTTTGAATTTTAGTATTCGATGCAGCTATATTTTGTTCCAAAATAAAAAGGTTTCCAATAAGTGTTAGTTTTTTTATAAAATGAATAAATTAATTATCACTCTTAAGATAAAATTAAAATAAAAAACGTAACCTTAAAGAAACCAAACACTTATATATTATCTATTTATATAATATAGACCCAAAAGAAATAGTAAAAAAAATATATCTTAATAATAAACCTCTCGTTGGTTAAAAAATCAGTTAGACTACATTACGTATCACAAAGATATCACAAAACATATATTTTCTTTGGTATCTACTTATGTGTAATCAAAAATACCTTATTCATTTGTTACGTACATGAGCAATGACTTATCCTCATTATGTACCTATGTATAATATTGACTTACAAATAATGAACCTATGAGTCCCACTACTACTACACAGTACTTAATACCTAGTCACTGAACAATAACTACACACCTCCTAAATATTGTCTATACTTATAATAAAACTGTAACAGGTCTGTAACAATTCTGTACATTGAATATTTTTTGAAAATTTCTTTTGCGGGCGGAATTATTAACGATACAGACCCCTAATCTATATTTTTTTTCATTTCTGTCTGTCTGTCTGTTTCTGGACTTTCCATAACTCTGGAACTGCTTGATAGATTCTGATGAAACTTGGTATGCTTAAGGTTCATATCATGAGGTAGAATCTTAACAATTTTTTATCCCGAAAATCTCTAGGGGCTCCCGTGAGAGGGGGGGATGAAAGTCGTATTTAATCATAACTCAGTAACGCGTGCTTTGATTTGAATGTTTATTTTTTTGTTGGAAGGGTTAAACTGAAATGATGTTATCACGAAAATTAATGGGGGTTCCCGTGGGAGGAGGGATGAAAGACGTATCTAATTATAACTCAGTAACGCGTGCTATGATTTGGATGTTTTTTTTTTGGATATGTAAACTGTGCCAGCGTCCACAATTTTCGATGGTGACCAAGTAGCTAAAGGGGGTAGATTGCCGTGCGAGAGGTACGAGGTTCAATCCTACGTAATACGTAATAAGAACTTCAGCTTCCGTTGAAGGAAAACATAGTGGGAAAAACAATAGCATGATGGCAGGGCATTTTTAACACTTGCCTAGCCAGGCAAACAGCTACCACCCTCAAATTTAAAAACCTATCGCCAAGCACCTAACGGTATGTTACGGCGGCCTTTTTTGAGAGACTATAGACGTATTCTAGACTAGGCGTGCTCCATCTAGGGGCCATAGTGTCGCTGACTTCTGTTATCGTGCGAGTTGGTTGTCAAATGCCTACCTGTCTTGAATAAAAAATAAATGGACAATCGGGATAAATACATTAGAAAAAAAAATTACTATGGTTTAAAATAAGTGCTGAATTTGCAAAATTAAAAAGGCGTTAATGCTATGCGGAATCTTTAGTTCTTAAAAACTGTCCACTCATGGTGAACATAATTGTGCAAACTTCGGTATTGCTTTAATTAATCAAATTTACAGTTCAAAACACTGTTATCGTATTGTATCTTTTACTATGATAAGAATATCAAAAGTACTACTGATATACATTTTCAAATTTTTTAAGTCCCACTGATATATTTATGCAAGGTTAGCAACCGCGTACGAAGCCGGTACAGCCAGTTTAGTAATGTAACAATTACCCAGATTTACTACTATTACTAGGGAACGCTCTAAATTGACCTAATAAATTCTAGACTAGACTAGACCAGACCAGACCAGACCAGACCAGACCAGACCAGACCAGACCAGACCAGACCAGACCAGACCAGACCAGACCAGACCAGACCAGACCAGACCAGACCAGACCAGACCAGACCAGACCAGACCAGACCAGACCAGACCAGACCAGACCAGACCAGACCAGACCAGACCAGACCAGACCAGACCAGACCAGACCAGACCAGACCAGACCAGACCAGACCAGACCAGACCAGACCAGACCAGACCAGACCAGACCAGACCAGACCAGACCAGACCAGACCAGACCAGACCAGACCAGACCAGACCAGACCAGACCAGACCAGACCAGACCAGACCAGACCAGACCAGACCAGACCAGACCAGACCAGACCAGACCAGACCAGACCAGACCAGACCAGACCAGACCAGACCAGACCAGACCAGACCAGACCAGACCAGACCAGACCAGACCAGACCAGACCAGACCAGACCAGACCAGACCAGACCAGACCAGACCAGACCAGACCAGACCAGACCAGACCAGACTAGACTAGACTAGAGCATAAAATTTAGTAACTACCCCTTTTTGTATAAGGGGTGATTCTAAATTGACTGCGTATTTTTATCACGTTATCAGCTTCGTTAGTAAAACAACATCCTTTTTTTATTTTCGTTTTACATAAAACTGTTTTTTTTTTTGGTGATTTTTGTTCACCTAAGCGCGATTACACAAATGAGGATCATGCAAATGCGCATATCGTCGCCTTGACCTAGTATCGCTATGGGGCGGCGACACCGCTTGTGGTGATCATGAGTTTCGCGTTCACTTTGCACTTCAATTGAAGTTTTCGTTTTTGTACTAAAGTGAAATACAATTTTACGTATGTAATTGTGGGGCCAACCTGGAATAAGCATTCTGATATTTAGTAAATTTTATCAAGGTCTCATAATTTTTTTATTATGAAATAGCCGATTTATTTTTCGTACGACCCGAGTAGATCCCACAATGAAAATTATTTAATATGAGAAGTATAGTACTAACCTTTTGGCTCATTACACCCCTAAATTATAACCCGTATATCTATACTATTACTAAGTATATATCTATACTTATTACACCGACCGTAATTACTTACACATTCCTACGATTTTTTCCAAACGATCCTAATCGTATTACTTAACCCAAAAACTAACAAATCCTCAAGAATATAGGGAGATACAAAAACAGTTTTTTTTATCTAGATATTACATCATCATACCTTTAATTATCTATGCACCCTTAATGATGTCGTCGTGATATGGCTTTTCAGTCATCATAGGTTCGAAACCTAATTTATTTTTGTAGCCGAGCTTGTCAACTCGTTCGTGGTCAGTTATTTCTTCAGCTACCATTTTCAGCAGCTTACTGAAAGGAAAATTAACAATTTGAGTATGTTTCGCTAAAAAGTGATTTCGGAAAGTCATCAAAAAACCAACTGAAAAGGAGTACCTATTTGAAATGCAAGTCTGTATAATTGAGAAACGCCTGTTAACATTATTTGAAACTAGCTGCGTCCCGAGTTTTTACCCGCGGTGGATATTTAATAACCTTTGGGAACCCTTCAATATACCGGGATAAAAATCAGTTAATCCAGGGTCTAAGCTATCCTGGTTTTAGGCGTTTCCGTTTAGGCGTGAAGGAGAAACAAACATACACACACATACTAACTTTCGCATTTATAATATTAGTAAGATAAGATAGGTCAAACCCTGGATAGATCCTTTAAACCAGAGCATTATAAATGTTTAGACAGTACTGCCTAGTGGTTGAAAAAACAGTCAAACTGTATGGTGTATGGTACTTTATCTGGTTAACTCTGCAAGACACCGCTATTATAATTGAACCAATAACCTTGGCTGCGCAGTAACGAATTGTAGGCCTCCTTGGTGGATCGTCGGGTACAACGCAGGGATTTCGTCAATCGCAATAAGTGATTCGATTAGAAGTGCACATGCGTGAAAATTCTTCCAAAACGTCGCTTTTATCTCCAGACCGTGCACTGTGCAAATACTCACGGGAAAGCAATAGCATTCATATTCTTCGCAAGGTAGTAGAGGAACAGCCAGTCTCCGAAGGTGCAGCCGCGCACCACGCGGGCCACCTGCTTCGAGTCCAGCTTGGCGGAGGTGGCCTTGCGGAACATCAGCTCACTGAACCGAGCTGACTGACGGAAGAGGAAGTAAGACGCCGCGCGCCAAACCACGGCTGGAAGCAGAGTATCAGGGTAAATGTTTATACATACTTTTAGTAACAGCTAGAAAAAATCAAAGAAAGTTTCTTAGCGAACTTTTGACGGATTCAGCTCATAAAAATGTCAAATCTGCCAAATATTTTATCTAATATTTCATTACGGTTGGATGAATTCCAGTTCATTTGTACCTAGGTATAAAGCATTCTAGTTAGCTGGTCTTAGTTACAAATCAACATACAAATGTCGTCAATAATATACAATAAAATTGAAAAGTATTAAGAATTTTCATTTAACATTAGGTACAGTATGTCTTTAATGTCAACAAACATACAAGCTACAAATTTCATCATGACATACGATATATGCATAAAACTATACCATACCGGCCAAAGAGACGATGAAGATGCCGAGGAACCAGAACCACATCGCGACGAAGATCTTCTCGTGCACGACGTTCAGTGCCATGACACACATGACGTCACGACTCACGATGGTACCACTATCCCCGCACTTGTGGTACAAGCACTTCGTCACCTGGACAACAGAGGGTTTTATTTTGTAGCGTCTATCTGTGGATGTGTCTTTGGTTAGGTTTTGTTAACACTAGGTACATTGCCACGTTTAATGTCGATGGGCACCCGACAAAAAATCGTCTTTCGTCTCTCTCCCTTCTTATCTCTCAACCTTTTCTCCCTGATCAATAAACCAAAGTTAATATAAAGTAATGTGTAACATTGATACCCAAGTGGTTAGTGTAATCGATTGCCGTTCGAGAGCTACGAGGATCCATCCCAAGATTAGAGATAAAAAGAGCCTGAGCTACTGGTGAAGGAAAACATCGTGAGTAAACCATTGTTCAGTATGGCGTTTTATAACTTATACTTTATAACTTTTACCTGGCTAGCTCAAGTTGATTAAATCTGTCGCCAAGCACCCAACGGTGTCTTTCAGCAGCCTTTCAGAGCCTGCGTATTTGACTAGGTATACTCCATCTCAGGCCACAATGTGGCTGACTCTCGTGGCCGTGCGATCTGGTGGTTGAATGCCTGGCTCTTGAACAAAAAAGGTAGGTAGTTGGAGGATTTCTTACCTTGGGAAATATTGGTTCCAACGGAGTAACCTTGGCAGTGGTCCAGTTTTTAAAGTCGATGACGTCAATGCCAAGCGTCATGAAGGTGCCGTCGAGGAAGCAGTTGACGATCCAAATCTGAAGCATCACGTGCATTAGGTTTGCGACTTCCATCGCCACCAGCCATATCGACCACGTTCTGTTTATTCTTAACCTAGAGAAAAAGAGATACTATTTACACTTATGAAAAAACTTATAAACATATACTGAAGATAGATCACCTTTCCCGTTTGGCCATGTTACAAAATCTGTTCTTACGAGTATACATATCCTAACTAATATTATAAATGCGAAAGTAACTCTGTCTGTCTTTCTGTTTCGCTTTCACGCCAAAACTACTAAACCGATCTGGATGAAATTTGGTGCACAGGTAGATTGGACCCCGGGAAAGGACATAGGATACTTTTTAACCGACTTCAAAAAAGTAGTTCCCCCATTATCTCGACAATCCAATGGGGAACTACGCGGGTGAAACCGCGGAGCACAGCTAGTAGTTGATCTAGTCATATAGACTACCTACCTGCCCATTTTTCGATTGATTTAGTTACAGTTTTTGAAGTTGGTATAACACATGTACATTGTACAGTGACAAACATTGGAATTTGAAATTTTATTTATCCATTGGTTGCGTGGAAGAGGTCAGTTTTAGCGATAAAGCCGATTTTGGCACTAGATATAAAACTTCTCTTTTGGGTTTTACATATTCTATGTCTACAATAAAGAATTGATCAACTCAAATTATTAATTACTTATCGTGGTAAATTGCATTGCATGGCATCATTGTATTGAACAATGATTGGAAATTAACAAATTGGAAACGTAAACTTGTGGTTTTGTTTGCGGAAAACCAGTTGAATATGTACCTATTTGCTAATGACGGCATTAGTAAATAATAAGAATCTGTATTCTATGGAAAGGCTTTATGTTGATCTCACGACACTGACTGCTAAATTTTTTGTTCTGACTGACGAGAATTCAAGATTAGACGATTATAACATTCACCTACTACACATAGCTTTTCAGCTTATCTTAAACTACTATTTCATATCTCTTTACTTCTTATCTAATATAAATATTAAGAACATTTAACACCACTCGTAGCTCTCCACTAGACTTTCTATTTCTAAGATTTCGCCTTTGAGCCGAGTATGTCACATTTACATGCACAGACCCGAAGACATATTATACACGAACTCATTGGCCGGGAATTGAATCCTAGAGAGCTCGATTCTTGAATCGAAATAAATGTGCTGCTAGTCAACTTGGCGAAGGTGCTCGTCTAATTTATGTATCTGTATATTTTTATCATTAACTCCGGCTATACGAAGAAGCGGATTGCTATTTTTTTTTTAATACTTGCCCTACACAATTAAATCAGAGCTTGTAACTCGTACCTGAGAAGGATATCTTTTTTGATGATATTTAATTTCTTTTCCAAGGTCTTCTTCGATGGAATATTTAATTGGTTGACAGTTATATCGTCATCTCCACTACTTATAGCTGCGTACTGTAAGCCGTCCACTAACGCTTTTATCCTTCCACCTAAGAGCAATAAATAGTTGTAAATCATCTCAGCCTTAGCAAGAAAACACCCAAGTCTTCATTCTCTTTTTCTTCTACGTTCCATACTAGTTTATAATATTTCTGATGCTTTATACCAGCTATCTCAGCATGGGAATGCCGCAGCTTATTATCAAAAACTGTTAGACAGTCAAATGTGTAGAAATTTGAGGTAGGGACCAATATTACTCATGCCCACTAAGGGCACTACTTTAGATAATATTATTATCTATCATCACATGAATATAATGTATGTAAGTCATAGTCAGGCTTTAGTTAGAAGAAAAATATAAATACTTTCAACTGCCTATTAACCGTTGCGCTTACAGAGCTTACAGAAATGATTAGCTTCGTAAACTAAATTCAGCTGTGATTATTTATCTAGTAGAACATAACATCCGCACGCATTAAAGTTACTTTAAAAAAAACAGAATTAACGATACAGCTAAACGGTAGTAAAGATACGTAACCTTCTTTCTTCTTCCAGATGTAATGCGGTAAGTAAAAGAATACTGCCTGTGCGAATAGTAGGAATGGCACCCATTGGTAGAACTTGTGTACGATTGGAGTCAATAATGTTCCTCCAGCATTGATATTACCCACTCCTGGATGCGCTATAGCTCGAGCTGTCTCATGGTTTCTCATAAATGTGGGCAGAAAGCGAGATGCTACCGGATTATTGCGAGGAATTGGCTTATCTTCAAGTAGAGTCTCATTGTACAGTTCTTTCTGAAATTAATGCAATTACTTTCATCTCAACATCAAATCATTAACATTATTTAGGGCTCCGTGTCTAAAGCGTAAAAACAGAGACCATCCGTAATTCGTCCATCCATCAATGTGAGTTGGACTCGCGCATCAATAAATATTATATTATATTATCGCCCCCCTTTAAATATTAATTTTATTTTGTTTTAAGTATTTGTTGAAATAGTAGCAAGAGAAATACATTATCTGATGAAAGTGAACTGCTTAGACGTTTCTAATATCGTAAAAACGGATCCGTCTGTGTGTTTAACTTAAAAATAGTGATTATTTCTAATTTGGCAGACACTGGTAGATTTTTTTTCAATTTAAAAATCTATATTGTGCAATGAATCGAGCAATTAATAAATTTAACACAATGTGATATAGGCACATCAGCTTTAAGCCGCTCGCCTGTTATTCAATAAATAAATTATAACCAAACCATTGACGTAAGCAATAATGAACCAAACTTACTAAAATTAAAATTGAACCAGATGGGTAGTATAAAATGGATACAATATATAATTGCAAATGAAGTAACCTATATACCGTTTCTGAAATATCAGGTAACTAACAAAAAAATGCGGGCGTCTTTTTCGGAAGTCAGTACATAATCTTATTTTATTATTAAGTATGTATTTATGTATATATATCAGTTTACCATATCACAGGCTTTGCCTAGTTTGCAACCTGAAGACCTTTGCGTGGATGTTGTCCCATATTATATATTATTAATCTGACTTGACATGTAACAACTTACAAGAGTGAAAGTGGCCATATTGAAGCAATAGTTGTTGATCCACTTCCCATACTTCTCGGTCTCCTCGTGCTCTCCGAAGCAGCGGATGTGTTCTCCGAACAGCTCCCTGGCACTCACTAGCAATGTCCCCAGCAGCAGCAACGTCACAGTGATCTGGTAGTGCAGCTTGAATACCAAGTTCTCTATCTTCGGCTTGGTCAACTGCAACCGCATGCGCGGGAGCAGGTTTGTAAACGTTGCCGCGAACATTTCCTATTGTAACATAAGCATAACGGATGTCTTATTAAAATCGGTGTCAGACTCACGCAGTAAGGGTTCCGTACCATTATATATACATTTTTTTTTCAAGTTTTCGTTATTTAAATCGGGCCAAAAATGCTAAAAATCACGTTTTTTGGAGAACCTCTTAAATATTTATTTTAGTTTTTTTTAGTACTTGTTGATATAGCGGCAGCAGACTTACATCCCATGTGACAATTTACATTGTTTAGCTGTCACGGATCATGGTACACTTACCTGCCTGCCTGCCTGGTGACAGACGGACGGACAGATTGTTGTCTACAACGAAGTCTTAGTAATAGGGACCTGTTTTTGCCCTATGGGTAAGAAAGCCAAAAAAAAAAACCAGCATCATGACATTTTTTCTGTTATCTCTATTTAAAAACCAAAGTACTGGACTGGTTAAATAAAATTTGAAATGAGACAAGCAAAATCAAATAATGTTTTAATCGATTCAGCAGTTCCGAATTTTTTTTGGTAAAAAACGTAAAAAAAACTCTTTTTTCGAAGTTGGCAAAATCGAGATTAATATGTAAGTTTTATTTATTATATCCATCGAAGAGAAAAAAATGTTGGTCTCATATATTTTTAATGTTTTTCTATCATATATATGGTGATTATATCTTAAAATTTTAACGCTAACGGCATTCATAACACATATACTTTACTTACTTATTAAAATTATTTCAATATGACTTTAATGTTTAATGTTACCTAACGTCTAAGTAACTATTTATTTTCCCTACATAAAGCAAACATACGAGTATATTATACTCACGGCTATATAATTGCAAATGATATAAACAGGAAAATGTTTTATTAAAAATGTCATCGCCTTGGATGTTACACTTAATGTTTAGTCCAATGTCTCATAAAACAGATTTTTAATTTTTATATAGTTTTCCCTGTCGCATGTCGTCAACAAGCAGGTAGTTTTTCATGAGTAATCTGAATGAATATTTTCCTGTTGCCGTAGGTAAGGCCAACTGCAGTAGGTAATGTATTATTTGCCATGATCTTTCCAATGAAGTACCGTGACATTGGTAAAAGTTTGGCTAAACTATGACGCATATAAATATGCATGCCACATAAAATGTACATTATTATACACATGCGCTGTTTTAGATTTACATAACTATAGTAGCTTTTTTAGATAAAGCCATTCTTAAACATTAATCAAGTTATTCCGCCCGGTTCTAACGCAAGATCAACGCTGGTTGTTTCTTGAGTTGTGACTGGTTTGTGATTGAAAACTTTAATTAAGTTGATTCAATTTCATTTTATTCTTAACTAATAAAAAACATTAGAGGCTTAATACTAAATTAATCAAACTTTTACTGCCTACGTTATCGCACTTTCCAAATATCAGGATTATCACATTTGCGCCTTTATACAGGTCTTAAGCAGATTCAGCCGCCACCCTCGCCTACCTTGTTCCTAGCAATATAAATATGCAGGTGCAAGTAGCGGGGATGCTAGGCACAAAAAGCCTGGAACCGGGGTAGTAATATTCGATATCGGTTTCCCCCAGCCTGTCGTAAGAGGCGACTAATAGGGGGTTCGGGCCTATGGGTTGTCAGTTTTGGGACCATGGCAACCCATTCGTGAAACCTAGGCCCAGGAGGAGCAGGTTAGGTTCGTTCCGTCTGAGGCGCCCTTGTGTTTGTCGAATCATAACTCTCGGCCCAGCGCACTTTCGCTTGCCAACCGTCGGGACAAGCAGCAAAGGTCGCCTTCGACAAATAGATCAGTCCTTTCTAAAATCTCTTTTCTCCTACTATACTTTATACTCTTGGCTTGGCATAACTTTGGTTCCTTGGACTAAGGTGCGCATAGTTGTGCAATCAGCAGTAATAAGAATGGTAGTTAAAATAAACCGATGTAATAAAAAAATTAGACTTCCAGGCGAGATAAATTTATCTTTCAATCCAACTCATACGAGAAATTAACAACACTATTACGGAACAGGAATGTTACGATTTAATCATTTTCCATCTCGCATTTACTCCAGTTCAACTTAGAGCTTGCGCAAACGGGGACTTTCCTTGGAGTATTTGTTTGACTTTATATAATATAGTCAAACAAATACTCCATTATATAGATTTGTAATAGCTACTTGTAATGACGTACGCAAGATATTAATGTACCGCGAATTCGAAATAGGCATGATTTTATTATACGCGGCTAAAAACTAACAAAAGCCCTTATAGATCGTCACATATTGGTCTCGTGTTAACCTTTAGCGGCCATGTTGCTATGGTAAAGTGATAATATAATTTAGAATTACGACAATCTACATGAACTACTATCGAAACGACTGGAAAATAACTCGATATAACTACTAACCGTCATATCGCAACCGAATCGAATCGAAATCGAATACACTATATTTTTTTATCCAAGAAAGACATTTGCCACGTTATCCAGCGACACTGTGCTCATAGATAGAGCATTCCTAGTCTGGAATACGCTCTGTTCTCAAGGAAGGCTGCCAGAACACACCGTTAGGTGCTTGGTGACAGATTCATCTTGTAGGGGATGATAGCCAGTCAGGAGAGTCAGAAAATGCCCTAGCAACATGCTATCTTAGGTTTTCTCACGATGTTTTTCCTTCTCCGGCATATAAATATTAATTACAATTAAAGTTTTTGTTTAAATATGTTCTATTTCAATTTCTATAAACACATTGTAATCGTACAAAGAAAGAAAGTGAAAGAAATATAGACTATTCTATACATACCTGAAGATTTTCCTTAACTAAACTATAATTTTACAACCTTTTCATAGACGTTACTTTATATTGATTTCAATAATCTATGGAATACACTTTAGTAATATTGTCCTATTATGAGTCTACTCTACTGAACACTGACAAGTTTCGAATGCAATTAGATTCATTCTGAATTAAATTAACAAATTAAACATTAAGTCACTTATTCATACTAATTATGTTAGTGGGAACAGGGATTGTGTGTAAAGGATTGTTCACATAATGGCTTTATATGCCATCGTATCGTATCACCAGGTATATTACTATAAAACACTTGAAGCTTTTGAGTTATTCCAATAGCTATGTGTTCAGTCTAAGTGTGCTTAATTACAAATGTATAGAAATATACAAATACTATATTTTTATTTTATCGAATTTGGAAACTAAAAATCTTAGTTTGGGTACGAATCTTAGCAACATGATAGAATAATTATGCGACATTAATGTTAACAAACCAAATTTTCCGAAGTTTGCAGAGTTTCTTTAGAAAAACTAGTAAAATCAAATTATACCACCACTAAGTTCTACTAAAATATAATTTAACTACCAGCTGACCACCTTCACGGCAGAATTTCTAAAAATCCTTTCTTATTACACCCCTACACCCATAAAAAATACGCCTCCAAATTCCTTTGCATTTTGTACACAAATTAGTCAGGATTTACTATTTTATATTTATATATATACAGATAGATAGATCAATTATAATGTATTGCAGACACACACAAAAATAAATACTCAATTTTTAAAAATTTTTAAAAATTAAGTGCTACAAGTGGTGGCCTTATCGCTAAAAAGCTGTTCCAGGCAATCTTAGGATGGAGACAATTGTAAAAATAAAATGAAATAGGACGGGGTAAAGAACAAAGAATATGCTTAATTAACTTAATACATAAAACGTTATAATCAATACACACACTTACCAAATAGTATAATAATATTATATCATAACACAATTAGCAAATAATACATACGGCAGGTGGACCAAAGCAGTCAGCGAATGGTGGCCGCGAAACGGGACAAGACTACCAGGTAGACCACCTACTAGCTGGGCGAAAGATGTGGCAAGGGCGGTAGGACCAGATGGACGGATCGGAAAGGATGGCACGCGCAAGAGGAGACCTATACTCAGCAGTGGGTAAGTAAAGGTTGATGATGATGATGATGACATACTACAGATAACTAATGATCTAACTGATGTCAAATAAAACATATATACTTAACTATACACATACCTAGATAGAAAAACGATAGAAGGGATGTTTTATGGATATTTATTTACTGATGCCTTTATAAGTATGTCTAAATATAAATCAATTAAAGTTCTATATAAAATGTTCCTGCAATAAAGTCTTTGGTATGAAATAGACTTTATATATGTGTATTGGTCACTACAATAAGGATAAATACAACACCTACCAATATGGAGTCACGTCGGTATATGTATATATATAATATACACATACACTGTTTGAATGTAGGAACCTTTTGCTAGCAAACCCTACTTTTGGTCAGTCGGGTAACAAGATGAATGTTGTAAAATGGCATGAATCTATTTATATGCCAATTGCTTTGCGGCATTTTTGTAATAAACTTTTCATAAATAACATTTTCCACATTTTAGAATCGATATAAGTCAAAATATACCTACCAGTTTGAACTTTTGAGGTTTTCACATTTGTTAAAGGTATATCTTATTATATACCTTATCTTCTAGATTTATAATAGTCATACATTAAAATTTAAAGGTACCTAAAAGCCGCTATGTTATTTATTATGAGATAAAAGCTCATAACTTTCATTGCCCCTCTCACCGGACAGCCCTAGAAGAACAAAGCTCGCCGCTCCTGCGCCGACTGCGCCCGCGCAGATTCTGTGCAATATCTGCGCAATATAATCTTTGCTTATTAATACATATACTTGTAAGTTGGAACTTGTGACTCAACATTATATAACTCACTCTTCATGAAATCAATATTCATTGATCAATATTAGACAGATTTTGGATAGGATAATATCACATAGTATGTTTAAGATGGGAAGCATACTGTGTGGATCTTATCTTTGGCTTCGCCTAAATGTAAATATATAGTAAATATATCTGCCTTTAAATAGCTTTTTAAATAAACTATCAATTAATTATAAAATATAACATTATTTAGTCTTAATATACTCATAAAGAATGTGGAATAGTACTTGAGAAGAAGTAGTTAAATATTATTTAATAACAAGGATGTTTAGCTCAAAGCTAAATCTTGGCAACCCTTGCCTTGGCTAAGCCAACTTTACAATATAAATAATAGTAAAATCTAACGCTAATAACAAAGGGTCAGAAATGTCGCCCATCCACTGATGCTACTCGTAGCGCGGTTCTTTGGTCGTACAAAGGCTCGACAAAATTATGACAAAAACAGTCCAGAGGACGACCGCGGCAAATTACACACAATCATGGCGGTGACTCTTTACACATACGACACGACCACGATCAAGATAACCAAATACGAAGTCTTAGAGTCGCGCCCGGTGAAATTATACCTTCAGGTTCACAATGTTGTACTTGCGTTATGTTGAGTTCTCAAAATGTTCACATCACAAATATATATACTAAGTATAGTAGTATATAAATAAAAGAAATTTGATAGATTAATAGTTAGCATGTTGAAACTAAATTTTTTAAATTGTAATGCTTAGTTTAAACTAGCTATTTATGTTAATGGACGATACAAATCGACAGACGACACTCTTTGTGAAGTTCTTGAATCAGATTAGGTAATCATTTTTGAGAACACATAATCAATTCGTTCTTTTTTTTATATATTTTTTACGAAAGAAATAATATCAATGCCAAATGTCTTATACTTTACAATGTCATGTCAATGAAACGCAAAGAATATGATAATCTTTAAATGAAACGCGTCCAGTTGTATATTTCAAATATAATTTTTTCGCTATGTATAAATACTAAAATGTAATTGCTAACAATGTAAAAAAGTCGTGCCCGATTCGATTGTGTCTACGACTCGAATAGCATCTGACATATCGTCAACACTAAACACTACACTGTCGGCAATCTACAGAATTTAAAGCTAATTATTTTTTTACCATCACCAAACTTTTGGCTCGTTTTGATGACACATAATAACTATAAACCGTATCCTGCCATCCGAAGATTTTCGAATGATTTCGAGGCTAAATATTTAGAACATTCTACGCACGGCCAGTCTCTGGGAACTGAAGCTCCTGCCATTAGTTAGTTTAATTGCTTTAATTGCCTACAATTAACAGATAGACGACGATTCATTAAGAGAAAATGTTAAAAGCTTTTAATAGTTCAGATAAACCAGAGGAAGAAGGTTAAAAAGCAAATAGTTACCTTTACTAGCGGTTATTAAGTATACTTTTTTTTTGTCTAAGTTTGTATATTTTATTGATGTGTTGTAATGTATTAAATATTGATGTGAAGATCTATAAAGACATCATATATAAATAATAAGAATCAGGAATATAGTCTTGTACCTAGACATGCAAATTGTTGGGCTACGTAATATATCACTCGAGTTTTCTTACTATAAGTTTAAATTTTATACAGTTATATTAGTTCGTATTAGTTAAACATTATGTACCAAATTCTACTATTTTCTGACCATTATTCTATAACATATATCCAGTAGGGAGCCATACAACTACACAGACAGATAGACGGCTAAACGAAACTATTTGGGTTTCTAGTAGTATAAAGGATTACGGTTTCATATTTTAAGATTTCTTAAAGGAAATCTATTTAATTATGTAAGTTGGATAAAACATTGTATAAAGATAATTTAGTAAGTACTAAAGCTTGTGCTTTGCTATGGCTTATGGTATTGTGCTACTACTACATATTTTACTACGCTTAGAAAAATTAAGTTATTTTATAAGGTTTAGTTATTATCTTGTTGAAATTGAAAAGAGTAAGTCCTGACTAATTGAACGGTCACAATTTGGAGAGTGGGAAAGTGAGGTTCATGATAGATAGTGTGTAGAGAGGTCTGGTAATAGAGATTTTTAATTCAATTTTATATCAGCGTTAATTATATAAGCGTGGGAGACAGCTACTAGTAAGTATTACTATACTTATATTACTAGAAATTGTAACAGTAGCAACAATAATGAAGTGCCTTTATAAAAAGAAAATAAGAATAAGGTAATTCTTCAATCCAATGCATTCAGTTTCATCTCTATAATAGCGTGGCACAGGCACCCTTGGATAAAGTCCAGGATAACCGAGGGCATTAAAAGTCCATATTCCTGGCAGCAGCGCCTAATAACCCATAATTACGAGCAGGTAATAGCGCAGCCACAAAGCCGCCGCCATTTTGTTTTTTGTGTTGTCTGTGGCAAACGCGATGCGCATGCGTTCCGTTCCATCACGCTGCACAATGTGTCAAGAGCTTTGAATGCATTTGCCTTGTAATAGAAACGGATAGATTGCTATATATATATATATATATATATAGCAATCTATATATATATATATATATATATACATATATTATTTACTATTAGATATACTGTACCCACCTACTCTGTGCTTCTAGATGCTGTTCTAAGCTAATAATAGCGTTATCTAACGGATTCTAACACTAAATCACCGTGACGGTGTTATCAAGGCTAGAAACAATTAAACAGATTCTAGAATTCTACTATATCTATAAGTTCTATATCGTTGCTTACTATCTGGAAAGTTAGTGGTCGAAAATAGATTTATAATGTGTAGGTACAAAAAACAGCTAGAAACCGCCTTAAGACTTTAAGGCTAACGCTATTAAGTACATCTAATAGATTACATAATCCTATGACATCTATTAATGTTATAGCGTTAAGCCTTAAAGAACTTTTTAAGATTCCCTATACTCATTTTAAAACTACGTCTAAAGTTTCGATAGAAAGTTCCCAAATGAACCTTTACACGAGTAGATCTCAATAACCCGAACGAATATTAAAATGATATCGTGACTGGCTGTTCTGGTGCGAGCGGAGAGAATCCGTCTAATTCCCCACTTCCCGCAGGCGTCGGACCCTATACCAACTAGCACTTATTCTACGCAAGAGCAATCAACTGCAGACTGTAATCAAAGCCACAAAAAACATTGATTCGACACCCCGGCCCCGACAGCGGCTGGAGCTCCGAGAATTATATAGGTAGGATAGAAAAAAAAAATCGGTTATTGTGAAGCTTTTTGGAGTTCTCTATTACTTCGATTTTGTATCAACATGCGGTGCTTCCGCATTATTTTTAGTCAGTTCTTTTTAAGATAGATGATGACTTCTAAGCATAATCGAAAAGTCGTACTTACCCTAATGTCAGAATAGCACAATAGTAAGGTAAGTTTTTTTCCACCCATACAAAAATTACGATTGCGATTTTTTTCAGAACATATTTCAGGCGAGTTCCAGTCAAACGCAAGACTCCTTGTCTTGCGTTTGACTGGAACTCGCCTGTTGTAAAGCAACGATGAGGCTTAAAATGAAGCACGCTTGATTAGAAGAAACTGATTCCCTCGTGGCTTGAAAATACCCTATTCCTGTTATATGCGATGATTTGGCAATCAGAAGTGCACGTGCAAGAAAATATCCGCACTACGTTGCTTATAGGTCAAGAATTTAGGTATAGATCTACTTTATTAAATATAACTTTCAGTACCTAGGTAATCGGATATGTTTTTTGGAAGTGTGATATGCATAATGTACTTAAGTATATTTCATTTGATAGTTTCGTCATCAAAACAGCCTGAATATATTGGAGCACATCAATACAAGGAAAACAATAAGTATTTAATGAATTATAAGATTAAAAAAAGGTGTGTGGCAAATCTGCAAAGTCGGCATCCGAGATATCTCATCGGTTTTTTTATATGATTTCTCAAGTATCCATTTAAACTTTTTATTTTTATTCATATTCTCAGCATGTACATTATACTATATACAAGTAAAAACTCTTTCATGATCTTAAAATGATTTAATCAGATATCGATATTAGTCGCACCGAGAGATGATTTTTTATCGATTACAAAAAAATGTGCCGTCGTCACTGCCTTGACCACCGGGATCACAAAGATGTTAATATAACTGGATGAGATTAATTGAGTACTTTGGTTGTGAAAATATTGTGAGAAACCTGCTAGCTAGTTAAAGAATGTTAAAAAATATCAGAGCTACATTAGCCGGGTCTTTCTTACTTTTTTAGTTGCGAGGAAATCGGTTTCTTTTAGACAAGCATTATAGCTTTACATCAGACGAGATGCGGTCGAACGCAAGCTAGACATATTGTCATAACCAAGGTCTATTGTAGATTCCAAATCCAAATATAACGCTGACTCTTCACTGACTTTGTACGAGTATGTTTGTAAACCTTTGCTGATCGATTAGAAACACTAAGATCGAGGTAAGAGAGTTCTACATTAGCAACTAAGTTGATATCAATAAGAGTATTTCAGATCCAGTGTAAATTGAATCTATGTTTCTAATCCAAAATAGAAAAAAAATCACGTTCATTAGCCGTCATTGAATGCTCACGCTCTCCGGGCTTAATGCACGCTTCTTTTATTTTATAACACCAACTTATCCGTGCACTTGTCTGGTGGAGCCACTATCGTTTTTTCTCAACAAAACCGACAACCATTAAGCGAGTTTTGTCAAAAGTTTTGTAGTTCCAGATTCGACCACCAGTACAGGTATGTTTGTCATAGCGCAGTTTTGTTTTAAAAATCAACTAATTAATCCTTACCTTTGTATTGGAGCGTATTCATCGTTGAAAGTTTGTGAGAATGCTTTTAATTGAGTTTATCAATAGGTAATAGAGGAACATATCTACAGCTCAGAGCATTTTCCCGAGCGTTATTTCTTTTATAATTTGATTAAACAATACATTACTTTTAAATTGAGATCGAAGGGTTATTTCTGTGTATACGAATTATACGCTAATACTCAATTTATTGGTATCCACTATTAGAGGTCACATAATTATATAAATAGAATATGTGTAGGTATACTTAGTAGTACTACACATGTAGTAATTAAAATTAAAGTCGTAATAACATCAAATATATATATCAAAACTACGCTGTAACCCTAGATAAAACATGCCTGGTCCGCCAAATCTGTCGCCAAGCACCCGTTACGTGCTTGGCGACAGATTTTACAACTTGAGGGTGGTAGCTAGCCAGGCTAGCGATAGAAAACGCCCTACCACCATGTTATGGTTTCTTCACGATGTTTTCTTTCACAGGTAGCTCAGGGATAGACATAGAAAAATAGAGACGTAGTAATTAACTCAAATCAAACTTAAGAGCTTTAGGCAGGTTTCGTAATCTACAAATAGGCTTACACGAGTTATGAACTCCAATAAAATTAATTACTATATAGAAGTTCACATTCGAGTTTCAATTAAGTTGATGGAGCCGAGAAGTAATCGTTAAATGGAAATCGAGTTTATCCCCTCTATAAGGTTAATTGCGTTGAGTCTACCAAACAAGAGTTAAATGATGGTGATGTGTATGTAATCCTGGTTGAGAAATCAATCTAGAATGAGGTTATTTACCGTCTACGAGCTACAAACTTGTTTCTTGTAGTAGATATATTAGTTATTTGGGAATCATCAAAGTAGTAAAGCATAGTTTTATAGTTTTGGTAACTTAAGGCGCATGTCTGCTGTACTTTTTAGGTTTTGAAAATAAAATGTAATTGGCCAAAAAGTCCAAATCGATACTTTGCTAAAAGTGCTATTTCGTCAGATTTTTTATTTTATAAATTTTGTCTAAAAAAGATCTATTAAAAAAAACTCATTGCGTTTCTGTAGACCAGTCTTTTTAGCAATTGTTTATTTTTTATAATGTCGCCAATAATAGTGAATCCTTTAAATTTTCCAAAGTATTAAATGTTAGTTTAGCTTTTATACACTCACGTCTGCAAAACAGAAAAGAAAAAAATTTTGAGTAATAAATTTTTGTTGGCTATCTCAAAAATTCTGTTTCGCTTAGATAATTCACAATTTCCTAAACACGTATCCGCGTACGTTGATTCTCCATTCGAATTCTTAGATACTGTAAAACTCATAGTAAAATGTTGAACATTGAAAATTAAAGAGCTGCAATCGCGAGTCAAACTTAATAGCTGAAAACAAACTCTTTTCCTTTAGGCAGTACTAAGTTTCCAGCAGCGGTCAAGTTAGGTCAGTCTCTTATTCATTATTTAGGCGGCCTAGTACCAGCTTAAATATCATTTCAATGCCTTGACGCGACGAAGGATTCATATTCTGACACAATTACTATTAGAGCTCGTCAACGGAAAGCACCTGCTCTAAATCACACAGCGAAACATGTGCTACAAGAAAAAATTAAAATGCATCTTTGTAAATTCACACACTTACTAATAATCGTAAACATTTAATATGCGCTTTACTTCATCTTTACTCACTCATTTCGAGATCTCATAAAAAGGAAACTTTACATACACTTTACGGCTCAAGTGAGCCAATTAAAATGAAACTTGCGTCGGCGGCGGCGTCGGCGACGTGAAATACCTTATCATAACGATATTCCGAAACTTTTAATTAAATATATTGCTGACCCAGAAAGCTTTTCACTGCGTTTCATTGCTCATTTAAATGCTTTTATTAATGCGGAGACTTGCGACGTTCGGCGGGTTATCTTTTAACTCGTCCGTTGCTAATCGTGCGCGTGACTCGATTTGGGATCGATGATTTACTTGACGATATAAATATCTTGAAAGAGGTTTGGACCTCCGCGGAGATGGGGCAGATAACCCAAGAACCCATAAGAAATACATAGTATCTTTGGAGATTTTGAAACAGCGAGTCAAGTTTAGAAGGAAGCAGTGTAGGCTTATGATATGACAGTCTCCTAGTATATGCATTGGCAAACAATATCTAACAATATCAAGTAACTACGAGTAAGACATTTTAAATTGACTTTTTTTACAAGTTGCGGTGGGCGCTTGAGCGAGCTTTGGAAATTGTATAAATCATTGTACAAAATACAATAAATCTCCACCTACATGCTGACAATATTATAACTTCACCGTTCCATATTATCTTGACCGCACTATTCAAGAAGATGTTATTTTTTTCTCATCCGGTATCAATTTGGCATTGTTGGAGTGTAGTGAATCGATCCACCTCACCGCAAGCGCGGAGCTGGTTAGATTGTTCGCAATAAAGACAGGGCTATACGTATAGGTAATGTAATGTATTGTGTATGAGGATGACTGCAATTTTGGTTTTGGATACGCACCAGATGTTAGTCTGCGGGTTGCTAATGTGGTGAGGAATGAGTCCATAGAATTAATACGCTCAGGTTAAGAAAAATAAATTCTCACTAGATCAAGGATGAATCTGGACAATGGCTCTACTGCGATTGAAGGTAAAAATACTTCTCCACATACTTAGATCCACAATTTTGATTGATTCAAAAAATCATGATGTTCAAACTTACCTATGCTATAATACAAAATTTATATGATATTGTGTACAAGATTTAATGGGTAAATTGGTTTAGCCGATAATTTTGGATGAATTTTCATCTAACGGAAATTGTTTGATCTGATTTAAATTGTAGGAAACCAGTATCTTGTTTTATAAGGTAACCAACTGAATTTTTTGGCAGTGGTCTCGTGTGGTCTATAATAGCATATTTAATTATTAAAACATATAATTTATTATGGAAAAAAGGTTTCTTTCTTATATATGACAATATCTGTGCACAAAAGAACATATTTTGTAAAATATAATAAAATTATACGCTATCGCTTGGTATTCTTATGGAAAACGTAATCCATAAAGGCAATTAAACGAAACTACAAGTACGCTATAAATGAGTCGGTAGCATCTAATAAAATAAAAAAATGCAAAAAGTTCCATCAGTTTCTAATAGTAGGTCTGCTAACTCAGTACTAATGAGTTTCAATTCTTTTATTTTAATTAAACAACTCAAGGCTTGCTTAAGTCATTCCTCAGATTATAAATAAGCAATAATCGAATGTAATAACGTTACTTACATTTAGTGAAAGTAAACGATCCGTTTGGACCAGACTCAGTTGTTTATCGTTCTCTGAATAATATTTATTATTATTCACAGTCGTTGCTTGACTCGATCTCGAATTTTTTATTTATTTTATTAATTTTTTCATTTTATTATTTACTAACTGTGCCTCGCGGTTTCACCTGCGTAGTTATCCATTTTTATCATCGATACAACCAAACGAGGAACTACTTTTTGAAGTCGATTAAAAAGTATCATTTCCCGGGTCCAATCTACTTGTGTACCAAATTTCATCCAGATCTCTTTCAAAATTCCGCTGTTTAATGCCTACTGCACATCCTTATACACGTGCAGTCTGTGGGCTGATTACAATGATAGGGCTTATAGTGCCATCCGCGTCTAGTACAACAATGCCTTCAGGGCGGTGTTGAGGCTGCCCTGTTTCTGCAGCGCCTAGGGCATGTTCGCAGAAGCGCAGACAGACTGCTTTCACGCAACAATGCGCAAAAGGTGTGCTTCTCTGGTGCGCAGAGTGCGGACCAGCTCTAACACCGTCCTGACGATGATCGCTACCAGGTTGGACTGTCTGTATATAAGACATGCGTGTGAGAGTTACGAGTAGGTTGCCGTCCCGATGCCAGGAAGAAAATCGTAAATTTATATAATTGTATGTTGTCTTTGTCTTTGCCAGATTTTAATAATTAATTAATTGTTTTAGTAAAACTACTGACTGATTTTTTGATTTGGATTTAATGTATATTTTATTGTAATTGATTTTTGATCTGATGTATAATTTAACTATTTTATATAATTTTGATGTAATTGTTTCTCTTGATGTTTTGTACTTATGGATTTTTATCGTGTATGGATTGTTAAATGACTGAACTTTGATTTGATTTAGTGGTAACTGACTGATATTCACTAGTAATCAACGGAGAACCTAAACCGCTGAACCAAAGAATATGAGATTTTGAGGGTGTATTCATTGTTGGGAGTAGGGGTGTACTAAGAGAGAGTTTATTGGAAGTCTAACCCCTAAAGGGGTCAAATAAGGGTTCAAAATTCGAAACTTTCATATATTTCATTTTATGTCGCGGGCTACTTATAATTTAGATATGGATGTAAGTCTAAAAAAGTGATTCTAAAAATAGTGAATGTATCGACTTGCCCTACACGTCGTCATGTCTAAACATGCACACATTAAAAACATGAAAGTCAGACAGCTTCTGCTCATTTTAATATAATCTATCAAACACCCAGAGTTTCTGAAAAGAAAAATAAAAGCTCCGAGCAACGTAGAGGCGCCGGCACAGGCGGGAGGGGCGGTGCGCCGCGTTAATGCCCGCTGGGTGATGAAGGGGTCCGGACATGCACTCGGAAAAAATAATTATATCAGTAGTCTGAACTACGCAGGCTCTGTGACCTATGGTAAACTAAGTTTCGATATGAGTAGGGCTGAGACAAAAAGAAAAACTACAGCGTATAAACCAAACTTTACTGTGGAAATCTGGCTGATGGCTGTCATAAGTAGCAGTTAGCCATCGTCAGATTATTGTTTAAGTAATGTGTTGAACTATTCTTGTCTGTTGCCTACTGTAAACTCTATTATTGTAGTTTTGCGATAGTGGGTTTTTAATAACGTTGAAAGTGATAGATAGTGATCAACCGCGTTGATGTCTTTTGTACTGCGTACTTGCGTTGCGACAAAAAATGCATTCCATTACTTTGGTTGATTCTACGTAAACTTAATTATATTAACGTATTAGAAAATCGTGTAATAATTATGTTTTATTCCATTTTGTTTTTTTTTTAGGTGTGGCAAGTGCCTTTATTAACATTAACAAAATGACTAACTACGACACCAACAAAAAATGATATCAGAAAGAATACCTTTAGACCTTTTAAGATCTACAGATAATCCAAACACTCCAACCAGCCACCAGAGGGCAACGTGCCAGAATGCAAGCCGCATTACCACGCTGAATGTCAATGCTTACGTCTATTATTCCATTTTGTTCAGCTGGGTGATATCATCCCTTTTCTTCATGCAAATGTGGGTTGAATTTTCCAAGTTTTTAATTACATAACTCTTTTGTTTACAACGTCGAAATCCCATTCGTAGCGTATGTCCAGAAAGCATGTCTATTATCATTTTGCCTATTTTACTACACACTCCGGTTACCAAGTGCACTGTAGTATACATTTATCTGATAGAATGGAAGTACTAATATCGAGGTTTTACCTCTAGAACACACATTTGGTGAGAATTTGGTGTTTCCAACTCATATTTTCTGAGTTTAATTTCCAACTTGTTATCACAAAGTCAGATCAAAATACTTGATCGTAATTAAGACATACCTGTTTACTGCAGCCTCAACTCAGCTCATTCATATTCATGAATGCATACTCAAATGCATTTATCATGTAAAGCTTAGCCCGAATTATACCTCGATTTGGACCCAAAATCTCAAAACAAACGCACATTTTTATCGTTTACAAATAAATTTATTTCAATAATAAATTGCAATTTCATCGACTTTATCGAGCCGGGAGATAAAAGAGCTGCATTAGAAGGTTTGTCCCAAAAAGAGGCAAAATGTCATTAAGCATTAACTTGATATCTCTCGAGTCAAAGCTTGGAATTAAACTTTTTATGCCTCTCGAGCAGTAAAAAGGTTTGTGCGAGTTCGACGATTCTAAATAGGCTGAGAGAAGACTATCAAAATGAGTTAAAAGTTGTACAAAGTAGCGCGGGAAAGGACCAGTGCTCAAATGATACTCTTACCTATCGATATGATTATTTTGAAGTAACTGCTTCATGATTTCACAAAAAAATATAGGTACAGTTTAACTACGGCTTTTAACTCGAAATTCTTGATTTGTTTGTTTTCTTGTTGCGACCAATTCCCAGCGCAAATTAACAATCCGACTAGAATAATTTACTTACTTATCACAAACCCGTATTAAAACTACGAGTATTCAAGTAAAAACTAAACGTACTCGTGTCTACAGTAAGGTATTAAAGCATTGCATTTCAGTGGAACACAGTCAGAAGGTGTAATTGCGGCAATTACTTACCCATCGTAAAGGCATTGTCGCTCCGATAAAAGGCTTAATTATTCGCCCGATGTTCGACGTAAACAATTAAGGAAAATATTACGGCTTTTTGTTAGCAAATTGCCGCGAGTTCTCTTTCTTCGGCGGGCAACGGTAAGTTTTTTAAGTTATAAAATTGCGATGGTCGGGCAGGTGTGAGAATTGTTGAATAGGTATGCTTGAAGTGATGATAATTTATTGTTGGTTTTTCTATTTATGGTATAAAATAAATGGAGCGGAGTTAGAACTACTAGATATTTATTTTTTACTATATATATTGATATATTTCAATTGTTATTATAAAGATAAAAGCTTTAAGTATTCGTATTGTGACGCACATATTCGATCATTTTAAAAAATATGAGTTCATTGAAAAGGGTTCAGTCCATTTGTCGACCTCCTAGCCTACTCGGTGTATACAAAGCACTCGTGGTAATCGAATTGATTAGTTAATTACCGACCTTATCTCCACCTCCATTAACGTCCCACGGAGATCCCACCACCACTAGCGAGGTAAGTGTACATTCGATACAGTACACTCTAATGCTATTATTTGGACACAATCGACAACAATTTTTTAACGTTTCACATTCATAGTTCTGCAATAGGACTTCTTGTGTGTTTGGGGTGCCCTACTAACTACATTTCATTTCGTTATTAGAAACCTTTACACAATCTGTTGAAACCACAACAGAGCTCACAAAGGCTTCAGATAGCGGTAGTGTTTATACTAATAAATAGATGATAAATGCGATAATTACTTTAATTAAAATCTCGTACCTATGTTTTTTTTTTACAGCATGCTAACGTTTATCTTATTTACAATGTTTATTTGCTTGTTAACTACTATCGCACTATTCGTTCGGTACCATTGGAAAAACTTTACGAGGATCAAGTAAAAAGCCATCAGAAAGGGTATAGTCAGATTACATTCAAATGCACCTACTTGTAGTACAATTACGGGTAATTCAGCTATCGTTAAGAGCGCGTTCGTCGGAGTGGACATTAGTCACGCACGTCGCCTGGACCCAGCTGCGGGATAAGGGGGGCTAGAGGGGAGGAATGAGTTAATAAGAGAAGCTGCTGGATGAGATAGCTGGAATGAGAATGCCTGACTAATGCCTTAAATACGAAATTCAGGTTTCTGCTCGAACATCACTTACTCCAGCAGATTTGAAATCTCATTTAATATACTTACTTCTTACTTACTTATAAGAGCATCTGAATAACGAGTAAGGAAACGTTCGGGCGCGTAATTTTTTTATGCCAGTATAAAAACGTGACAAGATACTCAAATTAGATAAGTTTCTTTCTAAATAAGAAAACTATCAATTATGATTTATGTTTATCTAATATGACGATAAACATTTTCTAAGACTTATACATAAAGATTATTTTCACTATTAAATACCTAATAGTTCTAAATTCATTAGCACTATATATAAATACGTTTTGTACTCAATGTTTCGCATAGAAATACTCGTATCATTTTGTTAGTCTTTTTTATTTCTCTAAGCAGGCTATTTACAATAACTAAAATCGCGTATGAATGCTACATGCATTCTGTACTGACTTCATTGTGTATCAGACACCGTTTGATAGCACCGCCTTTTACTGGGTAGCTATTTCAATAAACGGGTTCAAGTAACATTTTATGAAGATTACAAGTGAATTGTGCATTACCACTCATTCGACTCTAGCTTTTATAGTCTCTTTACTGTTGGGATCTTAATTGCTTTTTGATTCCTAGTACTGTGTTGGAAAATTAGATTTACTCGTAATGGTGTTGGAGAGAAAATCTTACATATGAAATCCAATTTTCCTTGTCTTATATGTTAATAATTATATATTCCCTAGGTTCAGGATCGGCTCAGCATGTTTTTATTGTTAGCTTTCTTGCGGCAAGAGTTATTGTTACGGTTCAGTGTCAACCCATCTTGGGGATAAATTATTTAAATAAAATTAGTTACACGCCAATATAAATTATTTCATCTGAAATCTACACTGCAAGAACTATCAGTGATCAAGTCCTGCAGAACGGTTTGGAGCTTTCTTGTATATTTTCTTTTATTTATACAGGGTCATTGTACCCATCGTAGCAAAAAACTTCCACTATAAGACTAACTCGAAATCTAAGAAAATTGTCAGTTGCTCAATGCATTTTGTTGACGGCTGATAAACATTTCTTATGAAACAGCAGATTATTTTTCTCAAATTTCGGAATGTTCACATAGTAAAAGTTGTTCGTAATGATGAGTTCAGTGTCTCCCTTTTGGCTACCTATGATCCATTATTTACTACTGGAGAAAAAAAATCTTACTGAAACGCGATCAATGAGACGGCCGTTCAAAACGAGTATACTCTATACGTTTCAATTACCTGTTGGCTTTTGTCCCCGGATGCGCCCGCGCATTTTTTCACTCTTCAGATTTTAAACTATATTATAGACTATATTAGAGAAGACGAATATACAAACCAACAAACACACTTTTGCATTTATAATATTACGTGTAGGGATACTAAGTTTTTTTAAATTAGAGATAATAAAATAATACATACAATACAAAGAAGTTAAACCTTACTCGTAGGCTCATCAATCAACGGATCTCGATAGATATAATGCAATGGCCAATCAATGTGTTTTACCGACTTGTACTTTCTGATTGCGTTCTTTATTTTTCACGGCAAGTGCAAAAGAATGGTGTGTTGACCACAACATGGTGGTGGTCAAAATGGTGTAACCATTGCATTGTTTTGTGTACGGTAATAAGCCTCAGTCCCGTTTTTTCAAAACTTTATAGTCTTTATTTTTTATTTATTTTTTCGTCGACCATTATTATCGCTATATTTCAACAAAACTCTAACAAAGGCGCATTGGTAGTTTTTTCAATAGTATTGCACCCTTGTACTTTGACGCGATTGTAAAATGTTAACAAAGGGATGTTAAGAAAGGCTTAAACTATAATTGTAATCTAATTGCTTAAAAAATATTGTTTAAAAAAGTTACTTTGCTTTTATGTTTGTAACATTTTTGTATAAAATAAATGTTTCTTGATAAACGCATGTTAACAGAAGTGCTGCTCGTTGAAGTCTAATATGACAAAAAATTGCAATATTTTTTTGTCATATTAAATGAATAATGAAATATGCATTTGTGTGGCCAGAAGTAATAACCTTACTTGGACTGTCTACTGTGTATTATTTATGAGCGATATATCAATATTATGTATATATATAATAAGCAAGCCCTAACAGACTGACTGACATTCCCTACGAATCAACGCAGTGTTTAGACCGCTGAACCTAGAAATTTGGATTGCGTATTCATAACATAGTGTAAGTGTATAATAGTAAGTAAGGGCTGTTGGAAATACAACTCATTATCGGGTTAAATGAGGAATTATGTATCAGGCAACGGCGCGGGTGAGTTCACTATAAAGTAAACGTATTATTATAAACGAACTATAATAAAAATACTATAATAGAATAATAGAACTATAATAAAAATAAAACACAAAATGTGTACTCAATTGAAATAATTCAAAGTTTAGTACAACTACATGACTAAGTATTAAATTTTTTTAATAAGTAAGTGAAAACTTGAAAATATGCTAAAAAAAGAAGACCTAACTACAGACAATGCTACCCGTCAAAGCAAATATTTAGTACTTCAGGGTTCGATGCACACAAAGATTATAAGCATTTCTTTGTTCGCTGCCAACTATGTACGTACACGTATACTTTGCAGTAATATTGTAAGTGCCTTTGGTTATTTATCTGTCTAGATAGAGCGGTGTGCTTCCATGCAACTAATACAAGCAGGCCAGCATTGCTTAGGTACAGGTAGTGTGCGTGAAAACTACATACTAGTGTATTACAGTGCGTCTTTTTGAATGCAGAATATACATACAGTTAAAATTTAAATGAATTAAAATTAAATTTATTTGCAACTAAAAACAACAATATAACACACAACTTCAAAGAAAAAATACATAAAATAAACCTAATTACTGCTTTCCGTCACAAACAAATAGGAGTAAAGTTAGTAGATATATAAGAAACAACACGTAATTGATGGAAAATAAGATTTTAGAGGTGAACAGTTTACCCTTCGCGACAAATAAGTTGAAAAAAAAAGACTTTAAGCGTCTATCTAGACATAATATAGACAAGAAGAGGTATTTGCTTAAAGTGTGCTATTATTAAAGGTTCATGGATCGCCGCGGGTGCACCGGGTAGGGAAGGTGAAGCAGGGGTAATAGCAGCGCCAAAACTATACCACGCTCCGACACGCTATCCTGAATACAGTTCATGCGAATGGAAACGGTGGGATTAATATAAATATAGTCTATCTGAAATCAGTACCGTCCTCATTACAATAACCTAAAAGAAAGGAGTTTCTTTCACAGAAGTCTATCGCTCTCTTTAGCACTGAAAAATGAGATTTGACAACCACTTCGCCTGTACAGAGTGACGCAAAATGTTTGAGCGCCTACTCTCATTAGAGAGTATCATATTCTTTGAGCGCCTGGCACCGAATTAAATTCATTTAATGTGTTTATCAAAATTGAATATTATTATCTGCTTTGTTTTTATTCGTTTTATTAGAATCTGTCCAGCAGTTTGATTCGTAAATCCAAATAACTGATACATTGTCCAGGCGCCTGCCGAATTAAACTATGCTTGTCAGTATTACTATTTTATTATTGTTCATACTACATATTATATTTTAATTTATCTGGCTAGCCCAAAATATTTCTGAATCACCCTTAAATATCTCCTATGACATTTTCTACTGGATCATCACATAGGTAATACTCGTATATATAAAGTTGCACCAGGAATAGTTGCACCTACGTCGATGGGATGGGTTGCACAAGCCAGCTTGGGTGTGGGCACCGGACCGGTGTAAAATTACCCGTCTGAACCGACATCAAAGGCGCCGCCGCCTTTGTGCGCGCCGCCGCCCGCCCATTGTCTCCCACACGTTGCATTATACTCTTAATTTCATGTTGTCATGTTAAAAGTTTATTATCTACAACGTACCACTCAAATTACACTAATTTAGACCTTAATCCATTGCTATAAGCGGAATTAACAATTTTGCTTGAAATTAAACTTGCCTTTTGATGTTTGACTTAACAACAGATAGCGACCCTTATTACTATGTAGTAGAGACTAAACTAGTGTGATGAGAAATAACCTTTTTTATGAATTTTATTGTTTTACAGTTTAATAGCGGAAGAGTGTTAAAAGGGTTCCAAATTGAGATTGAAGCTTTTATAGTATGGACATAGAGGGTGTCTTTCTTACTAGTTTGTCTAATCTCAGACATCGCTCAAACATTGCCGAATATTAATATTTACTCGAATACTGAGAAGGATTACGAATCAGAATGTGTAAATTAGGTACAAAATGTATGTGATATTTAAAGGATATGCTGATACAGCTTACGTACAAAAATATACGCCAATAATTTGATTAAATAATACGAGTAAAATATCTTCCAATATTGAAAAGGGAAAAAATAAAATAACTTATTCTTGAGTGTTTTTTTCCAATGTTTTCGATTGTTCGTTGAAGAATCGAAGCCGCGATATTATTTCCCACCTGAACATAATAAAACCAAAATCTCATTCTTCATTTACGAAACTTATTTCTCGACACGTTCGCACCACAGATTAACTATGAGTGTCACTTTACGACGACGAAGTTTCAAAACAGTTTTACCACCGAGACGAATGCAGCTCTCAACAGTGACAGCTTTTGAAAAGCTTTGTGTTTGAGAGTCGCTTCTTTACCATCACAATACACCGCCATGGATTGAATAATAGTCGTAAGGGCCAAGGTCCCGCTGAATAAATTAGCTATTGAAATATTTGAGGTGTGATATAATCTATAAACTCTCACGTGGTATATTATTGTGCTTATTAGTTGTGATTTCGTATGTCTAGTCATGTTATCAAATATTACACAAAAACTGCAAAATCCGTCGTAACCGTTACTAATCCTGTAGGTCATATTATGTACTAGCTTTTGCTAGCGGCTTTGCCTGCGTTATATTACACTAGAAAATACTATCTTTGTATAATTATAATCACCAGACATAGACCTCTCAGAAAAATCAAGTCAACCCGTCACTTGGTTGCAGAGGAGAAAACGAACAAACAAACGAACTCATTTTCGCAAGTTTAATATGTGTGAGGATGTATCGCTTGTTCATCGTCTGGCAGAATGTAATGTTCATCTGTAAATCGTATCTAATTATTAGGAAAAACCTCACAAAGTTAACGGATGAAATATGACTAATTTCGTCTTATAAAAATTGCAACTTGCGAGCTGTATAAAAACTGAGAGTCATCAATGGATAAATAATTTATAAGTTTTTTTATAATGATTATAAACTTATTTGATTTATATTAACATTTAGTTTATTGTAAACAATTACAATAAACTAAATGTTAGTCACGTTAACGTTTTCCGCCCCTCATTATCCACATTTACCTATCGTAAAAAAATCGATCTTATTTAGCAGCGATCAATGTCAAGTTGTAAAACTGCAGATTCAGTGTATGATGTTACTCTTCAATACCAATTCAGGCTTATCAGTTTCACGGTGATATTTGTAAACAAGAGGCCATGAATAATGCAAAGCGTGACAGTGCGACACGTCGTCACGTCGTCACGGAGCCGGCGGGACACGCTCGCCTTGCGCGGCCGCCTACTGCTCTCGCATCAATAAATAGAACATGTACGGGAGCCGGTACAGGGGGTGGACAGGGACGAGTGGAGAGGATGTTGTGACTATATTTTTTTCTGTTATTCTTTACTATCAGCTGTACTCATAGGTTTGGGTCCTTCCTATGTTTAATTGAGTTACATTAGTTGTGCATTACCGCCAAAAATTATCACCTTTGACCAAGTAAATAGATTTCCTGTCTAATTGCGTTAAACTAGCCCAGGCTTTAATTTCTTAACGACATAAAGAGACGCAAATAAAGTTACAGTTACTGTAATTTGATCTTTAAAAATGATTGATGGTCATTTTTATTTCAAGAAATAAATAGGAGTCGCTACCACGAAATATTAAAAAAATTATTTATTGACGGTAAAACAAAAGGCGAAACATTAAATACGTTTTAAGAAAGATAACATAATGACAAACACTAAGTACGTTTCAAAGCGTTCAATTAAAAGTGAAAAACTTTACACACATTGGAAATTTGAATTGAAATGCTTTCGTGGTTACTTATTATACCTATTAATAAATATTTACAATTGTTATTTCCAGCAGTATGTAAAAAAAAATGTTTTTTATCAACATCATATAAATCTTTAATTTCATATTTTATAAATGTAGTGAGACAATGCTTGTCTACTCAAGCGAGCGGAAAGAGTTCCGCTTTAAAATGCTCCTTGTGTTGGTCGCTTTATACGCTTTTACACATATCGCAATGAATATGGAATTTAGTAAAACCACGACTCTACAGCGCCTAGGTTCCTGCCCATGTTCTCAGCCGCTCAGTGGGAGGCTGCATTAACACCTACTGCGTCTTACATCAAGGAGCTAGAGCAGGCGCCGACAAAACTGCAGGGTCCGTTGAAAAAACGTGTAGAGCTTGTATTTGGTTGTTGTCAAGGTGTTTGAGGGTTTGGGGTTAGGGATCACACGCTGCGCGGGTAAACGTAGTAGATGAAGGTGATATTTAGCTGAAATTGCATTGCATATGCACGAAAAAATGGCTGAACAAGTATTTAACACATTACTCCGTCTTTGTCGTTGATAAAGATCAACTACAAAGACGATTCATGAAAATTTAAAGAAATCTTAAGTAGAAAATACTTGTCTTTCAAAAATATTTTTTTTTAAAGTGTCTATTTCCATAGACTGTTTTAGGTTGTGGAAAGCTTATTTCCCGATAAATTTAATATGGGTCTTTTCAAGTCAAACAAGTGTCGCTTCTTTGCGCACATTGACGAGATAAACATTTCTGTATTTGCGCAATTACATCTTAGGCTGCATTGTCACTTTACACCAGGCGAGTTATTATTATTTACTAAATAAAAAAGTAAGATGGTTATTTTCAAATTTCAAAGTTCTTTATTTCGATTCAGATATTGATGATGAAGAATGATAACTATTGTCTAGAACATCATATCTTTGCTTATATTAAGCATGCTAAAGTATACTAAATTTACCAAATAATTTTAAGTATATAATTTTGTGCATATTTACTTAATTATATAAATCTTTAATATTTGTATGTACAAATGTTGGTTACACATGGTATCTAAGTAATATTAAAATTACATAGCTATATAAAATACATGACGTTAACTATGTTACGGGCTATATTTATGTTTGTTGTAATCAAAAAAGTCTTTTACTCGGTAATAATTTCTTTCCTATAGCCAATTGAAGAGTTTATTTCTAAATTTTAAATATGCGAGTGGTTTCATGTTCTCAGGAATGTTATTGTAAATTTTTATTGCCATTGCATAGCAGTTACTGCGATATTATTTTAACTCTATTTACAACAGTTTCCATAAGTTCGAGAACTGGTCTCCACGCTGTGATCAATTGAGGCATTAATAAAAAAATGGCTGTAGACTTCAAATATATCAGGCAGGTCAATATTTCCTTCTTGTTTTTGCGCACAATCTTATACAATATCCACACATATCAAGCTTCCATGTACAGCTTGTGGTGGAATTACCCTATACTTTTGTTGGTTGTTTGCTCAAATTTTCCCTCGTATTGTTTTTGTAGCGTTGAGTTCGTCATAGTTTTTGCTCGAAGACGCGACGCTTCGCCAGCCAGCATTCCGCTCAAATTATACCGACTGATAGGAGGACAAGGCGTCTTTTGTTTTGGGGGACGTGGTCAGGGCTTGTTTTTAATACTTCCTCCTAAATAAGTGACACCTAATGAAATGAATAGTAATACTAATATACGTTTTAAATTGTTTAGGCATTGTCTAATGACAGTAGGTAGACCTAAATGTGATTTGAAACGGCTATTAAGCTAATTTGGTTATTCTTGCGCGGTTTGTTTTTGGCTTAACTGTATGCAAGCTCTAAATTAATATACTCCTTAAACTAAATATAAACTATATCTAAAGTTCATGACGCTGAACTTCATCTGTACATCTGTACGAGTACTCAACGAAATTCATCCAACCATGCCAAGCAAATTTTCCTCAGTTTTAAAATCTACTGCGTATTAATGCTTCATTACAGTGGTCCAGTGACACTGAGTACTTGATGGTCACCCTGTCGGTCCCGTCTTGTCCCGTTTTTGCCCCGGGTTGGTGAATTCATTTAATTCTTCGCGGGACAGCCGCAGTCGGCAGGCCGACAGTCGCGCGGTAATTGCTCGGGATCCACGCAAATGCACTTTTTGGCCTCGCACTGCTAATGGCACCGAATCGCTGGGAAATTAACCCACTACTGAACACCGCTAGCTTTGATCCGCGGTAAAAAGTGGGACTGATTTGATGGCTGTTAAAATACTCGTGCTCAATTTTCAGATGTTGCCTGGAGAGGTTTTTAGTAATTAATGTCTGTGAATATCCTTCTGTGCAATTATTGGGGATGTAGAATGGAAGTTATACTAATTAAATCTCAGATAGTATATATTTAGAGATTTCCAAACAAGCAATGAAATCGCTATAATACTTGAAACAAAAGGTCATCAAAGCTATAACGAAAAATATTTTTCTTTCAAAATATTGAGGAGCGCGTTGATGTCTTTTCTAAGGCAAAGTGATCATGGGTTTTATAGACGTTCCAAAACAAATTCTGATTTTTCTAAACCATTGTATTTGAGACAAATATTTAACATTGTTTACATGAGACTTTTGTCTTAAATTAGGCTACGTATAAATACTCGTATATATGAAGTAATAACGTTACAGATATTTCACTAGTATTCGATGACATTAGAAGAAACGAATACTAATTCTATGAGTATATTCTATGGAACTACATAACTACGAGTATATCACAAGCACACTCAGCATAGAACTTTTCTAAGAATTACAAGCAAAATTGATAATAATAACCTTACGCTGATTACGTAATTCATATATAAATGCATGTGTTTTATTGCTTAAATTTCGCGAAGTGTACAATTTCTATGTATAGCTCGTACATATCAGCATACAATTGACACTTAGCTCTTTTGTCGGCACTTCCAGGATCGTTCACTATACATGGTTATATGATTGATAATATAATTAACAATCATATAACCTTATAATACATTAAGGTTATAAACAACTATTAAGCTAGGGTCAATCTTCCTGAAATATTATCATAAAAAGGTTGTCTGGAAGAGATCGCTTGTTAGTAGGAAAACCGCTCTTAGTGCACTTTTTTACTGTATTCTTGTCGTGACAGTGATTTAAAAATATTTTAGTTCCTCCTTCCGTTATCACAACAATGCAGCTTATGTGACTGGTGGCATATTGTTTTGATACGATCTTGTTATTTCTCATATTTTCATCAATTTAAATTATTCATATATGTGTGGAGCCTTTCAAAATGGTTTACTCCCAACGGCCACCATTAAAACGTCCTCTTCTGTTGGCCCTTGTCAAAAATGTTATGGAATGTCAAGACTTCACCTACTCCATCAATTTATTTTCCATGTTAAATAATAAAATTCGTCAACGGCTTGCTACGTCTTGTAATGTTTCCGAGTAAAACACTACACGAAAAATTACTCGCACATTTTCATTTCATTGAGTACAGTTAGATATTTGTTAATAAAATTGAGGAGCCTTCACTAACAGAGAGATCTTTGATATCACGCAAAATAATGCATATGCATGTTTAATTTACTGTATTATTCTTCTAATTATGTATTAACATAACTCTGTAAAATAGTTAAGGAGTATAAAAGTTTTATAATTATCCATTTTATTTCCTATATCTAAGTTTTATTTACAATATTTTAATATTTTTATAGTTATGAGTTTAAATTGTTATTTATTTTATTAAATTAATTAAAAACATTAACATTTAAAAATAACTTAAAAAACTTATTTAAATAAAAAGGTTTATTAATATCATTAAAAAGAATTGTGTTAGAAAAAACTCTGTACTGGATGGCGGTGCGGTGGTGCTTTGAAGCGATCGTGCATTGATATCAACTGATAGTAACGAGCTATGTGTCATCAGTATGCTCAATGTAGCAGAATGTCGTGCGCAGGCGTCGCTATGACGTGTGTTATTATCTATATACTTAACTTACATATTATTATGTATGTAATACACAGGATGTTCCTGTTAACAAGAAATATTCAAGGCGCTTTAGATATAGAAATATACACACTTAATTTTTTTATCCGTACCGTTCGGCAGTTGGAAACCGCGTGGCTTTTTAAGTTATGTTATTTAATTACATACATGAAATTTTAATAACAAATGCAAATCTAAGTTATGTTGTACAAACAGTTTTCTAAAAGAAAAACAAAACGACATTACCAAAAACTACGATAAATACAAATAACAATATGGGATAGGTAAACAAACGACTTTTGTTTTTTTTTGTGATACTTCTGATATAACAATGTGTTTTATGGTTGCAAAAATGATTTAGCAAGATGAGTTTAAAAAAGTCTCCCCCGTGCTTTCCTGCAAGAAAGAACGCGCATATATGTTTCATTTCCCCGTCCGTCGTGGCTTGGTGCTTGGTGCCCGCTTCCCGCTTGCTGATGCACCATATCTGACGTTTTAATTACGATTCCCGATTGTACTGTGTATGTGCTGCGGGTATGGTCCCACTGCGAGCGATCAGTGAGCTTTGCAATTAAAACCGATTTATAAGAAATAAATCGGTTAAATCTTGATACATTTCTGATAGTGTGTAAATAAATTAAATGTGTTGAAATTAAAAAAAAAACAGTACTAATATTCCTACTTGTTCTATTGGTAGAATAACCGATAAATATGTTTTCTACTTGTTCTATTAATAGAACAGATTTGTTTTATTTTCCCAATAGTTCTATTAATAGAACAGATTTGTTTTTTTCCAACTTGTTGTACGGATAGAACAACTGAAAATTTAGTTTTCATACTTGTTCCATTAGTAGAACCGTTGTTTTTCCAATTTATATTGGTAGAACAGCCTATAATTATTTTTCCTACTAGTAGAACAGATTCGTTTTTTTTCCAATTTGTTGCATTAGTAGAATAAGTGATAGTTGTTTTTTTTTGTACTTGTTCTATTAATAGAACAGATGTGATTTATTTTTCTTACTTGTTCTACTAGTAGAACAGATAAGAAGAAACCGTCTAAGAAATAAACATATAATCAAAATTATACAATTCCATGCAATTGGCTCGAATAATATCCAGAGATTTCTTGTACAAATATTACTAATTGACAATCATCGCTTTTTTATTTTGCTGTAATTTTTTTTACAAAATATTTTTCGGAACAAAGTTGTCGTTCTATTTTCTTTTTTTTCTAAGTATGACGTTCTTAACAATAGTCGCTCCCCGCTCGCAGTGCGACTCACCCTCTCACCCCGCAGTCCACGCATGCGTCTTTAATTAGGCATTCCCGCGGCGTCCGGCGCGCACGCAGGCGGCCGCCGGCCTCTTTGTCGGCGCCTCGTGCGTCTCGCTCGCACAATGCGCTTATTCATACACGCCGCCACTGTAACCACACCCGCATCAACTATTCAATATCAAACAGAATCACTGACACTCGCGGATCAGCTTATGCTGGACATTGAAACTTTGAAATATACTGTAATTTTATAGAAAAATCATCTTTATTATTAAGAAGATAGGAAAGTAAATGTGATGGCACAGTTGGGTGGTATCAAAGGTGTTATTTGAGTGATGTAATGAAGGGGCCTAATTGTGTATTCTATGGTACGGAAGATAAAAGCTGGAACGGGAAGCGAGAGTATCCCTTTCGTCTTTTGGACGATGCAATACCATCATTGATAAATAATTATGTCATGTAGGATATAGCCCTCGTATATGAACAACCTGTTAGAATGAATATGTCTGGATATAGGTTTTAGGTTTCCAAGTAAAGACAGGATCTAAGTTACGAGTACAGTCGTTAGTTAATACGTATGCTTAACGTAAAATACTTTTTTCGTAATTTTTAACTATCTCACCTAGTTCAAGTTTTGCTATTTAGATTAATTAAACTCGCCATTCCAAAATGACTAATGATAAAAATGCACTTACAAGAAATATTGTTTATTATTAATTTTGATAAATTAGTGCCTGTTTCATAATAACATCTAAGCAGTAGACATCGTGACGTGAACGAATACCCTAATTGCTTCACGTTGCTCTATGAAATTTACGAAAGTTATTTTATTTTTTATCTTTTGCATCTTATTCTGTTTTATTTGATGTCAGATGATCCAAAAATATCCTTATCCTTAAATCTAGATTCAGTTGATTCTGTGACGACAAATGAAGGACAGAAGTGAGAATCAGTAATACTTACGATATCTGTTAAAGTTATCAAAAAAGAAATCAAATCAAAAAATAGCAAGAAGAATTATATCTCTGACCGATGTCTATCGCAGCTTCTACCGCGACGAGATCTCTGTAATAGCACTCTAATCAACATTTCCGAACCTCTCAATTACCCAACACTTTTATTGCACCAATTTCGTAAAATAAAATCCAGCCATGGGCAGATACACTTAATTTTATACGTTCTTCATTGTCCATTCCTCTCTCTCCAATATACCTCGAACGAATGGGAAAGATATAATGACTCCCACTGATTGCAGTGAGCCGTACACGAATTAGGCCTTTTTTTTCTTTTCGTCTTAATGCCCTGTTCATGCGTTGAGGCCTTTTATCGGAACATATGCAAGGCTCCGAACGCACCGGCGGGACCGGTTTCCCCTTTGCCTTTGAGTCGCCGTGCCGCGTTCGAAATTCGAATCAGTCCGCTTCGTGCCGTGCTCGAGCGAAGGCGTGTATCTGCGATTAGGTTTTTATAAACATGACGATATTGTTTGTTTGGAATTGTTGATAACAGTGGTTTTGTGACTGGAGATGAGGTTTTGATGAGAATTTAGTGTGGATTATTCAGTGTTTTGAGAGCGATGGCTTGGATTTGGCTGGTTCTGGTGCTAGCTGCGGCGGTGACTGCTGAGGAAGAAGGCGGAAAGTGCGAGAGGATCCGTCTGCCGCTGTGCCAAGACCTGGGCTACAACTGGACGGCCATGCCTAACCTCATGGGACATAAGGACCAGAAAGAAGCAGAGGAAGCGGTAAGGATAAACTTTTAGATGAAACTAATCTTGCAGCTGCTGGTCATCACTTTAAATACTAAGCTAAATAAACAATACAAAGTATCTTAAACTAAGGTGACACTGTCACAAAGCGATATTTTTACAAGAGGTCATTTTATTAATTGAAATATCAGTCAAGGAATTTGTTGAAATTCTGCATTTAGGTATATTATTGGGTACTGACGTTGTAAGGCTCCTGCAAATGGTAACTAACAATGTTACCCCTAGCAACTTTAGAATCGATATTTTTTAATACAGTAAATCAACTACCCTTGCAAAGGGTAAGATTTTAGGGAGCCTGATGAATAGATTTAATGATTTGTAATCTGATATGGGATCTGTTACCACATTGTTGTAGGAGGGTAAAGTAACAGATTAAATCAAAGTTAATTCAAAATACACGAATACTGACAAAATGGGCTTAGACATGGGGTGTATTGACAATCGAATACAAAATCATGGTACTACCGTGTGAATTTACTTTCCAGGGACTAAAGGGGCAATTAAAATAATATTCTTGCTTTCATTACCTACATATTGAAACATGTGAGCTATTCTGAAAAAAGTACTTCATCCCTTGGTGGTACAGAATACGTTTAGATTAGGTAGTACTTTTTTAAACTGAAGATACATTGTCAGGAAGCTTTGCGCCTCTTAAGACCAACTGATAAAGTGCCTTTTAATATTGGTTAGATGTAAACCTTATTTATGTAGCTAGATGGTCGGATAGTATTCAGTTATATAAAAGCCTGGGAACTGACTCTCAACACAGTTGACAGTTCATTAACTTGTTTTGAATATCAGTCGGCTTGCTGTCTGCTATTTTGATTAACTCTTGTGATGTATGGTGTCATTTTATTATTTTTCTGAATAGAACTGCCTTAAACATTATGCATAATATAAACATTGCTATACGATTCTGATCTCAACACAGTCAAAGTTCCTTAGATAAAAATAATCTAGCCTATCTTAGATAGTATTTTTGAAACTATACAATGTTACCTATAACAGATTACGGGTGCAAACGTTAAGCTATATTTTATTTTACTTTGTGTAATCCAGTTTTTTTTTCCTTAAGACTAACTAATCTTCTATCCACGTGTGAACATGTCGTAGATACATACCATCAACACGTTTTTCCCGAAAAACACTTTATAGTGTTGTTTACGTGCGAGCTGATAACAGTCGACGAATGGCCGCTGTTATCGGCACCGCATCAAAGGAACGCCGCCGATCTTGTCTGCGGCGACAGGCGGCGCGGCGTCCGGTTACACCTGTCAGGCTGCTTTACTTCCTATAGGTAGGACTATGTGTATATGCTAGGTAAACTTTTTAGCTATATTTGGGTAAATGTGAACTGTACGAGCGACGCTTCTTTTCTCTCTGGCTTTTGGCTTTCTCGCATTTGTATATAATTATAGCTATGAAGCGTTCATTGTTAGCAAATGCAGACTCTTTTCATTTTTATCGCTGTCACGCATTGGTAAATACATTTTTCGATAGTGATATGTAACTTGCTGGTTGCAAGGCGCCTGATGTTCTTATGATGGGTAAACGTGTAAATCAATTGCTTCAATAGCTTTATGATAACAAAAGTATATATAGGGTTCTGCAAGGGTCACCTTGTATTACGAACGTGGATTTAATTTCTTGCAGTTAAATGTTTTCTTGCTAGTGCACTAACCACTGCAGCTATAAATAATAACAATTAGCATTGCATTGAAATAAACACAGTTATTATAAGTAAATACCTATATAAATTTCTATTATGAATTAAATGAGTCTTATATAAGTTTAAACGCACTAATCGCCATAAACGCTCACCCGCGTTACAACAAAAACGTTCACAATAACTTCATTATCACAAGTCATGTCAATCGCATGCCAAAAACTAGATACGCAGATAATGACCCTAATCCCTTAGTCCCGCAAATAACCCGCCACCTAAATAACCCGCCGATATTAGAATATTAGGTCGGATTAATCAATAAACACTACCGTCCTGTTGATACGTGGTATCTTTACAGCACTACCAACTACCATTTATTTTTATTTATATCTGTTATCAGGTCGGTATCAGGCCTTAAGTGGCGATGTGTATCAGCCTTAATGCCGCGATATCGGCGGCATCGCTTCAACTCGATACATCTCATATATCTATACTTATACCAATTTCGCTCAACGTTTCAAAGTGTAAGAGGAAACTTGTTTCAGTTCACGGTTATTCGTAACCTTAAATACCACCTTAAAATAAAGTTTTAACCGACTTCAATTTTGCAGGTTCCTATACGAATTATTGAGTTATTTTAATTTCCAAACTAAACTACTAATTTGATAAAGTTTATAGGATACCTAAAAAATGTACTCTTTAGAGAAAATCCAATTGGTCCGGGCGTCTCTGACTCGACAAGTCAGTGAACATAAATACCTACTATTAAAAAGGATTCCGACGAACTTAGGACCTCTTTTTTCTTTGGAGTCAATTAAGATCATAGTGTAAACGGATATTCGGATATAATTTACCCATTAAGTCGGAACATACAACCCTGTACAAGCCAGTAATGGTCACAAGTATTTCGTGGCGCGTATCTTGAAGTATTTGTCACAAGTATCGTCGTCGTATCTTTAATTCTTTCCTTTCCTCTTTTTAATGAGCGATTGGAATACATTATCTCGGCGGTGCTCTATATATACGAGTATTCACCGGCTTATGAATATGAATGCGACGATCAAAGTTACAACCACCGATCGTAATGCACTAAGTAATGTATAATGAGTCTGAGCATTAACGTTTTGTATTAAGAATTTTACTGTTTTAAACGTTAGTGTAGTCATTTATGAGTAGTTTCACTAGCACCCTTGTTATTTGTGCTAAAGAAAACCTAAAACGTGTAGGTATGTACGTAAATGAACATATTTATTTGAAGCTATGACGTTTGATGCTATTAATTGTTTGAGTAAGAAGATTACTACAACAATTTTTGTTACTTGAATTAGAAATTACTACTTACCACGCTAATTGAATTACAAAACGTTTTAAGCATTACACTTATAAATAAATAAAATAGTAGGTATGACGGTACTGCCTCAGATCTTCACTTTCACAGTGTAACAGAGCTATTAGATACACATCTCATAGTTCTTTAAGAGCCGTGTCATGTTTTTACAACATGTTTTATTATACCGTAAGTTAGTCACGTTTTGATAAGCTCTCATCCTATTTCCCAAAAAGACACGCATTACAACGGTTTGTGAAATCGCCGAAATCTGTGGCCCACACGAAGAGGCAGTTCACAAAGCTCAGAATTTTGGTTTCCTAATAAGGTTTTTAAAGTAACTGTTTGCTTATCTGTGGTAGTGAATCCGGTGCCTCATTCCAGACTCCACGAGGCCTACTATAACTTGATCTTTATCTCATGAGTCTCCAGTGGGACGGTCCATTCACGAGGAGAAATAGTTTCGACCAAATCGGCCATTGTGCGACCGGCCGGCCGTTCACCTTACATTGGGCAATTAAAGTCATCTCTAGGGTGATGATTTGTCGTAATTCTACTGTCTTCTTGGCAGCGTAATTCTCATCTGTGCATAAATAATTTCCCACGTAATGTTATTTTGAATCTTTGATGTTGAACGGTCAATCGGTCTTGAAATTGTACCGAATGTTTAGTTATAACTCGTAAATCCGGTGCAAGCAGCCGTCAGAGGCCAACAAAAGCGGCTATTAGCTCCAGTAGAGGTGGTAATGAGCCAATTCGAGGCACCCATATCTCCGCTTCGACTATTAGCACCGACTGAATCAACAAACGTTCTCGTCTGACGCCCACAAATGCGAGTTAAAAAACGTTCTTTATGGAGCATATACGTACAAAATTTCGCGAACTACTGCGAAAGTAGCTTCTGCGAAGGAGAAACGATGAACCGGCGGTAGAGGCGTCTCCATAAACGAGATTGATGCTCTTGTATTCTTAGAATAGAATCTTGTTCATCGCATCGTAAAAAAAAGTGTAATTTAGTAACATAAAACAGCGGTTACCATCATAGAGATAAACAAGTCCAAATCTATTGCTCAAACACTGTAATCTACTGTCGATATGGAGAGCAGTAAAACAATAAAACGTTTAAAAATACACAGATAACGCGTTGCGCAGACAATGTAGATAACCCATTTCCCCATTTTCTTAAGCGTTTTTTTATATTAAAAATACGTTGAAATTGGCCTGTTTTTACGGCTGCCAGTTACCAGGTACAGTTGTTAATGTGTTATTGAGAAGTGGGGATGTGTTCCGGCACCCTATCATTATCGCAGGTACGCGGAGAATAAAAGATTTGGCTTCACGGATGAAAGAAAGTTTTTAATGGCGTTAAGTCGCTCGGCGTGTTATTCTACCGGGGTTTGTCTGCCGCCTATTGTGTTCGGATACTGTGCATTTCACGGTGTTGAAGAGCTATTGTGTGAGTGGGACTGTTTTACATAGTTTTGAATAAGTTGTGTTATTTTTGTAGCTAGTATGTAGCTTTAGAAAAACATTTTCGTGTTATTGGAAAAACTTCACACCTTGGTGTGAATGAAGTGTTTCCGTATAAAATAGCGTATGAAATCTTCATTCATCGAAAATTACATTTCTTTACTAAGTTCTACTCAACATACCTTAATATAATCTTTTAAAATTATAGCAGTGGTTCAATCTACATGATACCTAATTTTTACTAATACTTTTTGTTCCTGCCACAAAACAGTTGTTTTAGCTCTAAAAGCATAATAAAGTATGTATAAGTAAAATGATACTCGAGCATGGATCAGAGAATCATATTTATGGCTACATCGGGCCTGGTCGTGAATAACTTAGCACTTTTTGTGGCAAAAAGCCGTGTTCTTTGAGCCGCCTACCTGCTGGTAATTAAGGGGCAATTTGTGTCAGTGCCGGCAGCACTCGCAGAATGAACTTATGCAGAGGGTGAGCTTCCAAAATATTCCTTTAAATTTGTATGGGACTCATTCAGAGGAAACTGAAAGTAATTGATCTAAGATCGAACAGTTAAGATTCACGCATGGTTTAATTGTGGACAAAACCACATTTATCTTTATACATTCTGAGAGAAATAATTAATATCATTTTTACTTCTTTTTTTACCCTTATTTTTACGAAAGTTGACTTATTTAAACTTGTTTATTTCTATTAACTACTGTTAATATAAAAATAACTTATCAATATCATCTTCGTACATCATACATTAGGTATATCATTTTTTATTTCAATACCTATCTACATTTTATCTCAATGCGTAGAGAGTATTTGTGTGATGTTGTCTCTCTGTCAGTTCCCTGCGTGCGTTGGTATTACCGTGCGCAGGCGCAGCCGCGGGCCGGTGCCCGTGTTTTGTCGGTTCCAAGAAGATATGATGAATGTCTGCAGGAAAAATCTTTTGTTTGTAGGTGTCTATTAGATTACGTGCGATAGAAGGGACTGTAATGACGAATGGGATTTTTTTAATGTTTTCTAGTTTATTCAAAGTTGTATTTTGGGAGGAAATTATTTTATGGAATTTATTTAAGCAGTGGTCCATCTATAAAAGGAAATTATAGTTTTAACAAAGCCAAGTCTGCTATAGCCATTTTGAGATTGATAAATATTTATCTAATGGGTATTTAAGATAGTATATTTATCTTCGAGAACGTTATATCAAAGGTCTTCAATGATCAGTCAGTCCCTGTATATACAAGTTAGTATTTACCTCACAAGGGTCTTATAAAACCCTTTAAAAAAACCGCCACTTAATCGACAGTAATTAGTCATTTCCCATGAATGTGCGTACTCGTATGAGCCGATCGCGGCTGCATAGGCCGAGTGTTCGGAGTGCAGGCGCGCAGGCCGCCGCCCGCCGGCTTAATAGCGGTTTAATTACGCCGCTAACAATCACAAATGACTAGCAATAAAGACTTCTTAGCAGAGTGCATTCAGCGCGCAGCCAGGGTGGAGCGGGTGCGGGCGGACAAAGAAATAAAAACAGACATTATGTTCAAACTAAAAGGCTGTAGCGGTAAAGAATTGCCAAAATCTTGAATTAAAATTTAATAAGCAATTTTGTCCTGTCATCGCAAGCTGAAAGCTTTTTATGAGGTAACAGAAAGTTTACATGGACTCTTTAAAGTATATGAATGATAAAAAGTAAACAAAACGTGATCAACTAATCATCATCGTATAGCATTAACTGGCTAATTTGGACTAGAGCCTGATTTTTTTTTTTTACCACAAACCACTATTTTTTGCCCAATTGATCAAATAAAAATTCTGCTCAGCTTTTGATGTGATCTATAATTATCAATTGTTGAATAAGATAACATAATAAAAGTATTCTACGAAAACTGTGTAATGAAAACTAGTAAATATTGATCGTGTCCCGTGTGTTTCGGACCACAGGCCTCGATCGGCGTGATCAAACGCTCGCGATTACCGCAGCGATGCGCGCGCGGCTCCATTCGTTTTATTTTATCGGTCGCAGTGCGTCGACCCGCGCTCGCGATGCGATCGTGCATCCAGTCGATCCGATCCGATCCGACGACCGATAGCGCTCGATTTGTTCTATACTAAGTACTCTATCGATTCTGCCGATCGATAAGTGTGATGGCTTTAATTATCATTTCTTAGTGCTATTAAAATCATACGCAGAATGTACGCGGTTAATCGATTTTGTTGATAATCGAGTAGACTTGCAGGTATTGAAAATAGAGTGTAAGAGTTTTTAATTATAATGTTATTTTTGTATAAAATTATTTAACTCATTTTTTCGATTGATTTTAATTTCTTCTTCTTATGACCAACCGTGACCTTTTATAATAATGGGAAGATGGACTCTCTGTTCAATTAACAATGTAAAAACATTCTCGTTTTCTAAGATTCGCCTCACATACAAGACAAGAATGTACCACATAGTTTAATAGAGAATCAGCAAAAATGGCAGCCATTAGAATAGACGGTAGAGCATTGTGGTGGCGCGGTGGGAGGTGAAGGAATGCTGCCCAATTAGAACCGGGTTCGATTCCTGGACGATCCGACACGCTTGTAGGGTTGCTACCCAATGTAAATCGTACGATTTATTGTTGTTTTGTTAAACATTAAAGAGATTTAACGTCGACTTATTCTACGATCCACCGTATCGGCTTTGATCTGTTTTATAACCAAGACTTTCTTGTTATATTTATTTAGTAAGATAAGTCTTATTCAAAAAATATATTCAAACTAAGATTAATTAGTTATTAGTTACTGGTTTGATCAAAATGCATTTGATAATTTTATAATTAATATATCGTAAATAACCTTTCTTTGTTCAATATAAATGCATATACGGTAACTCACATGTTTCTAAATAGGAAATCGATGAATACTTACTTATTATCTTCTATTCTTGCCAGCCCTACAACGGATTTGAGCAGCCATTATTTTTTTACGGGCCTCAGCCCACTAGGGTATCATCGGTAACATAATGAAGGAAGATGGCTGGAATGTGATATAATATTATTTAGATCGTCAACACGTCGATATACTCGTAAGTTTATGAATAGAGAGTTATGAGTTATGAGAAGAGGTTATTATTTTTCTAATTATTTTTTAGAGACGGTGATAGTAATTTAGTATGGCATAGGCGTAGGTAGGAGTTAAAAGTATCGGAAAGCATAGCTACAACATATTTTTTACTACTTTTAGGCTTTAATAAACAAAAAAGTACTGATATAATAATTATAACTTCATTTAATAATTTAAAGAAATGTTAGTGAAGTACATACGTGTTTATGCCTGCGTTATCGGTAAAGGAAAACCATCAAGAGAAAACTGGTAACGGTATTTTCCGGCAGAGCCTTCCTTGAGAGCCAGTATTCCAGACTAAGTATGATCCACCCAGGTTCATAGTGTCACTGACTTCCGTAGTCATGCGATCCATTGTTCAAATACTAATAACAATGAAAATATTTATTTTTTTATGATTTGTAAATTAAAATGTAAATACATATGTGGTGGTAACAAGCGAGTGCTGTTTTTGTTGTTTCTCTCCCTATAAGCAAGTAAAAATGTTGTAGAAATATTTAAAAGGCAGAATATTTTCCACTTCTCGCTTTAAGTACATATAAGGTACGTGAATATGAACAAAAATAGCGAAATCACTTGTAAAACGCCGACAAGTGAAAAAGAGAGGAACGTTTAATTCAAGCGCACCATTTATGCGCAAGCGCAGAGCTCAAGTCGGTTGTTGTGAATGCAGAGTAGGAATATGCAGATGAGTTAATGGTTGCAAAGATATGTTTAAATTTTTGATAATACTTTTAAAAATTTGAACGCGGTTTCAGGTTTTATAGCTCGTTCAACATCATGTAACACTGCTGTGTATAGTTCTGTTACTTATTTTTTCTTAAAGTGTATACATAAGTTAATCACAGTTATGCCATGCACATATATTGCAGATATTAGTAATTCTTATAGAAAAAAAATCGAATGAAGTCTATATGGTATAATAACAAAACAATTTTTTAGTTCTGTTTTACCTTACCGATCCACCTAAAAAGAATTGCTTTTCAGCAAATACCTTTTTAATTGATAAAGATGACCTATACTTTGTTTAATAAATTGATGTTAAGTTATTCAAAATTGATTGACGTTGAACTTTAATTAAAGAAAACTAACATGTTCAAGTCGTCAATTTTGCTCTCATGGATAAAACTTTACCTTCTGCGTGGGTCCATCTGTGCGCAATGCGAATGTCGGTCTGCATAAATAACCATTAAAAAGTGTTTATCTCAAAACGACAACGGCGCTTCGTTCTGTTGTCAATTAAAGTCCTTCGGCGCGCATACGTTAGCTGCCAAGCTGCTTTCAAGTGATGGGGCTACTGTACGACCGAATACTGTGCTGAATGTACGTAGGTACAGGATGCAAATGTTGCAAGGGAGATGTTAACCGAGTTGCATAGTGAGGGTAAATGAAGCTTACCGTTACAGACACAGATCCTTAAACACTTATATGTAAAAGTGACGTTACAAAAAAATGAAAGAGTCTTAAGATAACTGCAGAAAGATAACTCGATTAAAATACATCAGTATTGCTCCATGGATGATGATTAATCTAATATAGATAAAAGAGTTAAATCCTGACTTACTGACTGATGTTTTCTAGGAATCAACGAAGAGCCTAAATCGATGAACCTAGAGACATGAAATTTAGAGGGTGTATTCATCATAGGACATAGTACACCCCACTAAGAAAGGATTTTTGGAAAATCAACCTCTAAGGGGGTTTTTTTAAAGTATTTTTTTAAATATTCAGTCACAGTTGCTAGTATTATTAATGTAACATCAAGGCGAGAGGTACAAGAGCTTGGTTATTTTAAACACAAATCCTAAAGAAATTATTTTGTACTTAGTCTAATCATAGAAATTAAATAGACATTGATTAACTTAGATACGATTGTTAAAACACAGGATGGCATTATAAATAGTGCAGTTTTGCAGATATTTATTATTATTAATGAAACCTACCTAAATTTACGAATCCATTTAGATATTTCAATTTAGGTAAAACGCCGACAACACTATTAAACTACCTAACAAAACCTACCTACCTACCCTTTCAAGAGAATTGCTAATGAATGAACCAATGAATATTTTTTTCTAGATGCAAACATTAATAAACATTGTTTTGTACTTTAATGAGCAAACTTAAAGCGATAATCATCTCAGTAAAATTCAATAGTTATAGAAATAATGATCACATTAAATGGCTAAATTAGCATTAAGTTAAGGCGTTATTGTTGCTTTTTGCTAATGTTAACTAGTTAGCACCGCACATTGAACTTTAATTAAAATGCATTAATATAATGAAGTGAAAACGCTATTGAAATTCAGCACGTCAGTGTTGCAGAAAAATATCTTATAGATCAGTCGTTTCACGCAAAAAATAACGAGTATTTGTTATCGTAGATATACGTTGTATTTCTATCATATTGGTTAAATAGGCAATTCTATTAACAGCTTAGGAAGCAAACTAACCTACCCGTATCGTAAGAAGGCATAGTCAAATGAGCAAAAATTCGAAAATACTTAGAATTTAGATAAAGTTAAATTGTATGATCTGTGTAATTCTCTAATACATACTCTGATACCAAATATACCTACATTACCTACCTATTGCATGAAAATAACTAGTTGATGCTTGACCAAAAATACAATTTAATACCTAAATTTGACAAAGTCTTACAAGTATATCTAAGGACTACTTCATACTTCTAAAGTTTACAGTAAATTTATAACTTAAATAACAGATAGTCTCATTCGTCCTCATCGCGCAGGTGTGATAAAAATCTCGATTTATAGCATTCCTCCGACTGCTTCCATTAAAGCTGCCTTAATGGATGCATGCTGCGTACGTTTCACTAACTACCAGTATCTAATGAGCTCGAGGCGCGGCGTGATTTAATAAAATATTAGGCGATTAAAGAATTTTCAATATTTCGTTTTTAGAATATAAATATAGAAGAATTTTAAAGTACGAAATAGTCACGTAAACGTTAACGAAAGCTTTTACCACATTACATGAAATGAATGACAATAAAATGTATCATTCAATATTATAAACGAATCCCGATGACACAGTCAAAAGTAATAAAAATCAAAATCTCACGGTCTTTTTTCTCGTTTAAGTTTTTCCTAATTGCCGATTTACCTACCTACGCGCTGTCTTATACCACGTGGTGATAAGATAGTTTCAGAATATAAAAGTGATGTAATACAGGAATGCACTATAACAAGTATCTGTCAAGAGAGATGAGCCTACGACCCAATTAAAGTAGGTACTATCAGCAGATAACAGCTGAGGTGCCGTGCCATAGGTTTTATACAACCAGATAAGAATTGAGAAAGACACTAAGTAGATTAAATGTTTTTAATTGTAATTTCTAGCTTCTTCAAATGTAAGAGTTATTTTTATATTGCGAACCGCAATGTAATTCTTCGCAACATCAACTCTTGTTTTGTTCCGTAACTTTCAAAAAGTATGCCTCTTCTAAGAATATGGAATTGTAACTAAATGTTATGAAAATCAACTACAATTCTAAGATATTGTTCCCTACGTAAGTGTAATTTTAACATAATTTTTAAAAACAATCTTTTGGACTATGTTCAAGAGGAAATGACAAATTAAATAAAGTACTTCCGAAATCAATTCTGTATGTAAGTAATAATGCTTGCCAAACTCATAACGTTCATAATAATGTTTTATGATGTTATTTCTTAGTATATACATTTATTAAGTTTATTCGTAATTTAAAAATATAATGGTGAGAGGTATTAAAATATTGCTTTTTAGTATCAAACTTTTAAACTAAAACCGTTACTATGTTAATAAAGGTCGTCTACATTTCCGCATCGTACGTATTGCACGCATCGCATCAATTATTTTTATACGTCTACAGTATCAGGATCATTCGGATTTTCTGACGGAATTACCAGCCATGAACAAATCAATCTTATCTCATGGAGTAATGGCAGGGAACACACCACCTACCTTAGTCAAAAATATACATAAAAAAATGTAAATACATGTTACTCATACCTACATACATATCGTACTATATTCTCGTACTAAGTAAGCTAAAGATGCCTAGACACTCGATATCAATTAATTGCGAGTATTTGTATTTAATATCTCAAGAACGTCTACCGAGAAAAACAATATAATTGACCTAAAATTCTTCGTTCTGTTTTTTACTGACGCACATAAATATGGAGTGGATGATCTTTTAAACTTTATATCTGGTTGTTTTGACGTGTTCGTCGCGTATATTTCCTGCAATATCCCATTAATTTGTCACTTGTTGTGGATTAAGACGAGTTTTTTGTAGTTTTGCGAAGAAGGTTATCGTAAGTTTGAAATAATAAGTTCTAGCATTGGAATGTATAAGGTCTTGTGATAATACGAGTAGTTCATGAACGAAAACATGTTCTTAGAAATAAAATGCTAGTGGATGACACTTTGCTGATAGCCAATAATCAAATAAGTAGAGAATTAAGTATGTACTTACTTAATTGTGATATTAAAATTCCTATTTTATTCAAATAATTGTGTTTTTTTATTATAAGGAAAATGATAACTTTCTTTTTTGTAAATCAATACGAAAACTTTAAAGCAGAGAAATATAACTTAAAATATATTCGACTTTTATTATCAGCGACATTTTTGATTATAATACGAGTAAACGTATATTATATAAACAAACTAACTTACAAAGAACATAATTTGTAAAAAAAAAATTATTACTTGGATCAATAATTAACTGTAGATATTCTTCCGTTTTATCATGGCATGGTTATTTGATCATTGAGTTTTGATCACAAAGTATTTTAATCGAAAGATTTTGAATCTCCAGTGGTTATTGATGGTAGTTTTTATGATATCAGAATATTTATGTTCAACATCTGTGGATAGACAGACAGACATACTAAAGCTCTAGTTTTTCAAAAGTGATATTTCGTTAAAAACAGTTTAAAAAAAATTACAGTGAATACTTAAAATAAATCATAAAATATGAGTCCATAAACTTCGTGCCGCCCACTTGCACGTGACAGACTCGCCTACCTGTTGACAGTGTGTTTAACGAAGTGTTAACTGTGTGACTTACAGACTGACACACGTCTTTATTGCATGTTGTATTTACCTACCTGTATATTTTTATGTCTCTCCATTCTAAGTTTGCTTGAAAGATATCGTTCTTAGAATATGTTCTTAATATGTAAATATGCTCTTTCTGATTCTCAATATCAATATATATATAGATATTGATATTGATACTAGCTGACCCGGCCACGCGTTGCTGTGGCTATTTTATAGCGTCAACAACACGTGGTAATTATGCTGTTAAAATGTAGCTTATATGACACGTTCGTAGATTTACCATAGCAGCGCCATCTATTGATTACTTATTCAACCCAGTCGAAAGGTATCGACATCTGTTAGAATCATTTGGAGTTAACAGATAATTGTGACTGTCAAATAATAACAGACAAATAATTAGCAATAAATTAAAATTGCGACTATAATTTGAGATTTAAACTATCCTATCTCTCAAGTTGGATCGAACTGCACATGGTGTGCGAATTTTATTATAATCGGTTAAGTGGTTTAGGAGTCCATTGAGGACAAACATTGTGACACGAGATTTATATATATTAAGATATATTGATATATATATATATATATGTGTGTGTGTGTGCTCTATACATTTGTAAGTCTACAATAGAATGCTTTACCTATGTATCTTAAAAAAAATTGATGTAAAAAAGCAGACTTTTCTTATTGTCAATCTTTTATTTTATTGCGCGTTTGAGCTCATATTTAACAATACTATAAATACCTTACTTTGATTGTCTATCTTCCTACTAGGTACATGTAGGTATTTTAAACGAGTATAATAAGAAAGTTAATTACAACTTGTTTTTTTATATATTCATGTGGGCAGATTATTTCATCAAAAATATTTTCGACAGATACCTATCATGCAGCTAATAAACCCCATTAATAGAATCTATTAATCAATTGGTTACATCAGTATGTAAGTAATCAGAGGCAATAAACCTTTTTTCCCATCAAAAAACAGGATGATCCCATAAAATATGTTCGAAATGATGATTTAACGCGAAGCATTAATGCCTAAAGAACGTTCATCAGCCCTGAGCAATCTCGGCGAATTGTCTTCTCTTGAAAACGCCGCTGTATCGAATCTGAAACTACCAAGCTTTGTGTATGCTACGCCAAAACCGCCTCAAAGTATTCTGGATAAGGTTGAGTGAAGTGCACCTGTGGGTTTGTTAATGGCTTAGTGTGGGAGATGGTCACGATTCCGTCGATGATTATGAATTAGGCACGCTCGGCTGCGGCGCGACCGGTTCGGCTAACAGCAGATTATGTAGTAGTTACTCTGTAATATACGGTCGGTGCTTGGTGTATTACAGAAAGTTTTATTCAGTCCTACGCGACATCGGCTGACACTGAAAACTGTGAACTGAACGCCTGTGCAAGGCGTACTATTATTTCTACTGTGACTGGGCGAACCCTTTTATACAAATTTGTATACCCATAATAGTTTGATAACATCAAAATGACGGGGTTCGCTACTGTCTCAAGACTTCACCAGGTATATGGTTGAATTAGCATAGTACTGTTGGGTTTGCGGTTACATTTGCACCCGTTGTTTGCACCTGTGTTGTGCCTACAGTCGATGACCCCAATTTGACCCAGTTCTTAAAAATATAATATCCTTTATACTCATGAAAACAAAATGAGAGGCCACATTTTTAGAATCGTCGAACTACTTACTTTGATAAGTCTGCAACCCAATTTAAGTATCTATCGTATCCTACCGGATTAAAAAATTATTCAATTAAAATTACGCAGAGCTCGTTATAAGATCTTAAATTATAAGATTGATAATCGATTGTAGATCTATAAAAGAAAAATAATCGCATTTAAAAGAGTAAGATTTTGTTTTTGAAAGTCCGGCTTTGCGTAATTCGTGTTGCAAAGTTTTCGAACCCGACAGGAAATGTAACCTAAATCAGTCCTCTAGGACTGCCCGAATAAGGTCAGGATTGCCCATGTCGTCACCATAGAACTATGATTTGTTCAGTGTGAAATCGTCGTGTAGGTTTGGTCGTAACTTTTCTTTATATTGCTTACTTTACAGGGGGTCGGTATCTCTGTTTTACAAATAAGGTTGCATTATCTACATTTTACTGATAAACATTAAAACGTAAAATCATAATATGTGAGCACTTGAAAGTATAGATGTTTATTGTTTTGTCATAAATTAATCACGCCGCGAACGCCCGCCGCTTGTAACACGCGAAAAGAGCTTTCTCGTGATTTAATGCCGTAGACATTTACGTTACAGGGTTATTTACTAATTTTACAGAAAATGCTCATAATAGTTTCGTATTGCAAACCACTCCTTTAGTTTAACATAACATACTTTGCCTTAAAGTAACTTAGCTGTAAATGACCTTTAATCATATGAATAGTAACGCCGTTTACTAAGTCATCGCTTCCCTGCGTCTTTAATTGATAATTTTTTCAGAGCTCTGTGCGCATAAATATAACAGATTCTTCACACATAACACATTATTATTTTCCATAGCAGATAGCTTTTAACTAATATAACTAAGTTTATTTATAAGCGCATTAGCAAGTATCGGCAACTTGGCAACCCTACGGCAATGTTGAAGATAAATCAGGAAGTGGAGTGAAGTGAGCCAACTGTGGAAACCGGGCCACATACTACAGACATATATACTACATAATATGTAGAAATTGTAGCAAAATATACACATATTATACGATCTACATAGTCGGACGAGTTTACTAGCCGCATAAGTACGAGTTGCGAACTGTTTTTACAAGGGAAAAGCGTATTTTATGTGCGTATTGCATTAGATTGTAGTGCTGTGATTTCTAGTGATAGATTAATATTTATGTAAAAATGTGCTTATTTGGTTAGTCATTATTAGAATGTAAAGTGACGATAGTACATTTCTAATGAGACAAGATAATCGGTGATACATCTAACATTACACAGCCAACGTTAGCGATTCATTATTCTGTTTTAAGCGTCTTCGAAAAACGAGTTAAAAAGAGAAATCTTTCCTTTTATTGTTATGTTCTTGGAGTTATCAGAGACGCGTGGACCGTTTTGTTTTTTTTTGTTTGATGTACATTGTAGCATTCCTATGCCGTTTTGCCATTAGGTTGTACAATCAATGGTACCATGGCAAATATTATTTTTTGTAAACGGTGGTAAGAAGGTCCCGATTTTTAGTAAAATTTGCTACACTAGTTTGGTCTGCAAATCGAAACTAATGCAAAAAAAAGTAGGTGCCTACTGACGTCAGCGGCCACTAATTTTTTTTAATATTACATGTACAGTAGAAATTCTATCAAATGTTGGTAACATGACGTGTCAAATAAAATTAAAGTTCCTACATGCGAGTTAGGTTCGATTACAATTTCCGCTTTGCAAGTAATCAGTATTTCTCACATTCCTGCCGACAAGTGCTACTTGAGTCTCGAACTCACGTAGTGGTTGCAGCAATATCTGACACCATCTACCTATCTTGTAATGTTCTAGCTACTTTACAGGGTTATTGGGCACGGGTGTTACTAAGCCGAATGGGGTTCACATCCCAAATTTAACAACTGTTACTATAAGACCAATTATAAATTTGAGGGATAGTTATAAGCGGAGGCAAAACAAAGACTGATTAACTATGGAACTGATGAACTTTTTTCTCGTTATTTGAGCTGGTCCCATAACCAAAGTCGTTCATAATAATGACTATAGTGACCTCCTTTTTGGTGATTAAACCCCTAAGCGATAACCTTGTAAACATAGTAATGGAACAAGATATATATATATATATACTACACTAATACGCAGACTTATCTGTCAGTTTCATAAAAGACAGGCATTTTTAGCTTCAACAATGACTGATACGTTTATCATTCTATTAGCTTTTAATACAGCCCTCTTAGTTCTGTTTTTCAGTGCACATGTTGTATACATATTCCTCACGTAATCCAAATAAACGTTAAAGCGTAATACGAGAGCTGCAACAGCAAGCCGGCGCCTGTTGACTCGCGCGCGGCGTGTTTGATGTAACGCGTAGATTAGCTAGTCAGTACTGCCAACAAAATATATCAGTAAAAAATATATGTGAAGTCGCTTACTAATACAACGTTAGTTTAAGTTTCGACTTGTTGTCCTTGTTAATATCAAGAAAAAAACGGTATAAATCACGTTTAAGTAATATCTTTATTGGACCTATTGTTTGCTTGATAATTAAAATGTTTATTTATTAATTATTATTCAATTAAAAACCATTAGTTAAAATTATTAGCTACTAGCAAACCGACCCTGACCATTTCTGGCGCAAGGTGCATATGCATAATAACCACGATGATTGCCAAAACATTCGGGAACGGTTGTCTTGTGTTTCTGCCTTTATCATCTGCCTTTCTCCTCAAAAATATACCCATTGTATAAAAAACCTTTTTGAGAAAACTGAATTTATTTAAACTCAATCGGACTTTTGGTCTTGTTTGGACAACGGTTTTAATATGAACAATGTGAGAACACATTGTTCATATTAAAACCGAAACAAACTAAATTTTCTTGAGACACTTTTGTTAGTAGAACTTATTAAAGTATAAAAGAGCTTATCATATCATATAAAAGATTTAGTTTTATGTATTATTGAGTTTCTCAACAAAAAATGATAAGCTCTTTTATACTTTAATACTACTAAACTGTTCAAACAGCAGATTTTTGTTTACTATACATATTTCTAATCTTTTTGTAAGGGTTGATCACAATGTAACAGAAGTGATTTGATTATCAAATGGCCTCCAATATATTATATGTTCGTAGATAGTCAAGCAGTCTATGTGAAACCAACTCAAGTTATGTCTGCCATCCCTAGCCCATGAGGTGGCTAGCAAGCACGTACCTACATCAAAGGGCTCGCCTAATGAAGTGATAAATAACTACAGAGCGAGTAAAACCCAGAACCACTCTTTATGTAAATATTGTAACGCTGCTACAAATAAAACCTTTTTTTTAAATATACTGAGCGGTAAATTGTATCAACATACTATATAGTGAATAATGAATCTACATAGTTATTTAATAAGACATGGAATGGAAATTTGAATTTACATGATAAGACCAACAAATCTTACTTTATTATCATGTCAATGCCGATACGAGAATGCTATTTACATTAATTTATAAACACACAAAAAGGCAACTAAAATTTACAAATAAATTACTTACAAGACCTACCTACCTATTAAAAGTTTAAGAAAATTAATAGATCAATATGGAAAATAATTGCGGTGACTGCCGAGATGCAATCATTGAGATGCAATCATTGAGCTATAAGTTTAATGTACTTAGCTATCTTTAGACTTTTACTTAAAACTACGAGTAAAATGCACACACGGATAAGTTTGTCATCGGATAAGCCGTTTAAGAATACAAAACCGTGCTTTGATGGCGTCATAAAGGGAGTATACGGTGTCTTTGATGTCGCGTTTATGTACATAGATTGAATAACAGTTGAAGCGGGGTTTATAGGGTAGGTTGGGATGTTCGAGTAATGCTGGCTATTTGTATTTTTAGGTCGGTAGATCTAATGACGGGGCTATCATATACTTACTTAAAGGGAGATTTTTATTGGATTGTTTGCTTCTGTATCTATCTCACTATAATGAAATAGGTATATTCTTATACATTTTACACCTCGTGTTAAAGTGAGACATGTGCTTATTAGTGAGATGTGAGGTGTATACGTAGTACAAAGTTTGTGAAATCTACTTAGAGTTAAGTTATTAAATGGAAATGATTCTTATTTCCGAGTAGGTACTACTAGGTAGGTGGGTTCCGATACTAGGTAGGTAAATCGTGAATAATATATTATTTACAAAGTAGACATTTTATGTTAATTTATTAAGATCTAGTGGTGCTAGTACTTCGACGCGTGACCAGAATGCCAGTTTTTATCTGGCCCAACGTATAAGCATTGCCATACTGAGCCATATCAACCTACCTATCCATAAAAGTACAAAGTGCGTTAAAAAATATCAGCAAAAAAGTCCTATCTAATTAAAAAGGATCCATCCACATTCCCAAAGTTTCAGTCATCCACGTTATATCTACTTATCTGTAGGAACTAATTACTGCCCTCATCCTCCGTGACCGCTCGGCACGGCCCATGTCCCGTGCGTATACATCAAAGCTGCGCCCGCGCATCGCAAGGCTATTTTCGTATAAACTCGACAATTAATTTTTTGTCGCCCCGACTCGAATCCCTTTGTTGTAGAAAATGTTTGAAATAAGAAGCCCTGTGATCTTTTTGTAGGGAAAGCATTTTATCTCTTCAATGTGTGGGATCTTTTAGTTTTTGGAAACATATTTATGTGAAGCGATGACTTGGATGCATTGCTAACTAAGGGAATCAAGTATTGATTAGTGTCTTGTAGATCCATAATGATTATCTTGTGCCAATAGTCATGAGAACTGTAAAAGCACTCTACAACAAAACTATACAAAAAAGAAGGCCCATTTATGATCTAGAATCTTCTGATTATTACAAAATCAAGTGCCACATTCGTTGATTCGTTGCGCAGTTGCAAGACTGCCTTCTGCGCCGCTGGTCCCGGGTTCGATCCCCGGACAGGTCAAACATTTGTGTGCGTGAACATGTCTGTTTGACCAGTGCCTGGGTTTTTATCATATATAAAGGTATGTATTTATGTATATAAGTATGTATATCAGTGATCAGGTTACCATAGCACAGGCTCTGCCTAGTTTGCGACCTGAACACCTTTGTGTGGATGTTGTCCCATATACGAGTATAACTATCTTTATACATATTTTCATTTTAATAATAAGCTTTATATTTTTTTGTATCTGTTTGATCCCTTTTCATAGATTTCTGTAAACAGCAGCTCTAGCAGCACTCCTTAATCGTTTACGCAAGTTTATTTGCCCTCAAAAGTTTTTATGTCGAATACCGATGTACCTACTTATCTAAAAATATTCCTTTCATGATGTCATCTATCAATCGGCACCTTTTGAAGCGAATGTTTACCGAAGCAAATAAATAATACCACTCCTTAGAACTCAATGGTGCGGCTAAAGTAAACAAAAATCTCAAGTAAATACACGCTAGCAATATTAAACACATACTCCTTAAACGTATGAACCTTAAACTCTATAACATAAGGTTGAAATCTGTAAAGTAAATGGCATAAAGTAAATTTGTATTCTGTATCAATAGAAACCCTTGTATGTGATCCAAAAACATCCGATACCACTTTATGTGAGCAAATGTTTGCTGCAGTCGGCTTTAATACATATTAATTCTAGAGAAAACCTGTTTGTTTGTAATAGATAATAGGAAACGAGCTTTTTCTTCACATTTCATGTCCTTTGACTGGCATTCATATAATAATTACCTATACATATAGGTATGCCTAACCTTCCAATTTTACACGTATTGAAACTAGGCCTAATTTCTCATAATCGATATCAGATTCGTGACTTCTACATTAATTTCCAGTTTTTCCACCTCATCTATAATACACACAACAAATCCAAGTTTAGATAAACACAAAAAACATTTACGTTAAAAGAAATATATATATATAAGTATATGTGGTAGAGCAGTCACGTCAAAACTAGACGTAAGTACCTTCAACTCTAAAGCAATGATTAACTCCAAAATAACAACGACCACTCAAAAAACTGAAACGGTTGTGACTCATGAAACACAATAAACTAGCTATCAAATAACAGTTCGGCCTTAAAACATCATAAGTGGAGCCGACTAAACCTTTTCCAACTGCAAACAGTCAGTATTACCTATTTGCTCACTTTTGTACACGTAAAGTAGGATAAAATGGAACGTTTGTTCGACAAAAAAGAGAATATTCTAAAATGCTTCAGTTCGAGTGCGATCTACCGTTGCCTAATGGGATTTGAAAGCAGGTAAATGTTTGTTGCGTTTAGTTAATCCGGAACGGACGAAGGAATTTATGTTGATAATATGGGGATTTGGTAAAGCAGGGATGTTTTATAACGGCTCAATTTCAAGGTGAACTACAAACTCTAAGAGCGTTGGGCTCTGTGAAGCTCTTTTGTAAGTTTGTCTATCATAATATCACGTATTTATATAAATTATTATAGCTGTCATAGAAAGAAGTACTATTGCCAGAGGCACGGACGGAGTCGCCTACAATGCGATCATACCAACTCGTGCAAAAAGCATTTTGTAGCTCAGAACAAGAAAAAAAACTACAATAATACCAATTTTGTTCGAATATAAGGCACTGCTGATATTAGAGCTATGTATTTGAAAATATATGAGTCGTTTGGGAACGCAATAATAAATCTATTCACGTCTTGCGAATATTCGAAAGTAACTCATCATCAAAAAGCATTTATGATTTCGATTAAGACACCACTATATGCCAGTCAGTGCCGACATCAAAGGAATGCCTACTTTGAACCGCGATCAAAGAACACCTCGGATTATAATGTATGGCGATAGCTACTGGGAAAGAGGAAACATGTATAAAGTATGTAAACACATTTGAAACTATCTGAATGGAACGATCTCTTTGATTTTACAATTTCAATTATCAAATGTTTCGTTTCCGGCTTCATTTTTTGAAAGCTAATATAAGAATCCCACTTAAATGATGTGATATGTACTTTACATCCTTTTAAGGCATTTCAATCTCACCTGAGACTTCTACACCGTTTATACGCATCCAATTAAGAAGAGTTTACAAATGTAGAGCAATACTAACCTATTATACTATGATACATAGGTCTTTTAAAAGACTTTTAAATTACATGTTTATGAAAAATTAAAAATACATAATTGCGACAGAGTTACAATAGAAGAATCTTCGAGCCATGCACCTGAGAGGTCGCTTTAAGCGATAAGGCCGCCACTTGTGACACTAGATGTAAGATTTATCCTATATATTTGATGATTGTGTGTCTGCAATTAAGAATTAATTAATTAATTCATTTACCTGGTACTTGAGTCCCATTTAATAATGAATACTGTCGTTACTAAATTGACATATGATGAGATATTTTCTTACGTGGCGACTTAACTCAGTAAAGAAAATTGTACATGACATTTTATTTTAATTTATCAAAAGCAGTGGCAGCTCAAATTGTTGACGGTGACTCGCTGCAAGCCGACACAAGGCCGGTCGTTTTGTGAAATAAGGTTTTTGCTGCGAGCCTCAATTATCTCCTACTACAATGGCGGCTCGACCAGTATTAAACGAATGGCCCTCCGCTGAAGACAGTTAAAGCCTGGAGGTTTGACGTGCAAGTAACTAGGGCCAAGGGGTTAGATGCCCCTGGGAGAAAATTAGTAGATAGTAGGTAGATTTGGAGATTAGAGGCAAATAAAAGGTTTTAAACAGCTACTTTGAAACTTCGGAAACTGGACTTAAATAAGTTGACTAAGACATTGCTTGTTCGAAAGATTCAACATAGGCATATTTCAACACAATGTTCACGATACAAAAATGACAGACCAAAGCTCTTAAAATGCTCATACAAAACGCAAATCCTACCCACACAAAATACGCTACCTCCCTGGATGGTCAGCAGTGTACTGAAGCTACGTGAGTTGGCCCCATACATATTAGCGCGAGTAAAGTAGGTACTTATAGATATTAAGGAGGCACAAGAGCTCGTATGAGGCAGGCAAAACATTGTATGGTGAAGGTTAATCGCCGCCTGAACAAAGTGGTATTTTGTTTCTGAGAGTCGAATTACAAGCTCGGTCGGTTGTAATGTGCAGAGAGCTTTTGCTTTGGAATTAATGTTCGTTGTTTATTTAACACAAATTACCTGTTTTATTTACACCTACCTTTAAAGATATTTAGTTTGTTTGATATGCCAATGTTCACTATGCTAGACTATGCAGTATATTTTTCTTATCCTTTTCTTAAATCACTCTAAATTACAGCGATTTGTCTGAATAATTATGAAGGGAACCTATAGTTGTTATTTATAAAATAACATATTATATAAAAAAGAACGATTAGATAGTACCTCCATCACGACTGATCTGTAAGTTCTTCTATAACGTTAGTTAGTTCAATCATATTTTAATCAGTGACTTGTTAATGATTTTGTTATCAGACGTATGTGATCAACGTTTACGATAATAGCTGTCGTCGCTATCGCATTGATCGGTATCAACTCTAAATTAACTCTAATTTATTTATGTAGGTCACCCATGAGCAAATTTATTCTGAGAAAATGCTGATACTCATCAACTTTGCCTGTCATGCATAAAGAACATTAAGTAACTGTGTAAGTTTAATTGCAAATCAATGTATATCAGATTTTCCTCACCATTTCCATTAACGTGCTTGTGTTCGCATTATAATATCAAATATTTAGCTACCTACCTACGTTTCAAGTGAGATTCGATTATATTTAAGATAGCCATTTACTGACACTACACTACACAGCTCTAGAGGTTTACTAAAAACTAAAGAATTAGGGTCTAATTATAAAACATCCCTCGACCGGTAAACGTCGAGTTGCGTGACATCCGCGGGGACAAAAACGCGTCTCCGACGACCGACGGCTGACGACCTTGCCATTGTCTCACAACCCAAAACTTTTTGTTCTATTGGAGTCGGGTTGAGAAGGATGGCTCTCAATGTTGACAGTGTTTTTAACAACGCTTTGATGAATTACCTAGACTCTCTTGGTAGCAATTTGCAACCGGTTTTCTGTTAATAGTAGGTCCGTGTACGTCCTCAGTCAAACTATAGCACATACCTAATTAGAATAATGTGTATCTAACGTGCATTTTCTCTTCTATTCCAGATGGCGACCCTGGCTGTCGTGTTGTCTAGCGGGTGCTCGATCCATTTGCGATTCGTGGTGTGCTCGGCCTTCGCTCCGCTCTGCTCCGAGGAAGTGTCGGGCGCGGTGTCTGCGTGTCGCACCGTCTGCGACGCCGTGTCGGAGGAGTGTCGCGACAAGCTGCCGACCGGCGCGCTCGACTGCGGCGCCTTCCCGCTGCGGCCCGACAGGAGGCTCTGCATGCGCCCGCCCAACGCCACCGAGCCCGAGCCGGAGCCCGTGCCGCCTGCGCGCTGGCCCGAGAGACCTCCCGAGCCGCCCGCATGCATCGAAAACGCTGCTGAAAACAAATACGCCGCCGACGCGTGGATCACGGCCCTCGCATGGATCGCACTGGCATCGTGCTCTTTCGCACTGGTCACCTTCTGCGCGGAGCCGGCGCGCTACCGGTACCCGGAGAGGCCCGCCGTGTGGATGGCGGCGTGCCACGCGGCCGTGGCACTGGCGCACGTTGCTAGAGGATGGATGGGCACGCGAGCGACCTGCGGCCCACCGGGTGAAGTGCCGCCCGCCTGCGTCGCGTTCTTCTCTCTCACGTACTACTTCACTCTCGCGGCTGACGCTTGGTTCGCTAACGCGTGCGTGTCGTGGTATCTGACGGCGGCCAGCGAGTGGAGCACGGAGGCGCTGGAACGCGCCGCGGCCTATCTGCATGCCGTGGCATGGGGCTGGGCGGGCGCCTGGACGGCAGCCGCGCTGGCGCTGAGGCGAGTGGCCGCCGACGAGTGCGGAGTGGCGGAGGGAGCGACGGGCGCGCTGGTGGCCGTGCCTCGAGGAGCCCTGCTGGTGGCGGCGGCCGCGCTGGCCGTGGGCGCGGCGCCGGGAGTGAGTCGAGTGAGGCGCGCTCTGCCCGCGCACGGGGCGAGGCGCGTAGGCAGGCTGGCGGCTCGCGCGGCCGCCGCCGGTGCGCTGTACCTGTTGCTGGCGGGGGGCGGGGCCACGTCCCGCGTCCTGCTCGCACCCGCGCCGGTGTCGGTCGCGCTGTGCTTGTCTAGCGGTATAGCTGCGGGCGCGTGGGCCTGGTCGCGCAAGTCCGCGCTGGTGTGGCGGCGCGCGCTCTGTCCGCCCAAGAAGGCTCCGTGCTGCGCGCCGCCCCTACTCCGTCCACAACACCCCTACTATAAACGGCCGCTACACGTGTCGAGAGTGTGATATACAAACATGTTTAGTTATTGCGGAACTCTAAAATGTGATAGCTCGTGATGACAAAATGTGAGACATTATAAATAATTGAAACTGTATAAATAGTACGACTGTGAAATGGACTCAGACTGTAACTGTATGCGTGTGCGTGTGTGCGTGTGTGTGATGGTAGATTGCAGACATTTTGCCTTCTGTGAAGGCTCCCGTATGTACAAAACGTGTAAATATTGTAAATTTTATGATTAAAATATAACGTTGTTTTTGAAAGTTTTGTTTTAATAAAACTCATTTGCATTTTACATAAGTTTATTAGTTGAATGTTGAACATTTATAATACATGGATAAGGATAGTCGATATACATATAACTCTCTATACAAACACAGGTTTAATTACATATAATACATGTTCCCTCCCTTCCTTGCACTCCGTGACGATATCTCATACAATAACCCTCAATATTATAAACTACTAAATGAAATCAAAGAGAGGAACTAAATAAAGTAGAAGATCACACAACTAGCTCTCATAGTAAATACAATAATAGAAATATATTTATATGGCCCGGAATGTACACAAGAAACGATAAAAAAGTCATAAGTATAAATAAATAAAGTAGGCCGTTTTCGTATCAAACAAACAAATCAATAAAATACAGAACACATGTAACTATTAATAATCATTAGCCAAAAAGAAGTCCGCTGCTAAACATAGGCCTCCCCTTAGAACACCATTCCGAAAGCCGAAGTGAAGTTAATCTGGGCCATAATGGATTCGTAATTTCTAAACCCGATGGAATAAATACTCGTATTATGTTTAGATATGAAATGTAATAAATAATACATTATAGCAATTACAATAAAAGTGACACGTCATACTGTATTTTTTACTACCATCAACATTAGCCAGGCTCTCCACAACCATCGATGTAGGAGCCACATACTCCCCAATAGATACCGCATCATGCTCATTCTGAATCAAAGCATGGCACAACTAACACTAATATTTAGGTATATTTATAAGATCTGCATGATCATACTTTCTATTGTTCTTGCCTACTTGTCTGACGTCTCCATTGGTTGTTACAAAATCCCGCTAAGCTGCTATTGGCCGGTTCACCGGAACACCTTTACTACTAACCAATGAGCAATGGGCAATTTTAGACGCTTGGCGCGTATACGGTATCTATATGAGGCAAGTTATAAAACAATAACAAAATGGACCAACCTATATTAGACTATAAAAACATCAATCAAACTTCATTACAGTGCATCGATAACATTTCTTAGTCAATTTCAGTGTCAACATTACCCTAAGTCCAATACATAAAAGTGCGGTTATAAGTTTGTAAATAGGTAAAAAATACCGTGATACAGATATTTTAGAATACTACAAACTTAAATAGATAAAAGGAAGTCGGGTTAATATACTACTTATAACTCAAGAACGGCCGAACCCACTGACCTGTTTACATATACGTTAGACTTCAGGTTGTCAAAGTGACAACGAATCATATGATTTCCGCCATGTTGTCGCTGACGTGTGCGTGTGCGTCCAGTGTGAGTACATGGAACTAATATTAGTGATGGGACAAGGTGAATTTTAGTGTCACATCCAGATGGGGGCTCTCCAATCGACACAAAATCATTTCATGTCATTTCCTAGTTCATATTAAGGCCATATCACACACGTCAGTGGCTGGATCGATTCTAATGATATCTGATTTTTTTAATTCGTCTGCGCCTAGAATAACAATATAACTATTAAAATATCGAATAATTTATTGAATGTTAGGCGGTACGAAGTTCGTCAGGTGAGCTAGTGGTACATATATCAGTTCAGAGCCAAGTTCCGATATCGCATTCTATGTGCTATCCTTCCTGAGTCGACATCAGCGAGTCGAACACTTCCGAACCTCCCTTCTCATTCACCGCTCCGAAGTAACTGCTAAAATTGAAAATACTAGACTCTTGTTTGATATTATCCGTCGAGCCAAACTGCGCTTTATTCCTATGCATTGGGGTCGCATTTGCGCTGAAAGATTTCTGTCTATCCATACTCGTCAGTAGGGAATTCTCGTTGAATTCGTGTCTCGGTTCGTAAAGAGTCGCCTCTTTGGTCGTGACTTCTTTAGCCTCGTTGTAAGGATTTGTTAAATATTCCGCGTACAACTCGCCCTGCTCTAGTTTGTCTGGGGATGTGCTGACGTCATAGTTGATGTCTATGGTTTTGGACTGTATTGTGTGCGAGTAAGGTTCAGTTTTGTTTGTCTCGGGGTGGGTATCAGTTTGCGGGTACAGTATTGGTATCTGAGGCTGTAACGAGATGCCGATTGGTGTCGATTTCATCTGAAAAGAGAGAGATGTTGGTATTTTATATGTACTTATATTATTGTAGCCAATTTGGAATCGATTTTGATATTATTATTTAAGTGACAGTTTTAAAGGTTGTGTCGTACTACTTTTGAAATTAAATATTAGGTCCTTACATATGATATTGGCGTTTTGTCGTACTGGCCACTTTGATCTCAAATATCTCTTCTTTGGTTAGGGATTCCAATTTCAAATTTATACTGCTATTTATTCATACATTTGTATTTCGAAAACCGTAATTCATTTGTTTTGTCCTCGTTTGGTTTTTTCCAGTTTACAAAATGGAAATCTTAAAAATATCGCGTTATTTACGAGTACGAGTTCTGCAGTGCTGCAGAAACGGCTCGAAGGATTAATGATGTGTATGGCGGCGGTGTCGCAAAAGAAAACACAGTGCGTTTTTAATACCAACGTTTTCGTTCTGGAAATTTCGACCTGCAGAACAAGCCCCGTGGACGGCCGGAGACTAAAGTTGCTAATGAAGAATTGAAAGCTATTATGGAAGCAGATCCATTACAAACCACGTCCGAGTTAACTGCAGGCTGCGGTGTTAGTGATAAAACTGTTTTAATCCACTTGAAGCAAATTGGAAATGTGAAAAAGCTTGAGAGGTGGGTACCTCATGAATTGAGTGCAGCAAACCGACAAACGCGCGTCAACTGCTGCGTTACATTACTCAACCAGCACAATAATGAAGGGATTTTAAATTGGATCATTACCTGTGATGAAAAGTGGATCCTGTACGATAATCGGAAACGCTCATCGCATTGGCTGAATCCTGGCGAACCAGCCAAACCCTGCCCCAAGCGAAAATTGACTCAAAAAAAGTTACTGGTGAGCGTTTGGTGGACTAGTGTCGGTGTCGTTCACTACAGCTTTCTTAAATCTGGCAAGACGATTACAGCAGATATCTATTGTCAGCAACTGCAAACCATGATGGAAAGCTAGCTGCTAAACAACCGAGGTTGGTCAATCGCTCTAGGCCACTGCTGCTTCAGGATAACGCTAGACTACACACTGCACACACAACAGACGGCTGCCAAATTAGAGGAGCTTCAATTGGAATGTCTAGGACATCCACCGTATTCCCCGGACCTGGCTCCAACAGATTATCATTTTTTTCGGAATTTGGATAACTTCTTGCAAGGGAAAAAATTCAACTCCAATGGGGCAGTCAAAAGCGCCTTCAAAAATTTCATTGATTCTCGTCCTAATGGTTTTTTTTAGTAAAGGGATCAATGAACTACCTATGAGATGGCAAAAGTGCATAGATAGCAATGGTACATACTTTGATTAAATAAATATATTATTATAATAAAAAAAGACTTTATGTTCCTCCCTTACAAAACGCCAATTTCATATGTAATGACCTAATATATTAATATAGTAGAGCGGGTAAACTGTGACCCGCGACTCGTGCAGGCCAAACTTACCAAACTAACCCAATTTGACTCCTTTTCTTTTCAAAAGTAACAAAAGAACGTATATAATTTTAGGAACTTTTAATTTATTCAGTGTAACTGGCCGAATTGGGATCTTTGTCTCTTCTAACGATAACAGACTTTTAACTACGGAGTTTAAAGTCAGTAAGTTTGCTTACTACATTTACTTACCACTGCTAGCATTTGTTTTATTTTTCTACGTTTGTCAAAGTTGAAAGAACTAAAGACTTACTTCATTCAACGGCTGTAATAGAACCGACGATGTTAGCGGCGCCTGATCGTACAACGGATTCCTTATGGGCACCATCCCACTAATGGGCGTGGGCGGCATCACGCCTATAGACTGTATCCCACTTATGGGCGTAGGCGCAACCAAAGCCGGCGACATTTGTGGAGGAGTCTGACTTATATTGACGGGTGACATTGGCGCAAACACTGGCGATGACGTCGCCATGTACGCGGAGCTTGGAACCAATATAGGCGCTGATGTTGGCGGTGTTTGCGCCAACGTTGGCGCGGGTTTAGGAAGGGGGTTACTGTTGGATCCAACGGGGAGGATGGTTGGTAGCGACGTGGGGACGGGCGGGTGCATGTGACTCGGTAGACCTGACACGGGATTGCTGTTGTCTTTCACTGCAAAAAAAATATATTTTATATACAAATACACTTTTTTTACAATTTAAAATATCAGGATTTTTCCCTATAGGTATTATAAAAGTATTTTGCACTGTCAACATATTGCTATTTATCATAAAAAAACATAACTAGCTGTCCAATATGGTTTGTTTTGCAGTTATCGATATAGTATTTCTACTGTTATACTGGAGATTCTTGTGAATGCTGAAGCCCCCCTACAGCAGGGATCACAAGAATCTGTTCGGTTACCTTTGATATTGTTGCACCTACCCACATATTTATTTTTAGGTAAATGCATTGTCAAGGTTAAAACTATTGGTAAATAAAATTATTTGTATTTTCTACCGACATCCAAAAAAGAGGAGGCACTTAATTCGACTGTATCTCTTAAAAAAAATTCTTCAACCTGTCCTGCAATAAAATTGTAATTTTATCAAAATCAGTCTAGAAGTATGATTTTTGAATCGAAATAATTGACAAAGTCCTTGTTAAAAAGTGCTAGTTCTACTAGTTAGTAAATAATAACTGTATATTGAATGAGTACCTTGCGGAAATAGTTCCTCTTTGAGGGTAGGTAGAAACTCTCCGATCTTGTTCCACGTGATGTACCACAGCTCGTTGTACGAGCCTTCCGCGTTACTGAATATCTGTCGAGTAGATAAAACACATGGCGTCTTACATCATATATACCAATCGAAAAATAAAATAGATAAATATGGTAGCGTAGACAGAGACAGATATAGACGATGGGTACATGCTACTAGTCACACTATAACAAGGAAGGAGATATACAATATCCATGGAAATGAAAGCGACAGAAAAAAATGTTTTATCATTGTTTAGCACATCATGTGCCAAACAAACTTCGAGGTTAACTCATTTATTTGATATAAAATCCCTATCTATAAAATATAAGTGATAAAAAGTGTGAATATGTGACGAAACTTTTAGTAGAGAATCGTGTAATATGGTTTTAGTGGCTGTAACAGTAAAAGCGAATATCATTTTGTTCCATAGCTTCTGTAGTAGTTACTATGGAATGTACTGTCCTTTTTGCCGACACGCTTAGAATGCCTCTATTTACTGAAGTCTGTGAATGGTACACTCACCCTGACCGAGTCCATGACTAGGATCATGTTCTTGAGCGACTCGAGCGCTGCCTCGGTGAGCGGGTCGTCAGCGGGCGCGGATATGAGCGCTCTCTGCACGTCCACCACGCGCACCCACAGCGAGCCGAACGTGGGCCGCGGGGACAGAGCAGACAGGTGCTGCAGGAACACCTGCGAACAATACATTCATCATATCATCAACAATACATTTTGGCGATTACTAACTCATTTGCGAGTCCCTGACCTTCATTGCTCGTAAGAATTCGCCAAGCTAGGCCTCCCTCGTAACCCTGGCCAGCCAGAGTTATTTAATCTTATTGCATGTGAACCAAGAAATGAATATAAGGGGAGGTCTTTGAAATGTGGGAGCTCAAAAACTTTCTCTGCTCCATGAGTATATTGGCTGTGTATATTTTTCTGAGCGCGTATGTGACGTCTTGGCGGATAGTATTCAATGTGTGCTCCGGGCTAGGTTACATTGGATAGGATAGTATTTAATGAGTGCTCTGGTGATCAGTAACCTCGCAGAGGATTGTAATCAATGAGTAATCTAGTGATCGGTAACCTCGCAGAGGATTGTAATCAACGAGTGCTCTGGTGATCAGTAACCTCGCAGAGGATTGTAATCAACGAGTGCTCTGGTGATCAGTTACCTTGCAGAGGATAGTGTTGGCGCGCGCGGCTGTGGCAGCTGTCCTCGGCAGCTGCTCCAGCAGCGGGAACAGCACGCACTGGAAGCACGCCTCCCAGCCCGCGCCGCCGCACATAGCGAGCCCGGGGACCAGCAGCGCGCGTTGTAGGTACGCTATTGCACTGTTCGCTACCTGATAAGTCAAACATTAGTGATTACTTGTCGGCTCATACAACTTGTACGTTAACTAAAATAAAAAAGCTACTACAATGCGGCAAACAAACACTTTAGTTATTTTGAAAGCCATCAATGAAGACAGTTAAATAAACATTGAGGACAACTTAAAAACAACTTGACTTATTTTGATTTTACGTCGGACCAACTGAAAAGCATACTCTCTAGATTAATAAAAAAAACCAAATCGGTCCATTCGTCACTGAGTAATCGGCTAACATACATACAAAACAATTTTTAATTATAAATATTCCAACTAATCCTGAAGCTAATCCTTGTTGAACTCGGTAAAAAGCAAAGTCTTTAATTCGCAATTTGTCCAGCGTGACGAATAATGACCTACCTTCTTTATGTATAATAAACTCACTTGTTTCCGTCTGTCTGTACAGAACTGTGCGATCCCTTGCAGCAGTGGTTTCCACGCCACCTCCCACAGGTCGTAGTCTTCAGCACCTGTCATATACAAAACTTAGCTAATGTTCTGTAAATTGTCACAATTTCAAGATGGAGGCAACCTCGCAAGGTGTTCCTTTAAAGCGCATTATTGTCAACATTTTAAATTTGTTGAGCCTCCTCATTTTTATTACCATAGCAAAAAGATAAATTAAAAATAAAGTATTCCTATTTTTTATTTAATTTAGAATGTAAAAATTAAGTTTTTAGAGATTTGTGAAGATCTAAGAAAGGTTCCGAAAAATGTTATTTACGTCAAAAGCTCGTAAAAAAATTATAATGCATTGCAAAAATACAATTGCCAACTTTTTTTCAATTTTTCATATTTTCATCTGTGAACGTTTTCATACGTCAAAATTTGCATTAGCATAATATTAAATATCGTACCATTTTTATGTGCGAAAATGTGATTCTTATAATTTGTAGTTTTTATCAAAAAAATATGTTATATTCTCAAAAACAAAATGTCCGGACCCGATTTTTAATAGCCAAAAATTAGTTTAATGATTTTGTATTTAGCTATCGTATTAAAAATTACAGACGTGTAATATCGCAGATATTACATTTTAATGTAATACGTGTAATATCACACGTATTACATGTTACAATTATTTGTTTATTTCTTTGGTAAAGTATACGTTGTTTATTTTTTCAATGTGATCCCGATTTGCCTCGGTTCAAAACATAATCCAGTCATTTAATATTTTATTGATTCTGTGACAAGTTAGTAGTAGACTGAGGCTAGCTAGGACGATATATATAATATATATGTAATACGTAATGTTGTATACCTTCTTGTTCAGCTTCGTCGCGCCACCATTTGAATATCTGCGCAGTGCGACTGTGTAGCGTGTGCATTAAATCTAACAGCTAAAAACAAATATTAAAGTAATTAATAACATAAATTAATGTACAAATGAATTATCACATTATCGGACTAGTCTGTAAACATACATAAAAAATATACGCGAGTATAGCGAGCTCGTTTTGTAATGCTCGCCTGGCTAGCTACCACCAACAACCTACCAAATCGATGAAATCAGTCGCTTAGCAGCTATCGGTGTGTTCCGACAGCCTTCCTGGAGAGCCAGTGTATTCTAAACCAGGAGTTCTCTATCTAGATACACAGAATGACTGGCCAGATGGCGCATCCCTGCCTTCTGCGCCGCTGGTCTTGGGTTCGATCCTCAGACAGGTCAAACATTTGTGTGCATGAAAATGTCTGTTTGTTCTGTGTCTGGGTGTTTATTACATACTTATAAGTATGTATATCAGTGATCAGGTTACCATAGCACAGGCTTTGCCTAGTTTGGGACCTGAAGACCTTCGTGTGGATGTTGTTCCTATATTATTATTATTTTGGTATTCATTTATTATCTAAAGTATATTTTTTTTACAATATAAATTCAAGACAATAAATATAAAAAAAGAGCCTAGAGTGCTGCCAGCAGCGGGGTAGGACCCAAGGCACCAGTGGTAGGGATTACAGAGAGAGGAACCTCCTTACAATACGTGCTGTATCGAGGATCACCGCCCTCTGTATCTGACCCTTGATCCAACCATCTAGCGAGAGCCTCTTAAGATGTATTATTATAAGTTATTTTCTGGCTGGTTACCTGTATGCTGACCATGTGGTAATGGTCGAGAGTGTCGGTCTCATCCTCGCTGGAGTCGGAGTGCGCGCGGCGACGCGCAGAGCTGGGCCGGGACTTGCGACCGTCTGAGGACTTGCTCGACTTCTTACCTGTACAAAATAATGTAGCCAACATCATTTAGGAGAAATCCTTTTTTTTCTTTGGGCGATAATACAGACATATACAACCTTATTAATAAACGCGTCTTAACTTAGAGCGTCTTTTGTCTTGTTATATCCAATAGTTAGTTACCACAAGCTTAAACGGTGAAGCAAAATATTGTGAAGAACTGCTTGCGTATAAGGCTTTTCAGAACATGATGACAGAAAGACATGATCAGACTTTAAAGCTAACGAGGGAGCATGTCTGAAGGTGTGTTCCAGAAATATGAAAAAGACAAAGTAATTCTTCTGGAAAGTTGTAGGAGAAGAAATGTACTCTCTGTCTACTCAAACAGAAAAGTTGAAAAGATCACAAGGTTGGTCTGTGGAGTGTAAATATTTAAATAAAAAAAACAGAGATTTCATAATTAATATCCAATTTTTTTGTCACAAACCGGCTCCAACTCAGCATAATGCTGGTTAAAAACAACCAGCGATGGTTAAAAACAACCAGCGCTGGTTAAAAACAACCAGCGACGTTCTTCCGTTGATGCCGGCAGGTGACGTCACGCACGCACAAAGCACGAGCAATGTACATAACGTTGAACGAAATATATATGTTTCTAACTTTTATAATCTTCACTTTACACTGGAAAAAACAACAAATTGTACGGTGCCATAATTACTAGAATAAAAAAAACATTTGGGATGACAAATCATAATTAAGAGGTGTCAGTGTCATAGTGACTTATTACATAATTATATTTTTATGTCAATTTATTTGTTTACCTCGTTATGAAATTTTAAGACACATATTTTACCGAAACCATAAACTATAAATCAATATTATTTTATTCAAAGTATAAACTAAACCTACACAGCATACGGAAATCATTAAAAAATTTAACAGGTAATTATACCAAAGAGATCCAGCACATTAGACATCCAAGATTTGACGCGATTTTTTTTCTATTCCCACCGCGTCATGCAGTCACCGTGTTCCCTGGGATTTAAATCCTTCAAACTTCTTTCGCTTTTTCCTGTTTCAGTAACACCTTTAGACATGATCCCTCGTTAGCCTTAATGTGTGATCATGTCTGTAACGTAAGCAACAATGTGCAATGTAAGGTTAGTATGTAACTGACCGGCGTGAAGAGTAGCAGTGGCGAACAGTCTGACGGCTCGCACGGCCGCGCGGCAGTTGTGCGGCGTCACGTGCGCCACGTCGCGCACCACCAGCGCCAGCGCCTCGCAGCACCGGCCCAGCGCCGCGCCACGCACCGCACGCAGCGACACCGACTCCGCGCCGCCCTCACACCACGCGGGGGACGTCGCCTCCTTCTTCACCTGACACATACAACGGTTCTAAAGTACTAAACAAAAGGCTATCAATAAAAACCAAGCACCGCACCATAATTGACTGGTCGGTTGTCACAGGCTTTGCCTAGTTTGAATGAATGAATGAATGGTTTATTTGTGACAAACACATTTAACAAAAATTTGTAACACTAAGAAACATATTTAATAAATATTGTGTGATTGTCACAACCCGATCCCAACTCAGCAAAAAGTTGGGACCTGAAGACCTTGTGTGGATGTTGTCCCATATTATTTTTACTATTATAGTGAGAGCGGAAGGTGACTTTGTAGACCTGTCTCACTAATTAATGGATGTGGGGAATATAAGAGCACATCTTAAAAGGCCCGATAAGTACGCGCGCGTGTGACTTGATAAACTAACTGTATGACTACTGTGTTGAATAAACTACAATTTAAACAATACTTTATATTTATACTGGGACACCATGTTTTATGGTCCTTCGAGCCAGATCAGGGAAAAACATAAATATATATGTCTCGGAATCAGGTTGATAAAGATTATGATTATGACGCATTAAAAAAACAATTAAATGAAAAAACGCATTAATGCCTCCAATTATCTTTATTCATTAAGCCCAACTAAAAACCGTAGAAACCAAAACTTTTTGACGTGACAACGTCTTATAATTCGATGGAGCCGGCTAAACGCACGAAAAAACGAGCGACAAAGAGGCACAATCGGATTCCGCGTTCGGCAGCGTTCGACATCTGTCTCTCTCCAACTATCTCCAACTATCGTCAGTAAACCGACGTTACAGACTAACGATTTTTTTTCAATAAAATCTCTATAGCATTTACTTGAAATCTATGCGAAGATTATTGTTATTGACGTTTTCTTACCAGTATCCATCCCTGTGTTTGCGGCGAATGCGATAATTCACTTTCTGATGACACGCTCTGCGGCCGGCGCTCGCTCTCGTCTTCCGAACCTTCCGACCGACTTGAAGCTGTAACAGAACACATTAGTACACAGTAATAACTTGTCCAACATTTTCAGAAACACAAGTCAACTTATTAAAGGTGTAATAAAAGGGATAATAATGTGTCATCAAAGTCGAATCTACTAACACCACGTTTAGAATAAAATTACAAGCTGAATATTTACGAGCAGGGACTTAATATTCAGAAGCTAATTAATTTAAACTCCGATTTTTAATGATAACTTTCGTGAAACATATGCTATGTTTCACGAAAGTTATCATTTGTCAAACAATACAAATCCAGACAGAATATGTGTTTAGTATACCACTTACTGTTAGAGACAGTGGCGGATGGTCTGTCATTGGGCCAGACGCCCGCGCCGGCGGCGCACAGCAACGCGAACACAATGTCCCACTCGGCCGCGCTGTGCACGTTCTGAGCTGACGTCTTCACTAGCTCGTACAGACCGCACGATATCTGTCCACGGAATAACACACTAGCAATAATATCATAAAGCTGTAAGTTTGTATGTTTGTGTGGTACTCTTTCAAGCTCAACTGATTTGGTTGCGGCTACAATACAGAACTATAAGTGTTCTTTTTAACACTTGGGAAAGAGTTTTTGAGTTGTGGCGAAAGTAAAGAAAAAGAAGTTTAGTATGGATGACGTGCATTGATCGCAGCGCATTATATTGCGCAGGATATTGAACGTTATTGCAGTAAACATACGTACCACAGTTGCTTGCTGGTAGAACAGTTTGTACGGCAGCGAGAAGAGCAGCGTGAGATGTTGCAACACCGCCGGCGCGCATTGATCGCAGCGCATTATATTGCGCAGGATATTGAACGTTATTGCAGTAAACATACGTACCACAGTTGCTTGCTGGTAGAACAGTTTGTACGGCAGTGAGAAGAGTAGCGTGAGATGTTGCAACACCGCCGGCGCGCATTGATCGCAGCGCATTATATTGCGCAGGATATTGAACGTTATTGCAGTAAACATACGTACCACAGTTGCTTGCTGGTAGAACAGTTTGTACGGCAGTGAGAAGAGTAGCGTGAGATGTTGCAACACCGCCGGCGCGCATTGATCGCAGCGCATGAGTCTCGCGGAGGTGCGCAGGAGTGCTGTGAGCGCGCGGGTCAGGGTGTACTGACCCCTGGAGGCAGCCCAGAGGACCACTCGCCGGAGGTGCGGTCCTGTCTCGTCCCATACAGCTTGAAGACGGTCTCTAGAGAAACGAAAAATGGTTTGTTTTGAAATGCAAATTAAATTTGAAAAATCCAACTAAGCCGTCAGTATTTTTTTAATACTGTAAAACCAAGAGCTGTTCTAAATAAGAGATTGTTTTATAATATGAATTTATAAGTGATGTTTAAGGGAGCACCTAAAAATAACTATTCCGTCATTTTGGGAGGTTCACTAAAATATGGGATCAGAGAATGAAGCCGTTATTTTTACCCGACTGCGAAAGAAGTAGGGTTATCTTTTTCGAGTGTATGTATGTATATTTCTTTGGCACGCCCTGAACGGCTAGTCGTATTGTGATGCGAGTGGTGTCAATAGATTCGTCTTAGTCGTGATAGTGATACTGGGTACATCAAAATTAAAAGAAATTAAGGATTATACACCGTTTTAACGGTTTAGCAGTCAGGTTTGGCATATTGCTCAGAAAACTCTTTAATTGGCTCTGGCAGCTATCAAGGCTAGCTACAATTTTGGGTTTTATGTTCACCTGTTTTGTATAAGGGTCTGTCCGAGCAGTTCCATGAAGAATATGGTTATGTCTTCGAGCTGAGGGTTGAGCTGGAGGCTGTCGGAGTCAGGAGGCGTTCCCACCGCTATCATGGCTCGCACCAGCTCCTGGTAGTGAAATACACCATCAATAAATACTTAATAATATAATATGGGACAACATTCACATAAAGGTCTTCAGACCCCCAAACTAAGCAAAGCATATACTTATTTTTTAAGAGTGTTTACTAACCACACTAAGGTTTTTAATATATAAGAAATCAAACGAAAAATATAATAGAATATAGTTCACACGATTCCTAACTTTTCGGCCATCTTTATATAATATGGAACTCAACTTTAAAATATTCAAAAAAAAAATTTTTTTTTGAAAGAAGCCTTGAAGTATCAGTGTAAACGACTTCAAGGAAATTGTCATAATATGATTTATCATCAGGATACGAGGCCGAAAGGAGAAAGCAACTATAGTTTTTTTTAAAGTTAGTCGTAACCTAGTCGGTAAACCCGTTGCTTCGCAAGCGAAAGCGTGCGGTTGAATCCCAAGGTCAGGCAAGTACCTCTGAGTTTTTCACTCATGTGCATATTATAATTAGTTACCACTTGCTTAAACAGTGAAGGAAAACTTCGTGAGGAAACCCGTGTGTCGGAGAAGGTTAATAGCTTTTCGAAGATAAGTTTTCTTTTTTTTTATCCTACACAGCTAGGCATTTGACCACAAGTTCGCACGACCACGGCAGTCAGCGGTACTGTAGCTCTAGATGGAGCATGCCTATAGTCTGGAAGAAGACAAGTGAAGTTCTCAACCCGCAATTAGGCCAGCGTAGTGGACTCTGACTAACCCCCTTCACAGGGGATACCCGTGCCCAGCAGTGCGACGCTTACCTGCAAGCTCTCAACATGTAAGAACTTAGTCTCAGTGACGAGTAGTCCGGGCAGGTTGCACCTGGCGACGCACTCCGTCGCCGTGTCTATCAGGACCTTCTCGTGAGGAGTCGGGGCTCGCATACCTGTACCCATGTACCACAACATATTAACCAGTAGTTATGTCAATTGTTGACATCAAACCACACCCATTTTGCGAACATTGAAAAAAACCCTCGTTTGACCGTTTCACGACAACGGAAGTCAGCTAAACTGTAACCCTAGATGAAGCATGCCTAGTCTGGAATATACATGTGCTTGCGACAAATTTATCAATTTGAAGGCGAGCTACCCAGGCGATAGTAAACGTTTTACCACCGTGCTATGACTGAAAAGTCTCGATGGTTTCCATCACCGGTAGCTCTAGCTCTTTTTATACATTTCGTGAGATCGAAGCTCATACCTTTCGCTCGGCAATCGATTCGGCCAGTAACAATTCGGCCATTAGCGTTTGCAAATTCTTATCAATAATTTTGAAATCATAAATAGCGAAACTTTACCCCATTTGTAATATATCCGAAAATGTATAGTGCAAAGGTCCTAACTCACCAGTCTCTCCGAGCGCGATGTACGAGTAGATAGAGGACAGAAGGCCGGCCTCGTTCCCGCGCGCCGCCTCACGGAGCAGAGACACGGTGCCGCTCGGGCTCAGGTAGTCCTCCGCTTCTACTAGACTCTGTGGGAGATAGTTTGTAGGTATATTTTTAATACTCAATGTATTTATTGCGAAATTAGATATATTTACATAATGCAATAAGTATATATCTAATATTAGACCTACCCGGTTATGGCAATATGTTGAGTGGAGCGCACCGGTTTATTTTATTTTATTTTGAAAAGATTTAAATGCATAGAGAGATTGCTGTTGTAATGTGCTCGTGAGTAGATTACCTTGGGCAGCAGTCGTCCGATGTAGGCCGTGTTGAGTATCTCGAGCAGGTGTCTCCAGGCGGCGCGCACGCAGTCCGCGTGTCGCGCCGCCACGCTGCACGCGCGCCCCAGCGCCAGCTGACACTTCACTGACTGACCGAGACTCACGCCTGACAATCACATTATACACATATCAAACATACTAGAAATATACTACCTACACTTGTTCGGAAAGCTCGTGATAATGTTTAAAAAATAAAACTAAAATAAATGGTTTTAATTTTTCAATGAACACATATGACCTCTATGAAGTGAAGGGAGAAGATATACGAGTGAATAATAATCTTAAAGCTAAAACTAATCTATCGAGGAGATTTGTCATCTCAGCGTTTCAGTAATTCCCATCGGATGTTATTGGGCGGGCGCGTACAATAAACATGATAACAATGTGTCTATTACAGAGATATTTAAACAAAGGTTGAGTGACAGACGCCGGTGGCAGGACTACCTACTACATAATTTATGATTGTACTGGACTCAAGTTCGTCAACATCAGTCCTGATTCAAATGACTTACCCTTGCCTTGACAATGGGCACTCTTGACGAGAGCTTCCAGTATGTCTCTACATTGATGTGAAAGTCAGCAAAAAGAGTCTTGCTTTTAAAGTCCTCGTGAATAATAATATATTGAGCCTATATATTGAGTCTTGTTTTTTTCCTTCAAATTCCTCGGAACGGATTATTTTTGTACTTTTGACATTGGTAATATAAACATAAACAGAAAAAAAATCAGCTGTTCCATACAAAAAGATTATTTTTTCTCGAATTGAGAGTTGATCCCATAGTGAAACTTGCTCCTTAGACTGGATACAGTGACCCTCTTTCGGCTTAGTACACCCTTAACCAATAACCCTGTATTTAATTTGATATGTATGATAACAGAAACAGAGAATAGTTACCTATAGCTATGTAAGCGGGATGCTGCGGCGCCAGCAAGCCGGTGAACTTGCACAGCGTCAGAAGCAGCGTGTCGACGGTGATGGTGTCGGCGGGCAGCGTGCCCAAAAGCGCCGCGGCTCGCTCCAACCCTTGCAGCGCGAGCAGCGCGGGGCTGGAGTGGGTGTTGTTAGCCTCTATCTCTTCCGGGGTAGGGGGTGAAGCGCGTTCGAACGCGGCAGATAACGCGGTCACCTGGGACGGAATATAATATACAACGTTTAAGAGTGTTCAGTAGATTTTTTACCCGAGTACGTTAAGTAGGAAGAAGGGTATAGTTATTTGTTATACAGGAATGCAAAGTTGCTTTTTAACCGCGTGCTCACTTTTGATGACCGAACAAGCGAAGAATTCTAAAATTAGAATCCTGAGCGTTAGCGAGGGAATTAAAAGAGAACAAGGAGAAAAATCTTTGCACTCGAGTGCAACACGTAACTTTTCATCATAACACCTCAGCGAGGAAATGACTACATAAGAAAAATAAAAAAAATTAATCACTCATTTCAGTTTTTTTCACCTTATTTTTAACATAAGGTTTTAACAATATGACGTAAAAAGATAATCCAGCACAAACAAATTTTAAAAAAGTACAGGAAAAAGGTTCCGGGTCTGAGTTTTTAACAAAATAAAAAAGGTTGTATGATGAATTCGGCACCATAGAGGTAGAAGTAAATAGGTTGAATGAGGTTTTTAATTTACAAAATTAGTGCACACGATATTCTAAATTCAAATTTATGTACTTTTGCACTCGGATATCGAATAGCAAAAATACTCTTTCCAAAATGGTGGGATGAAAATGTTTTTTGAATGCATATGTACGAAACTCTTCGTGACACTCTACAGCCTGAATTGATATGCCGACTTTGATTTTTTTAAGTAATTAATAATTCAAATGTAACAAGACTTGCCTGTAATGAACTTATTCAAAAGCCAATAAATATTTCTTATTCTTATGCGAGGTGTCAACAGATTTGTCATTGGTCGTATACAGGCTGTATAAGTAGTTAATTGTATTCTTACAGTGGTCTAAGGTTTTTTGTAGCTAGGTTCTTAAATTTTTGCAGTTAGGTTCTTATATTTTTGCAGTTGCGTTCTTATATTTTTGCAGTTAAGTTCTTATATTTTTGCAGTTAGGTTCTTATATTTTTGCAGTTATGTTCTTATATTTTACCCAGTTAAGAGGGATAAACATTGAGAAGAAATCACTTATGTTTATTTTGAAGATATTTTTTATTAGTATTATATTTTTATCATCCCATTTAGAGGCTTCTAACTGTTGACTTTAATGTCTAATTGGGATTCTTCTACGAGTATAAGGGGGCAGATTTCTCTTCTTCCGTTGTTTTCAGTTGAGCCCTTTGAAGGTAGAGATTGCAGGGATAAATAGAAATAAATATCTTCTTCTAGTCTACTGTCTGAGATGTCGCAAAAAGTTTTATTTTCTCAGTCTCAGCTAAAACCTTAATGCAAAGAAAGATTCCTCGGAGATTGGCTTTTTGATCGAGCGAACGAAGCGTCTATGCTTCAAATCTGGAAAAAAACACATGTCCGCAAGAAATGTCGTACTCGCGTACAGGTCGTAGTTTCAAAAATATAACAAACATTTATAAAAAAAAACCGATCGAGTAGTTGTGTTTTTTTTTACAAATTTGTAATGATATCGTGGGCGTGAGGTCAAGACTTGTGTTATCTCACCGTGGGCGGGCAGCAGACAGTAAACAGCCGCGCGTGGTGCGCGTGCGGCGCGCATGCACGGTACGCTGCCGCCGCGCCGGCGCCACGTCGTTGTAGCACTCGCCACAAGTACGCGTCACGTACCGGACCCACTCGCTCCGCTGGCATCACCATCTCTTCGTTTCTGACAAATGATAATGATTATTTTAGCTTTCGTGTTATATTTATGATTCGTATATACGGGATTGCCGGCTAGGAATGTGCTAAGCCGGAAGGGGGTACTTATAGAAATGTTAAGGAACAACGTTTGCTATAGGACCAACTTTAAATTCGAGAAAAGAACAGTTGCTCCATAGAAAAGTTTATCAGTGATCGAAATTTTTAATAAAAGAAGTTTTTTTTTCTCAAATGCAGAGTTGGTCCCATAATAAAAGCTGTTCCTTAAGATGCGTATAGTGATCCCCTTTCGGCTTAGCACACCTCTAACCGATAACCCTGAATTACAACGTATTAAAGTTCATAAATGTGTGATTTTTTGTTTATAAAAATACTGTTTCGGACATCTCTACGGATTTCCTATTGGCTTCAAAGCAAAATTTGATTTATGATAACGTAAAATACATGGACATTTTTGCAAGAATTTTTCAAATTAGTCCAACCGTCTCCGAGATATTATGTAACAAAAATTAAAAAAAAAACTATCCATCAAATTGAGTATATCTCTTTTTTGAGAAATAAAATAAAAAATTATAAGTACAAAACAGTCTGATGGAGTTCTTTATGAAGTCTGTTCATATTTAATGCTCACTTGATAGAATGGAACACCTCCTCAAGCATCTTCTGGTCGAAGTCCCCCGAGCCGTTGCATCCTCTAAGATTCTTGACAAAGTCCTCCACAGTCATGGGCACGTTCAGCTTCTTGGCGTTATGATTGTGTTGGTCCATGTTCAGCATTATCACTGCGTACGCGAGACGGAACGCAGCGTCCGTGTTGGCGAACGGTTCGCCGTTTGTTGACTGGAGAAAGATTGATTTAATTTTTAGTTCCTTATTAATCATAATAAAACAGCATAATAAAATAGCACTCAGTATATTAACTAACTGACAATTTGGACATATTTATGATTGATTTTATAAAAACTTTAAAATAACAAAATGCTTAGACAAATTTATAGTTCTTATAAAGTCATATTATGATGATTCGAGATTTTGTACGTTTATATCACAGAACTGGAGAGAAAGGATTGGCTTTAGAATATTAAATATGTAATTGTTTGTGGTTACCTATTTAGTAAACCTCTTGAATCACAAGCGAAAGGGCGCGGGTTCAAACCCAGGTTCAGGCATGTATCTATGAGTTTTACACTTGCATGTGCTAGTGTGGCTGTTACCGCGAAAAAATGGAATATACTCGTAAATAATTTCAAAATGTTGATCCCCCATTTAACCCCCTTAGGGATTTCATTTCCAGTAATCGTTTCTTACTTCACCTTTATATGCTATTATGAATACATCCTCAAAATTTTAAGTCTCTAGGGTCAGCGGTGTAGGCTCTGTGTTGATTCCTAGCAAATATCAGTCAGTCAGGAATTATTACTTACTATTAGACTAAGTAAATTATTATTGATATCGGCCATTTCATGACGCAGCTTACTTCTCTCATTTAACGTTCCTGATTAATTTGTCTTTTGTACAGCATTTGTTCTAAACGAAGCCCGGAGTAAGCAAAAGAGTCTTGACAAATACAAAATCAAATACAAAATACAACATACAAAAAATATTGAAAGCAATGAGAGAACTCACATGCCACCGTTCCGCAAACCGTTCCATGACAAGGAATATGAGTGGCGCCTCCCCCGGCAGCCGGAATGTCTCCAGGTAGAGTCGCAGCGCCTGTTCTATACGAAGCCCGGAGTAGTCGAAACTGTCCGCGAACGCACCCAACACGCTGGGGCCGTCCTCCTCCTCGCCGCGGGAGGACCGTTTGCAGATGTACTCACCTAGCAACAACAACCACTTACTAACAGGCTTTGCCTAGTTTGGGACTTGAACACCTTTGTGTGGATGTTGTCCCATATTATTATTATTATTTTCGTATCCATTTTATTTCTTAAATTTAAGTTTTTTACAATATGAATATAAAACAATAAATATTATAAAAAACCTAAACCTAGAGTGCCGCCAGCAACGGGGTAGGACCCAAGCTATTGGATGGTAGGGACTACAGAGAGAGGAACCTCCTTCCAAGACCTTTGTGTGGATGTTGTCCCATATTATTATTATGCCTAGTCTAGTCGATTCACAAATAATTGTATAACCTCATAAAAGGCACGGACCAAACCGTCTGTCGAGTGTAAATATCTAATTTAAAAATACTAGTCGAAATACTTTTAAACTAAACATTGCACGTATTCACCATAACCGTTACAATGTCAACCACCAGAACAAGTAGGATTTTTTAGTGTTTGAGTATTTTGAACCATTAACTCTTCTGATTTGCTTCGGTATTCAAGCAGGCGTTTCGCAATACAATTCAATTTCTACTGAATATCAGAAAACCATTTTGAGATAATGTAATGAACAGTTCATACTAAAAATAAAAGATATTTCTATCCACTTTCTTCAGAGTTAATTACATAAAAGTGATGAAAATAATTCTCGTATTTATGTTAAGACCGTCAGATGTCTACAATTATATTATTATTGTATCTGTCATCTGTGAACCATACCAACGCAAACAACAAAAATACAGATAATTAATGTCATTATTTTTTTACGAGCTTTTGACGATAATAACATTATGCTAAACTTTTCTTATATTTTCAAAAATCTCTAATAACGTAATTATTGACCTCTGAATTAAAAAAAATGACGTACTCATAGTACGTTATTTTTTCATTATCGTAATAAAAATAGAGGGTCAAAAAATTGAAATGTTGTAAAAATAATTTCGAGATAACCATATTTTCCTACTTTGTACATTTTTGTAAATTTTATTTTTACCTCGAAATAACTTGTTCTAGGACCGTGTATACTATCTGTGAACAAAAAAACTAAAAAAAAAACTAAAGTAGGGACAAGATAATAGGTCACTTTTGACAGATGTCAGTTTTATATTCATAGTGAGGTGACCTGCTTAAAAACATCGATTAAATGAATGAATCGAATGAATCGATACAGACTTGAAACATATGTGAATTTTAAAAATTATCATGCGAATCCCTGTCCCATTATTATTTTGGTGGTGTTGCCAGCAACATCCACCTAAATTGCACCCAACATCAATGACCTTTCTATTTAGTTATTTTTTTGTATTTTTATAGTTAGTTAAAAGAATAATAAATATGTATAATTAGGTTCTACTATAATCACAACGTGGTTATAAATTTATGGTGATTTTTCTTCACAAGTAATCATTGCATTCGATTCAACTTACAATCCTATCAGCTTTCGATTTTTAGAGTAACATCCCTAGTGTTTAAAAAGAAAAAGGGTTGACTGACGCAACATTGTAACGACGTTCAGTTCTTTAGATCAGAAATTGTTTATTATGTTTAGAATGGTTTATTAGTGAAAGCAAATCGTAAAATTACTCGTATCGGTCATTATTACAATAAATATGTAAACGTAATTGAAAAAAGTTAAGCAATTGTGCAGTTCTTATTTTATGCCCGCCGTTACAAGGTCACGTTGTTGAATTTTGATGAAATGTCAAAAGTGACCTATTATCTTGTCCCTACTTTAGTGATCGACATTGATATCCACAGTTATCGCTACGTCTCACCGATCATCTTCTTGTCGAGGTCGGGGTTCTCTCGCAGGAACATGGCTATCTCGTGCGGGTCGAGCGGAGTCTTCAGCACGCCGTGGTGCTGCAGGAACTGTATGCCCTGCTCCGGCTTCTGGTTGAACAGCTCCGTGCCTTGACTCACCCACTGTCAACGACAACAAGCGTCTATAAACTCTGGACACTCTTAATATACTTCAAGATGTATCTGTATATTTATATTCGGACACACTATTGATCTTTACTATGTTGATATTGACCTGACCTGCGGATGAGAAACCCAACACCACCCTGAGGTTTTTGTTCTCCTTCCCGGAAAAAGAGCAAGTCGCCAGATTATAGGATCACCGTATCTTGTCCGTCTCGCCGGATATCAGAAAGTCCTATGATATCCCATCGCATTTTACTCAATTCTTCCTCCAGGTCAACTATCTTCTCGTCAGTCCTCAACGTGCGGATATTGCCCCTTGCTCCGCCGTCACCTGGCCCGCTACCTACGCCAGGAATAGCGGAGCTACCGGGACTAGGGGCCATAAATTAGTCGTGTCATTCATAATGGTTGGGGTTGCCATAATCCCCACTCTTGGAAAGACAGCTTGGAGATCGCAGTATGCTCACCGGTTGTTAAGATGATGCTGCTGCCCATCCTTGTCTGGTCGAGTTTTAGGACATCCCGGGTCTGTGACATGCTGGAGGAACCCAGCATGAATCTAGCAGCGACGACCTCGAAGGCGAACCGACGGAGCAGTACTGTCAACCCCCCCACCCCAACAGCCTACTAAGAAATACTGGATTTCTCAGCCTCAGTCCATTTCACAGTCACGTTCTGAAAAATTCTGTAGTAATACAATGACATGTTACCTTCTTCATGTTGCGTATATTGTCCAGTTCTGGGTCGGAGGGCGCGGGCGCCGAGTGCAGCAGGCGCGCGGCGCGACGCGAGCCGAAGTACTGACTGATGTCGTGGGTCACGTGGTCACTCACTACCGACGTGTCGTCCAGACCACCTGCAACAGACAAAAGAGGTTTTATTAAACAACTCCAAAAAAGGAAGAGGTTCGCAATTCGTCAGAATCTTTATTTTTAATTTTTTTTATGTATGTGTTACGAATTGTCATAGTCGCCTGGAACGAATATTTTTTTTAAATTATATACTACCTCGTAGGTGGTCTCATATCAATTTTATCAATAACGACCGATCAGTATGGTCTGTCAATTAAAATATTTCAAAAATATTGTAGGTATAAAACGATTTTTGTTTATATTTAAAGATTATAAAACTATTTAAACTGCTATCACTTACTAAAACTAACATTAATAACAGTTAAGACTTACAAAATTTACAAAATATCTCGTTAATATTTAAAAACTTAAGGATGTTTTCTTTATATCCAATTTTTTATAAACCATTTGATTTTTGACTGTACAAAAAACTAGTAAAACAAAAACTTACCCAATTCCAAAGTGACATGCCCACCCCTCCCATATTTGACTTCCTCTTCTCGCTCCAAATCACCATCGTCACTCTTCTCTTTCACCATTTGATTAGCCATCTCGATCTCTTCCAAGATAGTCAACAACGCCTCCAAAGACAACTGATGTATGTTATAAGCCGTAGAAGAAACAACATTCTTCGACAACAACTTCGTCAATTCTTCAAAAAGATTCATACAATAAACGTCACAGTCGTAATTAAGGTACAGTTCCGTACAAAGGCCGGGTATTCTGAAAAATTGTATCAAACTCTCCAAGGCCAAATGGTGTATTTCCTTTAATTCGTATATTGCTTTGGTAGTGTCAGAGGAGATGATTTCTATGAGTTTTTTGAAGTATGCCTCCATTTGGTACTTGAGATGGAACCGCATGGATTCGAAGAGTAGGAATGATACTTGAAGGTCGAGCGCGAAAATTGATATCCTTTCTGTGCTGAGTAGCTGGAAATTTGATAATAATATATAATAATATGGGACAACATCCACACAAAGGTCTTCAGGTCCCAGGCAGAGCCTGTGCTGTGGTAACCTGATGACTGATATACATACTCATATACATATATAATAAACACACAGACATGTACACACACACAAATGTTTAACCTGTCCGGGGATCGAACCCGGGACCAGCGGCGTAGAAAGCTGGCTAGCTACCAACTGCACCAACCGGTCAGTCAAAGTAAAAATAAAAAAGAACCATTAAAAAAAAGATGATTACATACATTTTCCGTAATCTAAAGCAGCCCAATTCAAGTAGTATTTGAGACCGGATTCGAATACTTTGCTCCACGTAACACGCGAATACTTTGCTCCACGTAACACGCTAAGCTCGGTACAAAATCAACGCGATTATTTTTCTTGTTTATATCTACAAAAATTTTCGAAGTCATAATTAAGGATCTGTTAACGAACAAGGTAAAGTTTTCGAATCCGGTCGGAAACGCCCTTAATTAAACTGCAAGTCTATAAAATCTCGAAGGGCACCAACTGAAGGCGACATAAACAATAACTAACTTCAAATCCAGTATCATAGTTGCGCATAGCTGACGCAGTCTTTCATACTTTTGTGTAGAAAAGTATGCACATACATACGAGTATGATTAAATGCGTCATTGGTAGATACAATTTTTCAAATACATTCTTTACAACTTCACACAAAACTGAGCATATTTCTTATAAGAATAAAAAAATTATAGCGACACTTTCTCAATATTGAAAAAAATATAAAAGCTTTAATTTTTAAATCAGTATTCTATTGTGGAATAAGATGTAGCACTCACCGTAAGCAGATTCCTCGCCAGTGGATCTTTAATGAGGTATAGTAATGAAGGGTACTTGGGCAGCGTATCTCCCCCCACCTCCAGTGCGCACCCCACCAGGGAGAGACCCAAGTGAACCATGCCGGAGCTGTTCTGCTGCTCCAGGGGGTTGCACAGTGAGATCAGAAACCTGAAGGGATACAATACAGACACAAATATACTTATTTAATCTTTTAAAATATTATTATTAAAATATGAGTAAGTTTAGTTACATTTAAAAATAAACTGAATTCAGTATTGCATTAACGAAGCCCAATTTCAATGAATGAATGAAATGAATGAACGATTTTAGTAGAGTATTGTCACAATTCGGCCCAGCTCAGCAAAATACTAGCTGCTATAGGGTTTGGGGTTCAATATAGGTATTTCTTTCTTCCGATTGTACAATTCTGGCACTTAAGCATACTGTAGCTACACAAACAGGAAAACTCAGGTCTATGCATGCTTTTTGAACTCTCCAAAGCAATCGATCTAGTGTCATAACAACTCCTGTGGGAAAAACTGCTCATTTAATGTCAAAATATCGCTCGAGATAGTTAACATTTTTAAATATTGGTACAAAAATCAAGTGAACTATGTCATGTGGAAAAATGACTTTACTTATGCTGTCTTCACCGCTACTGTTTAATCTATATAGGGACGCACTCAAAGAGAGGCTTAGTAGCTCGTCAGAGTACGAGTGTTTACTATTCTTTGGTCAGTAGTATGCAAGTCCGATGATCAATGAGCGGCATGATACTTAGCAATATCAGGCGCGTAAACAACATGGTGTTGTTGAGCCTCTAGTAGTCGATGTCGTAGTAGTGAACGCACTTTAGGTGTGCGAACAATATTGTTTTTATCGGTAAGATTTTTTATTTTTTCAATTTCCACTCCTCAAACTTACCTGAAAAGCTCTCTAACGCAGACCAATCCGTATGGCTGCAACTCTGGTTTGGACTCTTGTTGTGTGAAACGAATCCCTCTGTGGTTGACGTATTCTTCTAGCTTGGTGCTCGGAGGGGGCGAAGCACTAGGAGCGTCGGTGGAGTCCGCGGGGTCTTCGGCCGCTGGTTCTGTCGCTGTAATACATTAAATGCAGCTATTACTATAAATTTTTTGTGGGCACGAGTGGGTATGTAACAGGCGAGATGGACGATCACGTAAAAGGAATAAAACAAATCTTTATAGGACGTTGAAGAATGGCTCAGGGCCCTCAGGTTCAATTTAATTACACTTAGATTAGGGTTGATGCATTTTTCTATCAGTTGAGATATAGAGTTCCTTTGCGCGAGATCCATGGAGAAATATCTCATTACGTTTTAAAGCAAAACAAGTGTTTCTTACTCTGTCCTTCTTTAATTTCTTCCTGCGTAGTTTCAGTCAGTTGCGTAGTGTCCCCAGTCTCTTGTGATTCAGGGTTGACGCATTTCTCCAAAGTTGTGATATACAGTCCCCTTGCGCAAGGATCATAATAGAATATATATGTATCTAGTGAAGTAAAACTACATGACTTACGTTCTCCTTCCTTAATTTCTTCCTGCGTAGTTTCAGTCAGTTGCGTAGTGTCCCCAGTCTCTTGTGATTCAGGGTTGACGCATTTCTCCAAAGTTGTGATATACAGTCCCCTTGCGCAAGGATCATAATAGAATATATATGTATCTAGTGAAGTAAAACTACATGACTTACGTTCTCCTTCCTTAATTTCTTCCTGCGTAGTTTCAGTCAGTTGCGTAGTGTCCCCAGTCTCTTGTGCCTCAGGGTTGACGCATTTCTCCAAAGTTGTGATATACAGTCCCCTTGCGCAAGGATCATAATAGAATATATATGTATCTAGTGAAGTAAAACTACATGACTTACGTTCTCCTTCCTTAATTTCTTCCTGCGTAGTTTCAGTCAGTTGCGTAGTGTCCCCAGTCTCTTGTGCCTCAGGGTTGACGCATTTCTCCAAAGTTGTGATATACAGTCCCCTTGCGCAAGGATCATAATAGAATATATATGTATCTAGTGAAGTAAAACTACATGACTTACGTTCTCCTTCCTTAATTTCTTCCTGCGTAGTTTCAGTCAGTTGCGTAGTGTCCCCAGTCTCTTGTGCCTCAGGGTTGACGCATTTCTCCAAAGTTGTGATATACAGTCCCCTTGCGCAAGGATCATAATAGAATATATATGTATCTAGTGAAGTAAAACTACATGACTTACGTTCTCCTTCCTTAATTTCTTCCTGCGTAGTTTCAGTCAGTTGCGTAGTGTCCCCAGTCTCTTGTGCCTCAGGGTTGACGCATTTCTCCAAAGTTGTGATATACAGTCCCCTTGCGCGAGGATCATAATAGAATATATATGAATCTAGTGAAGTAAAACTACATGACTTACGTTCTCCTTCCCTAATTTCTTCCTGTGTAGTTTCAGTCAGTTGCGTAGTGTCTAAAGTGTCTTGTGCCTCAGGGTTGACGCATTTCTCCAACAGTTGCGATATAGAGTTCCCTTGCGCGAGGTCCATGGAGGAATGTCTCTGGTGTCGAGTGGAGGCTCGCGGCGGCTCTACTGGCTCTATTGTGATTTCTCGCTCGTTAATCAGGTGAGCGTCTTGACTAAAAGAAAAGCAAAACGTAGTGTATTAAACTTATAGCCATCCATTAACTAGTTAGCGTTTAGCGATTTAAGGTCGCCACTTGTGGTACTACATGTAACATTTATCTTTATGTAATTATTTTGTGTGACAGCATTCGCAGGGCGCAGCTAGTAGATAGATAAACACTAGATTTGGTATTTACAACCTGCAGTATTAATCTTCTCTTTCACTTATTTATAAAAATCAATTGCTGTTCGTTTGTCTCGCAAAAACTCAAGAACACCGGGCCGATTTAGCTGATTTCGGTGTTGAAATGTTTGTCATACTCCAGGGAAGGTTTAAAAGGTGAGAAACATAAATGACTGTCAGGCGGTACGAAGTTCGCCGGGACAGCTAGTACAGGATAAAAAGTAGCCCATGTGTTAATCCACGGTCTACGCTAACCAATAACTAATTTCATCCAAATCCGTACTGTAGCTTTTGCGATAAAGAGTAACAAATTAACGGTATCATACTAAACGCAGATAAAAGTGTTGTAATGACATACCAATCCAGGAAAGGTGTTGATAGTAATTTCGTCTTAGAAGAAAATATATTCTTGGGATACACAATAGATTACACAATTACTCATTCAAAGCATATTGCTAAATTGTGTAAAAAGATGTCAAGTGCCAATTATGCATTGGTGAAATTAAAGCCATTATTAGATAAGCATGCAATGTTGTCCGTGTATTACGCTTACACACATTCTATTATTAGATACGCAATAACTGTCTGGGGAAATGGTACAGATGTAATAAAAGTACTAAGAGCCCAAAAGAAAACTATAAGAATTATATTTGGATTGCGTAAACGGGCGTCAGCTAGAAATTATTTTAAGAATAATAGAATCATGACGGTTATATCTTTGTATATTTATAATTGCCTCCTAGAGATCTATGAAGATAAGGATATTTTACAGAAACAACCATATGCGCATAATCTAAGAATGGATGAAAGACGAAAAGAGATACTATGTAAGCCTAAAACACGCCTAGCCAAAGTTAGAAAACAAGGAATTTATATTAAGATATGTATGTTCAACAAGTTGCCCCATGCCGTAGTTAATCTTCACGCGAACGATTTTAAACAAAAAATAAAGCGGTTTTTTGAGTCTACCCCAATTTACTCGGTCAAAGAATTTATGAACATGAAGCTGACTGAATCTTCGTTCGTGAGTGAGCAATCATAATTTTATAAGTAGGTGATAGCTAAATTTTTAATAAGACTTTCGTCATTGTTTTTTTCTTTCTAATAATTTTAATTTAATACTTAACTTATACTTAATTTATATAACATATTGTCAAATCTAACTAAACAATTATAGTCAAAACTCACAAACTAATAATGACATTAAAGTATCTTATTATATAATGACTTTATTAAATTCTACTCACATTAATGTAAACTATTTTAGAAGTATTATTATATCAGTAATATATCTATTAATCTATACTACATAATCTTATTTAAATTTTGTAATTAAGTGAATTGTAAAGTTTTTGACATAGGTACATTTTAAAATTTACTAAATTAAGTATTGTGTGAAATATTGTAATGTGAGTTGCCTAGTATAACATAAGTGGTTATAAGGCCAATAAATAATTTCATTTCATGTCATTTCATTTCAAACATACATCCACTCATACACACATCCTTACAAACTTTCACGTTTATAATAGATATTAGTAGGAAGAAGGATCACTAGATGTTAGTGTACACTTTTATATTCGGGCTTTGTTTGTTTCTTCTCCATGCGAGAGTGTTGGCATTGCTCGGTTCGTGCTCAAGTTGCACTTCTTACTACATTTCTACCTAATTAGATTGTAAATTAAAACAAAATGATTATTTTCTTAATATGTCAAGGAAAAATATCGTATCGGAAACTTGGTAGTTGGTTGCTAAACCATATTTTGTCAGCGTAATGGACACTGCCCCTACATAATTATATTATAATGCGAATGTGTGTTTGTTATTTTATTTCTCCTTCTCCTCAGCAAATGACGAATCGACTTGATTTTTCGCACAGTGATAGTTTTAAATAAAGAGAGTGCCTACTTTTTCCCGAAAATAAAGCTAGGATCTACAAATGAGATTCCGCCGTATTGGAGACTCGTGCCCAGCAGTGGCTTACAGGTTGATTCATATGACTTACTTGATTCTTATAATTTCCACTTTACTCGCGTCAGTTTCCGATTCGTTTTCTGTGACAGCCGCACTCGGTTCAGTCATGGAACATTTTCTTTCCAATGAATTTGTGCCTGAAATAATAAATATCACACTAATGTTATAAATCTGATAAATTTTGTGTAAGTAAATAAACTTTATTAGTTTTACACGCATCAATGGCACAAAAAGGTTTTACATAACACTCGTGTGATTGAATACACTACTTTTGATAAAGCACAGAATTAATAATTCTGTGGGATGATAATGAAAGTCTCTCCTTACAGAATATCATCGAAATAAGCTTCAGCAATTCATACATTTAAAGAAATACAATCTGAAGCGGAGACAAATTACTGCATTTAGAATACTGTAATATCTGGGTATCATGATCACTAAGTTTATTCGAATATAAACTTAGTGATCATGATACACTAGAATATTTACGGCCGTTTATTATTAATTTTAACAAAATTTTACGAATAAGGGTCCTAAATATTTTTTTAATAAAATATCCATTTAGGACTCTTTTGTTGGACCAAAAGCAGTCCAAGGAACTCCCTTTTGAAACGCTCGGATGAAGCTCATCACTCGCTTATTACGTCACTTACGAACGATATTTTTTTTAATATCGTTCTCATTGTTGTGTTTCGTATCTGACGTCATCAGCGAATGATGAATTCGTTCGAACGTTTCAGAAATGAGGCCGCTGAGATCGTGTAGAATCAAGTTAAAAATATAATATCGAAGTGGAGATAGTTTTTAGTTACACAAAACTAAACTAGATGGCGTTAGTAGTACCTTAAAACGCGCAAGTGTTTTGAGCTTGTTGTTCAATGAGACTTAGGAACATCTGGAGAAAATTAATAAAAGGGTGTTTGCCGCTTCGATGGCACACGAGTTGGCGCCCCGACGTCGATCCGTGGGGTATGGCCATCAAGACATACCCAACACGTAATTTTTGTAACCGTCAGGCAGTTGGCTACCAAAAGTACCGGCGCCTGCTTCAAACAACTATGAGACTGAGCGAGCAATGAATCTCCCGATTAAGTTAAAAGGTCTAGAAATTTCGTACTCGCGTTGCACGTCGTAATTATCGAAACTTGACGAAATTTTTGTCATCTGTGAATTTTAACTAGTGCGAGTTAAACAAAAAGGAGAAGTTTACTGTGACGCAACAGTGACAGGCCAATATCAATAATATTTGGCAAGGATATGCAAAACACTACCCATAAACATAAATATTTGAAAAAAACAGTCACGAGGTTGTCTTGGTCCATGGCTTCCAAGACACTTGGTATATTACTCACTATTAACGGCATTTATACTCTTCCGCTTTGATATCTTGTCCCTCTTCTTCAGTGACATCTCCGTGGTGGTGAGGTTGGGCGTGGAGTCTGCAGAGAACTGTGGGAGCCGCATGAAGATCAGCTGCGTCATGTCGCGGAGACATTGCTCTGCGTTGCGACGGAGAAGTTCTGAGGACGGCCAGTGAACTATGAGCTTACAATGGGCTCTAGGGCTTAATATGAGTTAACTAAATATTTTTTTATAGATTTCATAACATGTGGTGTTTCCAACAGGTTACAGTATGTGTATATTGCACTTAACTAATTATTTGTTGTTCAACTTTGTTTGTTATTTTTCTGGTGACAATAAATAATGTTTGCATTGTTTCATACCCGTTAGCCTCGTCTCGAAACATATGCGGAAACAGCTGAGCATTATCTCACACACACTCTCATCTGTCAGCATCACTCCTTCTGGACTGAGCATTAGTGTGCGGAGCACCTGAAGTGACAAGAATAACAAATATTGATTGGCCTTCAAATAACATTCGCTACAGACAACAATATAATAGCATTAATGTCTATGTCTATAACTCAAGGCATATTTGATTAACCATTAGGCAGAGTAAAATTGGCTTTAGGACATACATGAATATATAAGAATGGTAATAATTTCTATAGTGGAAAATAAGTATCGTCAATGACAACAGTATTTTATAATGACAGAAGGCTTAAGGAGAATTGTGTATTCTAGCCAGGCTGTCATATTACTTAAGTAACAGAGGGTGGCTTTAGGCTTACCACACACCTCCTCCACTTGTAAGGATGTTAGTGAAAACAATGTTGAGTTACTTTGCCCTGAAGTATAGTTGTTTAAAAGGTTTAGATATACACTTTGTTCTTCACATCATCCCTTGGCAATTAACCTCTACCTACCTATCTATAAAAAAATAATAAATAATAATAATATGAAGTATGTAGCACCTGTAATATCTTCATTAGCACCACTCCATCTGAGGAGTGATCCGTGCCAACAAAGCGAGCATGTGTCACTGCTTCTGCTATATCCTCAACTGTGGCCGGGACACTTGGATGTGTGGGATCTGGAACAATTGGGTTTTCAACTATATTTTTTGCTTTAAGACTCTTATCTATACATATGTATCAAAAGCTTTATTGACAAAACTGTGTACATATATGTTAAATATCAAGTCAAGTTTCAACAGTTTTACCCTTGTCGGGCGTACAATCATGTGCAAGTACACATACATAATGTTGCAAATGTAAAATGCATGCACTTTACATTTGAACTTTTAATGTTATATAATCCATTATATAAACCAAGTAGTTAGTATATTAAATACTATCAATATTATTACTTCAAATATTGACAATAGGCACTTAAAACAAAATTATCTACATGCAACAATTGCATTCATGAAAATTGTATTGTATTCTTTTAATTTGTAAAATGCTTTAGAAATCAGCCAAAGTTTCAGCTTTTTCTAGAATAGAGATGACTTTATGTATGTAAAGATAAAAAGTTAAATGTATTAAGCAGAAAATTAATGCTGGATGCTGAAATTCGGCAGACAGGTGGGAGCCAAATATATATGTGAGTCAGTCAGGACCTACTCCTTTGTATATATAGATTGGACCAAAGACTTTCTTAAAGTTTGGATCAACATTATTATATTGCATCCTAGGAATTATAATTTCATAACACTTTATCATTTCACAATGAAGTTCTTACTAAGCATACTCTATATAGGTATGCAATGCTGCAATGTAAGTAAGTAAGTAAAAGTAATGCAATCTTTTCAATAACATTGCAATCAGTTAATGATTCTGTGAGATTCTTATCACAAGTCTGTTTAGATAAAAATGTAGCTCTGAAACTCATTTTCTGCATAATTACCTCAATTCTGGAAATTACTATAGTTTGATATTTACCTATTAGTCCATAGGAGAGAAACTTGTGTATTGCTGATAAAGCTAGACTGGTGACTGGTCCAGTAGTCTCTTTGCTTCTGATGACTTCCAAAAAAGGGCCTAAATACGTAGCAGGGTCTAAGAGTCGCAAGTCATCCACCTGATTCAAGATATTCTTCAGATCTTGGAAGGTTCTCATCAGCACATCGTATTCCTCGTTTGGGAAGGAATGCGAGCCCCAGCGAGTACTCCGCCGCATAGCAGTGACGAGCATAGCCATCTCCCCCTGCACCACGAATATCCCATTGCCGGGAAGCGACATGTTTCCGATTTATTAAGTTAAAAGAGAATAACATCAACAATTTCTCAAGTAACAAGAGTTTCTTTGGATTGTTTTATAACAACTACATAATGGGATAACCCTGATCGGGGGCGTACTTTACAGGTTTTATTTCTTAGTAAATAAACACAGTTTTAGTGGTAAATTTTAAAGAAAATCATTAGTCAATGGAAATTCACAATTTGATTAGCAGATTCCATCATGATCATGTTGACGTTTCAGAAATTTAGTTTCGCTATTCGTCACCAGGAGGCGCTGACTACCATTATGTGTCCCTGAGACTGTCAATTTACTTATAAATCGATTTGTTTGATTTTAACATCGATTAAAAGTAACAGAATAAAGACACGCAAGTAGGTAATACTTTTAAAATGCTGGCAACATTAAAAAAATGTCTGACTGACGGCCGTAGTTGTTTTACTTCAGTGACAAAATTCTGAAAAATAGTTTTTTCTAAAAGTGTAACTTTCGGAACATATTTTGTACACGTCGAATGCAACTGTAAGTAGGCAATAGTTTTATTTATAGACTTTAGGTAACATAATACTCTTTTCGCGAGGCATACGCGATGTATGTGCGTTGTCACGCGTGCAATGGCTATCGACACAGATTTGTCACTTTTTTCTTTTTGCGTTCACGAAGTTATTCTTACACATGTATCCCGTTACATATTACAGGCGGTTGCACTGATCGAGCGTAAAGATGGTCAAGAAAAAGAGACAGAGCGACCCTGGAGAGAACGACGATTCGACCGAGTCTTGCGATGAGAGCGTGAAGTCCGCATGCCCTCACGTCACGAAGGCAGTCGACCTCACTCGGCTAAAAAAGATTCTGAAAACAGTAGGCTTCGATAAGGAATGCTCTGAGTGCAAGAAGGCCGCTAATAATGAGGTGTCTGACCCAGATTTCGAGGAGGATCTCACCTTGTGGATGTGTTTGCGCTGCGGGTCGCAGTTATGCGGCCGAGCGCGTAACAAACACGCTCTAAACCACTTCAACACACCCCATTCAGACTGCCATGCCCTCACTGCCAACACAACCACCTGGGAAATCTACTGCTATAACTGTAATAATGAAATCACCACAGCATGTGCTAAAAAGCTCCATGAGTGTATTGAATACCTAAAGAAACAGGCTGCAGTCGGTGGCAGTCCAAAATCCTTACCCCCAATAGAGTTACCTTATGAAACAACCAATATTGAAGTTCCTACTATAGAGACAGTTATCAAAACTGATACAACTTTATCCTTGAAAGGTAAAGATAAGTCACCATACTTCAACAGAGTTCGAGGGCTCACTAACTTAGGAAATACATGCTTCTTTAATTCTGTTATGCAATGTCTAGTGCAGACTCCATACTTACTCCAAGTTCTACAGGAGATGTCTAACCAGGGGGAAAGGTTTACATTGCCTGGAGGAAAGCTAAAAATGAAGGTTGATGGTGAAGATGAAGGCAAGGAAATGGACCTCCCTCCTATAACAGGGCAACTGTCTGAATGGGGCCCCTTGACAAGGACTCTGGCTGAAACCTTGGCTGAGTTACAAGCAGGTATGTGTTTCTAACATTTATGTTTAATTGTGACAAATTAAGTGATAGTATTTCAACACACTGCTAACTCAGTTTATTAAATAGTAGGGCAGTGGAAAAAATAGTACTTATCTGCCTTCAAAGGACTTAAGAAATTTTTAGACACTACAAATTATCCATATTCTACTTTACCATTACCTGGCCTGAGAATAGATGCCCATGCTAAGCATTCTTAGGAGAGCTTCTAACACATCTGTAAAGATTTGAAGTAAATTAAAAGTTTAAAAATATTTGGTCCTGCTCAAAATTTTTGAAGCTCTTTTATTGTTATCATTGTCTTCTGAATTTGAATATAAAATATCCTTCAGCCATAGATCTTCATTTCAGCTTCAATTTATTTCAAATTTGGCCTGTACATGTCTGCAGAACCTGCTTTGCAATGTTACACTTATTACAAATAACTCAGTGCCTTATAAACATTTCTACTGAAAGAAAAAATAAATAAATTCTAAAGCTAAGTGTATAACACCTTGACATAGATATAAGTCAGCCAAGATTATATCTTGACCTTTGAATAAAGACCTTACAAATACAGGTACAGATAAGTGCTAAGCTGCTTCCAGCACAAAGGATATCCTCATGTAGTAACATCAACGTAAACAAAGGAAACATGCTGTGTTTACAATTTTCTTGCCTTTATAACTTGTTTACACTAATTGCTAGAGTCAGTGAGTCATAAAAATAATCAATATTTTTTGTTCTACATTATTATTATGCATTACAAACAGTAATCAATAACATTGTCTCAGTAAGTTAGATGGTATGTTTGTTAGATTCTGTCTTTTTAGGTGTAGTTTCAGCTATCTATGTATACATCTACATTCACATTGATAGGATACTGGAAGTATAAATATTTGCCAGTAAATTTCTAAAAGATATAAAATTAGCCTTGAGTGCCTGACTGATGGACAAATAGGCTTAAACTGCTAATAATAATTATCAAAATGCTCTCTAATATTTAAGAAAATATGTATTTGAGATTGTGAAAACACCTTAAATATTTCCCTGATTGATATTCAATATAATCCAGATCTGAATAACACTTGGTTATGCCTTATTTACATGATTGTGTTGAATCCAAATGATACAATATTAAGATGTATGTATCCAGCATATCTATATATAGCTGTGACCTATTTGGGACGGCTTGTTAGTCATTGGAGATGTTTTAGAAACTAATTCGCTCTATTTAGCTCAACTCATGTGTGGGAAACATTCATTGTTAATAAATTCATGGGTGTAATAATAATCTATAACATACATAAAAGAGTAAGTCCTGTCAGACTGACTGATATTGGGTAGAAAACTGTTTAGAATGTAGAGAATCATCAATTGGGAGGGTGTATTTATTATAGGATGTAAAGGCGTACTAAGGATTTTTAGAAATTCAAACCCTAAGAGCCAGTCTAAGGACAGTAGGTCAACGCTTTGCAGCGAGTGTGCAGGTTAAATGGAACTTGAAAGTTTAAAATTTCTTTATATTTTATTGTATGTTGTGGGCAACATAAAGTGGCGGGTGAGAGCTACTAGTAATTATATAATTGATTTATTGAGCAGTAAAAGAGTTTTACAATATTTATATTATATGAACACAACATAATGGTATTTGCACACTAATGTTTGATGATGTAAAAACTGGTAAATATTGTCCTATTTGTACAATTATTTTACTGATTAGCATTAATTACCAAGGAAAACATTGTGAGGAAACCTGCTTTGTTGGGAAAAGTTTAGTAGCTTTCAAAGATTGAAGTCACCAACCTACAATTTGCCAGGCATACTAGACTTTGGCCTGTAGTTTCTTCTTAGGGGAAACCCATGCTTAACAGTGGAATGTTGCGGGGGTTGACACACATATAGTCCCAGACACCAGACTCACTGTGTCCGTCACAGTCCTTTTCAGTAGTTTAATATAATTTGTTCAAATTATTTAACCAAAAAACTATTCAGTGATGTCAAAGATTATATTTGGTTGTGGGTCTGGCAAAATATTCTCTCCTATGTTAGTTTGTATGTCTCTTGAAATTTCGTACTTGCCTGAAGATTGTATGTTCCAAACAATCTTAACAAAACTTTGTGTATGGGTTGAATGCAATTAATTTTAGAATTGTATAGTCCTCGGTGATTTTTGAATTATTATTGGTATTTCTCTCATAAAGAGAGGTTGTTTGATAATGTACCACTTACTGTCTGATTACAATAATATTTGGTAACTGCGGAACACAACATTCAGGTACCTCTATATTGAAAAAATTGGGCAATTAGTTGTTGTTTATTTAAAAAGCCCCAAAAATATTATGTTTGCGAGGTCAACAGTTCACAGAAATACTTGTTATTTTCTGCACCATTCAATCACATGGACATAGGCATAGCTTGTAAGGGTCAATAATGTTTCTAATTCAGCTCCAAATTGATATTACACAATTACAAACTTTATCATTATGTGACGCCTTGAACTTAACTCAAATCTGCATAAGCACTATGTGACACTGATAAAGATAACATATACATAAATAATTTGATATCATATGTAATACCATTCATACATTATGAAACCAATGTCACAAAATATAGAAGTTTGTATGTGTGTGTATATTTAATTATTTGGTAATCCTTTTTACTGTAATATCTGAACATAGAATCTGCTGAAATATAGAATCAAGATAGCTTATGCCCTGGACAAACACAAAGGTCACTTTTTATCCGTGGGTAGCATCACGGGGTGCAACTAGTATGACATACATTTAATTTAGTTGTTTTTTGCCAAATTGTTTTGGCTTTCGAATTCATTGCATCCATTCCAAAATCAGACTTTCACTCTAAATATTCGCTGCAATTGCCAAGACCATAGTATAAATAATAGTTGACGAGACTTGTGCATGCAGAATGAATAATGTGAAAGGAACATTGTAGTTAATACACGAGGCACATAAAGTGTCATGTTTATAGCTGTTTTCCTGCTCAATAAACAAATGTATTCTGACAGATGTACTCGTACTCATATGTATGTACATCACAGGATATCTGACTCTTGTATATGTTTAATAATGCATGATAAAAACTTGTTTGGTTTATATGTACAGTAGTGAATGACTACAAGTATCCTATCTGTTATTTACTCACCTAAATCCATACTAACTTGTGAAGCCTAATGTAAGGCAACTATGCGATTTAAGATCTACATTTGCCTAGAAAAAACCAATTCATTCAATACTTTAAAAAACCCAAGATATAGCTATAGAGATATGAGCACCATACAATCGAATAATAAAACTTGACCCAAAGCATTTTCTACCCAAAAATCATATCAAAATTAATTTATTTCACGTCTATACAAATATGATTTAAAAAAAAAACTTCTGTCTTCTAACCAAATGCTTTATTGCGCGCTCAAGAGCCTTTTGTGCTTTTGAGCAGTGACAGTAATTTCATCAATCTTATTAAGTTGTCCCGTAGGCCCCCCAGGCCAGCAGCTGGCGACTCCTTGGGTGTTGGTATGTACTTAATATATTGTATTGTTATTGCAGGTGAGGGCGGTACGTACAACCCTCGCAAGCTGCTGTCAGCGCTCGTCACCAAGCTGCCACAGTTCGGCGGAGGAGATCAACACGACGCGCACGAGCTGCTGCGACACCTGCTGGAGGCAGTCAGGTCATTTGAACGTCAAATACTAACTAATAATATAAAAACGAAAAAAAAATAGAACTAATCAAGACCTCTTTCATTTTGAAGTCAGTTAAACAAGCCCATAATGGGACATATTTAATGTTAGTCATATATCTCCCATATTATGATTAGGGTGAAATTGCAGTTTTAGAACTTTTCTTTGACTGATATTACCTTCTCCAACAGCAACAGCTTTTCTGTTCCAAAGTTGTTACATTCATAACTGCAACAATTTTTCTTTCCAGTTCAATTAATAAGAACTTATATTAATATCACAGTACTCTAATAACTCTTTGTTTTTGTGAGATATGTTATATTATTTTACCTAATACATATTATTTACCCTCATGAATTTGGATGAAATTTGGCACCAAAATAGCTTATATCCTGGATGAACACATAGGATACTTTTTATCCCGGTAAAATGCAGTGTTCTCGTGGAATAACAAATTTCCCCGGGTAACACTGCGGGCTGCAGTTAGTTTACTTATAATATTTTGTTACTGTTTCCAGGTCGGAAGACCTCCGTCGCTACCAGTCAGTGATCCTAAGCAGCCTCGGCATGAGCTCGAAGGTGGACCCTGCCAAGGTGGATGGTGAAGTCAAGCAGAAGGTCAAGTTCTACGGACAGCAGGCTTCTGACACCATGCTAAGGCCAGAACAGGTACGTTGGTAGCATTGCTTTAATTATTTATCTAAATGTTAAAGTATCCAACAGGGTTACTGACTGATTAGTTGCAAAATATGTGTTCTTTGTTTTGTGTTAATGTGTAAGATTTGATTATAGAGCATTTCGACGTTGTGTCAATTTCACTGTTGTCGCCAGTAATTTTTTTAATGTATTGATACCCTTTGTGCGCAAGTCCGACTCGGACTTGGTTGATTTTAATCGTTTTTTTTTCTCCCTTTATTCGTTTTTAACCGTTGCTTGTTACTTTTGGAATGTCAATCTTTTCAGACCTTTGCGTGACAAGCGCCGGCGGCAATATTTTTTATATTTAACAAAACTGTATTTAAATTGTATATCTTGGCGTATCGGGCACGGTAATGCAGTTTAAGCGTGTCGTTGAGAAGTATAAAAAAGAATTAGTAATTTATCAAAGTTATTAATCGATCCTAAAAAACCTGGCCTTCTCTCAACTTGATCTCCTTTCTATCGCTTCACTGGAATTGGTCGTGACTCGATTCGGTCGATCGATCACGACCAATTCCATTATCCAGCAATGGACTTACTGCAGACAGATAATGAGTAAGAGTACATATGACCCGGGCAGGTGTTCCGCGGCTTCCTGGTGTCCACTCTGGAGTGCCAGGAGTGCCTGCACACGTCCGAGCGCGCCGAGTACTTCCTCGACCTGTCGCTGCCGGTGGCCGCTTGCCGCCCGCAGCCGCCGGCGCTGCGCACCAGGAAACCTAATAACGGTCAGTACACCACACTCACACTGACCTTACTAACTAATCATAACTAATATTATAAATGCGAAAATAACTCTGTATGTCTGTCTGTTTCGCTTTCACGCCAAAACCACTGAACCGATCTGGATAAAATTAGGTGCACAGGTAGATTGGACCCCGGGAAAGGACATAGGATACTATTTAACCGACTTCAAAAAAGTAGTTCTCCCATTATCTCGACAATCCAATGGGGAACTAAAAACTACGCGGGTGAAACCGCGGGGCACAGCTAGTATAACATAATCCTACTAATATTGTAAACGCGAAAGTTTGTAAGAATGTATGTGTGTATGTTTGTTACTCTGTCACGCCGAAACTAATGAACCGTTTTGGATAAAATTTGGTACGAAGATAGCTTAGACCCTGGATTAACACATAGGCTACTTTTTAATCTGTATTAACGCGGGTAACACAGCAGGTCGCAGCTAATATATAATATAATATTATAAATGAGAAAGTAACGTCTGTCTGTCTCGCTTTCACGCCAAAACCACTGCGCCAATCTGGGTGAAATTTGGTGCACAGGTAGATTGGTCCCCGGGAAAGGACATAAGATACTTTTCAACCGACTTCAAAAAAGTAGTTCCCCATTGGATTATCTGGATAATAAAATAGGGAATTACGTGGGTGAAACCGCGCAGCACAGCTAGTCTTCTATATATCTGAACGAGTAATTTACAAGATAAAAGTATTTACTCTTATGCAATAATTTTGCATTTGCTATCCAAATACGTTTTGTATATAGTTAAGGGAATATATTTTTAATTAAACATGATTTTGCTCTCCTGAAAATGTTGCACAGGAGGCACCGAAATTATTTCCATTTACTACATTTATTAACCACAAAATTATCACTTCGCATTCTTGATTGATTAATAACATCAACAAATTCATTACATTTCAAATATTAATTACAGAATACGGTACACAAATTGTAAACGCAAAGCTTTCGATCCAACGTCTGATCAGCTTCATTGTTGTTTGATATCTGTGATCGGTTGGAAATACCACAGCTACATGTGCTAAGAGTGTGCTTTGAATTAACAAAAGTGCTTTCCCATGGTAATGTAGACCACAGTCACTTTAGGTGAATACCCTAAAGTCACCCACGATACAAGATTTATAATCTTAGAGTGGGTGCTGCGCGTCATTGATATTTAATATTGTTACATCAAAAACAAATCTTCCCAAGTACCTCAAAATTGGAAAGATACATCATGAAAGTCTCTTATATACAGACGTGATATCGTACGAATTTTTCTCCATAGAAAGTTTATTAAATGAAAACAATCTATAATTAAAACATTATAACTCTCTAATGCATGAGTATATCCCTTTTATTTTGAATTCTTATTAAAAAAAACTACCAATTTTTGTAAATTCACTTACTATGCTTTTAGGGAATTACTAACTAGCCGCTAAGCTTGAGCGTAACCCTCTCAACGTGTTTAGGAGTAACTGTGATTATCCACCTGCTTATATCCCGCATCTCACATATGAAATTAATTTATTGTACACATTATCAGATTCGAATATTGTTGTTAAATTAAAAAGTTAAATAATTCTTTTGAAAATAAAGTAACTACCAACTTACATTATGGCAAGTGCCGATACAACTTTTTCGATTTAAAATTCAATCCTCTTGATCTCTAGATTGTTAAAATTAAAGTAGGAGCACATGGGTGGGGGGGCATATACTCTTTCAACTTGTTGGCAGATAACTAAATTTCACGGACGATTCTGTGGATAATAAATAAATAAAAATGTACATCGTCGAAATTGGTCATCAGATTGCTGTTTTAAATACCCTTATGTCAGTCTGAATCTAACTACAGCTCGTAGATAATATTTCAAGACTTAAGTTTTTTCTATTCCCCGTGTGGTTTCCCTGTATTCCAGTCCCTTTCCTCTCGTAAATAAAGCATGGCATTGATGTGAGCACTATTTGCAGAAGAGAATTTATACAATTCTCCAGAAGAGAACAAGCCATCCAAGCACCAGTTGAAGAAGGAACGAAGGAGAGTCAGGTCGAAGAACTTTGGCGCGAACAATAAAGGTGCTGTTTTATACTGTAGTTACATATGTCATTATTTACAAATCTGGTGAACTAATAAAATAAACTTGTAAACTAAAGCGTGCTAGATATTTTTAGTTTTAAATTTGCATATAAAAAGTATCAGCCTAGCCAAAATATGACTAGCCTAAGTATTTAGGGAACTCTTACTGCCTGAAACTTTTCACCATCATTTCTAATCTCCAAAGTCCACACAATAACGATAAATTATCAATTTCAGGTAATACGTCCAAAGACGAGACAGCCACAGGCGAAGCTAACGGGACCTCCAAAGAGGACGGTAAGTCTTCTTCTGAACAATCGGACGCTGACGTCGAAGATAACTTGGAGCAGGATGGACCGAGAGCAGTCAACTCCACCTGCACAGCCACGCAGGCCGTCGCACACACCGCTGCTAACTTCGCAGCGTATCACATGGAATCCGGTTACAACTCTGAAAAAGTCATCAGCTCAGACTCCATCAGAACCAGCCCGGTCGATCTCGATAAAGAGAAAATGGACAACACTCCAGAAAACACGAACAAGGATAAAGACTTCACCGATACGTCCACCTCCACTACAGTGATGCCTTTGGATTATAAACCTCTGATTTCGTTGGAGAATTTATCCAATCCCGATTCCGGTGTCGCCAGCCCGGAAGCTACGAAACATAACTCCACGGAAACCGTTGATAATGTCGATTCGCCGACTACTGGTAAAGAAATGGGCAGCCCTTGTTCTTTCGCTAGTGAAATAAACTTGAATATTTCGAGCCCGCAGCAGAGCAAATTGTCCCCGATCAAAACCGAGTACGAACGGCCCGTGTCGAGGATATCGTTCGTTCCTTCCGAGTACAGTAACGAGGTCGTGACCAGAGGAATCAGCGCTAAAGGCTGCAAGAATCTTCTAGAGCACAGCGGGGAGAGCAGCTACGAATCGCTTACGGAAAACAAAACTATGAACGATTTGAACAATCACCTCGACAAGCTGCAGTTGACAATGTATATGGGTGAAAATAAGGAGCTGGACAAGCCGATTCTGCCTTCTCCTGTATCGATCGACAGCCCTATCGATATACCGGCGCCTCCGCCCGCGCCCAAACCTAAAATCAATAACATCGAAGCCGAAAAGTCCAGAGACTACATGTCTTACTCCAGGCAGAGTCCACTCTCTCCTCGATACGTTTACGATGAAGACGAATGCAGCATCCAATCTTGCTTGAGTCAGTTCACGGCTCTGGAACTCCTGACCGGGAACAACAAAGTGGGCTGCGAGACTTGCACCGAAAGAACCAACGGCAAAGACGGCAAAACCGTCTACACGAATGCAACTAAACGCTTCCTCGTATCGAGTCCTCCCGCCATACTGATCCTCCATTTGAAGAGGTTCCAAATAGGACCGCGATGCATGTTCAGAAAGATGTCCAAACACGTAGATTTCCAGACGATTCTCGACTTGGCGCCGTTCTGCGCTATGGAAAAAGTATCAAAGCTGCAGAACGTAGTGCGAGGGCAGAACGAGCTGCTTTACTCTTTGTACGGTGTCGTGGAGCATTCCGGCGGCATGCACGGAGGGCATTACGTGGCGTACGTGAAGGTGCGACAGCCGGTTAAGGCCGGAGATCCGAAGTGGTGGTTCTTGCCAAAGAGCGGAAACATAATGCCTGCTAATTCTGGCAGTGGCGATGGAGACGTAGACTCGGAGTCTGAACTGTCCGGTTATGAATCCGGCGAAGGGCCGACGTCCGCCGCCGAAGCTCCATCCGGCAAGTGGTACTACGTATCCGACAGTATGGTCTCCGAAGTGTCCGAGGAAAAGGTGCTTAGGGCGCAGGCGTATCTGCTTTTCTACGAAAGAATCGTTTAAAGGCTCGGCCTAAAGATGTGGCATTTAAGAGGAAGACTGACCGAAGTCTATGCGCGAGACTGCTCGTTACGAAGCGCTGTACATAGCTTGTTTATTTACCCGCTTGTTCGTTGTTCGTGCGTTGAATTTGTAACTGTATTACTTTCTGTATTATATTTCGCGTGTAACCGCAACGTTACTGGATGTTTTACTTCAGTATGGGACCCCTCTCGATGTTCTTAGGAATTAAGCTGTTTAAATATCGTTCGCTTCTTCAAAGCTTTTGTGATCGTTGCTAGGATAGATTTGAATTGAGTAACTAATGTGAACAACCAGTAACTAGTTAACTGATTATTGAAGAATATGGTAACAACTGATATTCTTTAGTATTTGGTTCTTTAGGCGAATTTGTGGCCTATCGTTTACCCTTTTTGCATAGTTATTAACCATAAAAATTTTAATAACTACTGTACGCAACTCTTTAAAAATGTTCGGGATACACCTGTCTTAGCTGGGATTGTGTTAAAATCGCATCCTTAATAAATAAAAATATTAAATACATTATATATCTACATTAATGTATAGGTAGTCAGGTACTATAGTAGAATGACTTCGCGGAGGCACTTGTAATTTTTATACGAAGGAATTGATAGAAAAGCTTCCGCGACGTCATTCTCGTTCATAGTCGTTCATTTAACTTCTTAAGTAAATAAATGGTTTTTCTCGTCATTTTATTCGAAGGTGATTTTATGATTTTCATTATGTGAATCCTGCGAGTATGGAGTTGTTTTTTTTAACATTTGTATTTGTTTTTAAATTAATGTATGGTGAGTATCCGTTATACTGAAAATGCATTAATATGCATTTCTTGTAACATTTTATCGTAATATTGGTGAAATAATTTGAATGTTTCAATAGTAAAAGTCTTCCATTGTGCTCGTGTGTATCATTACAATTATGAATAAATGGAATGCTGAGGCGGTTTACTTTAATTATTTATTTTTCGTGTTCATCGCGTTATTAGAAAATTTTGATTATTTTTAGTTAATTCTAATCGTTTTTCAATCCTTTTTTTGGTTTATTAATCATATACGATACTAATATTGGTTATTGTGTTGAACCAATGTCTGCTGTCTAACCTAAACTATTTTAATACGGGTGATTCTAAATTGAGTGCGTATATTTAGTATGTATAATGTAAGAAAATTAAATACCGTTTTTTTGTTTAATCCACTTTAGTAAAAAAACTATTAAGAAATCTTCCATTGAAGTCATGCAAAGTGAACGCAAAACTTATGGACACCCTAACCCGAGGCGCCACCCAGGTCTGTAACTAGGTCACGGTGACGGCAAGCGCGATCGCACGGCTCAGACTTGTGTAATCGCGCTTAGGTCGCCTTATTTCTCAGTTTTTTCTTAACAAATATTGTAAACAAAATGTGTTTTTATAGCAAAATATGTTATATTAACGATGCTGATTGCGTGGAAAAAATATACGCAATCAAATTAGAATCATCCATATATCAGTTTAAAACTGCTGTCATTCTAGATCAAATGTCAGTTATGTAAAATTATGTTAACTTCGATCGTTTTTTAAATAAAATATTATGAATGCCTTTTTATGTTGATGTAATTTGACTTATCCTATTCATCATTCATCATCATTTTAATCATTTTTCTTGTAATTTTTTTTAAATATTATAGCTTTCTCAATTAATCTTTTGTGCTACGATCGACACACTACTTTACACAATATTAAATACATTTTTATGATCAACTTTATGGTTGTAAGTACCATATTTCAACTTTAGCCATAACAGATCTCGTCATGATCTCTAGACGGTGAAATTTTCCATAATTTACTAATAAAAAAAACACTTCTTTTAGTAACCTTTTAGGATTATTGATTATGGAAAGTTTTGAACTCTGCACACGCTATGTAATAGTTTGTACATACACTTTTTATACATAACTTAGATTGTAACCTATTACATATTACTTGACATGAAAGCTTATTATCAAAATAATATTATTACTATCATATTCTTAACATCATTTCGTGAAGCGAATAGTATTTGATAGTTAAATTAATGCAGGCTTGAAAAGCGCAAAGGACGTAAAAACAAGTAATACATAAATAAAAGTTAAAACCGGCGAGCAGAACTTGCTTTACAAAACAGAATATTATCATCTATGTAAGTTGAAGGAAATTAAAAGTTATTTCGATTAAAATAAATTACTGGACTGATGGTAATAAAATTTACATGGGCCAATTGGTAATAAATTACTGGACCGATGGTAATAAAATTTACATGGGCTAATTGGTAATAAATTACTGGACCGATGGTAATAAAATTTACATGGGCCAATTGGTAATAAATTCATTAAGTTTTGAAGAAATTTTTATCGATTGAATATTTTTCTTCAGGAGGTATTCAATTCGACTATTTTTTTTTCATGTTTTTAAAAGATTTCTCGATTTGAAAAATTATTTTTTAGTTAACAGGGTCCCATTTGAATTTTATCAAAATTGGTCAAGAAGTTAGATTTTAAAATCGAACTAAAAAAGTTAAATGATTCTTTTTTAATTAGAATCGGATGGCAAACGTCTACGTAAAATTCTAGCTATTGTGTCGTATAAAAGAAAACTACAGACTATATAGGTACCAAAATATGTCGTTAATGTATCGATACACGTTACAGGTTTTATAATTGCCGGTGGTCAATAGTAAATTTGCTTTTTCCCGTGTGCAAAATAAAATTTTTTTTTTTTTTTTTTTTTTTTTTTTTTCTATTGCACAAGGAGAACCCGTAAAGACTTTCCTTGATAATATTACAATCTAGCCTAACTCTAAGGCTAATAAGTAATTTTAGTTTAACTTAATCTTCTACAAAATAATGTCTCTAAGAATTTGTCCATCGGCACTTTTCTTATTACAGTTGTTAAGGCGAAAACACTTTGTTCATGTGTTCTTAAGTCTTAGCACTTTCACTATTATATTTCACTATTTTACTTTTAACACTATACTAACTCAAACGGTTTAGTTCTTTTTAGTCTTCTAGTTATGTCAGTGTGGTCGAGGAGCTGGATAGCCTCGACATTGACATGATGGTGAAGCCGGTTTTGGTGAGCTTCGGCGTATTTTTTTATCACTTGTTCAACGAATTCTACTTTTAAGTCCTGGTGAAGATCGTTGTTTCTTATGTACCAAGGTGCATCGGTAATATCCCTCAGTACTTTATTCTGGAATCTTTGGATCATGAGCCTATTACTTTGAGCGGTACAGCCCCACAGCTGTATACCATAAGTCCATATTGGCATCAGGACTTGTTTATACACTAGCAGTTTGTTATGTATTGACAGCGGAGAATTTCTTCCAAGCAACCAATACATTTCTCTATAGCGTAAATCCAGCTGCTCTTTTTTCTTCTTGACGTGTTCTTTCCAGCGAAGCTTCACGTCAAGGGTCATGCCTAGATATTTTGCTGTATTCTCATATGGTATTACTTGACTGTTGATGTAAACTGGAGAATACTTGTGTCGTTTATTACTAAAGTCTATGTGAATTGATTTGGATTCATTTAATTTTATCCTCCATTTCTTCGTCCAGTCATAGACTTTATTCACAGCCATTTGAACTTTTTCTGCAGCTTCTTCATGAGTATTCCCTACGGCCATGATTGCAGTATCGTCAGCAAAAGTTGCAATGGTGTTATTTTCTGGCTGTGGTATATCACATGTGTATAACAGGTACAGGACCGGACCTAATACACTTCCTTGTGGTACACCGGCTTTTATATTTTTTAGATCTGAATAGGCATCTTCATGTCTTATTCTAAATACTCTATTTGTTATATATGATTCCAGAATATCCACGTACGATTTTGGTAGCATGTTTCGCAGTTTCACTATCAAACCTTCGTGCCAAACTTTATCAAATGCTTGCGCCACATCTAAAAACACTGACGAGCAGACTTTATCTTCCTCAAGGCTTTTCTCAATCATGGTTGTTATTCTGTGCACCTGGTCTATTGTTGAGTGCTTTTCTCGAAATCCAAACTGATGGTCAGGTACAAGTTTTAAATCTTCTATCACTGGCTTGAGCCTTTTCAGTAACAGTTTTTCAAGTAATTTTGATATTATTGGTAAGAGAGATATGGGTCTATATGATGTTGTTTCATGTGGTGGTTTACCAGGTTTGGCAATCATTATTACCTCGGCAACTTTCCATAAATCTGGCACATATTTCAGCCTTATAACAGCGTTTATAAGTGTAGTAAGTTTGACTATAGCTTTCCGCGGTAAATTTTTTAGCACTTCTCCGGATATTAAATCATAGCCGGGAGATTTACGAGGGTTTATACTCCTTTTGATTTCACCTAGTACTTCCTTTGGAGTTACTAGTTTTATATTATCACGGTCGCAAGAGTCAAATACTTTGAGAACGGGAATTTCGTAAAACTCGCTTTCATTTGGTTGAAATATTGCTTCTAGATGATCTGCGAATCTCTTAGCTTTTTGCAAGTTATTTTTTGCCCAAACTCCAGGGCTGATTTTAATCGGTGGAGAGTGGTCAATTGGCTTCTTTAGCTTTTTTGTTGCTTTCCAAAGTGAATATCCGGAACTGCTGTCACCAGTTATTCCTTGAAGGTATTTGTTTGTAGTCTCATCATTATAACTTTGAATCATTCTACTAAGCTGTTTTGTCATATTATTGAGTGTTCTTTTATCTGCAGGGCTTCTAGAGTGCTGCCATGTTCGTCTTTGCTTCCTTTTTTCGGCAACCAATTCTTTTATTTTATGCGGATAAATCTTGCCTTTTGTTGTTAGATTAATTGCAGGTGTGTTGTTCCAAGCAGCATGTTGGATTTGTTCTGTAAATATGTTGACCTCACTGTCTAGATGTTCTTTTGACTTCAAGGGAACTTTCAGATCTATATAGCTATCGAGCTCTATTTTGAAGTTCTCCCAGTCTGTAAATTTGTTTACGAGAGTTGGAGTTTTCTCTATAAATAAGACTCTCTCACTTATTTCTAAGCACACGGGAGAGTGGTCCGAATTTAAATCATATATTTCATTTATTTTCAGGTGACTAGACGACATGTTTTTGTAAACGAAAAAGTCCAATAGGTCAGGAATTTTTTTTGGATCTGTAGGCCAGTTTGTTGGTTTTCCAGTTGAGATTGCATCAGCATTTGATTCTCGTATGGCATGTAGTAATTCTCTTCCTTTCGTATTCGTAAGTCTGGAGCCCCAGTATGTGTTTTTTGCATTGTAGTCACCTCCGATTACATATCTGTTTCCAAGAGTATCCATGAGACTTTTATATGATTCTCGTTTCAAGTTGTGTCGTGGAGGGCAGTACACTGAAGAAACAGTTAGGTACGATCCTTTAGTCTCGATCCGTATTGCTACGGCTTGGATTTCTGCCGTTTCATATTTAGAATCCACGTAGTGTTTAATATTTTGTTTTATAATAGCTGCGCTTCCGGCTTTAGCCGTATTATCAGGATGAAGCGCATGGTAAATTTTGTATCCTTTAAAACTGACGAACGACTGTTTAGTGAAGTGTGTTTCTGAAATTAAACACACATCAATATTTTTCGTATCTAAGACTAACTGCAATTCCTTTTCATGATTCAGTAGTCCATTTGCATTCCACGTCATTATTTTTAAAGTTCTATTCATTATTGATGAGAAATGGTAGATGTAGCGATTTTGTTGCTAGTTTCAATTTTTTTTAATCGTTCTTCGAACGATTTCATTAGTTTTAGGATGACATCGAGTTTTTTGTCATTGTCCTCTGTAATTTGAGAAGCTTGGTGAGCATTTTTTGTAGCTTTAGACGTTGCTTGAGCATATGTAACATTTTTTGTAACGGTTTTGGCTGCAGCTGCGTTAACTTGCTTTTGTTGAACAGAACTAACGTTTAATTCAGAAATTTCATTATGACGACGGACTGTGATATGTTTTTTTAAGTTTTTATTTCTAAGTAATTGTATTTCTTTTGCAATCACACATCCCCTGTAGTTAGCTGGATGCGGTGCACCACAGTGTACGCATTTGGGCTTGTCTTGTTCTGGTTTTTTACAGTCTTTGGTAAGATGTTTTCCTATGCATTTTACGCATCTTGGTTCTTTGGCGCAGTATTTTTGAGTGTGGCCGTAAGCTTGACACTTTTTGCATTGGGGAACCAATTTGGTTGATTTAAGAGCCTGTATTTCAACTTTGTATCCAAGAAAATAAAATGTTACGTTTTAAAACCCTAATAGTATAATTTGAGTAGGTATGTAGTAAACGAAATAATTAATGAAAAATAAAATTATGAATGCCTACAATTCTGATAACTTTAATTTCACCACAAAAATACAACATCAGATAATTAATTGTATTTAAAACTGTGTAAGGCTGGAAACTCACAGTCTGTAATTTGATTGTCTTAAAATTATAATTGCATTGTGGCAAAACTGCAGTTTAGATTTAATAGGTCAGAATTAGTAATAACCATTACGTTTTGTTTCATACTAACTGACCTATTCTATGTTGAAACGGCAGTTTTGTCTGTTACAATGCAATTGTAATTCAAATAACAAACTTGGGCCCCAGAAAGGTGGCTAGGTCACTTCTTGTGCCTTTCCAGCCAAAAGTAAACCTTATAAAACATAATTTTCACTCCATTTCTTAATTAAAATGTCACAAATGAAAAAATGTGCATTATATAATAAAACTACAATATGTATTTTCACAAATTTATCATCTTCCTGTTATATAATATAGATATAAAAGGAAGATGTTAAATGTTTGCATTTGCTAAAACTTATTTCAATAGTATTTAGGTATACAGCTTTTGTTAATTATTTTATATTATTGAATGAAGTTTGTATAATATGTAACTCCACAATATCATTATTATTGCGTTACGAAACAGGTGTATTTAATAAAAAATATAGTTTTAAAACGACCTTTTTGTTGTTTTCGTTTGTCAGGTTTTACTTTTCTATTGATAACTATAACCCAATGCCCGCGGATCAATCTCATTAGATCCATTGTCCAGATCAAAGATGAATCTAGTGAGATTATTTTTCTCAATAGAAACATTGCGAATCTAAGGAGAAGTATGTTTACCTACAATCTCAATATATATAATATAATAATAACATATTTTCAAATCTGCATCTGGTAAACGGATCAGGTGAGAAAAATACTTCTACGTAGATCCACACTATTAAAAAAAACTATTGAGAAATAAAAATTCTAGATCCATTTCGGATCTTGATCATGGATCTATTGAAATGGAAGTTAAAAATACTTCTCCTTAGGTTCACAATGTAAAAAAAAACTATTGAGAAAAAATTCTCACTAGATCCATCAAGGATCTGGACAATAGATCTACTAAGATTGATCCGTGTCCGCTACCTAACCGTTAATAATAAATTAGCACAATAAAATATAAGCTGTTACTCATACATAGGTATGTAGCTTTCTACTGGTGAAAGAATTTTTTAATCAGTTTAGCACTTTAGTTCTTTCAAACTTGCCTCTGCCAATATTAGTAAGATATTGTCAGTCAAAAATATTTTCCGATTTCTCACGCTGACATCAAGACAAGGCGGGAAAACACTGGATGTTCTTTATCTTATCATAAATTAATTTCCGCAAAGGAACGCCTGACCATCTTTACTTACTAACAATATTAATTAATGGATTAATTAATATTGTTAGTAAGTAAAGATGGTTGTTTTGGACTCATTATGAATTCTTTTGTTTGTTCTTATTAGAATATAGTAAAGTTATCACCTAGATTTTCACGAGAAGAAACAAAAACAATTTAACAACAAAAATATACATTTAATTATAGAATCAAAAATTATGTTTTACCTATCTGATTAACTTTTTACATAAATGTGATTACATTTGAAAGTGCGATAATAGGCATTGCCATTTATCTTGGTAATGCTGCTAAATGTTCATGATATCCACATCATAGCTTGGGCTTGGGCAGCTAACAATTTTATTTTTGTATTTTCGAGGTACGAAATTCAAATACTTCTAATTTAAAACGTTGTACTCCTCTGAGCTAGCGTCCTTGTGACATTTCAATTTAGGCGTTTTCTATTTCGTTTTTCCCATTCCCCGTGTGAAACTTGTAGATCTTTAGTAGTCCAACTGCATCAGTTAATCGGTTTATAAATGGCACTTGTCATAGTTTATTTTATAATTGTATTTTTATTTGATTAGACTCAGTTCATGTTATGCGATATGTTCTTTCATTCTTTTCTTCAGTAAATGCAAATGTTGGTCCTCGAAGGATACAAGGCAGGTTATTTTAGGCACTTCTAACATTGTTAGCTCTATGATGCAGTATAAAACTTGTAACGACTCTTTCGCTTTTTGCAAGGCCTGGAAGATATAAAGATATTATTTATATTTTTTGGAATAGTTTCTTTTTCAATGCTCTTGAAGTAACTAGTCTTAAAAAAGTGTAACTTTGATTCGGTAGGCGCCGACATAATTTAAAAACCTGATTTTGGTCTAACTTATATGGGACCACATAGGGAGTATACTCCTTAAAACAGAAAAAAAATTCAATCGATTCTGACGTCTCGAGTAAATCGAGTCAATGATTAATAAAAAACTTGTCGAATTAAGTACTTTATGGAAGACGGTAAAAATATGGTTATCTTTCAGGGTGTATTAATGTTTAAAGTATTCTCCTATTTTCTCAATGTGTAGGAGAAAATACTTAAAAAATCTACCCAACTTATATTTAATACGAAATATTTTGAAAAAAATATATAAATTGGTATTTTTATTCGGAAAAATTTGTGAACCGCCTCGTGATGTTGACTATTTTCTATTATACATTTAATTTTGGCAGATCTTGCATACATTACAACGTGTCTTGTCATAGAAAAGAAGTGGCATATTTAGTCCAGAAACAGACCAAAGGCTGAACAAGAAGAATTTTAAAAGTAAAGAGCAAAAGATCACTCCCCTACATTTCAAGCGAAAATTTTATTTCTACAGTAATATTATGAACAAAATGCCTTAAAATTTGGCACTGTTACAATTAGCATACACATTTTATTAAACAATTTGTGATTTTTCGCATTTCACAAACTTACCGAGACAGCCTTTGCTTTCAATTCCGGCTTATCGACCATCTGTTTCTTCAGTTGGTTCATCTCTTGCGGCGTGAATCCGACTAACTTGGAAAGGACATCGCTTGTAAAGTCCACGTCTAGACTCCCCGTGCCATCTACTATGGTACATTTAAGGCTCCAACCGTCCTTACCAACAGCCAATTTAGATAGCAGTTTCATAATCTGAGCCTTAACTCTGTAAACCCTACCCGCCTTCTCACTGTCAGACATTTCGTTAATTTGTTTTATATAAACGAAAGGCTCTGGTGATACATTTAGGATGCTATTTTTATTGGAATAAGATTTACTTTCGTTCGCATCGATTTTGGCTTCTAATTCTCTCAAATAGTCTTCATCTTCGTCGAAAAATATGTCGTTATCATCCGGATAATCTTCGACTCTATTCATTGTAGATTTAGGTTGAATTTCACTCGTGCTTGGAACAACTTTTGATGCTGTAGGATGAATGTTTGAGTTTGATTTATTTAAATCTAATTTCAATTTCTTTTCAGGGTTTGAACCGCCGTTATTAAAACTTCTTTTTGCTGGATTTTCAGTGATTTGAGCTTCGATAGCTGCTAGTTGGTCCATGTCGATGACGTCATCGTCGTCATTGAAAGATGCTACTTGGAGGCTCGTGACTACGGCGACCGGTCGCTGGTCAAATGTTGGCTCAAATGTTGGTTGAGGAGGCATAGAGGGCATTTCAGTGTGAGGTGTTGGAATGTTGGTGTTGCGTGGATGGCTGAGCGTGGTGTTGAGGACAGATTCTGAAACCAGGAAGATCAAATGTACTTACGAAAATGTAAAATAGGTATGATCTAGAGTTATAAGGAAAATCGTGGTTAAATATAGAACACTTAGTATTGTCTTGCTTTAGCTTTGCCCTCTTTTACCCTCTATTAAGCGGCATAGATGATGCCGCTCAATAGAGCCTGGCCGAAACACACAAAATTTATTCAGGTATTTACAGAAGCGCCTCTGGCGGCTAGCAGAGGAACCACATAGCTTTCATAAATCTCTAAATTTTCATAAGCACCTAAAATGGAACACTAAATAATCTGTCTGTATGTATCTGACACAAAAAACACTATATACAATATAAAGATAGTGATTTTTTGTAGGCTTGTTTTATATAATAACTTGCCTGACTGAAATCAACAATCCGGATTGTCGCTAACATATTATAAGATAATAAGATCGCGACATTAACAGACCTATGGAAGTAGAACACACCGGCAGTCAGTTCTACAACCTACTGGCGAGCTCTATAAAAGTAAGCGTAGAGTTATATACTGCATCATTAAGGCCACTATTATTTTAAGTTTCATATATATGCCTGGGAGAGACTACTTTAAGCGATAAGGCCGCCATTACTTATCTAGCATTAGTATATCTACCTCCTTAATTCATATAAATTTTTTTTTATACATAGTTATTTATAACTAAGCTTGAGGAATGAGTTTTCTTATCTGACCACAGAAGAGAGAAACATTTCCAACAACAAAACAGATTTCATTCTGACATAAAATCCATTGTAGCCAGTTGCACACCATCAAAAGGCTTATTATTTGCTCCATTCAAAAAAAGTGATCTTTCGTCATTTGTATTACTTATAGGAAAAGCCATATATGCAATCCAATCAGATAAAGTATAGGAGTGTCAGTGTGCTGCTAACACTTTACTTTATATCTTTCTCTTTTCTGTGTATCTGACATATGTAGATATATTAAATAAACCTTGAGTCTGTGGCAGCCCTAATTTGGTGGACAGCAGGGCGGGCAAGGAGTTGGAGACAGCTATCTCCTGCACCTCTCCACCGAGTAGCTCTATTGTACCTTCTGTTAGCAGCAACATGCCTCGTCTGCACTCCACTGGACCTGGTAAGTTCCAAGTACCAAATCATTTAAAAGATTGTTATAGTAGTTTCAAGCAAGGGACAGAGACAGGGATTCAGCTTAGCACAACGCAGCCCAACATGACTTATAACCTTGGAATATAGGGAACATTATGGATAATGACACACTGAACGCTCGATACTGTAAAACGCAGCACAGTGATGTTATACTAAAAGGGAAATGGCAAATGTCAAAAATGTTGCAGCACTGAACAAAAATGGCCGGTGTGTCATCGTATGCAACGCATGCGTATTTGTGCATATGTCATATGGAGCTGCAAGTGTGAAATGCACCTTAATTTTTCTATTTTTAATGACATATATAAAAGAGTAAGTCCTGACCGACAGAAAATATCTGTCGGTCAGGACTGCTGCATGAGATAGGTAGTCTACAATAAAGTGTATATCTAGCTGCATTAATCCTTACCTTTGACTAGCATTTTGCAGCCCGGAGTGATGTCACAGCTCAAGTTCCTCATGGGTCTGTACTCTATCGCAGCCACCTCTTGCACACCATCAGTCAAGTACAGCTTTATCATTCTATAAACAACATTGTGTTGAAACCACTTTACCAAGAGGTAGAAATTTGTTATTCAAACAGTTTATTTTATTACTTGCAATGATGTTCTATACGAGGGAGACGCACATCTCCTCCATTAAAGTCACTACTTTGAACCTAAAACTGACCTACCAAAGTGTAGATTTAGAATGAATATTTATAGACAACACTGTGGTATGCAACAGTACTCTGTATAATTTAGTCTCTAGAATTAATAACCAGATGACATGTGCTAGTGTAATTTATAAATTGAGCATAACATTTTCTTTACACATATTTTTTCCAAGATTTCATTTTTGTTACCTGTGGCTAGATATCTTATCTTCGAATTTCATAGTGACATCAATATTTTCCATATTGATTTTCTGCAGTTTTAAATATTGTTGGTAAGCAGGGGTTCCTAAAATATGAAGTATGTAGCATTAAAATTTGTGGTTTGCATGTTAATTCTTTTTCATAAGTATAGTAAGCTTACCTATGTCCACAGCAGCATTGATCTGCAACACATATCTTCCAGGAAGTACAGTTTTAGTGAATGTCTTCAAATTAGGTGGCAAAGAACCTGGACATACATCCTTTAAATCATTGAGTAACCATTGCTCTTTAGCTAAGTTTTTTATATCATTTTCTGTGTAATTATTGCCGCTGTCTTCAGTGAGGTATTCTACACATCTAAGGATTTCAAAATTCATAATTAACTATCGTTTCTGTTGGTTACGATAGTGAAAAACCTATAATTGAAGTGTTACATTACCCAGATAACCAATCGTTGTCGACATGCATGTGATAAGAGCTCAAATAATTACGGACTGAATTGAGCAGCATCTTTGGTTATTACTAGTGATTCTAGATAATTTATGTATTTGCTGAATTCCATTACATTCGCATAAAACCACTATATACTACTAGTGTCAGTTCTTTTAAGTATTTAGGGGAGAAATTAATATTTTCTGTTTTCCCCCGCTATGGCCTATTTAATTACAAATCTAAACAATCCGGACTTGAGTAAAAATGTCAGTGACATACTTTTAAGTTCTGTCATAAATTTTTTTACTAATTCGATCCTAATAGTCCAGGAGAGTTCTGAAACTATAAAAACCACATAGAAATATATTTCAAATTCTTTAGTAATTTTGTGCTTTTCATTTAGGCATAGCGCAAGATATATTAATCTTAAAAAATAGAAAAGCTAATATTGTCAAACCGAAAAAATAAAGTTCCTATACTAATTTATTAGGTAACTAATACAATCTCAATTTGTAGAGGTGATGCAAATAGAGAACGTTCAAAAAAAGTTAACTTTTGGGGTGGCTAGTTTTCTAATTGTACTATTTTGTAATTAATCTTACAATATTACGAATACCAAAAAATTCCGATAACAAACTGTTTTAATATAATAGTAGATGATTATATGATGCGATGATACAAAGTTTCATCGATATTAGTTGTAAACTATTACTCGTACACGAGTACCAATATTTAGACAAACATACCTACTCATTGTTTTTTTTTTCAGACGTGAAGCACAGACGCTTCGCTCACCAATCAGTAAACAGTTTTTTAATGAATGTGTCAGTCAGTTCAATCAGACCTCTTTGAAAGAAAATAAACTATTAATAAATGAAGTAGGCAAAATATTGTTTTTATAGGTTGATATAATTAGCGACCAAATATGTAATTGGTTGTACAATTTTATGGCGAGCGAGATTGAATTTTGTCCCAAAAGGAAAGGACTTTATTGTTTATCATTTTCACTTATTTCAAGGGCGCCCATATCAAGACTAGTTATCTGTTTCCACTCCAAGAATCGCATTTCTAAAGTTGATCGTACAAACTCATTGATCAGGAGAAACGAGGTCATTTGTTTGTTTTAATATCTCATCTACCTAACTTAAATAAGGGCCAGCACCCCTAGGTTGATGATCACGAAAGTCTGCATGTAAATAGTTATGGCCAAGGTCTGATATCAATGGCTTAGAACACGCTAAGCTTCAATGTAATGATTATTATCATAACACATAATTAATATGAGAGAAATAATTATTTACATGTAACAAGTGGTTTGAAGCAGCTTTAAAAAACACCAATGCAAAAACTTTAGACCACTATAACCTATGTCTATCTGCAAATATAGATAAATCTAATGACACCTGGTACATCAAAATTGGTTATAATGTGGTGGTATCTCGTAACGTCAATGGCGAAGAACCATTCCTACCTACCTACCTACATTATACCTCCAACGTATAAAGGAGTACTATGAGGAGTATGAAATAGAGAGGCCACAGAGGTCGTTTTTTTGTAAGTCTGACGCGGTCTGGTGGTCTGCCCCAAAACTTAATGCTCTTTGTTTGTGTTTGTATCCTGCGCATCAGTATTTCATATGCGTGCACTTTCTATCTACCTACATACATATAGATATGTATATAAAGTATTCATTAAAATGATATTTTTTCAAACCGTATAACAGCAAAGTGCAGTTCTGCAGGTTGGGCCTATTTCAACTGCACTTTACTATTATACTGCCTAGGCAATAAAATGAACAGATAGGCAAGCGTACTTAGAGTGTCACTAACACTAGAGGCTTTTAAAAACAAACAAAACAATATTGATTTCGTCTTCACATTCGTAATATATTTCATTAATCAAAATTCTATTGACAGACTGACACAAAAATTGAAAACATATTCAAAAAATTCTAAAACAATCGTTTTATCTATAAAACACACAAATTCGTATTATATACGTAATATTTTCATAAAATAATATCTTCGGGCTGATTTTCATTTCAAGATATGACATTGACATTGACATATAAAAATAGTACGTTATTAAAAATAACGCTATCTATGTGACACCGTTGGGGCAAGGTAACAGAGGGCATTTATATTATACAAAAAAATGAAATTTTGAATATGTACGTCAGTGTCCTGCTCTAACGTTACACCATACCATTACTGATATTTCTACTTTATTCATTACTGTTTAAGCTGTAGAGGAGGTACAGAGAGTTGGATATATTCAAATATTCACTCAAAAAACATAATAACTTTTGGTCAGTCGAGAGAAAATATATTAACATAAATAGTAGTTATTTTGTTTTTAGGATTCACATGGTAACATTTTTATGAAGTAACGCAAAAAAAGCTTGCCGATACGATATTTTCTTCCGTCTCCCTCGTAAATTTTGGAGTTGAGGTTGATTGACAACAAAAGGCATAATTTTAAGGATCATTTGTGTTTTTAAATGTTTCCTTGTAAATTAGTGTCGTGACCCAAGCGCCTGTATTCGCGATTTACGCCTCGGATGTAGAAATATGAAGCGGCGAAATGCCGATACTGGGAAGTTGCGGCGCCCCATAAAGCGCACAAAAATCACTGAAGGAATGTACGGAAAGTAAGTAAATGTATCATAAAGTATATAAAAAAACTGTGTAAAATATAACTAAATGTCTAACCGATATCATTCGTGTGAAAACGTGTGGGAAATCGTTGTGAAAGACTCATGAATGTGGGTAGAAAGTACCACCTGGCTAGCATTATTCTGTCTGGCACGCTCATCTGTTGTGTGTGAATAAAAAAGCAAGAATAAAAAGTAAGTAGGTATGAAACATGTGACTAAAATAAGTTTCTTTTCCATTGACATGGGGCCCATGCACACTTAAAAGTAGATGTAAATATAAGATAAACATTCAGTTATTTTGAGAAACAACAATAATATACATGTTCTATTATTATAAAAGGCTATCCGCGAATGTAACTTGTGTTTGGACTGCATAAATAATCCATATGTAGAAAATTATTATAGCACTTTGGGAATGGCAGGGGCTTATTCATTACCTAAATACATAGCCTTGATAAACATATCACACCTGACAGCAAACTTAATTAAAATAAGTGCTCATCAATTTACTTATTTATTTTGGTACATCAGATAAAAATAAAGTAATAGAACAAATGGAAATAATCAATCATTACTCACAAGACATTCTTTGCAGTAATATTTGCTTTTACATGTCTCCATTATTCTTTTTATTTTCATGCTTACCAATGGACAGTAACTGCAGGTATTTATGCTTTAACAAATTTCAATATCCAATGTTTCAAAATACTAATACAGATAATATTTTAGTACCTGCCCCACTAGCATGGGTGTTTTATACCGGGAGACAGGGGACAACAAAATAAAACATGCCTTAATTGAAATGCCACAGCAACACTTCTTCAGAAGCGCTACATATGAATGATCTTTTGAATTAGAAGCAAAATTTTTTCCCTCAAAGGGGGATCAACACTATTTAATCCACTATGCGCATGCTATGGGGGCTGAAATCATAACTTATTTCTCTGCAGGCATTACAAAAGTACAACCAAACTGATAATAGAAGGAAAAACACATTGTTAAATATTCATGCTATACTAGTTTGGAAAGTGATCATTGTTATCATAATTATTCATTGGAACGAAACCTACATTCACAAAACATTTACAGAGGAACAAACATATTTAGTAACATCTACATACAAATCCTCTCGCCTGGCTAGCTACCACCCTCAAGTAGTAAAGTCTGCCGCCAAGCACCTAATGGTTTGATCCGGCAGCCTTCCTTAAGAACTAGTGTATTCCAGACTAGGCATACTTCCGTGGTCTTGTGAACTTCTGGTCAAATGCCTGTTCAGGATGAAAAAAAAAATTATGAATACATTGACCTTTGTTGCTATAATATAGAGTGATTTTGAGGAGTGTCTCAAATTCTTTGCTGCAATAAAGTTTTTAATTTCAATTTCAGTTCGATGTTGTACCTAAAGTTTATAATTGTGTGGGCCTCGGTAGTCCTCGCAGACTACATGCTGGAGTTCAGATTTGAGTTCCTCTGGCCATTCTGGATAATGCTGAGATCTGTCTATGACACATACAAATATCAGGGACTTGTGAGTATCTTAAAAAAAATGACTACATTAATTCTTGTTATGCTCATTATACCTTTTTTATGATTTGGCTATGGGATGGCATTGGGGATGTAAAACCTTTGTCTCAGTCATGCATCTCCTAGCACAAATCAGCAGGTTCTAAAAAGCAGGCAAATCTAAGGCAATCATCTAATATTAAAAAGAATTGGGTCAGTGATTTAAAATAAACTCTTACTATACTAGCTTTTGCATGACTTCACTTGCATTGTTTTTTTCTCTGGGACTTAAAGTAGTCCATCTATCTCTTTGCTAGAAAGTTGATCCTCCACTCAGCTGCTGAGAATAAGAAGAACAAACAAACCAATAAACCAATAGACATACTTTCACCTTCTTTTATAATGTTTGGGGATTTAACAACTACTAAAAAATCTGTACCAATTTCCATGAATAATAGTTAAGAACACTCAATTTAGTCATCTTTCATACAATTGCAAACATGAAGTAAGGATTTTGATCTGTTTCACATAGCTCATTGTCACACGCCAAGAGGAAATAAGTAATGAAACATTTTATATTCTTGTTTCAGGCATTTTCAGTATTTTTTATCTGCATAGCCCTGACGTCAGACATGATATGTTTCTTCTTCATACCAATACAGTATATATTCTTTGCCGCTAGTACCTATGTGTGGGTACAGTTTGTTTGGTATACATGTGAGTATTTACTTGCTATATTTTTCTTTATTAAATCGCTGTAGTTTACTTTTGCTGTCGGTTGAGCCGTTAAATGTGAGATTGTTGCACTAAGGTTATGGTCCATTATTGCTATCAATAATGCGATATTGATAGTGCAAAATCTTTTGAGCCTTGCTATAATGTGTGACCCAGTCTGTAGCAATTACTGAACATAATTCGCTGCCAAATGCTCAATTTTCCCAATATATATAATCACGGTCTTTTAATATCGCGAGTGAATCGGTTTCTTCTAGGCAAACATGCCACTTCCTCGGTCGCATTGTAGCTTTACACAAGGCGAGATGCGGTCAAGTTTAAAAAAAATTACTCAGTATGTAATACAGCTGTATTGCTTGCTGGTCTATGTTAATCACAACTATAGCCTATGTCCATTCTATATTTAATCAAATCCATTACACAGTTTAGGAGAGAAAGACTAATAAGCAATTGTGATTGGAATTGTGTTTATTTTACTTGCAATGTGGCTATGACATCAGAGGTGGAATTCGTCATTTACACACAGTTTACACGTCACTCATTTCAAACACACAATTTACATGTCAATCATTTCAAACACACAGTTTACACGTCACTCATTTCAAACACACAATTTACATGTCAATCATTTCAAACACACAGTTTACACGTCACTCATTTTCAAACACACAATTTACATGTCAATCATTTCAAACACACAGTTTACACGTCACTCATTTCAAACACACAATTTACATGTCAATCATTTCAAACACACAGTTTACACGTCACTCATTTTCAAACACACAATTTACATGTCAATCATTTCAAACACACAGTTTACACGTCACTCATTTCAAACACATAATTTACACGTCACTCATTTCAAACACACAGTTTACACGTCATTCATTTCAATCGCACAGTTTACACGTCAATAATTTCAAACGCACAGTTTACACGTCACTCATTTCAAACACATAATTTACATGTCACTCATTTCAAAACACTTTCTGTTGGGAGATGTGATGTTACAGATACACATACACACACACACACACACACACGCGCGCGCTCTGACACGTTAAACTTATAACAACCCATAATTTTTGCGTCGGGGTTTATAGTACGCGGCAAATAAGTTGAACCAAAATGGTGGCATCGTCCCTTTCACTCTCACGGGTAGTTTGGTAAGTGCGAGCAGTACAACACGTCTCGCGCAAGCTCAACTTGTTTCCCGCGTACTATAAAATAGAGAAAATCAATATCTAACGTACGTACTACTTTTTGTACTAAGTAAATATTTATAATCAATTTAATAGATAGATACAATGTGTATTGTAGTAGCCTTAATGCAGGCTTGATCATTACACATGACCCAGATATAAAGTTATAAAAAAATAGAGCATTCAAATATATTTCATACTTACCATTACGTGACTACACAAACATTGAAATCATTGTTTGTTTTTTACTCAAATTAGAAATTACATTATTGGACATTGCTTACACATAGCAATTTGTTATTCAGTGTTGCTTGTCTAAATACCTAATAGTTTATATGAAACAGCTATGGTTTCTCAGTCCTTGGGCTATTTGTATTAGATCCATGGACAAATTAATAGTCAAGTCTAAGGAATGGAAATCTTTCGGGTTCGACATGCGAAGCAGTATCGGAGATTTATTTCTCATATTCATTAATTTTTTGTTCTTTGGTCTTATGTTCAGTAGTAGCTGTCACCCGCAGAGTTGCCCGTGACAAAATGAAATTTAATAATTTGAACCCCCACAGGTGTTGAATTTTCAAAAATCCTTCCTTAGTACACCCCTACACCCTATAATGTATACATCCAAATACAAATTTCATGTCTCTAGGTTTAGCGGCTTAGTCAGGTCTTACTCTTTTATATACAGGGTTATTGGTTAGGGGTGTACTAAACCGAAAGCAGGTCACTATGCTCATCCTAAGGAACAACTTTCACTATGGGACCAACTCTGAATTCGAGAAAAAAGAATCAGCTGTTTGTTCCATACAAAAAGTTTATCGGCCGTCGACAAAATGTATGAAACAGCTGTTTTTTTTCCTGAATTTAGAGTTGGTCCCATAGTGAAAGTTGTTCCTTAGGATGAGTATGGTGACCCCCTTTCGGCTTAGTACACCCCTAGCCGATAACCCTATATATAGATTTATTTAAAAACAAATATAGCTACCAATGAGTTTATTTTTCTGATGACTTCCAAATAGAATGAAATACATTATATTTGAAACAGAAAACAACAATATAACACACAACTTTACAAATAAAAAATTAAATAAATGTAATTACTGCTTTCTGTCACAAACCGGCCCCAACTCAACATAATTCTGGCCAGTGAAGTGACCAGCGCTGATCTTCCGTTGGAACGGGGATAGAAAGGAGGTTGATTTCTCAGAGACGCTTTTACAGATTTGAAAAAAATCTATTTTGTTTAATAGGACATACTTCTGAAGTGGTCACATTTTCATTTTTTCTAAATCGGTCCAGAGGTTAGAATTTTTCTATCGAAATAAATGAAGAAGGGTCTATCGACGCCTGCCGTAATGGAAGTGTTATTTTACTTTTTTTTAAAAGATCACGTTTTATTGTACAGTTGCAGACAAAGGTATATGCCTACCAACGGTGGCCATCTGCTGCTTCATCGTGTACGTGGAGGGAGTCCGCGGCGGTCTGGCGGGGAGCGGCGCGTGGGGCGCGCGACCGCTCGCCGCTCACTGCGTGGGCTTCCCCGCGGTGACGCTCGGAGTGGGCGTCAAGAAGTACGTGGTGAAACGACTGCGTGCGAGGACGCAGAGGCTGGTGAGAGCGCAGAACGAGTTCTATTATGAACTCATGAGGGAAGCACTGCCGCCCGTGAGTATACTTCCTTATTACTTATAACTTCAAGTAGTACACAGTTTATATTACAGTTTTTACTAGAAAAAAATTACGACAGGCAGGTTTCGAACCTGCGTCTCCCGGGTAACAGCCATAATGCCCAGATGCCCTGAGTATTAGGCAACTGCCGATATTCTGTTGCGAAATTCACGAACTCTCTCAAATGACGGTATTTAAGCGTCTGGTCGCGACTTACGATCCTAAGACTAATCCATCGATCATCCATCATCTGTTTCGAGGATACTCCGCACTCGTCCTGATGATGAGTCGTAAACGCGCTCCTAACATGGCTCGACTATCGTCTGTCTAAAAAATCTAATTATATCTAAACTGCAAACGTTTTATTAAATATATACTTTTACTTTGTCACACTACAGACAATGCTATAACATTATCAACAAAATGAATCAGTTAAATGTTACAAAGCTCGATCAAGTAGTCGTTATCCCTGGAGGTCTATTTTTGAAACGTTCAATTGAATTTATCACTCACTAATGACGTCACTTACGATTATTGAAAATTCATAACGCTAACAATAAAAATGAAATTTACCGTTGATTTCTTTTGCACTGGAATCTTGTATTCATATAATGAGCGATCTACTCTCCTATCTAGAAATTGTAAAAATTTCTTTTGTACTGACTTAATATATTTTATATTATTTTTCATTTCGGCCCCAATAAATGTAAATAATTTATTCGTCAGAACGAGGCGGTATGCGAGTGTCCAGTGATATGTCCGACGCGGCACATGAACGGCGCGCCGGGAGGGAAGAAACGTGCCAAACCTCACGAGACCAACGGACACTGTGTCACTGACAAGGTACGTAACATAGCCAGGTAGCAGGCCAACTTGCCCTGGTTACAGGGTGACATGTTCTGGTTACAACATGGATGAAACGTGTCAAGCCGCACGAGACCAACGGACACTGTGTCACTGACAAGGTACGTAACATACCCAGGTAGCAGGCCAACTTACCCTGGTTACAGGGTGACATGTTCTGGTTACAACATGGATGAAACTTGTCAAGCCGCACGAGACCAACAGGCACTGTGTCACTGACAAGGTACGCTACATATTCTGGTTACAGGGATTGTCCTGTAACTAGTATATTGATACTACCCTTCTTACAGGGTAACATGCCCTGGTTACCAGATAACATGATCTGACTAAAGGAAGACATAACCTGGTTAGAATATAACATGCTCTGCTCTATTAAAATAAGTTCATGTTCGCACTTCTGCACATAAATAAGACATTATTAAGTAGTGATTCACAATTATTACGTAACAGTACTTAAGAATTAATAGTTTTCCGTCAAATGTACAGACGAAGTTGCCATTGTTTTGATAATAGAGTGGAAAGATTCGTATCTTTGTATGTAACGAAAAACGTCTGGAACGATGTTTAGCTACATTATTACTGAGTTACATTGGCTATATTTATTACTAGAAAAAAAACCAGAGCGAACCTTAAAAATAACTACGAAAACCAATAAAAAAAGGACCAAAGCATACAAAAAAAACTTTCATCAAAAGTTAGGAGGTGGGCGAGGGCAACAGGCTTTTTAAAAAGACAAATTGTGGTGTTAACCGCTTGAAGAGCTGGTCAAGACTGCCGTTTATTTCAAACTATATCTAAAACATTGATACGTGAGACAAAGAATTACTTATACTAATAATCTTAATGTTTCATGACTCTTATCTATATTGACTTATTACGATGGGTGGCATTGTATAATGTTACGTTTACGCGGACATAACTCACATGCGCTGCGAAAATTGTTGATGATAGAACAAAAAAATGTTGTACGATATTAAAGAACATATCAATATCAACAAATACTTCCTTTCCTATCCACTCCTACGGGATAGGCCGCTAGTTAATGATGCTTTTGATTTCGACAGTCCGAGCCGGCAGAGCTGCCCACAGACAAAAAAGTGGTTAAAGAGCGAGACAAGTCACAGAACCAAAGCACCCTCGTTCCACACTCACTCACTAACGGCAGCGCGGCCGGAGCGCCCCTTGTAGACGAGGATGATAAAAGCAACCACTTGAAAGGTATGTAGAATGCAGAAGTTGTCTGGAAGAGGTCCCTTTTTTACCTAAACTTCACTTCTGTAGAGATGGTCGAGTGGTTAGTGTGGTCGATTGCCGTGCAAAAAGTACGAGGTTATATCCCACGAAACATGCAAAAAGAGCCTGAGCTGCCGGTGAAGGACAACATCGTGAGGAAACCATAGCATGGTGGTAGGGCGTTTCCTATCGCTCGCCTGGCTAGCTACCACCCTCAAGTTGTAAAATCTGTCGCCAAGCACCTAAAGATGTTTTCCGGCAGCCTTCCTTGAGAGCCAGTGTATTCCAGACTAGGCATGCACCATCTAAGGCTACAGTATCGCTGACCTTCGTGGTCAGCGATACTGTAGCCTTAACAGGAAAAAAACTTCTTTGCAAAGGGATTTGATCATTCGCTAAGGGTCTGATAATATCTTTGAATATCGTGTTTTTCTATTTGCAGGTGGCGGCAAGTCATCGAAATACGACAAAAAAGAGGCTAACACGTTAAAAGAAGAGAAAAAAGAAGAGAGAAGAAAAAATAAAAAGGATAAAGAAAAGGAAACTAGTGATAGTCATAAGAGTACAGAACATAGTAAGTTTTATTTTAGTTTACTATATATTGAATAAGAAAATGGTTTTTTCAGATCTTTATCGGAAATTCACTAAGGAAGTAATAAATGCCACTTGTCTTTTCTTTCAGCAAAAGAACAAACACTTAAAGATAAGGAAGTAGAAAGTACAAAAGAAGTTAGAAATAGAGAGAGTAACATTAGTAAAGAAAAAGAGAGGGACAAAGAGAGGGAGAGAGAAGCGAAAGAACGAGAAAGAGAACGCGAGCGAGACAGAGAGCGGGAGAGGGAAAGAGAAAAAGAATTGGTTAGTATTCCTACCACTGTTCGAGTTGATAAACTGTTGGTATTTCAAAACCATCCAATAGAAATGACCAATTTTCAATTGTTTATTGAATCTCTTGAAACAGTGGCTTGTAAGTGGAGAAGTTCGCCTTGATGTTAGTTTTGTAGGTCGCCCGAACACCTCTGAATTGGCATACGATTGATGTGTATTGCGATCAAATACATATCAAGGAACAAAAGATAGAGAGTGAACGGTCATGAGTTACGATCAATTTGTATGCCTAGCTATTTTCGAATTTTTAACTGATGTTTTCTATATCTATCTGATTATTTGAATTAATTTTGAAGCTGTCTAGCACAAATAACGTTGATCTACTTGTTTGCAGCGTGAAGTGCGCGACAGTTTAGAAGAGTTGAAACGAATACGTGCCGAGTTGGCAGCGGTGCGGAGCAGCGAGGCGGAAGCGAAAAAAGCGCTTGCAGCAGCTGTAGCCGCTGACAAACTACGGAAAGCAGAGTACAACCAACTCAAACAAGCGCACGCAGCGCTGCAGCACAAGTAAGTGGAAGAAAGCGCTTGCAGCTGCTGTCAATCTATGGAAATTAACATTTTAATATATTATTATTTACAATTATCAATTACCAGCAAACAACTTGAACCAGTGGCCTTGGCCGAGCAATAACGATCTCTTCGGCGGATCTTAGGGCGCGGGAGACATGACCGGCGATTAAAAGTGCGCGATAATTCCTACACTATGTATATCACTTTTCAGTTGAATTAGTTTGGCGGGCGTGTCGTTAATATGTATCGTGTGTCAGGGTGGCGGCGTGGCGCGCCGGCGCGGGCGCGGCGCTGGAGCGCAAGCTGGGCGAAGAGCGGCGCGCGAGGCACCACGCCGAGCAGATGCTACTCAAGCAGGGCCGCGCGCACAAGTATGTCACTCACATTTCAAAAGAGGGTAGAATATAAAATTGCTTGGGTTAATGGGATGTGAGTACTGATGGATTGTTACAGTGGTGAATGTACCAGTGCGGCGTGTGCGGCGCGGCGCGCGGCCGCCGAGGCGGAAGCGGCGTCGCTGCGGCGCGAGGTGCAGCGCGCTCGAGACGGCGCGCAACACACGCAGAGACACTGCAACATCGCCAACCAACAGGTAGCGAACATTGCGCGCATAGAGCGCACGAGCGGCCGCCTTACTTGTGACTGATGTGCGCTCTTAATAATAATAATCATTTATTGCTAAAATTGTTTTACACGTCAATATTATATTATATCTACATCGAATAGTTATAACAATGAAGTAATACTAGCAAGTTGTTGTTAGCCTGTAGTGTCCCACTGCTGGGCAAAGGCCTCCCATCGATTTAACAAGTATAATCAATAAATCAAATAGGAGTATAACATTATTACAATGTCAAATATAATAATAATATAATAAGATTTAAAAAATAAAACAATTAAGAATTATCATCAAATTAGGTCAATTATAAAATAATTAGGTAAAAAAAATATATAATTACAACTACAATCTGCTGTGTAACTAAAAATAGTGTCAATCCAATCGCAATTTAGTAAATTCATCTACTTTATAAAAAGCCTGCGTTTTAGCTTAAATGAAGCTTTGAAGAGTCATAGTTGATGTGATCTCTACTGTACAGGTGCGTGCGGAGGGTGGCGGGGGCGGGGGCGGTGTTGCGGGGGAGGGCGCGTGGGGCGGGCTGGCGGCGCGCGCGGCGCACCTGGAGCGCGCGCTGTCCGCGGAGACGCGCGTCAAGCTCGACCTGCTCTCCGCGCTGGGGGAGGCCAACCGGAAGATGCACATACAGGACAGTCAGTACCTCTACACTCTAACTACCTATATATAGGCAGTTCATTACCGTTTCACACTTATACCTCCCTATCATTTCTTCTGTATAACACTTGCATAACACCTACACTCGTAGACAGATACTTAAACACATCGTTTGAACCCCTGACCATGAGGAAATGAGACATGCTCGAAGCAAACCTAGCCAGAGTGTATGCGACTTCTGAGTTAATAATTCTGTGGTTGTTGGATATTCACTTTTCTTGAGTACTCCCTTTAAGCAGTGTTAATAATAAAAGGCTCTCCGGAAATCCTTTGTCACTTCATTCTCCATTTTGCGATAAAGTTGACATTTGTAGCTTTTGGAGAAGACAATCTACAAAAGCTTTGAATATCAACTACTTTAATTTTTTAACATGCTCTGAACAAAATGATATCTTTCAGAATTGTAACCAAATGTACTGGTATTTTTTTTGTAACTTATTCGTGCAAGTCAGAATGAATCAGTGAATCAGCCCTATCGATAGTACTAAAATTGTATGTTACCAAATTTAATAATTTTTTATACATGAGATTAACGTGATTATGTTTTTAGAATTGTAAATTTAGTTAATGTAACAAGCAAAATTGGGGTCACCATCTTTGTCGTTCCACTACAACCAGCTTCCTAAATTCCAGGTGTAATCAACCGGCAAGACAAAGAGCTGGAGGAACTCAAAGCGCAGATGCTTGCAGTGATGCCCACAGACTTCGTCACCCCTGTCTCCACGTCCGCCTCCAAGTTACGACTGTCAGACGGTTCTGTATCCAACTCCATGTCAAGTTTACGACTGTCAGACGGGTCTGTATCCAACTCCATGTCAAGTTTACGACTGTCAGACGGGTCGCCTTTAGACCCTAACGCGACTGTGTACACACCTAAGCAACTTTGTTCGTTGGACGCTTGAGGAACGATTTTGTTTGGAGGATGCTTGGTTAGGGAGTTCTGGTGTAAAATGTTGGTGATAGCTGCATTTTATGCTTTACTGTTTGTAGGTTTGTCTGCTATATTTTTGTGCTTTGACGATGGCATAAAATACGATTAGACTCTTATTATAATTGCTGTTGTTGAATATTTTTTTTACAGTATATTTCTACGTATGTACGTATTTTAACGGTTTATGTAAATGTTTACAACCGCGTGATTCTTTGTTTATTTGTATTGGATACAATAGAAAGTCTTTTTAAGGAGCTATATTGTTTTTATATTGTTATGGCGTTCTTACAAATTCCAAAAGCATAAACTTTGTATCTATCGTTACGCCATTGAAATAATTTTATTACATTTCTTTTTTTTTTGCAAACGTTTAATTAATTTTCGATTTTATCTCAAACTAGTCAACGTTGGTATTCGTTTGCGGAACTTAGATCATAACTCTGACCAAGCATCCTTTCTTTATCTGTATAAGCGTAATGGATGTTGATCGATAAAGCCAGCTCAGTGTCAAAATAGCGTCCAATGTTTTCTCTCTTTCTTTCCTATACAAATTGTAGTGCGCACGAAAAGGATATTCATGCTATTTCGTTCGCACGCTAACTCACTTACGGACCTAATATCATATGTTTACTTAATTAGATACTTATGTTTTATCGACGGATTATTTGTCCGATGACTCGATCAATAAAACTTGTAATCGATCAACATCGATCGCGTGACAAACGAACACATCACAAGATTACACCGGGACAAGGGTATTTTGGCGTGAGGAAAACAATATAATGATTAGTAACTATAATGAAATCTGTGGCGCATGTGTCGCTTCCGACTTGAGTTTGATGAATGTCTTTCGGGGTTCATAAAACAGTGTGTTTATTAAATCTTTTTAAAGCTTAGTTTACTTTTAAAGTTGCAGTTTACGTAGATTATCGCCGTTGATTTATTTAAGTGGCGATTTTGCGAGCAACAGTGTCGATTAATTGATATATTGTATGCCTCATACGCAGATGTACTCCTCTAGTCCCAGGCGTCATGAAAAGTTACAAATAATTGTTATATCAGACCCTTCTGGATAAATACGTTGAATTCCTATAATGTGACGATGATGGTCGAGTGGTTAGTGTGGTCAATTGCCTGGCTAAAGGTACGAGATTCGATCTGACGAAACATGCAAAAAAAGCCTGAGCTACAGGTGAATGTAAACATCGCCAAGCACCTAACGGTGTGTTCCGGCATCCTTCCTTGAGAGCCACTGTATTCCAGACTAGGCATACTCCATCTAGGGCTACAGTATTGCCGACTTCTGTGGTCGTACGAACTTGTGGTCAAATGCCTAGCTGTGTAGGATAAAAAAAGTAAAATTCCAAAAACTTGGAATCCTAATATAAGTATTTAGCGAAAGTTGAATTATTTTAAAGTACAACTGCAGAAAAATTACGCTTCTAGTCTTCGACACACGCCGATATAACCTTGTCCATGTGTAATGTGCTACCTCGAGGTTCGACTAGCATCAGCCCGCGGCCGCGCCTGCCTCACTGGTCTTTGTATGGGCGTTTTAATTTGATCTCAATTATTGTTTTTCGTTTTCTATTCGGTGAAAAGCTTACTCGATCGTTTATTTATTGTTCTAGTTGTATGAAATTGAATTTTGTGTTTTTTTAAGTTCGTGTGAGTACGTTTTGCCGTTGGAATGTTTGGGCGATAGTATATGATATTTTGAGAGAGTTTTAAGGTCAGCATTCGTGTATTGTCTCTTAACGTCTTGTATCAAAATCCTACTAATATTATAGACGCGAATGTTTGTAAATATGTTTGTTACTCTTTCACGATAATACTTCTGAACAGATTTGGATGAAATTTGTCACCAAAATAGCTTATGTTCTGGATTAACACATAGGAAATTTCCGCGGATAACATCGCGAGTCCCACCTAGTAAAAATATAAAATTGTATTCGAGTAATGATAAAAATAAACTTTACAATGCGGGCTGCTAACAAACTGCGGTCAGTTCTAAAACATAAAGCCATTCTTCTCTCACTTATAGAAATGAAAAGAGAGGCAACAATTATAGGACTGTGCAGTTTGGTTTGTCGCAGAACTGTGCAGTTTGATTTGTCGAAGGACTGTGCAGTTTAGTTCGCACAGTAATTGTAAATTACAAATTTGCTGTTCTAATTCAACCTTGTTCTTATTGCCATTGAATATTGTACACTATTGCCTAAACATCACGGTTCAAAATTACAAGTGGAGTATTAGTATACATCACATCGAATATTGCAATACGTAAAATTCGAAATTATTTTTGTAAGCATATAAAAAAAAAAAGCAATATTCTCTAATAAGGAATAAATGTATTAGTCGCTAAATGTCCATACAAAAATCGGTAGAATACAATTATTATCGGTATTTATTACCGAAAAATTAACTGCAGTATACATATTAAAGAAAAAAAAATAGTTTTGTAACATTGTATGTAAAACAGAGCGTTTATTTTTTCACAAAAATATAAGTTTTTTGGATTTCGCTGTTGTAATAATGTATGATGTCTTGTCAATCAATTTTCCGTAATTTTTAACAATATAATTAGATACAAATATGACAAAAGTTCTACGATAAAGTTTTCAGTTTTCAATAATATCGATTCTGGAATTTTTTGTGATATTTCTGTCTATTTTTTGTGGTGAATAGAACATAGGTTAATAGTTACTTAATGTTCGCTACATTGGCTACAATTTTCTGAGATTATACTGATTCTGACAGCAAATTACTAAATTTGATCGCTCTGAAAAAACTTAGTCGTAACTGAGTAAATAGTAACCTATGTACCTATTATGTAGTAAGCAGTTTTAGATAGAACAAGCATAATTTTTTTTAACCTTAAGCAAACGATTAGACAGCATCGCAAAGTCCATAGTTGCAGTCTAAACATAAGTGTTCTTTTAAAATTTTTATGTGATAAATTTGTACAAATCTTAAGATCTGAATCGAGTCTTCTTCCTTGTATTGTAGTTTATTGACGTTTTTAGTCCAAATTTAAAACGCTGGAGTCATGTTTGTGGCTCTAGGAAGAAGTACCCACAAATGCACTTAGGCGAAAGAAAACTAAGAAGAGATCTCTCTCTTGAGACTTGAAATTATACTAAATATTTGAAGGTTTGTTATCTGTTCTGCGAAGTGATTTTAGCGCGCTAATTGTTTAGTGAACTAATAATTAATGTACCTGATATATGTCTATGGCAATATTTTATAGCGAGCTTCATACTTGCTTCGCAGATCGATGTACTCTAATGCATTTCGAAATGCTCGCCTTAAGGCATCAGTTACATTCAATAGCATTTATTACACAGGTCAACAGTAGCTTTGTTGCCATTAATATAAAAAAAAAAAACTACATGTAAATTTATGCCTACAATTTTTAATGCCGTCAGTGAAAAGTAAAAGTAGATGTAGGCAACGATTCTGTTGGATTTATTGTAGCATTATGCGATAGTTTATTTTCGCATAAAATAATGACATGAATTACGTCACAATGCGACAAATAAAGACCCCCGGTATCGCCTGTTACCAATTTTGGCCAGGTATAGTAAAGTCACTTGGGTGATTTATTTACATTACAAACATAGGTAACTAGTTTCGCTCACCTATCTACTATGTTTTATCAACGGTTTTCTCGTCGCCTCTGTAAGTATTGGTCGGGTGCTGAGTATTTTTCTTGTTGACGTTTTAATATAAAAGGTGTCAGATCTGGATGTGACAGTTATGTATGACGAACATTGACCGACTTCCTAAAACGGAGAGCAATGTTTTAATAAGACTACAGTGAACAAGGACCTTACCTAAAACAATTTGATGATTTTTATAGCATTATTGCATCTTTTTTTAACTCTATATGCTTTGCTTGAGAATGGTATAAAGCAATAACAAAAATATTTCCCATTAAACTAGTTTTGTGGCTTCGGCAATTTCACTACACTTGAAGGAACTAAACAACACGTAGTGCAGTTTCAGTGTTATTATGTTTTTTGCGATTACTTTAATAAAAAAACAGTTGACCCTCAGTTATAATTACCTGGATTCAGGCTTGCTGCATTAACTGGATTCGGGCTTGCTGCACTAACTACATTGACAGTTTCAAAAAATAGATACAAAAAGATGTTAGAACGTCAGATTAAAATTTGATCAGTTTAGTAAGAGTTTCATGTCTGAAGCAAGGTCAAATTGGTATTACAATTTTGTTCTGAAATGTTTTTTAAGTTGAACAGTTTTAAAAATCAGGAATATCTATCTATAATTTATGAACTTCCGTTTTGCTTTTTGCTAATTGGTCTTATATAACATATACCTACTTAAATGTTCTCTCCTGTATTTTGCTTCCACTGGTTTTTATTGTTGCATTCACTGTACCTATACAAGTCTTCAAGATTTTCAGTGTGTTGGCTACCCTATCCATGTAGCATAATAAAAAGTTGTCATCTTACCTATATTCTACGGATTTGGGGAGCCGACAAGTTGGGACAGTGTAAATTAGGATTGAAAAGCGTTGGGTTGTAATGTTGTTGGCTATCGCGTGGACGGAATCAGGTTGTAATATCTTATCGCTGATTGGAAGGATGATTAACTGTACAAAAGACAGGTTTCCTTTATAAAAACGGTAGACTGCATAATATTCTACTAATCTGGCCAATGGCAAATTTTTCATATCTAGTGTAGTGCCTATCTTGAAAAGCAATATTTTTTAATATTGATAATTCAGAAAAAAGGTATTTTAATTTTAAAAATAAATGTTTTCTTGTTTCCTCAATAATGTTTGTAGTAATTGAAAGAAGCCTGTCTAATCAATGCATCATTTTAATGTCTGCAAATTTTCTATAGGAATGTGTTTGGATATTTAATTATATTTTCTATTTGTTTTTTTTATAACACGTAAAATAACGCACAGGAGATTATTGAAGAAAGATTAGAGCCCTTTGTTGGATATTGGTTAAACAAGCAAAAATTAAGGAATTAATATTCTCTCATTCCGAAACTCTTTGGAAATCGACTCTATATTGTAAGCGTTTCACTATCTCCTATGCCGTTGTTACCACGCACATGAAAGCGTGATTATGGCGGCATCAAAGATAGTGATAATGCCATCCATAAATAACCCCATTGTCTATTGGAAAAGCTAACAATACAAGTGGTAATGTAACGATTAATGGTAATGTAGCCATCAATTTGAAACTTGATTAGTTATTATGAGATTATGACAGAACATGCTCTAGTCTTAACTTAGGTCATTCTCACAGTCAGTGGTGTGAAGGAGAAATGTATTGTGGTTTATTATCTTATTAGATTTTAGAACTATTAGATCTGCATAACGAGTGAGATTAACTTTTACTACTGACCTGTACTGTACTGTTTGACTTTCTAAGTTATTTGTAAGTTAAGTTATTTTTTTTAAATAATGGACTGCAAACTGCTCTTGAAGTTCGACTTCCGTTCTTCTTGGCGTAAATTGGAGAAATCTTAACGTTTCTATGAAAAGAGTACTTAATTTAGACCTAGATTACAATGCGATTTTGTTTAGAACTGAAATCTGTACATTACAGATTGAACAAAATTATATTTTTACACTAAAGAGAAACTGGATTTCGAGGAAATATTGTGTAAGAGCAAAATGGTACAATCGGAACAAATTGAATTTTTCACTAGGGAAGTGTAAGCGATAATGTTTGTATCATAAACTGATGCTGTAAGCAATAAAAAATCAGACTTGAATATTTGTTTTCTTTTATATTAAATTAACACAAACATCACTTTTCTAACAAAATATGTACATTAAGTACATCACGTTGTAATCTTCCTTAAGTATACTGACTGAGAAAAACATTAATATCCATTTTAAATGTTAATCTACAACATGTAACTTTTACTCGGTCTGGGGGTCTAGCATGGATTCTACGTTAGTTTAGAAGTACCTAAACATGAATAATTATTTGAAAAGCTGAATGGTGTGGGCCTAGCGAGGATTTCAGTAATATTATTAAATATTTGGTCTGTACTAAAGACTGCCTCAAAATATGTAATCTATAAAAATTGTGAAACATTAAAATCCCACGCATTGGACTATCAAATGTATTTAACGCAGTACATATGATTTGATAGTTTCTGTGCGAAATCCCTGCCAGGTGACTCAGTATCCCCATGCATATTGGTTAGGGAACATATCCATAACATAGGGTTTGCGTCATGGAGTAAATATCTCTTAAGTAATTAGATAAAAGGACTGCACTTAGCACTGTTCATAAGTGGTGACACACATGAGTAACAAATTCTGTTTTTTTTTTATCTCTGTTGTTAAAAATAATATTGAATCCAAATTTATGTAACTATGTGAAAACTGGACAGAGGGGTTTTCCCATATACTACGGATGGTCACCAAGGAGGATGAAGGGATTAAAATTTAAGAAAATCGGTTACATGGTTTGATTATGAGTGACGTTATTAGGATGATAAAAATTTGGCAACTAAAAACAAGGTGGGAGGAATGCTCAGTTAATTATTCATAGTAGCACTTGAGTTGACATCGACATGCTTTCATGCATTGATGTTCTATTTGATGTGGTGACAAAAAGTTTTGTAATTGCCATAAGTTACATTTAAAAACAAAATCTTGCACAACACTTACAATACTTCAATAATTTCAAGCATCGCTTCCCATAATCTAGTAAGTAAGTAGTACTAAAATTCAGTGAAAAGCAAGTGTTGGCTATCCTGAATGTATAAAGTTCAAGTTTATTATTTTATTTATTTTCACACTGCAAGGGGTAATGACCTGGTAACTTTGATTTGAGCATGTGACTGACCAATAACTCTAAATACCAATCATTTGAAGTTATTGGCGAGTGACATGCTCTATTAACATATTGCTAAGTACATTATCCAACTTAACAAACAATAATTTCAAACACATTAGAAGTAAACAGCATCAGTCTCAATATAAATCTATTTATCATTAAGATCAGATATCCTTGCTTCACTGACTAGGGTTTGGATATCAACCTGCACTCTCAAAGCTTTCTGCAAGTCCATTTTCCTTAGCTGGCTTGCTATGTATTTACCATAAATATCAAACTCATCTTCTTTTGGAGATTCTAGGCTAGAATCTAGACTACCTCTGAAAGTTCCAAATGTTTTATCAGAATCATCAGTGCTTGGGTGTCTTTGACGTTTTATTTTCTTTTTTTTAATTTTATAAGTATTGTGAGAACGTCGTTTCTCTGATGAAGAGTCATTTGGTTCAGGTTTAAGAATCAACAGTTTAAAGTCATCAGAGTCAGGGATGGGGTCTGAATGCCCGTTTATATCCCTTGGAGGTGAAGCCCAAACATCGCCGCAAGTATCTTCACCATCATTGGTCTGAAATAAAAATGAGGAAATTAATATTGACACATAAGCATACTGTCCTACCTATTTTAGCTTCTGTTTCTTCACATAGTGATTACATATTGTGAATAGCAGGAAGTGAATAACTTACATCTGTAAAATCACGACTGATGTCCAGAGACATCTCATTATCGCCTTTCTTTATTGTGCTTAGACATTTATACCAATCGTAGAACCATTTCAAAGCAGGTTTGTATGTCCATTCCTCATTCGAACGCTGCTTTATCTTTTGAATTTCCTGCAAGTACGTTGATCTTAGGTTCTTTATCTTCAGCTTTACTTCGATTTCGTTGAGTTTGATGCCTGTCGCGTCGTAAAATTGAGCCATAATCTCTCTGTATGCATGCAGTCGTTTGTTTCTCATTTTGTAAAATGTATGTTCTGGATTCCAAAGGCAGGCGTGACTTATATAAATTTTGGAAAAAATACAAGTTTCTGTTTCTCCCCATCTCATTTTCTTCGGAAATAATAAACGGTTTCTTTATTTAAGTAATTTCAATAATTTTTATTTTAAATCGCAAACAAACGATGTTTTGTATTGGAATTTGGTTGAGTGACACTGACAATTACTAGTAAGTTCGACAGTTATCTATCATCTTATGTACTTTTGTATGCTCAGTACGAGTAATACTTTCAGCCAAAATATGAAAAAGAAAAAGAATTTAAATTTGTATTCTTGCAAGATATGACATAGTTGATATACTATTAAATGAGAAGATATATACCGTATTACGGTATTACTAATAAATAAATCCAAGATCGATCTACATTGTAAAAGCTTCAGGGTAGCAGGTGTATCAAAATCAAATAATATTTTTAGGTATAGGATTTTAATAAGTACAGACACTGTAAAAAATTGAAGAGATCACATAATAAAATTATGGGATTAACATGACAAGAATACAGCCATCTTTATACCTTGGACTTATACCATCCGTAAGTCTGTTACCAGGCAGTATCTCAAAAAAAAAATCAACTATCAAGCTGTAATGGTTCACATTATAGCTAGACAGTAGAAATTTTCACAATTTCTATTGTCCCTATAACAACAAATATTAACAATAGATTAAAACTAATATTTGAAGGGGGCTCCACAAACAACTGGGATTCTTATGCCATTTTTTGATTGATATTAATGATGGCAAGAGAACCTTAAAATATTCACATATTATTTAGTAGTATATTCCCTTTAAAAGAGTTGTTTCAAAAATGTATGGAGCTCTGGCCAAGACAGTGTATATACCATAAATACGCTAGGGACTATTAATCTAATATCAACCAAATTCAAAATAACGTAACTTTTTGCAGAGTACAAAATTAATTTCGAATCAAAATATTTCCAGTTTATTTACGCAAAAAGGTGAATTACACATTTATTGTGTCGATTTCGACATTTATAACGGGCGGTACAATTTATAAACCAATGTGACCATTGGTGTCAATCTAAGAAACAGGGATGCCATAATTCTACTGCAATTCAAATAAATTAGATGTTTTTGTACACAATGACGGAGACGACTGACGAATTTTTCATTATGGCATCTTTAGGCATTTTTGGTAGACATACACCGTACTGGCCGAAATTGAAACAAGTCCTTTAAATTAGTAAAATAAAATAAATTAAATATTATCCCATACATCAAAATGATTTTTTGCTTAAATTAATAAGGAAATCATGAAGACATAAACAAATGTTATATAGATAATGGTACGGAAGTCTTCGTGCACGAGTCCGACTTGCACTTGGCTGTTTTTTCCCACCCTATAAAAACATGTGGCATGGTTTTTAATGGATGATTTCAAATCGAAACTATTCCTGACTATTAAACAGCATTCAAAGAAAAGTTTAAATATGACAATGTTCAGCAAGTCTTGCTTCACTCAGTAAGTTTTGTATAGCAAGTTGTATTCGGAGTGCTTTGTTCAAATCCATTTGTCTGAGTTGTGTAGCAATGAACTTTCCGTAAATATCAAACTCGTCATCCCGAGTTAACATTTCTGATTGGGAATCAATTATACTTGTTTGGATGGGTTTGTGCTTGAGTTTCTTCTTTTTATTTCTTTTGTGGTGTTGCGGTTCAACTTTCACAATAGACAGTGCTTCATCAGTGAGCGCCATGTCACATTCAGTATCAGTTAGAGATTGAGCCACAAGCGGGTCAGGGTCAATGTCATCAAAGTTACTGTTATGGATGTCTTGCTCTCGATCTTCAGCCCAGAATGAATGACTTGATGAATCTACTTCTGGTAACTCCAAGTTCTCCTGCAAATTGTATAATAAAGCAATCAGTTAATATTGTTCAATAGCGGTTTCATGATAAATTTGTCGAAAAATAGTGAATACAACAATGCTAAGAGGTACTCACATAGTTATAGTAGGTCAAAGACTGTCTTTTGTAGGAAACATGTTTTAAACATCGATCCATCTCTTGAAACCATACAAGAGATGGCTCATAGATCAAATCAGGACGAGATTTGTGGAGTATTTTGTGCACTTCCTGTGAATATGTCGTTCTTAGGTTTTTGATCTTATTCTTAACTTCAGGGATGGACATAATTTTTCCCGTAATAGCTTTAAATTCAGCAGTGATAGCCGCGTATGCCTTCTCTCTTTTGTATTTCAATTTGTATGCTCCGTGAGCGGGGTTCCAAAGACATTCTTGTTTGAGATAGATTTTCACGAAGTCTAAAGTTGTTGATTCACTCCACTTCATTGTATTCAAGTGCCCAATTAAATTTAAGATGAACAATATACCTACATGAAAATTATTACAACATTTTATCTAAATAAATGTTCGTATTGGAGATAATCGGTCAGACATCAGTAAATAAATAATCTTTTTTTTTCTTTTTGATTTTAACAAAGCAATGACAGTTACAGTGATTGCTTGTTTCATGGCACAATCTTTTTGTTTTTTTGGCGTCATCGATTGCAATCATCAAGTTTCAGATTTATCAAGCGATAACATGTTCCAAGTACCTACAACTAAAAAAATAACAGTTAATGAGTGCCATGGTAATGGTATAGTTACACTACATATACTGAAAAACCGAAAAGCCCTGACCACTTAATAGTACTTCTATGGAGATTTCCTGCTAACACGAAAACCACGTGATGCCAATTTGTTATCACTCGGTCACACTCTTGCAGATTGAAACCTAGCATTTTTTTATTTGTTGCACATATTCAATGCCTTAGTCACATTTAACTTCCTTTATCTCTATTATAATACTGCGTGGGATACATGTTATTTCGGAATTAAATATCTAGCCCAGTATATCACGATGCTGTGAAGGCACAGTGTAGATGTAAGTAGATTTACCTCCCAATAAAATATTTACCTAAGTATATTATTTGTTATCACAGAAAATAACGTTTATTTGTTTGGGTACATATTTCCAGACAACATTTGTATTCACACAGCACGCGCCGGTTGCCGGTGGACTAAATTATTTTATGTCCTGGGCTCACCCCACACTGTGGAACTTTGAAGAGTCTTCTCTTATTAGTTTGTGGAAGAGTCTTTGGAACAAAAAAGGTTATACGAATATTACGTTCAAATGATTTTTTTTCTTTGTTACGGCTTCACACGTCTGCGTATTAGCTAGTGTCACGTTTTTCGTTTTCTTTTCTTGTTAATTTAGGTGTATATAATTTTTTTATGTTAAAACAGGGAAACGAGTAAAATTTAAATATTAGGAAATCGGATTACGGAAAAATGGATATGGTCATAGGAGTAGGTTATGGTAAGTAAAAAATAATTTTTTTTTTACAAAAATGTGAAATACAAATAAAAATATCAGTGAATTTAAACTACTTACAATTTTATATCATTATCTTCAATATATGAAGCCTGTAGTATTTGTATTATACTACTGTATTATATTCTAAAGCCCTTTTTACTAACGTTTTGCGTTGTGTTTCATACTTTATAATTTTCTCATTTATCTTTGTAAAAACCTGGTCAATATACCTATCCACAATAATTTTCTGATGATTTCGTTATACTTTTGGTGCTGAAAATATTACTTTAATTACCATTTTAATATCAAAATTTGTTTGTTTACATATTGTTGACTAAGTATGTCAATAATTTTCATTTCACGGCATATCTTTCAAAAGTTGTATTTTTTTTCTATGAGAAGTAAAACGTGTAAGGTTTTATGATAAATAGTCTAGTTTTACTTATTTTTGTATTGGCCATTTATAGATAATATTTAAATTTTTGAATATAGATTTTAGGAAACGGGCTCGCGTCTATATAAGACGACGCGAGGCATTCCCTGTGACAGTTCTCATCAAGTTTTATTACAACTACGTACTACGGCCACACCCGGGCCAGGCAGGCCTGGGAATTCTGTTGGCGCGACCAGTTTTATTTTAAAGTGAATTTTTCATCATGACATCGTAAGTTCCAAGGACTAAAAGAGGACATGGATAATGTGACATAGACACGTATACATTTGGATGGATGGAGCATTCCTTAAAGTTAAGGTCTGTGCAAACTTGAAATATTATATTCATCGTTCCGATACTGTGAGCTGCCACCTTCATCTGTGAACTGCCTCCTTCATCTGAGAACTGCCACCTTCATCTGTGAACTACCTCCTTAGTCTGTGAACTAACCCCCTCCTCAGTCTGTGAACTGCCACCAGTGTATCGAGACCGGCCGTTTAAATTTAGCGCTCGTCAGTTCGGTGTATTTTTAATTTTCATTTTTATACACAGTTTGTAATTTGTAAATTAAACATTCATTTATATATATTTTCTTCTTTCTTTTCCTCCAAAGTTAGGGTCCTACTGGTAGGGTCAGGTAGGAGCTAACTTCTCTTTTTTTATTAATTATTGCCTTCCCCCTTTTTTGGATAAAAGGGGTAACGTTATAGGCTAAGGCATTATATACAGGTATATAATTATTTACAAGTAATTATGGTATGTTAATGGGCAGCGAGACTTTAAAATCCAATAAATTTGTGTATAAAGATGTATGGTCTAAGAAAGGACAGCTGAGAAGGATGGGATTTTCATCACCAACTTCCTCGCATTCGCATAAATCGTCATCTATGATGCGAAGCCGGGCAAGGTGTGCTCGTTCAAATGATGAAATTAAGAATCAACTGTTACGCAACTTGACATAGTTGACAATTGTCAACAGTGCATTTAAAAATTTTGAATAACGTATCCCTATTTTTGTATTTTCATTCAGAATGTAAAAATAACGTTTTTAGATATTTTTGGAATTCTAAGAATGGTTCCGAATAATATTATTCTAGTCAAGATAAGTACTGAATGAAATAAAAAAATAGGTAGGTATACGTTATTTTTCATTTACCTTTCCGTTATCGTAATAAAAATTAGGGGTCAAAAATATGAAATGGATTCATTTGCTATTTGTACCTATTTAAGTGGTAGTCTCTTTGGGTAGGATAATCGGCGAACCTTTTGCCTCTCATGTCAGGCGAGTGGACGGCCGCCGACAAAAACAGTATTCTGTAGACCAGGATCTTAATCAATGTTGTGTTCCGCATGTCTGTAGTCTATACAGTACTAAATATTATTGAAATCGTCAAGTCAATGGCGCCGTAGCATACTCCACCCCTTTTTGAGAGAAATAAAAAGCTCTGAAAACTTTTGAAAATTCTTAGTACACATACACCAAGTTTCGTCAAGATTTATCGAAAACTACGGACTATACGAATACGAACTGTAAGTGTGATTACGAATTCAAACATAGGAAAGAAAAAATTGCCAATCTGAAGCACGACACAGACGCTTAGCTCGCTCGGTTCGCGAGAAAATCATAAATCCGAACCAAAAGTTGCCTAGAAGAAATCGTTTAATTTAAATAACCACTAAATATTTTTTCTGTATAGCATTGTTTATATTTTTTGGTGTGCAATTATTGTATTATATTGTATTGTATAAAATAAATCTATGAAGAATTTACTGGAAACATAAATAATATAGCAGATTAGGTTTTTCTTTCGAATTTTTGTTTGAATTGGAAGCCCTCTCCGAAAAGTATTTTACCATGTTCCCAAAAAAATATGATTTTGTCTTTTAAGGTTGGTTCTAATCCAAAAACTCTGTATATTAATGAGTATTTTTGGTGTTTTGTCTTATGCCTGCTAAAGCGAGTTTTCTAATTAAACAATGACTTTTTGTTTTAAATTAAAGAATATATTAAAATGAATAATGTAAATTATATACTTAATAAAAAAAAACTACTAATTATTTTTTATTTATTGACGTACATACAATAACATATTTAAATTTGATATTTAATTGATAATCAAAATATTTTTAAGCTCAGCTTTTAACCATACTGACATGCTCAGCTAAGGCAAAATAGGCAGAACTGTTAAAACGATACCTATTGGGGCAACTAATTTTAAGTTATAATTATTAATATTATGCTGTCTTAAACAGTCCAGCATGCTGATTCTCAATTATTCGATTTTTTATGATCGGATCATAAAACTGCAGTCAGAGACTCGTTGCAAAATTGCAATTTGAGTTTAAGTGTTACCTAATCTTAGTAAAAAATTAAGAGAATTTGTGTAAGTAGTGTAAGATTTAGGATGAGCTTTCGTGAGCTCAGCAGAATCCTTATTACAAAGTTATTGTTTCATAACGGGAAAGCTTTGAAAAAAATATCCCGGAGAAGTTATCCAAATCATTTGATGTGAAAATACAGGCACCCGAGGCGTGAAACTGAACGGAATTTTCCCTCTAGTATTTTTCTTCGCCAAGTTGTAAATGATCCATCAATTTATCAAATCATATATTTTGGTGTGAATATATTTAAGGAACCAGCGATATTGTTGAGCCGTGTAGACGAGGCGCGGACGTAGTCGCAAAAGCCTACAATTTCCGTGGAGTCGCACCCCAAATAGGTCATTTCCGAACGTCGCTGGAGCCCGAGCAGCCCGAGCCGGGACAATAGCCAATTTATTGTCAAAGTAGCGCATTTTACAAGAACACACTATGTACGGAACCGATTCTGTTCACTTCCTTTATAGAATAAAAATAAAAGTCGTACCTATTCTTATATTGAATAACCACTGAAACTTAGATAGAAAAATATATTAATTTATGTTTCATTGTATCTGTATTTTGGTATGTCTTATCTTAAACAGCATAAAGGTTTACCTTTATATTTTAATTTAAGGTTTATCTTACGTACTATCACAGAGCATACTATTATTACGGTACCTATAACAAGACCTAACCAACGTAGAATAACCATGGTACCTATAACAGAACCGATCCAAAAATGAGTTAAAAAATCTCTTTACGTTAGGCCGCTAGTTGTCAAACTTTTAAGAAACAAATATATGCCACAGAATTTAAAAAAAATGTATAACTAGTAGAAACAGGACTCAAAGGAGGAAGCGATTTCAAAAAAACCAGACTGCAACAAATTTAGAGCACTGTATCTCAACGAGTGAAACTGTGGAATGCAACTAGTATCGTCTATAACCATCTTACAGTGACAGACGAATTCAATGACACCCTACACATCAAAATCGGCTTACCAGTTTAGTCTGTAGGGGGTGAAAGTTAGACAACCTACAAATACGTATTATAAACGCAAAAGTTTGTATGAATGAATGTATGGATGTGTGGTTGTGTATTTGTTTTTTTTTCACGCAAAAACTGCTTAACCGACCTTGAATTAATACATAGGCTAGCTACTTTTTATCCCGTATAACGCGGGTACAAGTATAAGCTCGAAAAAAGTTACCCTTTCGGCAGTTATGTAAAAATATTACTGTCACACAAGTAAAGAGGTTGTATGCCTGTTATCAGTTCTAATACTTATCTGTGATTTAGGTACTGTTTATCCACACATGGAAAACTTTTATCCCTGCATGTACATACGCAGGGTGACCGTGAATGGCACTAATGGCATACTAATGAGCTGTACCATTTTAAGATAACGATAACAAAATAATCACCGGCGGTGTTACAAATTTACAAGCGTTTGACCTAAAATCCGTCTCATAGGTATATTGCCGTTTCATTCACATAGCACATAACACGGCTAGGCATTTACACACAGCTATTATGACAACTATTTTAGAGACCACAACCTATAATAACCAACAAAGCTGAGCACTTGACCACAAGCTCGTTCGACCACGGAGCCAGCGACACTGTAAGCCTAGATGGAACATGCCTAGTCTAGAATATACTGGCTCTCAAGGAAGGCTGCCGACTGCTGAAACACACCGTTAAGTGCTTGTCGAGAGATTTTACAACTTGAGGGTGGTAGCTAGGCAGTGAGCGTTAGAAAACGCCCTACCACTATGATAAACAACGTTCTCCCTAGTCAGGTTTCAAAGTGGCAACTCTATCGACTTTTTTATCGGATACATTTCGGGGAATATGCCTTGGATTTACAATTCAAACATCCCCAGTTCATCAACGAACATGTAGATATATGACCAGAGTACCGCCACCGGTACATGGTAGAGATTCCACGGATTCTCACGAAACGCTTTGCGATGGCTTCTCTATTTTCTGATAGCTATAATATTGGTCATTTCAAGTCGCAAGTGATTCTGTTTATTCATCGCATCGCATCATCGCTTCATATTAGACGAGTTGACAAACAAACCTGTCTTCTATAAAAAAAGTTTTCGGATTGGTGACCGTAGAGATATATTTATAATCAAGCTATAGAATACTATTTGGGTGTGCTGGTTGTTGAGTCTATCTTATTTTGTTGGCTAATTGACTTGAGTATTCTATATAGGGTCAATTAAATGCAGTTTAGGCTTTAAGACATGCGCTTTATTGGAGCGCCAGCGACAGACTGGCCTGACGGTCCGTGAAACGAATTACAAACTTAATATAAACAAACTACGCCTAAGTATATTATTAAAAATTAATTGTTCTTAAACCTAGTCATAAAACTAGTCATTATACATAAGCGCAAGTGCTGAAATTTAGGAGTATTAGGCCCTGAAGGATAGAGAAACCAATATCGGGTGTAGTGTCAAAGGCGTCCTGAAGAATTCAATATGGCAGATTGGCAGCCGACGCCGTCGTGGCTATTATAATATATTCTGTGGCCATCGGCTTTCCTGAAACGTTATTAGAAAAGGCTGCTTTCAAGAAAAGCTTTTTTTTACATTATGTAAATACAGTATTTTTGTTTTCTCTTCTGGTTGAATTATAATTTTCAGCCGTTTCATCGTTCCTTTTTATGTTATTATTCATCTTTTAATCTGTTTATGTATGAACAAGTGAATCCTCATAAGAAAGTGTTGAAATCCTTACTAATACTTAAGTATAAAATATAAGATAATAGTGACAAAAAATGCCCAGCGGAATGGCAATATTATATTTTGTTTAATGGAGGCCAAGCTGAATCGTAACTAAATTCTATAATTATTTTTTGTAGCTTTTCCTTCGAATTTTCATACCTCTTAGATCAGAAACGCTTACATATGGTTGCTTATAACCATCAGAAGCTGCCCTTCAGAGAATGATAATTGATTACTAGTGACTCTGTATACCTATATAGCCATAGGATAGAACTGACCTGTTTGCAAGCGTTCACTCCCCAAAAGAAGCTCCTCTATCAAAACATCCGTGATTTCCCTCTACCCTTATCTAACTATCCCTCCGTCCCATCAAATTAAAGTCTCCCTTACAAATAGCAGTATCGGTAGAGGGCAGCTCGGTCGCAGATACCGCGCCGGTTGGGGGATGTGACACAAGACGAATTGCTGTCATGTCAACCCTGGAGCTATGGGGGTGTGGGACATGACATGAGAGTGCATGCAACTGTGTTGTTTACATGATGAAGGACTCACAAACATACCTACTTTTATATATATATTAATATACAGAGTTATCGGTAAGGGTTGTATTAAGTCAAAAGGAGAACACTATACTCATCATTATGCACAACGTTCAATATGGGACCAACTCAGAATTCGAAAAAGAAATCAGCTGTGCCATTAAAAAGTTTATCGGTCGTCGACAAAATGTATGAAACAGTTGATATTTTTTTCTCTAATTCAGAGTTTTTCCTTAAGATAAGTATGTGACCCCATTTGGCTTAGAACACCCCTAACCGATAACCATGCTTGCCTGTGCTAAGGCGAAACACGTGTCGGGAAAGTCAGAGATTGAGAAATAATAAAGGGGAAGTCCTCTACAAGTACTAACCAAAAATATTTTATGTTTTCTGGCGCTGACACCAAAACGCGTATTAGGTATAGATTTCTGCAAAGGAACTTATTTAATTCATCATCTTATCCTTCTTAATCACTTCTGGATATACGAGTAAGCCTCTCTCAACGCAATCCACTCCGCCTGATCCTGAGCTTCTCGTTTCCAACCCTTGAAAGACTTGAAGTACAGAAGATTAGCTAAAATAAAAACTCGTTAAAAAATGATCGCAATTGGGCCAGTCACTTGTGGTGCGGACTGATAGGACATTAAGATTCTTTCCTCGTTGTCACCCTACTAGTTGAACGCAGTTTGACAACGCAATTTATGGTTAACTAGGAGAGTAGGTACCTATATTAACTATGTTAGTAAAGCAAATAGATCGTTGGCCGTAAGGCTGGCTCGAATTTCTAGGTCATATAGGTCCTAGTTATTATCCGAAGATAAACATGTCCTATTATTTAACTAGAAGTAGAAGTAAAATATAAGAAGAAGTTGGCAAGGGTCTGCTCTAAGAAGGTCATATATTCTGACCAGCATGTAGCTAACGTGCTGAACCACCATAACGTGAATATACCACGTAGGGGAGACCTATTCAAAGCAGTAAGAAACACATTTGTTAACAAAGAGTTCATCAATGTTTATTAATACTTCCTATTTTCACAAAAACTTGAAGCTTACACAAAGCTTTGAATGTCTATATTAACTCTATTAACGTAATGGAAAATATTGATATAAAACATTTCTCATTTCCGAAACAAAAATATGAGATAGAATTTTATTTCGTTCTTACAAACGAAACCGTTTTACGTTTACGGGTTCTCCAATAAAATACTACCTCGCCGAATGCAATTACTGTTTTTTTTCGCTTCGCAAATAGCAGGGCGTTGTTTATAGCTCGGTAGCCATGGTTACCGGTTAATTGCGCCTCTTTTCACTCCCCTTACACCCCCACTGCATTGATTTTCCGCCGTGCATTTGGTGGTAGTTGGAACACCTTTGGATTTCGAAGTCAAGGCCTTGCAACAGAGCGTACGGTCATAATCACGTGTTAAGTGAAGGTATGAAGTTAGTTAAATAAGTAGTAAATAAACTGTTTTGTAGATAGTCAAGATTGGGGAACGCGAGATTTGTTTTTTAAAAAGATTAAAAATTGATTAATAATTATTTAATGTCCGATACATTGGCGAGTTGAATTATAACTAACTTAAATCTAACTTAAAACTGAACAGGAGCATTCTCCTTATCAGCTATGCGTCCGGGACGACCACCGTGAAGCCAGACGTAACTCAGCAGTTCTTACGCCTACGCTGGTATCTGTATAGTTTCGGTACGGGTTCCAGGATGCATAACTCCTCCCATCGCAAGATCGAAATTAGCGGACGGATTAGAAGAATGCTGACTCCGATAATTTCGATTATAACATTTTAACATAAGATAACTAAAAACTATCCCTAAAATTACATATAAAATCAATGTTCCGATACTCATACTTTTCACATTTACGGCACTCTCACTATTTTTGACCAAATCACTGTCACTTTTTCTTAGCACATTAGTCAGATGTTGCAGGTTAGTCAGGTCCACCCCTTTTAGGCTTACTGGAACTTCGGGATACGCCGTCTTCGATGGGATTACCGCCGGTAGGTTTATTATCGGTAAGTTTGGCAAACTCATTTGTTCATAACTTCTTCGTTGTCTTTTCATGGTAATTTTTATAATTTCTGCAGTACAGTCATCATCTGCTGTTACGATGTAGGTTCCCTGGACATGGTGATAAGTTATGTCGTCCTTACAGTTTTGGGTGAGTATAAGGATGTTTTTAGAGAAAACTATCCACCTGTTGCTCTGTATCTTCTCTACTTTTACGTCTTCCAGATCCACTAGGATTGGGTGGCATTGTGTTATATCTGCGGCAAAGCTGATCAGGTTGGTGACGCAGGCATCGTTGACCAGCGCGGGTGCGTAATCTTCTTCACAAAGGAACAGGGAGTCTTCGATTTCCTTGCAGGGACGTAAGAGTGACACTGTTTTCAACCTTTTCGTTAACAGGTAAGGGAATTGGGGTAAAATAATGTGAGTTTGGTTAAGGGTATTGGTGACAGGCAAGGGGAGAATTTTATAATATGTGTATATATCGTCTTCAACTAAGGGTATATCCATGATAAATGTTATTTGATTTTCCTTAGCGTAAGCTTTCATGTCTATACATAGTTCTAACTTTAACAAATTTTCGGAATTTACTGGAAACATAAGTTTATTTTGTAGTTCAATATCCTTCAGTATCAATAATAATTCATTAGAGTCTAAAATAGATTGATGTAACATTCCTAGTTTACTAAACGCAACAATGGTTTCAATTTCGTCCAATCTAGTATAAAGAGTTTGGAAGTTGTGTAAGAATAGGTGATAAACGTTAATGATCTTAGAAATTTCTCGAATTTTATTTGTGTCATTTAGTTGTTTTCTGATTTCCCAAATTGCTTTATCCAATTGAATGAAATTGTATTTAGTACTATTAGTAATGTTCATTAATGATTCCATCATTTCGGCGACCACAGTTATCTTTTTATTCATTGCATTCTGTTTTGTCTTTACGTCACTTATTAACGCATCATACTTAATGGCATCGTTATTGTCTAAATTACCCGAGACTAACTTAATAATAGAACCTAAAGGATTTAAAATTCCACGTTTACTTCTTTTTACCGGTAATAATTGGCTCAACTTTTGCACTGTTATATTTTTTATGAAATCTGTTTGAGTTCTCAAATCGCTGACTTCAGAGTCAATGGGTTTCTTTCCAAAGTAGTTTAATAAATGTTTATTCAAGTTTGAATACCTATTTAAGTTAAAATCTAAATCGTCTCTAACTAAACTTAAATCTAATATCTTAATAATAGACCACTTATCGCTACTTATCAGGGCTTGGCCTTCTCTAATTGGGAGAACTCCAGGATTGTTCCTGATTCGCTGAAGTAGAAGGGCCAGGACAGCTGTAGCCTGTACCAGGATCAGGAGGCACCTGTGAAGGACGTTTAATGTCTTTAATTGGCGCTTTTGTTTCGCGGCCTTTGATGTTAAGTGGTACTATGTTCCTAACTATATTTTCTTTTACTTCCGCTTTCTTGTAACGGGGTTTATCCTTACTTCTTCTTTCATTCACGCCTTTCACATATACTGCGTCTCCTTCATGCACGTTAAACTGTTTCTCGCCTCCATGCATTTCCTTGATCTTTTCTTTTCTACCTATTGTCTTGTTTGTTATATATTCATATAGGTATTTTGTTCGTTTTTTATGGTCTTGGACCAGTTTTTGACTGTAATCTTTATTAAACTGTACATTGAAAGGGGTTGTGGCATCGGTGTGCCCAAAAACAACCTCGAAGGGAGTTAAGCCAGTTGTATTATGTATAGTTTGATTATAAGACATGAGGGCATACGTCATTACGGATGCTGCATCGGTGAATTTGTGTTCGTAGCTAGCTAGTCGGTAAATTTCTATTAGTGTTGAGTGGAAACGTTCAACTATTCCCATGGAATTTGGATTGTGGGGCGTGCCAATGTGTAAATCTATTTTGTAGAAATTTAAGGTTTCCTTGAGTAGGGCGTTATTGAACTCAGCCCCTGAATCGGCACTAATTCTATGTGGTACTCCATAAATCGAAAAATACTTGATAAGGGCTCTGATGACTTCCGGTGTTGTTTTGCTATGAATTTCGATTGCCTGTCCAAGCTTGCTAAAAGCGTCTACTATTGTTAAGTAGGTTTTTCCTTCTATACTGAAAATGTCCATGAAGAGTTCCTGAAACGGTTTTGTCTGGGTTTGCGTAAGCTGTAGTTCAGGCTTAAGAGGTTTTCTGTCGTATTTCATTTTTTTGCATCCGTCGCAAGAGTTTATAACTGTTGCTATGGTTAGTTCCATATTAGTCCAGTAGTAGATTCGCTTGATGTGAAGTAGCGTCTCTTTAATTCCTCGATGACAAGTTTTTCCTATGTGGTATTTTGTAATTATTTCTTTTTGCTCGTTTTCATCTTCCACATAAACTACTCTTTCTGTACATTCCATGATTTTAACTGTATCCTTTTTGAACAGAGTTATGGTTGCTTCAGCGAACTGTTTCCTGTGTGTTTTGTCTTCGAAATATATAAAATACTTAGTTTTTGGATTTATGTATTCTTTCAGGAATTTTTTCACTAAATCTGGTCTGTTTAGTGGTAGATGAAGTTCTAAAATCTTCTGCTTCTGATTTGATGTGTCTTTTACGGACAGTTCGTTCCTAAACCAAGTGTGTACTAGGATTTGGTTAGGTTTTGTGTCAATAGCCTCGTGTAAAATGGGAATTCCTGTGGTGTCCGTTTCGAATACCGAATGTTTAGTTTGGGAATTCGTTGAAGCTGTTAAAGTGCTACTATTTGGGGATGGAATAGAATAAGGTGACCTTGGGTCATCGGCATTTATTATTGACATAGTTTTTTCTGAATCTGATGACAGAATTATGGTGCTATTGGTCTCGTCATTATGAATTTGTTGACTTTTTCGTAGCCTTTCAATGTCTTTCATTACTTCGTCTATTTCCTTTTGTAATTTGTTGTCGTCAACGTTTACTTTCATAGATAAGCCATCGTTATCTATGGCGTTCACTTTTATTCGGGACAGGGCGTCTGCGACAACATTTTGTTTTCCATTTTTGTATTGAATGTCGTAGTCGAATTCAGCAAGTCTGAGTTTCCAACGCGTCAGTTTGCTATTGTGTTCTTTCATATTATTTAGCCAGGCGAGTGGGCGATGGTCTGTATATATAGTAAAACGCCTGCCGTAGAGGTACGGACGGAAATGTTTTACTGCCCAAACGATTGCGAGTAATTCTTTTTCTACAGTGCTGTATCGCGTTTCCGCATCATTTAAAGTCCTGCTAGCGTAAGCGATTGGTTTGTCGCTGCGTAAAAGGCCTTGTGAGATTACAGCGCCGATAGCGTAATCGGAAGCATCGGTTGTCAGGATGAACTGTTTTTCGAAATCCGGGAACTGTAAAATCGGAGCGTTTACTAATAACTCCTTACACATCTCGAATGCTGCTACGTATTCTTCGGTAATTTCTATCTTGTAACGTTTTTTTAAGCATTTTGTAAGTGGTCGTGTTATTTTGGCGAAATCTTTAATGAATTTGCGATAATAACCGACTAGTCCTAAAAAACTTTTTATTTCGGTTGTAGTTTTTGGAATAGGGAAGTTAAGTACTGCCTGAATTTTATCGTTGTTCGGTTTTAGACCTTCTTTTGTTATCATGTGTCCAAGATAGAGGACTTCTTTGCGGAAGAATTCGCATTTATCTAAGGTTACTTTCAAATTTGTGGCTCTGAGTCTGTCGAAAACCATGCGCAATTTTTCTATGTGTTCTTGTAAGCTTGCTGAGTAGACAATTATGTCGTCAAGGTAAACTAGGCAATGCAGGCCTTGTAAGCCTCTCAGGACATTATCCATGGCCCTCTGGAAAGTAGCGGGGGCTGTCTTGAGGCCAAATGGCATACGGGTAAACTCATAAAGTCCTGATTGCGTAGAAAAAGCTGTCTTTTGTCTATCCTCTTCCTTAACTTCTATCTGATGGTAACCACTCGCTAAATCAATGGTGCTGAAATACACGGACTTTCCTAGTTTATCAAACAAGTCTGAAATGTTAGGCAGAGGGTACTTGTCGTCGGTGGTAATTTCGTTCAAACGTCTATAATCAATCACCATTCTAAATTTTGTCTCTCCGGAAGCGTCAACCTTTTTAGGGACTAGATGGACGGGCGCACTCCAAGGTGAATGCGATTCACGTATTACGTCGTTTTGTAGTAATTTATCGACTTGTTTTTGAATTTCAGCTGTGTACGCTGGAGGGTGTCTATATGGTCTTACATATATGGGGTCTTCGTTTTTAGTTCTTATCTCATGTTTTACTCCGCTCGTAAAAGAGAGGGGAATGTCGTCACAATAAAAGATGTCTCTATACTCATAGCATAATTTTTTTATGCTTTCCTTTTCTTCCTTGTTAGCGTGGTCTAGACGCAGTTTCCGCAAATTTTCTTTTAACAATTCATCAATCTCACATTCATTCGTCGTAAAATTCACTTTACATTCTTCTCTTTCATACTTAGTAACTCTTAGTGGTTTTGCAAAGGTCATGGTTATTTTATCTTCGGATGCATTTTGAATAACGATACATGCATACGAGTCAACGCAAGATACTAAAGCGCTGGGCATCCTTACACCTTGACCAAAATCTACGTAGTCTATTATGGCTTCGCCATTTCGTAAGTCCGTTGGTACTTTTACACGTGTCTCTGTTCTTGGTTCTAGAGTTATTTCATACGGTGGACTATATATAATCGGTATTTCTGTATTAGGTGTTTGTAATATTCGGTTTCGCATATCAATGTTAGCTTTTAATTTAGATAAGAGGTCGGAACCTATCAAGCCGTCATAACGGCTGTCAACATTATATATGTAAAATTTATGTTCTCCAACACTTTTAAAAGTTTTCAGTAGTGGTATCCGAATGGCTTCATTATGTTGGCTGCGAGCATGAGTGCTGACTACTTCGAAAGGCTCGTGGTATTTGTAAGCGGTGAAGTATTCGTCTGCCTTTGCGGGGCTTATAAAAGATCTTGTACTTCCGGTGTCAATCATAAAACGTGATTTAATTTCGGGTATTTCTATGTAAGGTAGCTTCAAAAGAGAATCACAATTTAGCTCTATTAGCTCGGATGGGGATTCGAGGCTGGTAGATGAAAATTTTCTTCAGCATTCGGTCCCTGGTTATAAACATCTGATATTGTTTCATAATTTTGGGAATCTGGCATTTCCAAGTTGTAAGTATAATTTTCGTCATAGTAATCATAATTTTGTTCACAGGCTTGTTCCGGTGAAGCCTCGACAAGTTCGTTGTTAAAGAACATGTTTTCACTATCAGGGGAAGCGTTTAACATGTTCTGTCTCAACGGGCGGGCTGTGCGCATTGAAACGTCAGTATCCTCAATTGGTTTAGGTCGCTGTACATTTTGGTTCGGGATGCCGAATTTGAATGTTTGTTGGGGTTGCATAAAAGGTAGGGCTGGTCTAGCAAAATTTTGGTTCATTGGAGGTCTGAAGCCTTGACCTTGTTGGTAATTACCAAAATTAAAACCTGGTTGTGGTCGAGGTATACCAAACCTAAAGTTTTGTTGTCCCTGACTTGGGTTAAATCTGAATCCAGTAGGTGGATTTTGGGGCTGATGGCCAAATCTAAAACCTTGCGGTTGGTGCTGTTGTTGCTGCTGCTGCGGTATGCCGAACCTAAAGTTATGACTAGGCATTGCGAATTTATTTTGTGGGTTAAAAGAAGGATTTCCAAATTTAAAGTTGTTGTTACCAATATTATTAGCCATTGGAATTTGAGGCTTATGAGGCGCCAGAGCCTGACGTTGCTTATGTTTTGCATTAAATTGAGTTATGAAATTTACTTCTTCTGTCACTATAGCTAAAGCGTTTTCTAACACAGTGCACCCTTTCAGACGCACTATGCGAATTAAGTCCTCACTCAGATTATATAAAAATACATTCAGTGCCATATTGTTGTAGACTATCATTTTTGCGGCCTTTACCCCTTCATCGGTAAGTAAATTGACCTTAGCAAAAAGCGTACTACGCATATGCTGGATGCGATGGCAGAAGTCAATGTAAGACTCACCAGAATTTATTTTCATTTGCTCTAGCTCTATCGCGATACATTCTTCGGAACGTGGGTCACCAAAATGTTGAACTAGAACCTCCTTAAGTGTTATCCACGAGTTAATATCTTCTCGCTCGCTTAGAAGCGCTGCGGCTTTACCATGAAGCCTACTTGTAATTCCGTGAAATACATATGTTTGTTGCGCCAAGTTATTAGGAGATGCATAGGAGTTATAGATGTACTGTACTTTCCTAATGAATAAATTTAAAAGGTTTTCTTCACCTTCAAATTTTGGTATTAAACATAAAAGGTCTTTTGGTATTATCCTAATATTTTGCTCCATTGCCATTTCTTATTAATAACTAGTTATTTTTATAATTAATAATAGATTTAACACAAAAATTTAACGACGATATTAGTACGTTAAAGGAAATCAAATAACGATTATTTGTCTAACAAACGGAAATAGATGGGAACGGAACGGAAATGTGAAAAGGTTTACTCACAGAACACTCGTCCTCATCCTTCTATTGTAGTTAGGTCGTCTTCTTAAAACTCGCCGCGCACCACAAATGACAGTTTTATTTGGTTCGTATGGATTGCCGTCAGACACGATCACTTAGGTTGAGAAACCGTGGCTTGTTAGGTTCACAGGAACGAATCGCAGGAACTTCGATAGTAACTTTCGCGAACGTACGGAACCCCAGCAATCCTACCGGCTGCGCCAGTCAAGATTGGGGAACGCGAGATTTGTTTTTTAAAAAGATTAAAAATTGATTAATAATTATTTAATGTCCGATACATTGGCGAGTTGAATTATAACTAACTTAAATCTAACTTAAAACTGAACAGGAGCATTCTCCTTATCAGCTATGCGTCCGGGACGACCACCGTGAAGCCAGACGTAACTCAGCAGTTCTTACGCCTACGCTGGTATCTGTATAGTTTCGGTACGGGTTCCAGGATGCATAACTAGATGTCATAATGAAATCATATCAGTTTATTTTTTTTATTCTTTTTTGATTGGCCATCACACTCTGCGTATTGTGCCAGTTCTCAAGTTCTTTATCAGTTTATTATTAAACTACTAGCTGTTACCCGCGATGTTGCCAGCAACATAAAATTAAATTTAAAATGTTTCAAACTTTGAACCCCCATTTGACTCTCAATTAGGGAACTTATTATATATTTTAATACCTGTGTACCTACTCCTGATCTCCGCGGCCCTAAAGTATCGAATTCAAAATATATCATAAGATTCAATAGTATAATATACTATTAACTCATAAAATATAGCATATATATAAAACTACATTTCCATATATTTAAAAAACTAAAGACAAAAGCTGCAAAAATCAGTCAAGTGCGATTTGGACTCACGCATTAAGGGTTCCATACCATTTATCTATACAAGATTAGTTCAAGTTTATACTTATTGTGGTTATCAATATCGAGCAAATCAACAATATATTATATTAGTTATCAATATTTAACCTCTTTTGAGTAATTTTTGCCATTGTGGTAACAAAAAACATCATCTTTGAAAATTTCAACTGTCTAGATATCACGGTTCATTAAATACAGGCCGGTAACAGACGGACGGGCGGACACCGAAGTTTTGGTAATAAGGTCGCGTTTATCCCTTTTGGATACTTAACTCTAAATCCTAACAAACTAAATAAATTTCACGTACAGATGATAAAATAAAATAAAACAATCGATTCAGTGTTTACGAGGAAGGTGCCACAAAAATAGTGCCTTTACCGTGACCTCTTTGAATTGGCAGACTTATCCGCTGGCAGAGGTAAGTGTGCTATTAAGCATTTACATGGTTATAATACAGCTCTGCAAATACCATTTCGGGTCAAATCATTTATATGCACATCGCAGGTAATTATAATACAGAATTATACAGCCATGCGAGACCTAGTACACGGCATTTGGCATCGCGTGAGCTCTTTGGATACGGTCGGCACAAATAACATTTTATTGATCGTAATGGATTATTACCAATACCTACCATTTTTGTAAAAGCGTTTTGGTGTTTCAGAAATCGCTTGCAAACATTGCGATTAAATTAAATAGATTTAAAACCCGATATTGTCATCTGCGATTTATTTTTTAATGTAGGTAAGTACTTAAGTATGCATATAGGTTAACTGGATAAAGAGCCTAGTGATTACGTTTCACAGACCCTGTAGATGAAAAAAAAAACAAAAAAGATATAAGTTGTCTTTAAGATCTGTTGTCCAGTATGCTCAAAAATCGCTTTTGTGTACAATAACAATAGTAGAAAATTGTTTTTTCCGCGATCTGCAGGATTTACTAACGAAAACTTCATGTTACTTGATGTGGTACGACCCTTACCTAACTGAATAACAATATGATGAATACAGCATTTTCTCTCTCTTATTAGATATATCTCTCCGCATTTTTGTTAAAAATAAAGGTTAGCTATATTTTTAGGTTTAACTTAGTTTGAGTCCGAATTAGAGTCATTATTATATTTTTAGATTACATGTAATCCCACCCCACTGCTGGTCAAAAGTTTGACATAATTATATGATCTGATTTAAATTCATCATAATATAATAAGGGCACAATTTTTCTGCTGACCGTAGATTGAATATTGATTGCCGCAGATTTCACCGCCGTAGAGCCTTGACACAGGTTCAAAAAAACAACATGAATCAATTACCTAAGTAAGGGCCGCGGATGTTACACTTTGTAATTATAAGTATAAATAATACTGTAACTAGGGCATAGTCATAATAATTTTAAGAATGGTGTTCATTTGTTTCAACGTACCTACTTTAAAGCTTCGCCTTCTATAGTGGCTTTGAAAAATCAATCAATTTGTTTGATCTATAATATGTAAAACCAAACAAGATATAGGTAAGATAGGCATTAATGATGGGTTGATCAGGCAGATCAGTTTCAGCGGGGTAGATATATCTGATCTTCATAAGAAAAAGGATCTTACATAAAATATAGATACTCTAGAGGGCCAAAGTTCAAATTTTTAAGCTAAATATCTTAATATAATAAAGAAAATTCTGGTTTAAGCATAGCACCCTTAGTATTAAAAAAAATACTCGAGACTAGTTTGGCTGAAAAGAGTGTGAAGTGTGAACATATAGTGAACTATGACCCCAATCCTTCATAAAAGAGGTCAGTAGTGTAAGCATATTAAAGATTGATATAAGCATATTATAGCGTAATTTAGAACGAGGCGTGGGTCGGATCATTGTAGGTCCTGGTTATTTGTCTTCGGAAGTTAATCGTAGGCAATGTCAGAGGCCTTCGGGTGACCTAGAAACTCTAACACTAGGGCGGACCACTCCGCCAAGAAAATTGATACGAATATATATATATAATTAATCTTTGGAACTGCCTAATTTATCGACCGACCGAAAAATATTTTACGAGTTAAGATTTTCTTGTGACGACTGTTACGAGGTATAAGACTGTAAGATATGTAATAATAATTCGTTTTTACTTCCTTACACATTACACAAAGGACCCATGCTTTACGCAATATTAAACTCAACCTATAAATTAAATAAACAATTGAATCTTAAGAATAATAACTTGATACATAGCCGTTTCCTGTCCTCAGACAAACACCTGCTCATTAAAATTCAAATAAATCCATAATCACAACAAAAACAAACGCTAATTAATCGCCTAACGTCTTATATTATGACTAAAATGATTATAATTATTATATTAATGCCATTATTCGCGTACAGGTTGAGATCTAACACATAAGTACAACAAAAAAATTACAACTTTATTGCATGCTGATAGAGTTGAGTTTAGGGTTGTTTTTTCTAGAGTGATAAGGCGTTTTGTGTTTGGGTGTGAATGGGTCGTGATTGCGCTGCATAGTTGGAGCGGTGACCTTCAAACGATCACGCTTTGCCGTACAGGTAGGCACGAGATATTTCCTAGGACACCAGAACAATTCTTATTAAGTAATAAATGTATAAGAAAAAAATATTAGATGTAATTTTTGGACTTTATTCAGATTTTTTCTGAAATTTACAAGACGATTTTATTCAGGATTAAATACAAAACAAAAAAGTCTTCATAAAAGATTTTCTGTACTTATTAGGACTATTGATAAGAAAAATCTTAAACACCAATAAAATATAAATAGACAGTATTAATAAATAATTTAAAGGTTTTATATATAACAATCAAAAGATATAGTCGACTGATTTGTGGGTCGATGTACCTAAATTAGGAAAAGTCGTCCAAAAACTTACTTAGCATTACAAATGATGTAACATGACGTAATATAACGTGAGCTCTACGAGTAAAAAGATAAATCCTTATCTTGGACAACAACACAATTATAATTAGCTGAATAGAGGGTAGATAAACAATTCACCGCGCAATCTAACATCCAACTCCTTTCAGAAACTCCGAAGCTATTCAATCAAGTTTCGATTTAGATTCGACTTAACAGCATCCAAGTCAAACATGAACTAATATCAGCTTCGGAGCACTCAGACCCTTCAGAATTAAGGAAACTTTCAACTACAATAAGGGATATTAAACAGAACACACAAACACTATGAATAGATAAAAATATTAAATAACAAGTGGTTAGAAGCGAGTTCGAAAAAACCCGACTGCTAAATCGTTAAACCTGTGTATCATCTATGATTTCTTCTTTTTTTTTTAATTTGATGTACCCAGTGTCACTCTCACGACTAAGACGGATCTATTGACACCACTTACATAAAAATATAACAAGCTGTTTAGGCTCTAGGGCTTGCCAAATAAATATACGTGCATACATATATTCGAAAAACATAACCCTTCTTTTTTATAGTCGATAGGCTTGCGCTTGACCGCAACTGACCTGGTGGTCAAGTCTGTTACTTGAATTGCCTCAGAATTACGATTGGATTGTACCAAAATGGCGGTTTTGACATAGAATAGGTCAGAGTTAGTATTAAAAATCTTGTTTTGTTTGATACTAACTGTGGTCTATTCTATGTCAAAACGGCCATTTTGGTACAATCACAATATTTTGATACAATTCAAATAACAGACTTGACCACCTGATGTAAAGTAACGATGCGGTCTAGTATGTAGCGCGCTTGTCTAGAAGAAACCGATTCACTTGCCATTTGAAGAGACCGAGATTATAGCTATCGGGCAATCCGAACAATAAATGTAGACGCAAAGCGTTTTGTGCGAGTCCGTGGAACCTCTACCATGAACCGGTGGCGCCTTACAGTATCTCTACTTGTCCTATTGTAGAACGGAGACGGGGGAATTAATTCATGTAAATCCAAGGCACACTCCCCGAAATGTATCCGATAAAAGACCGATAGGCTAGCCACTTTTCGACGATGCTCGAGGCTTTGAAGTTTAACTTTGGCCAGAGCATCGTTACCTATAAGTCTTTTAGCTCGCCTTTCGATAGACTCCAACGCTTCAAGCTGGTATTTTGCTGATCCATCCCAAAGATGCGAGCAGTACACGATACACGATCGAACTTGTGTTTTATACAGAGTGAGCAACTGTTCCGACGTGAAGTACCGGCGCACCCTTGAGAGGATACCCAGTTTTTTGGCAGCTAACTGAGCTTTGGACTCATTATACGCACCGAAATTGAGCGTTGAAGTCAGCGTGACACCTAAGAGCTCAAGATGGTGGGTTAGGGGAACTGATACATCTCGGAAAGTAGAGGCCAGTTAGAATGGCCTCTTTTTGGCGGAGAACAGACACGCCTGCGTCTTAGCAGCATTGAACCTGACCAGATTGGCATCGCCCCAAGTAGAGACTGCCCTGAGGGACAAGTTCAATCGCTCGACCGTAGCTTCTCTAAGTAACTGAACTTCAGCCGCACTGGCACGTGGAGAAGAAATGTAACTCTCAACGACCGTGCTGTCTTTCGCAGTCGGGTAAAAAATAGAGAAATCGATTGCCTGCGATATGTTCAAACCAAATGTATATAATTATGGGACCTGTTTAAATAACCAAAAAAGTATTTTTGAGATAAGATTCTACAGATCCATTTGCAAAAGCAAGCAAGAATAGTCATTAAAATTATTTTATAAGCAATATATTAAGCCCGGTCTCTTTCCACTCAAAAAAATAATAACAAGGCAGTCACAAACGTTCATTTATTGAATTCTCAAAATAATTAAGTGGATAATACAAATGCAAATACAAAATAATTTATTCCAGAATAAAAAAAAAACATTCTGAAGCACTTCGAACGTATCGACAGTCACAAATTATTATTTTTGAATTGTAAGGTTTTTGGCTATTCGTTTGAAGTGTCCCGATTTTGTTTTCGTCTGTACCCGTTATACAACCAAGTTAGATGTCAAGTACATACAAGCAGCGCTTATGTAAGGGAGATGACGAGTTCACCTGCACCCAACTTTGCATAACAACATAGTCTTATCAACTTAGATATAAGTCTCAATGTGCCGTGAACAAAAAGGAGACTTCGTCGTTAACAATCGACCTATAATTATTAAACCATAGTAGGTACTTTGCCACCGTTACCAATGTACTTCGTACACTTTGTTTTAATTGGTTCCATGTGTTTTAAATAAATGTTTCATGGGAATATGAAAAATGCCTGATTTTCCTCTGACATAAATTGATAATAAGATACGAGTGCATTGCATGTAAGTTCGTTGATTACCGACCTCATTTCAGCAGGCGCCAAAGCCATCAGTTATTCAGTTTTTCAATTGAAAAATCTAACCGATTGAGAGTAAATTTAAATCAATTTTTGAAATCGTTAAAGCCGTCTCCTAGAAATCAGGTACCAAATATAAAGAAAATGGAATCTCATCATCAATATTCATCCTTGTTTATATTTAAGACCAATATATAGAGGCAAGTAAAGTACCTACGTACTTACATAGAGCTATTTGTTTCATAGGGGTTTTTGCTTCTGTTATAGTTGTAAGATTTATTGCATATCATTGTCGACTTGGTAAACTTGGAAATGCTTTTGTGTGTACATCTGGTTAGTCTGCCGAAACATAGATCTATACAGCATCTTTACTTATTATTATTATAAACAGGCAAAGGTAGCATTAGGGTTCTTTTATGTCTATTCCGTTACCCACGACTGACCAATAACTCATAAATAATATAGATAGAACAAGTGGCTCGAAGCGACTCCAAGATAACTCGAATTCAAAAATTTCAGATTCGTGGTATGCATGCAACTAGTTCAACCTACAAGTATGACTTTCTGCTGACGAAGATAAATGTAATGAAACCTCACACATTTTAAAATCGGTCTTTTGGTTGAGAGAACGCTGTATAGGGTCGAAAAGAGACATACACACATACAAAAATGCAAAGATACACTCGAAAAACAGTACCCTCATCTTGGGCAGTCGGGTAAAAACAAACTTTTTATTTTACACATAAGAAGATAAATTTTACATGAAGTACCACGAGTGCTCTTATTTAGACACATTGAAAGAAAACTCGTTTGCAATAATTTCAATAGCGCCGGAGCTAGGCAAACTAAGTTAACGAGAGTACTTGCACTGTGAATGGATAAAAACAGTGTTAGTGACGTCACAAAATGCCGGCTGGTGCCTGGTAGTGCCACTGCGTAAATGCCCGAGAACATCCTCGTTTTAAATGCGTCTTCACATGCGTTTCACGCCGAGTAGAAGTTAGACATACTGTCACCATTGCCATTAAAATATCACTTTCATCACGACTTTATTATTGTCTTACAATAAAATCAGAAGAACTTTATATACCAAAGCTTTGTAGTAGATTTATCACTATATTATCAAGGACGTCCCTAAAACATCTTTAGAACAGATTAGAACTAGGTCGCGATGCCTCTTAAATCATTGATCTCAGCACAACAGTGGGAAGAAGTAATATTTTTGGGAAGGCAGCTTTTTCTTTCCTCGAATAGGCAATGTTTCATATGAAAACTGAAGAGCATAAAACTGAGACTATATACTCGTACAAGCTAACTCCCAATGCGCGAAGAAGTGAGCGTTGGAGGAACATCCCACGCCGTCATCCGACGGATCTAAAATTACAATACCTCAATAATTGGGCATAATAAACTTAAGCCAAGTTACAGTGACCCGTACTTATAATTTTTTCAGTACCCGTTTGCTAAAAAGGTTAACGCCAAGCATGACGCTGGGGAGTTTTCCCGCTGATTTTCGATACCGAAGGAAACTTGAGTAATGGCATCAAAATTTAGTGCTCACGGCGTTTCCAACGCGGCGTTTTACACGCCAGTTTAAACTCCATCAATTGTAACTGTAGGAGTGTAGACTCGTAGCTAGTGGGTAATCAGTATTATGATAGCAATCATTAACTTGTTGCGGGTAGTGATTACGAAGGCAATTAATGGTTTCAGCGCGGGAAAAATATCCATTATCATTGAAGACTGATGTTTACCCTTGGTGGAATCTCGGTCGTAGCGTAGATATTTTAGCTATTCGACATTTGCGAATCAAATACCCAGATGGTAATGAAAACACAAATGCTAGAAAATAATTTGAATATACAAAGTATAATATAAAAATTACTTTTCTAGTAGTTCTAAAAATAAACTGCCTACCTAGTTACCTTATTAGGTGTAAATAATTTGAAATCTTAGTTCTTTCATGCATTTTATATAATAAGTCAGTGACCAACAAGTCGATGGTGGCCATTTGCCAGTGTTGAGGAAACAATGCCTTTTCGCAATTCTAGTTGCAGCCTAAAACATACAGAATATATTAAAATGGAAGTAAAGATTCTATTTATTCTATATATTCTATTCTATTCAGAAGGCACGATGTGTTAAACCATTTTTTTTATTTACATGTGAAAAGAATATTGTGTTATTAGTTTTGAATGCATAATCCTATTCTCGCTCAACAATTCCCTAACAAGTAGTGCTTTTGAAGAAATTTCATTTATTCCGAAGTATCTTAACATAACCTAGCTAAGGTTATGTTTATAAAATAACCATTGTATGGCAAGTGCAAGTTTGTTATTGTGACCCAATACTTGAGATGTGAGAGGCTGAGTACTTCCGCATCTTTGTCTTGATGTTGTATTATAATATCTTGTTACTTTGTTTTGTAGTACATCAGAACGGATGTTAGTGCGATTTAAAAAGGTGAAGCAATAAAGGACTATTAGACGAAGAAATTATTCAGTAAATATTTTTATTCTTCTTCATTGAAAGCGAAGTGACTCGCCTTCGTGCAGACCAGCCAAGCACTCAAAGCCTGTAATTGGTACTAAGAGACAATAATGCAGGATCTACAATTTACTATTAGGTACCTTTACAATAACAAATAAACTTCATTGTAACTAATACGATATGAGATAATAAATACAATAAAAGCTTGTTGTCGCTCTGATCGCCAAATGTAAAGCAACATTGAGTAACAGAATGTGCAAAATTTCAATTGCCATCTATATAATAGGTATATATATTTAGTTTGGTAGTTATGTATCTAATTCAATGTGTGGAACAATGACAATATAATGAGAGTGCAAACAGTAAAAGTTACTCTATGAAAATGTCTAGCGAAATCATGACTTGAACTTCCTCTTAGTGAGGCACTTGAATTATTCGTAGATATTACGAGCATGTAAATAAACTATTTGAAGACGTGTTACAGCGGTTAAACTTAAGAGAATATTACTTGTTTTCAAACATTCGATGCTGAATGCCAAATCCTTAAAACCTGCCCACTCATACAAGTATGCTATCAATAGTTTTTGTGATGTTAAAAATAACAAAAACACTATTGAATAGGCACGTGAATCATACTCATAACTTCCTACAGTAGTATATGACTTACTCTATTTATTGTATAAAATAATCTTTAAGTCTGTAACAATAGAGTTCGTTTTGAAATGAATAAGCGACATAAAATATGATATAAGTAATTTGTATGTGGTTAGTTCTGGTTTGAATTGAATTTTGAATGGGTAGAGCCAGACGTATCGTCTCTTTGTATGAATGTACATAATAATGATATATGTATATATGTACATATACACTAAATAAAATAACTTTTGATCCATATGACGTGTAACCAGAATGTTGTTTATGCCTGGTCTAAAGTATAAGCATTGCCATCCAACATGGTCATGATGCTAGCTACTAGATACGCTGCCTTTAGGTAGTAAGTTGGAATATTTAGATTATGAGTCAATTTTTAGTATAGTCTATAAATGTTCCAACAGCTTATTTGTTGGTAGTAGTTAGTCATTTTAGTTTTTGTAATAGAGACACTCGTGTATGGATTACATAGACAGACGGAACGGTTCAAATATTGTGTTTATTTTTAGTAAATTAATGTTTGGCTATTAAGCTATCATCATAAACTTTATCATGTTTGTAGTGCACTCTTCAAGCGCTCGCTTGAAGAGTCAACATCTCATGAGGATGCCTTGTGCTAAGGCGAAACACGTGTCGAGGAAGTCGGATACTGAGAGAAAGAGAAATAATAAGGTGAGGTGTGGCGGTGGTGAGGAGGAACCACACCATAAAAACAAAAATATTTTTCGATTTCTCACGCTGACATCAAGACGAGGCGGAAAAACACTAAATATTTTGTATATACCATCTTATTATTAGATATATATATTATATATAAGTACTTATTGCATTATGTTAAGATCTGTATGCAATATCTAATTTGTCAACAAATATATTGACAATTGAGTATACATACAAAAATGATTATGACGACAAGGAGTACAACAAGAACCTACAATTAAAATAATAATAGTAAATTTCATTGGTATCCGGTTAAACAAATAATAATTATATCTAATTCATAAAATAAATTACAAATAACAATTATTGTCCCAGTTCTGAACGCAGGCGGAACATCGTTGGCATCGTGGGCAAAAACCGGGCGTCCTCGCTTCGATGCCGGCACTTATAGGTACCTTTTTTACTGGCATTAGCTCGGATAAGTACATGTTACCGATACCTCGATGATCTAATACCCGAAGCGAAGTGTTAGATCAATTGGAAAGCAAAAAAACAGTGAGTGGATGGGTAATCGCTGTGGCTAATACGTAGAATAGATATTGCGAAACTCTATGCTTTGAGGTATTATGAAGAACAAAAATACTTAAGGACAGATACAGGTCTGTTCCCATTTGTCCTTGAGATAGAGTTTAATTTGACACCGAATTGAAAAATGCAGGCAGAAAATAATGAAAAGTTTGATCTATTCAAATTTATCATTATATTTTATTCAGCTGCCATGAAATTTGTAGCAATGAAGGTTGGGACTTTAAAAAACTAATTTCTTCATTGTTAGTGGATTGTTTTACAGTTATGAAATATTTCCAAACATTAAAAGAACACCGCCCTAAGCTAAGGTTTGTGGAGCCTTAAGAAATAAAGAAAAGTATGAAAAGAAAAACCACACAGTTTGCAAAACTAGGAAAACCGAAAAGACACACAATTCCCTCAACATGGGTATCAAATGAAAGGGCTTGACTAGTAGAATACTATTACTATACACTATGATACTCGTAATTTCAAATCCAACATGGCTGCCACAATAAATGTCGGTGGTTATTCATAATTTTCAATTTTACTTGCGACTGGCCTTGGATTTGTCTGACGGTTTTGGTTGATTTTAATTGACAGGTCGGTGGTGTTAACTCAACACGAGAAATGTTCTTATACAATACATTTGTGTAATTTTTATCAAACAAAATTCTGTTTATTATTTTGTTATACAATAAAAGTGTCATCAATAGAAAACTGTACATAATAGAGGCATTGTTCTATTATTTATTTACTGGTTGCTCTGTCGTGTTGGTGCAATGTCTATTAGACAAGCACTATTACCTCAACCTTTACATACCTAGCACGGAAAATTATAACAATTAACATACAATAGCGATAGACTACTTTCTATATGACGTTCATAGAGTAATCTCAACGAGATTGCGGTAATTAGGATTTCAATAGAGGTCATATTTCGAGGACCTACTTACAAATAGCATCTTGATATCAAGATTTTCTTAGATAATTGATATCTTAGCAATTAAAATAAAATAATAAATAAAGTTAACATTTTATACACATATAGTTAGTTCTCCACAAGGATTTCTCCTGTGTCGGGCATGCCACGTAACATTCATAAATACGCACAAAGACACCCAGATTAGAAGACTAATGTTCAAATTAATGTGAAACTTTTTACAGTTTTTTCTTATTTACTCTACATACCTATTAGCGTCTTTGGAAATCATTGTAAATCATTTACCTACAGGTAAAATATGCATTCCGTTTCAGGGAAACGCTAGTACAGTTTTTCAGTTTTTTTATTATATTAATATAATAATGTTTGTTATTATATGAATTTCAAATTATAGTTTTTTTGCAAGTCTTAAGTTGTAACATAGTCTTTTGTAAATCACATCACTACTTATAAGTACGTGCCTACTCTCATACATACTCGTAATAAGATCCATCGCTCAAAACGTCCGATATCGCGCAAGTTTTACCCTGGATCAATGATTCAAGGCACGGCTCCCGTGGGAGTGAGTTTAAACCAAACCCACCCTTCATGTGAGAGCTTCATGAAACACTTCTGAATCGAAATATCAAAACCTTTGCGCTTTTCCATAGGCAATGTTGTCAACGCTATACACTTTTTAATTGAATTAAAAAAAAGAGGATGTTAACAATTCGTTATTTCTTTTTTGTTTTCCGTTTTTTTCACATATTGTAGCGTTACGGATTTGAAAAAATAGAACCTGCTTTTTAATTGTTCATAAATTATATCAAAATCGGTCCATTAGTTTTTTTTAGCAAAATAACTTTTAATATTCTTTGACTTGAATGACAGTCTGTTTTGTGACAGGCTCGTAAATTTTGCCTGTCGAGTTGAAGTTGGTTTTTGCTTTTTACCCGACTGCGGAAAACGGAGGGTTATGTTTTTCAGGTGAATGTTTGTATGAATGTATATTTCTTTGGCACGCCCTAGAGCCTTAATGGCTTGTCGTATTTTTATGTGAGTGTAACACTGGGTAAAACAAAATTAAAAAAAAAACTAAGCATGATACACCGGTTTAACGATTTATGTAGCAGTCGGGTTTCTTTGAACTCGCTTCTAACTACTTGTTTAAATATTTTTCCGTGGACAGTCTTTTGTTTTTGTCTCAGTCCGTTCGCAGAAAGTAAATAGAAGTTATGTTAATGTCATCTTGATTTTTCCCAAATAAAGAAACAACATTAAATCGAAATTTTTCTTAAATTTCTATTGATTCTGTTTAATAGAGATGTTTCAGAAATGTATGGAGCTCCGGCCAGGACAGTGTACATGTTACTATATATTATACGTTAGGGATTATTAATTTTTAATCTATCAACCAAATTCAAAAATATGTAACTTATATAGTATACAAAATTAAGTTTGAATCAAAATATTTCCACGTTATTTACGCAATAAGGCGATTTGAGCGTTTTTGTTGTATCATTTTTGACATTTGTGAAGGGCGGGATTATTCAAAAACAAATATGACCATTGGAGTGAACTTACGATACAAAAACTTTCCAGGGATGCCATATTTCCACTATAATTCACAGAATTTAAATACTTTCGTACCCAATGAAGTGGGCAACTGATGCAAGTTACATTAATACACAATATAGACCACATTTTTAGATTTTTTTTGGTAGACGTACACCGTCCTGGCCGAAATTGAAACAAGTATTTTAAAATTTCTTGTTTCCTGACATAATAACACTCAACACAGAAATTGAGACTGATTATATACTTAGTACAAAAAACACCGCTTATATCGTTTATGGCGATCTCGTTCAGGCAACCATTGGATACTCACAAATACTATTCGTAGTACGGTCCTTAGAACGAATTATTGCAATAAGTAATATTTTTACAGCGTTTTTACTACATTTGTCTGTAACATTTTATTTTCATTTCAATACACAGCAAATTTGCGTTTAAAGGCTTTGTTCAAATATATTCTAATACACCTTTATAATAAATACAAATAATTGTACAAAATAGCTTAATATTACGTCCTTACATATGAAATTGGCGTTTTGTCGTACTGGCCACTTTGATCTCAAATATCTCTTCGTTGGTTAGGGATTCCAATTTCAAATTTATACAGCTATTTATTCATACATTTTTATTTCGAAAACCGTAATTCATTTGTTTTTTCCTTGTTTGATTTTTTCTTTGCGTCACGCAGTTTACAAAATGGAAAACTTGAAATATCGCGTTATTTACGAGTATGAGTTCCACCGTGGTACCAGTGCTGCAGAAACGGCTCGAAGGATTAATGATGTGTATGGCGGCGGTGTCGCAAAAGAAAACACAGTGCGTTTTTGGTTCCAACGTTTTCGTTGGAAATTTCGACCTGCAGAACAAGCCCCGTGGACGGCCAGAGACTAAAGTTGCTAATGAAGAATTGAAAGCTATTATGGAAGCAGATCCATCGCAAACCACGTCCGAGTTGGCTGCAGGCTGCGGTGTTAGTGATAAAACTGTTTTAATCCACTTTTAGCAAATTGGAAAGGTGAAAAAGCTTGAAAGGTGAGTACCTCATGAATTGAGTGCAGCAAACCGACAAACGCGCGTCAACTGCTGCGTTACATTACTCAACCGGCACAATAATGAAGGGATTTTAAATCGGATCTTTCGGATATTTCAAGTTTTCCATTTTGTAAACTGCGTGACGCAAAGAAAAAACCAAACGAGGACAAAACAAATGAATTACGGTTTTCGAAATACAAATGTATGAATAAATAGCTGTATAAATTAGAAATTGGAATCCCTAACCAAAGAAGAGATATTTGAGATCAAAGTGGCCAGTACGACAAAACGCCAATTTCATAAGTAAGGACCTAATATAAATAAATGTTTAACCCTAAACCAGACAAGTTCTGGTCTACCTTAGAGTATCCCTTTACCGCATGATGTTTTGTTTATTCTAATTGGAAAGCCCTACCCCGGAGGATGTGGTAAGAACAAGATACCTTGGCTTGTACCTAGATAGCTTGTTTCGACGTTCAATTTTAAAGATAACAGATTACATTTTTACTACAATGTGCTAGAGACTAATAAATAATATAATATTTTCAACTAACTACCGGGCAAGTGCCATTACTTACCTACTATAATATTAAGAAAAATAAAATCACACTAATAATATAAAAACGAAAGTTTGTATAAGTATGTGTTTGTTACTCCTTCACGCACAAACGATTTTAAAGTAAAGTAAAGTAAAGTAATATTTATTGACCTTTAAATAACGTTCGTTACAGGCAAGTCTTATTACATTTGAATGAAATTTGACGCGATGATAGCTTATACCATTTCTTCATACAATATTTTATCACGGAAAATAGAAGTGTTTCCATACGATGATCAAGTAACTCCCGCAGGTAAAACCACGGAGGGCAGCTAGTGACTAAATACAACAAAAAACTTAGATAATTATATTTTTACTAGCCACATGCCTGGAAGAACTGATAACGAATGGGGAAGAATGGTTCTCAAATAGCGACCGCGAACCGCAAGGCGCAGCGTACATAGCCCTGACGACATAGTAAAAGTCACAAATAACCAGTGCAATTGGCAGTTATGGGATTGGGAGACCTATGAGCGTCTTCTGGCTAATGATAATGATAACAAAGATTAAATTTAACTATATTACAATCGTAATATTCTAAACAAGACCTAGTAGGAGGACACTCCGCACTCGTCCTGAAGGTGAGCCGGAAACGCGTTCGAATCCCAGCTCCATGGATTCACTTACTATCATGAGTAACATCCAGTGAAAATCTAAGGAGTTTCCTTATTTTCTAGGGGATACAGTTGTTTTAGGCGACGCGAGAGTTCAAAAAACACAAACAAACCTACAAAATGATTTTCTTTTAGTCAAAGATTTTTTTTGTGGAATGCAGAATAATAATGACACGTGTCCCGTTGATAATGAAACTTACAATGACCAATGAACATTGTGTTATTCTGGACAAGCAACCGAAAGGATATAATAGACTAAACATTTGCATCTCTATTTTGTAACATTTAGATTTCAAGACAGAACAATCGCAATGTAGTCAGTTGCTGCCTATTTGAAGAATATAACGCTTGATAGTGATTACGTAGCGGCACTCGTTTATATGTGTCTCGTATGTATGCTACGATGCCGCCTCGTAATGTATAACGCTAAACGCATTAGAGTTTTTTATTACACAAGCACGCATGCGCGGCGATTTGTAAACATTGTCACTTTTCTTTTCAATACAGTATACTTACACTTGCCTACTAACTCCATTGGACTAATTAGCTGTTGTTCTGCAGATAATTCGATTCTAGTTATTCTTCTATATAAATTACATTTTCTATTAACCCGTTACGTAGCTATAAGTAGTAACTGCTTGGTTGTAAAATGGCTTCTGTATTTCCCAATAACTGTAATCTGGGACTTTTCACGAAAGCCTGTTACTTCTTAGTAGTTAGCACATTACATTAAGCACTTTGCGGTCAAATGCAAGTATAGTTACCTATAAAGAAAGTTGCAAGAAGACTCTACACCTATGAGATTTATAAACCAATACGATTTAAATCAGCAACCTTAGCTACACAGCCTCGTCGCGTTTAAATATTTACCTAAGCTTTGAATAAGTCTCTCTAAAAATACGTTCCTATTTAACTTTTTCAATATAACTTTATCATCAACGTAGCGCACGTCTTTGTTCCACATTCTCTGTAGATTTTTATCATATATCTGTCATTCCAAATAGGGCTTAGAACAATGTGGCGACCGGCGTAGAATACTAACAAGGAAGGTTACATCTATGTTCGATCGGGTGCCTTGACATGCTCTATAATTAAAGGCACTAAGCTATAATGTACGTACTAATAAGTCTATTTTTATTTAGACTTTGTGAATTAGTTGTAGATAGTGTGGAACATGACATGAACGGAACGTGGGCTTTTTTTTGGGATATTATAGAAGTAAATATCTAGATCTAGAGTTTTTTATGTTTGTGGTAATTCAGTAACTATCAGTAAATTGCGTAAGAAGTCAGATGTTCCATAAAATAAGTTCATCGACCACCGCATCGCGGAAGAGGCTGTGCTCAAGATACTTTTAATTTCCATTCCGTTCTATTCTGAGCAACCTACTTGATTTTGCTCCACGTCTAGCCAAATATCCTTCACCGCCACCGCTGGTTCTTCTTCAACTTCTTTCTGGACTGAGCTTGTGGTCGTCTGGTCTAGCGTCGACCCTGCGGATCAAATCTAGAGCTGGCCTATGAATATGATGCGAGTTTCTGCATAGAGTGTGACCAATCCAATCTTGTTTGCGTTATTTATTGGTTAGTTTTATAGTAAAAGTTCTTCTATAACTTTGATTTTCTAAAGAAATAATGTCTTCCATTAAAACATCTTATAAATATATCTGAATCTGTTTATGGTAGGTAAGTTGTTGTGAACTTTCTTTCTCTAAACCTTACCACTTCGATAGTCTTATTCTAGCACAAGCCAATGCCACTGTCTTAGCATCAATCTACTTTAAAATAGTTTTTGTGTGTATTTAGTTATTCCGTAACAAGGTCATCCGAAAGACCGACGTTATTTTTAAACTAACGAAACTACGCAGAGGTATCTTAAATCCCAAATAACAAGCTCTCAATAAATTCCCCCCAGACACATGAGATCCCTTTCTATCACCGAAAAGCCATACGTAATAGGGTAACTGGTGGAAAGAATCGGAGGTAGTTATTACGTGTGCTCCAATTTCCTTCCGACATGGCAATGAATCCGCGAGTGAAATCGATTTTCGTCACGCCACTCGAACAATCGATGAAATCTTGGACGCAATAGATTCACAGTCAGTATCTCTATTGCCTTATACTTAATTATAGCTTTGTTTAACTGCAAAGGAAAGACTTGAAGGATATAAGTTAGAGAAGGATTAAACTTACTTTGAAAGACAGTGGTAAGCACTTAGTTTGGACTCTTATCTTTTGAATTGTCTATGTCTATAACTTCTTTAGACAGACATTCTAAGAATCTAACAAAAAAAAAAAAACCTGCAGGATTGACAAAAAACTCATATTTTATATGTTTAGTTAGTTGCGTGACTACGAAGAAGAAGATATGACCACCCATGTGGTCCCTGCCATGTATAATTTAATCAAAAACGGTGAAGAGGTTTGATTTTTAAATCGAAATAACTGATAAAGTTGTATCGGTGCCTTACTGGAAGTCGGCTATCACTTTATTTTTTTTTAAATTATATTCTAACGTTTCTATCATTACATATGGTATACAAAATATCAACATTCTGGCTGTAGTAACCTATATTAATCAAATTCTAAACGAATATGTACATTTTGTTATTATATTATTTGCAATAAACGCTTATTGGTCCTGACCTTTACTAAAGGTCACGAAAGAGTTAAGTGAAGATTTTAGCGCGTTCTTATAACAAAAAGCACAAGGTCGGCTTTGCTGTGTTTGATTTGTTCTTGGGTTACTATTCGTAACAAATACCAAGACAATACACTCATTCATCTCTATTTAACGTCTTGAACATTTGAAATTTTATTTCATTTGAGTACAGTAACACCTTTTTCTCTCGCAATGAACGTGGCAGTATACCCAGAGCCATGAAGTGTGGAAATGTAGCCTAAAAAGGCAAGGTCCTTGTCCAGCTGTGGGACGATAAAAAAAACAAGCAACTGTGAAATTCTCTAGCCTGGTGGTGAGCATCTAGCCCATACAAATGACTACTGCATTGCTACCTCTCGTTAGAGAGTATTATATTTAAATTATAAAGAGCTCAGAGCTCACTTTCGTGCGAGCACTTGAAGAGTTAATATCTCCTGAGGATGCTTTTTGCTAAGGCGAAACACGTGTCGAGGAAGGGTTAGAAAAAGAGAAATGTTAAGGTGAGGTGTGGAGGTGGTGAGGAGGAACCACACCATAGAAACAAAAATATTTTTCGATTTTTCACGCTGACATCAAAACAATGCGGAAAACACTAGATATTCTCTATATAACATCTTATTATCATATTATTTGTTTGCTAAGGCTATTGACATTGACCAATTAGCGCGATTATGGTCCTGAGTTTCGATGTTGTGTAGATGTGTTGCATTCGTCATCCTGAGATTCTGTTTTAAAAACTTGAAAACTTGTGTTCTGTCTTTTCTAATGTTTCTTTTCACTAAGTTCTGTTTGGTGGAGGTTTATCGACAGTTTGTTGTAGGTGGATAGATAGAAAATACAGTAAACATAATAGGCTTATTAATAGCAGTACAACAAGAGGCAACCTTATAGCTAATCGCAATCTCTTTAAGTCAACTTTTGGTATAAAATAACTAAACTAACTTTTGCCACCTTTAAAGACAAGGTACGGCAATTTTATTTGTATTCGGTGTAATATATTTGCTTCTTTTTAATTGATTTTCCTTTAATTTAAATATGTTAATGTTTGCTGTAAGTTTCCTCGTATTTAGTTCAATGGTATCTAGTTTTTTTCCTTATCTTCTATGAATCCTTTTCTATTTTGTTAGCATGTATGTATTGATATATATGATTTATTGTAAGTACACCCCGTCCTATACATTTTTTTGACAATTACCTCCATCCAAAGGTTGCCTGGAAAACATCGCTTTTAGTGATAGGGCTGCCACTTTTTTTACATATGTTGTGAGTGTATACATAAAGCGTTCATCTATCTATCTAAAGCATAATGACAGGGGGAGTAAAACACTGTACTTCCTATAGAGCGGCCTCTACAAAGAGCGTTAGACTCCTTGTAAATTATGGTACTAAGGGCAAGACAAGAGATATATTTTTTGGCAAGAAATATACGCCTATAAACAGTAGCTATCTATTTACACATTCTAAACATACCTACCATATAGGTACATATTAATATGATCTAATTTACTACATTCCTTCTGTCTGTATTTATTATATGTTTTGCCGAAAGGACGTGGGATGAACTTCAAAGCAAAAGGGAACTAGATTCATTAACATTTGTCTCTATCTATTTTTCGTAGGGTGTTCACCACAATAAATAAAACAAGATTCATGGAGGGGTCGCGACCTTTTAATGAGGAAAACCATCCCAGATGGAGACGCTGAAATAAATCTAACAACGAAATTGGTTCGGAACATATTTACTATAACAGCATTTCAAAGGGCTCAGCAAATAATATAACTAAAAACAGTAGCTTCGAAATCTGTGGAAGAGACAATCGCTCAGAAGTGGGATAGTATATGTAGGTTAAATGTGCAGGATAGAGTTACGAATATTACTTATAACGCTATCATCTGATCGGCTGACCGTGTCATGAACCTGCTTCAGATTCACTCGAATGCAAACAAACCTTTACCTAACTTTCTTGTAATTCTCGTTCCTAAATCACCCAAATGATGGTTTTAACTGCAAAGGTAAGCTCGAGCCTTCGTGTTAATGAGATATAAACAAACGATTCATTGTTTTAATAACCCGCGCGAAGTTATAGGAAAATTGTGTATAGCGCAGCGGTAACCCGACTCGCTCAGTCGACTCGCGTCGGGCTTGCGGCGCGCACTCGTGTTGTGTTGGCAGCCCTGACAGCGGCTATCTCGTCGCGAGTGTTCTAAATACGAATTTGAAAAAACATTCTGTGTTTTCTGTTCCTCTTATTTTTACCTCTGTGGACTTGCCTGGATTTTGTGCGGCTTAAAGGTTGGTAGACAGTTTTTACTTTTATATTTCTTTTTTTTTTACTGCGTTACGTAAATTGGCAACGGCAGGTAATTGATATTGTTCCTAGCGTTCTTTGATTGTTGGATAACAATGAATTACCGGTCAAGTAAAAGTAAGGACAAAAAATTGCTACTGCTCGTGTTTGTACACAAACCTAGTCGTTATGTATTTGTCTTTGCGTAACCTTCTAATAAACATAAAATTAACATTTAATACTGGTTTTTCCAGTGTCATTCCTATTGGGATGTACGAGTATGATAACTAGATTCATATAAAGGTATGTTAATGCAGTTTTCATTATTATTATAATCTACAACGTATTTAAATTAAATTTATTGCCTAAATACAAAAGCAATTAAAAGTAATTATGCGAGTTACTCATACGTAGCTGGATTGTATTTAATTCGAAAATAATTATTTTAATCTTGTTTGTTACGAATTATCATTATCATTTTGTATGTAATGAGCTTATATGCAATGTTTTGAATATTAAAAACCAATGTTCACTAGGTACGTTTATATCGATTAAATTTAAAAATATCACTTTTCGAAATTATAATGTAAGTATAAGAAATTCATAAAAAAATTAAAATGCTAGGAAATAGGCTAAGATCACAAAGGACTAATAATCATCAGTTAAACGTAAAATATAAAAGATAGTTTTAAAAAAAACAGCTGGTTATTTATACATTGGTGAACATTAATAATAACAATATTTACCCTAAACCTGAATAGAATGCACTTGAAAATATATCGTTTGCAAAAAACTTTTAAGATACTGTGACACTATACGAGTACTTTTTTTGCAATAAGTGACCATTTGCCATCTATATATATAAAAGAGTAAGTACTGTCTGACTGATATTTGCTAGGAATCAACGTAGAGCCTAAACCGCTGAACCTAGAGACATGAAATATGTATATATATTCATTATATTATTATTATTATTATATGTATTCATTATCGAGTGTAGAGGCGTGGAAAGTATTTTTGGAAATTCAACCTTTAAGTATGCGTTTCAAATGAAGGTTCTTAAATTTAAAATTACTTATATTTCATGACTAAATACTAGTTATTATTATATATTTTATCACTATGCTACAAGAGCGCTGCTACCATAGGCCGGATAGCGTGGACGGTTAAATTAATTGTTTGTATGCAAGTAAACGATCTCCCATCCAGGTTACGGCTGGTATTTAAAATTTTTGCCTGAGGAAGTCGGATACTGAGAGAAAGAGAAATAATAAGGTAAGGTGTGGCGGTGGTGAGGAGGAACCACACCATAAAAACAAAAATATTTTTCGATTTCTCACGCTGACATCAAGACGAGGCGGAAAAACACTAAATATTTTGTATATACCATCTTATTATAAATGGATTTCCGCAAAGTAACGCCTGACTCCATCAATTATTTACTGAAGACGCTAAAAAACTCATGCAATAAGAGTAAAAATATTATGTCTCAATAACCCCTTAACTAAGCTAAGTAGAATCACTATTGAGTAACAATAGAATTGCTCTAATAGGTAGGTAAATGACAAGAAAATAGCTCAACTCAATTCGAAAACAACTTACGATGCCATGTGACCATATTTTTTTTTTTTTCCCCAGTTTTTATTACCACAATGGAAAGACAAATGAAAAATAACGTACTCCTATTTATTTTTTACTTCAGAATGATATAATTACGTTCTTATCGACAAATTTGTATTAACTTCGTTAATATTGAAGCAAACTTTAGCTTCACATCGAATTCCGAGTAACTAAAAAATGGATAACAATATCTAAAGATATTTTTTATATCTTTAAAGAGATAATTGAAATTCTTTATTAATTTAAAGTATAATAAGTGCAGCATAATGTTATTCTCGTCAAAGCTCGTCAAAAATGATGTCATTAAATATCCGTATTTTTGTTGTTTATTTTGGTATGATTCACAGATGACAGATACAATAATATTTATTATTGGTGGCATCTAAAGGTCTTAACATAAATACGAGAATTTAGTTCATCAGTTCTTTGTAAAAACTCTTAAGAAAGTGGTTATAAAAATCGGGTGCTTTTAGTATGAGCTCTTCATTATATTATCTCGAAATGGTTTCCAAATTTCCACCACTTTGCAAAAATATCTAGGCTCACCTAGTTTACTATATTTTACAATAGAGTGTCAATATTTAGTTTTTACATACTCTATGTACTTCGCTCATGCGATTACTGCCTTACCCGTAATTTATATTCCGATTCTATGACAACTCTATAAGTAGAAATGGTAAAAATGTCGTGAGAATTCAAGAGAAATCTATAGTCTATTCTCAGTGCCTGTGCATATACCATTGTATGACAAATATACACGAAAGAGAATAAGAAATATTTATTAACCTTTAAATAACGTTCGTTACAGGCAAGTCTTGATACATTTGAATTATTAAGTACTTAAAAAAATTAACTTAAATAACTTGTTTCAATACTTTTATAGTTCTCATAACATATATTTATTATATTATAAATTTTCATTGTGATTTATTTCTTTAGTTATTAGTAATATTTTGTCATGTTTGATCGTTGCACAAGGACTATATATGATTCGACAAGCTGCATTGACATTTACACAATCAGTACTTATAGAAGTTCTTAACAAAATGGTTCCCGACTTCCATTACGTCAGGCGCCGATACACTTTTTCAGTTATTTCTTTATTAAAAACAAACCTCTGTAAAAATGTTGATAACATTAATATGGAACCACATGAGAGGTGCGAGTATATACATTTCACACAGTCGAGTACCTTCTTCTGTATTGTAAAATCGGTAGTAAGTTAAGAGCGGCAGTTCAATTAGAGATTTAGAATTAATATGGCCTCTATAGTAGTATGATCAACTAAAAAGAAAATTGGTTCGTTATTTACAGACAAATAGATTTGACATCAAAAAATAAATACAGTGGAATATTGTACCTCCTCCTTTGATGTCGGTTAATAACACAGATGCATAGGCGTGTATAAGTTAGGTTGCACCAATTGTTTTTCGTTGAATAGTTGTCCTATTCATCCAAAGGTTGCCTAGAAGAAATCGCTTTATACGATAAGGCCACCCAATGTCTTTATTTTTATATTTTATTGCTGTATCTTTTGTTCAATGTGCAATAAAGGATATTCATTAAATAATGTTCATTTCAACAAAACCATGGCATAAAATTTATATTCTTGTGCTAATTAAGAGGTAAGTAACATTATAAAGTGGGTTTCTAGAATATTCTAACTTATTGGCGCGTAAAAACTCCATTAGCCTTAGTTTTTATAACTCACGGCAAAAAGTATCGTACTATATTTTTTACATTACCTACGTCAATTTGAAAAGTGTCGTTGAAATGACCTGATACATCATTTTTACTGGCTTCGAAAAAAGGAGGAAATTCTCAATTCGCACGAACTGATTCGGAAAATTTATCTTATGTTTGATATTGTGGTAATACCTCATAAATTGTATCAAAATCGCTCCAGTAGTTTAGGTTATAAATTAAAACTAATTGATAAACGTGTAAAAACAGCAACTGATGCCAATTTTTTTTTCAAAATTGTAGTGTTATAATAGTTAAAGGCTTGTTGTATATTGACAAAAAAATTGTGAAATTATAAAATGCCGTTGTATAAATATGTAAGTAAAGTAGGCACCTACTAATGATTTGTATTAATAAAGACTATTAAAGAACATATAATAATATGATAATATTAACTTTTAACTAACACTGGAAAAAAAACCGATTTAACTCGTACAGTTTTTGTTAACAAAAATGAAACGTAGGTACGAGTACTATGCATGTAATACATTCATACAGACTAACATAAACAAACATCTTGAGCTCTTATAGAAATAAGGATTTAAAACTCCGATAGCAAATTTGTAAACGAATCATCTTCAGCGTTTGATCAAATAATTGTGCAATTATCATCCATCTGTCACAACGTTGTTAGAAAACTTTGGGCGGATATTTGTACAGGCACAGGAAGGTTGTTTCAATGTCACCTTTGAAGCCTCACAACTCAAGGGTTGCCACTTAGCATTACAAAAGAGAATACGAACGTTATTTGCATTTTTGCTTTTCCTCTGATCAGTTGAACGTCAAAGGTTTTGTGGTTTTTGATGACCCTGAATTCGGGTGTTTGAGATAAGACTTTTAAATGACCGCAATTATACGAATCGCACTCTACCATGCGTTTCGATTGAATGCACACTATAATCTTTTTATATATATACTTTAGGAAGGCCATGTAGACTATTAAAAGTAATTTTGGTATTTATATGGTTAGTAATTCACCAATTTACTGATATATCTCTATAGAGCTTGAATGTATTTTTTATGTTATTACGAATAAATGGTATTATCATACGAATGATTAGGAACGTTTAGGCAATTGTATCTGCAAGTACCAGACTAATAATAATAATATCATGTATTTTGTAAAGTTTACTATATAATGTATAATGGGTTTTGGTAGATAAAAATAATATTGATATTAGTTTGTTTATGCGAACGTTGCGGCGCCTTCATACCTACCTAGTAAAGGCCTCTACTAACCAAGACTATAATTCGCTATTTGTTACCTGCCTTGACCAGGAATCGTACCTGCTACCTCCTGATAGAAAGGCAAAGGCATGACCGTTACGCAGAAGAAGTTGTCAAAGATGCCATGGAGTTCGGTTCATTCACTTCAAGTCCTAAGCTTTTCCCAGGTCATTCTTTCAATCGAATTTGTATAGCAGTTTATTATGAAAATCGTATCCTATCACTTACTGACACTAGAAACTCAACTTACTTAAATAATCTGAATCACTATTCCGAATTTTCCTTCCATCATTCTCATGTAGATTTTGTCTGAAGGCCGAAATAAGCATAAGCATCTGTTCAAGCAGGTCTGGTGGCCTAGCAAACATTTTACGCTACAGAGAAATTTCGATGGTCAAATGTATGGAAACTTGAGATACTTTATTGCGGCTAATAAGAACGATGTTTAAGATTCTCAGATATCTCAGGCCTAGGGAAGACAAAAATTCCCGTTGAGAGCCTAAAGGTTAGTTGCAGCGTAAGTGGAAGACTTCCTACTTGCATCGAGCCAAAACAGAAAGGCGAGCGTCAACATCGCTTCGGTCCCAGCGAATTCAAGTTTAATATATTCTTTACATTTGCCATGAATATTCACGTTTTTCTTCCGCAAAATAAAGGAACAATGGTTCAGAAATATTTATAATAATCGCAATTGTTCACGGTTGTCGTATTTCCTCTATTCTCTCAAAGAACGTTTGTTAAATAACATTGAAAAAGATCATCGACACTTCCTTACGTATATGTTTAATTGTTTTTAAAGTGGCAAGCCATTACGTTTAACAGTTTTAACTCGAAAACGAGCTTTAAGTGGGAATAGTTTAGATTAGATAATGAGACTTGGAACATTTCAGTTAGTTTATATATAGGAATCGTATGGATTGTTATACATTATAACAAAATAAATTTATACTATGATAGGATACACTAGGAAGAAGTAGTTGTAAGGCCTATCGATCTTGCGACTACAATAATTATGTATTTTATATATATATATATCAAGAAGGGTTGTCTTTTTTCAAGTCGCAAATAAGTGTTTGCAACAGATCTTAAAACTATATTTGATGGAAGAGTGATAAACATCATTATTATTTTAAGACCCTATTTTTTATATGTAGAGAAACGTTTCAAACTTCGAGGTTATCTAAGTTATAAGTAATCTTTGACCATAATAATAATTAACCGAGTACATGAAATACCGGTACTGATAAACTAATGTTTCGAATTCGAATTCATCTTATCAGTCCTTATTTAGGTATTTTACGAAATGAAAATAATATCGCAGAAATATTTGTGCATGAGACGGTACTAAAGTAAATTAAACTCATAATTTGTAAGTTAACTAAACTAAACAAAATAGCATGACAGATGTCATGCTATTTTATGCCGTAGTATCAGTTTTATTGATGATACATGCGACGCTTGTGTTTTTTTCCAAAGATAAAAAATGCCAATTTTCTCCAAGTATTTTTTGGTATATTAAATTCCACTTTGTTCACCCTGATGAACAAAGTGGAATTTAAAGAAACCTAATTTCCTATTAGCCTTATGCTACCTACGATTTCGGACTATAATAAAATTAGATCCTTGTTCGACTTGACACTTTTTAATAGTATTATTTTTATCAGCATATATTCGGATATCAATAGAACAATAATATATTAATGTTATGTATTTGCATACCAAAAGTTTAATTGCAAAGATGCATCAGTCTTCAAAAATATGGCTTAGGATTTGAAAAACAATTAAAAATGAAACTGGTAAAAACGTGGAGAAAAAACAGTTTTTGATAAGTTTATGTTTTTATCAATCCTGCCTTCCTGAGCCAAAATAGCGACGAGACGTCGAGTTTTACTCGACGTCTCGTCGCTATTTTGACTGACTGTAGAAAAAAAAACCAGTAAAAAAAAACGCGGAACCTCTATTGTAAATTAGTAACAGTAAAGATGGGGCATTGCAACTCGTTAACCTAAATGCCTTCTTGTGCCCTCTGTGCCCCGTTTGCGTCCCTTGCTCGAGCCGTCCTCGCCTTTGCCCGCGTCATCTTAAATTAATTGCGAGTTATAATGCGAGCTTCTGTTAATTTTATTCTATGTACATTACACAGTTTGTCGTCATTCTACAGTGGATTTTATTTTACTGTTTTGTTTTCTCTGTCAAGAAAATTCTTGTATGAATTTTTAGGCAAGTTTTGTAGGTTGCATATTCAGATATGAAGGAATCACGAGATTCTAACAGAAATAAAATAAAAATACTCTCAATGTATTTTTCTTTTAGTACCAATCTTGTTATGACTTACTAAGTATTATCTATACTGGGTTTTTTGTAAACGATGAAAATATTACAGCTTTTAATTTTCATTTATGTTTTTTTATATCTAGACGTCTGACCACCAGTTCACACGAAGAACATGAAGCGTGCCTAGTCTGGAATACACTGAATATGTTTTCGTCATATTAGTATAAAGTCATGACTTCCATCATAGCTTGCACAATACGATAAAAGATGCTGAACGAAAAACGACAAAGTCCTTGTAGTTATTAGCTTGGTCGTTAGTTTTACTATTTAGGATACTTACCCGTATTTCCCTTATACAACGATTTGTATGTATCCTCATAAAATTTGGTTAGTAATTATCATTGCTATTCATGATTAATTCCTTTAACTTTACTATTTATAAAGTAATATTATAAAAAAAATCATATCTATTCTAAGGTATTTTATGTTTTGACTACCCCTGTCATTATGCTTTAGTTCTCTCCATCCAAAGGTTGCCTGGAAACGATTGCTATTGGGGATAGCCCACCCCTTGTTGCAGAACTATTTCAAAGCTCTTATTCCTATATTTCTTTTGTGTGTACACAATAGTCTTTTCTATCTGTCTATCTACCTAAAATAGCAAAGCCACAATGACCAAAGAGTTACGTACGTAAAACAAAGCCTTCCCAACATTCCCTCTATCGTACATGTTCCCAGACTATCAGATGTGGATAGGTGCAGTTAAACCTACTGATCCATCGCAGGCATGTCCGTCTGTTTGCATTCTCGTCGTGGTTACAAGGTATTTGGACGCTGGCCGAATTCCTGATGGGATTGGTCGTTTACTAGTCTCCTTGTCTAACTCGCTAGTTGGAAGATATTGATTTGTGTTTGTGTTATGGGGAATTGAATGAATAGATTATTATATCACAGGTTGTTGTACTTTAACTATAAGTATTTTACGTTTGCTGTGTTATTTATTTTATATTGCCTTAGAACAAAAATATTTTAGGCAACATTGTTTAACAGATACTGTTTAGACAAGATTTCTCTGGTTGCATAAACTCAAACGCCCCCGTTTGAGTTTATGGGTTTTCCCAAAACAAGAAAGGATTGAACCGAAAAATCTGCTTAATAGTCATGTCTAAATCTTTTTTGGTAAGACTGTTACTGTCTCTTTAATAAACACAGCTCTATCTCAATGTTTGGCTTTGACGCCAGACGAACTCTATCTGATAACAAGATAAAACCAGCTTAATCTTGAGAAGCTTTATTAAAAAGACAATAAGGGTTATTATAATAATCGCCACTAAAAGTTATACAAAGAAAGTTATACAAAGAAAGTTATACAAAGAAAGTTATACTTAGCTTTAAAATACTTTTTAACTAAGATATCACTTTTGAAAGAAATACCTGATATTATTCTATGTAAAAGAAATATAAAGAAAAAATAAAAAGGAATTATAAGATTATTAGAATTCTATAATTGTCTTCTTCTTCTCTTATATATCAAAAAATAATTGCTGTTCATTTGTCTTGCAATAACTTGAGAACGGCTGGGCCGAATTAGCTGATTTTGGTTTTGAAATGTTTGTGAATGTTTAGGAAACGTTAAAACGTATATAAATGTTAGGTGGGACGAAGTTCGCCGGGTCAGCTAGTGTTCAATATAATTCAAATTGAAATTGACGTCGTCACTTTAAAATATACACATATTTTTTATTAGTGAGTGGTGATGGGTTGGTATTTTTTCTGGGTATATAATTTACTGAAAAAGTATACATGTTTGACCAACAATCAAAAGTATGTAGTCTATGTTATGACGACTCTAACTTAACTATTTTTGGTAAACAAATTCAAGATCTACTCAGTAAGTTGTGCTTAAGTGAGCACATATCTTAAACATAGGTACTGATTGATATCTGCCCATTCGAGTAGGTAGAGATATACCATTACAGTGTCTGAGATACCCACTCTTATATCTGTAACGATATACATATTACATATCAATTCAAACTCGTGCTCACGATTATTCCCGATCCAATAGGTATCTAATTCAGATTCATCATCCGAGTATCGGCTTCCAATATGTAGTGGGCCATAAAATGCAAATGCAGGCTCCCGGCGTTACAGAATCAGGCACATGTGGCCTTACGCTAGCCTTAAATCATATCGCGGCCGGCGAAATTAGAGCGGTTATGATAGCGGAGGCTTTAATAACCCTCATCTATTATTCAGATGGTAAGAATGAATAATTACATTCACCTGTAGATGTAATTATCTTGAATATAATTACTGATATAGCCCAAATGAGTGGTTTGATGTTAGGTCTGTATCATATCAATGTTATTATTTTATTTATTCGATTAATTGTTTGATGTCTATGTGATACAGCAGCGTAGACTATCAATTTTTTATCCATTGCAGATTTTTGATTGGTTGGTTTTGATGTGCATTTCTCTTGTACTTGACTATTAGAACGCAAATTTGCAATATTTTTTCTAAAATATCTAATACCGCAGAATATTATAAAATGAATTGGATACAAAATCCACATGCTTTGCGTATCAGATATTAAATTATAACATAATTAAACATTTTCTAAATTATAAAATAACTCTAATAAGTTATTTTTCAAAATTAGATACCTAAATCAACTTAACACTAACTTCAAATTCGCTCACTTTTAAACATGTAGGTAGTCTAAGACTTTTCAGACGGTGCAATATAGCCGAAGCCAGTGGGGCCAATTAACCGGTGGCACAAAGGAAATGCCCCTTAATGTTCGCCCACGTTTCGTCTGCACATTACGTCTTGTAGGTCAGCCGGGATGTAATAGCTCCACTGCAGCCGTCACTGACTGTATTTGCTTACAGGTCACGATACTACTCAAAAAAATACTAAGACTCACATTACTGCATGCGCCTCTAAAAATCAAACCTCTTCACCAATACTCATAAAATTAAAATGGGACTACATGGAATTCATCAAAAAAAAATAGTTTGTGATATCGGTTCACCAGTCTTCTAGAAATTAAGAAAAAATAACAACAGAATTGAATAGCTCATCAGTGCATTCGTTCTGGAGCTAGGATGGCATACACAGACTCACGCAGACACGTCAAACTTTTTACACCCCGTCGTTTTTCCAGGGTTAAAAACTAGAACAGCATAACTTGGTCCTTCTTCAAAAGAAATGGAAGAAGGGGACGTAAATATTTAGATTTCGTGGAGTCATTGTGACTAATGTAATGATTACCTGCGTAGGTTAGATTTTGGTTATAAAGCCACTCTGAAAATTACATTATGATCGCTAAACTGTTGTCTAGTTTATTTAGTTTGAGCAATAGCCCATAGTTTTTATTCCATTACATTTTATTTAATTTAGCATTTATCTCATGCAGGTTTAGTACAGACGCGTTAGTTCCGTCATCGCTTTTGCATGAATATTTCAAACTACTTACTTAAATAGCATATGCATAAATAATGTATTTTTGTTTCAAAATTGTTTGCAATAAAAGATGCAGCTAATATAAATGTCTTGAGCTGTCTAGACATCTATAAATGTTGTCGTCGGTTATAAAGTAGACTACAATAAAAGTAGGCACTACCCCACTACCGTGAGTCTCTGCACTTAGAATCTTATAGCAAAACGTTGACATCGCCTTTGGGGGACAAGATGTATATATATACAGACTTACAAAGCTATTTGTTTTATATTGGCGCGTCACTGATATCTCCTGACAGTAAATACCAGTAGAATTTAACGTAGAAATCTTGAAAATTCGTCACAGCTATAGAATTTGCTTATGCTATTTTCAATTTGAGTAGCAGGTAATCAATGCCTACTTAGAAACAATTCGAAAGCGACTGAATCTCATAATTTTTCATTGTGTTATTTTCCACCGACTTTCAAAAAGGTGGAGGACTCCTTAATACTTATTTCATACTGTTTTTTTATGTTTATTACATGATTTCTCGGAAACTGCTTCAGTGATGAGAATATTTTTTTGTTACAATTGGTATAACTTCTCGAGTGTTCCCATATAAATTTAATCAACATCCGTTCAGAGGTTTAATTTTTAAATCAAAATGACTGTAACAGTTCTAGAACTGTTTTTAACTGAGACTGAAAGAACATTAGACTCACGTATTTTAACTATTGTGAAATGCAGCTAATATAACCTATGGCCATCTGCATGTGAAGACGAATTTATTGTCACTACTCATACAAAAATATGACAAGCCGTTTACGCTTTAGAGCGTGCCAAAGAAATATATATACATATATACATACATACATACACTCAAAAACATAACCCTCCTTTTTATAAATAATAGGCTAGCGTTTGACCGCAACTGATATAAAGTGACGATGCAGTCTAGGATGTGGCACGTTCGCCTAAAAGAAACCGATTTACTAGCAATTTGAAAAGATCGAGATTATAGTTAGCGGGAAATAGAGAACTCGGGAGGGAATTCCACAACCTAGCTGTACGCACAATAAAAGTAGACCTTCTTCTGTAGTCAAGTAAAAACAACTAGTTTTTTGTAAAAACTAGATCAGCAGCGAGCAAGACGTGGTGAAACCATCACACTTGAATTTTAACAAGCCTTTTCTGCCTTAAAATCAAACAGTAGACCTAGCCAATTTACTAATATCGCAGAAAAGCCATCCCAAAGATTCCATACCATTTACCACCAATAGTCTCAAAGCTAATTACAGTTTCGCTCAACATCTTGCATTCAACCCTGACACAGGTACATTGTACATAAAGGGTGTTCCCGGAAGGGTTGTGATTTTTCGGACTGTCACCGCGTGTAATTGATGGCCCGGGTTGGCTCCGGGGTGGTTGTAAAGAGATTGCTTCAGGACCGCCACAAGGTGACATCAAAAATGTATCAGCACTAACGACCTAGACGCAATGGCTGCTTACAATAGTTTTTTGAACGAAATATGAAATAATATTAGTACGTAATAAAGATATTCCTAGAGGCAAAATAGGACATTATATTTAAGAAATAATATATTATATGTTCAATACGGACCTAGCTGTTGAACTCATTATTGTTAAATTTAAGTTACATATCGCACTAAAATTACTAGTTGTTTTGCAAACTTTTGACCACACAGTTCATAGCAATTAGACGATTCTTAAAAAAAATGTAATACCTTGATTGATTTTTTCAAAAACCCCTTATTTAAAGTTGTGTTCCGCATATCCGGGCTAAATATTATTGTTATTGGCCGGTAAATGGCGATACAGAGAGCAGACCTGTGTTTTCCATCGGAAATACTTGGCGGTAAGGACTCACTATGTTTTACCTGTATTTTGTTGTTCACATATTTTTTGGTTGCGATAAAGAAATATTTTATGGATTTCCACTAAGTTTCCGACATCAACTTTGTAATCATAACCTTTAGGACTGCCCGCTAGCAAGTCCAGTTATAAATTACCTACACTTTTAGCTTAGTGATTGAACTTATCTTTGATAAATGATACAAATATTTTAAGCTATTTGACTTTACCTATACAATATACTAAAAGAATTAAAAGCTCTGTTTTTGTAATTACTTAAAATATAACGTCAAAACATTTCTGAAAATGTAAAACTTTCCCGCATTTTCCCCTCCAAACGATCTTGTCAACACTTAAAATTAATAGACTTTTAACCACGACGTCAGCTGTGCCAAGCTTCTTAAATAAAGTGAAAACGTGTATTCTCTAATATGATTTATAATAATTAAGATGAGGTGCTCGTTTTGGCTGACGTTTTTGATAATACACTGCTGACAGCGTCACAAGTAAAGATTTGGTATGAGTTTATGAACGCAACGATTATTTTGATCTAGAATTAGTGAAGAGAGAACCATATTTATTTTTAACACACTTTTAACCACCAAGTATTATATTTATCTGACTGTCCCAAAGGAGGGTAATGTTTTTCGAATATATTTTTGTATATTTGTATGTATGTATCCAACATCTGTTGCCTTAACCGGCAAACCGATTTTGATGTGCAAGGTGTCATTGGATTTGTCTTCACCTGAATATGGTCGCAGGATATACTGGTTGCATTTCACTCGTTAACACACAGTAGCCTGAAGGTTTTACAGTCACAGGTTTATACTAGTATTAGTTTTAATTTTAGTTGTCTTTAAATAACAATTTGTACGACACGTTAAATGCATTACGGCTCAGAATTCGCTACGAAGAATGAAAGTGAGGCTAGCTGACCGAAATGTCAAAAAATAATAATAATCAATCACTAAGGATAAAACGTACGAATAATATATATAAGCTTGAGTCGCTCACATTTGCATCTCAGGCTTAAAAGAGCAATCAAAATTAAAAGATTGGCTCTTTCGCACTTACACTTAAAACGACGTGCCGTAGGACGACAGAAGGAAGTATTTAGTTATCATGATTTTTATTTGTTATTCTTTAAATTATACAGAATTTATACTTTCTTAAATTTTCTTTTTTTTTATATAATATGATTTATATTGGTCTTTGGAACGAGGAAGACAAAAAAGTTTTTAAGACTGCATAAAATTTTGACCACTGTATCTTAACGAGGTGCAATCAGTAGGGCCAATGACCATCTCGAATAAAGACAGATCCAATGACTATTGACCGGAAGCTGTAGAAAATTACATAGAGTTTGACATACATACAAAATACATTCGAAAACACATTAACATTGTTGAACAGTCAGGTAAAAACGCTTACGGTCATCTCTCGTTCGCAGCCTGAGGGTATTGTAATCCGCGACAGGTTGAATAGATAGGATCCGTATTGGATTAGAATGGTATTTCGCTAATTTCCTCAAAGCCAGCGGATTAAAGGGTATTACGCCTCGGCGGTTCGCAAGCTTCATATAAATTCGATTATAATTAGATGGGCTTCCTAAAGAAAATGGGATTCTAATGCAAGAAAATCGTTGCGATTTCATCGTATCTGAGCTATTTAATCAATTATGCTTTTGACTTCTTATCGTATGCGGACTGGATCGGTTTAGTTTTTTATAGCATTTAATTTGTATAAAGATCTCATACATAGCCTACATTTAGCCTTATGTTTAGATTTTTTAAGACGCTGTCTCCTTGTGACTGATAAGGGGACAGATAGGAATAAACTGTCATGTGGTCGCGTGGACTAGACCATTGTTTGACTAGGTAAATATGACAAAAACGACCTACCTTAATCTACACTTCATGAAGTCATCCTACTATTTTGGTAACAAATTGACCTATGCGCAAAGATTATTTTTATACAGGCAATCGGTTGCGAGTGATAAGGTCACTGTTGTAATAGCTAATATCATATTATTATAATAACTATTATATTATAATAGTGCTTTGTTATTAGAACAATGCATAATAAAGTATTACGTGACCGTAACCACGTTGTGTCGTTCTTATGATAGTTTATACGAGACGATATAATTAAATCTTTATTAATAACAACATTTCTACATATACATTACAATATTCAAATCTATAAATTCATTGTTTAAATTATAAAATTAGTCAAATAATAATTTGAAAAATAACTATTCCCGGCTCAAAGGTGCCCCCCGCCCATCACACTCGCCGCATTCGGTATATTAACTGTCGGTCCGTTGAATAGCAATGACCAACTTTTTTATGTTATTTAGTTTAAATTTAAAATTTTACTAGTACCATATATTATTTTGTAAAATATAAAAATAAAGATGGAATAATTTAAATAACCTATTTGAATCTACCAACTTTCAGTTACATATCGTGTATAATTTACGCAAATCATACTATTCATGTGCAAAAACGTTGACAAGTTATCTGTTAAAACAATTTTTAAAAGTGCTATGTTTGAATTTTTCAACTTATTTACATTTTGCATTCTTGGAGTGTATTCCAGTAATTTTATCTCAAACACTTAACATTATCAAACAAGAATTTGCCACTAATCCAGCACCTGTCAAAACCACCTTTATCTCCGATATCTAGAGCAATGCCACCAAGTTTGTTAGCCGCCGCTCCACCAGCCGCGAGCCGCCCAGGCGGGCGGACGAGTCCGTGCGGGCGGGAAAGAGTCTCGCTTATCGGCCGCCCCAGGCCTTTGAGCTAACCACGCATAAATTATCCCCTGATCGATTGACAGCCTTTGGTTTTTGCTCTGTCGAGGTGAGTGCCTCTAACAACCTAATGTGTTGTCGAACTACGAACGCTGGTAAAACCGTTATTCGAGCAAAAAATCTAAAATCCTAAGGCCAAATAAAAAGTCATCGTAATCCAAAAATGAAACTGAAAATATCCATACCAATTCTGAAGACTAAAAGTCATTTTGAAATCCTTTGGTCCATTACTTGTCTCTTAATAAAAGTGACGGCAAATTATTAAGATTTCTGAATCTGCCATACAATACCGTAATGGTACTTGATTATTTAATAACTTGATCCTATAGAATCCTTAAAACTACATTGACCTGATCAATTTCAAACTTGACTCTGGCAGATATACTGATTGTATAACGCCATAAATGACAATATAAAAACAATATATAATAACTTAATTACTCAGCTTTGAAAATGGGTCGGTAAATAGGAAGTTGTTGAAGTAAGAGGTGGTTGTGATTTTTTTGCAAGGAAGAAGATGAAGAATGGCGGTAATTGGTGTTCCGAGTTGAAAGTCAGTACCACAGTGTACCACCACGTGGGGTACGGCAGAGCGTGCGGTGATGCAGCCGTACAACCACCGCCACAGCGATGGGAAGGGATGGTGATGACTGCACCCGCGTGTGCTTTGTATGTGTGACTGTGTGAGATGACGTCACGGAAAAGTGAACTGGAGTGAAGCGCTAAAATACCTACTATTATTTCTTCTGTGATTTTTAGGCTACACGCAAGCTTGGACTAGGAACTTATCCGTGAGTTCCAAGAAGCTTGCATTTTCAGCGGGTAATAGGATGATCGGTATTAGACTCTGCGTCGCCAAAAAAACTACTAGAAGTTTCTAGTAGGGTTTTTGTGCCTGTATCTACTATTTCATAGATAAAATTTATCAATAGTGTCGTCCTCAAATTTTACAGTAAAATATAAAATTGGCAGATATTAGTTTCTAATCACTCTATTCTGCTTTTTCCTGCAGATCATTTTTCGGATAAATACAACTGTGTAAAAAACAAGGTCAGGTTTCTTCACACTATTTAAATTATATATTTAATACTTGTCGTTAAATCCCAAGAACGTATACCTTCTAAATATTCCCACAATGATGAACTATCATACTCATCTACATATTATAATTTTCTTATTTACCATTACTAGTAAACATAACTAGATTTGTCCCATTTCTTGTAAATAAGTACTCGATTTATTATCTGCCTAAGTCCTAGTCGTCCTAGATCTTGTATAGAAGCAATTCCAAATAAAGTGGCCGTGGTCTCGCCGACAGCTCCCTCGTAAATCAAGACTGGAGTCCGCAGAACTCAAATCCTGCTCGCGACAAATTAAAATGAATACGGTTTTTTGGCGTTGGAAAGTCTGAGTTGTGAGAAGTAGCGATTTACATAGATAATAGACTATTTATTATTTTTGCAAAGAAAATGATTTTGTATTTTTTTTTATAGAATCCATACAACTATTTTTGGTCAGTGAGACTTCGTAAAGTAAATTAAACACATTGTTTTCTTTAACTCTTGGAATGCCTCAATAATAGTCGATTTTTTTAGGCTAATTCTAAAAGTGACTACCACCTCGGGAGGTGCTGATATAATATTTTTTATTTATTTCGTTTGTAAATCCAACCACTACTGGTCCGATTTTTAAAAAATATAATGGGACTTCGGAATGCTTCAAACATGGAATAAAAATATCTAGATATTTGTTTAATTTTAACCTAAATTTTTAACGCTATATCTCTTCCTTTGCGCTAAATAGTACAAAAGCGGACGGTTCTTACAACAATGTCTGCAGCGGATGAAAAATGTGCCACTTCAGAGACACCGACAAGAAAACTGTTTCCCCGCGACAAAAATAAATTCATTAGTTTAATCTGTATTTATATTTACTGTTATTAACTTTAAAAATAATATTTTGGTTGTGATGACACTAACACATAATAGCATACCTATGATATTCAGATACAGTGTGGTGTTCGGGTAAGTTACGTTATGATAAGAGCCAAAGTTCTAAGTAGTACCTACTTAAATACTGTAAGCTGAAATACTAAACTTATTTCTATACCTAGGCATTTTGGGTACATATCACTTGAACTATTGAGATACTTCATAGGAAACTTCTCTGCTTGTAATCTAGTAAAAATTTTGCGCATGAGTTTTATTATGAAGGGAAATTTCACAAAACTTGGATACAAAGAAGTTCAGGATTTTTCAAATTTATTTCGGCGTTAAGGTTATTTGATGTATTTTTTGCGATGTGGCTGTACTATAGAGTTTATATTGCACAATCTAAATAGTAAACTATAAAACCTTACTGTTGGACGATTTAAGTCACTTTACCATTGAGTAAAAAAACCCAACTACATTACTGTAGTTAAGTATATATATGTATACTTTTTAACCGCGGATCCAATAAATCAATCAATCCAACTTCTTTCCTACTACATTAGCACTTGTAAGCTACTGTTGTGTAATAAAGAGTTCTCTACACCTTGTACTAGGTAACTACTAGTAGAGAGAATGCTATTTATTAACTGGAGCAATGTTACGGCAATCGGTAACAACTGTTCATATTTGTAATCTACTTGTACCTATCACGGTACGTACCTCGTATTTTATGAAAAGTAAATCAGGGTTTCATATACGTAACAAAAAATCTTACAAATAAAAATTTGATTGTGTCACCAAAATATAATTTTAAAGTTAATTGATAAATATTCGGTTACTTGGCGATAGTTTTTTCAACTTGAGTGTGGTAGTTAACCAGCCAAACTTTAAAACGCCCTATTATATATGCTAAGGTTTCTGCATTCGGTAGGTCAGTCGGTCTGAGACCTCTTTGATTGATCTTGTCATTTAGAAATCTCGTCGTTCTGAGTTCTCGGCATTAGTGTATCAGCCTATGCATGCGCAACGCTTACTTCGTATATACAAACTAAAGAACTAACTGAACAAGAAGAAGACCAATTGCAAACAAATACTCAAATATTTTTACTTAAAGTTAGCGAATGACACAGCACAACACTTTAATTTTTCTTCAGATTTATTGATATTTACTTAGAATATTTAGTTGATATACATATTACTAAACGGCTAAAAAATATACATATTAATTCATATTTTATAGCCAAACATCTTGACCGATTTCAATAAAATGATACGGGACCACAAGGACCAAAAATTATTTTTTAAGATCGGTCCACCCGTCTCCGATCAGGTACCAAACATAAAAGAAAAACCAATAAAATTAGTACCTCTTCTATTTTAGAAGTCTATAGATAAAACAAGTAGATACCTAAAGTAAAGTAAAGTAACTATATATTAACATAGAATAAAATTTTACTCTGAGAGAAATAACAACAATCTTTCCGTAACCTCAGTAAAGTAGGGTACGAAAAAGTAGGCACTACTCTGGGAAAGCATCTTTTGTGTAAAAGAAAATGAATTAGGAACAATTTCATTACATTCCTCACATTTCATCATAACAATTTGTGCTTCGGTCGTTACTCCACAGTCACGTGATAATAGTAATCAATGTTATTTTTGTAACACGAAATCCGATTTGTCTAACTATTGACAGGTTTCCGTTTATTTACGGGTACATATGTATAGACATAATAATTTGATAATTTTTGGTGGTATAAAATTGGTATACAAACCTTTATTGACTGGCCGGTTGGCGCAGTTGGTAGCAACCCTGCCTTCTGCGCCGCTGGTCCCGGGTTCGATCCCGGGACAGGTTAAACATTTGTGTGCATGAAAATGTCTGTTTGACCTGTGTCTGCTGCGTGTTTATTATATATAAGAATGTATTTATGTATATCAGTGATCAGGTTACCATAGCACATGCTTTGCCTATTTTGGGACCTGAAGGCCTTTGTGTTGATGTTGTCCCATATTATATTATTATTTTATTTATAAATTTGCCGTGGGCTTTGCATTTTCAAAGAAACTGCGAAACATTATAGCGCGAAATACCCTCGCAATCGCAAATCCCCGAGACAACTGAGGCCAACAAGATAGTCAGTTCAAGAAAAAACGTAGAATGGCCCTCCGTACTTCGCAGTAGATTAGCCATGTTACGCAGGAAGTAAAGATTGCTCTATCAGCTCCTTTGTACCTTCATTGACTTCTTGTTGTTGCCACATACTGAGTGCTTTGTGTTGTCGCTATGCGAAGTTTTCATAAGGGTTATCGTAGGTAGGTTGAGAAGGTCGTTGTACTTATAATAACGAACTTCTGTATTAACGTTACTACAGTCAATCAAGAGAAAATCAACTGGGGAGTAATTGTAGTCGAAGTGTAGAGAACATTTCATCTACAACTACTTCAATAAATTCATTAGCTTCGAAGTAAAAGTTGTTCACGATTATACTGTATTGTCTGAGAATTTAACTCTAATCATCTTCTCTCTAGGAAAATGCACTAACCACGACTTTTTGTTAAAAGCATGTTGACGTTTATTTTCATCCACAATTCTTTGATGAATCTCAATTTCTTTTCGAAATACTTTACGAGTTCTTGTCATTACAAATATAAAGAATATAACCACTTATTTTGATTTACGAATTACATGGGCACATGGTAGCAATCACAAGGCGCATGCTTTTAGATATAAAGAGTAGGTAACCTATAAAGAGTGAGGGCAATAATCCACTTCACTAAAACCTTAGCGGGGTTTTACCATACATGCATGGTCTTGTCATGTCTAAGAAAGGTGTAAGACTTGGAATACCAGAAAATCAAATAACCTTAAATACATATGAGTATATTCATATCTAAAACTAGGTAAATAAAATCCATCATATTTTTTCCCAGAATGTGTTTATTCATGTAAATGCCAGTTTTAGATACACAGTTTTAAAGATTTAACTGTCGGGTTTTTTTGAAGACGCTAGAACCACTTATTCTTGGTACGGTAAGGTTGAATTCATAAATATAGTATAAATAATATATAAATAATTACCAACCTTTTCTTTAAAATATTTAAAGTGCTTTAAACTAAGTGAAAATAAAGTATTTCGCAAGTTGGAATAATTTCTCTAAAAGACTTGGTAATGCTTAAATGTTGAAACAGTTCAACAAAACTTTATAAAGAACTTGTACTTAAACATTTGCAATTTGCTGAGTTTGAGAAGTTTTTGTCATTCTTTGAATAATAAATTATGTAATACATCATGTGTTTTTAAACTGTTTAGAAGATATCTACTCCGAGACAGATTGAAAATAAGTTTTAACATCTGAGAAATTAGAAACTTCATCAAATAAAAGTACATAATAAATATGCTTTTACATAAGACACGACTCTTATTTTTCAGTTAAAATTTTAAGATTAATGCCCACACTCTTTAAATATAAAACTTGCATATGTCTAGCAGCTACTTTAGCAAAGGTTAGAAAAAATCGAGCTTAGTCGATTTTGAGGTCTCTCAGAAATATTTCCATACCAATTTTTAATTTTCACCCCGCGTCGCCTCTCATTCTCATTTGACACAGGAATCTGTTATAAAAATTCCACTAAGTCAGGTTAGATTTATGACTTATGACGTTCTCCACCCTTCAACGCCACCATTAAGTAGCTGACATTACGACCTTAGCGAATTCTTTAATGTAATTAAAAAGACTTAAGATTCTCTGAAGAATTCTTAAGACGTGCTCAAGAATGGCCTCAGCGGGTGTTTCCGAAAGGTATTGAAGTAATAAAATGGTCGTGCCTTCTTTAATTACACAGAATGTTATTTTAATGTTATTGTTAGTGTGAGGGCGGTTTTCGTAATACAGTTGGTAATAGGATTCCTTGTAAATGTTGTTTTTGAACTAACAAGTGACGAAATGCGTGGGCTTGAGAAAATATTGGATAAACTCTTTAGTTTATTAGATTAGTTGCTAAAGGTTAATCTTTGTGAGATGATATTTGGAAAATATATTTAGTAACTACTGAAATATAACATCAGTCTGTGTGTTTGTGAAATTAACATAAGATAAAAATAGACGTAGGTATTATTGATTTACTTTTATATATAACATATTATTATTTTATTAATGTTGTTAAAATAATCATTTAATTCAAGACTGTGTTTGTGGTTTATAAATTTAAATAAGTTGAAAAATTTGTTGTTTTGTTATTATACTTGAAAGAGTTTGTGCGATTGCAGCAAAATATTATTTGGGACAGGCTATTGCAGCATGTTATATGTTACACGGTCATTATGTAGGTACCTAAAACTTCATATTTAGTTCTGTCACATTTATTTTTTCTGCGGGAAAAATTAAGTTAGGTTAAAGTCTAGGCTTCACGCTTCAATATTGGAAAATTAGATTGGCTATTATATCAGGAAATTGAGCTGTACCTTTATTGGCTAACAATCCGACGAAAATTCCAAGGGAGCAGGTTTATATATATAACATATACATGGATACATTGATAGGTATAGCGGTTATGTCTTACGGGAGCCATCAGAGTGATATAAAATTATGAAGATTTCCCCTGAGTGTAACCTCTTCGATCATTGATCTATCACAGACACAAATGTAGGTAAATATATACTCTGTCATAGGATTAACTAAATAATATCCTATAACTATGTATTGGTATGTTGTGAGTACTTTTTCGAAAGCGTTTGGATACAAGTTCTTAAAAAAAGAAATTAATGACTTTTAATACAGCAGGGGAAGCTAGAACTTGTTTCAGCTACTCGTATTTCGATTTGAAAATCAAATCACTAGACCGGCAAAAAATATAGTCTTAGAAAACAAAAAAAAAAAAATTATTCAAATCCGTACAGCTGTCTACGAAAAAACGAGTAACAAACATAAGAAAAAAACATACCGTCGAATTTAGTCCTCCTTTTTGAATGTCGGTATAAAAGTGTTAAAAGTTGTTTTTAAACATTCAAATGTAGATAAAAGTTATTAGGAATATTAGAACAGCAATTATAGCACATCTATTACGCTTATAAGTAGATGATGTTGTTGCCGATGTTGAAACCACAGCCCCTGATAGCAATTCACTGTACCAAACCTATGTTAGGCAAAAATCTAAAAACATGACACAGAGTTTCATACCAGAGTTAATTGTAAATCTACCTTACCATGTAAGTACCTTACCATGTACCAAGTACCAAGTATTATATACAAACGAGAACTAACCGTATCTAAAGACAATATTGTACAAATAAAGTGTACAATCGTCAGGTCATGGGGAACTGCATTACATCGCAGTGCGCACACAATGGCAGGACTCGCGTGTTTTATGGCTCCACGGAGAATAAAATAAACAATTTGTCATTTTACTGCAACATAATGGCCCATACACTATTCTAAGGATAATGCATTGGGAATGCCAGTGGTGCAACTGTTCGGTTTTATCTTTGTTCTTCTTTGTATTTCAGTTCTACGACCTTTCGTTTCGCGACGGTACATGGCTGACGCGAATCACGCTAGAGATAAAGCATGTGCTCTGGACAATGTGTGTGTTTGGCTCCTTATCTTTATACATAGTTACAGAAAAGATGTATATATATTTTACTTGTAGTACGTTGGAAGATATAAATAAATAAAAATAAGTTATTTTAAGTGTCTTGATAACATACTACATGACCTAATAATAATACTTGCTAGGGGTAAGTTTAATGAGCCTAAATACAAATTCATTTATCACTGTTTCTGTTTCTCATAAATGTGATCAATTCCCACTTCTAAACCAATCAGAAATTGTCAAAAAAATAATCGTTGTAGAATAAATATCGGCCGTTGTAAAAAATTGTGAATTAGTTTTGTTGAACAAATTTTGATTGCATAGAAAAGGTTATTAATACAGATAAATAAGACTCTTGACCAATATTCCTGTAAAACTTCAGATATTTGGCAGAGAATATCTGAATCTGAGACTCTTACCGTTGATCAGAATTATGCTTAACTTCACTAATATAATACTTCATAGTATTTTTAGTGTAGTCTAAATACAAGTCAGCCAGTCGCTGCAAGTTCAAAACAAATTACAGAAAATGTGCTAGTACTCGAAACACCACCAATGCTAAGACGTCATTATTCAAAAGTGATTAACTTAGTAAGTGCGCAAAAGTCGGCGCACCACAGCTCTAACAGCGCAGCGCCAGCCGGCACAGTTACACACCGCAAATAACGAGATACGACACAAACTCATCTCCAGGGTTGTGGTTACTAATATTTCTTCTGTGGTTGTGGTTACTTACTACTTGCCAAGGCTGCGTCTATTTCTCAATGACATTTTTAAACGAGACAAGTGACTTCGGGCTGGTCCTAAAAATGTGTTAGTGAACATAGTTGGGCCTTCAGTTGGTTTAGAGTACGTTTTATTAATGCCCATGTTTTTCAACCTCGAAGTTAGAGCTGGACCATTACTAGGATTTTCCAAAGAATGCGCTCGCTTTATTAGAAATGAACCCACAGCATTTATTTAATAATAAAGTGTAGTCTCTGTTATGTCTCTATTAGTATTGTATAATATTAGTATAAAGTTTATTGACCTGGAACAAACACGACCTGTTTATGTTCCGGATCTAATCTCGTTATAGATCATAAACAGCAAGAGTTGTTCAAAATTATGGCCATATCACGAGTCTTAGTTCTCTTGAAATATGACTATAAATGGAACATGGTGTAAATGAAGGAGCCACAAGAACTCCTCCATTTTGTTTGTCGATCGCTAAGTACTTTGGACTATTATCCAATATCAGATGACCACTCCATCAAGTGTGCCCATCACCCGTCCGCAACACAATACCTCTGAAATTATACACCTTATTGTAAAGCTCCATACAAAATATCCGAGACTTGGGGAAGACAAATTGCAAATATGTTTGTTGAATCTTTGTTCAGGTAAATACTCAAAAACACTGAGTATGGAATATGTACAGGGTTCCTTCTCGAATAGATGAAGCATGGGGCTTTACATGGCGCTCAGGACTCTATTTTATAAAATATAATTTATTAATCATTCTTTTTGAATATGAGTAACAAACGATTTTATTTACGGTAGTCGCCGATATAACTTTTTCAGTTATTTAGTTTTATAAATATATTTTTTTTAATTGCTAATATAATCTCTTTATTTTGGAAGCGGGTAGAAAATAAAATTTAGTAAAATGTGTTATATTTTCAAAAACATATTTTTATTTATGCAATCGTTCATCAAAACTATTTTCACAGATAAAATAGAAGTACAGCGATAGGAACATTACTAGTTCAAGATAGTGATAAAATTCAATTATTCCTTTCTCTTAATAAACAAGTCAATTTCATTCCACAAACACAACAAACAAAACGTAATCGGCTCATCAACGTCTAACCGAGCGAAACTTGCGAAAGTTTCGTCCAGTCAAAGGAAACCAAACCACGATAAGCAATATAGGTAGGATGGTAATCAATTGTGATTATTTCTTGGCCGGAAACGAGCCCGGGGCTGTTCGTTTACCCGGGTTTCCCTCGGGGGTGCAAGCTTCCTCTTTGTTCCCGTGTTAGCCAGACCTTTGTAGTCTCGTTCGGTTGTTACAGCCATGGAAAGGTATGAGGGCTGCATAAACATTCATTACAAGTTCGAACATATTTATTTATGCATTATCTATATAAATGAATAAGTTACCTGCTCTTTAATACGAGTAAAGGACTTACTCTGGGTAAGTCTGACAGATATTTGCTAGGATTCAATATTGAGTCTAAACCTACACATACAATTTTTGAAGGTGTAGGTATTCATTATATGGTGTAGGCATGTATTAAGATAGGATTTTAGTATATATATAAAATTTAAAAAAGTTTCAAACTTTGAACCCACGACATTTGAAACATCTTTGTCTCTTTGCATCTTTTCATTTCAAAGGTATCCTGGAACAAATCGCTTTCGGCGTTAAGGCCGCCCAATGTAATACTAATGTTTTGTTTATAATATATTTTGCTGTATTTTTGTTTCGCAAGAAAGATATATTGTATTGTATCTTTAAATTATATTTTACATCGCATGCAGCTATGTGTGTAAGGATAGACACGATGGAGGATACATTTCGATTAATGTATTTTCACCCAAACGGGGGAAGATTGCAACAACACCATTTGCTATTAGATTTCAATAATATTTATATAATTTTCGTATTACAACGTTATATAACATTCTTGAATGTTAAAAATCGGAGTAGTAGTGGTTTTAGTCTTTTCTATGAAGTTGTAATAATATCGTGGTCATGAGGTCGACATTTCGGACGACTACTTTACCAGTAGTCGTCCGAACTGTGACGTTTAAGTAGTTTAAAATATAAATTAATTACTTATGAATTAATTTGTAGTCTTACCGTGTTATATGTTGTATGTATTATTTATACTAACGTCGAATAGAACGAATGCATTCAAAACCAAATTACCCGTCTTTAGCGAGCCAACTTTATTCGTTAGACAAGGACCATATTTTAATACGATCAATAAAGTATAGAGTAGGTATGTAGGCGGTCGTTCCGACTCCAAGATTACCACATCCTCAATTGAGCACGTTAACTCGTAGACGACCACTAGCGCACTCATTGTGACCATTACACGATGTTTCTAGTAAAAACTCGTTTAAGAAACGTATTTTTTTATTGTAAACTGTCTTCAAAAAAAGAGGAAGTACATCATTATTGGTGATCCAATAAACATTTAATTAAAATCGGTCTAGTAGTTGGGTTTGTGAAATTTGCCTGCCGAATTAAAGGCTATTGTCACTATTATGAAAGTATTGCTTTTATTTGCGGTTTTTTTGAAGTCACTTTAAACCATTTGTTTTAAAGTACAACAGTTAATTTGTATAAATATGTATTTCCATTATTTATTTTGAACCCACAATACAACTTAACTTCCTTGCACCTAAAAATATTAATGTTCAAATCATTGCTACTTGGTGGTACTTGGTTGTCAGGGAGAGATCGCATTTAGCACCTTTTTTGCTTGTTTGTTATTTAATGTTGTTTTCCTGTCGTGTCAATATCTATTTACTGGACTAAACTTTTGGCTATCAACATTCACAGTCGACAAAAATGAAAGCCATTCAAATTCTTTTCATACTGATCATATTAGTAAAATTTTATTTCTATTATTCCCAAATTTTTCCCCAAACTACAAGCTAGCTCCGTAAATACACCCGAGGCATGTTTTATCTGTATCGCTAGTCGTAAACAACAGTCGGTGCGGCGATGCCGTTTTACCTTCCCTACAAATTTTCTACATGACAGAGCCTGGTTTCATTGTATCAAGTGAAACGCTGATGAAGTTTAGAGCTGTAACTCTCAACAAATCGGAAGTCACGGAGTTTTTAGAGGGGCTTAAATATTCGATGTTGTATCCATACACTAAATAGTAGGCCATGTGGTTGTTTTTTTTATTCTCTTAATTATCATCAACAGTTTGCAGAAGTAGGCAATAGATATATGTATGTAAATGTAAATTAAATAGTTGCAATCATAATATTGTAACAATTGTAACAACCTTTGTAAGATTCTCCTGAGGGTTGCTAATAGCCAGGCCATATTAATACACGTCTGCGCTGATAAAATAATGAGATTCAGACTTTGGCTACATCAAGAAATAATGTTCACCGACAAGCCGATTTCCTAGTTCGTTTAGTTTCCATAAGTATACGAAATATAAATACATTTCCGTTAAGTATTTTGCCCGGCACGCGTCATTGCCGTCCATCATTTAAACGGTGTTGAGAGCAATGAGCACAGTGTTCAAAGGTGCGCTCAACAAATTGTCTACATGTAAAGGTGGAAGGGTTATCGCGTACAACCTCTTCAATTTTGTACGTGCACCGTAGTCTGTATTAGCAGGTACATTTATATACAGAAATAAAACAAACTTGCCGGTTAATAACTTGGATAGGTCATGCTTTGCATCAATTTTCAACAGACTTCCGAAAGGAGGTTTTTCATTCGTCGGAATCTTATAGTTACGGAAAATCAGCGCGGGTTGTTTACAGCCGGCATCATGCTGAATTGGGATCGGCTTGTGACAAAAAATATGCTTCCCTACTATTGGATTTTCTATTTTTAAATTGTTTAAAATTGCTTGTTGTTTTTTGTCACAAATAAACCATATTCTATTCTATAGTAGTGTAGGTATATTTGTAAATTTTCCAAAGGTGGCTGGACCAATTCGATGTTTTTTTACCGGCTTTTCAAAAAAATAAGAAGAACTCAATTTAACCGGTATGCTTTGGTTTTTTTACGTTTGTTGCCAGATTTCACTGAGATGGATGGTTGAAAAAAATGCTTTAAAGGGGTTTCATTTAAATTTTTCAAAATCCCCCCAGAAGTTTCATTTTGAAATCGATATAACTGAAAAAAAAATATCGGTACCTTGTAGAAGTCGTCAACAATTTTTTTAAAGAACTTGTTTTTTGATCAAAAGTTTACACGTTCTAATCAGTCCTTAATATTTTAGTCAAAATCGGATCAGTAGTTTTTTTTAACCAAAATATCTTTTAATTTTCTTTGATTAAATAGATGACATTCTTGTGTCATATGTTTTGACTCCTGAATTGAAGTTGGTTTTCACTTTTTAAAGTACCTATCACTTGTTATTTAACAGTCAGTAAATAATACTGCCACTCACTATTTGTCGACCTGCCTAAAACGAGAGTGCTTGTATCTTTTCAGCAGACAATCTGTCTGAAACACTTTTTATCGTGATATTGTTTTTGAAGATTCATGATGCAAATAAAACTTTTATTGCTCAGATAATGTCAGATTATCTAGAATATATTTATTGCAAAAACTTCTGTTTGTTTTATCTGTTTATTTATTTGATATAACCCATTTTTATTTTTGTGAACGTAGCTTAAATTGATATTAAGCTAAAAATAAAATTCCAACTATACTATTCTAGACATATACTAGATCGGATGTTAAAATTAGATGTCAGATACTGGTTAAACAAGGTTTTGTGGTTGCATAAACTTAAACGGGGTGGTTATCAGTTAACAAGTGATAGCCGCGGATTAGTATAATGGAAAGAAGCGAAACATCTCTTCACTAGGCATGTCCAAAACGTTTGTGGTAAGATGGTTAATACCTACGACTATAAAAAAATAATCACGGTTTCAGATAAGTAGATTTTTGAACTTAATTTCATTTCTGAATTACGCGTTAATTGCAGAATAAAAACATAGTTCGTCAATTTAGAAAACTAACGCGTGTTAGATACATTTTATCTAAGAAGACGGGTTTTCGCGCGTACCGTTCACATTCGGTGAACATCAGAAATCCTAAAACTAAATAGTTCGTCAATCCATTAAAATTAACCTAACTTTTAAAGGTTAAATTAGCATATGAAATGAGACGAGACGAGACGAGACGAGACGAGACGAGACGAGACGAGACGAGACGAGATGAGATGAGATGAGATGAGCATTTGCTATAGGCGTAAAATTAATTTAAAGAGAAGATGGGTCAGAAACACGCCTATTACCTGTTTCTTATTATATCGGATTTGTTCGTTCACAATCTTCCATGATTCTCTTATTCTATTTTCTGAAGTTCTTACTCTGTGGTTATATTGTAGCTTTTTAGCTGCTACATAAACTTTTCTCAACATTTTCTTGTATTTTCTTATATACATTATTTTTTCTTTATCTGGGTGTGATTGATTCCTGCAGCGTTTCCATCTTAGCTAAATTATTTTTTGAGATATCTATTCCTTTGGTTGTATATTCGATAACCCTATTACGTACTAGACGTTTTTTTCTTGGAAAAGCTACGTCGTAATAAAATCTAATCGCGTCCTGTAGAATATTCATTCTTGAATTTGGTTCTTTACATAAAACGATATGATTTTTTAAATGGATGAAATCCTGATTTATTAAGAAATTGAAATAATTTATATTATAAACAGATATTTGCCGAGAAAATGTGATTGTTTTTGATAAAGTTTTACGTTTACTGTTCGAAATTGTTAGTCTAATTACTTTGTGATCCGCTAGTTTACGATTCAATACATCTCCTGTGCATTCGTCAAAGTTTACAATAAAATTATCAATACATGTAGCACTAGTTTTCTCTATTCTAGTCGGTTCATTCAAAATTATTTTAAAATTAAAATTATCATTAATTTTTGAAAACATTTTTATATTTTTATCAATTTTTAATATTTTTAAGTTGAAATCTTCAGCAAGTACAATTTTTTTCCCTTCGTGGTGGAGTTTTTGCAATAATTTTTTTAATCAAAAAATAAGTCAATATCTTTATCGGGTCTATAAACTGATATTATGATTATTTTTGAAGATCTAAGTTCTATTGCAGTAAGTTCAAAATTCATCTCAAAAGAAATTTTGTTTATGTCGTTCCTAACCTTATATTCTAAATTATTCCTGATAAAAATAGCAGTACCGCCGTGCATAAAAAAAATCCTATTAAAATATGCCGCTAGTTCAAATCCACTAATCACCATCGTATGTACTCGTTCGTCTTGGCCCCATGTCTCCGACAGACATAATACGTCACATTCATAATCATTTAGCAAATCTTCAATTGCTAAATATTTTTTGTGAATACTTTGTATGTTAGCATGTAGAATTACGATGTCATATTTTTGACCTTATAAGGACTAGAAAGTTCTATGCACTATTTAGTACATCCAAAAGAATAGAGATCCTTGCAATGTCAAGTCGGGTCGTTGTCCACAATGTTAGTAAACCAGTCGGTCGACTGTTGCGCAACTGACGACAAGTCGGGCGACGGATCGGCCGACCGGTTTCAGATCGTAGTGACCCGCGCTAAGGTCGGGAGGCTTTGATGAATGGCTTTACCTTTGTATAGAATAAATGTTGAAATTATTTATGAAATAAAAATTATATATACAATATACTAACGGTAACGGGTGAGTGGGTCAAACTAATGGGTACGGATCTCCGCTAAGAAGCTCTATCTTTGGTGGTTTTGTTAGCCATAGTCCACCTTATTGGCTAGATTGCAGGATTGCTCCATTTTATCCAGCATAGCTAGGCATTTGACCACAAGTTCGCACGACTACACTGGCTCTCAAGGAAGGCTGCCGGAACACACCGTTAGGTGATGGCGACAGATTTTATAACTTGAGGGTGGTAGCTAGCCAGGCGAGCGACAGAAAACGCCCTACCACCATGCTATGATTTCCTTACGATGTTTTCCTTCACAGATACCTCAGGCTATTTTTGTATGTTTTGTGGGATCGAACCTCGTACCTCTTGCACGGCGATCGACCACTCGACTATCGTCGCTTCTCAAATAGTTCGAGTTTCTCCGACAAGCGAGTTGCATCATGTTCCTTTTTTTTAATTTAAAAAGTAGTAGTGAAATATAAACTACTTAAGCGCGATGATACGGATTACGAATACTAAGGCTTGAACTTGGAATCGAAATTACTTCTTCTTGCTTAAGAGACAAGTATTGCCCGACGACGCTACTAACAGACATGTCGTTATTACAACGATGTTATCGTTAATAAGTTTGACATTCCTTTCATTCGTCTAATGTTTTCTTTTATCTTTTCAGGTAATTTACCCTGTTTATATTTCCCGACAAGGTTTTTCTCCACAGCAAATTGTAAGTTTTTTACTCACATTTTATCTCTTCTTTACAATATTTTGTTTAATCCTTGTTCGCCTTCTTACCTGAAATCTCGATTCACTTACGTGCACGAATCCCTTTCTTGTAACCTTAGGTCGTCTTCTAATCTTGGTCTTCAGATTCCACATCACAATAATACCTTTTATGGCTCCTCCTATTCCATGTGTGCTGTTTGCCTATGGAATGCTCTTCCATTGGCTATCAGGCGTGCGCAAAGCCTAGATTCATTTAAAACTCAGGTTAAGAAATATTATCTTTCAAGTATTGTTCACAAATTTTTATTTTCAATAAACATTGTATCACTCTAATGTCTTTTTTAGCTCTAAACAAATTAAACAAATGTGATTGTATTTTATACATTGCGTATACTCTGATGGAATTTCAAAATGACGTTAAGCGTAACAAGCAATGAATGATAAACTTTAGAGAATTCGCAGTATCGCTCTTATATACTTAATACGGAAAAGTGCTAGTGAAATAGAAAACTACTTCAGTCAGCCGGGCTCATGCGTTTTTGTCGGCAGCTTTCGGTTCAGCTCAGCGTTTCGTTAGCGCCGCGGCGCGTCGCGGTGAACGACGCGAACTAAAGATATGTTTGTATTGAAACTGAACTAGTGAAGAATGAACTAAACGCAACTGAACAAGTTCAATTGAAAGATTCCTTCGCGAATTACACACGACTACAATATAGCTTTAGATTTCCCGCGGTCGCTGAAAAAATGGCGTCTCTGTCTGTGTATTTATTGCAAAAATAGTGATTCTAAAAGTTTTAATGTGCAATAAAGGTGGATTATTAACCATTAATGTCTTGTTTATGTGCACAAGTGTGGACAAGCAATATAAAGACGAATTAGCGTGGTTCGCGGGAAATCTCCATAGAGACCCTAGAAAAGTCACCACCACTTTACGAAATAACGAGGGAACATAATATATAGTTGTAGAGAAGGCGGTAAGGTCTCAATGGCTTTAAAATACCCTATGAGCAAATAAAAAAATTCAAAGTATAATAATAATTAGCTGATAGATTTCCAATAGGCATACGCTAGTGCTATTCAGTCCACTATTTCTCAAGTCCGACCTTCGTGCGTGATGACACCCACCGTTCCGTCCGATCGTCTTCATTAATTCATCATCACAATCACCAAGACCTTGGTCGAGTTGGACCAACGGACCAATTATACTCGTTAGTGGTTGCTCAACTGAGTTTCCTTTGAACCAATTTGTGGCGACAAATGGCGAAATATTTGACGAATGTCGTAAATGTTTTCACATAGATAAATGGTAACAGAATAAAATTGGTAGGTTTATAAATTTTGTTGTTGCTCGACCACAGTAGAAATTGACATGACTATGCCAAGTTGATGAAAATAATAGTTTGTGGAATCAATCCGAGTAGGTATAATATTTTAAGCAATGTATTTATTTATACAAAAATATTGGTAAGCTTGAGGTAGAGTTATATTAAAAACAGTTGTGGTGCAGTATAAAACAAGATGACGATGAAGACCTCGTAGAAGTTGAGTTACTTCTACGAGGTCTTCATCGTCATCTCGTGCTTGTCGCCGAGGACGCGTTCGAAACCCGTGTCGACAGATTCAACTGTCACTCGTGAGTCAACTGTCAAGGCAGTTTAACATAACTAGTGGTGGTTTTTGGGTTTATATATAACACGTCCATAATATAAATAAAACAAACTGGCTTAATTATATCAAAGAATTCTATGAAGAAACAGATTATATTACAATACAATAATTCTTTATTGTCACCACAAAAATACAACAAACAAATAACATGGCACAAAAGGTGGTCTTATCGCTTAAAAGCGATCTCTTCCAGACAACCTTCATAGGAATGGAACATAATAATAAAATTTAGCGTAGACGGTGGTGCAAAACAGATATGAGAAGTTTAAATAAAAAATAGTAATGAATATAACATACAAGAGTACATATAATAATATCATACAAAAAATAACAACTAACTACTTATATATATATAAGTATATTCAATTAAGGAATAGCAGGACACTAATAAAAATAGATTGACAAAATGAGCTTTAGGATATGACTTTAAGATTCATTTTGGTTTATTTGTATCACTATATCTATCAACATATCTCCTTCAAAGGACTAGCGTTCGAAATCTGAACTGTGAGAGGTGAACTACTGAACTAGAATATAGATATACTTCGCAGTGGTGAAAAGATATGTACATATCTTTTCATTTCAGTGACACATTCTGCGCACGGCTACTTTATTGTTGTTTGAGGTAATGGTAAGTCAGTGACGTAGCTCATAAAACACAGATTAAGAAGTTTGAACTTTTTAATCTATGACTAGATTGACTAGGGCTACACGATGCTGTGCACTGTGGCTGTGGCGATTCCAACAATCAAACTTTTCACACCACTAGTTTTGTGTCGCATCACTAGAAAAGAAAAAAAGATATTGGATTGCCTCGTAGGTGTATTATAACCTCAGGGCCTCGGTTCCCTCCATAACTGATCAGTAAATCTCGTACTGAACTAAATCTTCAACCTGAAAGCTAAATATATTTCATAAACTTACTAAACATGCCAACTTATAAGCTTGAATCAACAGGCAAAAATAATTAAATGTTAATATTGAAATACACTATTTCAATTGATTTCAATAAAGAAGGTTCTCAATAAGTCACGTTATCACAAGTGCGTAGAATTTACTTGGAACGGTATTCATTAAGCCAATGATAAATTTTATATCTTGTCATGGCACGGAACCCGCTCGTTTTACACCATCAGAATAACTTATTGTGTCAACGTAACGTTGGGTTAAACTACATTGCTCAGATCTGATATACATACATACACGTCACGCGTTTCATTAAGGAATCTCATTGTTCGTTAGTGAATATGGGCCCTGTTTCGATACCGGCAATACGAGTAACTCGTAGGCTTACGTCAGGACACCAAAATTACCTATCACCCAGGCTGGTAAAACAAAAATAAAGTAGGTACACGTAATAAGATTTACTGCTAATATTACAAAAGCCAATGAAAATAGATCTTTATTTTTTCGTCTACGTTTTTAATTAACCTTACCTAATTATAATCACCACGATTTATTTTCTACTTTTGTTTTAATTATTTTCCTTAACTAAGAAGGTTAATCTTTGATTAAGACTCGCTGCATATTTCTGTAATGAAAGTCGATGTTGGATGTAATTAAGGTTGTATTATTTACCTAAACTAACCACGATTAAAATAAAACAAATTTCTTAATTTTCTTATTAAAAGTAAATACTATCTTACTCTGAGTTCAAGACAATCTTAATTGATTAGCTAAATGGGTACTTTAATTTATTTTGTTATAATATTTAATTATATAAATTAAATCTTCTATTTTAATGTTAAAAGTAGTTTTACAGACTTGAGTTTTGATGTACATAAGCGGCAAAGTTTTTTAGTTAAATATTGTACAGGATTACTGGTAATTTACCAGAACAACTTCATAAGTGTCGCTAATACATCAGGAGGTACAACTTTGGTTCCTAAACTATTGATAATTGACAACATTTCAAATTTTTTAATCCCCATTTTTATTACGATAAGGGAAAAATAAAGTATCGCTTTTTATTGTACTCAGAATGTAATAATTATGTTTTTAGAGATTTTTGAAAATCGAAATAAGGATCGAAAAATGTTATTCATATAATATAGAGAAAAATATTTTTTTTTATGCTTCAATTACGCAAAACATACGATACAAAAATTTAATTTATGCTTAAAGTATATTTTACTTTAAAAATGATTAAAAGTTATTTTAATGAAAAAAAACCTAATGGGTCAGCCACCTCTGCGAAATCGGAACATATGAGTACATAAAAAGAAAACGAATTGGGAACCTAATCCTTATTGAAGATAATTAAAAAACTGTTTAAGTATGTACACAGTGGCAACCCTGACAAACTTTTAATTTCCAGCCGTTTTTCACCGCACAAAAGTCAAAGAATAATTTACAGTACAGCCCAAAATTCTTCCGGCCACATTAAAAAGTTACCTATTGTTAGCAACATACCCTGACGGTGCATATACCGAAGTAACGGCGAAGAACTTTACAACGAGGGAAATTACTTTAGGCACTTCTTTGTTACGCACCTTCTGTCCCGAAATTGTTATTTAACAGTGATTCATGACTCTGAGGATGCGGTCATGCTGAAATATTTATTATTAAACTTTACGGCTTTTTAGTCGGTGAAGCGTTTTGTTAAGAATTTTCAATAGATGTCTTCGTTATGCGGCGTTATATTGCTCGGAGTTACGTGTAAAAGTATCAAATTGTAAGAAAGCGAAATAAATTATCACGATGGGCAAGTTTCGAACATGCATACCTCCGGCCCGTCGTGCTATTTTTGTTCGCTCTCTTACAAATATATTATAATCTCACCTTGGTATAACGTTTGTATAATATGTAAATTGTTAATATTACAAATTATAAGGTGTGGGTATACAAAGTAGCATATTTCATCTTTTAGCTCTAATTTTCAAAGCTATCAGAATTAACTACCCTTCGCCTTACTTTAGAAAATTTAAAAGATCCTGAATACATATACAATATATATATATATTAAATTTTAGATGGTACTCGTATTATTCTTAATCGGTTCTATAGTTTACTCGTATGTTCAATTAATGTGCGCTAGTAACGCAAAACAGCTGTAACGCGCCTTGCATCATTTCCTAACACCTACTCGTAATCTTAGGCTATTCACTAAGTTATACTTTTACTGATTTAAACTGGAGCTTAGCAAAAATATTTTATTTGCTATTATTTACAAAATACAGATAGTACAGAAATCAATCTACATAAAAATTGCGCTCGAGCAACGCACACATTGACACCGCTCACGGACGCGATATTTCGGAACGTTTCGTAAGACGTTTCGCAGACGTTCGTCAACTAATTGTTTGATCATATCCTATACAAGTCAAAAACTTAATTTATCAATTTTTCTATTTGTCAAATTGTTGATTAATCATAAGCTACGCAAGTAAAAAGATTATTTTCGCAATTAGTTAATTTAATTATTTATGTAGTCATTGTGAGATCGAACATTTAAGTGCTTCATATTAGATAAACCCATAAGTGCGTAATTAGCGTAATATAACCTAATTGTAAGAGTTTGAGCGCTAGTGCCATCCGCTTGAGATACGCGTTTGTGATGTTATTATGCAAAAAAAAGTTCATATTGCCGTCCTTTCTGTTTCGTTTTCAACTGTAAATACAATTGCCCCTACCACGATCGTTTTTTGTACAAAAGCAACGTTGAAAACCCTGGTGCGGCCGCCGAGCGTAAGTATGGTGAAATAAATACATATGTCTGACTTCTGTATTATCTGTCTTTTGTGCCATTTCCTTCTTATTTCCATGCATTAAACTATTCGATACTTACATGACATGTATTTCAGCAGAGTCCTGCGATAAATAACCGGTTACTGATTATAACATTAATTAAACTGTAATTTCAACATTTCTTATTCAATATCAAAACAGGCGACATATTTTTACCCCTTGTGGTTACAATACAATCCAAAAACTCTATTAATAACCTCGCTTATCTTGCTTTTAAACATATTATTATATTATATCTTATTTGTAGAGTTAGGCAAAAATATTATATTTTATTAAGCAAAAATGCCTAGTTTCCTAGCTTTCTTAATTTTCCTAGTCAATAAAGTAGCCACATATCAGAATATTTACTCTTATCTGCGTGAGCAATAGATTTGTTTGGCGCGAGGACACAAATATACACGTAAAGTACGTTATTTATGGTACGCATAGACTACATCATGTCATTCCACATCACAAATATGTTTACCGATATTTGTGTGGATGACATAAAAATGTACGATTTATGAGAAAATAATACATAACCTTTAAGACTTTAACAAGTGATTATAAGCGACCTTAAAAACCTGTCTGCTACATCTTTATACCTATGTATCAGTGTTTTTTATTTTTATTTTGATGAATCAAGTGTCACTCTCACGACTTGGACGAATCTATTGACACCACTCATAAAAAAATACGACCAGCCGTTTATCCTCTAAAGAGCGCTAAAGAAATATACATACATACACACGAAAAACATAACCCTCCTTCTTTCGCAGTCGGGTAAAAAGGGAGAGTTTCTTAATTTGTCGCATTTTTAATCATGTTCCGCGATTTCTCGGAATGGCTCGACCGATATTGAAAAATATTTTTTTATACGAAAGTAATTTTTTGTTCTTTCCAATTAGACACAAAACTTGTAATGAAAATTTGTTTCTCGATCAAAATTACTTTTGATTTTATTTGACTATTTATACTGTGTATATGTACCTACGTAGTTTGCATTAAGTTTTGTAACATAACTTTTGCTTTTACTTAAAGCAGAGAATATTACTTAGATAATATAATCTCATCCTTATTTGCTTTTAGTGTTTATCTTCTCTTACGTATAAGTGTTTCATTCTGAGTGGTAATGCCGCTAGCATGATCTGTACGCTGCCACCTGGTGATGGGTTGGATCATTCGGTTATCATTAATATCCATGTCAGTTTATTACCTCGCGCAAATTAGATAAAATAAATGGATTAATAACGAAGAACTTAGACAGATCACATTCAATGTCATAGTTTTTGTGAATTATTATGATATTTTATACTAATAAATACATAAATTAAATATATTGAGAAAAAACTAACTAGATTGATTACGTTCACTATTTATCACTGAAACAAAAACAAATTTTAATTATTAAGAAATAAAAATAAAATTTAATTAATGTTAAATCGCATGATGCGAGTAACAATGAACAAGACTGTCAATAAAGGTAAGTCAAATGACGTCACTTTGCACGTAAACAATACACACACACATGGAATATACATATGCGATACACACGCATACATAGACTATGGTGCAAGTAGTAGGTACACTTTCTTCAAGCGTAACTAGTGGTATCCAAGTTGCAAGAGATTAGGGCGAAATGAGCCTGATTCGAGTTTTGTTTATTGTATCATTTTTTACAATTATACATTATTATTGCTCGTAAATAAAGCAAATAGTGTGGTGTTACTTGAGTAGTGTTATAATATTTTTATAACGATGACCCGCATGAAAACCTTGTGCCGTACAAAACTGTTCTCGTGCCGCTGTGCTGCATAGCTGGCTATCGGCTATATGTAGTTGCAAACTTACTTACATTTTGACAGCTTCGGAGCCTCGAACTGACAAAACTAAACCAAGAATACTAGTTCTTGTTGTCACCTCTTTCACGCCTATCTTTAGCTGATAGTCCTGCTAATCAACGGTAATCACGTGGTTAAATCGACGAGTCTCGAAGCAGTTAGTATCATTTCGGCGCGCTTTACTTTCTGTTTACATAAATTATAATAGCTACCATTATCCACTAGCTTCTATAAATTAAAATATTTATTACCTTGGCATTCCTAATAGACCTAAATACCTTAATTGGATCTAGCCGATCAGACCTTCTATTATAAGGTAGAGGAACCTTATTAACGTATTTGAAAGGTTCTTAAATATTTAATAGAGTCTGAGTGACATCCGCCTGGGTCGCGTATAACTTATTAGCCAAGCCTAAATAAGTAATTTTAACGTAACTTCATCCAAATATAATATCCGACCTACTTTTGCTAGAGTCTGCTAAAGGTTTATTCACGAAACTTATTATTACTAATTGAAACTGTCGTGGAAGCTCCTAAACAAGATATTACATGTGTCTGATAAATAACTCTCTCGGAGATATTAAGGAAAAAACTAATTATTTGCTTTTTTCATATATAAGTTTTTATCTACTAAAGGTTTTAAGTCCGCGTTTTCTTTCTCCTTGAAGTCCACCATCAATCAGTATCGAAGCAGCGTGGTTGTATACAGTTACGTAATGTAAGAATGAAAGCATTGTACGCGTGGCTGACCTGCGTCTACGTACTGGAATACTACGGCCTATCTACCTGTTTTAATATTCAGTGGTTAATATGCGTGAGGTGATTATAATTCAGATATAAACTTTATGACAAGCGGATTACATAATTAAGTAATTAGTGTGTAGAAAAGAAATATAAAGAATAATATTTCTTTATTATTTAGCAAGTTGACTCTTACTGATAACTCTTCATACAGAAAAAGGCGCTTCCCGGTTGTAAAACAGCTAATAAACTTTGACCAAATAGTATAGCCATTAGCATAAACATATTTTAAGTTTCAATAATATAAATACTTAAGTACATTAATTGCGTTCGGACACGATTGTTCGATGATTGCAGCAATGATGATAGCTTGATGGACAGGAAGTTACTTATTATTATAGTGAAGATGATTTTATTAAGGCTATGTGAAGTTACTAAGACCTTGACGTTATATAGATACATTTTAGGCATGCTATTGAAGTGCGTTTATCAGTTTCATTGACCTTTACTGGCGTAGATCTACGGATGGATGTAATTTTCTACAAATACAGACGTAAGGTAGGGTTTAGAAGAATGAGGTTACTTGATGTGTTTTCTACCACTTCTAAAGTGGAGGATATACTTAATTCGACGGGTATATTTTTTTTTAAATGTTTGTGTACTTTATTTTCTTCTCGAAGACGGCTGGACCCATTTTTTTGAATACCTTTCGAGTGGTCTTATTTAATTTCATCAAAATCAGTCCTTAATTTATGATCAGGTTTGACTGTAACTGAAAAAAATCTATCGGCGCCTGTCAAATCATAATTTTTAACAAGAAATTGTATGTAGAGAAATTAAGACGCTGTCTAATTAGAGAGAACTTTAATATTAACTGATTGTATTGTAAACGTTTTTAACAAATGTGGACAAAAAAGCGAAAAAAATATAACTAAATTTGCAAGCAGGTCGGCTCTTCAATTGATTGAAGATATTATGTCAAATACGAAATTCTCTATTTAATATTAGATATGTCTAAATCTCTGGATATCTTGACTTCTAATTGTTTATTTTAGTTTACCATAGAACTAAATTGCCAGCTAAGCTGGTTAACAGGTTATAGGGCGATCGCCTCTTTTTTCTTGTATTTATTCTATAGTATTGTATTCTTGAAGTGACAATAATAGTTATTTGTTATGCAAGAGTGCAAAGTTGCTTTTTAACCGCGTGCTCACTTTTGATGACCGAGCAAGTGATGGATTCTGAATTTTTGAAATAATTAGGATCCTGAGCGTTAGCGAGGGAATTAAAAGAGCACAAGGTGAAAAAAAAATCTTTGCACTCGAGTGCAACACGTAAGTTTTCATCCCACCTCAGCGAGGAAATGACTACATACGAAAAATAAAAATACAGTCTTAAGTACTCGTATTACAAAATAACTTTATCCTCTAGCGGATAAAAACGGCTTTTGCACTCAGATATCGAATAGCAAAAATACTCTTTCCGAGATGGTGGGAAGAAAAGATTTTTTGTATTATGTTCTCATGTTATAAACAACTAGCTGAATTTAAAACAATTGCTAAACTAATTAAAGATTTATTAGAATCTTAAGAGACAGAGAGAGATTGAGACATTTGCCCAGAAGTTCCTACTCCTAGGATAAAAAATCTCATTATATATGCTATCTTACAGTAAAACGATCTTCAGCCAATTACCCTCATCCCTGCGATCTTTGACATCAGATCCGACTTACAGCACATGATCGTTATTTGATGTTCATGCGGATATCTGATCGTTAAGTCTCGAGGGACCTCATTATACGTGCTGACACGGTGATCGGTGCTCTATGACTAATGAACCTCAAAACGAGTCTTACATATGTACTTTTCGTAACCTTTTTGATCCTTCATGATAAAATTGAATGGGATTCCCATATATGCTAAGTTTGTTAGTGGAAGTAATAAAACCTACTTCAAAAATTGAGGTAGTTCTTGATAAGTGATTTATCTTTTCAGTATGATTCTCAATTACTTAGAAACGTGTTAAGCGATTTATTGTATTAGCTCCCAAATCAAGAATTTAAAATGTACCAGAAGAATCTCTTAGGAGGAGAGGATAATTTACACCCTCTTCATAGGGGCGATCCGTGTCCAGCAACGGGGCGTATTGATAAGATGTGGTACTGATGATAGAGTACCTAACTCGCGGGATAGCATAAAAGTTTTAAGATGTCTAAATGCCTTTTAATGTTAAACATGGTCATTATCTAGTAATCCCATATAAAAGTTGAAAAAAATAATTAATTCGTCGGAAAAAAAACGATATTTAGAAACAAAACTGAACTAGGTATGTTATAAAGATGTATATGAGACTTTTCTGTTACACGTGTAACAGAAAAGCGTGACAATACTTAAGGGTTTTAGTCTATTCATCAAAGTGAACCCATTGCAAAATACGAGAAAAAAGATAGCGACAACTTGACCGATCACGTGACCAATTTTTTGTATGGAGAACCTAATTTTATTTTCGTTCTTGCAAAATTTTGTTCTACAATATGTTCACCTTGATTGGTAGAATAACACCATTAAGTAGTGTCACACCTTTCTGTGACACGTTATGTGTCATAAAAAAGTTCAGAACCTCCTCCTTTTTGAGGTCAGTTAAAAACGTCATCTGCAGACTCTATTTTATTTTCTTATAAGTAACTAGTTACCAATGAGACTATAATATAATAAGAATATGAAATATTTATTGGCCTTTAAATAACGTTATTTTCAGGCAAGTCTTGTTACATTTGAATTGTTACTTAATTACTTAAAAAAATTAAACTTTAATAACTTATATAAATACTTTTATAGTTCTTCTTAATATATTTATTATATAACATATTTACATTGTAAGTTATTTCTCTAGTTATTAGTAATATTTAGTGATGGTTGTTCGTTACATAACAACCATGATTCGACAAGCTGCATTGACATATATTCACTGAGTTTATAAAAATAATTTCTCTCAAAAAATATTTAATATTAAACAAGACACAGTAATAACTTCTGCTGAGTAATTAAAATCGCGTGCTAACTGAACGAGATTGTCCGAGATTAGTCGTCAAACGTTAACAGCCAGTCACGCGACGCAAGGGACATTCCCATCGGCTTCTCATTTGATCTATCATCTGTGATGGATCACTAATCTATTCCAGTTGCGATCAAACCTCTAAAACATTTGCCTTATGTCTTGTAAGTATATACAGGTTTACTGGCAATTTCTATAAAACCCGCACTAAAAATTAATTATGATTAAATTTAAAATTAAGGGCAGATTTCTTTCTTTACTGTAAACCCCGTCTCATAGCAAATTTGTCAATAGCTTCCATTCAACAGTTGCCTGGATGAGATCGCTTTTAACAAATAAGGACGCCACTTAAGGACGACACAATTTATTTGATTGTATTATGTTTTGTGTGTCTACAGTAAAGTCAATAATATGTATATATATCGAGAACTTTTGTATTACGACTTTCCAAAAATCAGTAGAAAAATGCTTAAAATTAAAATACCCCCGACATTGCCATTTTGTGGCATTGGTCATCTTGGATTTGAAATGTATCATAGCGTATAGTATTCTCTAAGCCAAACCCCTTTCATTTGAAAACCATACTGAGAAAGCTCTAAAAAAACTGTAATTCGCCATTTTGTGCCAGCGATTTTCATCAGACATGGCTAAGAATACTCTCGAATAATTCACCTATTAAACAAAAAAATCGGTCATGCCGTTCAGAAGCAACGATGTCACGGACAGACAACACAGGCTCGTCAAACTTATACCCTATCGTGTTTGCATACGGTGTTAAAAAAATTCTATTTACTTCACTTCGGTCAGCGCCTTCCTCGTTTCTTACCAAAATAGCTAAACCGTATCACAGACGATTAACAGCAAATGAGTAAATCGTTAACAGAACGACTAGCTCTTACTTTACCTACTGCTAAAATTATTAAAACAAATATATTTAGAAAACTCACGCGTGTTTTATTCATATTGATAAAGAAAACTGGTTTTCACGCGTACCTGATTGTTGGAAAGGTCCAACTATAGTTTCGTTCACATTCGGTGAACTTCATCAGGGATGAAATGAGCCGTTCGTGTCTTCAACGATGACACGTTTCGCACAAACCTGATCTGAATCTGATAGCCTGATGAAGTTCACCGAATGTGAACGAAACTATAGTTGGACCTTTCCAACAATCAGGCACGCGTGAAAACCCGTCTTCTTAAACAATATGAATCAAACAACTTTAATTCGACGGACAAATTTTAAGTTATTATGTTTATAATCAAAACTAATGAACGAATATATTGAAACACTTTCACAAAGCCATTTCACAAAAAGGATTTCCAAATCACTCCAGTCGTTTGCTAAGAAATCGTGAAAATAAATAAATAATCAACGAATTAATAACCTACTAATTTTTTTGAAGTTGGTTTAATATCGAGTTTTCTATTTCGTTCTAGGGGTTGCTTCAATACTTATTATCGTATCGTATTCTTCTCGATAGCTACCGCGTGAAATACCTTCTAAGCCCACTGTAATACATCATATCAATCTTCACCCGTAGATGGCGCTAATTCTGCACTAATTAATAACGCACAATTAAACTTCGTGCGATTGCCCGCTCCGGGGTAGAATTACTAAAACGAACGCTCCCGGCGTCTATTGGTAATTTAGCCTAATATTAGTTCTGTTACTAGCGATACTCACTGGTTTCTTTCGTTTTACTGAGCGAAAAGTGCTAAATAATTGAGCGATCTAAGCGAACAAAGCATCCCGCTTCGAGTAGAGCATTTTCTTTCTTATAGGAATGTCATAATCTCGCGCAGTTTCCAACCCATTTTGACGGAACATTTTGTGGTCGCGTAGTTAATCAAACTTAGGTACATTAGAGTAAAGAGTTTTTACAATTATTAAGTATTAATATATTTTTCTTGTTTTGTGTTTTGTTTAGTATGCAATAAAGCTGTATTCATCCATTCAGTTGCTGAGGAGAAGAAGGACGTTCAGACCAAGAAACCAACAAAAACACTTTCACATTGATTAATGTATGTGAGATTCACGACACAAACATTTACTCGTACTTTAGGATATCACTACTAGAAAATTTGAGACGTGATTCTCACAAGTATAAGATCCTCCATTTAATATTAGTTAATTGATATTACAGTAAGCCGCAACTAGTTTAGTCTGTAGTCGGTATGTTGCTAATCCGTCTCTATTAGCAAAGTTATGTAGGAAGTAAGAAGTTTCCCGCGGGACCCCAGATTATTACCACCCAGTGTAATCTAAGCCTAATCGAATCAAATACTGGAACGATGCAAGGCAATTAAAAGTCTTGGAAGTGTAGGAATTATATTAAAAGCAGTATATATGTATACCTATACTAAATATTTATATATCCGAGATTCAGTCTCGACTAGTTCGGAAGACAGGGAATATATTTTTCTTCCAATCATCTCGAAAAGAATATTTTTGCTATTCGATATCTGAGTGCAAAAGCCGTTTTTATCCGCTAGAGGATAAATTAAATTTGAATTTATATAGTCGTGTGCACTAAGTTTGTGAATTAAAAACCTCATTCAACCTGTCGAAACACGTGTCAAGGTAGTCTTTTTAAGGAAATATTTTTTATTCGCCTTAGCACAAGGCATCCTCAGGAGATGTTGACTCTTCAAGCGCTCGCTCGAAAGTCAACATCTTGCTTGAAGAGTCAACATCTCCTGAGGATGCCTTGTGCTAAGGCGAAAAATGTGTCGAGGAAATCGGATACTGAAAGAAAGAGAAATAATAAGGTGAGGTGTGGCGGTGGTGAGGAGGAACCACACCATAAAACAAAAATATTTTTCGATTCCTCAAGCTGACATCAAGACGAGGCGGAAAAACACTAAATATTTTTTTATATATCATCTAATAATAAATAGATTTCCGCAAAGTAACGCCTGACTCCATCAATTAATTGAATAGATTTTAATTTGCTTGATTTTAAGTGGTGGTATCGCGTCATTTTAGGGCTAAAAGAAGTGAAACTATGATTGCTGTAACTTATTTCTCTTCGTTCGCCGCTAACGTTAAGCTATAACACCACAGGTTTCTTTTAAAAAAGTTACAACTGACACAACCACTGAAGAAACTAATAGTAACATTTTTTTTTTTCATTTACAAATCTAATTAAATTAGTAATAAATTTAAATTAATGAATATAGAACTACTTATGAATTGTTACACTGTCTAATAAAAAAAAGGATTTCAAAAATCGGGGCGTTGTAGAAAGATCGATGAATATACAAATTAAGATTTTGACGAATTGAGCATCTTCTCCTTTTTTAATGTCTACGAAAAAACCATGAGGTCGACATAGTATCAGTTTCTAAACAGCCCAAACGCCTCTGATGTGGTCTAAAATTGCTAGAACTAAAAGCGAAGACCAGTATCAGTTAGAGACAAAAATTGCCTGTAATGTTGCTAGCCTTTTATTTAAAACATCCCCAACAGGATATATTAACTGTGAGGACAGAAAATAATAATTCAATAATTTCTCAACAAAATCGAATTTAGCAAAAGTTGACTTCCATTTCTGTCAACAACCCATTCTATTCAGCCCATTGAAAACAAAACGTACCTTAATTTCATAAACGTCGGTAATCAACGTAGCTTTTGATCCCGAATGTTCCCTTAGCGTATCCATTTAACAATCTATAGAAAATATAGAGTTTCCTCCTCAAAGACATCAACATCAAACGAATATGAAAGAAGACAGTAATCACGTGCAGGAACCAACGAACCCTGAAATTTTCAATCGAGCCGCTGAGCGTGCTCCGAGTTACAAACAAGAAGGTTGACGGAGCCTAGTTAGACAAGCATGGCATATCTAATCATGAGCATTTACGTAACTCCATATTTACGTAGATATTCATTTTTCCGTATTGATTGACGTCCTCTTCATCGTCAGTCTTCTTTGTATTCAGGTTCAGGAATTTGGTTAACGAAAAGTATAATTCGTCTGTGCGAGCTACGCGTCTCTTCTCCGAGTCACATGTGTGTTTCGTCTCTCAATTTGTAAGTATGGATGTTTGTTTTGTGAATGAGCACCAAATAATTAGGTCTCTTGGTAATTGTTACCTAGATGTACTGGAGTAAGTATGGCTGAGAAATGCTTTGTTTAGAAAAAAATCACAGTATTAAAAATACACTACCTATTTAATTAGCTAGTGTTTGTTGGTATCACGTAACGTTAGCGGCGAATGCAGTGAAACGAGTGACATTAATCATGGTGTCGTATTGTCAGTTAACCCCTTCAACTAAATGTTACCAACATTTCTTCGTGCCTACTGTGTTCTGAACGATGATTGTACTTCTGAATTAAGCTAATATAACAAGCGACTTTAAAAAAAAACTGACTGCTAAATCTCTAAACTTGTCTATCATCCTTAATTGATGTAATTTATTTTTTTTAGATTTGTTGTGTCCTTATTATCTGACGAACTACGATATTCCTTGTTGAAAATTTTGTGATATTGTGATGATTCAACGAGCGCGTGCAATGATATTAAATTTATCATTTTCTTAGTGAATATCGTTCCATGAGCCCGCTCTACGTGTTTTAATGTTCATAGTGAATAGGGCCGAAAACTATTTCCCACTTAATCCATGTAAAAATATATATAGAGTACATTCAACAGAATGCCAGGGTCCTGTGACAGCAGCGTAGTGCAATAAAACTGTTTTACCCGCCCAATGTTGCCAGTGTGCACCGTTATTACCACAATCCTCCGTTTACGACGCACCGGAAATTGGGCGGATCTGGTGTCATAATGTGACATCACCATAGTTTTATTGTTTCACTAACTTTGCGCTGCGAGTTTGTATGCAACTGTGCATACATTTACGAATTTGTTGCAATATTTTATGGACACAACCCTCTTCTTGCGAGCTTACATATAGCTTAGGGTAGAATTTAGTCACTTAATTATATTTATGTGAACATAGGCTTGGTTTGGGTGCGCTTGTAAAAAGGTTGTGGAGTAACTGCGCGCCACGCCATTGCCAAAGAAGCAATAACAGCTTTGGGAAATGTATATCCAGGCGATATTTGACATGAGTAAGTCTATTATTGGTACAAAACTTGCAACTGATCAATAAGGTTAACTCTCATTCGTTATTGTACTCATGTAGTTAGCGATATCATAATCACTAAACAATTGGTTAGAAACGACTTCAAAAAAACCCGACTGCTAAATCTTTAAACCTGTGTGTCATTCCTTTTTTTTAATTTTGTTTTTGATGTACCCAGTGTCATTTTTAAGACTAAGACGAATCTATTGACACCACTCACATGAAAATACGACCAGCTGTTTATGGTCTAGGGCATGCCAAAGAAATATACATACATATATACACTCGAGAAACATAACCCTCTTTCTTTCGCAGTCGGGCAAAAAACGTTAAACTGAACATATTCTCATGTGTGTGTCAATTTGCTCAAGAGTGGCAAAAAGCCACGACAGTGACCGTCCAATACATTATTATGACAATACAAAACATAGAGAAGCTTTAGTTACAACTCTCGTATAGCTATATATTTTAGTATGATGACATAACGTGGCAACATTATTTTTATATCCAGAGTGATAGCTGGCAATATTAGTTTTACTGCGCGACGTAATTCTACCGATTTGCTGATATTTGTTGTTCTTTGATGCGTAGATTTATTGATAAAGGATCGTAAAATTGTTTACTTTTCCTTCCTTGTACTTTGTGATACGTAGTTAAGTTTCTACGCTTCGAATTAAAGGATAGGATATCTTTATTGAGATCTATTTTAATTAAAGTGGCTATTTTTTTTTATAACTTTTGTAGATATTATAATGTTTACTGTAAAAAATATATGTGAATTGTCTTCAAATTGCGAGTGAATAGGTTTCTTCTAGACAAGCGCGCTACATCCTAGACCGCATCGTTACTTAACATCAGGTGAGTTGCGGTCAAGCGCAACCCTATCGTCTATATAAAAAAAAAATTGCTTTTTCGAATTGTTAATAACGGAATTATTAATAGTGCAGCAACTACGACCCGGAAGACGCAGGGTAGGTAAGTCTCCCACTAGGTGGACCGAAGACATAGTAAAAATCACTAATAACCAGTGAATGCAATATAGGAGGAGGCCTATGTTTAACTGCTGATGTCTTCTGGCTGATAATGATGTAGTTCGGAGTAGAGTTTGAAGAACCATTAAATATATTTGCCATGTGTAATATATGACAGTGACATTGCATTTCGACAAAACGATATGAACAAGTAAAATAAAAAATTAAATAACACCCAATATTGCCATGTGTTGTAGCAGCCATCTTAGATTATCGATTATTATGAAAGTTATTATAGTGTCATAAAGTTATTCTACTAGCCAAGCGCTAATTTCAATACTCATAATGAAGAGTTATGAAAAAAAACTAGCTAAGAACACTTCTGACTAATATACATTTCATCGAAATCAAAATAACACAGGTATATATAAATATTACAACTCATAACTCGTCGTTATTGCGTCGGGGATTAAACAAATATGCAAAAAGCATAGACATTGTGTCAAGTTTTTTTGTATGTACAATTTCCCTTAAAAAAATATTAAAAAAAAAAATGTAAAAAATATCAACAATTATCACAGATTGTAAATATATTATACAATTACTTTAATTATATATTGTTTGTATATTTATTTATACTATTATGGAAGTAATTCTCGTAGAAACTGAAACTGATTTCTTTTAATAAAAGTCCATCCCTATTCACGTAGAGTTGGGAATGGTATCCCGTTACCCACTCAACTAATCGTCAGACATGTTGGTGAAGGCATGTTTCATCTCCGAAGAGGTTTCGCACGTTCTCCACTTAACCCAATTATTCGTTGAAAGACAGCTCGCTTTGCAAACGCCGTGGACCGTGAACGCGCGTTTAACACGCCGGAAATGTAGCCATTTCACATGTGTCATATTGCAAAAATACACATCGCCATTGAAAATTGTTATTTAAAAGCTTGGCTGTTTTGAGTAGCATTTTATACGAAAGTATGCTTTACAATTTTATTATTTATACGTCCTACTGCTGAAGATGGGACTCCCCTGTGATGTGAGGATTAGGCCAAAGTCCATAATTGTGGCCAAATTTAGGGTTGGTGACTTCACTTATCTTTGAAAGCAATTTGTTAAGAAAGCTAAAACGCTTTCCGATAAGCAAGTTTCCTCACAATGTTTCCCTTCACCGATTAAACGGTAATTAATTTTAATAAGCAAAAATAATTATAATTTTAAAATCTACGACTTTCTAATTTTTTTTAATATGTCATCATGCATGTTTGTTTGGTACTAACTTTAACATATTCTGTGTCCAAACGGCAATTTTGGTAGAAAGCAATTATAATTCTGAGACAATTCAAAAAACAGACTTGGGTCGCAGTTATAACGGTAAATCGGTGGTTCGGGAAGTTTCAGGAAGAATCAGTCCTGTCAATGTTACGGACAGTTGATTGATGTAACATGACTGTATTCTGTCTCGATTCATCAATGTTTTTATAACGCGGTAGTTGAAGCCATCCGGTACGAGAGGCTTTGTTTAAAAATATTTCATTGTTTCAGATTTTGTGGAGTTTTACACAATTAATCGTTACGTAGTTTAAGTACTTGCCTATAAGGCGTAGATATTTATTTTGTGATGCGGATTGTCACTATCTTCCTTTTAGTCAGGTGGTGTAAAATGATATCAATAATTATTTGAGTTTTCAAAAAAAAAAAACGGGATTTTTTCATCTTCTACAAACTTTCTTTGATATGGACCATAAATGGAATAAATGGAAAATAAATTGACGGTCCTACTACTTCTCGACTTTATTCTAATTAGTTCTTATCTATGAATTATAAGTTTTATGTAACAGGAAGAAATGTACCAGTAGAATATGAATAACGATGGATTGAATTTGTCAATTCAACTTACTACTACATCAAAGAGTTGGACGACATTTTGGTGAATCGGCTCTTCGTTAAATTTGATATTGGTCAAATTGATAGTATGTTAAACTTCTTTCTTGCCCGATCTTACCTAGGTATATCTGCAAAATCTTGACTGATTCAGTTAACATTCATGTTTTGTCTAAATTATTGTAGTAATTTGAAATATCTTTACAAACCGAACAAACGCGCTGTATGAGAGGCTATTTAAGTGTTTATTGCATTATCATCGGGCCTTGAGAAGAATGTAAAGTTTGATATCATACCGACGTTGTAAAGAGGTTGAAAATCACTTTCGAAGATTCCGTTTCATAGATTCCTAGATACATACTAAGCTAATAAAAGCATATAAAAATTACGACTATCCTTCCACACAAATACTGGTAGATGAAAGTAAATTTTGCCACAATACTTAAATCTGAGACGCTATGTTCACTTTGGTCGATCTGTAATTTAACAACCTTGTTAGAATCTAAAGAATGCTGGACTCTTTTTAAATGATACTTTTTTCTTTTACCGAATAAGATTATTGTTCCAACTTTGAATCTGTTTGACAACTTTATTTGTATACAAATCTTAATCACCAATTATATACGAAGCTAGTAATAAAAACGTTATAATTACCCATTGTCATAAAACCACTCATTAAACGAGAAGCGCCGGAACAAAAACTGCATCGTTACCTGTCAAGGCTTTCCGGGTGCGAACTGTTGCATAATCTGTGAGATGCTTAGTAACTGGCTTGGTATTCTGTGGTAGCCTTGACATTATGGTCGGGAAGGTTCTACTCGTAGCTTTAACAATAGCTCATCTGGGTATTATGAAGTTATGTTTGTAACTATTGTCAAGGTTGTATCCGATAGTAAAGTTTAAATGTATTGACTGAAGAGTATCCAAATTACGTACCAAATTACTATTACTGCAGTTCGATGAACAACAAGCTTGGTTTTTAACAACTAGTTATTTTAAAGGGACTTCATAAAGCTACATAAGTTAGCTAGCTAGGCTTTCAATACGTCGGAATCTTTTGCTAATTTTTATGTACGTTTCTCCAATTTCTCAGAGATGGTGATCCCGGTCAAAGATTTGAAAAAAAAAATATTGTAAAAAAGAGTTAAC